>CM042691.1:301876097-303197763 GCA_023614405.1 Avena insularis
ATTTTTTTGGCGGGAGAGAGTTACTTGTCGCGCGCATCCCTCCACATTTTTTTGAGTTCTCCCGCCACATAGTACTATGCTACTCTATAAAAGATAGAATACACTCTTGGACATAACATCTTATACCAGTTTTTGTACCTATCATTGCACTGAAGTCGTTCTGCTCCCCGTTTATGTGGAGCAACACAAAATTTAATTTTCCACACAATGTCCGGTTCAGTTCCTGCGGACGGGTTAGTACCTGATTTTCTAAACCTCTTTTTTGTTCTTCTATAGTGCTGCAGAAATGCAACGATGTAAAACAATAGCTTGTGATTAGAGAAAGCAATGGTACGTACCAAACAAAAGTGCACGAGGAGGGATGAGATAGAGGGAAGAAAGCAATAACCGGTTCCACCTAGTTTTTCAAATGAGTAAGGAAAGTTGAAGAGAGACTAAATAAGTTAGGGTTTCTCAGCATGTTGTTCGTTAGGGTTTGCCTCACCTAAACGAAACTAGATAAGCTTTGTTTTGCATGTTGCTCCTTAGGGTTTGCCTCATGCAAACAAAATTAGACAAGCTTTGTTTTACATGTTGCTCGTTAGGGTTTGCCTCATGCAAACGAAAATAGACAAGCTTTGTTTTGCATGTTCCTCGTTAGGGTTTGCCTCATGCAAACGAAATTAGACAAGCTTTGATTTGCATGTTGCTCGTTAGGGTTTGCCTCATGCAAACGAAATTAGACAAGCTTTGTTTTGGTAGGACTTCATGCATGCATGCCAAAGGAACACTAACGGTGTTAGTTCTTAGACAAATCCTAGGTCTAAATACATGTGCTCTCTATATCAAAAGAGGATAGAATCAACGGTGGATACGCTATGCGCAGCTATGCCCGTGTTTAGCAGGCTATTTCATATATATATATATATATATATATATATATATATATATATAAGCACTATTCAGCATCCAGGGTGCAGAATAGTTATTTTGCACCCAACATATTTTTATGTTATTATATTAAAAAAATTATGTTTTGTATACGAATAATTAGGTTGATATATTCAGCAAAATAACAAAAATCGACAAAAAATAGAGTTTATGAGTCATTATAGTGTAAAACACACTAAAAATACGTATTTTACATCAAAATTTTATACGACTTGTAAACAAAAGAAATTATGTCATTTGTAAATTTCTTATGTTCTTCTCAACTTACGAAGTAAGACAAAATTTACGTGACGTAAAAATAATGTACGGTTTTAAAGATAGAGGATGGGTGCATATACATCATGTAGTAGCGTAGAATAATATGTATATGAAAACTTGTTTAAAACGAAAACACAAAATAAAATCGTGAGAGAAATTATATTATATATGCATCAATGTATACATCATGTAGTAGCGTAAAATAATATGTATATGAAAACTTGTTTAAAACAAAAACACAAAATGAAAAATAATTAAACACAAAAAAATGAAAAAAGAAAACCCTAAAACCCCTTCTCTTGCCGCGGCAGCCGGTTGCCCCAAAGCATCGCCGCGACATAACAACTATAGTTACGGTTCGTGTTACGAACGGACTAAAGATCCTTCAGCCCAGCGCATCCAGCGGATCACGTGGAGACCATCTAATTTCGGTTCGTAATAGAACCGGAACTAAAGGCTTACTAAAGCCACTTATAAATTAGGACTAGAGGTCTGTTTTGTACTAGTGTGTACGAATTTGCAATGACCGCCTGACATGCATCACTTCTTCAGATGTTTCCAAAATCGCGCGCGAACGTAAATCAGTGTTCAGGCGGAGACTATCGATACCCAACGACCACTGAAACTACAAAGCGCTTTTCGCTTGCATAGTTAGGTGAAGCCAAGTATCCATTTGGACGGATCTAGAAGGAAAATAACCTGCTGGCCCGCATGCATAAATCACAGATATCCCACATTTTAGGTTGGGGAGTGTGACACACGATATATATACACATACATGAATATATCCAGAAAATTATTTTAATTTGACCCACTGATGTGTGCACCATGCTCTATGTAGAAAAAAAATTATACATGTGTGATCACAAATATACACCCTCCTGGGTGGACACACTATGATTTTATAAAAAGTATTTCATTGATTCAGTCTCGATTAATCCCATGTAAACATAAGAATAATTCATATAGTACATTAAAAAAACTGGTACTCTTGCTTTCAAAAACAAAACTGGTACTCATAGTTGGCATGCATGTGCCACACTATAACAATTAAGGTAAATATCGACCAATAGCTAATAAAATATGCACAATTATGACGTGATGTTGGTATTGACCACATTTGAGTCATATATTGAAAAAACGGTTATATCCTTATTTCTCTATCCAGTTAGGTCTAGTGATCAACATGTGTATTTTTCACAAGCGGGTGATTAATCGACTGGTAAATAGCCATAATGTAAAATTAGTTTTCTTGTGCAAAGTTTATGTTGTTCAACAAATTTGTGTCAAATAAGAATTGAAGTTTGGGTGATAAATGAGGTGAAAATATAGTTGTTGCTACCTAATAATGGGATGAATTGCTATAAAGGATCGAGTATGTACTGGAGTATCAAGTTGTGTTAATTTCTACCATCTAGTCATTACAAGAAAATCCATGACTATGCAATACACAAATTAAATGTTGTAAAAGTAGTCAGAGAGTAAACTGATTATAATTAAATTATCACTAAACTATAAGCCTACAACTTTTCCTCGCTCTTTTGCAGAGTAGTTTATTTATCCTAAAATCATGAATTGAAAATAATCTAATCGGATGGACGTGTGAGGGCATGTTCTCATGCATGACCATTTGTTATCCAATTAATCAAGATATCCTTTTTCTATAAAACATAAGCTTTATTGATTTGTTTTAAGTTAATCTTTATTAAGTATAACCGATAAAATATTAACACACATGTAGGTTGTTGATCTGGGCATGGATGTGCCTCCACTCTAAGGATGACAATTGTACTCGTGGGTATGGGTACCCACAACTACCTAGTTATATGGGTAGGGCATGTGCATATTTTTATACCCATGGATAGTACTTATACCCTTCCCATAAGGTCGTTGTTTGGGCATGGGTGTAGTCATGTGCCCATGAGTAACCAACAACCCTACCGGTATTGACCTAACATATATGACATTGGGTTCTTGATCCACCGACTCTACCCATCAAGTCTTTGCAAGGCACGAGGCGGTACATCACCGCCAACATCCACTCCTTCCTATGTTTCTTTAGAGCATCCCCACTCGTTGGGTGTTTTCAGGCCGAAATCCGGACCAAAATATGGCCGGACGAAACTCGTTTTCGTCCTGGGAACGCCGAGTTTCCCACTCGCGTTCCCAGACCAAGTTCCCGGGATGCCCTTTTCTGTCCAAATTCGGCTCAAATTCGTCCAGTTTTCGGCATAGTTTGGCATAATATGAATACAATGCATAGTTTGGCCTAGTTCGGCATAAAATAGACCATAGTTCGGCGTAAATTTAAACATAGTTTGGCATACAATGAAAATACAACATATTTCATCCTAGTTCGGCTAGTTCATGCTCGGCATCTACGTGTTGCCCCTGCGTATCCATAGGTGCTCAACCATATCATCATGTAGTTGTTGATGCACTGCTAGATCTCGGATCTCCTGGCGCATGGTGATGAAGACATCCCAAGTTGGAGGTACCTGATGTTTAGGCTCGACAAGAGGTACCTGCCT
This sequence comes from Avena insularis, assembly GCA_023614405.1. Classification (NCBI taxonomy): domain Eukaryota; kingdom Viridiplantae; phylum Streptophyta; class Magnoliopsida; order Poales; family Poaceae; genus Avena; species Avena insularis. Next base: position 301,879,817 of record CM042691.1, read on the forward strand.
GTAATATGGCTCGTTCTGCTCGACCAAGCTCACTGGGTCCTTCCTCTCATCCTCAATGATCATGTTGTGCAAGACCACACACCAGTTCATCATTTCCCACATCTGATCTTTTGACCAGGTCATAGCAGGGATCCGGACAACTGCAAACATCTGCTGGAGCACACCAAATGCCCGCTCCACGTACTTCCTGCAAGCTTCCTGTTCCTTGGCAAACTGAGAATGCTTGGGGAGCATTGGGCTTGAGATAGTCTTCACAAATGTTGGCCATCTTGGATAGATTCCATCTGCTAGATAGTATCCCTTGCCAAGCTTACCAAGCTACGGCAAAGTTCGGACGGCGAAAGCGTGGCGGTGGAACGGGCGGCAACTACGGCGAGCCTATCTAGAGGTGTGGGCATGTCTCGGTGTGAAGGAGCTCCGGCGGCGAAGTCATGGCGACAGAGACGCTGGGAGCTCTTCGCCGCAGTTTGGGCGAGTGGATTGGGGAGGGGGGGATGGGACTGTCTTGCCGATAGAGCTGGCCCACGCCCGTTTTTGCTTTGTCCGGCATTCCCAGGGCGTTCCCGGGATCCTGGGAATGGCCTGGGAAGTCCGGACCAAAGTTCACCCGAATCCAGACGAAAAGAGGTTCCTGGGATCGCGACTGGGCCGATTTTCGGCGTTCGACCAAAAAATGCCCTGGGATCGGCGTCCTTGGAACGTGATTGGAGATGCTCTTAGCCCTAGCAGGCCTGCGCAAGTAGGAGCGCGACAGGCAGGCAGTGTGCCAGTATAGAAGTATGATTACTTGGTTGTGATGTGATGGCGCACAACAATCTATGAACTATTCGTCTACTAGATGTGTATGCATTGTGTATGGGTACCCACCAGTATGTGTGCGAGTAAAGTTTTATTCCCATGTGTAAGGATGTGGGTAAAAACTTATACCTACAAGCTATATATGGTATTTCTCTACCGTATCCATACCCTACACATTACTTCCTTACTCCACACCTAGTAAACTTGGTGGTGATGGGGTGGACTAGCCAGTTCAGGGTCAAGGAAATGTAATGATGTCCAATGAAATCCTAGTTTTCGTTGCGACCATAATCGCAACAGCGGCACCCATAGACATTGTCATCTTCCCGAGAAGGTCTTTAGGAGGTTATGCTCGTCTTTCCTACCATGATGCTTTCATGGAAACCCCAAATCTGGGCATGGGGCGTTGTTACTGGAGGTAGAATCGGGCTAGGGGGAATAGTTGTGTGGACGTCGGTCGTGGTGGATGTTACAGTTATTTGCGTGTTAATCTGTTTGGGAAGAATGATGGCATTGACCAGAGTTAGGATCAAAACATGTGTTGGTCGGATTTTACCAACGTGTCTGATGGGCCTTCTGCACCTCAATGTTCGTTGTAGACTTGAAGTCACCATGGAGGAGCGACGACATGTGAGGGATGTTTTGCTTGCGGGTGCCTCGATCGACAAGCTTTGTATATTTGTTCCTCGAAACTCGTCGTGGAAGTTGGAGAGCTGTGTGTGGTGGCTTGTTTGACATGGTCCAACATTGGATTCGTGTGATTGTTCATGATGAGAACTCTACTCAGGGTCATTTGGGATGAACCCGGAGCCTCATCGAGGGCATTGGGTTCCGACGGATGGTTATCTCGGCTATGTGCGCGGAGTTTGCATTTGTAGCGGCAAGCAACAGATGGTTAACTAAATGTTCATGTTCTAAAAATCTGTCCTGAATTTCTATGTTCAGCTGTGTTTAGTTCTGTGCTACTGAAAGTGTGTACTGTTAACTGAAAATCTGTGCTTCTGTTTGACAGGATTTAATTATTGTGAGTGTTGTGCAATGGGAGAAATTGAAAAACGGATGCCTCAAAGTGGTATGAGGTTTTTAAAAATACTGTATATTGTTCACTTTTTGCTGTTGTTCTGCTGAACTGATGAAATAACGGTGTATGTATACAGTTAACTGAATGTTGTTCTGCACTTGTCTAAAAAAACAGCAACCTGAATGATGCTGGGCTCTGCCTTGAATGCCCGCGCAAGTTTTTCCCCTTTCCGCGTCAGTGTTTGGCTGGGTCGTGCATGTTGACTTGGGAGATATTGCCTTGGTCCCCTTGGATTTGGATGGAGGGTGGATAGAGGGGCTCTAGGCACGCTGTGCCTTGTGAACGGCAAAGCACCTGATCAGCGTCCCGCCCACCCGGCCACGGCCAGCATGCATGCAAGGTGCCAAATTCAGTAGCCTGTGGACCTTTTGTATCCATATCCATGCGTCGCACAACAACCAGCACGACCACGTACTTACCAGAGTTCAACTTTCATATCTCTATATCTCCTCTTCAACCGATCACCACCACCTGACTCGCACATGCATGTGAGGCCATGAGACGAGGTCAGTATAGCACTATTTCTTTGACTCCAGTTGTGTGCGCAGCGCAGCTAGCTAGCTGGGAATTTGACAATGCAGTCTCAGCTCAGCAATGGCGCGTCACGGCTGCGATTTGGGACTCGGCGAGCAGAAACTGGTGACTCAGCTATGCACCGATGCTTGACAAGTTCGCGCAGAGGAAGAACGTCATGACATGGCCAGCTTCTCTGTCTACTTTTGTCCTGGACAAAGTTTGTCAGATCATCGGGACAAGAAGAAGGACATGAGTGCTAGCTCTTGCAGATGATGTCTTTGTTAGCACAGCCCCTGCCGCCGCCGAGTACTTTCCGACGACACCGACAAGAAAATTCCGACGAGACAACACGCACGGGTATCCGATAACTTCCGCCGAGATGCACGTGCTGCTAGCCGATCGATTCTTTTGATCTAACTAGTGCACTCACACACGCACACGCAAAACAACTTCGATTGCCAAAGGCTCTTGTCGAGCCTTGTTTTCTCTCTTGTATTGCTCAACTCGCGGTGTTGTCCGGTACAAGATTACAAGGCCAGGTGTGTGCATATATATATGCACTATTAGGACCTAATCAACTAGGAGTCGGTGTACTACTCCAAAACCTAGTCTAACACATATACGTATACTACCTGGACACTACACCTATTCGGACTACAATTCCAATACGTGTAGGACACGTGATTATCTAACAGTCTTCAAGTACTGTGGCCGGAGAGTTACCCCGAATCAGATCTACAACCATTTGAGGTATTGGAGAGAGCTAAGTGGGTTCAGGTGCTCAAGGTGAGAAAGGCTCGAAACCTTGTGCTGGGTGGAGGATACGTCAGCTATCATGATGAACGATGAACACTACAATGAACACATCAAGGTTGAAAAAGTTAGCGCTTGCAGTAGCACTTTGTTAGTAAGCTGATACATAAACTGCAAACTAACTTTGTTGTCACGTAGGTTCACCCGAAGGACACCTGATCAACAAACCCACTCAAAACTATGCACAGATGAACGTGATGTACGTTGATCGTATTCCCGCCTTGCACGTCTCTTTAGCTGCCATACACCGTGCTCTTAGCCACCTGATGGAGCACAAGGCACATGTCAGCAAGTATCTTGCTACGACCTCTTATTAGTAGTGAGCACAAGGCACTTGTTGCTGCATCAAAGGAAGTTGTTCGTGAGCTCATGTTGCAACACAAATGTAGTGGCTATTTATACTATGGCATACCATTACTAAGTTTGTTGTTCTCTAAATCACAATTGTCTGAACCTTGATTTGTCGTGTGCTTGTAAAGGGTAAGATCATCACTCCGTCTAGAAAGTAAGACTATCAGGTTGAATACAAGTTACCAAACGAGTAGAACCTTATCAAAACAAATAAAATAGGCTAGCAAACAAATGGAACTTGGCTTATGATGCAACGACACGGAAATATGAATGTGTGCAACCAACGAAATGCCTTTTAAGCATGATATAGCTTGAATTGACGCGTGCAACGTTCCGCGGTCCGATGATCATAGGTGCGCCAAAAGAGCACGAACAAGCAACCACGCCCCAACTTAAAGAGTTGTTTCGCGTCTCATCTGCACCTTTTGTTCTCTTGAGCTTCTCAATTTAATTAAGACGGAGCTCGGATGCGACAGACCGCCACCTTTTGAGACACCGCCAGCCATAAGAAAGAAAACGAAATGCAGACTCGAGACTTTAGGGCATACCTGAAGCTGCCACGGCCGGCGCCAGCCAAATGCATGTACAGTGGGTATATATCCATTTAGGCATGCATGCAAGGTGCCAAATTCAGTAGCCTGTGGACCTTTTTGTATCCATGCGTCGCACAACGACCAGCACCACCACGTACTGGAGTTCAACTTTCATACTCTCCCAATCCATATTATTTATTGCTAAAATAGATGTATCTAGCATTAAAACATGTCTAGATATATTTATTTTAGTGACAAGTAATATAGATCGAAGGAAGTATCGCTCCTTCAATCGGTCGCCACCTGACTCGCACATCTCAGGCCATGAGAACGGACGAGGTCAGTATAGCACTATGCACGACCCCTTGCCCTACTTCTTTGACTCTGGTTGTGTGCTCAGCGCAGCTAGCTGGGACTGGGAGTTTGACAATAATGCACTCGATCTCAGCAATGGCGCGTCACGGCTGCGATTTGGGACTCGGCGAGCTAGCAGAAACTGATGACTCAACACTGAACTGAACCACACGTGCGCTCTAAACGAACCCCGCCGTCCTGCTTTCACCAACACATGCCACCGAGGTAGGTTCCGACATGATCCTGGAGGTTCGCACCCCACCTAGCTAGCTAGCCGAAATTTGGCGGGATTGCCACGAAAAACGACCGATCGGCGATGGTTTCCCTCAAAACAACTAGATCGACATCGCTGCCGGAATAATCTTGCCGAAAATAGTTAGGCTACACACCAAGATCAACTCATCTGATCAGGTCGATGGATCGGGCATTGCAGCTCCATTTTCTGGGCCAATGAGCATCGTCATCTCATGCTTGAAACCGATCGACCTTGTATATCCTCAAGGACGATGATGAACAGGGCCTGCCTCAATGTTTGACCTGCCAGTTGACTGCTGCGTGCTCCGGATGTTCTCTGCGGCAACGGACTGACTCCGATCGTGTCTCTTAATTCGCGGAGGATCGACGACTTCGCCGGGTGTCTGGCATCCACACCACTTCTCTCTGTTTCCAAGAATAGCACACGTACAAAAGTCAGTGTTCAGACGGCGATGATCGTCGTCCACGCATTGTGCTACGTAGCAGGATAGGGCCATGTTAAAGAGAGGAACTAAATCCAAGTATCCGTCTCTCGGCGAATCTAGAATGAAACAACCAGGTGTACTCACATATATACATCACAGATATCCATCATTTTGAGTCGCAGTGTCACATACTACATAAATACATTAAACATATTAACAAAATTGTCTGCACACCAAGCTGTAAGTAGGAAAAAAGAGTAATTTTCTGATAACTAATATACACACTTCATTGGGTGGCAACACTATGAAGTTTTAATTTTATCAAAAAACACGTTCATTGATTCAGTCCAAAGTAACCTCACGTGAACTTAAAATACCGCACTAATAGTTCATATAGTACATCAAGAAACTCTTCTACATATATATTTGGCATGAATGTTGCACATTATAAAAATTAATGTAACATATCAACCGGTGGCTCATACAACATGCACAATACTCGTGTGTTGTTGGTGTTGACCATATTTGTATCTTGTATATTGACAAGATTATATGTTGTATCTGACTATATTCCTCTATCTAATTACGTTTAGGATCAGAATGTATACTTTCCGTAAGCAGGCGATTTATTGACTGGTAAATGACAATGTATTGTAAAATTATTTTTCATGTAAAAGGTTTATGGTGTTCACCATTTTTGTCAAATAAGAATTGAAGTTTGGATGATAAATGTGGTAAAAATAACTGGTAAGCAGATGAATAAATAGGTTTTAGGGTATGACTTCCAAGGTATTCTGGGTAATAAGGGCAAGGAAGGCTGCAGATAGAGTTTTAGGAGTAGGCCAGAGGACTCATGCCCCATAAGGGTAGGAAGATAGGAGGAAAAAGATTGAACTAGCCCACGCATCTGCTCTCCTCTCAATCCACTAATAACTTCCAACATCTCATTCCCACCCTGTTGTGGAGAGCAGCCAACCCTTCTTAGTATAATCCATGTTCCATTGCATGAATGTCAATCTGCCCCTCTTGTCCGAAAAGAAGCATATCGGAATAAAGGAACCAAGGTCAATCTTGAGCATGACCGAGTAGATCTAAATCAAATGAAAACAAACAAAATTGCACAACCTTGATTTTGTAAACGATGATGAATATGATCTTTAACGTGTTAGAGAGTTCATAAGAGGGAACTTTCTGAGCACTATATGCACTTGTTTGCTATAGAGGTTGAAAGGGCAATAAGCATTAAAAAAATTGAATTTGATACCAACTTAATAAAAAATTGAAATTTGGCCTATGCTTTGTGCATAATTACTGTGAAGAAATGATAGAAAAGGCAAGTAACCATCTTTTAGAAAATCATTTTGAAAAAAAATCTTTTAACTGGAGTCACAATGAACTAATTTTACATGTGTGTTGAGTATCCTAGTTTTTTTATACTAGTACCTCCGTTCCACAAAAAAAGGAGCATAATGTTTTAAGAAGCCAGATGGTTTCATTTTTTACCGATCTTATATAAACACTTATCAATTATTAATTATAATACTAGGTATATACAATATGAAAATAGATTTCATAATGTATCTAATGATATAGATTTTACATTGTAAATGTTAACGCTTCTTTCAATAACCTTGGTTAAACATTACATTGTTTGACTTCTTAAAAAATTAACAATTGTTTAACATATAGTTGAGCCTCAAAGTCATGTTGCTGGTTATTATGAGTTTTAAGAAAGAACTACAAAACCTATAGATTATGTTACACCTTGTGCTCTTGGGCTTTTGTTATATGAAAATATGACCTTCTATTACCTCTGCAGTTTTGTTTTTGATTTCATACAACCTATTTAGTCAAGACAGAGCTCATATAACATGTGGTTGTACCGGAAGCTACTAAACAAGAATTCTATCCTGTCTCTTTAGTCCTAGGCTGCTTTCCACCATAGTGCATAAACATAGGTCCATCGAGATGACCCATATGCTTTTCACCCTTTAACAAGTAACCCGATACCATCACCAAGGTGTTTTATAATTAATTAAGTTGTTTCACTATAAAAACTTTTCCAATAGCACATGCGGTCGTAACATGATTTTTTTCTTCACATGTCTAATTAGCATAGCTAATCAATCAATAATATGCTATCGACAAAGGAATTTATGGAATCGTATGTATATCCCACTTGGGTTTCATAGCATAGCATAATACAAAAATGTTCCTACACATGCATTCTACAAAGATATACTACATGCATAGGAAAATAGTAGAACATATAATTAAATTGTCGCATGCCTTGGTAAGGTGAGGTATAGGTGCACTCTTCACACAAGAAAATGTTGCACTTCATTATAGCACTCCATAAGCATTTAATCAGTACATAAAATATGCAATGGGTGGATAAATAAAAAATATAACTTTATATTGTACTATCTCACTATATTAGGTTTCTAGACATTTAAAATATGCATGATGCCATATGCAACAATTTAGTGCAATTAGATTACTTAAAATATTTTTATGACACTAGGAAAGACCTTTCTTACTAAATGATTTTTACAATAACTAAATTATACAATTAAAATTTGGTTTTTGCCTAATTTGAAAGAAGGTTAAGTTTACAAGTAACGCAAAACGAATCACTGAATATAGTCAAAATCTCAACTAATGTTTCAATACATATTATGAATTTACCAGATGCAAACATACAAACAAATGGTCCCGCCATATTCTACCCACTTTTGTAAATCTATGGACATATAAACTGTAATTATGAATTAATGATTTATAAGTTATGAACTTTTAAACTTCAAATAAATTTTTGTATATTTCTAAATTTAAAAAGGATCTAATAATGGGTTTAAACTGTAATCTAGGGACATATCTTGATTTAACGCTCTAGATCTAATGGGTTTAAACTCAGTGGTGCTAGGTCATCAAAAAACACCTACAACCATGGAGAGTGGCGAAGATGCGTCGGCATAATGCATTATAAGAGTTGTAGAGGGAAAAGAGTTTGTGTGGGTTATACTAGATGCGTGGATTTGAGGCGGTCTTGGTGGCAAGGTGGACAATAGTGGCATGGACGGAGATGATTCGGATTGCTCGTAAGAGATTCTCTTGTGGATGGTTGCTTCGGTCATCAGCCGAGAAGTCGCTCTAGGTTACACGGGAATGAACCGAGATGTAAATACGATGCGCGACAAGATACTAGGAAGAATGGAATAAAGAGGAGGGCTAGAGCTTGGTGGTAGTGGAGAACACGAGTAGCCAGATGGATTTCAGATTGTGTCGATGGGAAATGGAGAGAAAGCATTAGGGTCTTAAGGGTGATATCATGCAGGTGTTTTGAGTCCCTAATCACGAGGATTAAAACCCGTTTAAACGTGGTAACTAGTGGTTGCTTCGGTCAAACGTTGAAGACAACGATGACATGGCAACGTGGGACTAGTCTATTAGAGAGAGAGAGGTACCGGTTTGGTAAATGGGTTGTGGGCCACTTCTTATAGTGGGTTTCTTCCTCTCCCTGTGCCTTTTCTATTTTCTAAAGGTTTTTATATTTTTACTTTCTGTTTTCTTTATTTGAATTGATTACAAACTCTAGTTTGAACAAAAATTGATTCAAACCAACTTAAATTTTTTGATAAAATATTAGTGGACTTCCTATTCAGTATAGAACACTTTGGTACCACTTAATTTCAAACTAAAGTTTATAAAATCAGAATACTAGATATAGGCCTATAAGGCTTAATATGAACATTTTGATTTTAGGGTTTTGGAACTTTTAAATTTTATTTGAAATTTTATATTTGGGATGCAAAATACAATGATGCTTATGAATGCAAGGTATGCTTTTGGTTTTGAAAATTTGGGATGTTACAATATGCTATTTACATATCCTTTTTCTTCTCTGCAAACCACATATAGCTATATTTTGGATAATATGTGAGAGGTACACAATATGTAACCTAACCTATACATGAATGTCTTTGCATTTTCTTGCATATCCAAAATAGCTAGATACAACATGATGCATATAGGCAACTTATTGTGGATTGTAGTTTCAGCTAGTCAACGGTGATTTCCTTTATCACTATAACAACTTGCATGGTGATCCAGATTGTGTAATGTATTGTATTTTATTAAACTTTCTAGAGATTATTATGTTGGTCATAAGTGGTTGGTAGAAGATTAATTGCACATTTTTAATTAGAAGGAAATAATGCAAATATTACAAAAAAAATACTTTAGATTGTATATGAGATAGCTATTTCTTTGTAAAAACAACTGAGCTAGCTTTTTGCTCTGGATTATGGGTTGATCTAATTCGGAGTAATCCTAACTGATCACGTACATATGTAAACTTGCATTGTGTAAAATGAGGCTATAAAAGGGGGCAAGACCCAATGGTAGACATTTCCCAAAATCCATTCTTGAGTCCATATTCTTGAGGCCCTAATCGAAAACATAACTCGTGTTGTCCGCTTGCCTGCTCCAGCTTGCTTTCTTTACTTTTCGAGTCCAACCTGGAGCCCAACGATAAGTTTTTTAGTATTGTGGCACTCTTTGTAGCATGATTCTTCAGTCTATCTATAATAGCGCATTTCTCCAAAGATATTATACTTTCTCCATTCCAAAACAATAGAGTTCTTGGTTTGTCCTAACTTGAAGTTACCCAGCCCAACAGGGGCCTAAATCTATGTACTTTATAGTGCTAATCCCTGGTTCAACTTGCTAGAGCACACACATGGTTCAAGATGTAATATCATGAAATAATGGTCATATATAATTCTATCACATTGAATGATCCATAAATTTAACATAGTCTCATATAACTTGCATAGCCGAATGACTAGCTCAACACAAATAGATTTCAAAAGCGGAAAGCAAATAAACACTAAGGGTCTCCATTCAGTGCAACATGTGAAACATGTTGAGTGGAGACTCACAAGCCTACGTGTACCTCCCTCATCTTCGGAGTATTTCCAACATAAAACATTACATCCACGAATAGTCAATACCTTGAATGTATTGGCAAGTTCACTAAAGTGATATAAAACTAAACTTATCTTGTACATGCATAAAGCATAGGTTTGTCCTATCATTTTAAAATAAAATTTTCATATAATTAATGTGGTTCCACTGATAGAGATTAGTGAACTTGGGTACCACCGATAGAGACCGGTGAACCATCTTTCCGTTGTACACCCATCAAATTTTAACTTAAGAAATTACAGTGGAGAGATTCTTGAACCATATCAATGTCCAGTTGCTAAAAAATGTCTGTAACCATAGATATGTAAGTACTTAGTTTGGCACACCAGGGAGATTTTTACACTTTCCCACATGACTCAGTCAGCCCCGTAAACCTATAACACACATGTGTGGAACGGATGGAAGAAGACTGAGACAAGACCTTTCAGAAATAATCCCCATACCAATAGATGGACCCATACCAGCTACGCAAACTACATCTTCTGGTCACGTCGGGTTGGTTTCATACAACCTAATAGTCAAAATAGAGCCCATATGATATGTGATCGTACATGGAAGCTCCTAAATATGAATGCCCCAATCTCTCCATTCATGGGTTCTTTCCAAGGATGCACATAAGATAGAAGCAAACTATATAGATGACGCCCATAGAGATGGAGGTGTGAAAATACAGATGTCCCCATAGAGATGGCCCTTCTTACCACTCATCCTCCAAATATATCTTTTCCATCCACCCAAGTGATCCATTAAGTTATGTTAGTTTCATCATAGCAAAATATAGCTTTCCACTAACACACAGACCTTATCATGAATTTAACCCCATGAGAACAATAGAATGGCTAAGCATACAACTCCTACGTTGTTTTCAGCTCATTAATCAAGATACATTTGACTATCATGTCTAGGTTCCATGCAGAGCTAGCATAATAAGATAAATTGACCTGCACTACATAGCAAAATAATGAGACAATATGGTTGAAATGATGTATTCTTTGTTGTCAGATAAAAAATAAACAACCATATATGCAATGCATGAAAGGAATGCCATAAATACATAAAGGTTTTGCTTCTACTAGAAATGTTTTATCAAAACATTTTTCTATCCAAGGTATAATTTAATAAAATATAATGGCAAAAGGGTTATTAGCCTTTTTTACTATTTGTAAAATATCTCTTTTAGAAACATAATCACATATTTATTTCCATCTAGTGTAACCATCTTTAATTATATCTTATCTCGTGTTCTTATGTGCAACAAACTTAAATGTGAATATTTTGCAAATATAATCACTTTTTTTTTGAAATTTTCTATTGCAGGGGAGTCCCCCACAGCCCTTTATTGAAAATTAATAGAACACAGTCCAACACAAAGTATTATGTACAATATAAGCAAGGAAAGAAAGAAGGGTATGAGCTAAGATTTAAGGAAAATTGTCAAACCATGATGGCAAAGAGTCCTTCTGTTTCTTCTTCAACCTATGCATAAGATGTCACATCATAGAAGAAACCAGATTTCTAGCCTCTGAAGGATGGATTTAAATATTTGAAAATCCATCCATTTCTTTGCTTCCAAATATTCCAGCAAGCTAGTGCCACAATTCCAGTGAAGCAAGGTCCCTTGAACCTTCTAGATGCATGGTCTACGCGGTCAACCAAAGGTATGTTTCTCCAATCAATCTGCAGATAATTCCATACTCTAGCACTGAATGAACATTGGAAAAATAAATGTTTCCAATCTTCATAGATCTGTCCAGAGTATAGAACACAATCATGGTCTTCTGTGACCCTCCAATACATCTGAATCAACATATCCTTTGTATTGATCCTATCATGGATAAGTAGCCAGGCAAAGAATTTATGCTTGGACATACATCGACTTTTCCAGATTCTTTTGGAGGGGAAGTCATCATGCAATGTATTAAAATGTTGCCTATAGAAAACATAGGTTGTGTAGATTCCTTGATTGGATTGACATATCCAGTTATCATTTTCTTCAGTCAACGGTACAATAGCAACAGATTGCTGCAACTGAATATACTCCTCGTATGATTGAGCATACAAAGGTAGAGCAAAAGCTTCATGCAGATCATGCAAAGTACATATATCCTTGATAGAATCCTGAGTGTCCCTCGCATAATAGTATAACCTAGAGAATCTTGTACACAATAACTTATCTGCCCATAAATCATTCCAGAATAGCACAGAAAACCCATTACCAACCTTACATTTAGTCATATCCCTCCATTCATCTGACAAACTAAGGACTCGCTCCACCAGAAGGAACCACATAGTGTGACAACATGTGGTACTATTTCATGATAATAAGTATCCCTTGTCATCTTTACCTAGGGTAAATCAGCACTTTATAAAAAATTCCAAGTGTTTCAAGAGTAGGGCCTTGTTTTGAACTCTGAGTTCGAGGATGCCAAGTCCACCTTTTACCTTTGGCTTACAACACATATCCCATGTCGTTAAGGAACTAACCTTTTCTTTATTTTTATAGTTTCTCCAGAAGCATCTTCTCCTTGCCTTGTTAATAACCTCAATAATTCCCAAATGAATCTCTAGTGTGCACATTAAGTTAATAAGCAAAGAAGTGAGTACTAAGTTAGAACAATACTATCTCCATATGAAAGAAAAGAAACTGTTGTTGAAAGCCTCCTTTCAATACGATCAATGACTGTGGAGAAATCTCTAACACAGGGTTTAGTGGTACCCATTGGTAAACCCAAGTAGGGAAATGGCATAACAGCAAGTTGATAGTTGAAAAATTCAGCACATTAAGATTCTTCCTCCTAGTGAGGTTTATGGAAATCATTGACGATTTATGGTAATTAACCTTGAAGCCAGTGAAGGCAACATACTAATACAACAACTCATTGACAACCACTAACTGATCTTCCTCTGTGAGTAGCACAATCGGTGTGTCATCTACATATTGGATAATGGGAAAAGGTCCCTCCTTTGAAATTGGAAGTCTCAGTCTGCCTTGAGCAAGTGTAAGATTTATAATGCTTTGCAATAAATCCCCTACTAATACATACAATAATGGTGATAGAGGATCCTCTGACTAAATCCTCTTTTATAAGCAAATGTTTTCCCAGGTACCCCCATTAAGAAGCATAGAAGATGACCCAGAGGCAAGAATCTCTTTCACAAGCTTAATGTATTGACTAGGATAAACCACTTATACTCCAATATCTTAAAAATGGCATGAAGTTCAATTGTGTCAAAAGCCTTTTCAAAATCAATTTTGATACATCTTCCTCTTTGATTGCTTGCATTGGTGGAGATACTCAAAAGACTAGGCCAGACGGTCTTGAATTGTTCTAGCTTTAATAAATCCATATTGATTTTCATGGATACACCTTGTGATTTCAGACTATAACATGTTTGCATAAATTTTAGTAATGAACTTCAGACATGTATTAGTTAATGAAATTGTCCGAAAATCATTGACGATTCAGGAGTTTGTTTCTAAGGCACCAAAGTGATAAATGATCCATTTATATTATTGAGCGAACCATTCCCTTGATGAAAATCCATTCACATGTTAATGAAATATTATTTTTATAACGTGCCAACATTTCTTCACAAACAAGCCATTAAAACCATCATCCCAAGCGCTTTATCATGCTTTATACGATTTAACATTTTCATCTATCTCCTCAATAGTAACAGTACTAGAGAAGATATCTAGATTATCTACCCTAGGCAGAATATTTTCCAAATCCAACTGATTATCTATGGGAAAGGATACACCCATTCTTCCTTTATAACGCTTCCAAAAGACTGTTTCTTTTGAGTATGCTCAATTAAGATAATTCCTTCCGCATCCTAAATTTCAGTAGTGGTATTACGCTTGTATCTCTCTGTTGACATGAAAATATTTCGTATTTTCTCCATGAAGCTTGGCCCATATTATAGTGCATCTTTGTTGCCAATACTATGACTGCCTTCCCATGAGATTCTTCAAGTGACACTTGAAAATGTTTCTAAAATTGAACTCTGGTATTGATAATAGAGCTACCTGATCCTCTAATTGATCAAGTAAGAGAATAACATGATTTGATTTATCAATAAGGAACTTGATGTGAGATAAATCCCCCCACTTTTTAAATTCATATCTCAGATTTTTAAACTTGGCAGAGGCAGTAGCAATAGCATACTTCTTTCCTACTGGATGTCTCCACACTCTGTCAACCAATTCAAAGAATCTAGGTTGATGGATCCAAAAAAATCAAACCTAAAAATATTTTACTTTGGAATATTGGTTGAAATTTGAATGACACAAGGCACATGATCTGAGGTTGTTTTTGCTAGAGAAAAAACCAAGGTGTTTGGATATTTAAAGGCCCATTCACATGAGGTAAAGAACCAATCTAGTTGTTCTAATAGAGGTTGTGACTGCATACTGGACTAGGTGAAACTTCTCCCCTTAAGAGGAAGTTCAAGCAAACCCAAATGACCGATAATGTCACTAAGTAGAAATATGTCATTCATGTCAGCTCCTGATGTGTTTCTATTTTCCTTGGATCTCATAAAGATAAATTATCCCACTAACAACCAATGTTCATGAGGAGGGATGGACAAATTGTACAACCAAGTCACAAAGTTGTCCCTCAAAATACCATTGTAGGGTCCATATACATTCACTAAGTTACAAATATCCCCATTATGCACAGAAATGAAATTAACAATAATACCAGACCTAATGATCTCGAGTACTTTGCTAGAGAAGATAGCACTATTCCATGAAACAATTAACCCCTAGATGCACCAATAGAGGGAGCAAAGGAAAACATATCAAATCTCTTAGGGCAGAAATTCCTTACGAAAGAGTGATCAAAATTTTGCATTTTGTTTCCTAAAAGGCAGACTACAGCAACATTGCTTTCATCAATCTTATTGAAAACAACAATTCTATCATTTTTATCATTTAGTCCCCCTAATGTTCCAATCTAGTACCAACCAATCAAAAATTCCCAAGGGCGTATTATCCATTGGAACAATAAAACAAACTTTTAAAGAGTTTACTTATCACAGATAAGCAATCATTTCTAGCACAAAATACTGATAGTAATTCAGATAAGATAGTGGAATAACACCAATACAAGCCTAGTCTTGGTGAAGTGGAGATAGATAGAAATAACAGAAAATATAAAGGGCCCAAAACAAGTACATTAGATAAATAATAAATCCAATCACTCATTTGGACCCCTTCTCCACATCATTAGGCTTTGGAGAAGCTGTAAGTTTCTCCACTAACATCTCCTCCACAACATGTTGCCAGCCTATTGCAGCACTGCAATGGGAGTGATAGGTGGAACCTTGCCATCATTCCCAGATGGCTTAACAGACTTGGGTTTCTTCCTAGGATCTGTTTGATCAGATATTGGCATTAACTTGTATCCTTCCTTCCTTGTGGTGCTCTTGGTGTTGTGCCTAGCAATTGTTTCCACAATAGGAGTATCCTGTTGCTTTCTAGTTCTCTTCTTCTTGATAGGAGTAATGGGTGCCTGTTCTGATAAATGTTCATGTGGGCTGTCAGAGTCCACTGTTGAATCATCATTAACCATTGTGAGACAGAGAGTGGTATCACAATATTGAAGAACATCATAGGATTGTAAATTCATAGGGACTCTATCAAATGCTGCTAGCATAAAATTGGGTGCATTTTCCTCAAAGTATTGTTCCCAGAGAAATGCATGATCGGGCATAAGCACCCTAAGTATATGAACCTCATAATGTTGTCCATGATTCTCAAAGGGAATAATAGCCAGAGGATTGTTGTCATTCTCCGGTTGAGGCTCCACAAACTCCTGCATGATAGGTTCCTGGAGATTGAATGTTTGTCAGCTCCTTCACCTTGCACAAACTGCACTAAAGCTCGAGAAGCATCTGACACTGTGAATGTGACAGAGGACTGTTCCTATTGAGGCATTACTCCAGGACCAATGTTTTCACCAGCATTCTCCTGATGCCATTCTCCCTAGTCTGGCAAATCTGGTTGCACATTATCAGGTAGCCAATCATCATCATCCATATGCATATCTGGCCCATGTACAGGTAATGGATGGGGTTACCATCATGTGTCTTTGGGGATTCATCTCCTAGCAATACATCATCTTATTCACTTTGCAGAATATAACAGGGAACTATCCAGGAAACAATTAACAACTCCTCCCTAACTTTGTGGTTCACACACAATGATATATCTAGGTATGTCCCTAGGTCCACCATAACTACACTTAATCAGAGTACTTTTAAGAGAAGGATCCTCTCGAAACCATCCCCTCATCTTCCCAAACTTAGCAACTGTTTCCCTTAAAACTCCTTTGAACGATAGTCCATTGGCAGATTAAAAAACATAATCCAGCCAATCCTAGTGTAAGTAGTTTCTCTAAAATTGGGACCCTCCTCATGCCTTGTGAGTGACAGAGTATGACCAGCAGGACCAAAAGGAATCTAAGGTTGTGCAACTAAGAGATCACATGTAACAGAGTCTGCCAGCCTAAACAAACCAATGCCAACAACACTCTCAACAAAACTTAGTACCTCCAATTGAAGAATGTTGTGGACATGATTTGCAATTTGCTGGAGGATGGCATCAATCTCAGCATCTCCAGGCCAAGAAAAAAGCTGAGCCAATGCCCAATTTTCATGACGCTTCAGAGGGGTTGTTGAAGCAGCGACATAAATCCTTGGTGGGCGCTCATATGCACCCAGGGGTTAAGTGCAACCATACCCGTCGGCGTGAAGCGATTAGGATCTATAGGAAAGTTGGCCATCGCTAGATTGGGGAGAGGCGGTGGCTCTAGAACTTTTGGAGTCTCAGGTGGAACCGAAACATCACGAGGGTTAACAACCGATGAGTTCTTATTAATAACTAAAGAATCCTTTCGTTACGAATTCAAGACAACTGATGAGTGTAGCCAACTGGTGAGTGTAGGCAAATCCAGCATTTATTTCAGCCCTAATACTCATGTTGATGTGAAAGTGGACATTTGCAATACACTTAATATTAATACTGAAGTTATCTCTGACATGGTTATACTCCACGGGTACACGATCTCAGCATACCTGGTCCGACCCAAGGAAGGCCCACGGCAAATATATGCCGGCCCATGAAGATTTTCGGGTGGCCAAGGCCCATGACGCCTTCGAATCCTTGGAGAGAAAGACTAGAGTAGATAGAAAATTCAAAGGGGTAAACCCTAAAACCTGTAACCGACTCAGTCTGTGCCTGGGACCTGCCTAACTCTATATAAAGGCTAGGAGGGCACGACCTAGATCTCTCACCTCATACTTTCGTATAGACACCTCCATGCCAGATTGCATCTGCGCACCCCTGTAATCTTCGGTTCCGCCGTAATCAAGAGCAGACAAGCAGGAGTAGGGTTTTCCCTCCGGGGGCCTGAACCTGGGTAAACCTCGTGTCCCGTGTTGCTTGTTTGCTTACCGTTCTACGATCTCCAGCATCCCCATCTTCTCCAAAACCCAAGTCCATAACAATGGGCATTAACGAGATTAAACCTCGTCAATCTCGGATAAATATTTGAGCCTACCTACAATTGTTGGAGCGGATAGGAGTGATTGCTTCCTTCATTTTGTGGAAAGAGTGTTACAAAGAATAAAAGGTTGGAAGGAAAACTCCTATGTATTGGTGGTAAGTACATCCTTATTAAAGCAATTATATAGGCAATTCCCGTTTATGTCAGTGTTTCTTATACCAAAAAAATATTTGCAAAAATATTACAGATTTGATCTCTCAATTCTGTTGGGGCGATGATGATGATGGGAATATTTTGCATTGGTATGCGCGGTGGAAGTTGTGTTCTCCAAAAAGAGATGGTGGAATGGGATTTAGAGACCTCCACTCTTTCAATCTCGCCATGCTTGCAAAACAAGTTTGGAGATTAATAGATTAACCAAACTCTATATGTGCCCAAGTTTTGTGTGCTAAGTATTATCCGGATGGTGATATTCTAAAAGCAGGTCCAAAGTCAGGGAGCTCTTTTACATGGCAAAGCATTGTTGCTGGTATCCAAACTTTTAAAAGGGGTTGCATTTGGCGTGTTGGCAATGGGGAATCAGTTCAGATATTGAATGATATGTTGATACCTAGTAGCCTGGACCGAAAGATTGTCACACCACGTGGAGATTGTGTTCTAACAAAAGTGTGCGAGCTGATAGACCCTATCACTGGGACTTGGGATCAACAACTTATTCAGAATATTTTTCACCCCATCGATGCTTCAAGGATCCTCCAAATTCCTTTGAGCGTAAATGGGTTTGATGATTTTTTATCCTGGCATGGAACACGATCCGGTATGTTCTCTGTTCGCTCAGCCTACCATGTGGAGTGGAAACACCGATTCAATGGAGTCACGTGTAGGTATCTCATCAGAGGTACATCCTTGGATAACCCAACATGGAAAATCCTTTGGAGCTTAAATGTCCCAGCAAAAGTTAAGATTTTCTGTTGGAGAATTTTACATGGTATTCTTCCCCTAAAGGATATATTGTTTAAACGCCATATTGGTACTGATGGTGTTTGTCCTCTATGTAATAGTTCAAACGAGGATATTATGCACATGTTGTTTACATGTCAGGGGGCAAAAAAAGATTTGGAGATGTCTCAGACTAGAACATACATACGATCACGAATGCCATTGTCCTAGATCGGCCAGGAGCTGAAGTCTTTGAATCTCTTCTCCGGTTACCGACGACTGAACTACTTGGGTATAGTTCCATCAAAATGCATAATTTGATTACAGTAGCGGCATGGTATATATGATGGCTACGACGTCGGCAATCGCATGGTGAGCAGGTACCACCTACCCATAACTGTGTTGCTTATATCCGTGCTATTACAAAAAATTGTGCAAGAAGAATTGCCCAAGCTTTCCGGCCAATGAAGGAGATGTGGGTAAAACCACAACACAATCAAATAAAACTTAATGTTGATGCAGCTTATATGGCGGAAGAAGGGACATGTGCAGCTGGTGCCATTATTCGTAATAGCCAAGGCGTTTTTGTGGCAGCCTCATCAATGTTCATACCACATGTATCATTTGTCGCTGCAGCTGAAGCTTGGGTGATGCTGCATGGCTTGACTCTAGTCAACAATCTAGGATTTCACTAAGTTGAAGCGGAGTCTGACTCCTTTGAGGTTATTCAACTTTGTTCAAGCAAGAAGCGCATATGGAACGATGCTATTGCAATATATGCCGAGATAATGGTGCAAGCATGGGGTATTGGAAATGTTGAGTTCAACCATTGTAGTAGGAATTCTAATAAAGTTGCCCATGTAATATCTAGGGAGTGTTTTAATTCTAGATCTCCTTGTAATTGGGTCGATGAACCCCATAGATTTATTTTAGATGACCTGTTGAACAATATAACTATTGGTTGAGGGCTGCAAGTTTCAGACGCACTCTTTTTTCTTACCAGAGTACCTAAGGGGACTGGAAAGTTTTAATGAGGCGGCTTGCATGCTTTGTATATGATGAGTTTAAAAAAAAGAATCCTTTCGTTTTGGAACCTAGCGAAAATACTTATTTGCCCCTCACCCTGGGCATTCCTTACGAACATGACCTGATATATAGCATGCCACACACCAAATTCTCCTGGTGCAACTAGTCGTGTCATGACTGAAACTGAAGCACCGACTACATGTCCAAACCTTTCGGACCATCTAATCAAAAAATCATCATTCTGTTGATCAGCGCCATTAATTTTAGCCGCTCTAGTAATCATCGTGGGCTTTATCCACGTAGGAGTAATAGAGTCATTGATGGGTGCATTAGAGCGCAAGGATATAGAGCCAACTTTGAGGGAAACAACTGTAGGGTTCGCAGCATAGAAAATAAAAAAATTCCTACGATAGGAACTATGTACCAAGATCTATCTACTAGATACAAATAACGGGCGGATGTATATCCGCATGGGAACATACCCTTGAAGACCGACAAAGCTTAACGAGTTCGACTCATGGTTGATGTAGACGATCTCTTGGCGATCTCAAGATCAAGAGGAAGTCCTAGCGCCGCAAATCAGCAGCGCATCCGTGCTCGCACACACGTTCGACGCACCGAGCAACCTCCGCCTCCTCGCTCTAGCGATGCAGCGGAAGCACAACTCTTTCTTGCCGAACAGCCACTGGGAACATGTATCTCGCTAGTCCGAGACCATGGGGGATAAATTCTAGAGGGGGAGAGAGATCCTTCACGAGGAGGTGTGAGTGAGAAGTGAGGAGAGGGGTTCCTTTTATAGGAGGAGGGGGAACCCCAAGGGGGTGGCCGGTGCATGGGGGCTGCCCCCTTGCCCTCCCCTCTTCATGTGGGTGGACACTCCACTCACAAAAATCCATTCAAATCCCTCCACTCAAAATCCCACTCAAACTTGCCATTAAATTTCCACCAAATTTTATGCAAACTCTCATTAAATAAAACTCTTTTATTTTATTCAGAATTTTTTCAATTACTTTAATGACAAACATTCACAAATAACCCCTTGCTAGAATTCTATTTCACATGCATAACCTCTTTATGCAATTTCACCCGAAAACCTGTTTCGGTATCTAGTGAAATAAATTCCTGCGCTTGTTTATTCTTTCGGCATGAAACTTTTGCTCCAATTGGATGTGGGTGTCTCTTAAGTGTGTCACCCTATGGTTCGTGAATAATGCGGACATTATCGAGACCCCTCTCGGATCAATAATCAGAAGCGGGATCTGGAGACCCATACTGACTCCCACACATTCAACGATGACTTTCTTGTGATCGTCGGAACCTTTTACGCTAGTATCTTAATCCCTTTGTTTCGTGATATATTACATGTCCGAGATTCGATCATCAGTATCTCCATACCTAGTGTGATCTCGTTACTGATATGCACTCTTTTCTCGTTCCCGTGATATAACATTCTAGTGATCAAATCACTTGCTTGCAAGCTAACCAATGTGATATCACCGAGAGGGCCCAGAGTATATCTATCCGTCATCGGGATGAACAAATTCCACTCTCGATCCATGGGCCTCAAGATAACACTTTCTTAGTCCTGAATCCATCTTTATAATCACCCTGTTACGGTGTGACGTTTGATGTTATCAAGAAACTCTTTCGGTGTTAGTGATTGACATGATCTCATGGTCTAAGGATTAGGATCACTTCGTAAGTTGTTATAGTAATATAAACTCAATGACTTTGATCGTAATGCTATACTTCAGATGCATGTTCATCACACCATTACACTAATGTTGTGATCCCGTTATTAACAACATCCAATGTCTATGATCAGGAAACCTTGATCATCTTGTTAATCAACGAGCTAGTTTATGAGAGAGGCATAACTAGGAACTTTCTGTTTGTTTATTAAACACACATGTATTAACGTTTCCGTATTAATACAATTATAGCATGCAAAATAAACATCTATCATATACTTGGAATACACATAATAAACACTTTATTATTGCCTTTCAGGGCATATTCCCTTCAACAACTTCATCATCATTAACTGAATTAATACCTTCAACATGCAACTGATTATGAACCTTGGGGGCACACTAGATGAATCCATCCATGGAATGTCCTTAGGCCACCAAATAGCATTAACAATATTTTTAGTATTAATCACTCGGGAATGAAAACCTAGTGATTTCTGATGAGATTTGATTGAAATCCATTCACTCTTTTCGTCCTTGCGGCAAGGATTGAATTCTTTTTGCCAGTTTGGACCACCAGAACTCCAAAGATGAAAGAAACATTTGAATTGAAACATTCAAACCATCTATGCTTAAGGATATGAAAGCCCACTTTTTTAGAAGAAACATTAAACAAGAAAACTCTATCTCTGATAAGAGACACCTTGATTTCACCACAAAATCCACCAACTGCCTCCTCAACGGCAAGTCCCATAGTGTCCTCATCAATACGTAAGGAGGCATGTCGAAAGGATACAACCATAATAAAGTGCCCTGATCCAATAAAAGGATGAATAGAAGATTGAAATAATGGTCTTACTTCCTTACCAAAATTAATATTCGAAATGAAGTCCAAGTCCATAGTATGAGCAACATCAACATCCATCATAGATGGTTCAATAGGTGCGTCCTCTAGAAGACGAGACGTGCCAGAAACATTAAGGTGAACCTGAACACCATTTAGAAAGAGAAATCCCTTGCGAAGATCCGGTCTCTATTGAACCTTAACACGATGACACCTAATACGTCGTAAACATATCTATAATTTTTTATGTTCTTTTAGTATCTACTTTTTTTTTGCTTTGTCTTCTCTTTGAGGTATTTTTATATTTTTTCTAGAACTAACCTATTAACAAGATGCCACAGTGCCAGTTGCCTGTTTTATTTTGTTTTTGGTTTCAGAAAATTTAGAAAATGAATATTCCCGGAATTGGACGGGACAAAAGCCAAAGTCAATATTTTACCGTGGGGAACACGGAGCCAGAAGACGAGATGGAGGAGGGCCTCGAGGGGGCCACACCCCCTGCCCTCGCGGTCAGGCTTGGCCCACGCCTGGGGGGTGCAGCCTCCTCGGGCACCCCCTAGGCCTCCCTCTTCAGCTATAAGAAGCCCCCGATACCTAAACCCTAAGTACCCGATCGATCTTTCATAAAACAGTCCGTAGCCGCAGCCACCATTGTCCCTAGATCGGGGGAATCTGAAGCTCTTCCTGGAAACCTAGCGGAGGGGAGAGATCATCCCGGAGGCCTTCTTCATCACCATGCCAGCCTCCAGTATGAAGCGTGAGTAGTTCCACCTTGTACTATGGGTCCATGTAGTAGCTAGATAGTTGTTTCTCCTCCTTTGTGCTACCATGTTTATATCTTGTGAGATTTGTTCATGATCAAGATCATCTATTTGTAATCATGCATGTTGTGTTTGCGGGGATCCGATGGATATTGAGATTACTATGTCAGATAGGTTAATAATTCTATCTTATTGATTCTATCATGTCTGTGTTGTTTGAGATCTTGCATGCTCTCCGTTTCTAGTAGCTATCTTGGCTAAGTAGATGCTAGTGACTCCAAGAGGGAGTATTTATGCTCGATAGTGGGTTCATGCCTCTATTTAATCTAGGGAAGTGACAGAAATCTCTAAGGTTGTAGATGTGATGTTGCTACTAGGGAGAAAACAACGATCTCTTGTTCATGGAACAAGTGGATTGTTTACCTTACACACTTTGCTTAAAGTAGTCATCTGTTACTTGCAACTTAATACTGGAGGGGGTTCAGATGATAACCTGAAGGTGGATTACTAATCATAGATGTAGTTGGATGGCGGTCTATGTATATTGTTGTATTTCCCAATCAAATGTCATAGGATCTTGAATGTCTAGCATTGCATTGTTATGCCTTTCTCTGTCATGTCAATTGCCCCGCTGTAATTTGGTTACCCAACATGTTATGTTGTTTATCTTAAGGAGAACACCTCTAATGAACTATGGACCCTAGTCCAATCTTTACCATTGATACATCTTCCACTGTTCCTGATACTTTTTGCAAACCACTATTACCTTCCACACCTGTAAGATCCCTCCTTTATAAAGGAAAAGGATCCCTGTGATTGCAATGCTAGTCCCTGGATCAATGCTAGCATCCACAGTTTAAGATGAAGTACACAGAAACAAAGGTCATTATTACAGTCATTCCAGAGACAAACATAGTCTTTACAACTCCATGGCCACAGGCCTAGTATAAGAGTTTAAATAAGTAAATAGATAAAAAGTCTTCATCTTCATGTGCCACGGGCAAACATGTTGAGTGTAGACTCATGACTCCTAATCATCATCAGAATAACCTGCAACATCACAAGTTACAGCCAAAGTGGGTCAATACATTGGAATAGTATTGGCAAGTGATACCTTAGTAGAATATTGGTGGACTAAATACTATATGCATTTTGGCTAAGTGTAGCTTAGGCTTGCTTTGCTCAAAATAGGTTTTGCCTATTAGTTGAAATCACTAAGTTTTTCCTTGACAAAAACTTTTCCCAAGGAACCACCAATAGACATTGGTGAACCTTCACCCTTGTTCAACCACAAGTTTTACTTAGAAATTGGGATGAGGAGATTCTTGATAGCTTCCATGTCTTGATGCTCAAATTGTCCAATACCAGGGACATGGCTAAGCACTTAGATTCTTCCATCTGCAGAGGTTGTGCACTTTCCCCATCAGACTTGATTTTCACCAAGACAGGACCTTTCAGAAGCCTTCCCTTAGACCAAATGGATGCGTTCCAACTTCCAACCTATCATCCCACTACCACCAACTGTCCAAATGGCTAAGTTTTTGCAACCTATGTGATCCCGGCAGAGCCCATATTGCCAAGTGGCTGCACTAGAAGCTTCTTAACATTTGGACTCTCAAATCCCTTTGTTCCTGGGTGGCTTTCCACAAGTGATATACACAAGGTAAACCATAAAAATGGGCCTTGCGTAACCACTCAACATAAACCATTCCTTCCATTCCACCCAGGTGTTTCATTCACTTAGTTGTTTTATTAAGCAAAACACAAGTCCAAAGACTTAGAAATATTTTATCATAGCATGAATATTTCACCACCCTTGGTTGCTACTAGCTAGGCTAAGCATGGCATAGATAAGCATCTTAACTTAGAAATTTCTAGCAATTCTACAACTACTAGGATTTTCCAAGCATAGCATATAAGCAAAATATAACCATGCAAGACTAGCATAATATTTCTAATGCATAGTAGAAAAACATAGGGATAAAATCATGAAGCACCACTTGCCTTGGTAGTTTGGATAGTAGCTACACTCCTCACAATCACAATCACTATTTGCACCAAAATCTACACATAAAATCATAGCAACAAATCACATACAAAATAAATACAAGCAAAAATATATGGATGCATGCAATATGATATGTGATGATTTTCTACATTCAACAATACAAGTGCACAGTATTGGTTCATAAACAAGTTCAAAACTTGCCAAACAATCTTTATTTGAACACTAAATCATTTCTCAAATAATTAATATACACAAAATAGGCCTACACATGTTTCTGTAAATAAAACCATTTTAACAGAAGCAAAACATTAAACACATTACATATTTGGAAAGGGATTTCTCTCCTGATTCCATTGATATAAAATTCATCAAATTTGGACGTGGAAGTCAAAAGTTATGATTAAAACAAGTTTAAACATTCAATAGATTCAAATCAGAAATTTAAATCGAGGAACATGCCACGCGGCGCTGTCTTACTGGCTGGTACCGCTTCGCGCCGGATCACGCTTCTGAGCCGTTGGATCTAACTTAATCGCGCGGCCCAGATCTAAACTTACCGTTTCGCCTAGGATCTATCGTATCCGCTGGATCTAGATCTAACGATCCTAAGCAATCTGACCATCAAGAGGCGGCGCTAGCGGCGGCGACAGGCGGCGGCGCGCTCTGACAGTGGCAGAGCCGGCGAACTAGGTCACGCGGGGAGGTGAGAGGATTCTCACCAGAACCGCAGTGACGAGTAGAAGCTCAAAGTGTCCTTGGTTGGCGAAGGGGCGCTCGGAGTCGTCAGGGATTCCTCACCGGAGTTCACGAAGGCATCGGGTACGGCTGCTCGTTGACGTTGGCGAAGGTACAGATCATGCCAGGGCAAAATAAACAGTGCGTCAGATGCGCAAAGTGGTGCTGGTCATGCGAGTGTCAAGGAGAGGGCAAGGCGCGGTCAGAACTAACCAGGAAAGCTTGACGGAGTTGATGGTTTCGTCGGACTCTTGTTGTCGTCGATGTTGACGAGGCTCTGAATGATCCTAGCATGCACCAGAGGGGTTAGGAGATGCGCAAGGTTGCAGTGATTGTACTGGCAAGGTTAGAAGTCAAGGCGCTGGAGCTCACGAATTTGCCGAGTTCGTTGGTACCGCGGCAGAGTTCGGCGAATTATGGGCAGCCTGGTGGCGTGGCGTCTGTGCTAGGTGAGGGGAAATGAGCGGCGAGGGGAGGGGGTCTTATAGCTAGAGCGGGGGCGGAAATCTCTCGCCGTATCAATGCAATTTAAGCGTGGCATCAATGCGGGGAAAACGACAGCGGCGAGGTGGTCGTCGGCGTTGATTGAGGACGAAGGGTGACGCGGCAGTGAGGGCCCAATCGTCAGCGAGTGGGTACACGCGCAGGGGGTGAGAAACAGAGGGGGAGGGGGAAACCCAGGTGGGCTGGCTTTTGGGCCGCTTCTATCGTTGGGCTGGAAAGGTGGCGCCGGCCCTTTTCAATTTCTTTTCTCCTTTTCTATTTCTGTTTGCTTTTTCAGGAATCATTTTCAAATGATTTCAAAAGCTGTTTGAATTCAAACCTTTTCAGGATTTTTGTAGAGTGCAACACTCACAAATCTGGACACAAAACCAAGTAGTCCCTTTGTACTGGCCTGGTCACTTGGAATAAAACAAAATAAGCAGTGACATAGCACTAGTTTTAAATAGGTTTTGAAATTGGTTTTCAAATCATATTTGTTTTGAAATTTTGGTTTTAAGCAAAAGGCAAGCAAGCAAAACAATCTGAAAGTACCAAGTTTTGATTCATGAACAACAATCTCTCATTGGAGAGTAGCATTTGATTTAATGCTGAACACATAAAATAATGAGCTCATATGCTCCTGTTTTTGAATTGATTTGTTTGAAATGAACTCTACATGATCATGGATGCATGGATGATATGCATGAGTTTTGAAACCTGATTTTAGGGATATTACAACATCATACAGTTAATCCTTTGTTTTTAGCAAACCGGTGAGATTGACAACCTCACTGTTCGTTGGGGCAAAGTCTTGAGTTTGTGTTGTGCAGGTTTCCAAGTTGCTAGCAACGCCTTTGGGTTGTTTCCTTCCTCCTACTGGTTCGATAACCTTGGTTTCTTTCTGAGGGAAAACTTGTTGTTGTGCTCATCATACCTTCCTCATGGGGTTTCCCAACGAAGCTCCATAGTGATATGAGCTGCATCAAGGTGTTTTCTGGTGCCGTTGCCGGGGAGGCTAAGGACGCCTTCACAAGGGGATTCCTTCATAAACTTTCTCTTTACTTTGTTTTTGTTTTGCTTAGTTTCTTTTGCCTTGTTTTGTTTGCCTATTTTTATCAAAAACTCCAAAAAAAAATAGTTTCGTTTGGTTTGCTTTCTCTTATAAAAAACACACAAAAATTAGTTCTTACTATAGTTGTTGGTTTGTTCTTGCCTTGCTTTGTCATGCTTTCCATCAATGGTTGGTTTCTTTGAAACTAGTTCTTATTGGCAAGGTGGGTTTACGGAAGAACAAAAGTATTATTATAAGGAACACCGCTTGTCACAAAAAGGGAAACACTTATGGGAGAAAATTGATAAATTGAATACTATTGATAGAGACGTGTGCTCTACTTATAATGTTACTTATTGCTTTGATAAAACTTGTCGTTGTAACCTACCTTTTCAATGTGAGTATAATGATAATGTTACCATATCTTCTTATGTTAAAGGAAATTATGACTTTTATGATGTGGAACAAACTGAAGAATTTATTGCTTGGAAGGGTGCATTTGAACTTGCTAGTTTGCTTGAAAATATTGATGATTCACCTTATGAATATGAGGTTTATGATATACTTAAATTTTTCTTTGAAAATTACAAGGAAGAAAATGGCTATATTCTTGAATATTTTAATAGATGCTTTCCACAAACAGAAGAGACTAATGCCTTGCATGAGCCTATGGAAGAAGAAATTGCTGAAACTGGAAGCTCATTAGATGAAAAAGAGGAGGAGAGTGATGGTCAAGAGGAGGAAGAATGGATCTACCCATGCCTACCTTCTAATGAGAGTAACTCTTTACCTCTTACATTATTTGATTGCCCCATGCTTACAAAAGGAGGATGAATGTTATGTTCCTGTGGATTCTTTTGAAATATCTGATATGGGTAAAATTTGTGATAATAGTTATGCTCCTGTTATCTATGATAATACTATATTTGTGCCTAACTTTGAAATGCATGGTACTAAAGAGTTTTGCTTATAAAATGTTTATGATAAAGCTCTAGATGATGGTCCTATATTGAATGATCAGTCATCTTGTTATAAAATTGTTAAAAGTGGGTTTGAAGGTTTTAATCCCACAATTTTTGAGCTTGATAAAAATTATGTGTTTGCAGATCATGAAAAGCATGATTTATGTGATAGTTATATTGTTGAGTTTATTCATGAAGCTACTAAAATTATTATGAGAGAGTAAAATATGGTTTTAGAAGTTTTCATGGTACTGAAACACCTCTCTATGTGCTGAATGTTTTGAAGTTACTCTTCTTTTATCTGCCTATGCTTGTCACTTTGTTCTTTGTGAATTTATTTGTGTACAAGATTCCCATGCATAGGAAGTGGGTTACACTTAAATGTGTTTTGAATTTTCTTCTTGATGCCCTCTTTTACTTCAATTCATATTTCTTACGTGAGCATTTTCTCAAACTATCAAGCCTAACTTAAAGGCGTTAAATAAAAGTACTTCTTGGGAGATAACCTAATAGTTTTCTTGAGTCTTGGAAGTTATTACTTCTGTAATAACCTCTCCATATCCTTTTTATTTGATTTTTGTGCCAAGAATAACCTCTAATGAGAGGGAAGTAAGATTTGGGGAGTTGTTGTCCTGAAACATATTTTTGTGCTCCACTATAAAAATTCATGTAAAATCTCCATAAGTCGGATTGAGCTATAATTTTCTGAATTAATCCCCCAGGTTGTGATATAACTTTCGTTAGTTCAACACTTGTTGATTTGAGAAACATAAGGTCTTTGAAAAAATCGGTTTCTACCTGCTGGTCTGTTTTGACAGATTTCTGCCATTATTTGCATTTGCTTCTTATTGATTCCTTTTTGGGTTCTTTTTGGGAAATTGAGATTTTTAAGGGAATTGCTATAGTAGCTTGTGTCTTTAGTGAAATTTTTGCTATTTTAAAACTAAACCCCAAGGGTCTATTATCTTTTGAATGCACTAATGTTGCTAATGAAGATTGTGTGAAGTTTTGTATGAAGGAAAATTTCTAGGTGTAGAGAAAGAATGATGTAATAAGATGAAGAATGGACAAAATCTCAAGATTGGGGATGCCACCCCGTGTCACCCCAAGAAATATTCAAGAAGTACAAGCGTCAAAGCTTGGGGATGCCCAAGGCATCCCCTTCTTCATTAATAAAAATCTCAGGTCTTTCTAGACACTTCGTTTTTATTGTTTCATGCATAGTTGTGTTGTTCTTGGAGCGTTTTATTTTTCGTTTTTGTTTGAAATAAGTTGATTGGTGTTCGAAAGGAGTAGGAAGTTCTTGCTTAGTAGTACAAGAGGAGCTTGCTTTGACTGTGACTTAGACTTTATCATGTCATGATAGCTGTTGTTTTGACCTTATGCTTAGTGATTATTTCTGTAGCATAACTTGTTCCAAACAATTAGGATTCCTTAATGTGCCTTGAAAGAATCATGCGTTGTTCTAGCATACAAAAGCATAGTATTGTGGTATTCTCCTTTGATGCTTTGTTTGGGTTGACTTGGCATATGCTCACACCATGTTATGACTATGAACCAGTCATCCTAGCCCCTATGATCATTTAGTTTTTGACTTATGGTACCACTTTATGTTTTGATTAGTAATGTTTTGTCGCTTTGCATGATTATGGCCATTATTTCTCTCTTAGTTGGTCGCTCCCAGTCTTTTGCTAGCCTCCACTTGTATGAGTAAGCTCTACTCATGCATCCAACTCCCAGGTGTAGGGTCCCCAACCTTTAATAAGATTGAGCCCTCTGTGTTTACAATGCTAGTCCCTGGATCAATAGCTAGCATCCACAGTTCAGATGTAATATCAAGAAACAAAGGTCATAATACAACTTTATAACCAGGAATAACATAATTTTTATTACATCAAACATAGCTCATATGGCTATTACATTACATTGCAGCGGAATAACTATAAGCATTGGGTCCTTCATCTTCAAAGTGCCACAGGCAGACATGCTGGTTGTAGACTTTGTAATCCTAATCAATCAATCTTCACTAAAATCAATCAAACCTGCAACATTACAAGTTACAGCCACAAGGGTCAATACATTTGAATTGTATTGCCAAGTGATACTTTGGTAGTATAGTGGTGTCTAAGATCTATATGCATTTGGCTAAGTGGTGTTGAGGTTTGCATTGCTCAAAATAGATTTTTTTCCTATCATTTTGAAAACACTAAGTTTTATTTGGCAAAAACCACCAAGGCATCTACCAATCAAGACTGAAGATCCTCTCAAGGCATCTACCAATCAAAGATTGAAGATTTTCTTGGAAAAAACAATTTTCCCAATCTAAGATTTTGAGATCCTTGTACCAAGCCATCTCTCCATCAAAGATTGAAGAATTTCACACAACCCTTGTTCAACCACAAGTTTTATTTAGAAAATTGGAGTGATGAGATTCTTGATTGCTTCCATGTCTTGATGCTCAAATTGTCCTTTACTAGGGACATGGCTAAGTACTTAGGTTTTACACTCTGCAGAGGTGGTGCACTTTCCCCACAAGACTTGGTTTCCCAAGACAAAATCTTTCAGAAGCCTTCCCTTAGACCAACATGGACGCGTTCCAACCTATCAAACACTACCACCCACTGTCCATGTGGCTAAGTTCTTGCAACCTATATGATCATGGCAGATCCCATATTGCCAAGTGGTTGCACTTGAAGCTTCTCAACATTTGACATCTCAAATCTCTTTGTTTCCTGGGTGGCCATCCACAAGTGAGATACACTAAGGTAAACCATAAACATGGGCCTTGTGAACCACTCAACCAAAAACCACCAAGCAAGTCCCATTCCACCCAGGAGATTCATTAACTTAGTTGTTTTGTTAAATAAAACACAAGTCCTCGGACTTAGAATAATTTTTCCATAGTGTGAATATATATCCCACCCAAGTTTACTATTAGCTAGGCTAAGCTTGGTAGTAATAGGATTCTCAACTTAGGAAAAATCCTACTAAGGATTCATCTACTAGGTTTTCCTATAGCAAGGTCTATACTTAGCAAAATAAAAACCATGCAAGTTTTACTTAGCAAAAACACTAATGCATAGTGAAAATAATGGGATAGTAAGTATGAAGCATCACTTGCCTTTTTGGTAGAGGGTATAGGTTCACTCTTTGTCCTTGCAACAATCACACTCTTCCAAGTCACTACAAATCAATCAAGCAAGGCACAAACTTAATCTACCAATCAAGCAAAACAACACACATAAAATAACAAAGTCAAAGAAATGCATGCAAGCATGCCAAGCTTTGTTTTGTTTGAAAAAGTGGTTCCTAGTGGGTCATAGACATTTGGGTACATCTAATGGTCATGCATAAGCATGCAAAGGTTGGTTCTATTGCAAAGGTGGCCTCCACTAGGCTTCTAAACTTTGTAAGTTCCAAATTGGTCATTTACCAAAATGGCAAAGTCATTTGCAAAAGGTTTCACTATAAAGCCATTTGCAAAACAAAGTGTCATTCTATGTGGTGAAGAAATAAATTTTCTAGGGCTTTAGCCTATAGGGTTCACCAAATGAGTTGCTATTGCAAAACTTGGTGTTTGGGTCAGTAGGTTTGGTCTAAACCATTTTCTCAAAGTTTTCTTTACAAAAACATTTTCATAACCAAAACTATAGTTTTTAGTTAGCTAGAAATGGACTAAACTAATTAATCCATTCTATTCCTTTCCAAAATCATTTTCCAAAACTTGGGTTGGTTCCTAGGGTTAGTAAGGTCACAACAAACCAATTGGCAAAGGTTTGATCTCAAAAATCATTTTTAAACAATTTTTCTAATGTTAGCAAGCACACAAAAGAATCTGCAAAATCAAACAAGCTAACAGATACTATTTGCTAAACTAAGGGCAGGGTTGGCTAGGGCTTGTCTTGCTGAATCCAACGGCATCAAATTTGTAGAATTTGGACGTGTGTATCAAAAGATACAAGGGTTTGAAGTTAGCAAGAAATTCTGTTTTCCAAATCTGTTTTAAACCTAACACTGGCCACGTGGCGTGATACCATTGGTCCATACCGGTTCGCATGGATCAGCCTTCCTGGACCGTCAGATCTAAGTGGCTACGCACGGTGCAGATCAACAGATACCCTTTCGCTTAGTCAATCTATCCAAGCCGGTGGATCTGCATCCAATGGTTCCTATCGTTTGGCCAAAAACTGGCGGCGGAGCGGTGGCTACCGGCGGCGGAACGATCGGTCGTCGACGGAGGCGACGCTACAGGGGGTGAGGGGGAGAGGGGAGATGCTCACCGGGCTCAGGGGGTTACGGCGATGCTCGGGGAGGTGTTGGTCGGGCGAGGGGCGCACAGGGTCAGGCGTAATTGCTCGCCGGAGTAGAGAACGACGTCAGGCGGCTCTGTCCACGGTCGAAGACGGTGCTGTGGACCACGAGAAGACAAACGGAGGTCTGGGTTAGACGCAGGAGATCATGGAGGAGCTATGGGCGTGAACGAGAGGGCTCGGGGCGGTCGAGGCTTACCGGGGAACGGCGCCGGAGAAGAAGCAGACACGGTGGCGCTCGGAGCTTGTCGGAGTCGTCGCTGCAGAGTGACCTAAGGCAAGACAGAAGCATGTTCAGACGCGCAAGAGCAAGGTGATGCTGTGTGCATGATCTAGGAGGCGCGGGGTGGTCGGTGTTCACCTGGATTGCTTGACGGAGCAATGGCAGACGGCGGCGATTGTCGGACGAAGACGAAGGCGAGGCTGTGGGGCACTAGCAGACAGGTGGGAGGTACTGGAAGAAGTGCACGGTGATGGTGAATGAGCTCGTAGCATCCAAGGGGCAAAGGGATTTGGATTTATTTTCCAAGTGTTCAAATTTCCAGATACATTCATTGAGGAATGCATTTCACTTGATTTGGATTTTTGTTGAATTCAAACTTTAGCCAAAGTTTTTTCAAGATGGATTTCAAGTTTCCTTTTAGAAACAAAAGTTTCTTTTCACCCTGATTTTCAACAAAATTTTATTTTATTAATTATTTTTTTTCACATTACAAGATTTGGAAAATCTTGGGATGTGACACCATGAAACCAAGTTATTCCAAAGTGTCCACTATAAATTCCTATGCATGGTGTGTTACACCATTCCAAGTATCTTCTTGTTTTATCTATCTTCCAAATTAAACTTGTTATGTGAAACTTAGTGATTAAAGCTCTCACAAACTTGATGACACATTTTATTTTTCTTGCACCTAAATAAACTTGAACCATTGTGTCATCTATGTTGTATATGCTTGCACTTATACGTTGAGATCAGCAGAACCGTGCTGTCACGGGGAACGCTTTCAACATTGCACCTGGTATATTGTACCTAGTTGATATCATGCTCTTTTGTTTATGGATGTCGTCGGTGTGAAATAAAATGGGATCTTGTAAGTCCATGGAGTTATTTATGTGTGTTAGAGAAATGCCTGGGCCGCTAGCCTAAGCCATGCCTAATCATGGTGGAAACTTGCAGCATCGCCATAGTGAGCAATCTATGAAGCTTTCTTCTTATAAAAAAAGAGACATATTGAAAACAGGAAAGAGAGAAAAAAGCACCATTTTCCCATGGTAAATAAGAAGATTGCTGAGATGCTCATTGTCTGCTTGCCTTATCATTTTTATTATGGGATAGCTCTTGTATCATGTGCAAGGGGTACCCTGTTGGTGGTTCTCTATGATACACATGTACTTACTATGACAAGAACTTACATGTAACTAAAGTTGAGTAGCATGAGGAGCGGCCCTCATACTCAAGGGACATGAGATTGCCAACTTATACTTTGTCAAGCATATACTTCATAGTTTGTTCACTTTAAACTTAATCACTTCAAGATGCTTATGATAGGGGCAATGAGAGCTGAAAGCTAACAAGTACCATAATTTTTGGAAGCTCTTTATGAGACTTGAAATCCCTGCTTTCCTTTATGAAGGGCCTTATTTCCACCATTATATTAAGTTTCCACCTTCTATCCTTAGGCACCAATTAAGAGAGTATAGTTGCCATTCTTAGTTCTATGTGCATTGTCCTAAAACTTATTGATTGATGCATATTGTTGATATTGCTTGTTCCTGAACTATTTGTGTCTATGCACTTGTGCTTGTCCATTCACTCGTATGAACAAGTGTCTATGCACTTGTCCTAAAACTTGTGCTTGTCCATTCACTCGTATGAACTTTGAAGGTGTCCTATGCATTTATTTGCTACTCCATGAGGACAAGCTGAATGCCACTATGCTATGTTTTCTATATGTGAAACAAACAAACGTCTTTCAATTCATTGTTATTCATGAATCTTTGTTTGTATCCTTTCATGTTGTATGCATAGTTACTTTGTATTATTGTTAGAACTTCTTCTTTCATGCTCATGTTTAGAGTACTTTGATCCCATCTTTCAATGCTTGCAAATGGTTTGATCTTGATTTTTATGGTGCATGTCACCTCAAAAATTATTCTTTTTATCACTTACCTACTCGAGGACGAGCAGGAGTTAAGCTTGGGACGCTTGATACGTCGTAAACGTATCTATAATTTTTTATGTTCCGTACTTGTTTAGTATCTACTTTGCTTTGCTTTATCTTCTCTTTGAGGTATTTTTATATGTTTTCTGGAACTAACAGCCTATTAACAAGATGCCACGGTGCTAGTTTCCTGTTTTCTTCTGTTTTTGGTTCCAGAAAAGTCAGAAAATGAATATTCTCATAATTGGACGGGACAAAAGCCAAAGTCAATATTTTACCGTGGGGAACACGGAGCCAGAAGACGAGACGGAGGAGGGCCTCGAGGGGGCACACCCCCTGGCCGCGCGGCTAGGCCTGGCCCGCACCTGGGGGGGTGCAGCCGCCTCGGGCACCCCGTCGGCCTCCCTCTTCACATATAAGAAGCCCCTGATACCTAAACCATAAGTACCCGATCAATGTTAAAGTAAATTACTTTTCGTGGGGAACAAGAAGTCCAGAGGGGAGCCGAAGAGGGGTGTGGGGCCCCTGGCCGCCGCCTCGGCCTCCCCCTTTGCCTATAAGAAGCCCCCGATAAGAAACCCTAAGCACTAGATCAAATCTCCACGAAACCGTCTGTAGCCACCGCCACCATCGTCCCTAGATCGGGGGGATCTGAAGTTCTTCCCGGCACCCTGCCGGAGGGGGGATCATCCCGGAGGCCTTCTCTCCGGTATGATGTGTGAGTAGTTCCACCTTGGACTATGGGTCCATGTAGTAGCTAGATGGTTGTTTCTCCTCCTTTGTGCTACCATGTTTAGATCTTGTGAGCTCCGTTCATGATCAAGATCATCTATTTGTAATCATGCATGTTGTGTTTGCGGGGATCCGATGGATATTGAGATTACTATGTCAGATTGGTTAATGATTCTATCTGATTGATTCTATCATGTCTGTGTTGTTTGAGATCTTGCATGCTCTCCGTTTCCAGTAGCTATCTTGGACAAGTAGATGCTAGTGACTCCAAGAGGGAGTATTTATGCTCGATAGTGGGTTCATGCCTCTATTTAATCTAGGGAAGTGACAAAAATCTCTAAGGTTGTAGATGTGATGTTGCTACTAGGGAGAAAACAATGATCTCTTGTTCATGGAACAAGTGGATTGTTTACCTTACACACTTTGCTTAAAGCAGTTATCCGTTGCTTGCAACTTAATACCGGAGGGGGGTCAGATGATAACCTGAAGGTGGATTACTAGTCATAGATGCAGTTGGATGGCGGTCTATGTATATTGTTGTATTGCCCAATCAAATCTCATAGGATCATGAATGTCTAGCATTGCATTGTTATGCCTTGCTCTGTCCTGTCAATTGCCCCGCTGTAATTTGTTTACCTAGCATATTATGTTGTTTATATTAAGGAGAACACCTCTAATGAACTATGGATCCCGGTCCAATCTTTACCATTGATACATCCTCCACTGTTCCTGTTACTTTCTGCAAACCACTATTACCTTCCACACCATACAGTTAGTCCTTTATTTTCAGCAAACCAGTGAGATTTACAACCTCACTGTTCATTGGGGAAAAGTCTTGAGTTTGTGTTGTGCAGGTTTCCAAGTTGCTAGCAACACCTTTGGGTCGTTTCCTTCCTCCTACTGGTTCGATAACCTTGGTTTCTTTCTGAGGGAAAACTTGCTGATGTGCTCATCATACCTTCCTCTTGGGGTTTCCCAATGAAGCTCTATAGTGATCTGAGCTGCATCAACACTGAAGCATGAGTTCAGATCGAGATGAAATGTATTCTCGTACCTTCAGTTTTTTCTATCGTCCATAATCACTTCATTTGAGGCCAGGTGGATCTTGCGCAACCTCGGGATCACCACCAAAAAATCCGGGTACATGTGGTCTTGACGTCGATCAGCCACCGGGGTGAAAAGAACCTTCAAACGCCAAGAGAAGGGGTCCAAGATGAACGAAGAGGAAACCATTGTGAGAGTAGAGAGGATGTGGATTTGGTTGGGGGAAGGGGAGAGAGGAAGCCGGCAGCCGGAGTGGCACGCCGGAGGGAAGGCGTCCCGAAGGCCTAGGTCGCCATGAGATTGCCTATTCTTGGAAATAGGATCTCTTGGTTTAGTTGGTTCATCACTTTAAGAGCATTTTTAGAAATGAAGTTATGTCCCTAAATATAGTAATGGCATCTCAGCAACTTTGTTCAAAATACATTGTGCAAACCTGAAAACTGAAAGTGGGAACATATTATACATGGCACAAGGATTTGTGAGATATATTTTTTAATAAACATTTATGGTCACACGACAATTTTGTTTTTAACCATGCAGGCCACATGGCTATTAGTGATAGGTTGGCATCATCTAGGTGAGTTAACCAATGTGGACCATTGGGTCTACAAAATTCCTAGGGTCAAGATCTCACAAACTTTGGGATCGGCTAGTGGCTCGCCTCACAGCTCGGCTCCGTTGATTCTAATCAAGGACATTGATGCGAGATTAGATGACATAGAGGGGGGAAAGCTCATCATGCAACTTAGGTCACCGGAGACGAAAGGGATGGTCACTTTGTGTTAGGTAGGTGACCGTGTCGACATTCAGGAGGTTCTAGGAGATGTAGGAGTGGTCGATGATGTGCAGTACTTCGAGGAAAGGTCAATGGAGTTATCGGCGTGTTCCCATGTGGTCTCCTATGGTGGGAGAGGCTGGGAGGGTCATCTCTGTTCTAGGGCGAGCTCGGGAGTGTTCATGGGGGATGATTTGCTATTGAAAATGGTGAAACAAAGCATGAGGAAATGCGCATGAACGAGAAAAATAGTAGAGGAAGAATTGGAGGCGGATTCCTCGTGAGCAACTGAGTAGCTTGACGACGCAGTACAGAGAGGCCGGGGAAGGGGAAGAAAAGGGGGAAGAGCGGGGATTTAAGGGGCTTGGTAGGGGAGTGTGGGGAGTGGGAGCGGTGGAGAGTGGCGCATGGTCGTGCGCGCATGGCTATTAAGAGGTTAGGGGTTTATGGGGTTGGGCTCGGACGGTCAGAGAGAGAGAGAGAGAGAGAGAGAGAGAGAGAGAGAGAGGGAGGAAGGGAGGGAGGGAGAGAGAGAGAGAGGGTCGGGCTAGACTTTTTTAGTCGCATGGATCGACCCTATAGATCGGCTATTTTTTAAAATATATTTTCCAGATTTTCAAACAACCCTCAAAATGTCTCAAAAATATCTTTAATAATTCCAAAAAATCCCAAAGATCCAAAATGGGTTTCTAATAAATACCGCTTCACTTTAGCGTACAAAGATGATTTTAGAAAAGTATTTTCTATTGTTTAAGAGATTGAATCTATTGCATATAAAATACCGATTTAGGGTTCACATTTTGCTCAAAATCATATCACAATAATTTAGAAAAAAATCAGATAAAAGTATGCATTTTGGAATTCAGATAACTATTTCAAATTAGACATTTAATTTGCAAATATTATTTTGTATATAGATGCTTTACATTGTCATTTTGAGAAACACATATGGCACCTAAATGGATAAAAAGTTATTTAATTAAAATATCTATAAATTT
Organism: Avena insularis; assembly: GCA_023614405.1. Taxonomy (NCBI): domain Eukaryota; kingdom Viridiplantae; phylum Streptophyta; class Magnoliopsida; order Poales; family Poaceae; genus Avena; species Avena insularis. The sequence goes on from CM042691.1 coordinate 301,917,967, forward strand.
TTGTTCCAATATGGAACATAGCAAAAAAATCACATCTAATGAAATTCATAAAATTCCTTTACTAACCATTTTCCATTTGTGCTTTATGGAAATCCTTACAGAACAAAATGGGATTTATAGTTTGGTCCAAAACAAAAATAATAATTTCAAAGACCTCAAAAAAATAATATTTTCAAAAAAAATATACTAAAACTAGTTTTGGATCAAAATAAATTTCATAGAAGTCTTTTTGTGTACTAAGGTTTTGTAAGGAGTTTTTAAATGATTTTCTATAATGATAAATGGTTTATAAAAGTTCCCAATATTTGATTTCTTTAAACTATAGAAAATTCAAAACAGCTATATTGAGTTTAGTTATACAAATTTCTACGCAACCGAATTTATAGTCCTTTAAAACTTCGTGAAAGTTTCTTTTCTTACGAAAAAATTCAAATGAGGTCAGGAAATTCAATGAAACTATTTATTAATTTAACACTCCAAAATTTGTATAATTTTGGGATTCTATATAACTCAAACTACTTTAAGTTTAAGCAAGTTTATAAAAAGTACATTAACATTTGGAATATCAATTTAGTTTTATGATTATTTTTTCTTTAAATCAGGTCAAACATACAGAACATTGATTTTGGACAAGATAGAACTTCAATTATTTTGGAATGGATCGATATAGGTACACCATAGACCTATATACCCCTATGTTAGGCATGTTTTATCAGTTTACGTTGTATTTTGCGATAAAATGCCATGAAACGAGAGATTTCATTTAAATTCCATATGGCATATACCATCTCGCGGATCGAGAGATCGAATTAACAAGATGCCATATACCGTCTCGCGGATTTACATATTGGATGCAACATGTGAAACTCCGAACGCGTAGGGTACACTAGCTAGCTGGGCCAGTTCAAGTCATGTGAAACTCCGAATACGCCGCCGGTACACGAGCTCGAGTTAGCTGGGCCAGTTCGAAGTTGGCAAGAGCATTTGTCTCTATGTAGGCGGATATTCGCGCTCGTCGACTCAATTTTCCATCGTACTTTTCACATATGCTAGCTAGCTTTGCTTGCGTATGCATGCATGTACATCTTTGTTTGGACACAGTATATATACTGTGTTTCTCAACTGAAAGAGCCAGAAATAGAAAGCTACTACTGTATCACAGCTACTGACACGTACGTATACCTCAGAGTATACGTGAATGCATCAGTGCAACAAAAAAAAAGGGATCCTGTAAAAGCACCATGAAGGTTAAGATCGAGAGCTCAAAGATCGTCAAGCCGCTGTACGATGACGGCGTCGCTGCCGGAGGCGCCAGTGACGAGTGGGTGCCGCTCTCCGTGCTGGACAAGGTGACCTACGGGGAGCACGTCGCCCTCATCTACGCGTTCCGGACGCCGAACCCGCCGAACGCCGCGCTGGAGCTCGGCCTCGCCAGGGCGCTGGCCGTATACCGGGAATGGGCGGGGCGGATCGGCGTCGGGCCGGAGGGGCGGCGGTCAGTGCGTTTGAACGACGCCGGGGCGCGGTTCGTGGAGGCCACCGTGGACGCGCCGCTGGCGGTGTCGCTCCCGTTCGGGGCGCCGTCGCCGGAGTCGAGGCGGCTGCACCCGAGGATCGACAACGTGGAGGAGCTGGTGCAGGTGCAGCTCACGCGGTTCTCCTGCGGGTCGCTCGCGGTAGGCTTCGCGGGCCACCATCAGATCGCCGACGGGCAGGCCACGGGCAACTTCTTCGCCGCGTGGGGCCTCGCGACGCGCGGGCTGCCGGTGTACCCTCTCCCGGTCTGCGACCGCGGCACCCGGTTCTCGCCGCGTGACCCGCCGCTCGTGGAGTTTCCGCACCGGGAGGCGGAGTACAAGGCAGCGCCGGCGCGCGCCGGGAGCCGCCCGGATAATGCCGGCGAGGACGAGGACGGGTTCTTCGCGGCGGCGCAGGGCAAGGTGAAGGTGCACAGGATGCACCTCAGCAAGGAGTTCGTGGCGCGGCTCAAGGCGCGGGCCTCGTCGGGCCTCCCGCCCTCGCGCCGCGGCTACACCACGTTCGAGAGCGTGGTCGCGCACCTCTGGCGCACGATCACCGCGGCGCGCGGCCTGGGCGCCGGCGTGACAACCAAGGTGCGCATATCGGTGAACGGACGGACGCGCATGCGGCCGCCTGTCCCGCGCGACTACTTCGGCAACGTCGTGCTCTGGGCGTTCCCGCGCTCGGACGCCGGCGAACTCGTGTCCCGCCCGGTCGGGCACGCGGCCGAGCTCATCCACCGCGCCGTGGCCGCCGTCGACGACGCCTACTTCCGCTCCTTCGTCGACTTCGCCTCCTCTGGCGTCGTGGAGGCCGAGGGGCTCGTCCCGACGGCGGACAGCGACCAGACGGTGGTGTGCCCGAACCTAGAGCTGGACGCGTGGCTCGGGATCAACTTCTTTGACCTCGACTTTGGTAGCGGCGGGCCGATCTACTTCATGCCGACGTACTACCCCATGGAGGGCAGCCTGTTCCTGTTGCCCTCCGTCCTCGGGGACGGCAGCATGGAGGCGTACGTGTCACTATTCGAGAACCATCTCGATGAGTTTAAGAAGATATGCCACAAGATCACTTAGCTAGCTAGCAAAATACTAGGTCAGGAAGCTAAAATAATCATCCAACACAACAGAAGGCGCCTAGCCATAAAAGAAAAAAGAGAGGTTGGAAGTAAAATATCTCGACAGTGTTGAGTTTTGACATACCTAGAGATATAGGTATCCATGGTTTGCAACTGCATATGCATTCGTGCACACCTAATTCTAATAACTTTGCTAATTGCCAAATCTCCGTATACTGATTATATGCATGTTATATTTATTATGAACATTTATTCTAACTCTAATTATAATGAGATGGCATTCCGCAATTTCTTCCATATGCGACATGTCGTTTTCAATTCGGGGCAGCAAAAAGTTTAACATTGTATTTTCTCTGCTATTTAGCTCCTTAGTTTGTTGGAACTAACCTTAGATAGTTTTCCATGTGTGTCTGGTGAGAAAAATTGTTTGGAAATATGACATCATTTTGGCTCTAGTCATCAGTCATCACTAGCATAGTACAACATGAGCTTCCATCCCAAGCTGTGTTAATGCCGGCCGGAGCTGGAGCTGGTACATAATGGCCCTAGACCGGTAGACACATCCCTCTATCATGGATGGCACGATGAATTGGTCTTCGAAGAGGTCGGGCGTCTGAAAATCAGAGGAAGGAACCAGAGGTTCAGCAAATCTGGTTGTTCGAGAGCAAGAAAAAAACTAAGAAAGGAACCAGATGACATGTACACTATCAAATGCGATATGCTGTGTTATAAAAGCACAAGCGTGAACTTTGTAGTATACATCTACCATTTCTCGCAACTCGGACTTCTATTTGGAGATTATAGAATCTGCACAGTTTGGTCAAATCATGTACAGTACTTCTAATGCCTGTCCAAAGTGGCCATTCTAGTCTTAGCCAGGGCATCTCTGTCAATTTTTCATGCAGTCACTTGACATGGACTAATCTCTAAGATTTCACAGTCATTGATTCAACTATGTTTAGCATAAGATGGCATGCAAATATAAACCAGAATCACATGACATTCATATATTGTTCATGCATTGTTTTTTCTCGTGATGCGAATACACAGACTTTGTAACAAACCACTAGCGAACACAAAGTTGTAATCCTTATTTCTGTTCTTTCAATTTTAGAATTCATCAAATCAAATAGGACCTGAAATTTTGTACAACGAAGGTGTTCGATCCTTAGTTATAGGGAAAATACATGAACCATAATAAACAAGGTTAATTCAAAGTCAAACAACTAACAAGCACATAGTTGTATAGTTAATTCCTAAAATGCATTTGTGGTGTCACATAAGAAATCTACACCCAAAGCAAAATGCATGACTTGTCATGTGAGACCAAAAATGCATTTTGATGCACAACATAACCCTCGTGAGTGATTTCTAGTGCGAACGAACTGCATGTCGCATATGAACAGCCAAGCCCATAAATAGGAGGCTCCAGGTAGCATTCCACCAATTGATTAACCATGCTTTTTTCATGCTTATATTACATTTATAAGGTGTTAGAGGAAACTGAGTCTTCTGATTCTGGTACTTGTAGTCAATGGGAGCTCAATCAGATCACTCACCCGCAAAGCATCCACATGTCCCTTAATTACGCATTTGTCTTTCACCCGCTGAGCGTCTAATGGATGAAACCAGCTCCACTTTGAAATCGTAGTACTATTGTACCGCTCCCGCAGCAGAAATGAGATTCGTCCTAGATCACGCTAAACAAGGGTGAAATCAAAGAGTCTTGTCTTAGCTGTATGCAATGTAGAAAAATAAGTTATCTTTGCATGATCATTGGGAGACTCTTCCTGTGATAAAGTAGTGATTAATTAGGTAGAGCTCTCTTGGCATAATCAAATGTGTTTTTTGTATTAATTGTGTGCTTGTCTCATTTATCTCATCAAACCCATTGGATTAAAAATGAGCTTTTATCGATATCATGACTCATGACAAATACATGTACCGTATCTTCTTGCTCCAATTGCATCAAGATTTCATCCATGAGGATGATGTACGGATCGACAAAGGAAATGAAACGAGTAGAGATCTGGTGCATATGGGCACCAGTGATCCCGTTTTTTTTTAATATCAAAAATCATATTTTTCGAGTTTTAGAAAATTCAAAAAATAAATCGTGATGTACACCAGAAATGTGCAAAATATCAATTGGAAATTATGTGTGTATTAAGCTAACAATCATATTTTCAAGTTTTAAAAAATTCTGAAAATAAATCTTGATGTAGCCAGTGATGTATACCAAAAAGTACAAAATATCAATTGGAAATTATGTGTATTTTGAGCTACACAAATTACAAAATTAAGAGGAAAAAGGCCACCACTGGATTTCTACCTCACGATGGAGTTCCTTTGACAAGTCCTCGAGCGTCGTGGCCTCGATGACAGGGTGATCTCTTGGATTATGCATTTCATCATGAGTGGTAGCACAACGATCAACGTCAATGGGGAAGTGGGTCCATACTTTCGACCCTCCTGCGGAGTTAGACAAGGGGACCCGATCTCCCCCTTCTCTTTAACTCTGCGGTGGATGTCCTGGCAGAGATCTTGGATAAAGCCAAGATCGCTGGCCACGTCTCGGGTGTGGTTGGGCATCTGATCCCCGGAGGTGGTATCTCCCACCTCCAGTATGCGGATGATGCGAGGATCATGGTAGAGGAGTCGAAACTTGACATCATTAATCTCAAGTTCCTACTTCTGTGCTTTGAGTCCATGTCGGGTCTCAAGATTAACTTTGACAAGAGCGAGGTTATAATCTTGGGTTTCCCTAAGGAGGATAAGCTACGCATTGCAGATCACCTAAATTGCCGCTTGGCGGAGTTCCCTATTACCTACCTGGGTATGCCCATGCGGGCCTCTCGGGTGTTGATCAGGGATCTTGCTCCCATATTCGCGAAGGTCCGAACCAAAGCCGAACCATGGCAGGCGCTCCTCACATCCAAGGGTAGCAAGACTATACTAATCAACTCGCCTGTCCAGCCTCACCATGTATCAGATGGTCATGTATCTGCTCCCAGAAGGAACTCATGAAGACTTTGCTAGCCAGATGGTCATCCAAGAGTTGTACAGGTTCTTTTGGGTAGCCAGAGATGAGCACCAGAAGTATCATATGGTTAAGTAGGTCGATATCTGCACTCCCACAATTCTTGGGAGTTTAGGAGTCCTTGACTCATGCCGCTTTAATGTGGCATTGCTGCTAAAATGGGTTTGGCGGATCCTCCAAGATGATGGGGGGATCTAGCTTCAACTCATCAAGGAAAAGTACCCCCGGGGTCGTTCGCTGTTGGCGTGTGAACGTCGGGAGGAATCCCAGTTCTGGAGGGCTATCCAAGACGTTAAGCACTGCATTTGACGAGGCTCTCTTTTTGTTGTGGGGGATGGTCGGGAGGTCTTGTTTTGGCTCGACCCCTGGATAGAGGGTGTCCCCCCATGCCAGGCTTTCCCTGCTCTGTTTTCTATTTGCGCAGCACCCTCGATGTTAGTAGCCGAGGCATTTCGAGAAGTCCACTGGAACATCCCGTTCCGGAGGCTCTTCAAAGATGTCGAGGCCGCTGATTTCTTGAGGCTGCGGGGATCCTTGCCCTATCTCTCTCAACTGAGAGGGATAAGGTGACTTCGGACCAGTCTCCCTCGAGAGCCTTCTCTGTTAGTTCAGCTTATCGGACCCTCTTCCAGGACCCTAAATTACCTTGGATGTCTCACCTTTGGAAGTCTCCCCTACCCCTGAGCATGCAGATCTTTGTGTGGAAACTGCTGCCTGATCGTCTACCTTCGAGGGTGGAGGTGTCAAAATGCAATGGTCCGGGCGATGGGCGGTGTCCGCTATGTGGAACGCCGGAGACGTGCGCCCACATTATGTTCACATGCCATGCCGCTCAGTTTCTGTGGAACTTCATCCGAGAGGCACTTGGGCCTACTTGGCAGACCCAGGACCTCAGTGAGTTCTTAGAAACAGAGGCAAACTGTACCGGAGGAAAGCGCCACCTCTTCTGCAGTGGTACCCCCTGTCTAGGCAGCGGGACCAGGAGAGCGTGGACGGCATCTTGCAGGCGCTCAAAACATCGGCGCAGCGCTTCACGGCACCTGCTTCTACTTCCATGGCCTCGTAGTGGGAGCTCCATGTTCCGCCCCTTTATTTTTCATTTTTGTTGCCTTGGGTGTGTTGTGTTGTAGCCCCAACAAACTCCTTTTGACGCCTGGGCATCGGTGACTCGCTTGTATGCTGGATTGTTGCTTTATTTATAAAGCTGGCCATAAAGCCTGTTTCGAGGATGGAGTTATTTTAGCAAGTTGGAGAATTTCTGTTCAAGAGAACTTCCGAACACGATTTTTCACACGAAAAATATGGGCGAATATCTCCGACACACCCTAATTACGCAACTCAATTGTTTGTGATGTGGCATTTTACATATAATGTGAAGAAAATGGATCTAACCTCCATGATTCTTGTCTCCTTTTTGCACTCATTGTCTCCTCTCTCCTCTAGCTGGTGATGAACGATGAACTAAAGAAGCCGCATGTTGGAGATATGTCCAAGAGGCAATAATAAAATAGTTATTATTACTCCCTCTATTAGATTCTATAGTGCCTATAGTTTTTGGCATGAAAATTAAGAAACACATGTGGAGAGAAAATTAAAATAGTTTTAGACAGTATTTTTCTTGGATAATTGACGTCATAAAATAGAGGAGTTTGCGAGAGACATGAAATGATATATACTTTATATAAAGTCCCTAAAAAAGTTGTCCAAACGAGTTGTGTAACGCAATATATTTTATATTTTGGATTTTTTCTCAAAAAACTATAGGCACTATAGAATGGAACGGAGTGAATATATCTTTGTGTTAATGATAAATGTTTACATCTTATGCTATAATTGTATTAACCGGAAATATCAATACTTGTGTGTTTTATAAACATAAAAGAGTCCCTAGTAAGCCTCTGGTTGAACTAGCTTGTTGATTAATAGATGATCATGATTTTCTGATCATGGACATTAGATGTTATTAATAACAAGATTATGTCATTAGGAGAATGATGTGATGGACACACTCATATATTTAGCCTAGCATAAGATCAAGTCATTTAGAGTTCATTTGCTACAAGCTTTCAGATACATAGTAACCTAATCCTTCAACCATGTGATCATGTTAATCATCATCACCGGATGGATACTTTGATAACATCAAACATCACTTCGTAACTAAGTGGTCTAAAGGACTAACCTGGCTTCACTTTGAGCAACAATGGCGAGTCACGAAACGTGCACCAACAAGTCCCCGGCAAAAGTCGACACGAACTCTAGGCTGAACCGCCCATCTCCTGTCCATCCATGGTACTGAAAGTCCAACAACTCCATGACCGTCCCGTTCACGTAGGACCCCGACGCCCTCAAGTACCCGCCATCGTTGTCGCCGGGCATGTCGGTTCCAAGCGCGACGTTGTTGCCGAACACGTCCCGAGGGATGACCGACATGAACGCCCTGGACCCGACGACGACGTAGCCACCGCTCAAGTACATCCAGGAGGCCAGGGACGTCGGCGGGTGCATGTCCCTCGCTGCCACCATGTACCCGAGCGTCGACATGTCGACACGCCGATGGCGAATCACCCTTGTTGCTCAAAGTGAAACCAGAGCCCGGGAGACGTCTCTACACTGGACGTGTGTAGAACTGTGGAGGCACCACCAGTTGTGGTGTTGGTCGCTTGGACACCTACACGACCTTGAGGCCGGTGACGGTGTACGACTACATCAGCAACGTTTGAACAAGAACGTAATCCCGCTTTCGGTCTTCAAGGTATGAACACCGAATCTCTCTCATTACTTTACATCTGTATAGATAGATCTTGGCTATGTTATTCTCATTGTTAGGAAAAAAATGTTTCTGTTATGGAACCCCTTTAGTGGTATCAGAATCGATCTATGCGTAGATGTGTTGGGACGAGTAGAGTATATATAGAAATATGTGGGTGTTGATTTTCTAGTTGCTACCCTTCCACGTGTACTTGTTCATATCACGGTAATGTTCGATTAAGCGGCCCGGGACAACATTTTTTTTGGACAGAAAAAGGGTACAGACGTACCCTTATATATTGCAGCTCAAAACATTATACATCGTGGATTACAAAGCCTAGATGCCGAATCGAGTCGATTGCAGAAAGCACAGGGCATGCAAGTGTGTTATGAGTTGAGTTCCTACAAGAACTGATAGGCTCAGACCATCGTGATCTTTTTGCCTAACGAGCACAGTTATGAGCAACCCCATTGATCTCCCCGAGACAACCTTACGCGTAATCTTACATGAGACTTGTTCTAGGACTAATATATGACTTGTACCATATAAGTGGCTAGCGGATATCTGCCTCTCTTACATTAGTTGATATGACATTTATAAAGGACGGTCCTAAAAGTGGACTTAAAACGGAAACTAGTCAATACATATTGCGGTTGTAAGTTTATAGGCAAGAAATGATTCTTGTAAGTTTATAGTCAACAAATGATTCTTGCGTGACAGCCCAAACAACCATGTAAAACATGCAAAGATAAAATAGAGTCATCTAGATTTTTATGTAGGGCATGTGATATGTATGGTCTAGGTAAGTGTTTATGAAATGTAACTTTATTTTGTAGCGGCGTCTAACTTTATTTTGCAGGCGCGGCAATAACGTGGTAACGGCGCAGACGCGACGACGATTGTGACTGCAAGATCATGGTGGCGCATGTTGGTAGGCGACAAGTTTGGTAGAGCGCTATGGATTTCCCGGGGTTGTGGTTTTTTGGGGTCAGGAGAAAACCCTATCGGCCTGGCAGGTACTCTGGCAGGTACTGATGTTGTGACGCTTGCGTGCGCCATTGTTCTTCTTTGAAGTGTCGGGTGTATCTCTTCCCCAATCCACTTCGTGTACTGGAGAAATAATATAGGACCAGTATGGTCAGCATCGTCATCTTCATCGTATTTATTTTTGAAGGTGTTGCTTGGCAATTGGCGATTCAGAGGCATAGGAGTGTATTGGGGCTTCTTCGAAGGGCACATCGGTTGTGGTCATCATCTTGTTGATCTTGTGCTATTGGTATTAGTTTCTCTTTCTTTCTCTTACATTTTTAGGCTTGATCGTGTTGTTTGCTCCAACAATGGACTTGAAATTGTACCGTGTGGTTGCTATATGCTTTGAGGAGGTAAAATTATCTTTCTCATTGCTACGTTTATCTCAGTTCAGCAGCAGAGTAATGAAAAAGTAATGAAAGGGATGGAAATGACGCCAGGAACTGCAATGGCAAAAGCAAAATGGCAAGATTTAGAGTGGCAAAAATAAAATGGACAAAAACTAGTGGAACAAAAACAAAATTTTACCATAATATACATAAATAAAGATAGTACTCCTTCTGTTCGGATTTATTGGGCTAACATGTAGTCTAAGAAATATATTTGACTACAAATTTGACCAACGATATAATTTTACTTGATTTAATTTTTAATGATATAATTTTTGTGACATATGATTCGTATTTCGGATTTATTAACCTTTCTAATAATATAATTTTTATGACATATGACTCATATTTCGTTGAAATCAAACATGTTTTTTAAACTGCGTGTTAGTTCAACTAGCATAATGCCCGTGCGTTGCTACGGGCAAATAAGAGTTAGATATGATTAACTAATTCCTCATCTCGTTTACTTCTATTTCACAACAACCTCACATTTTTTGATATTCCTTTAATTTACCAAAAACAATCTTATCTAACTCTTCTTGCCATTTGTAAATGAGAAGAGAGCAACATTTTCCATAAGGATATTAGATTGGATATTATGCTAAAAACTAAGTTATATGATTTTGGTTGTGATTCTTGTTTTCTGCTACGAGTTTAACCTGATCTAACAGATCCTTTAGTTTGTCGTCCTGATATATTTTTGTCGTTCATCCTTTCAATGTCGTCTTATAAATAATTATTTACAACTAAATTGTGCAAGCACCCTATTACCAACACCTAAAGAACTTGAAATCAGTGCTCTACCTATATATACAATATGGCTTCTATAGGTACCATATATTTCAATTTCACTACCATATATATTAACCTTTGAATTTTTGAATATAACTATCACTGAGAGTAATCTTTAGAGCAAAGACAAGAAATAAAATGGAGCCAAAATAACACAATGGAAACAGAAATATCGACTTCCAAACTAACTTGATTTATCTTGTGAGAGAGAGAGAGAGAGAGAGAGAGAGAGAGACGCGTATTTAAGTAAACGTCTACAAGTGTAGTTATATTTATTTAACATCTATAATTATAGAAGTTCTATTTTTAGTTCTTGTACATTAAGTAAACGTCTACAAGTGTAGTTATATTTATTTAACATCTATAATTATAGAAGTTCTATTTTTAGTTCTTGTACACATATACACGAACGCGGCTGGAGCACCAACCCAGAAACAAGTAAACACTATATTTGTGTTTTTCTAAGGCTTCTCCTCAGCAAAAAAATCAAAATCACATCAATTTTTTGCCGTGCAAACTAATTAATTCTTCAGATTGTGAGATTTGTGGGCTAACTCATGTTATTTCTATATAAAGAGATGGTCAGCAGAAGCTGCCCATATGAGAGAGACAACCAGCAGTACGGAGATATAGAAACAGTTGCAGCCTACAGCAGCAAAGCGCCGCGAGGGATGATCACACACTGGACACACACGATGACACGACTCAGGCAGGCACACACGCACGCAACACACACCCGACGCATAGCACGCACGCGATCCCCCATCCCCATCGAGGCCCATCTTCCCCTGCCACCTCCTACTCCCTCCTCTGGACACCCATCCGACGGGATTCCTGATTCTCCTGCGTCACCGCTACTTGCTCGTCGCCGCCAGAACCTCGCCTCCTTACGCCGCATCCTCGATCCCCTTTACCTCGACGCCCCTCTGCCCGAGCCGCGTGTCCTCGGTGGCCTGCGGCCGTGCCTCTCCGTTCATGGCGCCGATCGCCACTCCAAGCCCCGGGCCTCGAGGTCTATGCCGGCCACCGCGAGCACGTGCCTCCCTATCTTGCTATGGCCACGCGCGGCGTCCCAGCGCCCTCCCTTCTCGAGCTCCAGCGCCGTTGCCATGGGCCCGACTACGCTACTCCGTCCTTGCCTCCCTGTCTGCCTGCAGCACATCCCGAGCTCCTCGTTGTGCCCCTGCAAGTCTCGCCCCTTCCTTGATGTCTTCTTCGATCCTCTGACCTCTCCCTCCCATCGTACGGGGAGCTGATGAGGTCGGGCCGAAACCGTCTAGGAGTTGGGCCTGCGTGGGCTGGAACTGTCTGTCTGCCTCCGTCTACTTATTATGGACCGGCCGGTCGCGGACGAACCCTCAACACACACGATCGAGTGGGGAATTTTCTTCGTCGAATCGATCCACGTCTAATCTAAAAAAAGAGGAGAAATTTGATGGGAGCGGCGGCGGGCGTGCAGTACCACCACGTCTTGTTCGTCGTGGAGGACGGCCTGCACGGCTACCTGCTCTACAAGATCGACCTCAAGGATCTCTTCTGCTCCGCCTCCGCCACGGTCCACGCCCGACCACGCGGTCATGCCACGGAGATGCGCCGCCTCCCCGCTCCCGTGGCACAGTTCAAGACGCTCCCCGACGTGCCGGAGCGCATCGACTTCGCCCTCGCTGGCGGCGGCTCAACCCTGATCGGCCTCAGCAACTGGCGCCGCACCATCGTGCATGACACCGCGTCCGGCGCGTCCTCGGCGGGGCCGGAGCTGCGGGACGACAAGCCCGGGGGCACCTTCGTCGTCCCGCTGGGCGGCGGCCATGGCCTCCTCGCGCTCAGGCGCCGCGGCGGCCTCCCCGGCGAGGCTCCCTTCGCCGAGGCCCTCCCCGCCGGCGATGACGGCGCCGGCGGCTGGCTCGCCCTCCCCGACCCCCCGCCCGAGTTCTGCTGCCTTATGCGCTCTATGCCGGGGTGCCACGTCACGGCGTGCGTCGCCGCCGGGCCGCGCGTCTGGGTGTCGGCGGCGGGCAGGGGTACGTACTTCCTGGAGGGCACCTCGTGGCGCCAGGAGGGCGGCTGGGAACTGCCGTTCCACGGCCGCGGCCTCTCCGTACCGGAGCTCGGCGCTGGGCTCTGCTTCGGCCTGTGCCCTCGGACCGGCCGTCTCCTCGCCTGCGACATCAACCAGACGCCTCCGGAAGTCCGGTATGCCTGGGACGAAACCACGCCGCGCTGGCCGGAGGGACACAAGGTAGTCGCCGCCTCCAGGTACCCGGACGGCAGCCTGGCCTACCTCGGCGACGGCAAGTTTTGCATCGCCTGGACCATCGGAATCGGTGGTCACAGTTCGACCGTACGGCGAGCCGTCTACCTGATGGGCGTCAAGGTCAAGACATCAGGCGATCGGCTCAGGATGAAACAGCACAAGGTCTGCTTCTACAAGATGCCAACCAATGCTCGAATGGCATACGCCCTCCATGCTGATTTGAATTAGTAGTAACAAACATTCATGTGTCCCTCACAAAACATGTACATTCTCCATCTTTCAGACCTGTGTGAATAAAAGCTCTGCCAAGTTTGTAAAAAACATCTTCAGACTAAAACAATTCTAGTAATTCCTCGGTCTATATTAATGGCCACAACTTTATATAAATTCGTACGTATCTAAGTATTTAGAGGTGTATCCATATTTAGCCATAAATATGAACGGGAAGTAGTAATTTTCAAAGGACACTTTTTCTTAAACTCGAAGCACGAAAACGCCTACTAAAATGTGCTACTCCACGAAGGGTAAAAAACAAATCGTGCATGATGACACTTTAAACTCAAATAATGCACAAATTAAAAAGAAGAGATATAGAAGAAGATAAAAGAAAGGGATTTCTATTTTCATGCACTTGGTTTGTTAGTTATACTTAGTTTTCTTCAGCAGCTTAATTTTGTCTCACTTTCCCTCCCTCTATTCTAAAACTGTCGCGACGCACGGATGGAGAGATGTCGTCAGGTCAAAGGCTTGACCATTACATGCTGACAGGTGGGATCGTGTTGGGATGGGTCATGCGTTGAGCGTTACGTTACGTGGCCTCGACCGTTACGCGGTGAAGGGTGGGACCGCATGAAGACACGTTGGATCGGCCATCTCTCGCTCACCCAAAGCATTCGCTTCCCCCGAGCTTGGAACAACTCCCACACCGCTCCTATGCTGCCTGTCATCGTGCCCTCCTACCTTATGTCGTCCTCGGCCCCTGAGCAGCCCCCTCCCTCGGGCCACGGAGCCCACTCCACCTCTGCCCAGCCTCCCCTATATCTACCCCTTTCACGGCATAGTATGCAACGCCGACTGGTGTACCGCTATTTCTCGTCGACCGTGGATAAGATTGGGTGGTATCATAGGGATCTAACGCATGGATTCTATCTGGGTAAGCATCGTTTCCCTATGTGAATTAATTATAGGCAGTATATGACCGCGAATCGCTGATGCTCAACTAACTACCTTGCTTTTCGAATAGGATTGATCCAGCGCTGACGTTTTAGCTGGCGGTTAGACTGGATACTAGCGTAATTCGTGGTTTTGAAAGAAAAAACTATTCTAAATTCTCTTGGAGTCATGGAAATTCAGTTGATTTGTAATATTTCAACATTAACTTGCAAAGCTGATCTGGTAATGCTTTTCTCTTTGAATGTTGCCGACCATTTTGGTCAAATTCTTCTCCATGTGCAACCTAAAGTTGAGCACAAGGGAAAGAGGGTTAAAGCATCATCTGGTGGTCAGGTATCATCAGATAGCCGGGCATCATGTGTCTCTGTTGTCTCTGCTAATAGCGTGTGCCCTCACGCTCCTTGTAGGTCCACAACAGTACCATATGTTTGCACTGCGAGTCTAAGCCAAATCACTCGTGTGGCCGATGTGGAGGATGAAGAAGAGACTGACGATGGAGCGCCTCCTCTATATGATGAGGATGAGTTTATGTTAGTAAGCAGACACTGAAGGATCAATACACGGAGGAAATGGCCCATGGTGCCAGATTTGATGACACTGATGATGAAGAGAACGAGGAGAACAATGACAACCTCGATTTTACACTACTAGGAAAATAGCTATAGATAGACGGATCTTCTGTGGCGCATATGTATGACCATGCGCCACAGACAAATTACAGTGGCGCATTTCAGGCAATGCACTACAGAAACCTGTTGGGGTTTGGTGCATAAAATCAAAAAAATTACTATGCGACAAACCCCGAAAGCCAAAGATCTATCTACTAGTAATGCAATAACGGGAGAGAGATACAGTATTCATACCTTTGAAGGCCGAACGCGGTTAATGTACCGCGAGGAACATGGATGATGAAGACGCCCCGACGATGACCTCGAGGTCACGATGTCCTTGCGGCTCCACGACAACACCTAGTACCAAAATCATGGTACCGCCAGAGGGAGTCACACACATACGGTGCTTGACGACGATTCTCGCGTCTCTCCGATCCAGCAGAGATTGCGAAAGTATATCTCCCGGATCCAAATTCCGCAGAGCGATGGCGCTCCGCGGTGAATTTTTTTCGCTTGCACAGCCGAGCCAAGGGGGTCACGGTCACAAAAGAGAGAGAGGAGAGAAGCAACACGGGCCTTTTATTGATTTCCAGGTGGAAATTTGTGTGTTTTAATCCTCCTATGGGCACCTCTTTATACATACGGAGGGAGGGGGCCCTCCGCCTTTAGGTTCCCATGTGGGATTAAACAAATAAAGAAAAGGGGGCAAAAAAAGTGGTGCCAGCTGGGTGGGCCACCTGCCCACCCGCGCCAGGCCCAACTAAGCAAGGTGGCGGCGACAGACAACGGCCTAGAAGGCGGAGGCGACAGCAGCGGCTGCGGGCGGGAGCGTCGGCCAGGTGGGCCGGCCTCGTGGCCCAGCGTGCAGGCGCACGCGTGGCTCTAGGTGGTCCATATGGACGATATGGACACATTATCACAAATATGTCTTGATTCTACCCATAACATTGGTCATTTGACCTGAAAGCCAGGAAACCTCGAATGAGATAGGTCATTTGTGAAGGTTTTTTGAGACATAATCAATATACCAAGTTTGATATTTTTCCTTCTAACTATGTCACATAATATGACACCACGTGAAGGTTTCACATTGTTTGGACCATTTTTGAATTTCTTATGCCTGTTCTAAACTATCGTCAAACTTTGTTGAACGGCAGGCATGAAGATTCTTAGCTCGGGACTGAGACTCGCTAAACTTGAAGTGGATCTCTGATAAAATAGCATATTTTGAACCTACAAATGATTTTTGTAAAAAATCATGAGCATCAGATCATGTACATGTAGTTCATATCTAACCCACTTCCTACCGATTAGGAAGGAATTTGTCTTTTCACCATGGATACACGGAAAGGTTTGAGCTCTCCTGTTAGTACATTGTTCATGTAAGGTAGTCTAGTATTTTTGAAAAATTTGGTGGTAGCATTTTGAATTTGCCTTTTGGTGGTTGCTTTACAAAATCGCCCGTTTTTTGCACTCGGAAAATGGAAAATGGCTTTTTGGTGCGACAAAAAGGAAAACTTCCTCCTGCAACATTTTTTGCCATCTCATGATACACATGTATGCAAAATATGAACATATTATCACAAACTATGCCTTGATTCTAGCCATAACATTAGTCATTTGATCAGAAAGCCAGGAAACGTCGAATGAGATAGGTCATTTTGTGAAGGTTTTTTGAGACATAATCAATATATCAAGTTTGATATTTTTTCTTATAACTATGTTACAGAATATGACACCACCCGAAGGTTTCGCGTTGTTTGGATCGTTTTTGAATTTTTTATTCCCGTTTTAAACTATCGTCAAACTTTGTCGAACGGCCGGCATGAAGATTCTTAGCTCGTAGCCAAGACTCGCTAAACTTGAAGAGAATCTCTGATGAAATAGCATATTGTGAACCTAAAAATGATTTTTGTAAAAAATCATGAGCATCAGATTATATGCATGTAGTTCATATTTGACCCACTTCCTACCGATTGGGCAGGAATTTGTCTTTTTCATCATGGATAGACGGAAAGGTTTGAGATCCCCCAGTTACGACATTGTCCATGTAAGGTGGTCTAGTATTTTTGAAAAAATTGGTGGTAGCATTTTGAATTTAGCCATTTGGTGGTTGCTGATATGTCCAAAACGTATCTACTTTCTCGAATACTTTGCTATTGTTTCTTCTTTAAACTTGTGTGATTTGGATACAACTAACACGGACTGACGCTGTTTTTAGCAGAATTATCCGGGTGTCTTGTTTTTGTGCAGAAAATGAACTATCAGGAAAAATCCCGAAAAATATGCCAAAAACTATTTCTCACCAGAAGATCCACAGAGCCAGAAGGGGAGACAGAGAGGAGGCCTGGGGGGCCCAGACCCACCTCAGGCGCGGGCCCACCTGACCCCGCGCCTAGGGGAGGTCTGGCCAAACCAGGCAGCTCCTCGGCCTCCCTCCACGCCTATAAGTTGTCTTCTAACCTTAAAACAGAGGGGGGTTCGATAGTTTTCCAGAGAGTTCCGCTCCGCCGCCGCGACCAGAAACCAAGATTCGGATCCAGAAAATCCGTTCTGGCACCCTACCAGGATGGGGAATTTGGAGAGGATCATCGCCATCTCATCACCAACGCATCTCCATCAACCACCGATGTTTCCCTCATCCATGAGTGAGTAATCCCCCGTTGTAGGCTTGGGGATGGTAGGGATTGGAGGAGTTCTATCATGTAATCGAATAAGATCTATTAGGGGCATAGTGCCTAGTATCTCTATTAGTGCTATTTGATTTTGTTGCAACTTGTTGTGCTTAATGCTTGTCACTAGGGCCCGAGTGTCATGATCTCAGATCTGAACTTATTATTGAATCATTATGATAGTATTGTTTGTGATCTTATCTACAAGTTGTGTACACATATCATTGTCCGGATCCAAAGGCCCCAAAGTGACAATAATTGGGACATCTTGAGGGGATGGTTGTGGTGTGAGGATTACATGTGTTCACGGAGTGTTAATGCTTTGCTACAGTGCTCTATTAAAAGGAGCACCTTAATTGTCAGTAGTTCCTTAGAGGCCTCGCTGCCACGGGCTGGCTGGACAGAAGATGTTGTGCAAGTTCTCATTGCGAGCACGTATGACTATATTTGGAGCACATGCCTAGGATTGTTTAGTACTTGGATGCTTATTATTATTTATCTGCAATGCCCTAGTTCTTTGAAGTTACATGTTTAGACTCGTCCATGCAACGCCCGTCCATCCATCCCTATGCCTACTTTTCGAATCCTATCGCTACCATTATCACATTATTGCTACTCTTTCACTTGTCATTGTCGTTGCTTTGCTGTTTCTACTACAAACTGTTGCTACTGATAAACTTCTGTGAGCAAGAACTATTTCCAGGTGTAGCTGAACTGACAACTCAGTTGTTAAGGCTTGCAAGTATTCTTTGGCTTCCCGTGTGTCGAATCAATAAATTGGATAATACTACCCACGAAGACTGTTGCGATTCCCTACACTTGTGGGTCATCAAGACTATTTTCTGGCGCCGTTGCCGGGGAGCATAGATTTATTTGTAAGTTCACTTGGATCTATTATTGTTCACTTCTACTCCTTTCATCATGGGGAAGTCTCGTGATGGAAAGTTACCTATTTTACCATCCACTACAAGAAGAGGTACAGTCCTAAGCACCTCTGCTGCTCTTGATTCACCGTCTGTTATAAGTAAGCTTGTTACACCACCACCACATGCTTATGCTACACACACTGCTACTACTGCTGAATCTGAAACTGCTTTTGCTACTCATGATGTTACTTCTACTGTGCTTGATGCGAGTGGTTCATTATGTACTTTTATAGATGCAACTATGGCTAGTCTAGGAAATACCGAAACTCTTAGTGAATACACTGTTACACCTGTTAGCTCACCTGCTAGTGAGAGTTATGATATTAATGATGGTTACATTGAGCTCACTGATGAATTTGTTGAAGAGTGCCGAAACACACATGGTGCTAGTGCTATTAAGAGTCTCCTTGCTAGACGTACTATTATGCCCATGAAGTCTTAGGATCCTAAGTTTGCCACCTCTCCCATAGATATTAAAGACAAAGATTATGATTTCTCTCTTGATTTAGATTATTTGGATATTGTTGAGAAAGAACCTTTTTGTGGTACTGAAAATGAGAGTGTTGTGGCTCATATGAATGAGCTTTCTACTATGAGTGCTTTGTTCTTTGATGATTTTAAAATGCGCAAGTACTTTGTTGCTAAGATCTTCCCTTTTTCACTAAAAGGAGAAGCTAGGGCTTGGTTTAATAGATTACCTCCGGGTTCCATTGATAGCCATGATTGCTTGATTGCCTCTTTCTTCCATAAATATTTTCCTCCCCGTTCTAGACATGCTGCTTTGTAGAGACTTTTTGATTTTAAATAGGGAGAAGAAGAGAAATTGCCTGAGTCATGGAAAAGATTATGTTTCTTGATTCATGCATATCCTGGATGTCCATTACCTCAGAATGAGCTTCTTGATATTTATTATAATGGACTAACTGATGATTCTAGGACCTACCTAGATAGCTTTGCTGATTGTGTTTTTAGGAAAAGGACTCCTACAGATGCTGAAGAACTAATGAACAAGATAAGCAAGAATTATGATGATTGGACTTCAACTGAGCTGAATACACCTGAGCCTATTACTCCTGAACCAGTTGTTCCTAAACCAGTTCCACCACCAACAACAAAGAAGAGGGGAGTTATTGCATTAAGTGATAAAGTGATGAAGGAAGCTAAAAAGTGTCAAAAGGAGAAAGGTATTAGAGCTGAAGATGTGAAGAATCTACCTCCTATAGAAGAATTATGTAAGCCAATTCCCCACTCATCTACTATTGAGGTACACTCTCTCCAACACTTTGATGAAGGTGATATTTCTTATAGTAAGCCTCCTGATCAATGCTTAGAGGAACTTGACATTTTTATTATTAAACAAGGTAATTTTAATAAACAAGTTCAGAATCATTTATTGGAAAACTCTAGAGATATTCATGAGTTGAAAGATATTGTGGAAAGAACTTCTAATGATATTAAAATGCTTTGTAAACACTTTCAAATGGTTCAAACCCAACTTGATCAACTTGCTAAGGTGCAAAAAGATATGCTAGTTAATGCTTCAGGAAATAAACATGCTTATGAAATTAGAACTAGGAGTGGTGCAGCTACTCAAGATCCTTTATATCCTGAAGGACACCCTAAAAGAATAGAGCGGGATTCCCAACAAGGTGAAGATAGTGGTAGTCCTCGTAAGAGGAAGAAAAAGAAACATAATAAAGTTGAGGAACCACTTGAACCTGCTGTAGATCCTAATAGTAAATCTGTCTCTGATGCTGAAACTAAGAGTGGTAATAATGATGAGTCTCCTGATAAGGAGGAAGTTGAGGAAGAACCTGAGAAACACACTAAGAACACTAGGTACACAAAGGAAGATTTTATTGCTAATAAACATGGTAAAGAGAGAGAACCTTGGGTGTAGAAACCTATGCCTTTTCCAGGTAAGAAACACAAGTAAAAGGAGGAAGAACACTACAACAAGTTTTATGAGTGGATGAAGCCTTTATTTCTGCAAATTCCATTGACTGATGCTATTAAATTGCCTCCTTATTCAAAGTATATGAAGGATATTGTCTCTAATAAAAGGAAGATTCCTAATGAGGAGATTTCTACTCAACTTGCTAATTATTCCTTCAATGGTAAGGTTCCAAAGAAACTTGGTTATGCCTTTTTCTCTCTATAAGAGGCTCCAGCTAGAAAAGTTGATACCAACTGATATTTCTTTGCAAATGGCTGATAAGTCAACTACTATTCCTGTTGATATATGTGAGTATGTTCCTGTTCAAGTTACTCATAATTGCATGGTTTTAACTGATTTTGTTGTGCTTGAAATGCCTAAAGATGATAATATGTCTATTATTCTTGGGAGACCTTTGCTTAATACTGCAGATGCTGTCATCAATTGCAATCAAGGAAAATTAACATTTAATATTAATGACAAAGAGCACACTGTCTATTTCCCCAAGAAGGTTGTTAAGAGCTATTGCCTAAATTCCATTGAAAATACTGAGAGCATCAAGGTTGTAGAAATATATTGTCCCATTCCACAAGAAAATTTTGAAACTATTATGATTGGGACCATTGCTATCAAGTATGAGGTAACATAATCACCTTGTGGAATGCAAAGTTTTGTTTCATATAAGATTATTTTGGTAGCAAGACTTGATCCACCTTGTTAACAAAAGGATTTTAATGAACAAAATAATGTTTTCACAGTGGTTATACTTGCTCACTTTTATTTTTTCTCCTTTCCAATCTTTACTCTTCACCGTGCCTAACTTAAAGGAGTTAAAGAAAAGTACTTGTTCGGATATAACCCAAGAGTTTCCTTGAGTCTTGGAAGTTATTACTACTATAATGACCTCTTCTTATCCTTTTTATTTGCTTTTTGTGCCAAGAATGACCTCTAATGAGAGGGAAGTAAGATTTGGGGAGTTGCTGTTCCAAAACAAATTTCTGTCCTCCACCATAAAAATTCGTGAGGAGTCTCTGTAAGTCATATTGAGCTGAAAATTTACGAATAAATCCCCCAGTATGTTAGATAACTTTTGTTAGTTCAACACTTTTTTATTTGAGCAACAGAAGGTCTTTGGAAAAAAACTGTTTCTACCTACTGGTCTGTTTTGACAGATTTCTGCCATTATTTGCATTTGCTTCTTATTGATTCCTTTTCGGGTTCTTTTTGGGAAATTGAGCTTTTTAAAGGAGTTGCTACAGTATCTTGTGTTTTTAATGAAATGTCTTGCTGTTCCAAAGATTTGCCATAGGTCTAATATCTTTTGAATAAACTAATGTTGCTAATGAAGATTGTGTGAAGTTTTGTATGAAAGAAAAATTTCAGGTGTGGAGAGATGATGTTGTAATGAGATGAAGAATGGAAAAAAAAACTTAATATTGGGGGGAGCCACTCCGTGTCACCCCAAGAATTACTCAAGAGGTACAAGTGTCAAAGCTTGGGGGTGCCCAAGGCATCCCTTCTTCATCAATAAAAATCTCAGGTCTTTCTAGACACTTCGTTTTTATTGTTTCATGCACAGTTGTGTTGTTCTTGGAGCGTCTTAGTTTTTTTTTTGGTTTTCTTTTGCTTCGTGCCATAATTAGTCATGTTTTGTTGCAAGCATGATTATGACAGTTATTACTCTCTCGTTTGTCGCTCCCTCTCTATTGCTAGACTTCACTTGCATTGAGTATGTGCTCTACCTGTGCTTCCAACTCCCCAAAACCAATATTGTCAGCTGTGTCCACCATACCTACCTATTAGCATCATTTGCTATTTCAGTGCATATTCCATATGCCATGTTTTCTTCCAAAATAAAATGTTAGTATGTTTTGAGAAAGTTAGTTAGTAAAGCTCTCACGAACTTGATGGCACACTTTATTCCTTGTGCTTAATAGTCCTGAACCATTGTGACTAGTCCATGAAAGTTATATGCTTGCTTATTATATGCTAGGAGTTAGCAGAACCGTGCTGTCACGGGGAACGCTTTCAACACCTGTTGGATATCTTATCCAGTTGATACTTTGCTCTTTTGTTTATGGATGTTGACGATGTGAAATAAAAGGGGAAGTTTTTAGTTCATGGAGTTTATACATTATGTTAGAGAAACGCCTGGGCCGCTAGCCTAAGCCATGCTTAATCTGTAGGGTTTTGTAGCATGGAAAACAAAAAATTTCTATCGCATACAAACAAACAAGCCAAGATCTATCTACTAGATTGTAGCAACGAGTCGATGGAATAACTCACCCTCGAAGATTCCAAAGTGTTTAACGAGAGCGGATTCTCGTGGGTGATGTAGTCGCATTTTGCCGATCTCAAGATCGCGTAGAGCGATCCTTCCAAGGCGCTACGGCAGCGCCATGATCGGTCACATCGCTCGGTACTCGACGAAGACCTTCCTCTCCTTGTTCCAGCAGGCAACGGAGGTTGTAGCACTCTCCTCGCGATTCGGCAAAGACAACTGGCGTGGTACCGGAAGTAGAGGGGAGATCTCGCAGGGCTTCGCCTTAAGCCGGAGCGAGTATGGTGGACTATGAGAGAGCCCTCGACGATCTAGGGTTTAGACACGCCGAAGAAGAGGTGCTAGGGCTGGCGGCTAGGGCTTGGAGGTGCCCAAGTCGGCGGCTAGGGGAGAAACCCTAGGGGGCAGCGGCTATGGTGGGCAGCAGCTGGTAGGGTTTGGAGGTGGGAACTTGTGTGTCTAGGAGGGGAGCCCTGTCCCTCCTTTTATGGGTGGAGGGAGGCGCGCCAGGGGAGGGGAGTCCCTCCCCAACTCGGACCCAAGGTGGGTCGGCGGTGGAGGTGGAGGGGCTCCTCCCCAACTCGGATTCCACCTCCCCTCCACTTCCCAAAATAGCCGTTTGACTTTCAAACTTGGCGTTTGACTTTTCAAACTAGGATTTGATTAAACCCTTTATTTTGTTCAGCGATGACACCTAGTACATGATGCAATCATACCAACTTGATATAACACATTCATGTACCCTTCCTCCGAGTCCGGACATTCCGGAACCTTCTAGAACATTCCCGATGAAAACACCGGAACCATTCCCCAACTCCGAAATAGGACTTTCCTTATATGAATCTTATTCTACGGACCATTCCGGATCTCCTCGTGATACCCCGGATCCCATCCGAGACTCCGAACAACATTTGGTCTCTTTCTCATCATTCCATAACTACTCAAACAACGTCGAATCCTTAAGTGTGTCTCCCTACGGTTCGTGAATTATGCGGACATGATCGAGACACTTCTCCGATTAATAACCAATAGAGGAATCTAGAAATTCATATGGCTCCCACATATTTCTACGATTACTTTGCGATCAAATGAACCACTTACATACGATACCAATTTCCCTTTGTCTCGCGATAGTTTACTTATCCGAGGTTATGATCGTCGGTATCTCTGCATACCTAGTTCAACCTCGTCACCGATAAGTACTCTTTTCTCGTTCCCGTGATATGTGATCCCTTGTGAGCCAGTCACATGCTTGCAAGCTAATTGGATGACATTTCACCGAGAGGGCCCAGAGTATATCTATCTGTCATATGGATGGACAAATCCCACTCTTGATCCATGTGTCTCAACCAATACTTTCCGAACACTCAATGCCATCTTTATAGCCACCCAGTTACGGTGTGGTGTTTGATGTAATCAAAGCATCCTTCCGGTGAAGGTGATATGCATGATCTCATGGTCGAAGGAATTAGGTTACTATGTATCAGAAAGCATATAGCAATTGAACTATTAAAATGACTTGATCTTTATGCTATGCTTATCTATAGGAGTATGTCCACCATATCATTCTCCTAATGATATGATCTTGTTGTTAATAACATCTCAATGTTCATGATAGGGAAACCACAATCATTTATTAACCAACAAGCTAGTATTATAAAGAGGCTTTACTAGGGACTCTATTTAGTTTACAAATCACACAAGTATTAATATTTCCTTGTCAATACTATTATAGCATGAATGTAAACATTTATCATAAACACAAAGATATAATAATAACTACATTTATTATTGCCTCTAGGGCATATCTCCAACAGTCTCCCACTTGCACTAGAGTCATCTAATCTAGATTACATGGTAATATACCGAATACCCATGGCAGTTTGGTGTTGGTCATGTTTTGCCCTCGGGAGAGGTTTAGTCAACGGATCCGCCACATTCAGATCTGTGTGTACTTTGCAAATCTTTATGTCCCCATCTTGGACATGTTCTCGAATAGCGTGAAAACGTAGCTTGATGTGCTTCAGCTTCTTGTGTGACCTTGGTTCTTGCGCATTGGCTATGGCACCCATGTTATCACAGTAGATAGACATTGGGTCCAGCACACTAGGAACCACACCCAGCTCTGTAATGAACTCTTTCATCCATATTGCTTCTTGTGAAGCCTCCGAAGCAGCCATGTATTCCGATTCAGTTGAAGATCTCGCCACAACGCTTTGCTTTGCACTCCTCCAGCTTACTGCTGCACCATTCAAAGTAAATACGTATCCAGATTGTGATTTAGAATCATCCGGATCGGTGTTCCAACTAGCATCGGTGTAACCATTAACAACGAGCTGTTCATCACCTCCATAAGAAAGAACCATATCCTTAGTTATTCTCAAGTACTTAAGGATGTTTTTGACTGCTGTCCAATGATCCACTCCTGGATCACTTTGATATCTGCTAGTTAAACTAACAGCATATGCAATGTCGGGTCTAGTACATAGCATGGCATACATTAGAGATCCTACGGCTAAGGCATAGGGAGTCTTACTCATCCTTTCTCTATCTTCTGCCGTTGTCGGACTTTGAGTTTTACTCAAGGTCGTATTGGGCAACATGGGCAAGAACCCTTTCTTGCTATCTTCCATTCCAAACCTCTTTAGAACTTTGTCCAAATATGTACTTTGTGACAATGATATTAGGCGTCTTGATTTATCTCTATAAATCTTTATTCCTAATATGTAAGATGCTTCGCCAAGATCCTTCATTGAAAAACTATTATTCAAATATTCCTTGACACTATTAAGAAGGTCTACATCATTCCCAATCAACAATATGTCATCTACATATAGTATTAAGAATGCTACAGAGCTCCCACTCACTTTCTTGTAAATACAAGCTTCTCCATAAGTTTGTATAAAACCAAAACTTTTGATTACCTTATCAAAACGTTGATTCCAACTTCGGGATGCTTGCTTCAATCCATAGATGGACCGTTGAAGTTTGCATACCTTGTTAGCATCTTTAGGATCGACAAAACCTTTGGGTTGCATCATATACAACTCTTCATCAATGTCTCCATTGAGGAACGCTGTTTTGACATCCATCTGCCATATTTCATAATCGTAATATGCAGCGATTGCTAACATAATCCTGACAGACTTTAGCTTCGCTACCGGTGAGAAAGTCTCATCGTAGTCAACTCCTTGAATTTGTCGAAACCCTTTTGCGACAAGTCGAGCTTTATAGACAGTAACATTACCATCAGCATCTGTTTTCTTCTTGAAAATCCATTTGTTCTCGATAGCCTTTCGGCCATCTGGTAAGTCCACCAAAGTCCATACTTGGTTTTCGTACATGGATCCAATCTCGGATTTCATGGCTTCTTGCCATTTATTGGAATCTTGGCTCATCATCGCTTCCTCATATGTCTCAGGGTCATCGGTGTTATCCACCAACATGACATTCATAACGGGATCATACCAATCAGGAGTGGTACGAGTTCTCGTTGACCTGCGAGGCTCTGTAGCAACTACAACCGAAGTTTCATGATCATCATCATTAGCTTCCTCTCTTCCGTGCAAAGGCCCACAGGAACTACTTCCGATGCTGCGCTACTCGCAAGTTCGAGAGAAGGTTCGACAACCTCGTCGAGTTCTACTTTCCTTCCAGTCACTTCTTTCGAGAGAAATTCCTTCTCTAGAAAGGATCCATTCTTGGCAACGAAGATTTTGCCTTCGGATCTATGATAGAAGGTATACCCAATAGTTTCCTTCGGGTATCCTATGAAGACGCATTTTTCCGCTTTGGGTTCAAGCTTGTCCGGTTGTAACTTCTTTACATAGGCTTCGCAACCCCAAACTTTAAGGAATGACAATTTAGGTTTCTTCCCAAACCATAATTCATACGGTGTCGTTTCCACGGATTTGGATGGTGCCCTATTTAAAGTGAATGTGGCTGTTTCTAATGCATAACCCCAAAATGATAGCGGTAAATCTGTAAGTGACATCATAGAACGAACCATATCTAAGAGAGTTCGATTACGACGTTCGGACACACCATTACTGTTGTGTGGTGTTCCCGGCGGTGTCAATTGTGAAAGTATTCCGCATTTCTTCAAATGCTCGCCAAACTCGTAACTTAGATATTCACCTCCACGATCAGAACGTAGAAATTTAATCTTTTTGTTACGTTGATTCTCAACCTCACTTTGAAATTCCTTAAACTTCTCGAAAGTTTCGGACTTATGTTTCATGAAATAGATATACCCATATCTACTCAAGTCATCCGTGAAGGTAAGAATATAACGATAACCACCGCGCGATGCTACACTCATTGGACCACACACATCGGTATGTATGATTTCCAATAAGTCCGTAGCTCGCTCCATCATACCAGAAAATGGAGTCTTAGTCATTTTACCCATCAGACATGCTTCGCATCTATCAAGTGATTCGAAATCAAGTGATTCAAGAAGTCCATCGGAATGGAGTTTCTTCATACGCTTCATTCCAATGTGACCAAGACGACAGTGCCACATAAAGGTCGAGTTATCGCTCGATTTCAAACATTTAGCCTCAATGTTATTAATATGTGTATTTCCACTATCGAGATTCAATAAGAATAGACCATCTATCAAAGGTGCATGTCCATAAAACATATTACTCATATAAATCGAACAACCATTATTCTCGGACTTAAACAAGTAACCGTCTCGCAATAAACAAGATCCCGATATAATGTTCATACTTAACGCAGGCACCAAATAACAATTATTTAAGTATAAAACTAATCCTGATGGTAGATGGAGGGGTAGCGTGCCGACCGCGATCACATCAACCTTTGATCCGTTTCCCACGCGCATCGTCACCTCGTTCTTCGCTAGCTTCCATTTATTCTGCAGCACCTGTTTCGAGTTACAAATATGAGCAACCGAACCAGTATCAAATACCCAGGCACTACTACGAGTACTAGTGAGATACAGATCAGATATACCTTTCTTCTTGATGTCGCCGTTCTTCAAATCCGCCAAGTACTTTGGGCAATTCCGCTTCCAGTGACCTTCTACCTTGCAGTAAAAGCACTCCGTATTAGGCTTAGGTCCAGCCTTGGTCTTCTTCGTCGGCGTGGTAACTTTCTTACCACCCTTCTTGAAGTGTCCCTTTTGCTTAGACTTGCCTTTCTTGAATTTGGTGGTCTTATTGACCAACAACACTTGGTGCTCTTTCTTGATCTCCACATCTGCAGATTTCAACATGGCAAAGAGTTCTGGCAACGTCTTGTTCATGTTCTGCATGTTGTAGTTCATCACAAAGTTCTTGTAACTTGGTGGCAGTGATTGGAGGACACGGTAAATCCCCAAAGCATTAGGAATCACTATACCCAAGCTTTGAAGTTTGTTTGCGTGCCCAGACATCTTAAGCACATGCTCACTGACGGAGCTGCCCTCTTCCATCTTGCAGTTAAAGAACTTTTCAGAAGCCTCATAGCTCTCAATTGCCGCATGAGTCTCAAAGATCAATTTTAGATCACGGACAATATCATGTGGGTCTAAATTCTCAAACCTTTTCTGAAGCTCCGATTCTAAACCATACAAGATAGCACACTGAACTGTGGAGTACTGTGTCTTCCGAGTGAGGTAAACATTCTTTACTTCATCGGTAGCAGTAGCTGCAGGTGGGTCACCCAGCGGTGCATCCAGCACATAGGTCAAATTACCAGTTGTGAGGACAATCCTAAAATTGCGGAACCAATCCGCGAAGTTGCTTCCATTGTTTTTCAACTTTTCTTTCTCTAGGAACGCATTAAAATTGATGGTAGGGGCTGCCATTGATCTACAACATATTTGCAATAGTTTAGACTAAGTTTATGACAAATTGAGTTCAAATTAATAATAAAATTAATCTAGGTGAACTCCCACTCAAAACAATATCCCTCACATTGTTTTAGTGATCACATGAACCAAATCCACCACATCAACACCGATCATCACGAGAGTTGATATAGTTTCAATGGCGAACAATCGACATGTTCATCATATCTACTATATGATTCATGCTTTACCTCTCGGCGATCCGTATTTCGAGACCATGTCTGTACATGCTAGGCTCGTCAAGATCAAACCTTAGCTTCCGCATGATCAAATCTGGCTTGCTCACGTTGTATACACTTGCGGGATCTAACACACCCGATCATCACGTGGTGCTTCGAAACAACAAGCTTTAGCAACGGTGCTAACTAAGGGTGAACACTTTATGATTTGAAATTCATGTGCATGAGGGATCATCTTATAATGCTACCGTTGTCTACTAAGCAATACAAGATGCATAAAGGATTAACATCACATGCAATTCATAATATGTGATATGATATGGCCTTTCTTCTTTGTGCTTCCGATCTCCATCTTCAAGCACGAACATGATCTCCATCATCACCGGCATTGCATCAAGGTCAATGAAGCTTCTCCATGGTTGTCGTCCACCGGCTTCAACTATTACAACTACTTTGAATAGACACGCGGGTCTTAACAGAATTTAAAGACAACCATATGGCTCCTGCCGGTTGCCAACTTACAATAAGGAACATTGCATACATCAAATATAATCACAATCATGGCCATATCACATCACAAGACACCCTCGCAAAACAAAGTTAGACGCCTCTACTTTCTTTGCATGTTTTACGTGGTTTGGGGCTTTCAATAAGTGTCGTTCTAACTTACGAACAAGAACCACAACATTGATACTAGTATTGACAATCACCCGTTGTAAATTGAATCTTAACTATGCTAGGAGAAACAGGCACCCGCAAAGCCACTTATGCAATACAAGTTGCATGTCAAGCGTGGAGCAAGTCTCATGAACGATGTCATGTAAGGTTAGCCCGGGCCGCTTCATCCCAACATCCCACAAGATGCAAAGTACACAAGAAGCAATCGACAACAAAAGCATCAACGCCCACAATGACCATTGTGTTCTACTCGTGCAACAGATCTACATATAGACACGACTCTGATACCACTGTAGGGTTTCGTAGCATGGAAAACAAAAAAATTCTATCGCATACAAACAAACAAGCCAAGATCTATCTACTAGATTGTAGCAATGAGTCGATGGAATAACTCACCCTCGAAGATTCCAAAGTGTTTAACGAGAGCGGATTCTCGTGGGTGATGTAGTCGTACTCTTCCCGATCTCAAGATCGCGTAGACGATCCTTCCGGCGCTGCGTTCCGGCAGCGCTCCCGCAGTCGGTCACACGTTCGGTACTCGACGAAGACCTTCCTCTCCCTTGTTCCAGCAGGCAGCGGAGGTTGTAGCACTCTCCTCGCGATTCCGGCAGCACAACGGCGTGGTACCGGAAGTAGAGGGGAGATCTCGCAGGGCTTCGCCTTAAGCCGGAGCGAGTATGGTGGACTATGAGAGAGCCCTCGACGATCTAGGGTTTAGACACGCTGAAGAAGAGGTGCTAGGGCTGGCGGCTAGGGCTTGGAGGTGCCCAAGTCGGCGGCTAGGGGAGAAACCCTAGGGGGCGGCGGCTATGGTGGGCAGCAGCTGGTAGGGTTTGGAGGTGGGAACTTGTGTGTCTAGGAGGGGAGCCCTGTCCCTCCTTTTATGGGTGGAGGGAGGCGCGCCAGGGGAGGGGAGTCCCTCCCCAACTCGGACCCAAGGTGGGCCGGCGGTGGAGGTGGAGGGACTCCTCCCCAACTCGGATTCCACCTCCCCTCCACTTCCCAAAATAGCCGTTTGACTTTCAAACTTGGCGTTTGACTTTTCAAACTAGGATTTGATTAAACCCTTTATTTTGTTCAGCGATGACACCTAGTACATGATGCAATCATACCAACTTGATATAACACATTCATGTACCCTTCCCCTCCGGAGCGCCGGACATTCCGGAACCTTCTAGAACATTCCCGATGAAAACACCGGAACCATTCCCCAACTCCAAAATAGGACTTTCCTTATATGAATCTTATTCTCCGGACCATTCCGGATCTCCTCGTGATACCCCGGATCCCATCCGAGACTCCGAACAACATTTGGTCTCTTTCTCATCATTCCATAACTACTCAAACAACGTCGAATCCTTAAGTGTGTCTCCCTACGGTTCGTGAATTATGCGGACATGATCGAGACACTTCTCCGATTAATAACCAATAGAGGAATCTAGAAATTCATATGGCTCCCACATATTTCTACGATTACTTTGCGATCGAATGAACCACTTACATACGATACCAATTTCCCTTTGTCTCGCGATAGTTTACTTATCCGAGGTTATGATCGTCGGTATCTCTGCATACCTAGTTCAACCTCGTCACCGATAAGTACTCTTTTCTCGTTCCCGTGATATGTGATCCCTTGTGAGCCAGTCACATGCTTGCAAGCTAATTGGATGACATTTCACCGAGAGGGCCCAGAGTATATCTATCCGTCATATGGATGGACAAATCCCACTCTTGATCCATGTGTCTCAACCAATACTTTCCGAACACTCAATGCCATCTTTATAGCCACCCAGTTACGGTGTGGTGTTTGATGTCATCAAAGCATCCTTCCGGTGAAGGTGATATGCATGATCTCATGGTCGAAGGAATTAGGTTACTATGTATCAGAAAGCATATAGCAATTGAACTATTAAAATGACTTGATCTTTATGCTATGCTTATCTATAGGAGTATGTCCACCATATCATTCTCCTAACGATATGATCTTGTTGTTAATAACATCTCAATGTTCATGATAGGGAAACCACAATCATTTATTAACCAACAAGCTAGTATTATAAAGAGGCTTTACTAGGGACTCTATTTAGTTTACAAATCACACAAGTATTAATGTTTCCTTGTCAATACTATTATAGCATGAATGTAAACATTTATCATAAACACAAAGATATAATAATAACTACATTTATTATTGCCTCTAGGGCATATGTCCAACATAATCATGGTGGAAACTTGCATCAACACTATAATGAGCATCTATGAAGCGTCCTCAATAAAAAGCTATGCATATGGTAAATAAAAAGATTGCTGAGATGCTCATTGTCTGCTTGCCTTGTCATTTTGGTTATAGGAAAGCTCCTGTACCATATGCAAGGGGTACCCCGTTGGTGGTTCTTGATGATATGCATGTATTTATAATGACAAGAACTTTCAGGTGACCAAAGTTGAGTAGCATGCGGAGCGACCCTCGTGCTCAAGGGACTTGGGATTTTCAGCCTATGGTCTGTCAAGCATATGATTAAGAGTGGACCTCACTTTCACCTTAACCACATGAAGATGCCTATGATAGGGCAATGAGAGCTCAAAGCTAATGAGTACCTTCCTTTCAGCATTGGGAAGCCTTTCAAACCTTCACAAAACCGTTTTCACAATTTTTTTGAGTCACCACTTATTCTATGAGCACCTTCTTGAGGGCATAGTTGTCATTCTTGTGTTTGTTCCAAAACTTGGTTAATTATGTCATGACTTTGATGCTTGTATCTCTGATATCTTTATCTCTAGTCTTCACTTGAACTTCAGAGGTGCCTTGGCATTTATATTGTGCTCTTCAAACAAAGGCAAGCGAGATACCACTCTATCATACCTTATTATGAGCATTGCAATGTTGCTTATGTTTATGTTTCATGCTACTTATTATTATTGAGTTGGTTTCTCTTCATAGCTTGCAATGACTATTGAGTAGACTTAGTTGCATACTCTTTATTATGAATTGTCTAAGAATCTACTCCCGTGCTGAGAATATATACATCATATGAAGCAAAGTGTGAAAGTTCTTTTATCGCACTCAGTTTTCAACTGAATTGCTTGAGGACAAGCAATAAGCTAAGCTTGGGAGGAGTTGATACGTCCAAAACGTATCTACTTTCTCGAACACTTTGCTATTGTTTCTCCTCTAAACTTGTGTGATTTCGATAAAACTAACACTGACTGACGCTGTTTTCAGCAGAATTACCTTGGTGTCTTGTTTATGTGCAGAAAATGAACTATCGGGAAAAATCCCGGAAAATATGCCAAAAACTATTTCTCACCAGAAGATCCATGGAGCCAGAAGGGGAGACAGAGAGGAGGCCTGGGGGGCCAGACCCAACCCAGGTGCGGACCTACCTAACCCCACGCCTGGGGGAGGTCTGGCCAGCCCAGGCAGCTCCTCGGCCTCCCTCCGCGCCTATAAGTTGCCTTCTGACCTAAAAACAGAGGGGTTCGATAGTTTGCCAGAAAGAGTTCCGCTCCGCCGCCGCCACCAGAAACCAAGATTCGGATCCAGAAACTCCATTCTGGCACCCTGCCGGTACGGGGAATTTGGAGGGGATCATCGCCATCATCATCACCGACGCCTCTCCATCAACCATCCATATTTCCCCCATCCATGAGTGAGTAATCCGTCGTTGTAGGCTTTGGGGATGGTAGGGATTGGATGAGATCTATCATGTAATTGAATAAGATTGTTAGGGCATGGTGCCTAGTATCTTTATGAGTGCTATTTGACTTTGTTGAAACTTGTTGTGCTTAATGCTTGTCACTAGGGCCCGAGTGCCATGATCCCAGATCTGAACTTACTATTGAATCATTATGATAGTATTGTTTATGATCTTATCTACAAGTTGTGTACACATATCATTGTCCGGATACAAAGGCTCCCAATGTGACAATAATTGGGACAACTTGAGGGGATGGCTGTGGTGTGAGGATCACATGTGTTCATGGAGTGTTAATGCTTTGCTCCGATGCTCTATTAAAATGAGCACCTTAATTGCCAGTAGTTCTCTAGAGGCCCCGCTGCCACGGGCTGGCTGGACAGAAGATGTTGAGCAAGTTCTCATTGCGAGCACGTATGACTATATTTGGAGCACATGTCTAGGATTGTTTAGTACTTGGATGCTTATTATTATTTATCTGCAATGCCCTAGTTCTTTGAAGTTATATGCTTAGACTCGTCCATGCAATGCCCGTCCATCCATCCCTATGCCTACCACACTTGAATCCTACTGCTACCGTTACTGTTACTATTGCTACTGTTTTACTGTTGCTGTTGCTGTTGCTTTGTTGTTTCTACTATAAACTGTTGCTACTGATAAACTTCTGTGAGCAAGAACTATTTCCAGGTGCAGTTGAACTGACAACTCAGTTGTTAAGTCTTGCAAGTATTCTTTGGCTCCCCTTGTGTCGAATCAATAAATTGGATAATACTACCCGCGAAGACTTTGCGATCCCCTACACTTGTGGGTCATCAGTTGCTTCACAAAATCTCCCTTTTTTTCACTTGGAAAATGAAAAATAGATTTTTGGTGTGACAAAAAGGAAAACTTCCTCCTGCAACATTGCTCGCCATCCCATGATGCACATATATGCACAATATAGATATATTATCACAAACTATACCTTGATTCTAGCCATAACATTGGTCATTTGACCTGAAAGTTAGGAAACCTCGAATGAGATATGTCAATTTGTGAAGGTTTTTTTGAGACATAATCAATATATCAAGTTTGATATTTTTTCTAACTATGTCATATAATATGACACCACGCGAAAGTTTTGCATTGTTTGGATCGTTTTTGAATTTCTTATGGCCGTTTTAAACTATCGTCAAACTTTGTCGAACGGTGGGCATAAAGATTCTTAGCTCGGGGCTGAGGCTTGCTAAACTTGAAGTGGATCTCTAATGAAATAGCATATTGTGAATCTAAAAATAATTTTTATAAAAAATCATGAGCATCATATCATGTACATGTAGTTCATATCTGACCTACTTCCTACTGATTCGGCGGGAATTTATCTTTTTCACCATGGATATACGGAAAGGTTTGAGATCCCCTATTAGGACATTGTCCATGTAAGGTGGTCTAATTTTTTTGAAAAATATGGTGGTAGCATTTTGAATTAGCCATTTGGTGGTTGCTTCACAAAACCGTCAGTTGTTTGCACTCGGAAAATGGTAAATGGCTTTTTGGTGGGACGAAAAAGAAAACTTTCTTCTGCAACATTGTTCGCCATCCTATGATGCACATGTATGCATAATATAAACATATTATCGCAAACTATGCCTTCATTCTAGCCATAACATTGGTCATTTGACCCGAAAGCTAGGAAATCTCGAATGATATAGGTTATTTTGTGAAGGTTTTTTGAGACATAATCAATATATCAAGTTTGATATTTTTTTATTTTAACTATATCACATAATATGACACCACGCGAAGATTTTGTATTGTTTGGATTATTTTTGAATTTCTTATGTCTGTTTTAAACTATATATAATGTTTTATATTTCACTTACTTTTTATTTACAAATGTGTAATATCTCTATCTCTACTACTTAAAGAAGACAAACAGTTCCGTGTTCCGCCACACAGCCGCGTTTCGCTTCGTCGCTCTTCCTCCTTCTTCCGCGTTTCGTCTGTCATGTGGGCCTACTCCTCCCTTTGGGTCCAATCTTGTTGAGTTTCCTTTCGATGATCCCCTCACAACACGCATGCCCTTCCAAACCCCATGCCCGCCAAAGATCAGCCGCCGCGCGCTCCCAAAGATCATCCGCCGCGTGCTCTACTAGAGTATATACAAGCTAGCTGCCGGTAGCGGCCTCCTTCCCCAACCCTCCCTCATGGTCTCATGCGCTAGCAGGCGCCTCGCATGGAGCTCCGCTCGCCGCAGCCTACCGACCATGTGTCGGCTCCCCGTCTTCACCACCCCCTGCCGGCGAGCAGCACCCGGCCCCTCCTAGGATTTCCCATAGTCCTCCGAGCACCAGTCCCGCCGCCCACTGCCCCGATTCGGGCCGCCGTCATGCCTCTGCTGCTCGGATCTTGGGGTCTCGTCTGATCCCAAATACGAGTGAATAGGGTCGGTCCGATTCCGGGCATCTCGTCGCTGCTCAGAACGGAGATCCTCCCGATTTGGACCCTGGATTGATTTGTTTTTCTGGTGAGGAATACTACCTTGCCTTGACTCATGTGGATCACGTACATCATCGATTTGTGCTTGTTGATCACATATTCTTCACATGTGTTTGGAGTAGGCTTTTGGTTGCATAGTTGATGTGCTAGGTACACGTTTGGTGCATAATAGTGTCGATATACTCCATATGATTATTAGATTTCAGATGGGAAACAAATGTTACTACCATTTACAGAGTACATGATTTCCTTTTTCATGAGTACTAATCCATCATTTAGCAATATGTTCAAGGCATTCGAAAAAATATGGTTAGGACTAAGCCCAATATGGACTAGAGGAAACCGCTAGGAATGCTGTTACAGCTTCCATTGAGCCTTGAGCTGTTCTATCTGAAAAATGCCATCAACCACAAAAGACAAGTATGCACATCTTGACCTCTTTTCTTTGCAAACTCATTTTTTTAGTTACGGACTTTGTGAAACAATGAGACTGGTGTCCATCAAGTTACGGCTATATATCTACATTAGTCAAACTTATGTCCTAGAAGTTGTTGTAGATAGAAATGGTCCAGTTCTATCCACATCTACTGGGGATGTTGCGGCGATTTCATACCTACCATTGGAGGCCTTGTTGTGTAACTTCATTCATAGAAGGGTCAAGCGAAATAACTTCTATACCTAATAGTATTTGAAAGGGCACACCATCTTCTCTATCTCTATCACTACTACTCAAAAAAGACAAACTGTTATGTGTTCTGCCACAGCCGTGTTTCGCTTCGTCGCTCTTCGTCCTTCGTCCGCGTTTTGTCTGTCATGTGGGCCTACTCCTCTCTTCTGGTCCAATCTTGTTGAGTTTCCCTTCGATGATCCCCTCACAACACGCGTGCCCTTCCAAACCCCATGCCCTCTCGCGCGCCGCCAAAGATCAGCCGCTGCACGCTCCCAAAGGTCAAGCGAAATAACTTCTATACCTAATAGTATTTCTCGTAAAGTGGTCCGTATAATTCCAAGTATCACAATATCTGCAATACAGTCTTAGAAGTTCTTAGACGGCGCCGACTATGAGGACGGCGGCATGTAGGTGCAGCTGTGCTGGAGTATGTTGTGAAGGTCGGCAAGGTCCACCGCGCCGGCGCAAGGTCCTTTCCATCCCAGACATACAAATTCCTTTCCTTCAATATCCTTGTTCTTGTTTTTTCTGATTTCGCATCAGTATGTTTCCATTGACTGAATGTACCTTGTTTGGTCTTTTCCTAGCTCTCTGAACTGAATCCCTCACTGCATCTATTTTCTAAGTATCATCAGGTTGAGCGATTCCATGCTGAGATGAACGACCACATCTACATAATGTTGTAGTGGAAAGACACCAATTCCGTTTGGACGACTTTGTGGAAATTGCTAAGGTGAAATCGCGGAACGAGTTCACGTATGCAACCGATTAGGGGCTAGGCTAAACCATTCTATATATGGTGAGACGTCTGATCATTCAGCTATGTTGCTGGTCTGATCTTGCTCTAACTGGAGAGGAAGATTGAGTTTGATCGGAGCTATATATGGGTGAAAATCAGGTACATATAAATATATACCAGTGGGGTGTGATGCATATACTAATTTAGTAGGTCATGCTATGTCAAATGTTTGCACTCTTCAGTCCTTTGTTTTTTTTCACTGCCTCGGTCCATTGTTTTTTCTGTGGTCTATGAATAGTATTCAAGTCTTGAAATACTAGATAGCTTTTTTTTAAACGAGAAATACTAGATAGCTGAGTGCCTTCAGATTCAAGCATTTATGTATATGTTCCCAACTGATGTGTTTTGAGTAAAGCGACAGTGAGCCACTTGAACTCAAACTTCAGCTATGTGGATCCTTCATTAAGCGTTTCTTAGTATAATATAATCTACTCATTTAGTATTAGGTAGGATTCTGTCCAGAGGCGTGGTCAGGGTGGTGTACACTGGCTCCGCCATTGTGGTGGTCGTCGACGCTCCGGATATGGTTGGTGCCGATGAGGGATGCAGTTTGGGAATTCAGTCGGTGAGCTGAGGGCGCATGCAGATGGTGCTCTCTGCGGATAGGTAGTAGAGATTTTATTATATTCCAAACTTATGATTAGTTTATAATTCTTCCTTATGTATCCTGCACTCAATGCATTGGGTTCTGTGTTGCTTGCCAGTGTAATTTGCTTACATGATTCATGTCAGAGGTGTTTTGCTTCTACTGTTGTATTCATACTGTCAAGCTGTTGATATAGCTACTACATGAATACTGCACAACTGGTGCACGTAGATAGGCAAGGATACATGTATATAAATGCAGTTCTTTATTTGTACTCTCTTGTGCCATGGTGATAGATCATTTTTCATTACCTAAGATAAATAGATATTACCGACGCTGACAATTTAACATTGTGCGCACTTTCACACAACAGTGAGCATAGTCTTTGTGTTGTTTGTTGTAGCAATCATGCAGTGTTTGTTAGGGATTGTAATTTTGGCTTTGCATTTCAATTTCTTTATTATAATTTTCTTTAGCTAATTATTGCAATACTCATGTAGATCTGCTCTATGAAGGAACATTTGTATGCATTTGCTAAAAGATGGTGCAATCAGTTTGTGAACATTATTTGATGGGGGAAGTTACTCGTGATGATGATAGACATGCGTCACAACATAAATGGGTTGATGGAATGATCAGGCGTGAGGGAAGAGTGGAGTTAAGTGGAGGTAATGATGCAAATTTCTGTAGTTCAGCTGCAACTATTGGACATGCGACACCACATAAATGGTCATTTTTATGTGTTTGGGATACCATTTTATCTTAAATTTTGTGCACAAAATCAATTCTTTCATACATCACACAAGTTTTATCGCACTATAGCCTTTCAAGTCATTTTTTAGATGCTATCTACCTATGGTGCATGCCAAGTTTTCCATGCTTTGAAAGGGTAGAGCATGCTAGAATTGGAGGTCAGACTACACAACTAAAGGTTTAGATGTATTCCAACTATTATTTGACAACTTTCTGCGTTCTAATATGATCTTTTCTTAGAGTTCTTGCCATTGGATCGATCTTCTTATGTTATTGCCTTCTGTGCATGCATGTATTCATTGCTTGCTGGAACTTTGTGACTCCATCTACATTCAGTCAAGCAATATAGTTTAAACAAGCTGACCTTTTATATCTTTGGTGATATATTTTCTTGGTCTTCTGGGAGTTTATTTGTAGTATTGAACATGTAAAGGGTTTAGCCGGATAGATATCTATTTTCCCTTCCCCGCCAAAAAAAACATATATTTTTTCCCTCTGCAATATATGTGTCTTGGTTCATGCTTTTTCTTTGCATGACAGGGGAAGATGGTGTCAGAGGCTCGCAGGGGCATGGGTACATGTGGCAAGTAGTAGTTCCATGCAAATGATATTTTTGTAGTTCTGTTGGCTAATAGGATAGTTGTTTCAGTTTGGTTACCTTTTACTGTGTACTCTCGGCCAGCTGCCACTCACTATTTTGATTTGTGTGCTGTCTTGGTCAGTCAATGCATGGCCTCTGCTGATCTCGAGTCTTAACACGATGGAGCAGGGCAAGGAGGAGAGGATTCTCCAGCGACGTACTAGGATCCGGTATAAGCCTATTTTGTGTCAAATAAACTAAGCGCTCACCTATTCCTCTAAGGTCTAGAAGTATTTTGCACAGCTGCTGCTTTGATTTGACAAGAGTACTCACTATCTATGAAACATTCCTGTATGATCAAGGTTTAACATATAGTGTTACTACACCTGATATGGCTAGGATAGTTAATGAGAACATTTGTTATGTTTTCATATTTCCAAATATTCAGTTATTCATGTGTCTTTCTTCCAAAGAAAACATATGTATTATCAGGCCAGTATAGATTCAACTCAATTCCAGACATTTTTCTTCACTGGCTTATATTCCACCTGAACAATGTATACTACTCCCTTCGATCCATAATAAGTGTCAGGGCTTTAGTTCAAATTTGCACTAAATTGAACAAAACTCCGGAAACTTATTGTTGATCGGAGGGAGTACAAAATTAGTTTTTAACCCATCATTTACTGATTAACGGCGTATATTGTCTTTCAAAACCAAAATGAGCTGATACAAGAGTGGTTGTGAGCAAGGCCAAAATCAACATGCATCCATCCCTATCAACCAAAAATAGAAATATGAGTAACCAATATACCTTTACTGCCAATGGTAGAAAGAAAATAAATAGTCAAGATTTCAACACTTCATGACTGGCATATTTAGGTGATGTCTGATAAAAATGCTCCTTTGATTATTGAAACTTTCAATTTAAATTTTATAGCCAAGTACATTGGTGCATCTAAATTCGGTAGCATGGAAATTTATCTAGCAAAACCTACTGAATAGTCTGGAAGCGAGAAGTTTGCGATGTGCCTTTAGAGTGGCACGTCAATAGGTGAAAACAGAAATGGTTGATCACTAGGAACAAACTCCAGATGTATTTCACTACAAGGACTATGCTGATGTGAGTTGCATACCTGACAGGCAACATACCATTTTATGAGTTATTATATCAATTTGACTAATACGGAATGTTGGTTCCCCGTGTCTTACTGCAGGTGATGGAAGGGTGACAAGGGTCACTACAATTTAGATAAGAAGGGGTTAGAATGGTAGATTATATTTTAGCTTGGTATTCTGTAAAACTATGTCTTGTTCGGAAATCAAGTTTGGAATTTTGGATATGCCATTGATCTTAAACTAACCATCTTTTCTAGGCTTCTTTACATGTTCATTTTGAAGAGGCAAAAGACTTTCAAAAGAATGATGTATTATGTAAATTATTTTTTGCCCAATTTCAATTTGTTCAACAAATATTTTTCATATTTTGTCCTGGGTATTTTTTGATCAATGTTACTTCTATATTTCTTTAAGTTATCCTATATCCACTCCAAAGTCAAGTGCTACAGAATGACTACACCAATTTGTGATCAAACACTTGCCCACAATGGGGAATGGCGTTGCTTGAGAGGGACTAGGGAATGCATTGTCGGTATTATTGGAGTGAGATGAGCACAAAGCACAAAAGCATCAAAAGAAACAACTTCCGTAGCAACGCAAGGGCACTTAACTAGTTTGAGTGTAAATATATAGATCCTATTTTTCTGCAAATTTTGATATATTATTTGTATTTTCTAAATTAGAATGATTTAGTTATGATTTTTCAAAAATTAATGAGGTAAAAGGAAAAATAGCTATGGCCAAAATTAAATGAAAAAAAATCTGGAGGCCTACGTGAACGGCCCAGCCGTCGGCACAGACCAACCAAATTCTCCCAAAGAACTACGGGCTTCCTAACGCTGTTCTCGCCGCCGTGCCGGAGCTGGGGCTATGCTGAGGGCTGGGGGTACGCCGAGGGCCACCGTTGGCACAGTCTTCTCTCCTACGCCGACAGCCGGGCTTCGCCGAGAGCTATTCTCGGCACCTTCCTTTACGCGGACGGCCGTTCCTACGCCGATGGCCGGGCTGGACGGCTGACGAGGGGAGCCCGCTACGCTGATGGCCCCAACATTTGACCGTCGGCATTTTCCATTTCTCATGTAGTGTTTAATTGCCCGTCTATGTCCCTACACTTCTTTGAGATTCCCTCTCTGCTTCGTCAGACTCTGTATCGAGTTGATCCCAGAAGCCTTTTCAGGGATGCCCCGCCTGGTCAGCGCATGTATTGGACAACGTGGCCACATGACATGGCCCAACTGTGAAGGAAGGAGTACGATCGGCATTTCAGTCAATGCCAGCATCCCTCGAGGACTTCAGACTCTCAATGCTAGACTAGAGGCATCACCAGCAGAGCACCACATGGCGATCAGCTCCCTGTTCATTTTGCTCTGCTCCGGCATATGGCGCCAACGAAATGCAAGGATATTCAAATCCAAGGAAACAACGCTGCATCAGATACTTTTGGTTGCCTCAAAGATGAAGCCCAGGAATGGGCACTACTAGCAGGGAAAACATCTCGTGCATGATTCTTTTGTGCTAGTAATATTTTTAAACTATGGGTAACTTTATAGTCCAACTAGTTCACAAAAAAAAAAACTTTATAGTCCAACTAAACTAGAATGTGTATTTCTGATATATGTAATTAACATGATTTTAATAATTCTTTAATACATAATTTTTTATTTGTGAAATGTGTATGTCCAAAAGATTACCTACTAACAGTTTACAAAGAATAATATTTATTAGAAAACAATTTAATTTGGTGAATATAAGGACCATTTTGGCTCCTATTTCTCAACATCGTCTAGATAGGATGCGTTTTGGTATCTAGATACATGCGTATCAAAATTGAATCAATTAATATGGAGAGTAGAGTTAATTATATCATAAAAAATCTTATAATTTTATTGAAACCTGGTCAATCTTATTTCACCAATAAACCCACTTTGGGATTGTTTTTTTCAAAATTTATGTTTCACGTATAATGTGACTATACCATGAAAAGTTAATTCTCATTCACTTTCACCAAATTTTAAAAAATTGAGCGTGCATTTGCGAGGAACTAAGTCGGATACAGAAGAGAATATGTTAGTGTACCTGTCCTTTTTGTGCAAACAAGGGTAGATTGTATGTTATTGCTTCAGTGTATACAATGGTAGTTAGTGAAAGTATACATACATTTATATATGTAATCATGCATAAAAAATCATCTGTTAAATTTTAAACTTATAATTCCTTTATTATGATGGAAACAAATTAAGGAAATTATTTTTGAACAAGGGTGCATTTACCTCTTGCACAAGGTAGAGATGATAAACATCAATGGACATTTTATTTGTTGAAGGAATGTAAGTGCTCATTGTTATGACCATGGGGATCTATCAAGGGGAAATAGAGATAGAACACTAATAAATAAATAAGTTGTTGAACTATGAATTACTGCTTCATATCCTAGAAAAGGGATGAACAATTAAAGATGTTTCCTCCACTTTTTTTAGAAAATAGGTTGCTCATAAAAAATAGTATTATTACATTTCTCCTAAAATAAGTTCCATTGATTTCTATTATTTCTTACCACTGTATGTATATCTATGTTTCAAATGCCCTATATTCTTCAATGAAAGAGGTAATTGCGGGGCTGCCCGTAATTGGGAGGAAGCAAATAGATATAAGATTGGGAATATATATTTATCATTTTTTTATGTACAAAAGTTGATGCCCTCGCAAAATGTGAGGGCCACCATGCTAGTGAACCATAACAACAGGATAAAATCAAAGTCAAACAGCTCCTCACAACACTACGGGAACGAACGCAGATGCTGAGCGGGAAATTCAACGCTGAGGGGAAATGGTCGGGCCGCTCGGCATAGCTCGCGCAGTGCTGTGGGCTGAAAAAATGCCGTCGGCATAGAAAAACCTTCGGCACAGACGAGCAATGCCGAGAGGGACCCTCGGCGTTGCTATACCCTCAGCGTAGATATAGCAATGCCGAGGGGTACCATCGGCGCAAGCTGAGCACAAGTCTCCTTACCGCGTTGCAGACGGACAGTTCATATCCTGCAGGCAGCCAACTACAAGCAAAGAATTGATTTCTGTCTTTAGCAAAAGGAAAGAGGAGAAGTAAAGTAGATGGTAAGGATCTTACTGCTTGCTTTTATTCTATCAAAGGTATTTGTGCACACACACAGTACGAAGCACCCCTAATACTTCATCTTAGTATGTAGCATGTCCTCTTTTGATCTTCGATCCGGCCATCCTTCGGTGTCACTGGACTATCCACTTGGGTTCTATCTAGCTCCCTACTATCCACATAGTATCAATTATTCAACTTAACCAAGGTATGCAACCGGCTCACCTCACACTTGTAGCCCAATGTGCCTGTCTGCATCTTCAGTTTTCTACAAACTAGATTTATCCATCGCTATTGCTTGTGAGTTCTCAGTGTATACAGGAACCAACTGATAAGCGGTCGTGATACCAGTCTGAAGATTTGCCATGCTAAACGTGCGTGTTGTATCATATAATTATCCATGCTCAACTTGCCATGTATGAATTTTGACTTAGACAATTTGCCATGCTAAACGTGTGTGTTGTTTCATACAATTTTCCATGCTCAACTTGTCATGCATGAACTTTGACTTAGACAATTTGCCATGCTAAACATGCATGTTCTTTCATACAATTTTCCATGCTAAATGAGCATGTTCTTTCATTTTGTAGTGACGATGCTCTCGAAGACAAAATGTGTTGTGCCGGTGCTTGAAGTCCGTGGAAGACCGGTTGCCATGTGGCATTTATCGCATGACTATGTGTAATAAACTTGTAGTGATGATGCTCTTGAACACTATGTGTAATGAATTTGTAGTGATGATGCTATCGAAGACTATGTGTAACGAACTTGTAGTGATGTGTATTTGTGACTACATGTATCTATATATGAAGATTTGATGCTAGACATGTGATATGTTTATGGATATCATCTATGCCGAAATGTTTTTGCATTGTTATACCCAATTCTTATATATATACGTGTATCTGCTGTCAATCGCAAAATTGCTGAAAAAAAGGCTTGGTGGACATTAATCCCCTCGGCATTGATCCCTAGAGTGGGTTGGTGGATATCAACGCCGAGAGGGATCCCCTCGGCACAGCTAGCAACGCCGAGCGGGATCCCCTCAGCGCACATCAAGCAAAACCGAGAGGTCACCCCTCAGCGCACAGCAAGCAACGCCGAGAGGGC
The DNA here is from genome assembly GCA_023614405.1 of Avena insularis. Classification (NCBI taxonomy): domain Eukaryota; kingdom Viridiplantae; phylum Streptophyta; class Magnoliopsida; order Poales; family Poaceae; genus Avena; species Avena insularis. The sequence continues at coordinate 301,962,034 of CM042691.1, forward strand.
ACCCCTCGGCACAGATCACACAAAGCCGAGTGGGCTCCCCTCGGCACAGGTCTATCACAACATCCTCCCTACCGCTCCACGTGGCAAGTAATGCCGAGTGTATCCCCCTCGGCGTTGCTCATGGGCGCCGTCTTCTTCGCGCCGTTAACTCCGTGTGCCGACGGCTGGGTTGTGCCGAGGGGCGTCATTAAACGCTCGGCATAGCCATCTACGCCGAGGGCCGAAGCAACGCCGAAGGTAAACTGCTATGCCGAGGACCACCTATGTCGAGGGCTTAATGCCGAGAGTTCCCCTCGGCGTTGAGCAGGCCCGAGGGGAAACCGGCCTACGCCGAGCGTTTTCCCGCTCAGCAGTGATGCTGCTTCCTGTAGTGCAAGCACAAAATTCCACTACTCATTTGTGGTGAAAATAAATCTAGAAAGAAGGAAAATGCATGACTCCTTACGTGACATCGAAGAGACATTTTGATGCACAACCCTCATGAGCGATTCAAGTGCAAACAACTCATGTTTTGTATGAGCAACCAAGCCCTATATAAATAGGATGCTCCAGGTGGTAGCTTACAGCAGTTAATTAACCATGTATATTCCATGCTTATATTACATTCCTAACATGTTAGAGGAAACTGAATCTCCATTTTCAGTCTTTGGTCTCTAGGTAGTCATATTTGTTCAGTGTTTATGGGGCTTGGTTGTGGCCTGGCATGCGGTTTGGGTGGCGACTTGGAGATCTCTGTGTGGACAACGAGTTCGTCGACCTAGTTGGTTCGTCTTTGGGCAATGCAAAGGTCGATCTGGCTGCTACGTCGGGGAGGCGGCCCAAAATTTGGCGTGATGTTCAAGGTCTACGGGCAGGCGACTGAGTGGCAAGGTTACGAGACGGCTGGACCGTGCGACATTGCGGCTTGAGTGCGGCTTTGGTGCTGGGTGGTGTAAGTCGGGGCGGCGGCCCCAAAGTCGGTGGTGTGTTTGTTGCGTTCGGTGGCTACGTTGTGTGTGTGGGTGTGTGTGTGGGGGGGGGGGTGTGGACCTCCTCGCTTGTGTGGTTTTTGGTCTCGGTTTTTCCTTATAAACCGAGCAATGTACAGTTTATATGGTTTTTGGACCCGGTTTCCCTTATAAATCAGGTCAATCTATTCTATCTAATCGGACGGCGGATAAGACCGCCTTGGCCTAAAAGAAAATTTGAGGAGTATCCATTCATAGAAAATTTCATGTTCCTATGTGTAATTCACGCAAATCTCATATTACTATGTGTAATTCAATTCCGTTTTTTGGTTGTTTACTTCAACAGAGTCGTTATATGTTTAATGTTGGATTTTTATGCTTTGTTCTTCAAACGTTATTCTTGTTAGACTTAACCGCTTGCGGTTTGTAACAGGAACTTACAATTCTCAGCATTATATTCTAAAGAAGTCAAGATGGTGAAGTTCAGGGCAGATAAGCTCCGCGGGATTATATAGGAAGGTCTTTTGGACCATTTCGTTTGAGTCATGTTGTGGCTAAATGGTAGAGTTTTTAGGACTCTATGTGTGACCAACTTTTTTATGTTTCTGACTGCCATTACTTAGTGGTGCAAGTTGTTTGTTGGAAACTGAACTGACATACCATCTTTTTAATTCAGAACTAAGCGAGTTGAACTGATTGTGTTTTTTGCAATTGTAACGTGTTTTTTATGTTTCGTTCAATTTTTTGATTTTAGTGTTTTTTGCTCCGATCGATGTGTTCCAGTTCCCAACACAAGTAAAATCAGGAAAATGAATGAGGCTAACAACCCCTGAAATTCCAACTTAGAGAAAGTTCAATAATATAGCATGTTATTGGCTATAAGCAAGTGACGTGTCACCTATAGCCAGCCTTATAGCAAGTGACGGGCCGCAAAACCACCACCAGGTTCGACTACCTAGACCCGATATCGATGGCAATCTGTACGGTGAGGATCATTGTAACAGACTTCTGCTGCCCTATGATCAACTGGTGCTTAATCTGGCGACACGATAATGGGCGCATATGCCCCTGATGACCCACATGTATAGGGGATCGCAACAGTCTTCGAGGATAGTATTATTCAATTTATTGATTCGACACAAGGGGAGCCAAAGAATACTTGTAAGCCTTAACAAGTGAGTTGTCAATTCAGCTGAACCTAAAAATAGTCTTGCTCACAGGAGTTTATCAGTAGCAACAGTTTTGTAGTAGCAGTAGCAAAGTAACAGCAACAGTAAAATGAAGGCAGTAGTAACAATAGTAGCAAACAGTAGGATATGAGTGCGGTAGGCATAGGAATGGATGGACGGGCGTTGCATGGACAAGTCTAAACATGTAACTTCAAAATCTAGAGCATTTGCAGATAAATAAGATAAAGCATCCAAGTACCAAACAATCATAGGCATGTGTTCCATATATAGTCATACGTGCTCGCAATGAGAACTTGCACAACATCTTTTGTCCAGCCAGCTCGTTGCAGCGGGGCCTCAAGGGAATCTACTGGCAATTAAGATACTCCTTTTAATAGAGCACCGGAGCAAAGCATTAACACTCAGTGAACACATGTGATCCTCATATCACAGTCATCCCCTCTGGCTGTCCCAATTTCTTTCACTTCGGGGCCTTTGGATCCGGATAGTGATATGTGTACACAACTCACAGATAAGATCACAAACAATACTATCATCATGAATCAATAATAAGTTCAGATCTGAGATCATGGCACTCGGGCCCTAGTGACAAGCATTAAGCACAACAAGTTGCAACAAAGTCAAATAGCACTAATAAAGATACTAGGCACCATGCCCTAACAATCTTATTCAATTACATGATAGATCTCATCCAATCCCTACCATCCCCAAAGCCTACAACGACGGATTACTCACTCATAGATGGGGGAAATATGGATGGTTGATGGAGAGGCGTCGGTGATGATGATGGCGATGATCCCCTCCAAATTCCCCGTCCCGGCAGGGTGCCAAAACGGAGTTTCTGGTTCCGAATCACGGTTTCTGGTGGTGGCGGCGCAACGGGACTCTTTCTGGAAAAACGTCAAACCCCCTGAGTTTTTAGGTCAAGAGGTATCTTATAGGCGAAGGGGGAGGCCGAGGGGGTGCCCAAGGCGGCCACACCCCTCCCAGGCACGACTTAGGCTGGCTCGCGCGACAGGTGGTGTGAGCCCCTCGTGGCCCACCTCCGCCTCGTCTTCTGGCTCCATGAGTCTTTTGGTGAAATAGGATTTTTGGCATATTTTCGTGATTTTTCCTGATAGTTGATTTTCTGCACAAAAACTAGACACCAAGGTAATTCTGCTAAAAACAACGTCAGTCCGTGTTTGTTGTATCCAAATCACACAAGTTTAGAGGAGAAGCAATAGCAAAAGTATTCGGGAAAGTAGATATGTTTTGGACGTATCAACTCCCCCCAAGCTTAGCTTATTGCTTGTCCTCAAGCAATTCAGTTGAAAACTGAGTGCGATAAAAGAACTTTCACGGACACATTTTCTTATATGATGTATATATTCTCAGCACATGAGTAGATACTTAGACAATTAATAATAAGGAGTATGCAACCAAGTCTACTTAATAGTCATTGCAAGATATGAAGAGATTCCAACACAATAATAATAATTAGCATGAAACATAAACAGAAGCAACATTGCAATGCTCATAAGAAGGTTTGATAGAGTGGTATCTCGCTTTCCTTTGATGGTAGAGCAAAACATGAATGCCAAGGCACCTCTGAAGTTCAAGTGAAGACTAGAAGTAAAGATATCAGAGATACAAGCATCAAAGTCATGAAAAAATTAACCAAGTTTTGAGACAAACACATTACACTAAGAATGACAACTATGCTCTCAAGAAGGTGCTCATAGAATAAGTGGTGACTCAACAAGGAAGTGAAAAAGGTTTTGAAAAGTTTGAAAGGCTTTCAAATGCTGAAAGTATGGTACTCATTAGCTTTGAGCTCTCATTGCCCCTATCATAGGCATCTTTAGATGGTTAATGGTGAAAGTGAGGCCCAATATGAGTTATATGCTTGACAAACCATAAATTGGAAATCTCATGTCCCTTGAGTACGAGGGCCGCTCCTCATGCTACTCAACTTTTAGTTACCGGTAAGTTCTTGTCATAGTAAATACATGCGTATCATAGAGAACCGCCAACGGGGTACCCCTTGCACATGATACATGAGCTATCCTATAATCAAAATGACAAGGCAAGCAGACAATGAGCATCTCAGCAATCTCTTATTTACCATGGGAAAATGGTGCTTTTTTTCTCTCTTTTCTCTTTTCAATATGTCTCTCTTTTTTATATAAGAAGAAAGCTTCATAGGTTGCTCATTATGGTGATGCTGCAAGTTTTCACCATGATTAGGCATGGCTTAGGCTAGTGGCTCAGGCGTTTCTCTAACACATATACATAACTTCATGGACTTACAAGCTCCCCTTTTATTTCACACCGACGATATTCACAAACAAAAGAGCATGATATCAACTGGGTATATAAATACAGGTGTTGAAAGCGTTCCCCGTGACAGCACAGTTCTGCTAACTCCCAGCCTATAATTTGCAAGCATATAACTTTCATGGACAGTCACAATGGTTCATATTTATTACGTGCAATAAATAAAGTGTGCCATCAAGTTCGTGAGAGTTTTACTAACTAACTTTCTCATAACAAGCAAACATTTTATTTGGAAGAAAACAAGGCATAATGAATATGCACGGAATAGCAAATGATGTTAGTAGGTAAGTATGGTGGACACTTTGGTAATATTGGTTTTGGGGAGTTGGATGCACAAGTAGAGCTCATACTCAGTACAAGTGAAGGCTAGCAATAGAAAGGGAGCGACAAACGAGAGAGCAATAACTGTCATAATCATGCTTGCAACAAAACATGACTAATTATGGCATGAAAGTGATACAAGAACTCTGAGGCAAAATAAAGCATCGATGCTTTCTGACTATTGTTCAGTTATATGCATGCGTGAGCATGTGCCAAGTTGATTCAAATGAAACATTCAGAGGAGAATATCACAATGTCATACCAAGCTATGAATAAAACAATGCAAGCAAACATTCATATGACTTGCTACAAACTATTAGCAAGATGGAGCTAATCATAAGAGAGCAAGAACTACTAAGCATCCATAAATAATATACACCTTACAAGAACAGACTAAGCATGCCCATAATGATGAGTATATGTACAAAAATGAAAACAAATAGAGTTCATTACCAGCCTCTTACCACACCTCAAGTTGTCATTAATCTTCATTATTGCCCTTCACTTGTGTGGCTTGAATAATAACATGAAACCAAACTCCAACGAGGACCGCTGAACCCTACAAACAACTTCACAAAACCAAAGAATAACAACAAATATTTTTGGTGTTTTCGATTTTTTAAAGCAACCACTCAAAGCAGAAGAAAACAAAGCAAAATCTTTTTAGATATTTCTTAAGGCAAACCAAAGATAAAAATCAAAGAAACAAACCAAGAGAAACAACAAAAATATTTTTGGTCTTTTTGTGTTTTGAGAAAGCAGAAACAAAAAACAAAAAGAAAGCGAAACATGGATATACAAAGAATCGACGAAACATGATATATAGATGAGTGTGATGTCGGTATACGTCCCCCCAAGCTTAGGCTTTTGGCCTAAGTGGGGCTCAATCCCAGCCTGGCCAGGAAGGTGTGCTTCCGTAGTAAGACAAAGAGCCCCTTCGTACTAGTACGTGCTCGAGGACGCCCCTGTGTAGTGCACAAAGTAGTCGTAAGAGGGCGCGTCCCCCTGGTAGTGTCCGTGTAAACCAAGAATGCACAGATGATCGTCCATCTCCCCCTTGGAGCGTGACCAAGGCCCCTGCAAATACTGAACAAAGTGGTTTGTGACAAAGGAATTTTTCTCTCTTTCCCATCAGTAAACATCATCCTGTAAACCAAACTCTCAAGGGTAGAGCTAGCAGTGACAAAGTGATGCGCTTTCATGGCAGCAAGATCAAGCCTCTGAGGAGCCAAAATTGTATCATTTGGATTAACAGAAAGTTCTAAGGCAGCAACTACACGTGCAACAATAATACCCCTATAAATAGGTCCTCTAGCAGCTAAGCGACGGGCAATGAGAGAACCAAGATTATACATGGTTTCATTGTTGAGTGCAGCAGCTAGAAAGGCCAAATGATAGATGGAAATATTGCTAGTGTTCTCCCTACCAAGAATACTAGTCGCAAGATAATAAGCAAAATATCTGATAGCTGGGAGTTGAATATTTCTTATCTTCCCGCGCTGGGCTCTGCGGTCATCATCATTAGTTACCCCGCGGTAGAGCTCCAACAAATCAGCGGGTTGAGCTGGAATCTTCTTCACCATCCCAGCCATGCCAATACCCAAATATTCGTAAAATTTCTTCAATGTCATGGTGATAGGCCTATCATAGATTTTGAATGACACATCTTGAAGGGTTTCGCAGCATAGTAAATCAAAAAAATTCTACGGATGCGAACGGGAAAAGCCAAGATCTAATCTAGGAGATGCAAACAACGAGGGGGAAATAGATGAGATCTTCATACCCTTGAAGATTCAAGATGGAACGCTCAATGTAACGTGGTTGATGTAGTCGTACTAGCTTCTCCTCCTCGCGATCTGATCTGATCCAACACCGCAAGTGGCGATGCCTCCGAGAGATGCACACGTGCGGCACCTCGATGTCTCCTCCTTCCTCGGTCCAGCAAGTGGGGTGGAGAGATAGGTTGGATCTACAACACGATGGCGTGGTGCAAACGGTGGAGAGTTTCAAGGCAGGCTTCGCCACGCTGCAATGGGAGGGAGAAAGAGAGGAGGGCAGCAGGGCGGCTAGGGCTTGAGGAGGTGTGGGGGGAGGGTGCGCCCCCTGCCCTCTTTATATAGAGGGGTGGGCGGCTGCTCCTTTCCCCTCCTCCAAGCCTAGGGCCGGCGGCCAAGGGGGAGGAGTGGGGGGCAAGTCCCCCCCTTCTAGAAGCTCTCCCTAGGGTTTCCCCTAGGGATTGGCCGGCTGGGCCTATGGGGCCTTGTGCCCCTGGCCCAATGCGGCCAGGGCACTCCCTCATAGGCCCACACCCCCTCCCGACAAGTGGGGTCACGTTGATCCCACTCCGGAAGGTTCTAGAAGCTTCCGGTACAATAACGAACAATCCGAAACAATTCCGAACTCCAAAAACTGCTTTGCCTTATATGAATCTTATTCTCCGGACCATTCCGGAACCTCTCGTGACATCCTGGATCTCATCTGAGACTCTAAACAAAAACTCATAAACCAATTATCCATTGTATCCTAGCGTCGAGACACGTTAAGTGTGTGACCCTTCGGGTTTGAGAACATGCAGACATGATCTTCTATCAATAATCAACAGCGAGGTCTGGAAACCCATATTGACTCCCACACATTCATCGATGATCATATCGTATGAACCACTATGCCAGGATTCAATCAATCCCATATATATATATTCCCTTCATCGTGCGATATTTTACTTGTCCGAGAATCGATCGTCGGTACCGGCATACCTAGTTCAATCTCGTTCACAGCAAGTACTTTACTCATTCCGTAATCCGATATCACTTTGTGATTAACTCCTTAACCACGTTCTTGCAAGCGGTGTTGATATCGATTACCGAGTGGGCCCGAAGTATATCTCTCTGACTTGGGAGGGACAAATCCCATCTCGATACATACAACCCAACAGGCACTTTCCGATCACCTGAGAGACACCTTTATGATCACCCTCTCATAGGATGACGTTTGATGACCTCAAAGCTTTCTTCCGATACCAGGGAGTTGCATTATCTCATGGTCTAAGGAATACGATATTTGACATAAGAAAATCTTCGCAAAGATGAACATGATGACACGATCTAATTGCTCTGCTTAATTTGGGTCTGTCCACCATATCATTCTCCCAATGATATGATCTCATTATTAATCGACAACTCATGTCTATGGTTAGGAAACCTTAACCATCATTAATCAATGAGCTAGTCCATAGAGGCGTACTAGGGACACGGTGTTGTTCACAAACCACACAAGTATTAAAGTTTCCGCTTAATACAATTCTAGCATGGAATATAAACTTTATCATGAACAAGAATTATAATAATAACATCTTTATTATTGCCTCTAGGGCATAATTCCAACAGTCTCCCACTTGCACTAGAGTCAATAATCTAGTTTACATCTGGCAACAATCTAACACCCATGGCACTAAGGTGTTGATCATGTTTTGCTCGTGGAAGAGGTTTAGTCAATGGATCTGCGACATTCTGATCTGTATGTACTTTGCTAATCTTCAGATCTCCATCTGTTATATAATCTCGGATTATATGAAACTTGCGGTTGATATGCTTGGTCTTTGGATGATATCTTGGTTCCTTAGCCAGTGCTATGGCGCCAGTGTTATCACACAATATCTCCAGTGGGTCCAAGGCACTTGGAACCACACCAAGCTCAGTGATGAAGTTCCTGATCCAAACTCCTTCACTTGACGCTTCTGCAGCAACCATGTATTCCGCTTCTACTGTAGATCCCGCGATCACGCTTTGCTTGTAGCTTCTCCAGCTCACAGCTCCTCCATTCAAAATATAAATGTATCCTGTCTGAGATTTAGAATCATCCTTGTCGGTGTCGAAACTAGCGTCGAGGTAACCCTTTACGACGAGTTGTTCATCACCTCCATAGACTAAGAACATTTCTTTAGTCCTATTTAAATACTTTAGGATGTTCTTCACGGCTGTCCAAAGGTTCCACCTGGATCACTTTGGTATCTCGTCACAAACTAAGAGCATTGGACACATCCGGTCTAGTACACAGCATGGCATACATGATAGAACCTATGGCCGAGGCATAAGGCACTTTGCTCATAGCTTCTCTATCATTTACCATAGCTCGACACTGAGCCTTGCTCAATATCTTACCTGACAACATGGGCACCGAACCTTTCTTTGCCTTATCCATTCTGAACCTTTTCAGAACTTTGTCTAGGTATGTACTTTGTCTTAAAGCTATTAGGCGTCTTTGTCTATCTCTATAGATTTTGATGCCTAATATATAAGCAGCTTCCCCTAGGTCTTTCATTGAAAACATTTTTTCAAATAACTCTTCACATCGTTAAGCATGTCAATGTCATTTCCAATAATCAATATGTCATCCACATATAGTACTAGAAATGTCACTGAGCTCCCACTCACTTTCTTGTAGATACAAGCTTCGTAGCAATTTGGAACAAATCCAAAGCTCTTGATCACTTGATCAAAACGAAGGTTCCAACTCCGAGATGCTTGCTTCAGTCCATAAATGGAACGCTAAAGTTTGCACACTTTATCAACATCCTTAGGATTGACAAAACCTTTGGGTTGCATCATATACAACTCTTCATCAATGTTGCCATTGAGGAACGCAGTCTTGACATCCATCTGCCATATTTCATAATCATGAAACGCAACAATTGCTAATAAAATCCGAATGCACTTAAACATCGCTACGGGAGAGAAAGTCTCATCGTAGTCAACACCTTGAACTTGTCGAAAACCTTTCGTGACAAGCCGTGCTTTATAGACAGTAACATTACCATCCGCGTCCGTTTTCCTTTTGAAAATCCATTTGCACTCAACGGCCTTTCGGTCGCTAGGAGGGTCCACCAAAGTCCATACTTGGTTTTCGCTCATGGATCCCAATTCGGATTTCATGGCCTCTAGCCATTTCTCAGAGTCTGGGCTCATCATCGCTTCCTCATAGTTCGCAGGTTCACTATCGTCTACTAACAAGACAGTTAAGACAGGGTTGCCGTACCACTCAGGAGGGGCACGTGACCTTGTCGACCTGCGACGTTCAGTAGTAGCATCGTCCGAAGCTTCATGATCCTTGTCATTTGCTTCCTCTATTGTTGGTGCAGACGGCACTGGAACAATTTCAGGTGCTGCGCTACTCTCTAACTCAAGAGAAGGTTCAATAACCTCGTCTAGCTCTACTTTCCTCCCACTCACTTCTTTCGAGAGAAACTCCTTCTCAAGAAAGGATTCGTTCTTTGCGACAAACACTTTGCCTTCGGATCTGTGATAGCAGGTATACCCAATCGTTTCCTTTGGGTATCCTATGAAGACGCATTTCTCCGCTTTGGGTTCGAGCTTGTCCAGCATCAACTTCTTGACGTAAGCTTCGCATCCCCAAACTTTAAGAAATGACAACTTAGGTTTAGCACCAAACCATAGTTCATACGGTGTCGTCTCAACAGATTTAGATGGTGCCCTATTTAAAGTGAATGCAGCGGTTTCTAATGCATAACCCCAAAATGATAACGGCAAATCTGTAAGAGACATCATTCATCGCACCATATCTAATAGAGTTCGATTCCGGAGTTCAGACACACCATTGCGATGTGGTGTTCCGGGTGGCATGAGTTGCGAAACAATTCCGCTTGCTTTAAGATGCGTGAGAAAATCATAACTCAAATATTCACCTCCACGATCGGATCGTAGAAATTTAATTTTTCTGTTACGATGATTTTCCACTTCATTCTGAAATTCCTTGAACTTTTCAAATGTTTCAGATTTATGTTTCATAAATAGATATACCCATATCTACTTAAGTCATCGGTAAAAGTGAGAAAATAGCGATATCCACCGCGCGTCGAAACACTCATCGGTCCGCATACATCGGTATGTATGATTTCCAACAACTCTGTTGCTCGCTCCATCATTCCGGAGAACGGGGTTTTGATCATCTTGCCCATGAGGCATGGTTCACACATGTCAAATGATTCAAAATAAAGAGACTCCAAAAGTCCATCAGAATGGAGTTTCTTCATGCGTTTTACACCAATATGACCTAGACGGCAGTGCCACAAATAAATAGTATTATCACTATCTACCTTGCATCTCTTAGCCTCAATTTTATGGATGTGTGTTTCATCCCTTTCGATATTCAGAAGAAATAAACCATTCATAGTAGGTGCATGACCATAAAAGATGTTACTCATATAAATAGAACAACCATCATTCTTCGATTTAAATGAATAACCGTCTTGCAATAAACACGATCCAGATATGATGTTCATGCTCAACGCAGGCACATAATAACATTTATTGAGGTTTAAAACTAATCCCGAAGGTAAAACTAAGGAGAGCGTGCCGACGGCCATCACATCAACTCTTGATCCGTTGCCAACGCGCATCGTCACCTCATCCTCGCTAGTCATTGCCTATTCCGCTGTTCTGCTTCGAGTTACAAATATTAGCAACGAACCAAAGATCAAATACCTGTGCACTACAACGAGGGATAGTAAGGAAAACATCAATAACATGTATATCAAATATACCTTTGATGGTGCCAGCCTTCTTGTCCGCTAAGTACTTCGGACTATGCCAAAGGACCCTTGTCCTTGCAATAGAAGCACTCGTTGTCCGCTTAGGTCCAGACTTGAGCTTCTTCTCAGCAGGGGCAACGCGCTTGCCGCTGCCTTTCTTGAAGGGCTTCTTTGCACCCTTACCTTTCTTAAAGCTGGGGGGCTTGTTGACCATCAACACATGATTATCTTTCTTGATGTCCACCTCCGTAGCTTTCAGCTTAGCGAAGAGCTCAATGATCGTATCAGTGGAACCAATCTGATTATGAGTAACTACAAAACCTTTGTAGCTAGGAGTGAGTGATTGCGAACTCACAATCTTGAGCTCCTCTGGAATCTTGCAGTACAGTTGCTCAAGGCGTTGAGTGTAGCCCGACATCTTAATGGCGTGCTCACTAACGGAACTCCCTTCCTCCATCTTGCAGTTAAAAAATTTCTCAGAGATCTCATATCTCTCAGAATGGGCCTGAGTCTAAAACATAGTTTTCAGTTCCTCAAGAATCTCAAAGGGCCCGGGGAAATCCTCAAAACGATTTTGAAGGTCCGATTCCATAGCAAACAACATGGTGCTCTTAATCACACCATAATCATCTTATGCCGTGATAAACAGCTTTCTCATCACCGCGCATCTACAGAGGGCGTCACCTAGCGCTTTCTCAAGGACATAGTCCTTTTGTCCGCCAGCGAGAATGATTCTCAGATTGCGGAACCAGTTGGTGAAGTTAGACCCATTGTTCTTAAGCTTTTTTCTCAGCAAAAACGTTGAAGTTGAAGTTGGACTTATCCATTTGATCTACAAAATTTGCAAGTACAATTTAGACTATGTTCATGATAACTAGTTCAACTTAATCAAATTACTAGATGAACTCCCACTAAATTCAACATCCCTCAAGTTGTTTAGTGAACATGATCCAAATTCACCACACCTAATCCGATCTTCACGAGAAGAGATGTGGTTTCAATGGTGGACAACGAAGTGTCGATCATATCATTCATATGACTCATGCTTAACCTTTCGATTCATGTGTTCCGAGGCCATGTCTGTACATGCTAGGCTCGTCAAGTCAAACCCAAGTATTTCAAGGTGCAAAAACTGGCTTGCACCCGTTGTATGTGAACGTAGAGTTTATAGCACCCGATCATCACGTGATGCTTAAACACGACGAACTTTCGCAATGGTGCATACATGGGGAGAACACAGTTTTATCTTGATCTTTAACTGAGGAATCATCTTATAATGCTACCGTCGCGATCTAAGCATAATAAGATACATAAAAGGATAAACATCACATGCATATAACTTTATGTGACATGGTATAGCCAATCTTCGCGCAATGATCTCCATCTTGTACGTGCCAGCATGATCTCCATCACTCCACCATGATTGCCTCCACCACGAATAGCAACTACAACTATTGCTAACTACTTAGCGATAAAGTAAAGCTATTACATGGCGTATAAGAAGTTGACACACAGGTCATACACAATTATAAAGACAACCATATGGCTCCTGCCGGTTGTGTACTCATCGACATGCAAGTCGTGAAACATTACAAAACATGATCATTGCATACACCATACACATCACATCTTGGGCCATACCATATCACAGAAACACTCCCTGCAAAAACAAGTTAGACGCCTCTACTTTGTTGTTGCATGTTTTACGTGGCTTATGGGAGTAACAAGCTAATAATGATTCTTACCTACGGAAAGCCACAATGGTGATATTATGGTTGCCAACATCCGGTGTAAATCCCATGAAAACTATAGTGAGCGAAACTGGCATCCACCAGCCGCATGTGTGGAACAAGCCACACGTCAAGTGCGGAGCCGGTCTCGCGAACGAGGTCGCGTAAAGTTGGCATGGACCGCTTCGATCTCACTATCCCACGTCATAAGAAGTACACAACAAGAGGCTTGCAACAGAAAACATCAACGCCTGCAACAAGCATGTTGCGTTCTACTCGTGAAACACATCTACGCATAGATCTAGCTCTGATACCACTGAAGGGTTTCGCAGCATAGTAAATCAAAAAAATTCTACGAATGCGAACGGGAAAAGCCAAGATCTAATCTAGGAGATGCAAACAACGAGGGGGAAATAGATGAGATCTTCATACCCTTGAAGATTCGCACAGCGGAACGTTCAATGGAACGTGGTTGATGTAGTCGTACTAGCTTCTCCTCCTCGCGATCCGATCCGATCCAACACCGCAAGTGGCGATGCCTCCGAGAGATGCACACGTGCGGAACCTCGACGTCTCCTCCTTCCTCGGTCCAGCAAGTGGGGTGGAGAGATAGGTTGGATCTACAACACGACGGTGTGGTGCAAACGGTGGAGAGTTTCTACGGCAGGGCTTCGCCTACGCGCAGTCGGGAGGGAGAAAGAGAGGAGGGCAGCAGGGCGGCTAGGGCTTGAGGAGGTGTGGGGGGAGGGTGTGCCCCCTGCCCTCTTTATATAGAGGGGTGGGCGGCTGCCCCTTTCCCCTCCTCCAAGCCTAGGGCCGGCGGCCAAGGGGGAGGAGTGGGGGGCAAGTTCCCCCCTTCTAGAAGCTCTCCCTAGGGTTTCCCCTAGGGCTTGGCCGGCTGGGCCTATGTGGCCTTGTGCCCCTGGCCCAATGCAGCCAGGTTACTCCCTCGTAGGCCCATGCCCCCTCCCGACAAGTGGGGCCACGTTGGTCCCACTCCAGAAGGTTCTAGAAGCTTCCGGTATAATACCGAACAATCCGAAACAATTCCGAACTCCAAAAATTGCTTTGCTTATATGAATCTTATTCTCCGGACCATTCCGGAACCTCTCGTGACGTCCTGGATCTCATCCGAGACTCTGAACAAAAACTCATAAACCAATTATCCATTCTATCCTAGCGTCGAGACACGTTAAGTGTGTGACCCTTCGGGTTCGAGAACATGCAGACATGATCTTTTATCAATAATCAACAGCGGGGTCTGGAAACCCATATTGACTCCCACACATTCATCGATGATAATATCGGATGAACCACAATGCCAGGATTCAATCAATCCCATATATATATTCCCTTCATCGCGCGATATTTTACTTGCCCGAGATTCGATCGTCGGTACCGGCATACCTAGTTCAATCTCGTTCACAGCAAGTACTTTACTCGTTCCGTAATCCGATATCACTTTGTGATTAACTCCTTAACCACGTGCTTGCAAGCGGTGTTGATATCGATTACCAAGTGGGCCCAAAGTATATCTCTCCGACTTGGGAGGGACAAATCCCATCTCGATACATACAACCCAACAGGCACTTTCCGATCACCTGAGAGACACCTTTATGATCACCCTCTCATAGGATGACGTTTGATGACCTCAAAGCTTTCTTCCGATACCAGGGAGTTGCATTATCTCATGGTCTAAGGAATACAATATTTGACATAAGAAAAGCTTCGCAAAGATGAACAGGATGACACGGTCTAATTGCTCTGCTTAATTTGGGTTTGTCCATCATATCATTCTCCCAATGATATGATCTCATTATTAATCGACAACTCATGTCTATGGTTAGGAAACCTTAACCATCATTAATCAATGAGCTAGTCCATAGAGGCGTACTAGGGACACGGTGTTGTTCACAAACCACACAAGTATTAAAGTTTCCGCTTAATACAATTATAGCATGGAATATAAACTTTATCATGAACAAGAATTATAATAATAACATCTTTATTATTGCCTCTAGGGCATAATTCCAACACATCTGTCCTGAAAGGGTTGTTAGTAAAAGAGAAACTCTCCACAAAAGTTTTGGTGAGCATAGCATATTGCTCACTCTCATCCTGCATATAATCAGTTAGTCCAACCCTCTGAACAAGAGTTAGGAAATCAATAAGAATACCTGCAGCCTGCAAAAATATAAAACAAGGAAAGGTAGAAAGGTGTGCATCCCCCTCATATCCCTCGTTGCCAAAGCGCGGCGTAATAAGATCCTCATTGTATGATGGCCTAGCTCGGGAGGATGATCTCGAAGGCCTTGTCCTCCTAGGTGCATCACTCTCAAACACTTCTCCAAAGGTGTGGTTGTCCATGACCCTATTTCTCAAACTTGATAGCAATGGTCCCAATCATAATAGTTTCAAAACTTTCTTGTGGAATGGGACAATATATTTGTCCAATTTTGATGCTCTCAATATTTTCAATGGAATTCAGGCCATAACTCTTATCAATCTTCTTGGGGAAATAGACTGTATGCTCTTTGTCATTAATATTAAAGTTACTTTTCCTTAATTACAATTGATGACAACACCTGCAGTGTTAAGAAAAGGTCTCCCAAGAATAATATACATATTATCATCTTCAGGCATCTCAAGCACAACAAAATCAGTTAAAACCAAGCAATTATGAGCCACTTGAACAGGAACATCCTCACATATACCAACAGGAATAGTAATACACTTATTAGCCATTTGCAAATATATATCAGTTGGTATCAATTTTTCTAGCTGAAGTCTCTTGTAGAGAGAAAAAGGCATAACACTAACTCCAGCTCCCAAATCACATAAAGCAGTTCTAACATAATTATTTTTAATAGAGCAAGGGATAGTTGGAATATTTGGATCACCAAGTTTCTTTGGAACCTTACCATTGAAGGAATAATTAGCAAGCAAAGTAGAAATTTCCTCATTAGAAATCTCCCTTTTATTAGAGACAATATCCTTCATATACTTTGAATAAGGAGGCAACTTAATAGCACCAATCAAAGGAATTTGCAAAAATAAAGGTTTCATCCACTCACAAAACTTGTTATAGTGTTCTTCCTCCTTTGACCCATGTTTCTTATTAGAAAAAGGCATTGTTTTCTGCACCCAAGGTTCTCTTTCACTACCATGTTTATTAGCAATAAAATCTTTCTTAATGTACCTAGTGTTCTTAGTGTGCTTCTCGGGTTCTTTTTCAACTTCTTCCTTATCAGGAGCATCATTTTTATCACCACTTTCAGTTTCAGCATCAGAGACAGATATACTATTAGCATCTACAGCAGGTTCAGCAGGTTCCTCAACTGTTTTATGTTTCTTTTTCTTTCTCTTATGAGGACTACCACTACTTTCACCTTGTTGAGAATCCTGCTCAATTCTTTTAGGGTGCCCTTCATGATATAAAGGATGTTGAGTGGCTATACCACTCCTAGTTCTAATTCCATAAGCATGTTTATCTCCTGAGGCATTAACTAGCATATCTTTTTGTACCTTAGCAAGTTGATCAATTTGGGTTTGAACCATTTGGAAGTGTTTAACAAGCATTTTAACATCATTAGCAGTTCTTTCCACAATATCTTTCAACTCATTAATAGCTCTAAAATTTTCCAATAAATGATTATGAACTTGTTTATTAAAATTACCTTGCTTAACAATAAAAGTGTCAAGTTCCTCTAAGCATTGATCAGGAGGTTTACCATAGGTAATATCACCTTCATCAAAGTGTTGGAGAGAGTGTACCTCAATAGTGGATGAGTGGGGAATTGGCTTACATAATTATTCTATAGGAGGTAAATTCTTCACATCTTCAGATCTAATATCTTTCTCCTTAAGACATTTCTTAGCTTCTTTCATCACTTTATCATTTAATTCAATCACTCCCCTCTTATTTGGTGTTGGTGTTGGAGTTGGTTCAGGCAAAATTGGTTCAGGAGTTGTAGGCTCAGGTGTAATTGGCTCAGTTGAAGCCCAATCATCATAATTCTTGCTTATTTTAGCCATTAGTTCTTCATCTTCTGCAGGAGTTCTTTTCTTAAAAACACAATCAGCAAAACTATCTAGGTATGCCCTAGAATCATCAGTTAGTCCATTATAATAAATAGAAAGAAGCTCATTTTTAGGTAATGGACATCTAGAATGTGCATGAATCAAGGCATAGAACCTTGTCCATGACTCAGGCAATTTATCTTCTTCTCCCTGTTTAAAATCAAAAAGTTTCTGCAAAGCAGCATGTCTAGCACTAGGAGGAAAATATTTCTGAAAGAAAGAAGCAATCAAACAATCATGGCTATCAATGGATCCAGGAGGTAATCTATTAAACCAAGCTTTAGCTTCTCCTTTTAGTGAAAAAGGGAAGATCTTTGTAACAAAGTACTTGCGCATCTTAATATCATCAGAGAATAAGGCACTCATAGTGAAAAGCTCATTCATATGAGCTACAACACTTTCATTTTCCGTCCCACAAAAAGGTTTTTTCTCAACAATGTTTATATAGGATAGATCAAGAGAGAAATCATAATATTTATCTTTAATATCTATGGGGTAAGTAGCAAACTTAGCATCAGAAGACAATTTAGGAATAATAGTACGTCTCTCAAGGAGACTCCTAATAGCACTAGCACCACGTGTGTTTTGGTACTCTTCAATAAATTCATCAGTCATTTCAATGTACCCATCATTAATATCATATCTCTCTCTAGACTCAGGTAAGCTAATAGGTGTAATAGTGTCTTCACTAGGATTTTCAGTGTTTCCCAAAATAGTTCTAGCAATAGTAGCATCTAGGAAAGGACCTAATGAACCACTCACGTCAAGCATAGTAGAAGTAACATCATGAGTATCGGAAGCAATTTCAGATTCAGCAGTAGTAGCAGTGTGTATAGCATGTGTATATGGTGGTGGTGTAACAAGCTTACTTATAATAGACGGTGAATCAAGAGCAACATAGGTGTTTAGGACTGTATCTCTTCTTGTAGTGGATGGTAAAATAAAAAACTTTCCATACACGAGACTTCCCCATAATGAAAGGAATAACAGTGAACAATAATAGATCTAATTAAACTTAAAAATAAAGTTATCCTCCTCGGCAACGAGACCCATAAGTATAGGAGATCGCAATAGTCTTCGAGGATAGTATTACCCAATTTATTGATTCGACACAAGGGGAGAAAAAAGAATACTTGTAAGCCTTAACAACTGAGTTGTCAATTCAGCTGCACCTGAAAATAGTCTTGCTCACAGGAGTTTATCAGTAGCAAAGTAACAGCAGCAGTAAAACGAAGGCAGTAGTAATAATAGTAGCAAACAATAGGATATGAGTACGGTAGGCATAGAGATGGATGGACGGGCGTTGCATGGACACGTCTAAACATGTAACTTCAAGATCTAGGACATTTGCAGATAAATAAGATAAAGCATCCAAGTGCTAAATAATCATAGGCATGTGTTCCATATATAGACATACGTGCTTGCAATAAGAACTTGTACAACATCTTTTGTCCAGCCAATCCGTTGCAGCGGGGCCTCGAGGGAATGTACTGGCAATTAAGGTACTCCTTTTAATAAATCACCGGAGCAAAGTATTAACACTCCGTGAACACATGTGATCCTCATATCACAGTCATCCCCTCCGTCTGTCCCAATTTCTGTCACTTTGGGGACTTTGGATTCGGACAATGATATGTGTACTTTGGCCCTGGTGGCAAGCATTAAGCACAACAAGTTGCAACAAAGTCAAATAGCACTAGTGACACTCGGGCCCTAGTGGCAAGCATTAAGGACAACAAGTTGCAACAAAGTCAAATAGCACTAATAAAGATACTAGACACCATGCCCTAACAATCTTATTCAATTACATGATAGATCTTATCCAATCCCTACCATCCCCATAGCCTATAGCGGGGGATTACTCACTCGTGTATGGGGGAAAAATGGATGGTTGATGGAGAGGCGTCGGTGATAATGATGGCGATGATCCCTCCAAATTCCATGTCCCGGCAGGGTGCCAGAACGGAGTTTTTTGTTCCAAATCACGGTTTCTGGTGGTAGCGTCGTAGCGGAACTCTTTTTGGAAAAACGTCGACAAGCGCCGCCGCGCGCGCCGGCCAGGGACTCCTCGCACTGCGCTCTGCCGCCTGAATGTGGCTTGGCGTGCAGCGCCCTCTCCCCGAGCTTGCGGAGGTTGGACCCGCACTTGGCGAGCTCCACGCCGCACCGCCGCTCCACGGCCTCGCACTCCGCGAATGTCGCCGCCGCTGCCTTCGAGCCAGTGCAGCGCGATGCGTATGGAGGAGGCTTAGCTCCTGACCAGGTCGAGCCGGTCCCTTAACCCGGCGCACGCGTCGAGCAGCTCCGCCGTGTCCTCCACACACTCGTCGATGGCCTTGCGGTCAATGCTGGCGGCCGGAGCGGACGCTGCCGACGCGACGAGCTGTCTCTATGCAGCGACGGTGAAGCCGATGGCGCGGCCGAGCCAGGTGGTGCTGGTGCACGGGGCGAGTAGGTCGGCACGGAGCTCGTCGAGCTCGGCGGCCAGCCAGCGGTCGTAGGCGGAGCGCACCGGCGGCCAGGGAGCCACAGATGGCGATGGCGCCAGCCGAGTTGAGAGGCGCGTGGAGATGGATCGGAGAAGCGTCGATGGCTTCTTCATACTGTGAACTGCAATGGTGTTCCCCGATCGAGTCCTGTGATCTCCGCTTGTCCTCCTGGTTTCTTGGCGGTGAGCACAAGAGGACTCGAGATGTTGATGTGTTGGTGGAGAAGCGGACTAAGGATTTATATACTATCTCCTCTGCTCTGAGATTTAGTAATGCTCCTTGGTGTTACTCTGCCTCTGTTTTTTTGAACGGGAGACTTTTGCGAATGATTGGAACGCAGAGCACACGCTGTGCTAAGTGAACACATAAATTAGATGCCATATATATGCTTGTATGCTTTCCGTTTGTGATCGAGACTTTACTTCAGTGTCATAATTTTTCTTGTGGAAAGTGTACTATGGCATTATGGCAGTGTTTATGTAGGTTTTTCTCGAACCATCCAGGCTTTTATAGTGAATAATATATCATTCGTTAAGTTGTGAACACGTGAAACTCAAATTTAGCGGCCAAAGATCAAAATATGAATACAAGTGAAATTCAAATTTAGCGGCCGAGAACCATGGAAAAAAAATTAGTTCCTAGGAAACAAAGTTTGCTTAAGCAGGAACAAAAACTTACATGCCATAAATCAAATACAAGTACAAGGGGAACTCAAAGTTTTAGGGATCACGAAACAAAATTTTAGTTCCTGAGAAACAAACTTTTGGACAAAGCTAAACAATTACTACGATAAAAATTATGAGTATATGTGGAACACAAACTTAGCGGCCGGGGACCATTTACCAAAACTTTACTTCTCTGTAAACAGAATTTTGTTTAGATTGGAAGAAAACTTTACCAAACAAGGATCAAATATGAGTATAAGAAAAACTCAAATTTAGCGGCCAAGAATCATGGGAAAAATTGAGCGGCCAAGAAATTTGAACCTCCCTTGTGGGTTTATCCTTGCCCTTAATCAAAAATACGGCTGCCAATCAATAATAAATAAAACAAAATAAGGAACCAACGAAGGTGCTTAATTTCCAACATCTGTTGTTACAAGGAGGAAACTAGGAAGAGACATAATGGTTTTAAGAAACATAATTAGAGGAGGTGGTACGATGCTCCACAAAAATCCAAATTGATCTGTCACATGATTAGTCCCTCGGCTGGTTTTAAGCGTAGATTGCTAAGTGTTATTATGAACTGCTAAGTATTATGGATGTGGATGTGGATGCACTAAATACTGAGTGTTCAGTGGTTGTTTGCTGTCAAGTATTGTTGTGATGTGATGCACTAAGTACCGAGTGCTCAGTGGCAAATGTTATTAAGTTTATGTTATTTGAAAAATGTCTGCAACGTTTGCTGTCAAGTATTGCTGTGATAGTTTATGTTTGATGGATGTGGATGTCAAAGGTACTATATTTTAGGGGAACTTGACAAAATGCCTCTAAAGGTAGTACCTTTAGGGGCACTGGCAAAATGTCTTTAAAGATAGTATCTTTAGGGGCACTTTGATGAAAATGCCTCTAAAAGTAGTATCTTTAGGGACACTTGGCAAAATATCTCTAAAGGTAGTATCTTTAGGAGCACTTTGATGGAAATGCCTCTAAAGATAGTATCTTTAGGGTCACTTGGCAAAATGCCTCAGTATCTTTATGGACACTTGATAAAATGACTCTAAAGATAATACCTTTAGGGACACTTCGATAAAAATGTCTTTAAAAATAGTATCTTTAGGGGCACTGAGAAAAATGACTTTAAAGATAGTATCTTTAGAAACACTTTGATGAAAATGCCTTTAAGATAGTATTTTCAGGGGCACTTGGCTAAAATGCCCCAAAGGCACTTTAAAAAGTATCCTAGCCAAAATGCCCCTAAAGGTGTACCATTTACTAGTACAAGTCAGCGCAAGTATTGGACAACGTGGCCACATGACATGGCCCAACTGTGAAGGAAGGAGTACGATCGGCATTTCAGTCAAAGCCAGCATCCCTCGAGGACTTCAGACTCTCAATGCTAGACTAGAAGCATCACCAGCAGAGCACCACATGGCGATCAGCTCCCTGTTCATTTTGCTCTGCTCCGACATATGGCGCGAACGAAATGCAAGGATATTCAAATTCAGGGAAACAACTCTGCATCACATACTTTTGGTTGCCTCAAAGATGAAACCCAGGAATGGGCGCTAGCAGGGGCCAGAGCCCTAAGTCGAATGACATGGGAACCACCATGAGTTTTTCAGTTTTTTTTTCTTTTACTCTTTCCCCACGTACGGGCAACTCTGTTTTTCTCTCTACCTGCTTAAAAGGTAAAACATTGCTGAATACATAACCAGCTTGAATTGAGTAGTACTCCCTATGTCCGAAAATAGATGATGTTGTGTTTGTGTTTAATATTATGTACGAGTTAGACTACATTTGAGTTTGGAGTTGTATTATGTGTGGATAGGTTACGAGTAGTAGTATAGTCGGACTTTTATAGCCTAGGCATTCCATATAATGTGGAGGGTGCCACACAATGTAACAAATGACGACTTGATAGCAATAGGCTTGCAGGGGGAGCCGGGCGACTTGTGCCGGCGCCTAGGGCGGCCGTTGCGGTATCTTGGGGAGGATCACGCGTAGTTATGCTCCGCATACTAGGCGTATTCCGAACCGCGTTACCAAATATCGTGCCTCGGTGTCGCCTATGTTCTTGCACAACGGTAATTATCATAACAGATGACTTGCATTTGTCTAGATTCAAACATATCTATATATATTAAACATGTCTAAATATATCAGAAATGACTTTCTAGCATGCACGGTAGGTCAAGTGCATGCATACACCATTGATTTTCTCTTCTTTGCTTTGAGATTTGTACATGCAAGAATCTTTTTGCATGCATGTGGTACAATGATTTGACTGTCCATCGTACTCTCTCCCATCAATTAGTCCATCAATTTATTTTTCAAGCCAAAATTTAAAACGATCTTGTATGGTGGAATAATATTTAAAATAACAATCTATTTGAACATGTGTTTTTATTTTGATGATATCTTTTGAACAAATCTAAAATTAATAAAGTTTAATAATATAAATTTCAAAACATAATGAAATGCAATGATTCACAATAGAACTCAATGAAACAATATTAAAGTATTCGCCATCCTATACATTTGTGCTACGTGTCTAACATACGTTTAAAGTTTAGTGAAACAAAAAAATTACAAAATTCTCAGAACATAGTGAAACATACTATTTCAGAATAAAATTTCACTCGGTGTCATAAAGTTGTACAAAGTTTTCATTAGATTTTAAAATTCAATTTTAAAATATTTTTAAAATATTGTTAAAATATATCCAATATCAGTCTTATTTAAAAGCTCTGTTCACTAGGATCTTAAATATTTAAACGATTGTTAAAATATATCCAATATTGTAAATTTTAAACTATCAAACAATAAAGAATAGTCTGACACACATGCAACAATATAGTACATATGTAGCAGTATAGTACATATGAGAGAGAAGATGGCTAGGCACGCTATTTAGCGTGCACGCCAGAATCGCCATTCTGTTAAATATATCCGAATCTAGACAATCCAGATCACTTGTTTCTCGACTGAGTGAGTATAAGGTTGGAGAAACAGTCAGCACGAATACTTAGATCAGCCGTAGAATTGTTTTTATTTGTCTTGAACTGAACATCGACGCTTGTGTGTAGCCGCACCGTGCAGCTCTGCTACACCAGGTCCAGTTGGTACAGCCGCACCTTGGAAACGCGTACATGCGGGAGCGGGACTCCACCCAACGATTAACCCCAGGCACGATCAGTCAGCCGCACTCTGCGGGACGCCAACGACTTCACCTCAAAACCAACGAGCGAGCAGCGCTCCTCCATCCATGTGCATCGATCACATCCAGAGCGCCGGCCCCCGTCTCTGTTTCACCATAGGCAATCAGGCATCCATCCATGGCCCTGCAGGCGGCGGCGCAGCTGCTACCGGACCACATCCTCGCGTGCGTCCTCCACCATCTCGCGCCGCGCAGCCTCGCCGCGTCGCGGTGCGTCTGCAGAACCTAGTGCTCTCTCATCGACGACTACCACCTTCTACAAACAGACTTCCTCCCGCTACCGCTCCGCGGGATCTTCTTCATGGAAGACCTCAATCCAGGCTACCCAGAATTCTTCGCAGACCCCATGACGTGCCGCAAAATCGCCGCCAAGTTTGACTACCTAGACACAGACACCGACGATGATCTCTACGTCGAGGATCATTGCAACGGGCTTCTGCTCCTCTGGGGTCAACTGGTGCTCAATCCGGCGACGCGGCGGTGGGCGCGCCTGCCTCCGCCCCCGCCACCGTCGTCCACCGGCATGGAGGAATTCTACGTTGACATGTGCCTCGTGTTCGACCCAACCGTGTCGCCGCACTACCAGGTGCTTTTCATTCCCTGATGCGTCCCTTACATGTTACGTTCCGTCGGCGGACGATGTTCACCGAGGAATCGGAGTGGCCGCCCTCTCCGTTCACGATATGAGCCTTCTCTTCGAGGAAATGGAGATGGGAGGAGAGGTCGCTGGTCCGGAGAGAGGACGCCGCGGCGGGGACTGTTGCCGACATGCGGTCGGATCGACATCAAGAGCATCGCTACGACCTCTACTGGCAAGGAGCGCTTTATGTGCAATGCCAAAATGGCTCCATCATGCGGTACGTACCCATTATTCACCCCTTGATTAAACTTGCACGTTTAATTTTATTGTAGTGTGTTTGTCCTTTGATTTTACTATCTATCACAACATGCTATCTTCATCCATTAATTTGGCATTTGCAGCATAATCTTGTCGGATGGTGAGTATGAAGTGATCAAAGCGCCGACATCTGCCCACTTTTATCTAGGGAAATCAAAGGGGGTCTGTTGCGCTTCAATTAGTAAGAGGTATTAGCATTGGGGGTACATATAGTTGCACACTAAGAGCAAACACATACAACTAGTTGCAAAATGGGGCCAGAGGGTACAAAATCTATACTTTCGGATTGGATTTGGTACACAACCCTTCTGCAGCCGACATGTGTATGCCATGTCATCTCCACCCTGGCGTGTAACATTTGCAGAAAACCCCCTAGCTTCGCCACTTATTTTGGCAGCGGTGGCCAGATAAGACAGACCGCCGCACCACGCGGTGCCCTGTCCTCCACACGATGTGCCCGCACCTGTCGCCACACGCTGCCTAGCTTCGCCGCCTCTGCTCTTCCTAGCTCCGCCGCCTCCTCGCCGCTTCTTCTGCCCCAGCTCCGCCGCCTCCTCGCTGCGATGCCTAGCTGGAACGACGGGGAAATTTCCAGCCAATCGGGGCTCGGGGTAAGTTCCGTCTCTCTCTCTCTCTCTCTCTCTCTCTCTCTCTCTCTCGGTTAGGGTTCATAGCAATTTGGGGAACATCCATGATTTGTCAACAATTGGTTCGATTGAGCTCGTGTATATGTTTGATTAGGAGTTCATGGCGATATACTACGCTCCAGATCGCTGCGATGATCCCAATTTCAATGGGATTGCCAGGGGGTGCTCAGAAAGGTGTTCTAGGCATAATCTGGAGCCAAAGAGATGTGTTGCATTTGAAGGCACAAACACTGGTAGAAGATTTTACATGTGCCCTATTGAGAATGTGAGTTTTCTGCCTACCAATGCTTGTATTGTGTGTGCCTTTTACATTTGTACATGGAGCCAAAGAGATGAGTTTTCTGTTAGCACTGCACATTGCACTTTCAGTTAGTCCAGGAGTAGTGCAGGGTTTTAGTTAGTGCCAATAAGATGTCAGTTAGTGCCAATAAGTGCCAATAAAATGTACATACACTTTCAGTTAGTGCCAATAAAATGTCAGTAGTGCAGGGTTTGCAGTAGTGCAGGGTTTCAGTAGTGCCAATAAGTGCAGGGTTTCAGTAGTGCAGGGTTTGCTAAGATGTCCTTCAGAATGCTTTGGCAAAGATGTACATACACTGCACTAACTGACATCTTATTAGCGCTGTGTTAGTGCTAATAAGATGTACATACACTGCATTAATTGACATCTTAGTGACTTGGCAAAGATGTACATACACTGCACTAACTGACATCTTATTAGCGTTGTGTTAGTGCTAATAAGATGTACATACACTGCATTAACTGACATCTTAGTGACTAACTGACATCTTAGCAAACAAAAATGTGCATACACTGCACTAACTGACATCTTATTAGCATTGTGTTAGTGCTAATAAGATGTACATACACTGCTTGTAATTTCTCATATGCTAATATGATCAACAATGTGTGCTAATATGTCCTTATAGTAATATGAATTCTTATATTCTCTGCCACTTTCATGTGCTTTGGATTGTGTTTTGGAAAAAGATTGAATTGTTTGCACTGAATTTATGTGCATTTTTATTTGTAGGATGCCTTGAACTGTGGTTTTATATCTTGGGTAGATGACCAAGATTGGCCAGATGCCCTTCAGAATGCTTTGGCAAAGCTCTGGTCCATGTATGATGATGCCAACACTTGCAGAATTGAGGAGAGGGTGGAGAATGGCAAGCTGCTGTCTCAACTAGCTGAGGACAAGACCAAGGCTGAGAACAAATATGCAAGCCTGATGGCTGATGTTAGTAGGTTTGTGGATGATTCTCAGAAGAAGGTGATGGAGCAAAACTTGGCACTGCTGAATGGTAAGACTGAACTTGAAGTTGTGGAGATGGAGAAGGAGAGGGATGCTCTGAAAACTGCAGTGGATATGTTGAAGCATGTGCAGAAAACACAGGCAGATGTGATGAAGACAAAGGAGGAGAAATGGGAGGAAGAAAGGGATGCTCTCAAGGCTGAAAAGAAAAAACTGGAATACATGTTGTATGATCTGCTCAAAGCTGGTGATGACAACAAGGAGAAGGTGAAAAGGATCAAGGCCATAGTTGATGAGTGATTTAGAATGCAATTTCTTAGAATGCAATGTACTGTCATTTTAGTCTTGTTGGTGATGACAACAAGTTGTGCAATTCATGTTGTAGTAGTACTTGTTGACCTGCTATTAAATTTGAACAAGTAATGTTGTAGTATTTGTTAAGTTGTTAAATTTGAATGTGCATTGCCATCATGTTTGAGTTGTTAAATTTGAATTTAACAGCAATGCTAGCAGTGCATTGCCAACAGTGCATTGCCAAACAGTGCATTGCCATCATGTTTAGTAGAGTGCAGGATTTTTAGCAGAGTGCAAGATGCCAACAGTGCATAGCCATCATGTTTTATGTTGAAATGTGCCACTGTGTTGTAACATCACCATATTTTAATATGCATTCAATATGCACTAAGAGGGCACGGAAACCCTCTCCTCCCCTGTTCTCCCCTCCCCTGTTCTCCTATCTTCTTTTCCCCTTCGACACAGAAACCCTTTCCTCTATTCTCCCTTCCTCTGTTCTCCCCTGTTCGAGCTCAGCCGTCGATGATGGAAGTGCAGCCGAAGGAGGAGGTGGTCTGGTACCTGCGCACTGCACCGTTGGAAGTGCAGCGGAAGGAGGAAGCAGCTGCGGCGTTGCTTGATTTGGCTCGGGTGGCGAAGGAAGAGCTGAAGCCGCTGTGGTCCCTGGTCGAGCTCGTACTGCTGGGGCCAGAGCTGAGGCGCAGGGGCAGCGAGCTCGTCATCAGGCTATCATCATACTTCAAGAGGAGAATGATGCTCGAGGTACATTCATGTACAATGTCATTCATCAAAGCTCAAGCGACAGCGTCCAGCTCATCCACCGAGCAGCTCTCTGAGCTGTTGCACTCCCTCTCCCTCTTTGAGCTGTTGCACTCACTCTTTCAGAAGGTGAGTTATCCCTTTCTGCTCCAGTCACTCTTCCTCTTCCTCTCAAACTCCCTCTTGTCTGAGCAGTAGTTACTCTTCCTCTCCCAGCTGGCATAGCATCTCTTGCAGCAGCAACAAATAAACTCTCCTCTGGTAATGGGCCAGTTTCCCTTTGTAGTGGTACAAATGAAGCTTCCTGCACTAACAAACAACTAAGTAATTATGCTGAACTGCTAAAATTCAGTGTGAAAATTTAAAGAGTGCAAGAAGACAACCTCCTGGCCCATCCTATATACCATCATGTGGACTTGATTGCTTGGATCATTTTGAGGATTTGGATTTTGAGGGATAATTTGCTATGCAACAAGAATTTCAGGTGAGAATTGTACTAACAAAGACAACTCATAGAAAACTGCATTGACAATTCATTGAACAAACCTGGAGAATGTGTGGCTGGTCAGGTCCATCCCCATTATCACTGTCAAATGCATCTCCTTGCTCTTGATCTTCCTCACCTAACAATGCATTGGCTATCTTTTCCATGTATTTGGCATGCCCTTTCTTATTGTGGTCTGCATTTCCACATATAGAGCAATGCATTGTTAGGCCAGCCCTAGTGAGTACCTTGCCACCATCTTTTTCCTTCTCCTCTGGTGTTTTCTTTCTGTTCTTTTTAGGCCTACCCATAACTTTGGTAAATAGTGGTGGATGGACTACCACTGCGTTCATTTTCTCCCAATGGCATCTAGCTCTTAGTGGATACAAATAGTGTGCATATGCCCTTTTGTGTGACTCAATGGAATAACAACTGTGAACAAGTGTTTCAGGCTCAATTATGTCCTCTCTACAGCAAGCAATTGCATGATGACAGGGTATACCACTTAGCTGCCATTTTTTGCAGTCACAAGTCCTTGCCTGAAGATCAACAATATATCCTCCTACAACTTCTGATGAAGACACTTTGAATATCCCTCCACCTGCACTGGACACTGGACAGTTCCTGCTCCAATCAGTGTACTTGTCCAATTTCTTTTTGATTTTTGGACAAATTGTTCCAGGCCAATCTTCAGATTCCTTGTTCTTGACAACAATCCTATGCATCATCTTCTGGAACACATTCTCCAACATGGAAAGCATAGGCATTTCCCTTGCCTCTAAAATGTAGCTATTGAACACCTCAGAATGATTGTTCAAAAGCATCTCACATTTTGGGAAATCACTAAAGAAAGCTTTTATCCATGTATTTGGTTGCAATTCCTCAACCCAAGCCCATGCCTCTTGGCTGTCAGCCTGCAATTTTTCCATCCTTAGTTTCCATTGAGGTATGTTTGTTGCCCTTGCTATGATCCATAGATCATTTTTAGTGTCTCCCCCTTATGATTCTTGTGGAAGTTTTGGTACAAATGCCTAACACAAAATCTGTGTTCAGAATCTGGGAACACTTTCTTCACTGCCTTAATTAGGCCTTTTTGCTTGTCACTCATTGTTGTGAATGTGGATGTGTTGGTGATGCCCAAGTCATCTCTCAATGTGGTTAAGAACCACTCCCAAGAACTTGTACATTCCACTTCAACAACTCCAAAAGCTAGAGGGTATATGCAATCATTGGGATCAATGCCCACTGTTGTTAGAAGAATCCCCTTGTACCTTGTTTTTATGTGACAACCATCTATGCAAATGAAAGGCCTGCACCCTTCAAGAAAACCCCTTTTGCATGGAGCATAGGACCAATATAGTGTAGCCAAATGTTCCTTGACCTCACCATCTTTAGTGGACTGATTTGTGGTAAGGAAAAACTTTGAACCAGGGTTTTTTGTCCTCAATTCCTGGCCATAGTCACAAAGCAAACTGAACTGTTCTGCCTCGTCACCATGTATTTGGATCAGAGCCTTCCTCCTAGCTCTTCTTAACTTCCATCTATTGGGAGTCACGTTGAATTTTTTCTGGATTTTATTTGAAAATGTTTGTAGATTCATCTTTTGATTATCTCTGAACTCCTCTATGAAGTATTCTGCTAGAAATGAGGATGTCAGTGCCTTAAGCTCCCACACTTTTTCACATCTGTGTGCACCACAGTATTTTCTCATTGTCACAGCTTCTGTCCTGGTATCCTTTGATGCCTTTATGAACCAGGTGCACACACCTGTTGCACACTTTCCTTTGCACACAGCATGAAATTCTGTTTTTCTCATTTCTAATTTTTTGGAGCCTAACTCTTTCATTTATGTTGTATGCTTTGATTGCTTTTCTTATCTCTGGCATGCAAGAGAAGACCATGCCAACCTTGAATTGTGGCACCTCCATGTCAGCCTCTGCATTGAACATTTTGAACTTGTACTTCAACTCCTGCTCTTGGTCTTTACTCAGATTCAGCTCTTCATAATCATACCCTGCATCATCCTCTTCCTCCACCATTTCCACATCTTCATTATTGTCATCTACATCCTTATCTATTGTTGCTTCTCAAATGTCATCATCATCATCTTCAGCATCATAGTCACTATCATAGAAATCTGAATCTGTCTCTTCTCCTTCTGATTCTTCACTTTCACACATGCCATCAAGTGCAATCTCAGTTGCTGCCTGCTCCAAACCACTCCCACTGCCACTGTTCATATTACCATTTGTTGCCTGCTCCAAACCACTCCCACTGCCACTGTTCACATTACCATTTGCTGCCTCCTCCAAACTCCCACTGCCACTCTGAAAATTACCATCTGTTAGCTGCTCCAATCCACCACCACTACCACTGTTGACATTACCAACTGGAGGATGCACTGGCCTGAAATTGAGAATCACATCAGGCCTTAGACCCTTGAGGTAGTTGCCATGGTCAACCAGAACATTCAGAACCTTGTGCTTCTTGGCAGCTACAATCATGGACACAATATCAGAATCTTGCTCAATGCATACAAGGCAACCCTCTTTCAGTTCTTTCCCAGGTAAACACCAGTACACATTCAAAGCCTCTGTTATTTCACACCCTAGTTCAATTAGGAAATCATGTATCCAAAGAAGTGACCATGTGTCACAGTTGCAGTGATCAAAGAAATCAAGTGATCCCCCATAGTAATCAATTTCACCACCTTATGCAATCCAGTAAATATTCCACCATGCTCTATAGCCAAAGTGAACTTGTCAGGGTCATCACCTGCATTGCATTGAGCCAAAATTCAGTAAACAACATCTGCATTTACAGAAAACACAGTGTTGTATAGCATTTGCACTTTGCCAAAATTCAGTAAACACCACTTGCAAGTAGCCAAATTTCAGTAATACTGCATGATACATCCACTATGCTTGTACTAAAAATACAGAGAACCATGTCCAATATAGATGTAACATTTGGGCACTACTAAAATTCAGCAAAAAAGAACACCTTTTACTGACTTTGCCAAAACAGAGTTGAAACAGGGCACTCTCAATTATGCTTCTAACTACATCAGTGACATCCTAAACATGCTAGGCATCAAAAATATCTGATTACATTGTCCTACATCACCAAAAATAACATGGAAATCCATGGAAAAAATAGTACCCGAGGGTTTCTAACACTCTTCGTCAAAACGAGTTCATGATTGCACATAGAAATCATGGAAGGGCTTCTAAAACTTCGTCAAAGCTCGCTAATCTACACCAGATCTTGGCATGAACTTTTCTGCGACGAACCCTAACCAGCGGCGGCAGCGCACGAACAGAGCAACAAGAAAAAGCAGGCAAAAGCAAGCAAAGAAGGCTGATTCGTACCGTAGTCTGGAGCCTCCATACCCCAGCGACGGTACACAGGATCACCGGCCATGGCAATCGTCGAGCCGCGTCGTCCCGGCGATCGTGAGAGGGTGGCGGCGGGTGGTGGTGGCGCCGTGTACGAGCGCCGTGTACTAGTGCGAGAGAGAGAGAGAGAGAGAGAGAGAGAAGAAAGCGCTGGAGGCAGGACAAGATAAGATCACATAGACCAGGTGGTGGTGGTGGTGGGTTCCAGCTGCAGACTATATCCTTCCTAGTTAATTGGTCAAGACATGGGGTTCAAATCATTAAATGCTCGTTCAGGTCCAAATATGATGCTGGAGGGTTCTTTTTGCAAAATGGCACATCCTACCTGGCTGACACGTGTGCAATTCGGACTATTTGTACTAAAGTAGCAAGATTGGTATAGATTTTGTACCCTCTGGCCCCATTTTGAAACTAGTTGTATGTGTTTGCTCTTAGTGTGCAACTATATGTACCCCCAGTGCTAATACCTCAATTAGTAACGATAGTAAATGGCGACTCAAGATTTGGTTGCTTAGGCATGAACCATGCGGCAAAATGGAGTGGAGCTTGAAGGTTTACATCAGCCTTTTGCAAGTGGCAGAGAAATTTTCTTGGGTCTCTTACAATGAAAACTCAGGACCGTGGATGTTATTCGGAGGTAACCGTGATAATACAGATGGTAAAGAAGCACTGGCAGTGGACGAGAAATTTGAGTGGGGCTTCAACGGTGCTATTATCCTCGAGGATAAAGATGCATGTGACTACACGGATGGATGTATTCATTTCCTTGGATTTCATCCCTACAAAGAGGTTATCTTATTATGGGTATCAAGAACAAGAGTAGTTGCTTACGATTTGAGTAGCTCAAGAGTTCAAGACTTAGGACCGTTACGTCTAGAATCTATAGGACATTCCTTTCCATACACACCCATGTTGGACCGGAGTGTTCTGTGAAAACCATTAGTTATGTATCTAGGATTTGCTTTAAATATCATATTACTTGCAATTTATGTTGGTGAATAATGTGACTTTGTATGGCAAATAGTTTTAACAGTTGGATCCCATATTTCTTCTATTAATTTGTTTTGTAGGATGTGTCTATTTTTTTATCCATGAGCTTATTGGAAATGACATCTAAACTCTTAATGAATTTACGAGACATATGCAAAGTGTTGTTGACAATGCACCACATTGTTGATGCAACTGGTACTAGGCTTGTTAGTTGTTGTGCACATAGGAACATGAATTATTTGTTAGTTACGGAAGGACAAGTGGATATGTTTTTTTTGGGTGAAACAGTGGGATAGATTCCCACTGCAAAATGGAGTGGAGTTTGAACCTTCACATCAGCCTTTTGCAAGTGGCAGAGAATTTTTCTTTGGTCTCTTACAATGAAAACTCAGGACCATGGATGTTATTCGGAGGTAACCGTGATAATACAGATGGTAAAGAAGCACTGGCAGTGGACGAGAAATTTGAGTGGGACTTCAACAGTGGGATAAAGATGCATGTGACTACACGGATGGATGCATTCATTTCCTTGGATTTCATCCCTACAAAGAGGTTATCTTCTCACTACAGGAATAACAAGAAACGCCGACGACCTTATTTTACGTCGACGGCTAAAGGTCGGGCCCATCAGCGTAACTAGGCGGGCTCGTCAGCTGGGCCAGGTGGCCGTCGGCGTAGGACGAAACCCCCCGACGGCCGTCGTCGGTGTAGATAAACCCGTCGGCGTCCAGTGACCTACTTCTGACGGTGACCGTCAGCGTAAAGATGCCATCGGAGTAAGGGGCCACGTGTCCCTGCCAACCGTCCCACCTGACGGGCGCGGGCAACGGTGTTAGGCGCGTCGATACGCCGACGGCCAGGCCGTCGGCCTATCTGGCCAGCACGTTTACGCCGACGGCAATGCCGTCGGCCTAGGTAGATACTTCTCCTATTTTTCTCCAAATTATAAAATTCAAATAGTTGCATAATTTATTTCCCACTATAATTTTAATGTAGATGTAACTTATAAATAACTTGGTGATTGTAAGATAACAACGCTTATCCCACCACCCGCATTGAATAACGACGCGAATCTTCCGGAACCCGATGCTAAGCATAAATGTGAAATAGAAAAAACAAAATACAC
Organism: Avena insularis; assembly: GCA_023614405.1. Taxonomy (NCBI): domain Eukaryota; kingdom Viridiplantae; phylum Streptophyta; class Magnoliopsida; order Poales; family Poaceae; genus Avena; species Avena insularis. The sequence continues at coordinate 301,995,387 of CM042691.1, forward strand.
ATATAGTGCACAACTACAACAAAAATATTAAAGATATATCTCATTTTTTATGGACCACGGAAGTAACCTCTCTATTGGGAAACCCTAGAAACCCTCTCTTGGGGACCTCGCATCGAACCCACTATTTGGAGAAACCCTCCATCGAGTGAAGGTTATCGCATGTACGCTTGTAAAGGCCAAAAAAGTATATTGGTATGACCTAAACAAACCTAAACAACCAAAAAAGTATATTGGTAAACCCTCGTACATGCGATAACACTTAGAGAAGAGGCTCCCGCCGTGGATCAAATGAGGGTAAACCGGTGGAACCTTGGGCCTATCCTTGGTTTTCCATGTAGATATGACCTAAAAAACATAAACCACCAAAATAGTGCATTGTTCAACCCTCGTATGGAGAATGCTACGGGGGTAGACCCGCGGGGCCCTCGGATTAGGGTTTCGTTGGAAAAGGACCGCCCGAGGGCCGGGATGCCACGGGAACATGCGTGTGGCCCTAGCATACATGCACAAGGGTGGTGGATTGCCCTAGATGGAAAACCTAGCTCCCGGGTGTGATCGTCCATGTTGCATGCGATAACACTTAGAGAAGTGTGCTGGACATGTAGGAGGAGGCTCGCCATGGATAAACGAGGTAAACCGTGGAACCTTGGGCCCATCCTTGGTTTTCCATGTAGATATGACCTAAACAAACCTAAACCACCAAGAGAGTGCATTGTTCAACCCTCGTACGGAGAATGCTACGGGGGTAGACCCACGGGGCCCTCGGATTAGGGTTTCGTCGGAAAAGGACCGCCCGAGGGCCGGGATGCCACGGAAACATGCGTATGGCCCTAGCATACATGCACAAGGGTGGTGGATTGCCCCTAGATGGAAAACCTAGCTCCCGGGTGTGACCGTCCATGTTGCATGCGATAACACTTAGAGAAGTGTGCTGGACATGTAGGAGGAGGCTCCCGCCGCGGATCAAACGAGGGTAAACCGGTGGAACCTTGGGCCTATCCTTGGTTTTCCATGTAGATATGACCTAAACAAACCTAAACCACCAAGAGAGTGCATTGTTCAACCCTTGTATGGAGAATGCTACGTGTAGACCCGCAGGGCCCTCGGATTAGGGGTTCGTCGGAAAAAGGCCGCCCGAGGGCCCGGATGCCACGGTAATATGCGTATGTGAAGGGTTTCGCAGCATAGTAAATCAAAAAAATTCTACGGATGCGAGCGGGAAAGCCAAGATCTAATCTAGGAGATGCAATCAACGAGAGTGATAGATGAGATCTTCATACCCTTGAAGAAATCGCACAGCGGAACATTCAACAGAACGTGGTTGATGTAGTCGTACTAGCCTTCTCCTCCTCGCGATCCGATCCGATCCAACGCCGCAAGTGGCGACGCCTCCGAGAGATGCACACGTACGGCACCGCGACGTATCATCCTTCCTTGGTCCAGCAAGGGGGGTGGAGAGATATATTGGATCTACAGCACGAGGGCGTGGTGCAAAGGTGGAGAGTTTCATGGCAGGCTTCGCCACGCCAGCAATGGGAGAGAGAGATCTGGAGGGCAGCAGGTAGGCGGCTAGGGTTCAAGGAGGGGTGGGAGGAGGGTGCGCCCCTGCCCTCTTTATATAGAGGGTTGTCCGTCCCCCTTGCCCCTCCTCCAAGCCCTAGGGACGGCGGCCACAAGGGTGGAGTGGGGGTCAAGTTTCCCCTCCCCCCTTCTAGAAGATCCCCTAGGGTTTCCCCTAGGATTTTGGCCGGCTGGGCCTATGGCGCCTTGTGCCCCTGGCCCAATGCGGCCAGGGCACTCCCTCGTAGGCCCACGCCCCCTTCCGACAAGTGGGGCCACGTTGGTCCCACTCCGGAAGCTTCTAGAACCTTCCGGTACAATATCGAACATTCCGAAACAATTCCGAAATCCAAAAACTGCTTTCCTTTATATGAATCTTATTCTCCGGACCATTACGGAACCTCTCGTGATTTCTTGGATCTCATCCTAGACTCCGAACAAAAACTCATAAACCAATTATCCATTCTATCCTAGCGTCGAGGCACGTTAAGTGTGTGACCCTACGGGTTCGAGAATATGCAGACATGATCTTCTATCAATAATCAACAACGGGATCTGGAAACCCATATTGACTCCCACATATTCATAGATGATCATATCGGATTGTTGGAATTATGCCCTAGAGGCAATAATAAAGATGTTATTATTATAATTCTTGTTCATGATAAAGTTTATATTCCATGCTAGAATTGTATTAAGCGGAAACATTAATACTTGTGTGGTTTGTGAACAACACCGTGTCCCTAGTACGCCTCTATGGACTAGCTCATTGATCAATGATGGTTAAGGTTTCCTGACCATAGACATGAGTTGTCAATTGATAATGAGATCATACCATTGGGGGAATGATATGGTGGACAGACCCAAACTAAGCGAAGCAATTAGATCGTGTCATTGTGTTCATCTTTGCGAAGCTTTTCCTATGTCAAATATTGTATTCCTTAGACCATGAGATAATACAACTCCCTGGTATCGGAAGAAAGCTTTGAGGTCATCAAACGTCATCCTATGAGAGGGTGATCATAAAGGTGTCTCTCAGGTGATCGGAAAGTATCTGTTGGGTTGTATGTATCGAGATGGGATTTGTCCCTCCCAAGTCGGAGAGATATACTTCGGGCCCACTCGGTAATCGATATCAACACCGCTTTCAAGCATGTGGTTAAGGAGTTAATCACAAGGTGATATCGGATTACGGAACGAGTAAAGTACTTGCTGTGAACGAGATTGAACTAGGTATGATGATACCGACGATCGAATCTCGGGCAAGTAAAATATCGTGAGACGAAGGGAATATATATATGGGATTGATTTAATCCTGGCATCGTGGTTCATCCGATATGATCATCGATGAATGTGTGGAGTCAATATGGGTGCCTGCACCCGCTGTTGATTATTGATAGAAGATCATGTCCGCATATTCTCGAACTCAGGTCACACACTTAACGTGTCTCGACGCTAGGATAGATTGGATAATTGGTTTATGAATTTTGTTCGAGTCTCGAATGGGATCCGGATATCACGAGAGGTTCGGAATGGTCCGGAGAATAAGATTCATATAAGGCAGTTTTTGGAGTTCGGAATTGTTCCGGATTAATCGGTATTGTACCTAAGCTTCTAGAACCTTCGGAAGGGGGCCAACGTGGTCCCACCTTCCGGGAGGGGCATGGGCCTATGAGGGAGTGTCCTGGTCAGATTGGGCAGGGCACAAGGCCCCATAGGGCCCAGCCGATCCTAGATAAGTTTAAACTCGTTTAAACTAGAGATAGGGTTTCTAGATAAGGGATAAGTTTAAATCGTTTAAACGAGAGATAGGCTTGGAGGATGGGCAAGGGCTGGCCGCACCCCCCCTCTATATATAGAGGGCTGGTGCGCCCCCTCCCCAACATCTACACCTTCCTCCAAACCCTAGTTGCCCTGCTGCCCTTCCACTCTCCCTCCCGACTGTTTGTAGGCGAAGCCCTGCAGCAGAAATTCTCCACCATATACACCACGCCGTCGTGTTGTAGATCCAATCCATCTCTCCACCATACTTGCTGGTCCGAGGAAGGAGGAGGAGGAGACATCGAGGTGCTGCACGTGTGCATCTCACGGAGGCACCGCCACTTGTGGTGCTAGATCAGATCGGATCGCGAGGAGGAGAAGCGAGTACGACTACATCACCCACGTTAACGCTCCGCTGCAGCGTAATCTTCAAGGGTATGAAGATCTAATCCAATCTCTCGTTGTTTGCATCTCCTAGATTAGATCTTGGCTTTCCTCTGTTCGCTCAGAGAAAATTTTGATTTACTATGCTGCAAAACCCTTCAGTGGTATCAGAGCTAGATCTATGCGTAGATGTGATTCACGAGTAGAACGCAACATGGTTGTTGCGGGCGTTGATGTTTTCTGTTGCAAGCCTCTTGTTTGTGTTCTTCTTATGACGCGGCATAGTGAGATTGAAGCGGTCTAGGCCAACCTTACGCGACGTCGTCATGAGACCGACTCGACTTGACGTGTGGCTTGTTCCACACATGCGGCGGTGCATGTCGCTTTCTCACTATAGTGATCATGGGATTAACACCGAGTTTGGCAACCATAATATCACCGTTGTGGCTTTCCGTAGGTAAGAATCGTTCTTAGCATCTACTCCCATAAGCCACGTAAAACATGCAACAACAAAGTAGAGGCGTCTAACTTGTTTTTGCAGGGAGTGTTTTCTGTGATATGGTATGGCCCAAGATGTGATGTGTATATTGTATGTGATGATCATGTTTTGTAATGTTTCACGACTTGCATGTCGATGAGTACACAACCGGCAGGAGCCATATGGTTGTCTTTATAATTGTATATGACCTGTGTGTCAACTTCTTATACGCCATGTAATAGCTTTACTTTATCGCTAAGTAGTTAGCAATAGTTGTAGTTGCTATTCGTGGTGGAGGAAATCATGGTGGAGTGATGGAGATCATGCCGGAACGCACAAGATGGAGATCATTGCGCAAAGATTGGCTATACCATGTCACATAAAGTTATATGCATGTGATGTTTATCCTTTTATGTATCTTATTATGCTTAGATGTGACGGTAGCATTATAAGATGATTCCTCACTTAAAGATCAAGATAAAACTGTTCTCCCCAAGTATGCACCGCTATGAAAGTTTGTCGTGTCCAAGCATCACGTGATGATCGGGTGCTATAGACTTACGCTCACATACAACAGGTGCAAGCGATTTTGCACACGCGGAAATACTTGGGTCTAGCTTGACGAGCCTAGCATGTACAGACATGGCCTCGGAACACAAGAACCGAAAGGTTAAGCATGAGTCATATGAATGATATGATCGACACTTCGTTGTCCACCATTGAAGCCACATCTCTTCTCGTGATGATCGGATTAGGTGTGGTGAATTTGGATCGTGTTCACTAAACAACTTGAGGGATGTTGAATTTAGTGGGAGTTCATCTAGTAATTTGATTAAGTTGAACTATTTATCATGAACATAGTCTAAATTGTACTTGCAAATCAGAGATCACATGGCCAAGTCCAACTTCAACTTCAACGTTTTTGCTGAGAAAGAAAAGCTTAAGAACAATGGGTCTAACTTCACCAACTGGTTCCGCAATCTAAGAATCATTCTGTCTGGAGGACAAAAGGACTATGTCCTTGAGAAAGCGTTAGGTAACCCCTCAAGAATCGCTACGCTGATGAGAAAGCTGTCTATCACAAGAAAGATGATTATGGTATGATTAAGAGCACCATGTTGTTTGCTATGGAACCGGAACTTCAAAATCATTTTGAAAACTATCCCGGGCCCTTTGAGATTCTCGAAGAGTTGAAAACCATGTTTCAGACTCAGCCCGCTCGAGAGATATGAGATCTCCGAGAAGTTCTTTAAGCGCAAGATGGAGGAAGGAGTTCCGTAGTGAGCACGCCATTAAGATGTCGGGCTACACTCAACGCCTATGAGCAATCGGACTGCAAGATTCGGAGGAGCTCAAGATTGACAGGTTCCGCAATCACTCCTCCCAGCTACAAAAGTTTTGTAGTGACTCATAATCAGATTGGTTCCATCGACGATCACCGAGCTCTTCGCAAAGCTGAAGGCTGCGGAGGTGGACATCAAGAAGAATAATCATGTGTTGATGGTCAACAAGCCCTCCTTTAAGAAAGGTAAAGGTGCAAAGAAGCCCTTCAAGAAAGGCGACGGCAAGCGCGTTGCCCCTGCTGAGAAGAAGCTCAAATCTGGACCCAAGCCAGAAACTGAGTGCTTCTATTGCAAGGACAAGGGTCACTGGAAGCTTAATCGTCTCAAGTACTTAGCGGACAAGAAGGCTGGCACCATCAAAGGTATATTTGATATACATGTTATTGATGTTTTCCTTACTAGCCCTCGTTGTAGTGCACGGGTATTTGATCTCGTTCGATTGCTAATATTTGTAACTCGAAGCAGGAGCTACGGAATAGACGGCTTGTAGGGATGAGGTGACGATGCGTTGGCAGCGGATCAAGAGTTGATGTGATGGCCGTCAAGACGCTCTCCTTAGTTTTACCTTCGGGATTAGTTTTAAACCTTAATAAATGTTATTATGTGCCTGCGTTGAGCATGAACATTATTTTTGGATCGTGTTTATTGCAAGACGGTTATTCATTTAAATCGGAGAATAATGGTTGTTCTATTTATACGAGTAACATCTTTTATGGTCATGCACCTCTTGTGAATGGTTTATTTCTTCTAAATCTCGAAAGGGATGAAACACACATCCATAACATTGAGGCTAAGAGATGCAAAGTAGATAGTGATAATACTACTTATTTGTGGCACTGTCGTCTAGGTCATATTGGTGTAAAGCGCATGAAGAAACTCCATTCTGATGGAATCATTTGACACATGCGAACCATGCCTCATGGGCAAGATGATCAAAACCCCGTTCTCCGGTATGATGGAGCGAGCAACGGACTTGTTGGAAATCATACATACCAATGTATGCGGACCGATGAGTGTTTGACGCGGTGGATATCGCTATTTTCTCACTTTTACCGATGACTTAAGTAGATATGGGTGTATCTATTTAATGAAACATAAATCTGAAACGTTTGAAAAGTTCAAAGAATTTTAGAATGAAGTGGAGAACCATCGTAACAAAAAGATTAAGTTTCTACGATCCGATCGTGGGGGCGAATATTTGAGTTATGATTTTCTCACGCATCTCAAAGCAAGTGGAATCGTTTCACAACTCACGCCACCCGAACACCACAGTAGAATGGTGTGTCTGAGCGGAATCGAACCCTATTAGATATGGTCCGATCGATGATGTCTCTTACTGATTTGCCGTTATCATTTTGGGGTTATGCATTAGAAACCGCTGCATTCACTTTAAATAGGGCTCCATCTAAATCCGTTGAGACGACACCGTATGAACTGTGGTTTGGTGCTAAACCTAAGTTGTCGTTTCTTAAAGTTTGGAGATGCGGCTACGTCAAGAAGTTGATGCCGGACAAGCTCGAACCCAAAGCGAGAAATGCGTCTTCATAGGATACCCTAAGGAAACTATTGGGTATACCTTCTATCACAAGATCAAGGCAAAGTGTTTGTCGCAAAGAACGGTTCCTTTCTTGAGAAGGAGTTTCTCTCGAAAGAAGTGAGTGGGAGGAAAGTAGAGCTAGACGAGGTTATTGAACCTTCTCTTGAATTGGAGAGTAGCGCAGCACCTGAAATTGTTCCAAAGGTCACCGCACCAACAATAGAGGAAGCTAATGACAAGGATCATGAGGCTTGGACGATCTGCTCATCGAGCGTCGCAGTCGACAAGGTCGCGTGCCCTCCTGAGTGGTACAGGCAACCTGTCTTGACTGTCTTGTTAGTAGAAGACGGTGAACCTACGAACTATGAGGAAGCGATGATGAGCCAGACTCCGAGAAATGGCTAGAGTCCATGAAATCCGAATTGGGATCCATGAGCGAAAACCAAGTATGGACTTTGGTGGACCCTCCTAGCGACCGAAAGGCCGTTGAGTGCAAATGGATCTTCAAGAAGAAAGCGGACGCGATGGTAATGTTACCGTCTATAAAGCACGGCTTGTTGCGAAAGGTTTTCGACAAGTTCAAGGTGTTGACTACGATGAGACTTTCTCTCCGTAGCGATGTTTAAGTCCATTCGATTTTATTAGCAATTGCTGTGTTTCATGATTATGAAATATGGCGATGGATGTCAATCTGCGTTCCTCAATGGCAACATTGATGAAGAGTTGTATATGATGCAACCCGAAGGTTTTGTCGATCCTAAGGATGCCGATAAAGTATGCAAACTTCAGCGTTCCATTTATGGATGAAGCAAGCATCTCGAGTTGGAACCTTCATTTTGATCAAGTGATCAAGAGCTTTGGATTTGTTCCAAATTGCTCTAAGCTTGCATCTACAAGAAAGTGAGTGGGAGCTCGGTGGCGTTTACGGTACTATATGTGGATGACATATTGATTATTGGAAATGACATCAACATGCTTAACGATGTGAATAGTTATTTGAACAAGTTTTTTTCAATGAAAGACCTAGGTGAAGATGCTTATATATTGTGCATCAAAATATATAGAGATAGACAAAGGCGCTGATAGCTTTAGCTAGAGTACATACCTAGACAAAGTTACGAAAAGGTTCAGAATGGATAAGGCATTGAAAGGTTCGGTGCCTATGTTGTCGGTAAGATATTGAGCAAGGCTCGGTCCAGCTACGGTAAATGATAGGGAAGCTATGAGCAAAGTGCCTTATGCCTCAGCCATAGGTTCCATCATGTATGCCATCTTGTGTACTAGACCGATGTGTCCAATGCTCTTAGTTTGACGAGCAGATATCAAAGTGATCCAGAGTGGAACCTCGACAGCCGTGAAGAACATCCTAAGGTACCTAAATAGGACTAAAGAAATGTTCTTAGTCTATGGGGGTGATGAACAGCTCGTCGTAAAAGGTTACGTCGATGCTAGTTTCGACAACGACAAGGATGATTCTAAATCTCAGACAGGATACGTGTATATTTTGAATGGAGGAGCTGTGAGCTGGAGAAGCTGCAAGCAAAGCGTGATCGCGGGATACATGGCTGCTGCAGAAGCGTCAAGTGAAGGAGTTTGGATCAGAAACTTCATCACTGAGCTTGGCGTGGTTCCAAGTGCATTGGACCCACTGGAGATATTGTGTGACAACACTGGCGCCATAGCACTCGCTAAGGAACCAAGATATCATCCAAAGACCAAGCATATCAACCGCAAGTTTCATATAATCCGAGATTATATAGCAGATGGAGATCTGAAGATCAGCAAAGTACATACAGATCTGAATGTCGCAGATCCATTGACTAAACCTCTTCCACGTGTAAAACATGATCAGCACCTCAGTGCCATGGGTGTGAGATTGTTGCCAAATGTAAACTAGATTATTGACTCTAGTGCAAGTGGGAGACTGTTGGAATTATGCCCTAGAGGCAATAATAAAGATGTTATTATTATAATTCTTGTTCATGATAAAGTTTATATTCCATGCTAGAATTGTATTAAGCGGAATAATTAATACTTGTGTGGTTTGTGAACAACACCGTGTCCCTAGTACGCCTCTATGGACTAGCTCATTGATCAATGATGGTTAAGGTTTCCTAACCATAGACATGAGTTGTCAATTGATAATGAGATCATATCATTGGGAGAATGATATGGTGGACAGACCAAAACTAAGCGAAGCAATTAGATCGTATCTTTGTGTTCATCTTTGCGAAGCTTTTCCTATATCAAATATTGTATTCCTTAGACCATGAGATAATACAACTCCCTGGTATCGGAAGAAAGCTTTGAGGTCATCAAACATCATCCTATGAGAGGTGATCATAAAGGTGTCTCTCGGTGATCGGGAAAGTATACATTGGGTTGTATGTATCGAGATGGGATTTGTCCCTCCCAAGTCGGAGAGATATACTTGGGCCCACTCGGTAATCGATATCAACACGCTTGCAAGCATGTGGTTAAGGAGTTAACCACAAGGTGATATCGGATTACGAACGAGTAAAGTACTTACGTGAGCGAGATTGAACTAGGTATGATGATACCGCGATCGAATCTCGGGCAAGTAAAATATCGCGAGACGAAGGAATATATATATGGGATTGATTGAATCCTGGAATCGTGGTTCATCCGATATGATCATCGATGAATGTGGGAGTCAATATGGGTGCCTGGACCCATTGATTATTGATAGAAGATCATGTACGCATATTCTCGAACCATGAGGTCACACATAACGTGTCTCGGCTAGGATAGATTGGATAATTGGTTTATGAATTTTTGTTGAGTCTCGGATGGGATCCAGGATATCACGAGAGGTTCGGAATGGTCCGGAGAATAAGATTCATATAAGGCGTGCAGTTTTGGAGTTGAATTGTTAGGATTAATCGGTATTGTACGGAAGCTTCTAGAACCTTAGGAAGGGGCCAACGTGGTCCCACCTTCGGGAGGGCATGGGCCTATGAGGGAGTGTCCTGGCCGCATTGGGCCAGGGCACAAGGCCCCATAGGGCCCACCGATCTAGATAAGTTTAAACTCGTTTAAACTAGAGATAGGGTTTCTAGATAAGGGATAAGTTTAAATCGTTTAAACTAGAGATAGGCTTGGAGGATGGGCAAGGGCTGGCCGCACCCCCCCTCTATATATAGAGGGCTGGTGCGCCCCCTCCCCAACATCTACACCTTCCTCCAACCCCTAGTTGCCATGCTGCCCTTCCACTCTCCCTCCCGACTGTTTGTAGGCGAAGCCCTGCAGCAGAAATTCTCCACCATATACACCACGCCGTCGTGTTGTAGATCCAATCCATCTCTCCACCATACTTGCTGGTCCGAGGAAGGAGGAGGAGACATCGAGGTGCTGCGTGTGCATCTCACGGAGGCACCGCCACTTGTGGTGCTAGATCGGATCGGATCGCGAGGAGAGAAGCGAGTGCGACTACATCACCCACGTTAAATGAGCGTTCCGTCTTGAATCTTCAAGGGTATGAAGATCTAATCCAATCTCTCTCGTTGTTTGCATCTCCTAGATTAGATCTTGGCTTTCCCTCTGTTCGCTTCCGTAGAAAATTTTGATTTACTATGCTGCGAAACCCTTCACAGATGAACCACGATGCCAGGACTCAATTAATCCCATATTTATATTCCCTTCGTCACGCGATATTTTACTTGCCCGAGATTCGATCGTTGGTATCGAAATACCTAGTTCAATCGTTAAGTAATCGATGTCACCTCCATAGACCAAGAACATTTCTTTAGTCCTATTTAAATACTTTAGGATGTTCGTCCAGTGTTCCACTCCTGGATCACTTTGGTATCTGCTCGTCAAACTAAGAGCATTGAACACATCCGGTCTAGTACACATCATGGCATACATGATAGAACCTATGGCCGAGGCATATGGCACTTTGCTCATGGTTTCTCTATCAGAGCTGGACGTGCCTTGCTCAATATCTTACCTGACAACATGGGCACTGAACCTTTCTTTGCCTTATCCATTCTAAACCTTTTCAGAACTTTGTCTAGGTATGTACTTTGGCTTAAAGCTATTAGGCGTCTTTGTCTACCTCTATAGATTTTGATGCCTAATATATAAGCAGCTTATCCTAGGTCTTTCATTGAAAAACATTTATTCAAATAACTCTTCACTTCGTTAAGCATACCAATGTCATTTCCAATAATCAATATGTCATCTACATATAGTACTAAAAATGTCACTAAGCTCCCACTCACTTTCTTGTAGATACAAGCTTCATAGCAATTTGGAACAAATCCAAAGCTCTTGATCACTTGATCAAAACGAAGGTTCCAACTCAGAGATGCTTGCTTCAGTCCATAAATGGAACGCTGAAGTTTGTTTACAGAGTTACAAATGTATATTTCCTATATTAATGCTGAAAATATATTTAAAAAATATTGTTGTGTCTGCATCCACGGTCTGAATTATTGTTCATGCTTCTGTTTTATTCTATACTTAGCCACCTGAGTTCACTCAGATAAATGGCTTTCCAGATTCTCAAGGTAGGAACTTGATTCTTGAAAATCCTGTTATTTCTGATGATCCAAATGCTCTAGGAAGCCAAGATAATAATAATATACATATAGAAAGAAATATTTAATTTTTTCTTTGATGTCTTGATAAGCCTCCAACACTGGAAAATCTCTATATTTGGGGGGCAGATGTAGTCCCAACAATGAGCAGCAAAGGCATTTGCAGATTTCAGCTCCTCCCTTCGCTAGTCTCTAATATTTCCATTCAACTATGTGATCCTAATTAAGTTATGGTTTCTTCTAGTTTGCCATAAGATTTCCAATTTTTCCCAAGTGTGGCTGAACCTATGCATGCCATGCATATCGGCGCAAATAGAAAGCAGTATCGCATGACATTTCAGATGTTGTTGGTGCGTTGTTCTTCTCGTGGTGCAACCACGCACAAATTCTGTACCAAACGAACAAGCAACCACTAAGGGTTTTGATCCGTAGTAATATGGAAAATACATGAACCATAACAAACAATATTAAATCAAAGTCAAACAACACTAACAAGCACAAAATTTTATAGTTTGTACTCCCTTCTGATCCTAAACAAATATCGCAGTTTTGAACTAACTCATTTGTGGTGAAAAGAAATCTACAAAGAAGGAAAAAATGCATGACTCGCTATGTCTCATCAAAAAGGCATTTCAATGCACAGCCCTCATGAGCGATTCTGTTGCAAACAACTCCTGTTGCATATGATGAGCAACCAAGCCCGTATATAAATAGGATGCTCCAGGTGGTAGCTAGCATATACCAGCAGTTAAATAACCACGTATATTCCATGCTTATATTTACACTTATTAAGGTATTAGAAGAAACTGAGTCTCTTTTGTTCGTAGTCTTTTTGTCCCACTCGAGAAGCAAGAACTCGTCCCCAGCTCACGTGGTAGTTTGCTTCGATTGGCAGCAGGCATGACTACTCTTCCCGTCGACCGATCATCCAATTTTTGGCTTATGGGGAGGAAACGCGTAGCTTCGGCGACCATGATGATGAAGCGTGATAGCTTTTACTCGTTGCTCGTTTCACGTTAGTGAAGCCGAGCATGTAGAGATCGTCGTCGGAGAGGCAACTCCGCAACTGTCGTTGGGAATATCGCAAAAGGGAAATTTGTAAAAAAAAGAAAGATTTGATGGCGAGTGAAATGCACGCACCGTCCCCAAACTTGTTGATCATGTCCATAACGGTCTCTAAACTCATAAAACGCACCAGCACGATCCTTGATCTTGCTCTACATGTTCATGTACGGTCCGGAGTACATTTGACACTGTATGTAGATGATATATTATGATCCAGATAATTCTAGACCTACGGATGGTTTAGCTTACGGGGATTTCTACAGACTGACTTGCAGTGAATTGCATCGTCAATTGCCGCTAGTTGATCGCTCTTTTCTTCCTTGGCGACTCGTAGGCACGAAAATATTGGGATGTCCATGTTAAGAATATATTTCTTCAATTATAAATATAAGATGTTTTAGTCTTGTGAAGTAAATGTATCTAGAGTTATTTTAGTATGTAGGTCACTCACATCTTCTTCACAAATCTAAAACATCTTATATTTTAAACGGAGGGAGTAGATATATAACCTAGATCTTTCTATTACTTTAGACTTTTTTTTTAATTTAATATGGTACCAGAGCCAAAAAAGTCTCTAGTCAAGATCATGTCAGCACCGAATCCACGGTAAGAACTAAAATAAATTACCCACGACTTGGCCCGTCCCCCTCTCTCGTCTACAGTAAGGAGAGGGCGCTTTTCTTGAACCCGACCACTTCTTCCACCTCGTCGCCGGGAGTTCGTGGGATCCCTCCTCCTCCGCCGGCCGCTCCGGCAGCGGGAGGATGGGGGATCCCCTAGCTGCGGTGTGTACATAGTGTAGGAACCAGTTGGTCCCCGGGCGGCGGATAGGAGGTGGCGCCCCGGTCGATCTGGAGTTTGGTGGAGCAGCTCGTCCCCTCCGGCGGCGGCGATCTTCGAAGCGCCTCTGCGTCGAGCCCTCCTTCCCTGTGCTCGCAGATCCTCGGATCTGCCGTGCACCTTAAGCAGCCCCTGCCGGATCCGGATAGGCGACGGATCCCGATGATGTTGAAGATCCCGAAGACGACGGCGTGGAGCTTCGGGGTGGAGCCGTTGATCCAGGGTGTTAGCCCTCTGGGGGCGGTGAATGGTGACTTCCCTGCTGCCATGGGGCTGGCCTCGTCGAGCCATGGCGCCACCTTCTCGTTCTGGTCACCGGCGAGATCGGGACCCAGGATGACTTCATTGTAAATTTTCCTTGTTTCTGGGTCTTTCTGTAAGATCAAAGTTTCAATGAAACCGTCCTCTTCTTTGCAAAAAAAAAACTAAAATAAATTAGACCAGAGAGAGTGTTAAGAAATATAAATATATAGCCTAATGTTTTTTATCACTTCAAACTTTTGGTTGTAGGAAAGTCTTTTCTTTTGTACTCTTAGCAACACCAAACTACTCTGCTCCATTTATCTCGTCTACTACTAGAATCTTTCTCTCATTGAATGTGATCCCGCCTCCCACCACCCCCCTAGCAGCAGCACAGTAACTCCGCCTTCGCTCTTGAAAACACCACAGATCCGACCACACTAGCAGCATCTTCACAACCACACTCTCACTCGCTCGCTCACACTCACACTCACACACCACCGGCCGTGTCAACCCGGCGGAGAGCAGAGCACACCACCGTAGTTTTCCTCCAAGTCCCAAGCCACACGCGCGCCTGCATGCACCACCGGATGGCGGCGACGTCGGCCTCGGCGTGGGCGGTGCTGCTGCTGCTTTCCGCGGCGGCGGCGGGGTGCGCGGGGCAGGCGCTGGTGCCCGGCATGATGATCTTCGGGGACTCGGTGGTGGACGCTGGCAACAACAACCGGCTGGCCACGCTGGTGCGCGCCGACTTCCCGCCCTACGGCCGCGACTTCCCCGCCACCCACGCCCCCACCGGCCGCTTCTGCAACGGCAAGCTCGCCACCGACTACACCGGTACGTAGTACGCCGCACCACGTCCTGGGGAGGCAGGTTTACTTTTCTTCGATTCAGTTGATGACAATGCCGTGCGCTGTCTTTGATGTGCAGTCGAGAACCTGGGGCTCACCTCGTACCCGCCGGCGTACCTGGGCGAGGAGGCGCAGACCAACAACAAGAGCCTCCTCCACGGCGCCAACTTCGCCTCCGGCGCCGCCGGGTACCTCGACGCCACCGCCGCCCTCTACGTACGCTCCTCACTCACCGTCCCTCATCAATTCCGTCGGTCGATCTAGCATCCTAGGACACACACGCGCCATGAATCCGGCCCGTGCACGAGCTAGCTAGTTATAACTGAAGACATCGGGCAGGTACTGACGAAACGCACTGACTGCAGGGCGCGATCTCGCTGGGGCGGCAGCTGGACTACTTCAAGGAGTACCAGTCGAAGGTGGCCGCGGTGGCCGGGAGCTCCCAAGCGGCGGCGCTGACGTCGGGGTCCATCTACGTGGTGAGCGCCGGCACCAGCGACTACGTGCAGAACTACTACGTCAACGCCATGCTCGCCGCCGCCTACACGCCCGACCAGTTCGCCGACGCGCTCATGACGCCCTACACCGCATTCGTCGAGGTAACCATGCACCATCTCACCTGCTGAAAACGTCCACCAATTTCCACACTCAGTATCCTGTTCGACTGTTAACCAGAATGAGTGTTTATCTAGCTAGTTGCAGATGGTAAACTTTGGATTTCGATCTGAACATTGTTTGTGCAGACGACGTAGTACCCATATGCAAACACGCACATAAACTTGAGTTGATCATCATAGTACTGACGCCATCGTGCTGGGTTTCCTCTGCTTAAATTCCATTGAGTGCACGCACTACATCCGAGTACGACGAGATCACTACTAGCTAGAGCTAGCAAGTTTTAGTGACGACTCTCCATTATTTGGAGTTGTACATCGGATTTCTACTTGTACTATCTATCTAGAGACTAGAAGCTTCAATCTTTTTTTTTTTTGCGCGGCTAGAAGCTTCAATCTTGAGCAGACATGCAATTGAATAGCTTGGAGCAGGGTAGCCCACTTTTTTTCGATTTTTTTACAAATATAACCCTCTGCAATTTCCTATCGCCAAAAATACCCCCTCGTGCCGCAAAAGCCAAAAATGCCTTGGCGGGAGGCTGAAAAGGCGACACGTGTCACCTCCCGCCATGGGGGGTGGCGGGATGTTCCTCCCGCCATAGGGGGTGGCGGGATGTTCCTTTCGTCTTTGGCGGTGGCGGAATGACGTCGTGGGGCCCACCAGCACGAGTGCAAAGTCGAACCTCCCGCCAGCGCCAAGTCGAACCTCCCCGCTGGCCCAGCCGTGGGGCCCACCTCATCCCGCCATTCCTCCTGGCGGAAGGAACATCCCGCCACCCCCCGTGGCGGGAGGTGACACGTGTCGCCTTTTCAGCCTCCCGTCAAGGTATTTTTGGCTTTTGCGGCACGAGGAGAGTATTTTTGGCGATGGCAAATTGCAGAGGGTCATATTTGTAAAAAAATCCTTTTTTTCTCCTTCTGTAAATACTCACACAGTACGTACCAGTAGTACCTATGGGTAGGACCGCAGGGATTCAATGGCCTCGGATCGATCAGTAGTAGGAGTGAGTAACTCTGCCGCTCAACCAGCATGTGTCTCTCTGACGGGTAGCTTGAAACGTCCTGCCAGTACAGAAGGGTTTTACCGAGCATACATTTGGACAGTAGTAGTAGCAGCAAAAACTCCTCCCTGCAATACTAGTAAGGCTCATCAAGGAAAGTAATTCCGTTGCCCCGATCTGATCATCCATGTGCCAGAACACAGCGGCACGGCATCAATCCGTGTTCCTGTTCTCCCAACACCTCGCCACCAATCCTCGTAAATGCACCATGGAAAACCTGCAACATCTCTCTCCGGTCAATGCTATTACTCCTTCCGCTGCAGAGCACGGCAGGGGACGGGGGCCCTGTTCCTGCATGAGGACACTGACACGGTTTGCTGCAAGAACCGTACTAATAACGACCCACCGAGCGTGCAGTAAATGCAGGCAGTCCATGGATTAAGCGGCTACGCACACAGCTAGAATAATAATCCTCTTCGTAGGAGAATGTTTTTCTTTCCTAACACACTGTGACACTGAGAGTTCTTTGCTGAGTTTACTGACGACTGATGATGGATGTGGATGGGCACGTACGTACACGCAGAGCCTGTACGGGCTGGGAGCGCGGCGGATCGGCGTGACGTCGCTGCCGCCCATGGGGTGCCTGCCGGCGTCCGTGACCCTCTTCGGCGGCGGCGGCAACGGCGGCGGGTGCGTGGAGCGGCTGAACAACGACTCGCTGAGCTTCAACACGAAGCTGCAGGCGGCGTCGGAGTCGGTGAAGAAGCAGCACCCGGACCTGAAGCTCGTCGTCTTCGACATCTACAACCCGCTCCTCAACCTCGTCACCGACCCCAACAGCGCCGGTACGTCCGCCTTCAGTAGTTTGCAACCTGCATGTGTGGTCATGGTGAACCTGGATGACGATGATGATGGATGTTGTTTGTGCTGACAGGGTTCTTCGAGGCCCGGAGGGCGTGCTGCGGGACGGGGACGATCGAGACGTCGGTGCTGTGCAACCAGGGGGCGCCGGGGACGTGCGCCAACGCCACCGGCTACGTCTTCTGGGACGGGTTCCACCCCACCGACGCCGCCAACAAGGTGCTCGCCGACGCGCTGCTCCTCCAGGGACTCCAGCTCATCTCCTGATCCTTCCACGGTCCCTGCCGATGCCCCCGATCGAGATAGTACAATAGAATGATGCTTCGCCTCATCGCTTGCCTTGGTTACCTAGTAGTACCACGTTGTTATTTTGCTGGACATGATCCTTAGGTTTGTGGTGTACCTAGCTAGTGTTGTGTGATTGCTTCTACTAGTAGTGCTCTCAGTGTGCTTCTAAATGTAGTAATTTCTATTATCGGATGCTTTTGGCACCCTATGCTCTCGCTAATTTTGGTAAACCTTAGTAATAAATGGGCAAATAAATTCTCCAAGATACAAGAGCGAGTGGTTCCCTGTGAGGCCTTCTGACCAGATTCGCGAGCGTTCCCTCTCTCTACGCAATAGGCGCGCAGTACTACTTGCAATGCTCGTACTTCCGCTAATAAATGGGCAATGCGCGTAGTACTACTACTGTACATATGGGTGGCTCCTACGCCTGCGATGCTCGTGCCGCCGATCAATGCGCCCGAACGGCCAAGGTCCACTACTAACCAGTTCATCATGTGCTAAACCATTGAACGGCCATCTGAGCCGTTTTCAATGCACTGCAAACTTATCAGAGTGGGGAAAACTTTCCAACAGTATGTGCATTCCCTGCCATACAGATTAACATTGTAACAGTACACAGGCGGTAAGAAATTTCCCAACAGTTTGAGAGCTGTTGATCGGAACAAAGCAACAAGCACACATACATCTGCGGCGGTAAGCAAGCAAGCGCTGCCACTGACTCTGGCGTCGTTCTTCCAATATCTCTGTACAGACACGGTGGAAAACGCGTAGGTATATGTACCTCTACGAGAGTTCGAACCCAGTGTTGGAGCTGATCGCGTACAGCAGCTTGCTCCTCAGCGTGCTCGACCGCTTGTACGTCGGAAGCTGCGACCGAAACCAAGGAAAATTAGATGTTGTGATCAGTGCCCAGTGGGTGGGAAGCTGCTCTGACAAGTTACGACGGCCAGATGGCGAGCAAGCTGGTTGGACCTATTGCAGGACAGGGATATGACACGGCTGTACCTTGAGCGTGTTGTAGCATGTGGAAGCAGATGGGAGACGATCCACGTCTTGGCCTCCAATTGTAGCCCAGAGTGGTACATCACATGGAACCTGTCAAAAACAAGGACACATGGAACCTAGATGAACAAGGACACATGGAACTTGCTATACCAACCACGATGCCGATATTAAAAAGAAAAGGCTTTTCTCGGTCTGCTTAAACAAACCTTATGAATTATGAAAGACGGCTGCAGGTACTTGAATCCGAGTAATGGGGCTCGTGAACAGCTCGTCACGAACTTTAGCAGCAGGCAACGTTCTGTCGGCTTAAATCCTTTGATAACCTGCATGTTCTAGTACCCAACACGCTATTACGACCATTTCACTTCAGCACGGTAAAATATTATTTATTTATTTATTTGGTGATGGGTGAAATATTATTTGCATTTTAGTTGGTCAGCAAAGCAGATGTTTGACTAGATCAGTTGGTTGTGTGCATCGCATGGCAGCAAAGCAGTACCAAATCACCATGGTATTCAACAGAGATACCATTTAGCACAAAAGCAAAAAGGTCACGAGCTCCATGAGCAAAAATAGCCCGGGCATGTACCATCACAGCAATAAGTTTTCATCATCATTTCTGTGTGTCTAGTTTTCTTATTTTGTGTTTGCCAGTTTATAAAAGATTGAGTTGGATGTTGCATGATCACTAACTTCACCCTCTTGCTACTGTAATTTGTACCATCTAGTGGTCCAATGGGAGTTTGTACCATTGTACCTAGATACAACTTTCACCTTCCAACCCAAGGTCTGTGATACATCGAATTAAAAGACCATAATGAGATTATTAAACGTACCTCCCAAAAGAGTTTAACAGTTCGACTTGACTCGGTATAACCACCAGTGTACTTAGTGTGGTTCCGCAGATCATCGACATCAAAATCCTGAGATCCACCTGAAAGTAACTGTACATGGCAATCACACATTAGCACTGTAAAAGCAAGTGTCCAAATGCAAACTACTGAATTGCCCTTGCTATGGCAGATAGTAGAAATAGAAGATTGCAAGTAGATTTTAAGAACCTAGGAGCACTTGTTCGCATCAAAAGAATCCCGAAGAATCATAGTAACATGTTACGATATGTGTACAGACGAAACATTGTGCAAAAAAAAAACAATTTTATGAGCTCCACAAAAATGTAGACTTATATTAAGCTGTTTTTCCTTGTAAGGTTTACACATGATCATATCTTTGCGCAAAGGTTGGCACATGTACTTGTAAGGTTTACATATGATCATATTTTCATCCACGTTTATAGTCTTAAGGTTTTACGTTTACGATTCCAGCTTAAGAGATTTAGATTCGTTCCAAGTATCATCCATAAAGGGCAATTCAATTTCAGTAGTATCAGTAAAAGATGGGAGAGTTACCTGGTTAAATTCATTCGCATTAAACAAGCTCAGCCAAGATGGTGAAATGAGATCACTGAGTCCTCTGTAAAATGCATTTGAGAAGGGAAGTATCTGCAGGGTTTATGTGTTATTAGAGGGTTGTTTACTAATTCAGAACAAGAGCTTGTAAGTCATTAGAATATGAGCCAAATAACAAACCTGACGGTTAAGCTTGAAATCTGCCATCGCATGAACATAGTGCAATTTATTTTCATTTGTAACAGAGATATTTCTACCACCCGGTCTCAGTTCATGCACAATTCTTTTCCCGCCTAACTCTTCGGTCAGAGTAAAATCCAAACAAAGGTCTTCGACATCCCCTTCATAGTGCTGTTTCATGGAAAACCCAGTATAGTTGTTGTAAATATGTGTCTATCAAATTTTATCAGAGATATACCTATTTAGTCTATAGGAAAATCTACCATTGCCATATGAGATCATACAGAATTATCAATCCAACAACCATAACTTTATTGAGGGTTAAATAAATGACATGATCAACGATTCAAAGAAGAAACCAACATGAATTACTTGAATACCTTGAGTTGCATTAGACTTCTATAAAGTTCAGAATCAAGTGTTGATAGTTCATCCAAAAAATTATAGCGCCCTAGAAGTTTTTGCACAAATACTTGTGAAAAACAGTAGTCCAAGAGAATCCCCTCATATAGTGCTTTGCCAACAACTCGGCCAAGAAATTCAATCATATCAATGCCATTGTCCAAAAGCTTAGCAGAACTGCTTGGAATTAAGCTACTATCGGCTGTTGATGTTTGTGAAAATAGTCCATAGCTGTTCAGAAAGAAAAAGCAAAAAGATAGTATCAGAGCTCATGCATTGCAAAACAAAATATTAGAGGGCTCATAATTTTCCATAAGGCATACTCTGGACTGAAGGCAGCCTTCGACATATCAGTTAAGAACTCCTTCGATAGACCGCCATAGTCCAAACCAGCTTCAGGGAGGCCACATTCACTGACAAATGACACATGAATGCAAGATTTCAGCTTTGATCTAAGACAATTCAACTGTCTATACCCATCTTCAACAATGTGACCTCGACGAATAACTATCTCGATGGATCCTGGACCTGGCCCAGAGACTTCACCCGTCACTCTTCGTGATGCTTTGTCTATCTCAATAAATTCTCTAAACATCTGCACTCTGAGTAAAATTCATCAAACGATGTTAAGAATAATTAGTACCAGATAAAACTGCTCAAATATTAAACAATATGCCCTGCTTCTATAAATAAATTAGATGTTGCCACTCATCAAGCAATCCCATAAAATGTATGCATCACTAAGATATAGTTTGTCTTTCAGTTTCAGGCATGTGCAGCATTGCATCCAGTTGTATACTGCAATAATAATAGGGCCAATAAAAAAGTCCAGAAGGTTAAATACCTCTCCTCAAACGGATATACATGTGGTACAGTGGTAAGAACAGAGCCATGGGTAGGAATTCCTGAAGTAGTTCCTGCTAAAGTAGCAAAAGCTGCCTCATGGGCTCTCACAGCAGCTGCAATTGGAATTCTGCCAGTTCTGGCAGGCGCCAACCACAGGGAACTGGGACAGAACCGGTGTCTGCTGTCCCTTTCATAGAGTAGATTAAGACATCTCACAGTCACGTCTATAAGAGGCTTGTTGCTGCTTCCACTATTCTGAAGGAAAGAATTGTACACAAACGTATTGAGTGCTGATGCAATCTTCCTTTGTTGCTCTAAAGTGAAAGGAACCTGTAGAGTCAGAGAAAGGAAAACATGTCATCAATAAGTTACTGGAGAGATAAAATAAGAGAGAAAGATTGGGAGTGGGGGTGAGGCAATATCACCTGTTTCTCATAAAACTCAATATCATCTAGCACAAGTAATAGGTGTCCGTATATTGCACAGAACAGATGCAACATGCATATTACATACTTCCCAATACCTTCAGATCCTTGCCTCATAGTTTCAATATCCCATAAAATTAATGCATCATCATTAGAGTTCTCGGAATTCAAAGGACTGCCACTCAAATTGGTGTAATCCGCATCACTTGATTTTCCTGTAATCTTCTGGAGCACATTTGTCCACTTGTTTGGTGTGTCCTTGGCATTCCTTCTTTGCCTTGTGGAGGATATTTGCTCAGCTGAGCTACTTCCAGCCAATTGTTTATCATGATCATGTTCCTGTGAATTGTGGGTAGCTTGGCCAAAAATTGATGTTTCTAATGTCCCCCACAAATCAGCAAGAAATCCAGGGGTGAATGAGAGCATGTTCAGAATAGGCAACGGACCAATAGATGGGTTCAGCGAAGAGAAAATTCTGATCATGTAGTAGTAAAAGCATATAACATCCATCAAGTTCAGTCTACGATAATGAACCTGCCTTAGGGTTAGTTCATGGTTGGTTTTGCTCTTGCACGAAACATCCTCCTTTGTCAGTACCAATAGCTTTCTGAGGTGCCACTGCTGGTAAATTGGCTTTAGAAGGTCCATAAACAATGCTCTCGTGTGGCAGTTATCATTGGCGTCAGTTTCTTCAGTGGTGGCATCATCTATGCATTGAAGCATTCTCTTGCTTTCTTCAAAACATTTCAGTAGGTTTTGAGAAATACAGTTAATAGCATCAACATATAGGCAACAATCTAGCCCTTGGATGAAGCAACCCGAATTGGATAAATCATCATGCTCCGTGGCTAAAGTTACAAGATTTCCAAGTGCCCAACCACAGTAGGGAATGATACTGGCACCAACACCATAAACCTCTAACTGCTCCAGTTTAGCTATTTCTTCAAATATTTTATTTTTGGGGATCTGCTACAACCTGCCATGGCTTGATCAGTTCGACTTTTACATGCCAATCTTTAAAAAATCACATCAAATAAATCGTGAAAAAAATGGAAACTGAAAATGTTGACATCTAGAATGATAAGCATGTTAGGTTCTCACTACAATTTTGCTCATACAATGGAATCAATTTTTTATATCGAGATGCCAAAATGATCTGTTTTCAGTATACAAAAATACTAAGCCTAAGGACTTGCAGATGGGTAGAACATGATAATAATAGTACTATAACATATATGATCTTTCACATATGTGCAAGTAGTTCATTTACCATTTAACCACTGGCATAACAAATTAAAGTTTGACTAGCTCATGGTTTTAAAGGTGTCGCCTAGGCGACGCTTAGGCGTCCAGGCGCTCCTCCTCCGCCTTGAAAAAATGGGCGCCTTAGGCGCCTAGGAGTCAGAGCGCCCCTGCATTGCCTTATGACGCCTTAACGCCTTAAAAACCATGGACTAGCTCGTATCAGTGTCCTATGATAGTAGCATATGGAACTGTACAGCAGTACATTGACCACCAACACACTAAAAACTACTCACAGACTTACAGTAAGACAGTTCACTTGAATACTATTGCAGATCAACTATAACACACAGCTTTGCAAGTTGCAACCCCTGTGAGTACATGGATAAAGCAATGCATTATCATGTCAGCGGCACAGGAATTTATCAGTTCAATGTCTGACTCCTTGCAGAGGAAATGCTTCTACAGAAAATTAATGCAGCAGCATGCCCAAGGCCAATGTTCATATCAATATTTTAAGACCCTTACCAGTAAAGTGCTGAGAGATGGTTGCAGTACAGAGATGTGTTTTAGGGCAGGTAACAGAAGAGGCGGCAAACGTTTGCAAAGATACGGAATTGTGAGTATCAGTGTGAAGTATTCCTTTGCAGCACCAGTTAGATCAACAGCCCTATCTGCTCTTGTAGTGTTGAAAGGGCGTAATGCAACAGTCACTGCACTAGCCGTAATCAGGAGATGATCATCTGGCGCAGAATCTATCTTCCCTGTGGTAACATGGGGATCAAAACATTTTAAATATCTCCTCACACAGCTATATGTACCACTCTGTCTTGCACCAATATATTCAATCAAAGTCTCCACAGAGGCATCAGCAGCTCTAGTATTCTCACTTGTTAAGTTTTTCCATGTTTTGCTATCAGTTAATGAGACGGCTAACCGCATAGTAATAGCAGTAATTTTAACCATGTTTACATCCTTGCAAGAACAATTGTCACACCTGGCAAGAATGCAAGAGCATAGCAAAATCAGCTTTTTGGCCTGATAAAGCCAAATAGACCTCTCTTCTGGAAAACCCACAGCAAATGAACAGAAGTTTTTGCTTGCATCTACAAAGAAAAGATAGATGTCAGTTTAAAAGGATAGTGCATCTTCTAAAGGTACCTGCCCAACCAATTTGGTTTTTGCAGCGAGACTAAATCTAGTCCAGTTCAAATTTTCGATGCCAAGCCTAATTTGCCATATGGCAATTTAGCACAACCCTTCTATAGTTACATTCTGCACTAATCATGTATTAATTTTTCCTTATCTTCAAATATGCATGCTGGCAAGATTCTATCCACAGTCAGTATGAATCTTATCGTTAACAAAGGTTACCATGCTGGAGGAATATAACTTGAGCACTTCAAGCTTCCTATCTACCAAACCTTATAATACATGTTCAAGATAAATTTAAGGTACTTAATTCGTTGAAATAATATTCTAGAAGTTACCTTCCACCCCAGATATCACCATTCCTAATTGTCAACAAGATTGATGCCAATGAGACTATGGCAGAAGCTTGAATTTGGGTAGGTCAAAATACGCCTCACATAGAGAAACATAGGGAGTAGTTTATTTTTGTTGAGTATATAGTTTATTCTCTTTTTAAATAAGACCCTCCCCATACAGGGATTGAATAAACTATACATTATATTAGTATAATTCCAAGAGAAAGAAAAGGAGGAATATGTTTCTACAATCTTTAAGCTGGCCACAAGCAGCAGAATCGCTAAAAGTAAGAACCTTGATTAGTAAAAAGGCATACCCGTTGAGTTTATGCTATTCAAGATGATTTTGAAGCATCGTGTGATAGATTCCGAAGTCTTAGTCTGCTGCTCCTTGTACCAGCTTGATGGTTGAGTAATGAAGAAAAGAAACGGCCTAAGCATCTTGCTTGATATCCATTGATATGTCAGGTTGATGTCAGACTGGTTTATTAATACTTCCCATTCTTCATGAAGTTGTTCCGAAACCTTTCTAATGAGATGGTACCTTCTCCATACTCGCTGGCACAACCACATAAGTAAAAAAAAATATAGGGGAGTCCATCAAATGAATATACAGCCCAAAAATCATTCAAGCAAATCACAACACAAACGTAGCTCGTGTACATGAACAATTTGACAGGGCCTCCCCATACATGTTGACTATATTGTGATTATAAGCTTTTTTCTGCATCGTTGGCAAAAAAACAAAAAAGAGGAATGAACATATTGGATTAGGTAAGTGTATAAATTTATAGTTGACCCAGGGTTTGGTTATTAGGAAAAACGAGAAAATAATCTACCACCAAAGTCGAGCTTTGTCAGTTATGGAATATTCCAGCTAGCTAGGGCATAAAGTATAAACTACCTTTAACTTGATACATTGCAATCTCTCAATCCCACTGTTTGGTGTGGTGTCTACACAGGAGGTCCAACCTTTAAATTCCACTCCTCAATCTTCTCAATTAAATCTCCAAATTCATTTACTTGAAGCAATATATAAACCTAATCTTTTAAACACATAGGCATGTCCACGATCGAATATATGGAAGCATCAAAGCTTCTCTCCTACGTTTAATCATTACATCATTTCAAACTCTGATACACATAATAAATAAACAAAAGGATGAATAATGAAATTGTGACTTTCTTTTTGAAATCGTCAACTTTAGTAAGATTTTTTGAATTGCTAGTGCTCGTTGCATGAAACTAATTAGTGATAGTTTCTGAGTAGTTCAACAGAACCTTGTGATGTAAAATTTTGAGAACCACAGTGAGCCAAGTTAGCAAATTCAGCTAACCTTTCCAGGTGAAGCAAGAAAGGAACATCAGAGAGTTGCTAGGCTTCGATAGTTTATCTAACTGGCAATAGGTTGCAGCGTAATTGGATCTGCAGCTTTAGAATGGCTGCACAGTTTGCAGACTCCATACTCACTTCAAAGCTGCAAAACCCCGAATCCAACTCCTGGATATGGCGCCAGCAACACAAAATCCTACTTGCATCCAGGTCAACAACGTTACTCTACTTCTTATATGCGCATCTTAAATCTTAACTCAGGATTCATGTAATTCAAGCCAATCAAATCACCGTCCCCAAATTCTCCATAACTATAGTATTTATGTCAGATGGATGAGCCGTATCCTAGATCCGCCAAACCACCAGAATTAATTGAGATAGCAGCTCGGTGGTCATGAGCGGCAGTCGGATTTCAGATAGATTAGGTGCACGGGAGCTGGTGGTTATCGGGTAGGTAGGTGCGTCAGAGGCAGCGGTGTGCGGGTGTGGCTGAGGAGAGGCGCGGCATGGTACCTGGATGGTGAGGGCGGCGGCGGCCGCGCGGCGGAGGTGGATACGGAGCTGCCGCTCCTCGGAGACCTTCTGCAGCAGCGCGTCGCGGGTGATCTCCCTCGCGCTCGACCCTCTCAGGGACACCTGCGAGAAAATTAGGTAAGACGGGGAGGAAAGGAGCGGAAGAGGGTTCGCTGAGGGAAGAGAGGGAGGTACCTGGCGGTGGCCGGAGGGGGGGACCGACATCGCCGCCGGCGAGGAGGGGGAGCCGTGGAAGGGGGGGCAGCTTTTGCGTCCGTGGCGCGGGAGCCGAGAGAGACAGTCAGACAGATGGACGCGTCCACGGGTGGGTCGTCGTCGCTGTGGCCAGACCCGTTTGCGATTCAACACAAAAAAAATTGGTTCTGTTTTTCTATTTATTACAGTTTATTAGGGAAGGAGGAACTTGGTCGATGCAGGAAAGCGACTAGCTCATCAGAAATGTAGTACGGAGTACTACTGTAGAAAAATCCCAATGTTTCCTTTTCGAGAATAAAAATTACAACGTTGTAATGCAGTTGTCAAATCCAACCGAGTGGAGCGGCCAGCAGTAGATATCTGAATACTTCACTGGGAGAACTAAAATATTGATATTCTGTAACTTGTAAGCTCGGAGCAAAATGAATAAACAAACACACCAAAAAAAATCTTAGATACATATGTTTTGAAAAAAAACTAAAATATTTTATATTTAAAACTTATTATTTTTGTATGCACGGAGCCGTCGAAGATCATGTTTAGTATTGTCCCAAGATATATATTACAGCTATTCTGAAGGAGTGGAGATTTGGTGCACATGAACACTAGTGATCCGGTTCTTTTAATAAAAAAATCATATTTCTGAATATTAAATTTTTAAAAAATATCCGGTTGTAGCCGATGATGTATCCCACAAACGTGCAAAATATCAATTTCAAATACATTGTGTTATGAGCTACACAAAAATGACAAAAATATGGATCTGAGTGCGTATATTTTCAAATCTTCAAATTTTATCCGATTTTGTCATTTTATTGTAGCCCACAATATAAAGAATTTGGGATTGCGATTTTGCATGTTTGTAGGATACAACATCGACTATGCCATAATTCATTTTCAGATTTTTTTTTAAACTTCTTAATATGATTTTTTATATATTTTTTTATTGGGCAAAGAGAGCACCGAAGCTCGGGAGCCAAAGATTTTTTTCTGTATTCTGCAGGATTTATTTTATGCAATTATGTGACATGGACATCATAAGTTTGTTTTTTAATAGCAATTCTCCATTTTCTTTATTTAATTTATCTGTTCAAGATTGGCCTTCCCTTAAGTAGAGTATTCTCATCACTCACCACCAGTGTAGTACAAAATGGCACTCGCGGACACGTAATCTTGATGCAAAAGAAATATGAAAAATTAGACATCTACATGCTTGTGGTTGTCACCAATTTTTTCCATGAAAAACATAAGTTCCATAGCTCCCTCCGACATACTTGTGTAGCGTCCATAGATTTCAAAGGTCAAGTTTAACTATCAATTTGACCAATAACACATAAGTTATATGGCACAGAAATTAGGCCATTGAATTTGTATTTCAAAAAGTTATCAGATGCCCTCGGAGGGACTATTTAAAATAATAATGATATTACTTTATAGGCACGACTCATGTACCCTTATTGATATAATTGATAATTTGAGTTAAATCACGAAAACAGAGATTCCTATGTATAAATAGTGGGCATGCATGATGTTCTTATAGGGTTAAGAAAGAAATTATGTGCATATAATTGTCCATGGTTTTTTCTTTTTCATGAAGAAGAATATAGTTTGTTTGTCTTTTTTACAAGATTAAGGATATAGTTACCCGCAAAAAAAAGGATATAGTTGTCCATGGTTAGTTTGGGGTGCATTGCAGTTAGGCCAACACCAACTACCGGTTAGGTAGGGTCGAACAAGGGCAACTTTTCGCTCCCCACGTTCACGCAAGACGATGGCCGGACATGACCACATGATTAGCAATGAGAACGACTACACGAGCTCCCTGTGGATATTCTCTACCTTTTCACAGGGGTTTCGTAATCTGGCAGGTACCGTCGCATTACCATGGTTTGCTTTGCTTTTTTTTTTTTGCGGGTAGGTTTGCTTTGCTTTTTGACGTGATGATAAGGGGATTGTCAAAAAAAAAAAACCATTCATAACTGTTACTCCTATCATTATTATTCCTCTTATGCCGATATGACAAGCAACAATGTTACCCTCGTAGAGATAGCAAAGGCTAATTTAAGAATTGAGAGGAACACATAAACTATGAACTGGAAAGTGGGTTGCTACCCCGCAAGAGAGTGTGCTCCTGGGTACTGCAAATGGCAAAACGATCAGTAAATGGACTGCTTGCAAGGCAGTCAATGTAGCACCTCAAACGTCATCGAAGGTGTTTTCACAGCAGACATCAAGTCCGACGCTTTATGTTGTTTACATGTCTAGCGCTGGCAAGCATGAGATGTACACTTGATGAGAATCGGTATACTTCGTTAGCGAATCTTGTATTGTGATGTTTAGCTATAGGGAACGAATTCAGGTTCTTTGGCTTTAGCAGTCAAAATTGTTAATGTGATTCATTCTGGTTGCGGTTTTGGCGCTCCTTCCGTCACAGCCGCATTTGCAGGCGTGATGTGGCCCGTGCTGGAGAAGACGAGACAGGTTCAGTTCATCAATTGCCTGAGTTACTTTCAACGAAGCGATAGGTTGTGCTTACACTTCGCCGTTGCTTGTACCCACGTTGTAGTTGTTTGGAGCTGCTGGTGCTTTAACATCGGTTCCAGTCTGACACTGAGAGACGGCAGCGTTAACCTAAGGTTCAACACTCAGTAATGCATGAATAACAGCGAGCAAATCAATCATCCAGTGGCCAATAGTGATAAAAGAAATGAACCTGCTCAATTGCAGCCATAGGAGCTTCAACTTTTGCCTTCGAGCAACTTCTCAAGGTACCCTACATATATCAAGTATAAAGAATAAATAGCTATAGCTGCAAGTCCAAAATGCAGAACCAACAAAAGCAACTATGAAGCCAGAAAAGACAATTATATCTAAGTAGAGACAATAACAGCAGTCGTTGCCCAAAGGATCACCACAACCCTATTACCGCATGATTTTTTTTCCACTCTTAAGTCTAAATAGAGACAATAACAGCACATGAGCAACTTATCTAACACTAGTGAAACGATGAAAAAGATATGGTCAATTTCCTTTACGAATATAATAGTAGTTTCTTTCCTCTTTGCATGTTTATTTATGGTTCTGACATCTCACAACCATAGAAACCTTAAAGAGTTTTTCTATTGAAGTGTATTGACATATCACATACCTCCATGGCTACAGGAAATAACAAAGGAGGCACTGTAAATATAAATATGTATGTAACAACTTCAACACACAGCATAATCGAACATAACCATGCCTTCATGACTTGGCTGAAATATGACATGCATTCACCAAGTTGGTAACACACATGCACCATTGTTGCAAGTCCAGAACATTGGGACCAGATGACAACACAGTGTCGTGGTAACATGTGCCCTGTGACACCATCACAGCAAGCATGGTGTTAAGACCATGTTGTTAAGACATTGTTGTTTCTATTTGCAACAACACAATGCAATTCTACCTCCATGGGAAAATTAAGTGTTCGCTAGAACATGAAAAGGCATAGAAGGACGCTGTTTACGAAATTCTGATAAAACTGAGCATCATATTAACAGAACAAAGGAAAATAACACTCCAGCATGTTAAGCATGAGACTGTACCTTGTTTGCCCACATCAGTCCACAAGCATTGCACAATGTCCTTGGACCAGCTGGACCACGACGCATTGCTGGTGTCATCTTTTCACTAGTACCACAATTCTGACACCTGTAACAAGTATGATATGGAGGGAAAAGGGGTCATCCCTTTCCCATTCAATAACAAACAGACAGAAAAAGTGGATCAAGTGATCAAAGATAAGACAACTTTGACTCTTGAGACAGGAAATCTTGGCCCAAGCCCTGAGAGGTAGTATCACAGCCTGGTGATGGGGACTCCCCCTCCAAATTTGCTCTTCCAGCAAATTGTCCCTTCCGACGCTGCATCCTGAGAAAGTAATTAGAAACATGAGCATTAAATTCTTGAGCCATGTTATGTTCCTGTTAGTTTACAACTAGTTGCTGCTCGGATACATGGCTTAATGCACCAGATTTTATGAGCCTAGTTTCCCTACCCGTGCCATCTAGAGGATCTATCTTACTCTCTTTTGCCTCCTAGGAACCCTTATCATTCCCCAACCCACACTCTAGGCATGCCCTGCAGCATCTACCCTGATGATCACAGACCATGACTTATGGCTGACATCATCGCCAGCCAAGGCCTTTCTTCCTTGTGAGTATTTTTTGAACCAAAATTTGACCAAGCGAATAAAATTTAACACAAATTGTGGTTTCCTTGATTGAAGAGTTGGACAAACTAATATGCTTCTGAAATTACTGCATTTCATGATGAACTCTCAAAGTGGATGTAAACTTAACATCTATGTGTACTTCATGTGTTTGATTTGGCAAGATTACTACCGACAGGGGAAACACGTGAAGTGGATATGGCTGGCAATGGTGGTCGCTATAACTAATTTCAGAGAAAGGGGGCGATGGAGAAAGAGAAACTCAGGGATATGCTACAAAGTGCATCTAGCCTAAGGGTGAACTATTTGTTATAACAATGACATGTAAATTGAAATCTTGGAACCTTGTGAGCACCTGAGATATATTTTAAGTTTTTAACAAGGTACAAGAAATCCACCCTTTGGCACGTCCATACAAAAAATCCATCCTGGTTACATATGGACCTATTAATGAACTGGCTCATCTTATTACACCTTTTGCCAGGTGAACTGGTAACGGACCATTAATGACTTGCGTCTGATGACGCACTAGGCATAACAATTATATGGGTCTGATTAACGCCTCTAACTAATGAATTAGTTCCCTTAATAGATACAGTGATAGGGATTATGAAAAATAAACAAAATACCGATATCGATGCCTCAAATATATGGTTCATTCACAGCTTTTACTGATAATATTTAGTGGTACGATTGACAGATGATAAATCTGGCATACTAGGTACAAACCTGAGTGCCACTTCTTTGCGCACAGCATAACGTATTTTCTTATCAAAATTTCTCCCCTTGCGTTTTTCACGGAACCTAATGAGTGAAGCAACCCTTTTTGCAGGAATATCTGTCCTCTGAAGTAAATCCTCATAACCCTGCAGAAGAATGCAAACATCACATCATCCAGGAATAAATTATCAATAATCGTCGTATATATGGCCGAGTAATTTCCACATACCCTATCTTCCTGTTGACTAGGTACAACCATGGAAGCTAAACCGGGTGGAAGTTCACCAGTTCCTAACAATGACAAGACAGCTTGAACCTGGAAAACGGACTTCAGCTTAGATAAAACAGAACCGTGTCAAGAAGGAATTCAAATGTAAATGTATCAACACAATTACCTATTTACCTACATGTAGTATATCAATTATGGTGATAGCAACTAATTATTACAAATTCTTCTAAAGAACTAAAAGTAGTCATCAGAAACCAACATATACTTTCGTGATGGCCGCTTACAGCAAAAAACCTATACTTACACCAACATATATTGTGACTGGATAGAAAACTGCCGCAAGTGGCAAGGACTAAGGCTTCTGACAGTTGTACAGTATGGAAGTAAACCTATTACCGTTATTAGGCGTTAGCCACTGAGGATACATACTGTCCAAGTGATAAGAACTGTAGCATAGCAGGTAGGCATAGCCTAGTCTCCCTGGCAACATCATTACCATTCATAACTGTATACCTATTCAAATCACGCGTGATCTATTGTACCAATTTGAACCATTTGTTTTGGCTGATGTAACGGTACTCATCACTGTAAAAAATACAGCGAAATGTGCAAAGAAGAGTTCCACTAATCCTGATCACGTATACAAATAACATGCCTTCCTAGAATGATCAAGCAAAAAGAATATCCTAACATCAATCATATATCCAATTTCCGCGCGCGACCATGAAACGCGTCGATTTTCCAGCTCGGCCGTGTGACAGGAAAAAGTGAACGATGAGAGTTGGGGAGGAGACCTTGTCAGGGGTGATGGATTCGAACACGTAGACCTCGCCCTGGAACAGCAGCGTCAGCTGGTTCTGGTTCCCCGATAACGCCGAGACCGGGGCCGGGGCCGGCGACTCCTCGGCCGGTGCCAGCTCCTCTTCCTCCTCCTCGTCCTCTTCGTCGTCGTCCTCCTCCGCGTCGTCCTCGCCGCCGCCGTCGTCGTCCCCGGCAGCAGCTGCTGCCGCGGACTCGGCGTCGCGCATCTCGGCGTCGGCGTCCCGGGCGGCGGCTGCGTCCGACATGGCCGGCGGTGACGGGGAGCACGCAACCCTAGATGGGGAAACGGAAGGTGGTGATGCGGTGCAGGAAGCTGTGTGCCTCTCTGGTGTAACCGTGCAAGTGGGCCCGACCATTTTTTTTCCTAGACCGAGCTTTGTGAAACGTGTGGCGACGCGAAAGAATAGGCGACTGGCCACTGATAAATCTACTTTTCAAATTCTCTAGCGAAAAAATTGTACACGAAGGACCTTCAACTAATAAAAACATGGTATGAAATGTGTCTGCAAATTGTATACGAAGGACCTAGTGGCGGACCCAGCAGGAAAATTCAGTGGGAGCAATTTAGATGAGCGGAGCATTTTCTAGTATATTTTTGCTTATTTTAAAATAATTTCCTTAAATATTGAACAATTACATTGAAATTTAAAAAGCTGAGTGGGGGCCCACTCAAGCTATACATGGGTCCGCCCCTGGAAGGACCGTTATTTTTTTTGAAAATGAAGGAAGCCTTGGAAGTCAAAAAACACTTTCCGGAATAAATAGCCTTTACCCTCTCACTTCCACGGTTCGATATCTATACTTTCACACTAAAATATGCCCAAGACAAAGTTTAACACTACAACATGTTTTGAACGTTGCACAAACTAAAAACGTTACTACAGTTAGGATATGATTGAATTGCATGATACACCACAAGTAAGTAGATGCGTCTGCTATGTTCACAAGCGTTCTACACGTGGCGGCACGAGTAACAATAGTGAGGGAGGAGGCACACGCTGGTGGCGAGGAAGGGAGACGAGGGGCAGTTGAATCAGTGGCGGGACATGGGCGGCTATTCAACGGCGGCAAAAAATCTGATGTAATCCAATACGAGGGTCGAGTCTGTCTATCCCGGTGCTTCTTCCACCTTTATTATGGCTGTGCTGGATCTCTCCCTCTCCATCTCGTCTCCTCTTGAGCTCATGACGTCAAATATGGAGCCATCAAACGAATATGGAGCCAAGGCAATTACTTCGATGACCAGAGCGCAAATCTGACGCCGAGCGCTTAGGGGTAGATAGGGTGGTGGATGAGCTGATTATTATCATGGTATGGATCAAGGTGTATCCTGGTTGATTGCAATGGGACCTGGAGTTAATTTTTTAGTTAAGAATGACATGGGATTTGATTTAGTTAATCATGATAGTTAAAGGTGATGTATCACACGAATAAGCTGTTGCTGCAGGTGATAAGTATTTTTTGTAATTATATTGAAGTGTGACACCACATACCAAACGCAACTTTAACTTTAATATTCCTCCAATCCATTGATTGAAATCAGTGTGCAATAAAGATTTCTCCGGTGATTGAAATCTCAAAAAAAAAAAATGTCCCTTCATTGCGCCATGAAATGCAGCCCTGGGCCGATGGTACGCCTTCGTCGAGACTAATCAGATGGAGGTAGCCCATTCACCACCCGGCCCTGTGGAAAGCCCAAGCCATCTTGAGAGTGGAGGGTTTCGTGTGCTTAAACCAGACCTGACTGCCTACCCCGTAGCTAGGTCGGTCGGTCTCGGTCCCCTTCCGCGCTGCGCCCTCGGAGCCGCGGACGGCCTCACCAGTCACCACCCTGTCCACCACCGAAGCCGCTGCAATGGCGGCCTCCGACACCCAGGAGGGAGGCGCCTCCGCAGCGGGCCGCGCGGGGCAGGACGACGCGCCTGAGCCGCAGCGAGAACTGGTGGCGGCGGGCGAGCAGGCCGCCTCCGATGACGCTCCAGTGGCGCCCGGCGCTTCCGACGACGACGAAGGAGAAGAAGGCGAAGCGGGGGAGGCAGACGCGCCTGAGACACTGCGGGAACTGGAGGCGGCGGGAGAGCAAGCCGCCCCCGATCACGCCCCGGTGGCGCCCGCCGCTGCGGAAGATGAAGAGGTCGCCCGCGGAGTAGTCGAAGCGGAGCAGGACGACGCGCCCGAGCCGGAGGAGGAACAGGAGGCGGAAGAGGGAGGGCAGGAAATGGATGCCGACGCCACGGAGCAGGATGAGGAGGGGGAGGGAGGAGAGGACGGGGAGGCTGCCCCGACGCACCTCCCATTCGCCCCCACGGATGAAGAGGTACTGGACTTGGCCTCCCACCTTTCTCCCCGTCTCGCGTTTCCCTGCAGAGCGGCGAGGGTATTTGTGATGGTTTTCATTTCCCTGCCTCTCACGAGCATTCCGTCGAGCAGTTGGTGCCCGCTTTGAGGATGACGGCCATGCTGTGTTGTTAGGAGAAACTAAGCGTTCTGTACCCCAGGGTGACGAAGCGAAGATATTCCACACTGGCATACTGTGCTCCATGGCCATGCTGGATGTTAGGTTGAATTCTCTTGCCATTTATGGGGTGGAGCGTGGATTTCTGGGGAATATCAACTTGCATTTTCACAACTCTTCTGCAAATTGGTCATGCGATTTCGTTTACAATTGATTGCTATAGTTTGCATCCTCAAATCTCTCACAAGCAACTGCTTACTTTCAATATGGCACTTCAATGTACATATTTTTAACACCTGGAGTTTAGTTACCTTAAGCAACTACTTAATATATTCCCTTTCCCTGCAAAAAAAAAAGCAACTAGTTGCTGTAAATATGAAACTTGGATGTGCATAATTTCAACAACTGGAGTTCAGTTCACTTGTCATCAACTTTTCCATTTTGCTACCTTGTAATAAAGACATAAATAGTTGCCGAACATGCTCCATTAGAGTTAAACTAAGATTGTGCTGTATTAATGCTCAATCTTATCGTCATAATTATCTGCAGTTACTTGATGACACAACCACGGTTGATCCAAGCTATACTATCTCTCTTATAAGGAAACTAATACCTAAGGGATCCAATCTGGATAAAGAGTTCAGGTGAGTGGTACTCCCATTAATTTTGCTTAGCAAAGAAGGCTGTTGTTAAAGACGACCTGGTTTTCCTAACGATGTCTACCTCTTGCAAAAAGTGACAAGCAGAGTGCCAATTCTGATGATGGGGAATCATCTCAACCTGATAATAAGGACCCTTCTGAAAAAGGTGACAAGCAGAGTGCCAATTCTGACGATGGGAAATCAACGCAACCTGATAACAGGGATCCTTCTGAAAAAAGTGACAGGCAGGGTTTTCCAGAAGAAAGGAGTGTCAGTTCTAATGATGGGGAGTCAACACTACCTGAGTATAAGGATCAGTGGGAAGAGTGTGGGTGCATTCTGTGGGACCTTGCGGCTAGTGAACCTCAAGCAGAACTTATGGTAATTATCTGGACCATTATAAAAGGATGTATTTCTTCTAAATGTTCTTCATAGCGGAAGGATGTTGTTTTGCTGTATGAAACTTCTTTATTGCAGGTCGGATTTTTACTGAACAAGATTACTAAGCAACAAGCATGATATGTGAGAGATTTTGATTGCCTTATCTATGTCTATACTGGCTTTAGACAAGTCTGTGTTTTAATATGACGTGGTGTTAACTGTGATTTGCTCAGGCTTTTCCTTTTGTAGTTCCTTCGTACTTTTTACTTACTGCACTGAATGAAAATAGATGAAGGGGGCATATATTTTCTCTCAGGCCTTGAATTTTAGTTCTGTAAATTTTTATTCTAGAAAATTCTGTAGTATAATTGATGAACCATATAAATTAATGATGCTGATAACTACATGTAAAGTTGCAATGTAAATGCTTATGTAATAATAACATGCTAATATCATCAAACACTTTAAATGAAAGGATGACTCCGTTGCAGTAAGTCAAAAGTATTTCTGCTAATTGATCTAACAGCAAGTCAAACATACAAAAGGGAAAGAAGGCTCAGATCATCAGTCATGCAGTTTCCTTTATACCTTAGTAAGTGTGCATCTTTGCTACTAATAGTGCACATATATTTTAACTCTTGCAGATCGATAATTCTGTACTTGAAGTGCTTTTGGAAAATCTTCGAGTGACAGATTCTTCTCGGGTGAAGGTAAAATGGAAATTTCCCTCTCCTGCTGCCTCCATTTTTTTTTTGCTAATCATTTCTGAAAATCTTGTTTATTTAAATATTTGGTCCGTGCAGGAAGTTTGTCTTGGAATCATGGGAAACTTAGCTTGTCATGAATCTCTAGTTGATGCAATCTGTTTGGAAAAGGGTTTAATTGCAACTGTTGTGCAGCAATTGTTTCTAGATGATGTCAGTTGCCTTTCTGAAACATTCAGGTTGGATATGTTTGAGATTAAGTCTTCAATTTTATTTGCTCTATTGGTCCTTCAGTAAGCTGTTGATCATTCTAGAATTGCAAGCTATTTCATCTTATGAAATTAAACTTTCATCATGTGAATTGTATTTGACATTTCAGTTCAGCACACATATGATTGCCATGCTGATAATATTATTTATGTTCTTGAATTTGTGCAGTGTGTATTTGTTAGACAACTTATGAATTCAGTTTCACCACTTAACTATGCGCCCATAAGCAAGACTACAGATGCTTACAAAGTATGTTACATGCATACATTTGCAGATTCACAACTAATCACAAGTTGCTGAACTGCAGATGAATTTTCTTGAACATACAACTCTTTTGCAGAAATATAACCACGTTAACTGTGTTAGTAGTTTTTTATTAATAGTATGGGGGATAAGAGCTAAGTAAATTTAGATTTTCTTATTGAGAACTTAATTTCTATAGTTGATGGTCAGAGCTTGGCGAGGCTGCTTTCTAATTATTCAGACTTGCAGACAATGAGAAGTGAGAACTGTGAAGTTCTTTGTATTCTTATCTGGCTTCTTGTTTTATGCCTCCTTTGCTTTTTGCATCCACCTGCGCTGTTTTTCTTAAATATTGCTTGTCTTGGTGGTTGTAGAATGTTCTTAAGACATGTTGTTGGCTTGACTTGCATCCATCACAAGATAGTTGGAATGAGTATTGTTGCAAAACAATTGTCAGTTGTGTATCCTCATATAATATTTCTTAAGACAGGTTGTTGGCTGCCATTCTTCGGAGCACCGCATCTGTTTCTTGGGCTGAAGCTCTCTTACCTGATGAGATTCTTTCACGTATTCTGTGGATACTTGGGAATACAGCGAATTTGACATTACTTGAGAAGGTATTGTACTGAATTCGTATATACAATCTACCTGTGCTCAATCTGTCTAGTCGGTCCTCACAAGTTCTGTAACTTCTGTTCTACTAAACTTGAAATTTGACATATATGGACACAATGTTTTTGTTTTGATCGTTAACTTGAATTTTGAGTTTTTGACATATATTGGCACAATGTTTCTCTTTTGTAAGATTTCGTGTAATAACAAATGTTTTAACTTTCTTTTAGCTCATTTTTTGTACACATGATGGCTGGGTACGTGTCTTTCATGCTTAGTTCTCTTATCAGTTCACCATATAATGATGTAGTTTCAGAAAAGTTGTCATCGGATTCCTACTATTGACTATTTCGTCAGCCCTAATAATTGTCCGTTGTAATGGTCCAGCCTTGTTCATTGCTATATATCCAAGTCATGCAAACAATGTTAGAGTTGTCCTTTGGTTCAGACTGTGTTCCTGTTTTTCTTCCATGGAATTTGCCAATAACATGGTTGACATCTGTGAAAATTCTTCTCTTAGGAGAAACTCTGAAGTTCTTGGACACGCATTTGGTAACAGTGGAGACTCTTGAGAAACATGTGATTGCAAATTGCAATTTTATTAAAATTTAGCTGCACAGATCTTATGGTCTTTGATCTAGTATCTATTTTATTTTTTGTTTAGATTAGCTCTTATAGCATAGAGAAAGCTTTTATTTTCATATACTCTTACTGTAAAATTGTTGTTACCTTTTTTTTGCGGGTTGCAAATATTAGCACAAACAAGCTATCACAATTATGTTCATCTTATTATGATATGGATCAGCTGAAATTTCATCCCTTTGTATTTGCATATGTTCAATAGTTTGATTATTTCATATGTTATTTACTGGGTGCAGAGCATTGACTTCATATCAACTGTCATGGATATCCAAGATATGATCGCTATGCTTATCCAGCCTTTGCTTAAAGCGGGTTTAGTTGACCATGTTATTGGGTTGCTAATAAGTGAGATTGAAAAATCACAGGAAGAGAAGCTAGACAGGTATGGTGAATTTTGAATTGAACTAACTTGAAATTCAGCAACATTTAAAAGTTAACTGCTACATATTTTGAACTATTCTTGTTCAAGTTTTTCTTAAGCTTCCCCTATGTTTTTGGTAAATTTTCTGTAGTTTAAGAATTAAGAACGGCCAACAGGCATATCTATTGAAGCTCATCAACCCATACACATTTGGGTTTGTAATCTGTTTAAGTACGGCATCTTGATTCATGGGATTCCGAAATGCAGCAATAGGAAAAGTCAGGATTGCAATGTCATACCGTCCTGAATCGTGTAGGATTGAATACCTTATGAATTTGCGCCAAAGATTGTTTGATTGTACAATTGAAAAAACATAGGACCTTTCCAAGTGGTTAGTGTCGATGGAAATTTTCCTACGAAATCTAGTTCAAAGAAATCCTTAGAAAATATACAATCCTGCTTATCAAATAACCACACAGGAAATTCTTCTAAGGGCCTGTTTGGATAGGGGGTATTAATCTGGAGGTTTATGGTATTTAGTTCAAATATGGGCAAATGCTGCATATAGAAATTCTCTTTATCCAAACAGCATAGAGGATTTGAATTCTCCTCTAAATTCCTTTATGTCAAAAGAGAACCTTAAAACTTCATAGAACATTTGTTACATTATCTGTCTTTTAGTGCAAAATTAGGTCCTTCAGTCTTATGGGATGTGGCATTTGATGTTTGCCAATAATTTTGTCTGGGCATTATATAGTTCTTATATTCCTGCTTCTCAGTTTTTGAATTTTGAATTAAGAACCTGGGACAAGAATGCAATTACCTTACCTTTTTCTCAACACATTTCAGGTCTGGTTCTCTTGATATGATCCTTCACTTCATGGAAGAATTATCAGCCATACACAGCGTTTCAGAAGTCATG
Source organism: Avena insularis (assembly GCA_023614405.1). Taxonomy (NCBI): domain Eukaryota; kingdom Viridiplantae; phylum Streptophyta; class Magnoliopsida; order Poales; family Poaceae; genus Avena; species Avena insularis. The sequence goes on from CM042691.1 coordinate 302,035,045, forward strand.
TCGTCGAGTGACCGACTGATGGAAGTGCTAGTTAGCATGATCAAGTCACCTGATAAGCATGAGGTGAGCATTGTCCTACCAGCATATTTGATCATCAGCCCATCTCATTTAACATCCACAAATTCTGGTTTGAAATATTTTGGAAGAAATGCATGGTCTCCTTCATATCCAATTGTTTCAGTTTGGTTAACTCATTACTTTTGCAGTTCCGAATTTCAATTGTCAGTAAATCGTGATATTCTTATTTTGAAAATTTGAAGAAACACCCCTTGCCTGTTTTATTTATACATTTGGCGAACTTAACCTTGTACTAACGCTTGTGAGTTCCACCCAACAATCTCAATGGTGACCTAGGGGTTTCTTCACCTGAAAGTTATGTAGATTCATATGTAGTAATGCAACTCAAGCATGGCACATTTATTCTTATTTCAAAACTCTTCTTCAGGTTGCGAGCTATTGCGCTTCGGTGGTGATCATAATATCAAATATTTTGACAGATGGAAAGCATCTGGTGCCTATGCTATCACATGGTAGGCACCTTTTTGTTAGCAATCTATCGAATTTTCTAAGCAACTGTTATTTGCTAAGCAGTCCGTTGTATGACTTGAAATCATGTTTCCGATTAGTGCAGTGATCCGGTATGTCAACTGTTTCAGATTTACCCTTCCTGGAGGGCCTATTTGACATTCTTCCACTGGTCCCTGATGATGATCAAGCTCGATATGCACTTTGGTGTACCTTACCACGTATCCTACCAGAAGCGCAAGAAACTGAGATGAACTCCTCATCCCTTGACCAGTTTGCGTCTCTCTTTTTAGGCAAGTTCACTCTCGTCAAAGATGACCTCAAGAGCCATGTGATTGACAAAGAGAACTTATCATCTGAAGATGCTCTTGTGATGGGCTGGACATCCAAATGTGTATCCTTTTTAAAACAAAATATAATTTGGTATCATAATGTCCTTCATGGAGATTTATATTTTAATCTGTATTTACAAAAATAAACGAGCATCAAACATGTTGCAATGCATTTTTGGCAGCACCATCACATTGTTTTTCCTATACTACAAATTTATTTGTAACAGCTCAGGGCAATCTCCTTCGTCATGGAGAGATGGATCGAGGAGAAGTCTTCGCAGAGCAACCAAGATGCTCCACCGGCTGGAAACTCCATCGACAGTGCTCGGGAGGTGCTGAGTTACTGCCACAAGGCGCTCCACTGACTTGGAAAAAACTCTACTGACAAGCTTTGCTGCAGTTTGTAATCAACACTGCTGACCTGAAATAGCGATATGTGGCTACTGGGATTTTGGAATCGGAAGTCTGTTAGAACCTATCGCTGCAGATAAACAGCGATGCTGTAAAGAAAATCATCAAATGGAAAATTAACTAGGGGCATGGGTGGGATACGGTATTTTGGGAAGTCCGATTGCCGAATTTGATTAGTTGCAAATTTGGCTTAAACTCTTGCTTTTCTTCTGTCATCCAAATTTGATATGTAAACAAAGACATGATGGACGCTGTCCGGCGGATATGGTTTACATATGGAATGACAGTTATCTCTATAAACACCTGGCTTTCATCCATTTTGCTTGCAATACCGTACGTCTATTCGCTGCCTGACAGGATTTGATCCCTTGAACTTGATTGTGCCTGTTTTATCGTTTAATGGTGACACCTTTTTGTGGATGACATTTGGTGTGGTGGAAAGCGGAGATATGAATTCTGTCTTCACTTTGTTCGTGACTCATCTCTTGTCCCAGTTTTTAACCTTTCATTCTGCTTCTCTGGTTCTCCCTAGGCATTGGCTATCATCCCTTCAGAAACCTTGTCAAAAACTGAAAAGCGGTGGTGATTGAGTTCCTTCATCAAAAGACTTGACCATACATTGCTCTAAAAAATAATTAAGTATATAGTACAATTCCATCAGTGTTTAAAATGTTAATGCCTTTTTTAGCGTGTCAGTTTTTTCAGGGAACTTTATCAAGTATTGCTGCCAATTAGCAAATGTCTACTACTCATTTTATTTTCATTCGACTGCTTCGGTTCTTAGAAGCCCGGTCCACAAACATTGGGCTACCGTATGGGCCCAATGGACGCCCGTATCGGTTTTCTGAACGCCTCGACTGCTAGTAGTATTTTCTTAGACCTGCGAACCGCAAGAAGAAAAAGAAAAGTAAAACCCAGGAAAATGGAGGGACGCGCCCGCGGCGGCGGCGCGCCTCGGACCGCCATGGACTACACGCTCGCGGCGCTGAAGCTCTTCGGCTCCCAGCTCTCGGGCTCCACCACGGCTCCCTCCTCCGAGGGATCCTCTCCCGCGCAGATGCTCTTCGGCATCCGATTCCAGCGCGCCTGGATCCAGGTCCCAGTTCCCGACCCCGCCTCTTCTCTTCTCTTCCCCGCACGCACGCACGCACTCCTCATTCCCTTCCCCATTCCTTCCTCCGATCCCTGACGAACTCGCAGCGGCAGGCAGGGTGTGATCGTGCGCGCGGAATACGGCATCGGTGACGGGACCCTGTTCCTGGATGACGGCTCCTGCGTCATCGAGCTCATGCTCCAATCCGAGGACGCCAAGGGCCAGTCCTGGCGCCCAGGTTCTCACGAATTTATTTTGGATTCTCTCGGTTATTTCGTCTTCTCTTATCAGACCACTAGATGGCTTCATTACTTAATTACCAGACCTGGTAAAGTAAGTGCTACCAGAGCAGTGTTTACATACTGTTTACAACGGTTTCACCCTGTTCGTCCTCACTCCTCAGGGCATCCAACCATCTCGGTCCTTTTCCTAACTAGCTCATGATTTCTTTGCTCTAGCTGATGGCCCTGTTTTGTGCTATAGGGATGTATGTGTTGGTGATTGGGGCATATGTTTCACCGGAGTCTCTGGACAAACTCCTGCCAGTGGTCAAGGTTCCATCTCCCGTCCTCACTCTCTTTGTGCATCCTTGCCTTGCCTGCTGTAATGCGTATTTTCATCCGTACACTAATAATCTGAGGTTTTCTGTTAGTGTTTTCTATGTTGTTTGATGCGGATTTCAGTCTTGGAATTACTTGAATACTTGAGCGAACACCTAGAGTTTCGGGCTGTGTAGCTGGTGGTTAACTGGTTATACAATAGAAAACAATAGTAATGCATGCTAATGTTCAAGTAGCACTCCTGATTTTAGGCTGGATATCCTTAAAACTGAAGTAGATTTTTTCATTGATAAAGTGTTTCGGTCCTAGATTAATGAGGTTTTTGTTTGAACAATGATTATTGAAGTTCTCTTTGTTAAATGAGCTTTGTATACCATTGTGCTTGTTATGAGAAGAGATAACTGATGGAAGGGGAGAGAAGTCCACTTTACCCCCTAAATTCATCCTGGAGTTTGGACAGCAACCCTGAACTTTGATTTAGTTCAGAATACACCCCCGAATTCAGAAAACCGTCTAAAAGCCACCCATTTCTCTGTTCACTGGTTTTGACTTGGTTTTATTCCAGCAAATCATGCGACATCATCTGTTCCTCTACCTTTCTGCCATCTAAGCTCACTTATATCTCTCTGATCTGATCATCTTTCCCACATGACCTCCCTATGGTGAGCTCCTTCTTCTCCCGAGGGCAAGGGTTCTGCCCGAGCAACTCGTAGAGCACCTTGGCCGATTCCCCAGCCATATGCCTCCATGGGAGCTGCTCGGAGTACAAGCACACCGGCAGCGCGCTGAAAGTGAGCGAGTGTCCGGTGTCAGGGGCCGCGCCTCAGAGGCGGCGCTAGCGCTACACGATGGATGTGTCCGTGTAGGCGCCCCGGGTGGCAACACCATGTCATCCCAACTGCTAATCTGCCTTCCACCCTGATGGAATGTACTCCAGAACCCCAACATCTGCTAATCTGCAGGTTGCACATAGAAGCAGAAGTGGCAGCACTAACACGGCCATGGCTGGCAACGCCATTTTGATCTGTGCGGGATCAGATTCTTCTCCAATCTAGCGGAGGCATCCACCCTAAGCTGAAGACAAAGCAATCTATTCCTATCCTAAACTGAAGTAGCAATCTAACCTTCAGCATGGAGTCCTCCCTCATGCGATTGACTCTTAAGGGAAGAGCTTGATTGCTAGCCTAGACGAGAGAGGAACGAGCACCAAGCATCAGCCATGACGTGCATGGTCGCCCACAATTGGAGGCTAGCTAGGTAAGTCCTCCGCTGCGGACAGAAATTCAAGCTCCTCCGCCACTGGAAGGCAGGAAATTGATAATGCCAGGAGAGCCGTCCGAAGTGGGAGGAGGGGCACTACACTGGAGGCTGGCTGGTAGTGTCGGCGACATGCCTCCCTCCCCCGGCAGCTGGCACTCAGGGGCTTTGGCTGGCGCTTTGCTCTGTTTTAGTGTCGGGCTGTCGGCTTTTGTTCAGGAGTGAAACAGCATTCGGGGAGAAAATAGAGAAAAGAAGGCAGAGAATAATGACTGGGCAGCCGAGTTGGCAAAGAAGTGAAAAACCAGCAATGTATAGCAGGATAAAACTGGAGTTAAACCAGTCAATTCGTTGGAAGGGGTGTATTTTACATGGTTTTGTGAGTTTGAGGGGGTATTTCGAACCAAATCAAAGTTTAGGGTTGTAATCCGAACTGTTGGACAAGTTCAGGGGGTTAAATTGGACTTCTGTATGGAAGGGCTACGTTTTCATGTAATGTTTCTCATGCTTCTTTAATTCCAGCATCTTGTACATGTTGGAAAGAAATGAAGGTGAATATATGAGCCGAATTTTTGTCTCCATGCTTGACGTGCATCATGCTGTCGGATATGCCTAGCCGTTTTATGAGTTCAGCTTGCTGTGGTGCTTCCATGTATTCCAGGCGCCAGATGATGGCCAGCTAGGCATCCGTGCTCTTAATTCTCGTGCTAAATTTACAGCGCGGACGTCATGCCATAAATATTTGCAAAAAATAAGAGAGGGGAAACAATTTTGTTGATCCCATTTTGTTTGACCCTCTGTCGTTAGATTCTCCAATGACTTGCATCTTATTCCCTAAACTCTGCGTTCAGTTTCTATTGAATGGCAGTTGCTGGTTACTGTTTGTTTTCTCAACGCTAAACCCATAGCCAAGCTTCCACAGGAAGACGTTATATCCTGCATCAATGTGCACGCTGTCGTCCCCTTATCAACATCTCATTTAACATCTGTGAACTTGATCGTTGCAGGTCCACAAGATAGTCGATCTCTCCACACAGCCAAACCGTGAAGCGATGTGGTATATGGAAGTAGCTGAGGCGTACGACTTCTTCTACGCGACTGCTGGCTCCCCGTCATGAGTACCTGCTCTGCTCCTTGGTCGCCCCTGCTACTTCGTTTCAGTTTAGTCTATGCATCCTTTACCCTGTAACGTTGATAAACTGTATCCCTCTATACGAACTGTAACCGTGCATCAGTTTTTAGACATGGAATACCAGAGCTTGCCACCAAATCCGTAACAAACTTGAGGGAGCTTTAGCTATTACCCTAGCAAAACTTCCGAATTGCATCTTCTACTGAAATCTACTTCCACTTTCAAGTAGTTCCGATGAAAGCTTTAGCTATTAGCCTAGCAACTTGCAAATTCTTTGGGTGAAACCTTTGAACAGAAAAATAGAGCTTTCAACCAAAACAAGCCAACTTTTGAGGTCATCATTGTACAGCTTTCAACCCAAGAAGCTTGAGCTATAAACTAATAAAGCAAAAAATTGTAAATTTTCCATTTACGACTTTGAATCAGATTAACAAATTAAAATTCAAACCTGATAATGGAGTTTTACCGGTGTCTTGAGACTGAAGGAAGAAGTAAAGAGGGTCGAGACCGTGGGGGAGGGTTTGGGAGTTTCTTGCCTGCAGTTGAGACTATTTTGTAGACGTCTACTATTGCAAATACCCTGAAATATTATCCCTCAACCTACCACGTCTAAGTGAACATTCCCGATGTACTGCAATATTTAGTGATTATTTCGTGGGGGAGGGTTTGGGAGTATATGTATAAGTATGCCAGCTACTGCTCTTGGTTTGTTCATGAACACTGTTTCGGCTAATCAAACTACTGCTATGTTGAATTTCTCTGTATGATAGTCATTGTTCTGTTCTGTATGGCTATCATGTTTGGTAGACCAAATCATACTAGTTTAGTATCAACTATCAAGTATCAACATGTCAACAAATCGAGGCATTTCCGGAGATACCACTTTACTATCAAGTATCAACATGTCAAGAGTCGTATCTTCCTAGTAAACATTGATGGTAGAACCTGGACCTTTTCTGGTGGTCGCATGGAAACAAATACTGTATAACTTCACTTTTTGACAAAAAATATAGCGATTTAGTAAATTTGTCCCAATAGAGAAAAATATTACTTATTAGAATAGAATTAGAACAATAATACAAAAGTTTGCATGGCTCTAAATTTGCAACTTGCTGTTACAAACAGGCAAGACTGAAATATGACTAGCAGCTACTCCGATGAGCATGTCTCTGTGTCGACGAGCATGTCCCGCAATCCGTGGAACTGGTCGCAGTCACACCCCTCAGCGCCAATTTCTGCGAACGCTGCCACGAGCCTCGGCACCAGGTTTGCGAGTGCCAGCCTTAACCCGGCCGAGCATTTGCGCCCCTCCTCCTTGCTCTCTTCCGTAGCCCGGGCTTCGCTGTCGAGCGTGCCAACTATGCATCCTCTCAGGTACGCCTCGCATGCTCCGAGCACGAATCGTCCCTGGCGACGGAAGTGGTCCCTCACGAATTCCTCGAATCCCTGCGGCGGTCGGCGAAGTAGGTGGAGCATGCTCCGGAGGGTGAGCAAGTAGGCGTTCTCTCTATACGGCGGCGCGTTGCGGCGACCCTCCGGCCTGTTGGCCAGGGCCTCGTAGCCGGCCTCGTTGAAGAAAGGCTGGTCGTTGAGGATGAGGCCCTGGATGGAGACGACGACCTGAAGGAGGGTTGAAGTCGCCGGCAACCATTCCTCGGAGCCCTCCCCGCCGAAGGTGCCTAGCAGGCTGAGGCACACCGTGCCGGAGTCGTAGAGGTTGGGGTTGAGGTTGAGACCGAAGGAGTGGTAGTACACCAGCGGCGGCTCGTCGGGGTAGGTCGGGGGGAGGTGCATGTCGAAGAAGAAGAGCCCGTCCTGGTACGGCGTCCCGGTCGCACCCACCATCACCGCCCGAACAAGGTCCATGCGGTCCTCGAAGGCGCGGACGTAAATGGTGTCTGGTAGGTTGTTCTCCAGTATCTTCCATTCCTTCTGCACTGCCTTGACCCACTTCTTTCCACCATTGCTTCCCTGCATTTGGAAGAATTGATGGTCAGTTGTGACATATTCTACTTATTATGGAGATCTTCACAAATTTGAGGAAAAAACGTTAACAAAAGCTTTGTATATCTGAGAAATATGAAATTACCTGGTCCAGGCTGTCAAGGTAGTGGTGATCCGGAGGGCTTTGTGTGACATCGAAATTTGGGAAACCGGTGGTCTCTACAGTACTTTCGCCCTTCTTGGTAAAGTCATCATCATCGGCGCCTGCATCGTCGTCGTCGCTGGTCGCTGCAGCAGCGGTGTCGTGAATCGCGTCACCATTGCCTGTATCATCGTGATCGTCGGTTACCAGCATTAGCGTTCCCACATTGGCCGTCGGTGCATCTAATTCTGAGCTTGAAGAAGACGACGACGACGATGGCGACAACCTGTTGGGCAAGTATCTCATGGCTTGAGCCAGCACTTGGACTAGCAATCGGAGCACGGGCTGGACGATAGCACGCAGCCGGCTTGCTCTCGTCGCTGCAGTGCCATCTTTATCCATCGAGTCGTTGCCACCTTCGACATTGCTATCGTTGGCTGGGTGCTGTGGATAATTGCCATGGAATCAGTTAGGCCACACATAGGTAAATTGATTGTCAAGCCAATAAGAAATTGCGTCCTAGTACATGCTACAGCTACATGTGTATATACTATAGTAGTATACAATGCAAGATAGAGTACCGTATTATTGATCGCATCCTCCTCCCTGTCGTCGTCCGACTCCGATGATGACGACGACGACGACGACGAATCATCAGTATCCATTTTAGCCTGTAGATCCGAGTAGTGGTGCTCCCTGACGACACTGATCTCATGGGGTAACACCTGGGGGATAATCCAAGAGAACAGGTCAGCAATCATGGAATCTGAGTCGAGAATACATACTACCATTGAGGTGTGCGGCAGTAGCTAGCTAGCTAGGTAATCAGTCAATTAGCCATACATACCATTGAGGTGCTGCCGTCGCCCCACCTGACTTGGGCACGGCCGTCACGAAGGTCGACAACGCGGCCGACCCATGAAAGATCGGCAACGGCTGTGGCGCTTCTGTCTTCGGAACATCCCGGCGGCGGCAGCGGCCGGAGGACGACATTTCCGTAGTAAACGAAGTTGTCCTTTCGCCAGGCGAGATCGTAGGCGCTCACGGTGTCGACGTCCTCCTCGGGGCTCGAAGAGGCATCCTTGCACCACGACACGCCGACCGTCTGGTCCTCGAAGCTCACGCTTCGGACCACGCCGACGCGTCTGCCGCCGCTAGCTTCGTCTTTGCTGCCGCCGGTCGTCGCGGCCTTGTCAATAACGTAGAGCTCGGGGAAGAACTCGTCCAGGATGGTGAGGGCGTAGGGCATAAGGGACTTGGACGGCACCCCGCGCTGCCTCGTGCCGTCCTGCCACCACAGCACGTCGACGGTGGTGCTGGTGCTGGCGACGGTCATGGGCTGCTCGATCTCCTCGTGTCTCCTCTGTCCCCGCCGTGCCCGCCTCTGCCGGAGAAACTGCTTCCGGCTCAGCGGCTTCTTCCCTGCTGCTGCTGCTGCTTCGGCGGAGGATGATGGCTCGTCTTGTTCTCGAACGAAGCAGCGATCGCCTATACTCCATAGGCACTCCATGGCGGAGCAGAAGTAGGTCAGGTTGCTAGGTTTTTGGTAGGCCGGAGGAGCCGACGCCTGTATGCGCCGCAGGTCGGTGCCAACGCCGTCGTGCGCCGATGCGACCCAGCAGACGTGGACTCCGGCCATCTCCACCTTGCTGATGGTGCCCACCCTGCGGCAGGGGTTCCAGCACCCATAGAGCCAGCGGCAGGTCTTGAACATGTCCACCGGCCCCGTGACGCGCTGCCCCGGGTAGAGGCGCGTGTTCATCTGGCTGCGGAAATAACGTCGCCCCCCTGCGCCTGCTGTCGTCGCGACCGGCAGCAGCTTCTTCGACCGTTCGTCGCCGATGACCTTGCAGACGGCGCCGTCGTCGAACGCCACGCTGAAGTTGAGGGACACCTCGAGGACCCGGCCGAGCCACGGGCCGGACACCACGAAGTCGCCAAGGCTGAGCTCCCTGACGCGTCGCAGGCTGTCCGGCGACACCCCGCTCATGGCCACCGCGGCGGCCGGCTCTCCGTCGTCGCCGAGCTTCACGAGGTCGAGCACGGTGCTGAATCCTGTCACGGCGCCGACCCGGCCGTCCTCCGACACGACGACGTCGCCAAGGGGCCAGCGGTTCCTGTCGACGACGGTGATGTCGGTGAACTCCGCGGCCTTCAACGTGCCGTCCGCCCGCACAATCCCGAACGTGCCTGCGGGGAGCTTAGGGAAGTAGGGGTGGCCTTCCGGGACCATCCTGCCCTGGAAGCCAGGAGCATCATCGCCTTTCGCCTCGACCCTCAAAAAGTCACTTCGGTAAGTATGCTCGGCGACGACGTCCATTACTACAACTTGCGACGAGGTCCGTCTTTCTGTCATCTTGCGCGTCGACCGATCGATCAAAACGCAAGGCAGACTGCGATCGACTTTGGCAGGCAATGTCGCGTGTTCTTTCTTGAGGGATTTAAGCTATGTAGGTGTTCTATATATAGTATCAAGGGCATGTTTGTCCGGCAGTTTGAGTCCATGTCGGACTGCTGCACAAACATACCAGAGATCAAACCGGAGAAACATAGGGTAATTCGCAACGGACTCCCTGGTGCCCAGCTGGTCGTGGAACCGGAACCTCGGTTATAATTCGCAACGGACTCGGACTACACAAAGGCATGCGTCAATATTTTTTTTGTTGTATAAAATACGCGTAGCATGCGTCAGTTAGTTAATTATAATCGGATTTGCCAAAACCAGGGAGACTGTTTTATGTACACCACGGGAAAACGTGAAGGAGCTTACGGCCATTTGTCGGGGCTATCAGCGTAGACCCGATATGCCTACGACACTAAAAACCGTCAGCGTAGACCTGTCATCCGCTTAGCTAGATATGTGTCGACGGCTACGGTTGGCATATGGGGACCTATGCCCCTATGGCCTGTCGGCAATGCCCTAGCCGTCGGCATAAGTCTTTGCCACGTGGCTCTAGCGAACCCCTAAGATAGCAGCTTGATGGTGTTACCCCCTTAGGCACGTCAGCATAGCTATTTTGCTTTTCCCATTAATAATGCTTCCACTTTCTTTGATTTACTTATCTTTAGTTTGCATTTGATTTTTTGTTGCATTGTACTTTTACTTACTATTGGTATATCACATTGAATCAAACAATACAAAGTATTTGATTCTTTAAAATTTTCTTATGATCACACATGGGCTCACATAAAATGATATTACAGAAAACTCCCGCGTTGGGTCAACCGTGTGGTAAATGAGCTCAATCTTAGTTTCCCGTGTTGATATGACCTAATCTAATAAAAATACAGATAAAAGCTCATTGGTCAACCATCATTGGAGCCGGTCAAAAGGGTAGAACTACAGGCTCACGATCTAGGGTTTCCCTGGAAACGGCGGATCTAAGAGCCGGAATACCTCAAAATATGTATGTGGCCCTAGAATATATATAACAGTGTGGTGGGACGTTGAGATATCCAAAAGATACGCATTGTAACACCCTCGGATCGGCTCTATGCAAGTTTTAGCGATTCCCGCCAAACCCGCATAGAAACGATTCAAAGGTGCCCACCAGACACTTGCGTGCGGGTGGAAAACGAAGTAATATCATTACACAATAGTCCACGATGGAACACACAGAACAGATATATACAACAACGACTCCATGAGTCAAGAATATAGATATACAATACAAAGATCCAAATTACCTTAAAAATGATTCAACGTCCGAGTACAAACTAGATGCAAATTGAGCTAAGAGCCCTGAAGAATAACCAATGGTGTCCATAACCCTGCCCAGGCCAAGCCGAAAGGATAACCCTGCTAACGACATCGATCTCAAACCTGCTTAAACAAAAGGGGTGCCGACAAAGGACAAAGGAAAAAAGAGCGATCAATACTGAGGCCAGTACACGACGAGTCTTAGAATTCGGCGGTCCTCGCCTACATAGGTATGGTGGACTGAAGCGGCGGCGCAGCATTCACTAAACAACCTATAGAGACTCGATACAACTGTCGGCTATCAGAGAGGGATAAGAAAGACCTACTCGGACCCAACCTGATACTAACATCAAACATACCCATCCTGGCGTTTCCCCCTCGAGACCAAACGAGGAAGTCAGACCGAGGAACTCACACAGTTGGTAGTTTTATTCATTCCATTATAGTTGCAGCAATTACTAGTCCGATATAAATAGCATGAGTCATCCTCATATTATAAACAATGGGCAGTTTTAGTTAACCATTCCGCTGTAGTTGCAATACTTACTAGTCAGATACAATTGTAGCATGTGACAACCCAAATCCAGCAGTTGTTGGCACTTTTATTTAGCCATTCCATTATAGTGAAGCTGATTACTAGTTATTTCAAATTCAAATTTAAAGCACTACTTTAGTTATGGTTGTCTATGATCGAGATATTGTGCTCCAAGTCGTCCATAACCGCGGACACGGCTTTCAGAAAGTTTTACCCTGCAGGGGGCACAAATAGCAACACACGCACGATCAACCTCGGAAAAACCAAATGAAAACCCAACGAGGCATCACGGCAAATAAATCACAAGATTCATATAATATTTCAGGGGGTCACCCTACTAAGCTACCCGCGACGAAGTTGGTCGGCTCCGAGACGGACCCAGAGGTTTGTGACAATGGCTGTAAACGACTGGGAACCCGAAAGTGTGACTGGACTTGTCGATACCGCGAAAACATTCCACATTTGTTCCAAAACAGTACAGGCGCTCCACGCGTAATCGTAAATAAAGCAGTAAAGCATGACATAAGTACAAGATAGTAATAAAGCCCCGAACTACTTTGTGGCCCCAAGAAATAAGATATGACTCAAGCTCATGCTAAGGGGATTCATGGTCCCACGTGCGGATAGTGTGAATAGTCAAGGAACAGGTATCAAGTACTCGGGGTCCTACGGGACACAAGTGGACGGTTAAAAATCAAATAACATCTATTGCCCACCTGTGCCTCTGCATTATTTACCTACTTTCAATTTTAGTTATTAAACTGTAATTAAAGCCATGATCATCTCTGTAGCACCCCGGGTAAAACCACTACTAGAAAATCGTTGTTGTTTTTATCATGTGCATCATCATGACATCAACATGCATGTGTCTGTCTAAAACTATTCCCGAAAAGCCCTATTTTATTTTCTATAAATCTCCCTCTCTCTATTTCAAATGTCAAACCCTGGACTTTGCCGGACTTTTGGTTTGTCTAAAAACTACTTACAAAATGTTTAGTTATTTTTTTTTAAAAAAAAACCATTTTTTTTAAATCCCCGAGGGAGACCGCCGACGGCCCAGCTAGCAGCAGTCTACAACCTCGGTAGCACCAAACCATAACCCTAAATATCTTCCCTTCCCAAACTCTAACCTACCCCTACCCCTCAGACCTCATCTGCCGCCACCCCCTGGGACACACACACCCAACACAACACCCCACCCCACCCGGTCAACACTACCCTTCCGCGAGTGAGCAACGCGACCACGTCGCTCTCCCCTGGACCAACCACCCCGCCAGGACCTCTTTTCCCTCGATTCCTGCACGTCGTACCCGACCCCACTCGCTCGGGATCAGCCCCGCATCGGCCCACCTTGCTCCCGACGCGAACCCCTCCTCTCACTCTGCCAACGCTCCTCTGCTCCCGCAATCTCCGCCATCAGACCCTCGCCTTCCCTCGTTCTCTGGTGCTCCGGCCCTCGCCTTCCTTTCCTGGTCCCGTCACCCACCGCCTCGCAGCAGCAAACAGCGCTCCCTCGCGCGCATATCTCCTCCCCACCTACACCTGCCTCAAGCCCCGGCCGCTGTGGCCCTCGCGCAGAGCCGGTCGACCCCGGCCTCTGCGAGCCACCGCCCAACTCCCCACCTCATATGGCGCCCAGCACGCCACGCCCCCCTCGCCTCCGACGGGAGCCCTGACTCCGCCTGCGCGGTGCGCTGCCGCCTGTGTCGCTCCACTCGCCCTGCGCCTCTCACCGGCCGCCAACGCCCTCACTGTCGGCAACCCTCTCCACTGCCGGCCTTTCCTTCTCCCGAACTGCCCTCCACCGAACCGGCGCCGCCATCGCAGGTCGACTGCAGTACCCGGACGTCCTCCGTGTCGGCCCCAGTTTTCTCTTCTCCGTCTTTGTACCGTCGCCGTGAGTTTCACATGTGTGGGGCTGGGTGAGCCTCTCCTTCTCACGTGTAGTATTGTTCCACAGTAAGCTCTATGCGATTGGTGTTGCTCCTGTTCTTCTTGTCTGTATCATGCTCATACACGTCCTTGGTACATGTATTTGCGATAGTGCCATAATCCTCGGTGTGTGCTAGCTACTAGAACCCCGAAGACCAATCCCTGCGCCGAACCCCGGAACCCAAGATCTTCGAACCAATGTGTGACCCCTATCCGAGACCCCTATATTTTATAAATGCCATTTATATAAATTGTTGCATATTAAATTGTTCATGCTTGCATCTCATCATGTGGTTTGGGGCTTTTGTCGATGCACCTAAATTAAATATGGAGGCCGTATGCGGAAGAATCTAGTCTATCATTGGCTCCATTTAAATTTGTATAGCGAATTGATGCCATGTATTGCCTTGTTAAAATAACATTTAAATTGTGGGGTATCTAAACAACTTGAACCATCTAAATAAATATCGGGACCCCGGTTCCGCTTAATCTTGCCTAATTGCACCGTACCTTTGCCATGTCATACATCATACATGCATCATGCCTGATCTTCTGTCGTAGTATTAAATAGTGCATCCGATGTTTCTTCTAGTGTTTTGCTTCTTCGCGGATAAGATCGATGAGTTGATGTGAGCTTCGCCCCGATCTTCGGATGAACCTTCGGCAATATTTTCAGGCGAGCATTCTCCCCCTTTCTACCTATCTTACTTTTATAGTCTTTATTTCCTCCTGTTGATCTACTGCTATCTGTAATGCGATGCTCTAGTTTTCGTACCCGTGATATCCCTTGCAGCCATTAAATTGCTTTGGACACATCCTATTACCTGTTGTTTGGTAGATAGTCAGCCTTGCGAGTCGTAGTTGCTTGCGCAGGTGTTGCGTCGCGACGTCGATGTTTCACAGTTATTGGAGTAATGCCTTATGTTTAATGTTGGAGATGATTATAATTTTAATTACCGTTTAATAACTAAAATTGAAGTAGGTAAATAATGCAGAGGCACAGGTGCGCAATAGATGTTATTTGGTGAAAGAGCAGTTTTCTATCCCTCTGATTTTGATGTTTGATAACAATACACTTATCGATTTAACCGTGTACTAAGTTTACCACAAGATTGATAAAAGAAGGCACAAGTCATGGCATAGCTTTTTCCCTGCGTAAAAACCGTCAACCGGTAATCTTCGCAACAACCGTACTATCATTGACACCGGTATTACTGGTTCGAGATCGGTTGGCAGCGATAAAGGAGAAGGGTGCGATTAGTCAAGACCACCGGTACCACGGGTTGCACTACCGGCCCAACCGGTAGTACCGCTTGATACAAGCAGTACTACCGCTTGAGGCGATCGCATCGCTGTGGGTACCAGCATATCGACTAGCACCTCCCTCTCGTTTTTGGTCGACTAAGCGGTATTTGGGAACAGATACTACCTTCAACCGTAGTACCGCTTACCACCACCGGTACTACCGCTTGGGGGTAGTAACGCAAGGGGGTACCACCCAATACTGAAGATTTCTGAAGAACAAGGTCACCACCGCATTGGTCCCAGTCTTGGACCGGTAGTCAGATGCAAGCGTACTACGCTTGAGTACCGGTAGTACCGGTCATTAAATGCTCCAACGGCCATTTATTTCGTGGAGGGGTATAAATACCCCTCCACCTACCTTGGGACAAGGTGCTCAGCTCATTAAAGTCATTGGCCACCATTGGAGTCCATTGGAGCCACTCAATTCTTAAGATCTCATCATCCAACCCCCCAAAGTCCTTGATCTTTGGGGAATCGAAGGAGGAGGCCCCGATCTACTACTTCACCAAAAGAGATTTTCATTTCCCCCTCATTTTATTGAGGGCCCCTTTGCTCTAGTGTTTTGTTGGAAACCCTAGCTCTTGCTTTTGTTCTTACAAGCTTGTCTTTGATTGCTTTGACAGCTTGCTTGTATTTGGGAGCCTCCGATTAAGTTGTGGATGTGTGTCCCAAACTTGTAACGGTGCCGGCTTCCACCTTGAAGGTTGCCGATATAGTGGAAGGTGAATCGATCCCGTTGGGGTGAGATTCATCGGAGAACAAGGGAGGCCTTTCGTGGCGTTGGTGGTTTGAAACCACCCCCTCTCCAAACATAGACGATTCCCTCAAAAGGAAGGAACTACGGAAACAAATCCTTGTGTCTCCGCGTCCTTTTTGGTTACCTCTATCCTTTACCGCACCTTACTTACTTGTTACTACTTTGTGTTGTGGTAGTTCTTGCATATTTGTCATATAGGTAAATTCACCTTAGTTGCATTATCTAGAGAATTTACCTTATTGTCAAACCTTAATTTGAAAAAGAAGAAAATTTGAAGTAGCACCTATTCACCCCCTCCCCTCTAGGTTCCCATACGATCCTTTCAATTGGTATCAGAGCCTCGGCTCTTTATTCAGGCTTTACCGCCTAAGAGAATATGGGTAGCCATGATGGGGATGGTGGTAGTGAGTCAACCCCGGTGACCATGGAAGATCTCAAAAACTTGGAAACAAGATTGAGCTCTTCCTTGGTCAACAAAGTCAAGAAGATGCTTGAGCAACTTCTTAAAGACAAAGATGGCTCATCACCCCCATCCCCTCAAGAGGAACTACCATCCGTACCTAAAGGGAATACTCCGGTATCCCCCGAAGGTATGGTGGTAGGGGATAAACTAGACAATGCTCATTCCTCCACACGAATTGATGGGGGGAAAGGCGAGAACCGTGATTCTTGGTACTCTCCCGATCCTCCCATCCCTCACCCTCATGTGTACAATAGAGGTGACCCACCTAAGCTAGAAGAGTCTGCTACTTTTGCTCAATGGCAATCACTAATGAGAACTCATATGCGCAGCTCATGCATTGAACTATGGAACATCATCGAGCATGGACTCTTTATTGGGGATCCAAACAACTTGACAAGAAGAGAGGTTGTCAATAGTCAACTCAATGCCACTGCTTTGCATATGATTCAACAAGGATTGGGAACAAAGGATTATCCTCACATTGAGCATTTTAGCATTGCCAAGGAAGCTTGGGATGCTCTCACTGTGTTGTTTGTTGGAAATGAGAGTATGAGGAGGAAGATATGATGCTCTAAGCAATGAAGCCAAGGTTTCTACATGAAAGAAGGTGAAGATCAAGACATGTATCGAAGGCTCAAGACCACCGCCACCGCTTTTAGAAATGTGGGTGCCTCACATGTGGATGATGCATGGATAAAAAGGAAATATGTGAGTGCACTCATGCCTTTTGAGCCCACCGACTTGAAAAGCTTACAAGGTAGACACAACTATCATCTCATGACCTCAAATGAAGTTATGCAAGAGATGGCCGCTTTCAAGGTCGCCGCCAAGAATGCCAAAGATGCCCGCGCTCGTGCCCTCGGTATGAGCAATGTGGTCAATGTTGCTTTGAAGGCCAAAGTTGTGGACTTTGAAGATGAAGATGATAGTGATGAAGGTCTCCCCTTGGACCATCCCGATGACGTCAAGATTGCTCATAGTCAATACATGGCTTTCTATGCCAAGAACTTTTGGAAGAACCCCGCCAAGGCCAAGATGGAAATGCAACGAAGAAGCAATCCAAATGGGAAAAGAGAGAATACCACTCGGTTGAGAACTTGCTTTAACTGTGGTGACCGCTATCACTTTGTGGCAAGATGTCCCTATGAGAAGAGAGAGGATTACGGTGGTAAGCTTGTGTTGAAAAAGACTCTCAAGGCACCTTACAAGAAACCCTTCATCAAGAAGAATCCCGTCAACAAGAAGCCGGGAGAAATTGTGTTGATCACTCATGAAGAATACTCCTCCGACAATGAAGATGATGAAGATGAGGAAGATGAAACTTCGCATGGTGTGGCTGCTCTAGCCACCACCTCTTCTCCAACACTCTCACTCTTTGATTCTCCAAATGAGAACTCTTCCACCAAGAACGTCACTTGCCTTATGGCAAGAGGAACGGATGTATCATCATCATCCCACTCTACTCGATTAGATAATGATGAATGTGATGATGAAATGTCTCTTGATGTTAAAAAGGAATTAATTGCCTTTGATGAGTTCATGACTAACCTAGAAGGTGATGCTAAGCTACATTTTGGGAACATCTTAGATCAACTCTCCCATACTCAAGAGCTTCTAGATGTTAGATGTAAACTTGGGCATGAACATATGATTGAACTAGAGGCTTTGAGCAATGCTCTAGAAGAAGAACAAGAGACTAGGTTGTCTCTTGAGTCAAAGCTTGAAGGGCTTGATGAGGCCAATGACATCATTGTTAACAAACTCATCAAAGAGCGTGATCATGCTATTGCTAAATACAAACGTGCTAAAAAGGACAAGATTGAGTTTGGTGTGGTTCATGAAAAACTTGCCGAGGATTTTAGCTTGCTTAACAAGGCCCACAAGGTCTTGGAGAGTGAACTCTTGTCTCTCACAAAGTCCCATGAAACACTTCAAACTCAATTGGCCAATATTCCTTCACCTAGTAACTTCATTCCATCTAGTAGCACAACTATCCTTGAAGAGAATGCTAGGTTGAAGGGGGAGCTATGAAGGCCACATTTCCACAAGGCAACAAGTCTATTGATGATCTATTGAGCAAGCAAAGGCGAGTGGTGATAAAGGGGGCATTGGTTTTGTCTCCAAAACAAAGAAGAAGAACAACAAGAAGAAGAAGGACATACCCGCACAAGTGACCAACAAGACCCTTGTGGAGTGTAAGACCACAAGTGGTAAAACCATGTCCCATGATGACTTTGCGGGTAGTGCTAACCCTCACTATGTTCTAATGCGTGATTACTATGGTGATGTGTATGCACAATATGTTGGTCCTTATGATGGTTATATTGCTTGGTCTATTTGGGTTCCCAAGACCCTTGTTGCTAACAAAGAGGACCCATTGAAAATGGGTACCTAAAACTAGCTTGATCTTTTGTAGACCTATGCTTAGGAGGTTCAAAATGGGTGATCGATAGTGGTTGCACTAGTCATATGACCTAAGCTCGTCTATTGTCAAGGACTTGGTGCCAAATGAAGATCAAATCACCGTCACATACGCCGACAAGTCAAAATCTACGGTAATGGGTTTCGGCAAGGTTGTGGTGGCTCACGACATTACACTCGTGAACGTCATGCTTGTTGAAACCCTTGGTTACAACTTACTTTCTGTCCGTGCTCTTGGAAAGATGGGTTTTGCCGTCTTTATTGATAATGATATTGTGGTCCTCATGTGGAGCAAGTCGCTCAAGGTCGCTTTCGTTGGGTACGTCGAAAATGACTTGTATGTGGTGGACTTTTCAGGCAAGCCACCGCAGGTCCGATGTGCTTATCAGAAGGCCGATGTGGGTTGGCTATGGCATCGCCGACTAGCCCATGTCAATATGAGAACTTTGCAAAGTCTCCATAAAGAGGGCCATATTGTTGGACTAAAAGAAAATGTTTCCTTTGCCAAAGATCGTGTTTGCAGGGCATGTGTTCTAGGGAAGATGCATGACGCTCCTCATAAGCCCACGAACCAAATCAAGTCTAACAAGATCTTGGAACTCCTTCATGTGGACCTATTTGGTCCTCCATCTCATGCAAGTCTTGGTGGGAAGAAATATTGTTTGGTGATTGTTGACGACTTCTCAAGATACTCTTGGGTTTATTTCTTCAAGTTGAAGAGTGAGACTCAAGAGACTTTTATCGACTTCATCAACTTGGTTCAACGGCAATACTATGTTCCCGTGTTGATTATAAGAAGTGACAACGGCACCGAGTTCAAGAACTACACCTTGAATGACTTTCTTAGTGATGAGGGGATTAAACATCAATATTCCGCTGCTTACACTCCTCAACAAAATGGTGTAGCCGAAAGGAAGAACCGGACTCTTATTGAGATGGCTAGGACCATGTTGGCGGAGTTTAAATCTCCATACAACTTCTTGGTCAAGTCTCCACCGCTTGCCATGCTTCAAACCGGCTCTACCTCCGCAAGAAAATCAACAAGACTCCATATGAGATACTTACCGGTAACAAGCCCAACATATCTTATTTCCGGGTGTTCACTTGTAAGTGTTTCTATCTCATCAAAGGTGTTCGTTTGTCTAAATTCGAATCAAAAGCATTAGAGGGTATTTTTGTTGGCTATGGTCTCGAATCTCACACTTATAGAATCTATGACAAGCTCTCCGGAGCCGTCATAGAATCTTGTAGTGTGACCTTTGAAGAATATGATGGTCCCCAAGGGGGGCGTGTTGATGCTTGTGATGCAGATGATGAAATGCCTTAGGATGCCATAGGAAGAATGGGTGTGGGTTATATCCGCCCCGTTGAGGAACCCCTTATGGCGGATCGAGAAGAACTATGCTCCACTCAAGTGGAGCCCTCATCTACACAACCTCAACATGCTCCATCTACCGATGAGGACATTGACTCAAGCCAAAGACAAGATGTGAACCCTCAACATAGTGATCAATGTGTGAACTCTGACCAAAGGGAGCTTGGTCCTTTCGATGGGTTGTCAAGTGGTGCCAAGTCAATTTGTCAAGGAAGATCCATCCAAACTGTCTTGAGACGAACTCAAACTGAGGCTAGAAGAGCACTTGATCAAGACCAAGGTCAATCCGTGCCTCCCAATGCAGAGGAAGACTCCAATGATGATCAAGGTCAAGTTGATGGTCAAGACGAGGATCAAAATGATGAAGAGGTTCCCCCAAGAAACAATGAGGAGATCCACGCTCGTCGCGAAGCTAGAGAAGAAAGAATGTTGGAATTAAGAGACCACACCCTCCAAAATGTGGTTGGAGATCTAAGGAAAGGAATTTCCACAAGAGCTCAATTGAAGAGGTTCAGTGAACACCAAGCCCACATCTCCATGATTGAACCAAAGAAAGTGTGGGAAGCCCTTGAAGATTCGGATTGGTTAGAAGCTATGCACAAAGAACTCAACAACTTTGAGAGAAACAAAGTGTGGAAGTTAGTTGAGAAGCCTAAAGATTGTCGCAATGTTATTGGTACAAAGTGGATATTCAAGAACAAGCAAGATGAGCATGGGATCATTATAAGGAACAAGGCTAGATTGGTTGCACAAGGCTATTCCCAAATTGAAGGCATTGATTATGGAGAGACTTATGCACCCTTGGCTCGCCTTGAGTCCATCCGTATCCTTCTTGCTTATGCGGCACATCATAACTTTAAGTTGCAACAAATGGATGTTGAAAGTGCATTCCTTTATGGTCCCTTAAATGAATTGGTATATGTTAAGCAACCCCCGGGTTTCGAGGATCCCAACTTCCCAAACCATGTCTACAAACTTGATAAGGCACTCTATGGGCTCAAGCAAGCCCCACGCACGTGGTATGAGCACCTTAGAGAGTTATTGTTTGACCGTGGCTTTGAGGTTGGGAAAATCGATCCCACTCTTTTTACTAAGAGGGTTAATGGGGAGCTTTTTGTATGCCAAATCTATGTTGATGATATTATCTTTGGCTCTTCTAACAAAGCTTTTAATGATGAATTCTCAAAGCTTATGACTAGTAGGTTCCGGATGTCCTTGATGGGGGAGTTGAAAGTATTCCATGGCTTTGAGATCAAGCAAGTAAGAGGAGGAACTTTCTTCAATCAAGCCAAGTATACTCAAGATATGCTCAAGAGATTCAAAATGCAAGAGTTGAATGGAGCCCCAACTCCCATGGCAACAAAGACTCATCTTGAACAAAATCCAAATGGTAAAGATGTGGATCAAAAGGTATACCGGTCTATGATTGGTTCTTTGCTTTGTGTAGGTGTGTGTGCAAGATATCAAGCGGCTCCTAAGGAAAGCCATTTAATGGCGGTCAAGAGAATCTTTCGATATTTAGTTCATACCCCATTTTATGGTCTTTGGTACCCTCAAGGCTCAACATTCACTCTTTGTGGATACACGGACTCGGATTGGGCGGGAGACAAGGATGATAGAAAATCAACATCCGGGGCTTGCCAATTCCTTGGTAGGTCCTTGGTATGTTGGTCTTCTAAGAAGCAAAATTGTATATCTCTCTCCACCGCCGAAGCCGAGTATGTTGCTGCTGCTAGTGCTTGCACCCAATTGCTATGGATGAGGCAAACTTTAAAGGAATACGGTGTCCATTGTGACAAAGTGCCTCTTCTATGTGACAATGAAAGTGCCATCAAGATTGCATACAACCCGGTGGATCACACAAGGACAAAGCATATTGAGATTCGACATCACTTTATTAGAGATCATGTTGCTAGAGGTGATATTGATCTATCCTATGTATCAACCAAAGATCAACTTGCCGATATCTTCATGAAGCCACTTGATGAAGCAAGGTTTTGCTACTTGAGGAATGAACTAAATATCGTAGATTCAAGGAGCTTGACTTGATTATCTTGCATTCTCACCTAATACTCGACCCATGTTTGGTTTAGGTGTAGGCATGGACATAGAAGTGCGGTCCTAATTGATTGGACTATCCCTCCCCCCATTATGCGCAAATTAAACAAAATTCATTCCTCTTAATATCATTTTGTGATATGTGAGCTCAATGATGAGTTTCGGTAATGGACCCAAGATATATCTTCGTGGTGCCAAGCCGAGTATACTCAAATATGGTGGCCTAGGCCACCGCCCCCTCTCAATCGAGAGGTTGATGTGCGTACTCATGTTTGTCACCTAGTTGAATTGGTCTTCACTCATGGTTGTCATCTATTTGAAGTGTCTTCATCGTTCTTAGTCTCATGCACTCTAGTTTGGTTTTCATTTGTTTCTTCCATTGGTTTTAGAGTGCATGTGCTTCTCTGCTCCCGTGTCTTAACCCAAGCCTCCGTTCTCCCTCATGAAAACCCTCTCTCTTCCCGCACAAGAATCATCCTTGATCCCTGGCTTTGGACTCTGTTGGGACCGGTACTACCGGATGTGAGAGCGGTACTACCGCACCTGGGAAGTTCCCAGGCCGTCTCCTGGCAAAACTGCTCCAGGAACGGTACTACCGCCCGCATATCCGGTCCTACCGGTAACCGGTACTACCGGTCGTAGAACCGGTACTACCGCTTCCAAGCGGTAGTACCGCTCCAACAACCGGTACTACCGGTTGACGGTTCCAGGTATATAATGGACGCGTGGGGAGAGGCACCCCTCAGTGCCTCATTATTTCCCACGTTCCCCACTCTAACCTGCGCCGCCACCGGAGTTCTTGAAGGCCCCGGAGCCCTGCCGCGCCCTCCTCCCTCCGGATTCTCCTTGGATTCGGCCTCCGGGCAGGCTCCCTCTCCTTTCCACCGCCATGGATCCCGGTACAACCGCCCCTCCTCTTCTTGTTTGATTTCCCCATTAGATCTAGGTTTTGGCTTAGATCTGTGGAGAAATTGACTACTTGCAAGGTTGTACTGCCATATTATTCCTTGTTACCGCGTAGCATCTTCAATTTAGCAGTCTATATCGTCGATTTGGGCCGTTCCCATCAGATCTGACAACCTGCGTGCCGCTCAACCGGTAGTACCGGAACTTTTTCCGGTACTACCGCTTGCAAGCGGTACTACCGGTTGTCAGGTCCGGTAGTACCGGTCCACTCTGACCACTGTGTTCTGCTCAACTTGTTGATTCTCTCGGTTTTGCCTTCTTGATTCTTGTGCCCTTATCTCCGTGCTATCCTCCCTCGTGCTTTCACAGATGCAGGTGGTTCTCGGGGTGCACGGAAGCGCTCCAAGTCTGACCGTGAGATTGTCGAGGAAGAGACTGAGTCTGAGGAAGAAGTTATGCCACAGCCAAGACGCCGTTCCAAGTTGCCTTCCAATCGTGGTGGTCGTGGGGGTCGCGAAGGGGCTACCAAGCGCTCAGCTGGGCGTGGCAGAGCCCCTCCCCCTCGCCCCCCTTCCACTGGGCGTACCAAGAGTCTCAGCTCCGGGCCATCTGGGCCAAAGACACTCTCTGACATCTCTGAGGCAGAATTTAGGGCTCTCCGAGTGGACAATGCATACTCCCACAGCAGGAGCGCGTCAAAGGCAGACAATCTTTTCTATGATGACTTCCAAGAGCGTGTGTATCATGAGGTTCTTATGACCAATACCCAGCTGGTGGTGCCTCAGCAGTGGATTGACCTGGGACACATTGACAAGAACTCTGGCTACTTTGGTGAAGCTAAGGAAATTTGCTCAAACCTTGGCATGCTCCCCAGTACCTGGATGACTCAAGGGGCTGTCAAGGAAGCCACGCTTGCGGAGTTTGCTGCCATATTGGGGTATGAGGACCGCGGCCAGGACGTTCCTTGTGGTTTCCGCTGTCACATGCGGGAGCATCCCTCCAAAAAGGATGTTCTCAGACCCTTGTATATTCGAGGCCGTGGGATTGCTGGCAAGATCAAGGACCTCCTCCCCACATATGACATTCTCGCATCGACTTTCCGTGGAGATCGCTGCTCCTCGTGCGGGCAACAAGGACGAGATACATGGGTTCTCCGTTGACTTGCTGTTTAACACCTTCCTCAACAGAGAATCAGGCCAACCTCTTGATGTGGTGGACTTCATTTGGAATGAGATGGTTGCTGCCGCACACACTCGGAGGGTTCCACCATTTGCTCCGTACATTATGACCCTCGTTGTGTCCAAGTGCCCCGTCATTGCTAGGACGCTCTCCTCTCGCTCTCTTGTTGTGCACAAGCCAAAGGCCCTCAAGATCAAGGTTCATGCTAAACCTCGCGCTCCGCCAGGTGAGGAGGATGAGGATGAGGATGAGGATGACTCTGAGCATGCTGATAGTGGTCATGACACTGACTATGTTGCCTCTCGCCGCAAGAACGCCAAGCCCTCTTGGGCCAAGAGGATGGAGGTCAAGCTCAAGAAGATCTTATGCTTCCAGGTTGACAACCAGAAGCGTATGTATGAGGCGCACGTGTATGCAAAGAAAGCCTGCTCGTCGGAAAGGAACTCATGCTGCTCAAGGGTTGACCATCTCGAGGGATCCGAGAACAACATCACCCGTAAGATCGGTGGATTTCTCAAAGACACTGTTGGGACGATGATGTCTCTTCCTCGCACCGCGCCCCACCTACGTATGAGGATGAGGAGGATCTCGAGGATGAGGATGAGGAGGAGGAGGAGGACGAGTATGATGATTGACCTTTGGGGCGGTAGCTCTGCACTTGTCCCTTTTTGGCGTCTTGATGCTAAAGGGGGAGAAGTTGCACTTTAGGCACGGGTGTTGCATGGGAAGTCACAAGCTCGCTCTTCTCTTTGATCCTTTTATTGCTTGTGAACTTCGATTTCTCTCTATTCTATGTGTGAGACTATTATGTGGTTTATGTCGTGTGAAACTTTGTGGTTGGATCCATCTTATGCGACTATGTGGTTTATTTCTGTGGATCCATCTTGTGATGTTGTGAAATATCTATTGTCTATATATTCCTCATCACATGTCTTGTGCAAAGGTATGTCTTCAAAATGCTAGTATCCATATTTGTGCACCCATGTTGAGTTTGTAAAATAGAGGGGGAGATTTGTCTCTACACATCTAGCGGGAGTCTCTTCTCTATTTTACAAATCTCAGTTGCCTATTGTTAAAATCATCCTGCAAAAGTGTATTGTCATCAAACACCAAAAAGGGGGAGATTGAAAGAGAATTTTTCTATCCCTCTGATTTTGATGTTTGATAACAATACACTTATCGATTTAACCGTACTAAGTTTACCACAGGATTGATAAAAGAAGGCACAAGTCATGGCATAGCTTTTTCCCTTGCGAAACTACCGCCCAACCGGTAGTACCATTGATAAGCTGATACTACCACTTGAGGCGTCGTGCACTGTGGGTACCGCTGCATCTTGACTAGCACCCCCTCTCCGCTTTGGTCAAGACTAAGCGATTTGGGACCCAGATTATACCCTTCGAACCGCAGTAGTACCGCTTACCACCACCGGTACTACCGCTTGGGGTAGTACCGCAAGGGTACCGCCAAGACTGAAGATTTCGAAGAACAAGGTCACCACTGCGGTGCTTGGTTGATCGACCGGTAGTATCTGATGCAAGCGGTACTACCGCTTGAGTACCGGTAGTACCGGAAATTAAATGCTCCAACGGCCATTTATTTCGTGGAGGGGTATAAATACCCCTCCACCTACCTTGGGACAAGGTGCTCAGCTCATTAAAGTCATTGCCCACCATTGGAGTCCATTGGAGCCACTCAATTCTCAAGATCTCATCATCCAACCACCCAAAGTCCTTGATCTTTGGGGAATCGAAGGAGGAGGCCCCGATCTACTACTTCACCAAAAGAGATTTTCATTTCCCCCTCATTTTATTGAGGGCCCCTTTGCTCTAGTGTTTTGTTGGAAACCCTAGCTCTTGCTTTTGTTCTTACAAGCTTGTCTTTGATTGCTTTGACAGCTTGCTTGTATTTGGGAGCCTCCGATTAAGTTGTGGATGTGTGCCCCAAACTTGTAACGGTGCCGGCTTCCACCTTGAAGGTTGCCGATATAGTGGAAGGTGAATCGATCCCGTTGGGGTGAGATTCATCGGAGAACAAGGGAGGCCTTTCGTGGCGTTGGTGGTTTGAAACCACCCCCTCTCCAAACGTAGACGTACTTCCCCTCAAAAGGAATGAACTACGGGAAACAAATCCTTGTGTCTCCGCGTCCACTTTTCGGTTACCTCTATCCTTTACCGCACCTTACTTATTTGTTACTACTTTGTGTTGTGGTAGTTCTTGCATATTTGTCATATAGGTAAATTCACCTTAGTTGCATTATCTAGAGAATTTACCTTATTGTCAAACCTTAATTTGAAAAAGAAGAAAATTTGAAGTAGCACCTATTCACCCCCCCCCTCTAGGTGCCCATACGATCCTTTCATTTGGTTTTTAACCGTCCACTTGTGTCCCGTAGGACCCCGAGTACTTGATACCTGTTCTTTGAATATTCGCACTATCCGCATGTGGGATCATGAATCCCCCTAGCCAAAGCTTGAGTCATATTTATTTCTTAGGGCCACAAAGTAGTTTGGGGCTTTATTACTATCCTGTACTTATGCCATGTCTTACTGCTTTATTTATGATCAAGGTGAGCGCCTGCATCGCTTTAGGGACAAATGTGGAATGTTTTCGCGGTATCGACAAGCCCAGTCCACACTTTCGGGTTCCCAATCGTTATGACCATTGACACAAACCTGGGTCCGCTCTGAGTGGCCAACTTCGTCGCGGATTGCTTAGTGGGGTGGCCCCCTGAAATTTATATGAATCTTGCAATTGCTCTGTCGTGATGCCTTGTTGGGTTTTTATTTAGTTTTTCCCGAGGTTGATCGTGCGTGTGTTGCTATTTGTGCCTCCCTGCAGGGTAAAACTTTCTGAAAGCCGTGTCCGCGGTTATGGACGACTTGGAGCACAGTATCTCGATCATAGACAACTATAACTAAAGTAGCGCTATAAATTTGACTTTATAATGACTAGTAATCAGCTTCACTATAATGGAATGGCTAAATAAAAGTACCAACAGCTGCTGGGTTTTGGGAGGGCTCATGCTATATGTATCTGACTAGTAAGTACTACAACTACAACGGAATGGTTAACTAAAACTGCCCACTGCTTATTATATCAGGATGACTCATGCTATCTATATCTGACTAGTAACTACCGCAACTATAACGAATGAATAAAACTGTCAACTGTGTGAGTTCCTCGGTTGACTTCCTCGATTGGTTTTGAGGGGGAAATACCAGGATGGGTATGCTTGGTGATAGTTTTAGGTTGGATCCGAATAGGTTTTTCTTATCCCTATCTGGTAGTCGCCCGTTGTATTGAGTCTCTATAGGTTGTTTAGTGCATGTTGCGCTGCCGCTTCAGTCCACCATACCTATGTAGGCGAGGACCGCCGAATTCTAGTGTCGCTGTGTCGGCCTCGATCGACCGCTCTCTTTTTCCTTTGCCCTTTGTCGGCATCCCTTTGTTTAAGCAGGTTTTAAGATCGACGTCGTAGCGTGGTTACCCTTCCGCTTGGCTCGGGCAGGTTATGGACGCCATTGGTTATTCTTGAGGCTCTTAGCTCAATTTGCATCTTGTAATGCATTTCGACGTGACTGTATCGTTTTCAAGATGATTTGAATCTTTGTACTGTATATCTGTATTCTTGACTCATTGAGTCGTTGCTGTATATATCTGTTCTGTGGGTTCCATCGAGGACTATTGTGTAATGATATTACTTCGTTTTCCACCCGCACGCAAGTGCCTGGTGGACACCTTGAATCGTTTCTATGCGGGTTTGGCGGGAAGCGCTAACACTTGCATAGGGTCGATTCCGAGGGTGTTACAATCTCCAACATAAAGCATATGACAGCCTTCCAACAACGGTGGTACTTGACGACACGCGGCAGCACTTGAGCAAACGACTACGACACGTAAGGTCAACTATCTACTAATCAACAGGTAATAGGATGTGTCCAAGGCAATATAAGGCTGCAAGGGATATCACGGGTACGAAAACTAGAGCATCGCAACACAGATAGCAATAGATCAACCGGAGGAAGTAAAGACTAGAAATATAAAGTAGATAGAAATGGGGAGAATGATCGCCTGAAAACATTGCCAAAGGTTCATCCGAAGATCGGATCGACACTCGCACCAACTCATCGGCCTAATCCGCAAAGAAGCAAAGCACTAGAAGAAACATCAGATGCACTATTTAATACTACGGCAGAAGATCGGGCATGATGCATGTATGATGTATGACATGGCAAAGGTGCGGTGCAATTAGACAATATTAAGCGGAACCGAGGTCCCGACAATTAATTAGATGATTCAAGTTGTTTAGGTACCCCGCAATTTAAATGTTGTCTTATCAAGGCAAAATATTTCACCGGTTCGAGACACAAATTTAAATGGGACCAATATTGGAATAGATTCGCCTTCATATGGTCTCCATATTTAATTTATAGGAATGTCGAAATACCCCAAACACCCACAATATGTATGCAAGCATGACAATTTAATTATGCAACAAGATAGATGTTATATTACAAAATAGGGACGGGTAAGATAGGGGTCACACATTGGGGTTCGCCAAGGGTTCGGATTTGAGGCTTCGGATCCGTGTAGAAGATCTTCACAAATCCAGGACCGAGGATCAGAGGAACTTGGTTTGGCATCGACTTGTTCGGTGATAGCGGTTCATCGAATTCATACAGGTCGTTGTTGAACTTGGTCGAGTGATCGATCTTGTATTGGAAAGGTCTGCAGTACCACCTAGCACCCATAACATCAACAGGTGCAAGAACATTTTTCAGACTGCAGATACAACCAGCTTGACATGAGCCGCACACACGCATGGTTACTGCAGCTCTCAAGAGACAAACCGAGATACATACAGCACGGAGACGGCCGGGGAAAAGCTTGGGGTGAGGAGGAGCTCCTGCCAGGGAGTGCTCCGGGCCGCGGCGGGGAAAAGCTTCTGGGAATGCTTAGGGAGGAGGCGGCCAAGGCTTATGGAGGCCGAGCGCGGGCGCTGGACGGTGAGGAGGACAAGCGCCCAACGACAGAAAGAAGGGTCGACCTCGGGAGGGTGGTGCTCGAGGACGAGCCGGTACCGCGACAGACGGAGGAGGCGCACATGGGAAAGAGACGGGCGGG
Organism: Avena insularis; assembly: GCA_023614405.1. NCBI lineage: Eukaryota > Viridiplantae > Streptophyta > Magnoliopsida > Poales > Poaceae > Avena > Avena insularis. Next base: position 302,064,199 of record CM042691.1, read on the forward strand.
GGCACGCAGGAGGACGATGCAGGGTAGAGAAGATGGTGGCGGAGCTCGCCGGCGAGGCGCACACTGCCGGGCGGGCGGGCGCAGAGGCAGAGAGGGCGAGATGGCCGGCGGGCGACCGGCTCGGGACGGCAGGGGCGTGGCGCCGTGCGGCCGAGGAAAGGCAGCACCGGGGAGACGTGCAGGGTCGGGACGAGGGCGACGGGGCCCGAACAGCGTCAGCTCACAGCGAGGAGGGCCCGGCAGCGGCGCAGAGTCGGAGGAGACGGGTGAGGACGGCGGTAGGCGGTAGCCGGAGAGGGGCAACACGGAGAGAGAGGCGACGCAGAGGGAGGGGCGGCGGCGGATGGACGCTAGGGAGGCGAGGCTCCGCGGGGAGGGAGTAGGGGGGAATTGGCGGCGGCATAAGGAGGCGTCGGGGAGAGAAAGGGTGGGGGTGGGTTCACGAGCGAGAGGCGAGGCCGGGTCGCGCGACGTGCAGTGCGGGTAGGTGCGTGTCGAGGTGTGGGGCCGGGGGCGCATTGGGTGGGTACGAGCGAGCGAGGTGGGTGCGTGAGAACGTGTTGGGGCGATACGGTGTGGTGGGTTGGGGTGTAGGATAGTGGGGTCACAGGGTGAGCGCGCGCACGCGCTGCGAGGCTAGCGACGGCGGGGGTATCCGAGTGTGCGTCACTAGGGATTAGGGTTAGGTTTTTGACTAATGGGGTGGTAGGTGGTCTGGTTGGTTGGGCTTTTGGGCGTGGCCGACGGGACTGCCTCCCCCATAAAAATAGTTTTATTATTTTATTTTTATAAAATATTTTTGTAATAGGTTTAGACAAACAAAATATCTGGAAGGTTTCAGGAGTTTGATTTGAATTAAGACAGGGGTATTTGGGAAAACAAAATAGACCTTTATAAAATAGTTTTTGACAAACAGATGCATGATAATATCATGGTGATGTACAAGTACAAACAACATCGATTTTCTAGTAGTGGTTTTACCCCGGGGTGCTACACGCATCCTGGATACGAGCCTATTGGCATACTTGTGATAACACTTAGAAAGGTTCTGGACATGTGGCCGGAAACTCCCGCGTCGGGTCAATCAGACAAAATACTTTGCAATCTTGGGCTCAACCTTAGTTTTCCATGTCGCTATGACCTAACATAGCAAAAATAAAGATAAAACTTGATTTGTCAACCGTCGTTGGAGCCGATCAAAGGGGTAGATCTGCAGAGCACACAGTCTAGGGTTTCGCTGTAAACGATGGATCGGAGAGCCGGAATCCCTCCAAAACATGCATGTGGCTGTAGCATATGTGTAAAAGTTTGGTGAAATGTTGAAATAGCTAGAATCCACATCCTAGGTTCTGCACCTTTAGCTAGAAACTCCCATTTCGGGTTAACCGGAGGCAACCTTGTGGCAAGATGGTCTCAACCTTGATCTAACCTAACAAAAATAAATATAAAATTCCATGGGCCGTCCATCATTGGAATCCAATCAAAAGAGTAGATCTGTGGGGCCCACAATCTAGGGTTATGCTAGAAACGGTGGATCGGAGCGTAGGAATCCCTCCAAAACTTGCATGTAGCCCTATAATATGTATAAAATTATGGTGAGATGTTTAGATAGTCAAAACCACCCACCCCCCTGAGTGTGAGCCTATTCACATACATGCGATACCACTTAGAAAGGTTCCGCAACTATAGGTGGAAACTTCCCCGTCACTTCAACCAAAGGGGAATCCTTTGAAATCGTGGGATCAAACTTGGTTTCCCACGTTGCTATGACCTAACCTAACAAGAAGGTCAACCTTTGTTGGAAGCCAGTCAAATGGGTAGATCTACGAGGGCCACAGTGTAGGGTTTCGCTGGAAATGGTAGATCCAAGCATCGAAATCCCTCCAAAACTTGAATGTGTCCCTAGAATGTGTATAAAATTGTGATGGGATGTTGAGATAGCCAGAACCTAACCCCTGTGTGTGAGCATGTTTGCTGGGGGATGACCCCAGGTAGGATCAAGCTACGGATAAAGGTAAAGCCCACAGAGGTATTGATCAGGCCAAGGCATGAGACGACCGAGGTATATATGGGTCGACCGGGTTACAGTTGGGTCACCTAAGATCGGATAGCACCGGCAAGACTCGGCCGACATATACGGTACATCTGCATGAAGTCTAGATTGTTTCATGGTTATAGTTACCATCTTGCCAAGTCAACAGGGACAAGGTCGAATCAGAGGTTGGCGTGCTCAGGAAGGAGAGAGCGAGCCCCAAGGTTAGCGCTCTCCTCTATCTCACGGGAATCCAGTGAGATACAAGCGCTAAGGACAAGGTCCAGAGGGACAAGGACAAAGCAGAGGGTCACAGAGGTGACAGTCCCTGACCCTAACGGTCAGATAGCATGGACTTTGTGCCCATTGCCGCAAAGAGGAGCGCGACAGGGGAAAGGAAAGCGCCAAACTACTATTTTGGGAAGAGCATCTCCAAGAAATATCCTGTCCACCTCAGCCCTAGTTGTAACCTGGCCACCCATTTATAAGGCGAGCCATGACCTCCAAGGAGGGGGTTGATCCATTTGTACAAGGGAAAACCCTATAGTGAGAAGAGAGTAGAAGCTCTCCATCTTCCTCTCTCTAATACATCTCAAGGAGCATCTTGTATACATCTATAGATCTAGCAAGTGTTCTTCGTGTGCAGATCCACCACACTATCTCGCCCTGGATACCACTAGCGCACATTGACCCCATCTTTAGCCTACCCATGGCATCTGCCGTGACACCACCATGATAGTTGGCGCCCACCGTGGGGCCAGCTGTGGTGCTAGCTGGAATCAAGATTCGGCCCTCGAAACTTCATCGCATCAGGGGATCGCATCGTCTCCGGGTTGGTTCAATGATTCAACTCGTTGGACTATGTTAGCGACAATGTGCGCAACTTCGGCAAACGTCCTCCTCTGCGCAATGGCCTCTTCGCCAACTTTGGTGCGCACAAGTTCTACGTCGCGGTCGACGTCTCCTGCACGTACCTACAGCGAGTCATCATAGTGGGAGAGCCGACCCTCTACGCGGCTCGCGGTCAGCGTATCACTCGTCCTGCAGGCTACGTCGAGGTGATGATGACTGCACCAGACACTGGCACCAGCAAGAACCCGACCGAGGATGGGGACACCAATCCCAAGGCACCTCGTTTGAGTCTCCCTCCGCTAGAGAGGCGGGAAAATATACTGCAGGAAGCTATAGAGAGCTCAACTACTCCTGTAGCCCCCATTGTAGATCCGGCTTAGGCACAGGCCGAGTTAGATGAGACAATATGAAAGTGCTAGAGGGGGCCAAGCAAGTAGAAGCAGCTCAGCAATCACTAAACATCACCTTGCGTGAGTATGCTAGGGTCAATAAGATTAACACTAGCCCAACTCGTATGGATGGTGTAAAGATTAGGGGAAATAACATCATCAGTGAAATAGATAAGGAGTATGTGCCAAAGCCAATAGATTCAAGTAAACCGGGCTTGTCGAGGTACGGTACCCTGGCAAAGAACCTAAGAGTTATAGATGCAGCAGCTGCCAAGATACATGCTTTATCCGGCGAGGCCCGACAAAGGCAGCAAGAGAGAGTCATTGAGCTGGTGCGCATTGCGAACCAACAAAATGAAGAGTTACTCAACAATAATCCGGCAAGACCAGGAGGTTTCCGTCTCGTTCATTCGGTTGGGTGCGCTCTAGCAAAATCAGCCGGGGCAGCCTCTTCACCTGGTGCAGGCCCAAGGGGAGATGAGGTAGTAACCTCTAGGATAAGGAACAAGCAAATGGTGCCCTATGACCCGACAACAGCCGGGAAAGGCAAACACGTACAGGCCAATGCAGATCAAGGAAGTGTTAGACAAGGTAATGGTGGTAACAGAAACCTCGGCCAAGGTAATGGAAGTCAGAGAAATGTTGGGCGTGACAATGTCGACCAGCGTAACTCGGCTGGAGCATGGCAGCATCCACCTCAGCAACACCAGCAGAGGTATATACCTCGACAAGAGCAAAGTGCAGGACTAGCCATACAATGATGGTTATTCGGTTATGGCAAATGTCAGGTTTCCCAGGCCAAATCATCATATGATGGGAAATGCAATTGGATCAAGGCTGGAAACAGGAACATACAGCCAGATGGTGCAAGACTAAAGCTGGACAGAACTTATATGTCTGAACTGATGGAAGGACAAGGTCCTCCGGGTCGTCCATGTTTTGGACCTCGAATCATGAGAGAACCACATGTGCCGAACTTTTAGTTAGCCAGGGGGACAAAGACGTATGATGGTAGCACCAAGCCACATGATTAGTTGATAGATTATGCCACGGCTGTGAATATAGCTCAGGGCAATCTCAAATGGGCGGTGAGGTATGTACCTCAGATGCTAGAGGGACCAACAAGGGTCTGGGTAAATAATTTGACAGCAGGGAGTATCAACTGTTAGTTGGATTTTGAGAAAAATATTGTCAGCAACTTCACAATTACATACAAAAGGCCAAACATACCTCAGCAGCTAGCAATGTGCAAGCAAAGGCCGAATGAAACCGACCGAGAGTTTTTGACTCGGTGGTGTAACATGTTGAAAGTACAAAGGAAGTCGCCTAGAGGGGGGGTGAATAGGCTTTTAAAATTATTACGGTTTAGGCTCAAGTAAATGCGGAATAAAACTAACATTTAATTTATTGAGCACAAAACCTAGCCACTAAGTTCACCTAGGTGCACCAACAACCTATGCTAAGCAATACAAGCAACAAGGTGAAATCAAGGTATAAATACTTCAAGCACGATGGCTAGTACAATGTAAAGTGCATAAGTAAAGGGTTCGGTTGAGAGATAACCGATGGACGCGGAGACGAAGATTTGTGTCCCGAAGTTCACTTCCAAAGAAGCTACGTCTCCATTGGAGAGGTGCGATGGCGCAATGCTCTCCGAACTCCACAAATGGCTCACTCGACGTGTGGTGGATCGATGCTCACCCAACGCCACACAAGGCCTCACCCCGGATGCGGAAGCACGCAACTCACCGACGCCACAAAAGGCTCACCCTATTCTCCCAAGTGCGCACCACAAAAGGCGGGCACTTGCTCCACTATGGGACGCTTGAGGGCGGTCACCGAACCCGTACAAGATTGGGGATAACTCCACAACTCAACTGGAGGCTCCCAACAACAAAGCCACAAAAGGCCAACAATGCCACAAAAGGCCAACAACGCCACAAAACGCTACAAGACCACAAAGGTCAACAAGACCACAAAAGGTCAACAATCCAACCACACAACTATCTAGGGTTCCAAGGAACCCAAGAGAAACAAGCTCACAAGCTTGAACTCGCCGAATCTCCAAGGAGAACTCAAACCTATGCACCAAATGCAAGGGCAAGTCCTTCTCTCCCAAATTCCAACAAAGCTACAAAAGCTATTGGGGGAATAAGGGAGGAAGAACACAAAAGGAGAACACAAAACTCTCCAAGATCTAGATCCCAATGATTCCTTCACAAAGAAGGGATTTAGCTTGGGGGGATTGTAGATCTAGATCTCCTCTCTAAAATCCCTCAAAAATATGCAAGAATCATAGGAGGGGAAAGGGAGAGGGAAAGCTTCTTCAAGGTTGACAATGGAGGAGAGAGAAAGTCAAGAACCGAGAAGAAAATCTAGTGCCCACGAAGGAGAAGAGGAACCCCTTTTAAAGGGCTCCCAGATCTGCCCGTTATGGGCATTCGTGACTCCTGGCCGGAACTTCCGGTGGGAGGCCGGAACTTCCGGTGGCACATAGCCAACGGTCAAAAACTGCGGAGCGAGAAACTGAAAAAGCGAATCCTGGTCGGAACTTCCGGTGGGAGCGAAACTTCCGGTGGGAGTTCCGACAGAAGTTCCGTCAAATAGACATACTCAAAACAGAAGGTTACTGAACGTGAGCGGAACAAGAGCTGGAAGTTCAATCGGAACTTTTAAGCAACTAGGCTGAGCGTAACTTAGGTCCTGGCCGGAACTTCCGGTGGGAGCGAAACTTCCGGTTGAAATTTCGACTGAAGTTCCTTCAAATAGCACATCCAAAACAGAAGGTTACTGAACGTGACTGGAAGAAGACCCAGAACTTCCACCGGAACTTTCGGCGGCAAAGATGCCCTAGCGGAACTTCCGGTGGGAAGCCGGGACTTCCGGTCAGGGAAATTCCAGAAACCAGAAAACCAGAAACGCAATAACTTTTGCATCCGAACTCCAAACAGGATGAAACCAATTTTGTTGCAAAGATAACAACGAAATATTGGATTTCACCTTGGGAGAAAATACAATGAATATATGTGTGAAGTATCCCCCAAGGTGTGGAGCCGGAAAACTCGCAAGATCAAAAACCGCAATAAGATATGCAAGTGAAATCCTTATTTGATGAACTAGAGCTTGTTATGATGATGACCACAAGATCTAGATCCTCTCATGGACAAGAACCAAATAACAACCAAGAAAGATGATGCTATGAATGCAAAGGTTTGAGCTCTCTCCGAACGATGCAAACGAGACACCCGCTTGAGATCCCCTCTTGATAGTACGACTATCTATCCTAAACCCGGTCTCCTAACTAACAACACGAGACCGGCAAAAGAGAAGCCCTATCAACATACCTTTGCCTTGAGCATCCCACTTGAACTTGATGTAGACCGTCTTGTTCTTCTATAGTGGGAGCACCTTTCTTGTTTGCTCTTGCTTGATGAAGATGAAGACTTGCAAATTTCTCCCCCATACTCCATGGGGAAACCTCTTCTTTGAACTTGTCTTCATCATTCCATGAGCACGAGGATGGCAAGCTTCAAGCATGAGATCTTCTAGAGATGACGCATCTTGAGCTCGCCCTTCTTCATACCTACTTGAGGTTGATCCATCTTGATGCAACTCTTTGCACATGCCTTGATCGACCTTCAAGCTCCTTCTTTCTTCATGATTCCAATGGGCACAAAGCCCTTGGACATTTCTTCATCTTCCAACCTTGAGACCAACACATGGCCCAAGCGATGCCAATGGACAAACCTACAAGTGAAACTTAATTTACAAATTAGTCCATAGAGATTGTCATTAATTACCAAAACCACACATGGGGCATACATGCCCTTTCACATGTGTAACTCATGTGAGGGAGTGATTGAGTCACGGAAGATCACATGGTTTACATAGGGATGTAGACATGGAAGTGTGCTATGGAAAAGACTACAAAGAGATATGCCAACTAGGTTGGCCAAGCCAATTAAGATTGCCGACTCATATGCGTTGGGTGACCCGACCCAACCTTAGCTTATGTCAGCAAAGCAGGATGAGAAGCACTACTCCTGTGTTGGAGGCCGGTCATCCAGGAGAAAATGATTTCCGAGGTAAAAGAATAGGTGAGAGGCCGGACTACTGATATGGCTCGAACCATGTCGCTACTATAAGCCAAGATCAGCCAGGAGCTAGGGGTAACCAGCGACAGAAAAACAGTGCCCAGCAATGGACACGAAAGAATGATGGGAAGAAGCAATGGAGAGTTGAGTAGAAAAAGCAATGGCAGGAAAGGTCGAAGTATACATATGAGTCCATGTTGGATCAGCCATGCAAATTCCACACACCTAATCCAGCTAAGCCAGCAAATCACACGACTCGACAGTGTGCATGGATGCAACATGCATTGGGAGAGGCCGTATCAGCTCAAGTGAATCACCCGCCACAGCTCACGAGAGGAAATTCCCATCAACTAGTTCTACATCCACCTCCGTCGAGGTATGAGAATCAGGAAAGAAGGGATTTTGTGCATCAAGTGGTAAACCAGAACCAAGGAAACCGTGGAAACCCCGACAATGATGGCCGAAATGACTATAGGGAGCATCATCAGAGCTACTGTGTGTTCACCATAGAAGAAAAGAACAGGCAAAGTGTGCAGCGATGACACATGGAAGTCAATGCAGTTATGCCAAAAGTGCCGAGGTATATGCATTTGTCGAATCAGGAAATCACATGGGGTATCAAGGATCATCCCAAGCTCATGCCGAGTCCTGGATCATATGCTTTGGTGCTTGATCCGATGTTTATCGGGCGAATATTAATGTGAAGTTCTCCAAAGTACTCATTGACAATGGTAGCAGTATCAATATAGAAGGATATAATGCACAAGTTGGGAATCTCGTAAAACATGCTACATGCGACTAAGACCACTTTTCACGACATTGTGCCGGGTTTGTCCTGTGAGCCAATTTGCAAAGTTCGGATAGATATATTATTCGGCACACGAGAGAATTTTAAAACAGAGAACTTGTTGTTCGAGGTTGTGGATATGGATAGTTGTTATCATGCACTGCTTGGTAGGCCAGCGATATCCAAATTCATGGCTTGTACCCACATCAGTTACCTAAAGATGAAGATGCCATGACCCAATGGGATCATCACCATTGCAGGGATTTCAGGAGATCAATGGAGTGTGCCTCGGCCGAATCAAACTTGGCCGAGTCATTGGTGATTGCACGGGAGAAAAGGAGGATCCAGGAGGTAGCGTATTTGGCTCAGTCGGCTCAGCTGAATATGGCGGCACTGAGTAACCCGCATGGAAGTGTATCATTCTAGGCGACTAAGGACACCAAGAAGATCCAAATTGATTATTAGTTCCCAGAATGCACTGTCATCATTGGTGCGGGCCTAAATAATAAATAGAAAAGCGAGCTCATCAGCTTCCTCCATGAGAATCGGGACATTTTTGCTTGGTCTACACAGGATCTGCAAGGTGTGCCGAGGGAGCTGCCTGAGCACTCTTTACATGTCAGGCCTGATGCAAGGCCGGTGAAGCAACCTCTCTGTCACTTCATCGAGGATAAGAGAAAGATCACAGGGGATGAAATAGCCTGGCTCCTTGCAGCCGGATTTATCATGGAAGTACTTCATCCGGATTGGCTGTCTAATCCGATGCTAGTGGAAAAGAAGAAGGATGACCCGAACGTGGCAGTGGTGTGGCGTATGTGCATTGACTACAACAACTTGAATAAGGCATGTCTAAAGGATCCATTTCCTTTGCCAAGAATAGATCAAGTCATTGACTCGACAACTCGATGTGAACGGTTATCATTTGTAGAAACGTATTCCGGTTTCCACCAGATACCTAAAAAACTGCCTTTATTACCCCGTACGGGATTATTGCTATCGCACTATGCCTTTTGGCTTACGCAATGCAGGTGCCACGTATCAAAGGTGCATGCAAAAATGTTTGCATGATCATATTGGCAAAAATATCCAAGTATATGTTGATGATGTGGTGATAAAAACCAAGGAGAGTCATACTCTCCTAGATGATATTCGGCAAACATTCGAGAATTTGAGAAGATTCCGAATGAAGCTTAACCCAGAAAAGTGCACCTTCGGTGTCCTGTGATGACTGCAAGTGCACAGATTGGTTGTAGCTAGTTTTGAAATGAAGATATCGATCCCACAGGGAGCCGGAGTCTGAAGTCTAATAACTCTTGAAATAAATACTAAAAATAGAAATGTTAAATAAAGTTCTAAGTGACAAGATAAACTGCGAGTGTTGTGTAAAAAGGTGGTTTTGAGTTTTTGGTATAAGAGAACAATGAGTAAAGTAAACGAAACTAAATACAGAAAGTAAGTATCGCGTATGTAAAAGAGATTTGAAACTTCAGTAGGGAAAAGTGTTCTCAGGGATTAGCGGATACACCACTAGCATTATAAAGGGCCAAGGTAAAGATTATTATCATAAACATTCTCAACTATGTATGTGTGGGAGGAACTCCGTATTTGGACAAATAGACAGCAACCACTGCTCACATCATTCTCATAACCACAGTAGATAGCAATCAACATTAATTGAATTGCTATGCTATTAAGGGACTTAATCCCGCAGAACGTATCCTATGGCATGGATAGTGTTTCGTGGAGTTTCCTCGATTTCCAAGTTGATACGTAAGGAGTGCCAACACCTTTATAGTCACTGTAAGTTCCAACACACCTCCGTCTACCAACAAGTAGTTCCCTCCATCAAGTCCCCACAAGAGGCAAATATTGAGATGTCGACTTCTCCCAACATCAAGATGAAGACAATCTAACACATGGTCACGGCGATAAATATCAATCTAACACATGGTCATGATGATGAATATCATAATAAACTTTATCTTTTCAATCTCATGCTAGGGTTTCTCCATCTCGCCAAGAACTAAAGATCTACTCGGACATGGAGGCAATCAACATCATGACAAAAGTAATTGAATCTATCATAGATGAATAATACTTGTATAAATCCACAACGACTATGTAAATTACAACAAGATCTAGAAAAGATGTATATGGGATGGATAGAGATGGTGGTGATGCAGCGGTTGATGATGAAGATCGATGTCTTAGCCTCCTGGATCCGCGTAGGGCGAAGATGGATCCCCAATGGATGAGTTCCCCCTCCAGATGCCTTTCGGAGGTGAGGTTTCGACAATTTCTGGGTGTTCTGTATGTCGTCTCTATGATCCAGTTGCACGGGGTGAAACTATTTGAGGAGGCGGTGCCGGTGTCAATTATACGGCCGAAATATTTATTCCCGCAGTATAGTTGGTCGTTAAACCTTCTGTATCCTCCAATTGCTTTAGGTTTTCTTCTGGTGTTATTAATATTTCCCAAATAAGCAATTTACGTTGTTTTTGGCTCCTTTTCACTCTAATATAACTGGTCCAAAAATTGTGTCCATCGTATCCATCATCTGATCTGATCCTGGTGAAAATAAACATAAAAAGTGCGTCTGAACGCCGTAAAATACCAAGATACTACCACTACAATGCAATAATAATAATAATAATAATATAAAACATGATGCAAATATGCACTCATCATATTGGTCGGGAAATTACTAGGATTCCTCATGTCAAGCCGAGGTATAGAGGCTAATCCGACTAAGATCCAAGCTGTTGAGCGCATGGAGTTGCCGAAGTGTCTCAATGATGCTCAGAACTTTAATGGCTGTTTGGCATCACTGAGTCGCTTCATTAGTCGGCTAGGATAAAAGGCATTGCCCTTATACCAGTTAATGAAAAGGTCGGACAAATTTATCCAGACACCGCAGGCATATAATGCTTTTCATGAATTAAAAAATATGCTAGCCTCTACACCAGTGTTGGCCTCACCACTATCCAAAGAGTCAATGTTGTTATACATAGCAGCAACCAACCGAGTTGTAAGTGCCGTGGTAGTAGTGGAGCATGATGAGAAGGGTAAGTCAGTGCAGAGGCCGATATTTTACTTAAGCGAGGTATTTTCTACCTCAAAGTAAAATTATCCACATTATCAGAAAATGGCATATGGCCTCTATATGGCGACAAGTAAGCTTAAGCATTATTTTGAATAGCACCCCATAAAGGTGGTATGTGAAGCACTAATATCCGAGAAAATGAGCAACAAAGATGTGAGTGACCGAATCGCCAAATGGGCTATTGAATTAACTCCATATGCTCCACAATATGATAGGAGAGATGCAATCAAGTCTCAGGCATTGGCCAAATTTTTTGTTGATTGGGCTGAAATGTACTATGAACCACCTTTTCCTGACTCGAATTACTAGAGAATGCACTTTGACGGGTCAAAACTGAAAGTCGGGTTAGGTGTCGGGATAGTACTTACCTCGCCAAAGAAGGATCAGTTGAAGTATGTGTTATAGATACATTTTTCCACATCAAACAACATGGACAAATATGAGGCACTTGTTCATGGCTTGAAAGTAGCAAAGGATATTGGAATACGTCGAATTCAATGTTTTGGTGATTCGGATCTGGTAGTGCAGCAAGTGTCAGGTCATTGGGATGCACTTGATGCAAATATGGCACTATATAGATTTCACGTGCAGAAAAACAGTGGGTACTTTGAGGAATATGAATTCCACCACATATCTAGAGTAGAGAATGATGCAGCCAACACATTGTCCAAACTCAGCTCATCCAGGTAATCTATCCCGCCAGGCATAGATCTTGAGCACCTCAGAAAACCATCCATTACTCCATCACCAGAATCCGAGTCAATCCATATCCCGGCCAATCCAGGGTTTAAGGCTGACCCAATGGATATCGATTGGAGGAATGATGCGAATAACTCAGGGACTGCCTCATAAAACCCGGGGACTGTTCAGCTAAATTCGGAAAAGGTTACGTCGGAAGATTTGATGGAAGTGGATGAGGTGATTTCCCAGCCCATACGGTACCAGCATGGGCGCGGCCAATCTTGTGCTTTTTGAAAGATGAGACTTTGCCAAGTGAAGAGGTACTCGCCAGACAAATTCAAAGAAGGGAAAAAGCATATACCATAATAAATGGAGAGTTATACAAAAGAAGTGTCACCAGTGTCCTATAGAGATGTGTTGATCCGGTAGAGGGGATGGAAATCCGCCAAGATATCCACCAGGGCGAATGTGTCCATCATGCCTCATCCAGAGCCTTAGTGGCCAAAGCTTTTAGGCACGGATTTTATTGGCCTAGTGCTTTGCATGACGCCAAGGAACTTGTGAGAAAATGCAATGGGTGTCAGAGGTATTCGAGCAAGATACATATGCCATCCTTAGAGCTCAAAACTATACCTATTAGTTGGACATTTGTTGTATGGTGTTTGGATATGGTTGGGCCATTTAAGATGGCTCATGGAAACATGACCCACATCTTGGTCATGGTAGACAAGTTTACAAAGTAGATTGAGTTTAAGCCAATAAGAAAATGTGATGGTCCCATAGCTGTAACATTCCTCAAGGATATCATCTTGAGATATGGGTACCCACATAGCATAATAACATATAATGGCACAAACTATACCGAGGGAGAATTTGCTTGATTCTGTGAGATAAACAGATAAGACTCGATGTTGCATCAGTTGCACATCCCACATCGAACGGGCAAGTGGAGACATCCAATGGGTTAGTACTGTCCGGGATAAAACCCCGGCTCATTGAGCCGCTGCAAAGATCAGCGGGGTGTTGGATTGACAAACTCCCTGCATTACTATGGAGCCTAAGAACATCTTTGAATCGATCAACAGGCTATACGCCATTGATACGTCGTAAACGTATCTATAATTTTTTATGTTCCATGCTTGTTTAGTATCAACTTTGCTATGCTTTGTCTACACTTTGAGGTATTTTTATACATTTTATAGGACTAACCTATTAACAAGATGTTGCAGTGCCAGTTGCCCGTTTTCTGTTGTTTTTGGTTTCAGAAAAGCTAGTAAGGAAATATTCTCGGAATTGGACGGGACAAAAGCCAAAGTCAATATTTTACCAGAGAGAACACAGAGAACAAAGGGCATCTGAAGGGGGTCCACAAGGTGGCCACACCCTAGGGTCGTGCGACCCAGGGGGCTCGCGACGCCCTATGGTGTGGGCCCCTCGGGCGCCCTCCTGCCCTGCCTCTTCGCCTATAAAGTCACCCTGATGCAGAAACCCTAAACACCCGATTAGATCTCCACGAAACAGTCTGTAGCCGCCGCCACCATCGTCCCTAGATCAGGGGATCTGAAGCTCTTCCTGGCACCCTGCCGGAGGGGAGAGATCATCTCGGAGGCCTTCTTCATCACCATGTCATCCTCCGGTATGATGCGTGAGTAGTTCACCCTTGGACTATGGGTCCATACAGTAGCTAGATGGTTGTTTCTCCTCCTAGATCTTGTGAGCTCCGTTCATGATCAAGATCATCTATTTGTAATCATACATGTTGTGTTTGTGGGGATCCGATGGATATTGAGATACTATGTCAGATTGACTATTGATTCTATCATGTCAGATTGATTATTGATTCTATCATGTCTGTGTTGTTTGCGATCTTGCATGCTGTAAGATCCCTCCTTTATAAAGGAAAAGATCCCTGTGATTGCAATGCTAGTCCCTGGATCAATGCTAGCATCCACAGTTTAAGATGAAGTACACAGAAACAGAGGTCATTATTACAAGTCATTCCAGAGACAAACATAGTCTTTTACAAACTCCATGGCCACAGGCCTAGTACAAGAGTTCAAATATGTAATAAGATAAATAAGTCTTCATCTTCATGTGCCACAGGCAAGCATGTTGAGTGTAGACTCATAACCCCTAATCACCATCAGAAAAACCTGCAACATCACAAGTTACAGCCACAGTGGGTCAATACATTGGAATAGTATTGGCAAGTGATACCTTAGAATAATATTGGCATCTAGTTACTATATGCATTTGGCTAAGTGTAGCTTAGGCTTGCTTTGCTCAAAATAGGTTTTGCCTATTAGTTGAAAACACCAAGTTTTTCTTGACAAAATCTTTCCCAAGGAACCACCAATAGAAATTGGGGAACCTTCACCCTTGTTCAACCACAAGTTTTTACTTAGAAATTGGGATGAGGAGATTCTTGATAGCTTCCATGCCTTGATGCTCATGTTGTCCAATACCAGGGACATGGCTAAGTACTTAGATTCTTTCATCTGCAGAGGTTGTGCACTTTCCCCACAAGACTTGATTTTCACCAAGACATGACCTTTCAGAAGCCTTCCCTTAGACCAAATGGACGCGTTCCAACCTATCATCCCACTACCACCAACTGTCCAAATGGCTAAGTTATTGCAACCTATGTGATCCAGGCAGAGCCCATATTGCCATGTGACTGCACTAGAAGCTTCTTAACATATGGCATCTCAAATCCCTTTGTTCCTGGGTGGCTTTCCACAAGTGAGATACACAAGGTAAACCATATAAATGGGCCTTGTGTAACCACTCAACACAAACCATTCCTTCCATTCCACCCAGGTGTTTCATTCACTTAGTTGTTTTATTAAACAAAACACAAGTCTAAAGACTTAGAAATATTTTCTCATAGCATGAATATATAACCACCCTTGGTTGTTACTAGCTAGGCTAAGCATGGCATTGATAAGAATCTTAACTTAGAAATTTCTAGCAATTCTACAACTACTAGGATTTCCCAAGTATAGCATATAGATCAAAAATATTCATGCAAGTCTAGCAAAATATTTCTAGTGAATAGTTGAAAAACATAGGAATAAAATCATGAAGCACCACTTGCCTTGGTAGTTTGGGGAGTAGCAAAAATCTTCACAATCACAATCACTATTTGCACCAAAATCTACACATAAAATAATGGCTCCAAATCACATACTAAATATAAACAAGCAAAAATATATGAATGCATGCAAAATGCCATGTAATGATTTTTCTACACCAAACAAGACAAGTGCACAGTACTGAATCATAAACAAGTACAAAACAAGCCAAATAAACTTTATTTGAATAACATAACATTTTCCAAATAATTACTATACTCAAATTAGGCCTACAAATGTTTCTGTAAAAATAACCATTTTTACAGAGGCAAAACATTAAACACATTGCATAAACAGAAAGGTTTTTCTCTCCTGATTCCAATAATATAAAATTTGTCAAATTTGGACGTGGAAAAAAGTTATGAATTTTACAAGTTTAAACATCTAATAGATCTAAATTCTGATTTTTAAATCTAACTCACAGACACACGACGTGTTCTAATTGGTTGATATCGATTCACGCGGATCGGCTAACGTGGACCGCACGATCTAAATGAAATCGCACGGCCAGATCTACTCCGTACCCCTTCGATAAGTGATTCTATCAGATTCGTTGGATCTAGATCTAACGGTCTTAGACCATGCGACCAAAGTTCGACGGCTACGGTGGCCTTGGCCAGTGGCGCTCTGTCGGTGAACCTGAGGTCGTTACGGTCATGAGGAATCTCAACGTGGTCGTTGTTCGCGAAGGGGCGTACCGTGGATGTCGCTGGAGCTTGTCGGAGTTGTGTGCGGCGTCGGGTGCTTGCAGACGTCGATGTTGCCGAGGCTCTGCATCGCCCTAGCACGAGTCAGTGGTGTCAAAAGCTGCACAAGGACAAGGCGAACTTGACAGTATGCGCGCGGGGTCAAGGGGCGCTCGATTCTTACCGCTATTTCTCGTCGGAGTCGAGCGGCGGTTCTGGTGGTTGCGGGTGTGAACGAAGACGGTGTCCTGGGTCACGAGCAGGCAAACTAGGGGCGTTAGCAGATGCACAAGGACGTGGTGGTCATGCTCGTTTGAGCCAGAAGCAGAGGGGCGGTCTGAGCTTACCGGAATCGCCCGCCGGAGTGTGTCTGTGCAGCGGCGGAGTGAGTTCGAATACGCGCAGCCTGGTGGTGGAGTGGTGGCGCTAGGTGAGGGGAAATGCTCGCGGTGCAGAGGGGGTTAAATAGCCAGGAGGGGGCAGCGATTACGCGCTGTATCAATGGCAATAACGCGGGCAGTGACTATGGCGAGGTAACGGCGGAGCGCCTCGGCCACGCGTTGATTGAGGACGACGCTGACGGGGCATGGTGGGGTCTAGTTGTCAGCGGGTGGGTGCACGTGGGCGCGGTGAGAAACAGAGAAGAAAGGGGGAACCCGGGTGGGCCGTTTTGTTTGCTGGGCTGGAATGCTGGCGCCAGGCCTAGTTAGGTTTTCTATTTCTTTTTCTTTTTCTAAGTTGATTTTCAGGAATCATTTTCAATCAAATTCAAAAGCAATTGAAATCAAATATTTTCTAGATTTTTGTAAAGTGAAACTTGTATAATTTTGAGTATAGAATCATACTGTCTTGTTGGACTAGCATGGTCCTTTGAAGATTTTTTAAAATAATAGTGCCTTAGCACATGGTTTGATATAGATTTGAAAATGGTTTTAAATCATATTTGTTTTGGAAAATTTTGTCCAAACTCTAGCATTCAACCAAAACAACAAGGGAGCAAACAAAGCTTGGTTTAAAATATTTACAGTTTCAATTGAGGGTGGCATTTGATTAATGGTTGCTCACATAAAATAATAGCACTAAATGCTTCTGTTTTCTTGAGATGAGTTGGAAAAATGATCCCTAAATGATATGCATGCATGAATGATATGCAATCTTTGAATACCTGATTTTAGGGATGTTACACATGCTCTCTGTTGCTAGTAGATATCTTGGCCAAGTAGATGCTTGTGACTTCAAGAGGGAGTATTTATGCTCAATAGTAGGTTCACGCCTCTAGTAATCTGGGGAAGTGACAGGAATCTCTAAGGTTGTAGATGTGATGTTGCTACTAGGGAGAAAAAACAATCTTTTGTTCATGGAACAATTGTATTGTTTACTTTACACATATTTCTTAATGCAATTATCCGTTGCTTGCAACTTAATACTAGAAGGGGTTCGGATGATAACCCAAAGGTGGATTATTAGTCATAGATGCAGTTGGATTATTGTCTATGTATATTGTTGTAATACCCAATCAAATCTCATAGGAATCATGATGTCTAGTATATGCATTGTTACGCTTGCTCATTCTGTCAATTTCCCCGCTATAATTTGTTCACCCAACATGTTATCTATCTTAAGGAGAACACCTCTAGTGAACTGTGGACCCCGGTCCAATATTTATCATTGATACAACATCTACTGTTACCGTTTACTTTTTACAAGCAACTACTATCTTCCACACTATATGTTTAATCCTTTGTTTTCAGCAAACCAGTAAGATTGACAACCTCGCTGCAAATTGGGGAAAAGTCTTGAGTTTGTATTTTGCAGGATTCCAAGTTGTTAGCAACACCTTGGAGTTGTTTCCTTGCTCCTAATGGTTCGATAACCTTGGTTTCATAACTGAGGTAAAACTTGCTACTGTGTTCATCACACCTTTCTCTTGGGGTTTCCCAACGAGGCTCTACAGTCAACTGAGCCGCATCAAGATTTTCTTGCACCGTTGCCAGGGAGTTAAGGACGACTTCACAAGGGGAGTCTTTCACAACCATTCTCTTTACTTTGTTTTTGTTTTTCTTAGTTTCTTTTTCTTTCTTTTTCTTGTTTCTTTTTACCAAAAATATAAAAAAAATTAGTTTCGTTTGGTTTTCCTTTTTCTTATAAAAAAACACAAAAAATAGTTCCTACTCTAGTTGCTACTGTTGTTGGCTTGCTCCACTTTTGCAAAAATGAACACTGCTGAGAAAACCAAGTTGTCTGACTTCACTAGCACAAACAACAATGGTATCCTGTGTACACCTATTGCTCCACCTGCTCCGGATGCCACCTTTTATGAAATTAAACCTGCTTTGCCGAATCTTGTTATGAAAGAGCAATTTTCTGGTGCTAGTTCTGATGATGCTGCTGCCCATCTTAATAACTTTGTTGAACTTTGTGAGATGCAAAAATATAAGGATGTAGATGGAGATATTATTAATCTCAATTTTTTTCCTTTCTCCTTGAGAGGAAAAGCTAAAGAATGGTTGCTATCCTTGCCTAGAAATAGTATTGATTCTTGGATTAAATGCAAAGATGCTTTTATTGGAAAATACTATCCTCCTGCTAAGATTATATCTGCGAGAAGTGAAATAATGAAATTTAAACAACTTGATAATGAACATGTTGCTCAAGCTTGGGAAAGAATGAAATCTTTGGTAAAGAACTGTCCCACTCATGGACTGACTGCTTGGATGATTATCCAAACCTTTTATGTAGGACTAAATTTTTCTTCAAGAAATCTGTTGGATTCTGCTACTGGAGGTACCTTTATGACCATTACTTTGGGTGCTGCAACAAAGCTCCTTGATAATATGATGGTTAATTATTCTGAATGGCACATTGAGAGAGCTCCACATGGTAAGAAGGTAAATTCTGTTAAAGAAACCTTCTCCTCGAGTGAAAATTGATGTTATCATGTCTATTCTTGTTAATGGAAAAGCTCATATTGATCCAAATAATGTTCCTTTAGCCTCTTTGGTGGCTCAACAAGAGAAAGTTGATGTGAATTTCATTAGGAATAATAATTTTGGCAACAATGCTTTTGGTAATAATAATTATAGGCCATATCATCCCAATAATGGTAATGCTTATGGAAATTCCTACAACAACAATAGAAGTGCTCTATCTGAACTTGAAGTCATGCTTAAAGACTTTATTAGTAGACAAACTACTTTCAATAAACTGTGGAGGAAAAGCTTTTGAATGTTGATAAAAATATTTCATCTTTGTCTAAAGCACAATCCTCCTTGATTAATAAAATGGCTGCTAAACCTGAAACCTTGGAAAATACCTTTGCTGCTACTCATGCCATACAAGTTACTATTGATGAAAATGTTAGACTGTTAGCTAAATTGCATGCTAAGTGGGAAATAGAAGATGAAATTGCTAGAAACAATAGTATTTGTACTATTACTACCACTAATGCTAATGCTAGAAAACCACAAGAAGTCCCCATTCCTTCTACAACAATGCCTAAACCCAATAAGGATGCTAAAAAAATTCGGAATATGGGAAACAAAAATTCTACTACCTGTGATGCTAAGTTTGATTTTGATCTTGATGGCTGCAATATTTCTGAAGTGATTATGTTCCTACAAAAGCTTTCTAAAAGTCCTAATGTTAGTGCTATGAATATGGCTTTCACAAAACACATTACAGATGCTCTCATTAAAATTAAGGAAGAAAATTGAAACATAAAGCTTCTATCCCTAGAAAGTTAGAATATGGTTGGGAACCCATCATTAATATGCAAGTGAATGATTTTGATCTCAAAGCTTTATGTGATCTTGGTTCTAGTGTCTCTATTATGCCTAGAAATATTTATGAAATGCTTGATTTGCCACCTTTAGAAGATTGCTATTTAGATGTCCCACTTGATGATAATACTAAAAAAAACTTATGGGGAGTGTTAATGATGTTCTTATTATGGTTAATGATGCCTATGTCCCTATTAATTTCTATGTTTTGGATGTTGAATGCAATGCTTCTTGTCCTATTACTTTGGAAAGACCTTTTCTTAGAACTGCTGGTGCCATTATTGATATGAAAGAAATCACCATTAAATATCAATTCCCATTCAATAAAGGTATAGAACACTTCCCTATAAGGATAGAGAAGTTTCATTTTGCTCCTCCTATTAAAGCAAAATTTGATGTCAATGCTTCTTCATTTGAAAATACTTGATTCTTGCTTCTTATGCCTAACTTAAAGGTGTTAAAGAAAAGTACTTCTTGGGAGATAACCCAATAGTTTTATTCAGTCTTGGAAGTTATTAATTCTGTAATAACCTCTCCTTATCCTTTTTGTTTGATTTTTGTGACAAGAATAACCTCTAATGAGAGAGAAGTAAGATTTGGGGAAGTTGTTGTCCCGAAACAGATTTTTGTGCTTCACTGTAAAAATTCGTGAAACATATATGTATGTTGAATTGAGCTGTAATTTTCTGAGTAAATGCCCCAGGTTGTTATCTAACTTTTTTTAGTTTAACACTTTTCGATTTGATCAACAGAAGGTCTTCGAAATAATCGGTTTTTCCCTACTGGTCTGTTTTGACAGATTTCTGCCATTATTTGCATTTGCCTCTTTATCTGTTTCTTTTTTAGTTCTTCTTGATCACTTGAGCTTTTTAAAGGAATTGCTACAGTATATTGTGTTTTAATGAAAGTTTTACTTGTGTTGAAACTAAACCAAAAGCCTATTCTTTTGAATACACTAATGTTACTAATGAAGATTGTGTGAAGTTTTGTATGAAGGAAATTTTCAAGTGTAGGGGAAGAATGATATGATGAGATGAAAAATGGACAAAAACTCAAGCTTAAGGATGCCACCCCATGTCACCCCAAGAAATATTCAAGAGGTACAAGTGTTAAAGCTTGGGAATGCCCGGGCATCCCCTTCTTCATCAATAAAAATCTCAGGTCCCTTTCTAGACACTTCGTTTTTATTGTTTCATGCACTGTTGTGTTGTTCTTGGTGCGTCTTAGTTTTTGTTTTTGGTTTTCCTTTGCTTAGTTTGCTTGAATAAAATAGTTGGACCCCCGCATTCACTCTTTTGGTTCAAATAAGTTGATTGGTGTTGTAAAAGAGTAGAAAGTTTCATGCTTATAGTGATACAAAAGGGAGCTTGTTTTGACTGTGGCTTAGACATGCTAGATGTTGTTTTGACATTATGCTTGGTGATTATTGTTGTAGCATGACTTGTTCCAAACAATTGAGATTGATTAATGTGCCTTGAAAGAATGCTATGTTTTAGCATACAAAAGCATAATATTGTGGTATTCTCCTTTGATACTTTGTTTGGGTTGACTTGGCACATGCTCACACCATGTTATGACTATGAACCAGTCACCTTAGCCTCTATGATCATTTAGTTTTTGACTTGTGATACCACTTTATGCTTTGATTGATAATTTTTTGTCGCTCTTCATGATTATGGTCATTATTGCTCTCTTAGGGTGTCGCTCCCAGTCTTTTGCTAGCCTCCAATTGTATTGAGTAAGCTCTTCTCATGCATACAACTCCCAAGAAACCAAGTTATTCCAAAGAGTCCACTATAAATTACTATGTATGGTGTGTTACACACTTCCAAGTATATTCTTGTTTTATCTATCTTCCAAATTAAACTTGTTATGAGAAAATTAGTGATTAAATCTCTCACAAACTTGATGGCACACTTTATTTTTCTTGCCCCTGATAAACTTGAACCATTGTGTCATCTATGTTGTATATACTTGCACTTATAAGTTGGGAATTAGCAGAACCATGTTGTCATGGGGAACGCTTTCAACACTTGTACATATTACCCGGTTGATATCATGATCTTTTATTTATGGATGTCGGCGGTGTGAAATAAAAGGGGAGCCTATAAGTTCATGGAATAGTATATATCTATTAGAGAAACGCCTGAGCCGCTAGTCTAAGTCATGCCTAATCATGGTGGAAACTTGCAGCATCACCATAGTGAGCAATCCATGAAGCATCCTTAGAAAAATATAGAAAAAAAAAGAGAGAGAAAAATAAAAAAATGCACCATGCTCATGGTAAATAAAAAGATCGCTGAGATGCTCACTATCTGTTGCCTTGTCATTTTGATATGGGATAGCTCATGTGTCATGGGGCAAGGGGTACCCCGTTGGCGGCTCTCTATGATACACATATACTTACAATGATAAGAACTTGCTTGTGACTAAAGTTGAGTAGCATGAGGAACGGACCTCGTACTCAAGGGACATGAGATTTCCAAATTATGATTTGTCAAGCATATACTCCATACTTTGTTCAATTTAACCTTAATCACTTCAAGATGCTTATCATAGGGGCAATGAGAGCTGAAAGCTAATAAGTACCATAATTTTTGGAAACTCTTTATGAAACTTGAAATCCCTGCCTTCCTGTGAAGGGCCTTTCTTCCTACTTTTATATTGAGTCTCCACCTTCTATCTTTATGCACCAATTAAGAGAGCATAGTTGTCATTCTTAGTTCTATGTGCATTGTCCCAAAACTTATTGATTGATTCATAATGTTGATATTGCTTGTTCATGAACTATTTGTATCTAGTCACCCTTGTGAACTTTGAAGGTGTCCTATGCATTTATGTTTTGCTACTCCGTGAGGGACAAGCTGAATATGTAAGGTCCCAACCTTTAATAAGGTAGAGATCCCTGTGTTTACAATGCTAGTCCCTGGATCAATAGCTAGCATCCACAGTTAAGATGTAATATCAAGAAACAAAGGTCATAATACAACTTTATAACCAGGAATAAAATAATTCATTACATCTTACATAGCTCATTTGGCTATTACATTACGTTGCAGCAGAATATCTATAAGCATGGGGTCCTTCATCTTCAAAGTGCCACAGGCAGACATGTTGGTTGTAGACTTGTAATCCTAATCATTACACTTTACTAAAATCAAACAAACCTGCAACATAACAAGTTACAGCCACAAGGGTCAATACATTTGAATTGTATTGGCAAGTGATACTATGGTAGTATAGTGGAGTCTATCATCTATATGCATTTGGCAAAGTGGAGTTGAGGCTTGCATTGCTCAAAATATATTTTCCTTATCATTTGAAAACACTAAGTTTTTGCTTGACAAAATTTTACCCAAGGCATCCCCCAATAGAAATTGGTGATCCTTTCAACCCTTGTTCAACCACAAGTTTTTAACTTAGAAAATTTGGATGATGATATTCTTGATAGCTTCCATGTCTTGATGCTCAAATTGTCCTTTGCCAGAGACATGGCTAAGTACTTAGATTTTACACTCTGCAGAGGTGGTGCACTTTCCCCACAAGACTTGGTTTCACCAAGACAAGATCTTTCAGAAGCCTTCCCTTAGACCAGAATGGACGCGCTCCAACCTATCAAACACCCCTACCACCAACTGTCCATTTGGCTAAGTTATTGCAACCTATATGATCCAGGCAGAGCCCATAATGCCAAGTGGCTGCACTTGAAGCTTCTCAACATTTGACATCTCAAATCTCTTTGTTTCTGGGTGGCCATCCACAAGTGGGATACACAAGGTAAACCATAGAAATGGGCCTTGTGTAACCACTCAACCAAAAACCACCAAGCAAGTCCCTTTCCACCCAGGTGATTCATTCACTTAGTTGTTTTATTAAACAAAACACAAGTCCTCAGACTTAGAAATTTTTCCATAGCATGAATATATATATTCCACCCTTGTTTTCTATTAGCTAAGCTAAGCATGATAGTAATAGGAATCTTAACTTAGGAAATTTCTACTAAGGTTTCATCTACTAGGATTTCCCATAGCATAGTTTATACTTAGCAAAAATTCCATGCAACTCCTACTTAGAAATATCACTAATGCATAGTGAAAATAATGGGACAAAAGTATGAAGCATCACTTGCCTTTTTGGTAGAGGGTATAAGTTCACTCCTTGATCTTTGCAATGATCACACACTTCAATCACTACAATTCAATCAAGCAAACAATATTTCAATCTACCATTCAAGCAATTCATCACATAAAATTATAGAAACAAAACAATGCATGCAAGAGATCGTTTTATTTGTAAAAGTGGTTTCTTAATGGGTCATAAACATTTGAAAGCTCCTAATGGCCATTTTATAAAGTGGCAAAACCATTTGCAAAAAGGTTTTACTTCATAAACCATTTTTAAAACAAGGTATCATTTTATGTGGTGTAGAAATGTTTTTAATAGGGCATTAATCTATAGGGTTCACAAAATATGTTTTAAAACCATAAAACCTTGTGTTTAGGGTCAGAGAGTTTATTTCCAAACATTTCTCAAAGGTTTTCTTCCTAAACCATTTTTAATAATTAAACTATATTTTTATTTGACTAGAAATGGTTTAAATCCAAGATTCATTCTTTTGCTTCTCCAAATACATTTTTGAAACCACAAGTGATTCCTATGGTCGGTAGGTTCAAAATACACCATTTTCCAAAGATTTTATCCTCAAAATCATTTTGGAATAAGTTTTATATCCTAAACAAGCATTCATAAGTTTCTGCAAAAACAAACATTTTACCAGAAGATTTCTACTAAACAAAGTGAATGGTTGGCTAGGGCTTGTTTTTCTGAATCCATTGATATAAATTTTGCAAAATTTGGACGTGTGGTTTGAAAGTTATGGAATTTACAAATTTGGAAAACTAATAGATCAAACTCTGGTTTTTAAACAACACACTGGCCACGCGTCTTATTTCTATTGGTCGAAAACGTTTCGCGTGGATCAAGCGATGCAGGCCGTAGGATCTAACTGATATCGCACGGCGCAGAGGTGCTACTTACCCCTTCGCTCTCGTTCTATCGCATCCGTTCGATCCAGATCTAGCGGTTCTGAGCATGTGACCAAAGTCTAGCGGCGCTTCGACGGCTGCTAGTGGCGAGCTGGCGATGTTAAGCTAGTGGCGGAGAGGAATGGCTCACAGTGATCGCAACGACTTGGGGAAGCTCAAGGTGCTCGCGGGGGTGCAAGGGGCGCTCGGGCGTCGTCGGAATTCTTCGTCGGAGGTGCTCCTGGCGTCGGGTACGGTCAGACATCGACGGGGGCGAGGTTACAGCGTGTGCTAGGACAAGTGGAAGACATGGTCAGATGCGCACGGTCCTGGTGATGATGCGTGTGTGAGAGAAAGAGGGGGGCGGTCAGAAGTTACCAGGGGGTGTTGCCGGAGTGGAGGCAGACGGCGGAGGAGCTTTGAGGTCGTCGTTGTCGAGGTTCTAGGTCAAACGCGGGCAAGCTGTTGCTGCAGAGAGAAGCTCCAGGGGGTGGAGGTCACGCTCGGGTGCTCGAGGAGGCGAGGGGCGGCAGGGTTTGGCCGGAATTGCCGCCAGAGTTCGTCGGAGACAGTGGCATTGCAAGGCAGAATTTAAGCAGCCTGGTGGCTCCTGTGAGGTGTGGTCTGGGGGAGAAGGGAGAGGAGACCAGGGCGGTTAAGAGGCGTCGTTACAACGCGGAATTTAATCGGCCATTAACACGAATTGACAGCACGCATTCACGACAGAAACAGCAGCGAAGTTTGGGGACGAACGAGTCGCGGGGTTGATGATGATGACGGGGCAGTGGGGCTGCGTTGTCCGCGAGAGAGGAAGAGAGGGAATAGGGTCCACGGTCGTGACCTATGGGTGAGTTCTTGGTTGAATCGTTTTGGGAGGAGAGGAAGGCTAATCGGGCAGTGGGCTTAAGGGCTAGGTCGTCTCTTTCATTTTTTTGTACTGTTTCTGTTTTTCTTTTTCCTTTTCTTTTTATTCTGTTTTGGTTTGGTTTAATCAATTCAAGCATTCATTTGAATTCAATACCTTGCCAAATTTTGTGTAGTTTTAAATACTGGTTAGTATTACACTCTGAAGTCAATTTTGGAATTTAAAACTTTATTCTTTTTGGAGTCTTTTATTTATTCAAAATAGGTTCTAGTTTTAAATCAAATAGATTTAATAATATTTTCAAACACCATTTACTTTCTTAAACCTTCCAAATCTTTTCAGTAGGTTTTTATTTGTTTAAAAGGGTGTCAAATAATTCATCTTGAATTATTTGGAAAAGCTTTTAATAAGATTTATTAATCATTTAAAATTTGGATTTGTCTTTATTCAAAGGGAATTTGGTTCAAGCCATTTTATTTTATTTGGAGATTCTTTATCCATTTATTTTATTTGGATTTGGATTATATCTTATTCTATTTGTTTATGGATTTGGCCAAGATTTGGTTTGGTCTTTAAATATTCTTTAATTAATATTTCTTTCTTCATCTTATAAAATCCATATCTTTTTATTTAGAGATCCAAACTTGGTGATTCCAATTTGTGAAATATTATTTTATCTTTGTTTATCCTTTTTAAATCCTTTTTGGATCAATTGCTCACCATTTGGTATGGATTTAAAGATAGGTTCTTTAATAGCTTTGGGAATTCAATTTCTTAACTTATTAAATTCATAAGATTTTATTTATGGTTCCAAATTGAGTGAAACCAATTTCTATGGTCTTATATTATTTCTATTTGTCTTTCTTGATCATTTGTGAATGTTTGTTGACAAATTTTTATATGGATCAAATCCATGGATTTGGAGATACTTGGAAATGATTTTTATTCCATTAGGGTTTTAGGGTTTGGATTTATTTTCCAAGTGTTTAAATTTCCAGATACATTCATTGAGGAATGCATTTCCCTTGATTTGGATTTTGTTGAATTCAAACTTTATTTAAAGTTTGTTCAAGTTGGGATTTTAGGTTTCCTTTTAGAACAAAGTTTCTTTTCTCCCTGATTTTCAACAAAAAAATTTATTTTGTTTATTTATTTTTCACATTACAAGATTTGGAAAATCTTGGGATGTGACAGAATACCACTATGCTATGTTTTTTGTATGTGAAACAAACAAACGTCTTTCAATGCATTGTTATTCATGATCTTTGTTTGTATCTTTTCATGTTGCAACATAGTTGCTATGTCTTATTGTTAGAACTACATCTTTCATGCTCATGTTTAGAGTACTTTGATCCCAGATTTCAATGCTTTGCAAATGGTTTGATCAAGATTGTGATGGTGCATGTCACCTGTAACATCCCAAAAATACTAAGCTTGGATCATCAGACACTAGTCATCAACATTTAGGGTTAACAAAAACTTTGCTAAATAAAATTTTGAAGGCATGCATATGTGTATGCATGGATTTTGAAATTCTTTTAAACCACCTTGTTTGTGTGTTCTATTGCTTGTAAAATGTTCCTTAGGTGAAATAAACATCATCTAAAACATTTCCCACACTTTTCCTAAAGACAAGTAAATCAAAACAAATATATTAAGGGAATGGTCATTTTGACCAATTTAACTCCCATGCCTACTTTGGCTGCCTCAAACTTTTAGAACCTAACAGAAACTTTTCTGGATATTTGCACCCCTTGAATGTACTCATAACAAAGTATCAAGACCCACTTTGTGATCATCCAGAAACTTTCAAAATGCACAGTTTAAATGACAATTCAAAATTGAATCTTTCTCATATGGGAAGATCCCACTTTTTCAAAAACCACTCAAACAAGCTCAACTTTCAAAACCCAAGCATCTGCAAACTCACCAGCACCAATCTAGCAAACCCACCAAAAATCTTTTCAAAATTCAAAACTTGATTTCATGCGGCCATTTCATCAAACAGGTTGCAGACACAAATCAAACAAACATCAAACACTATCGTGTGCAGTAAAATTGGCCTAACTTGTTCCCTAGTTAGCTCACAACCAGCTTAGTAGATCATCTAGCAAGATTAATCAAGCACTAGCACCACTGTGAGCTTGCCATTGTAATCAATGGTGAATAGCCGAGCACACCCTTGCCACCCCATAGTCGACAGCAAGCTAGGAGCAGCAGCAAGCCTAGCCAGCATGTCTGGGAGGCAGCCCACCGTCCACCGCCACTCACTGTCCAAGCCACGAGCGTTGCCAAGCCCTGGACCACACGCACAGACCGCGCCCAGACCGCCAGCGACCGTGCTGAGCGTGCGCCAGAGCATCACCCTCGACCGAAGCCCACAGACCGTGCGTCGCCCTCTCCGCGTGCATACACAATCCCCACCGACCCAGGAGACCGCCAGACATCCCCGTTCGCCGCCCCGTGACACACAGCCATCGCTCGCCGTTGAAGACGCCGCCTCTACCACGCAGAGCGTCGCGTGTTCCAGACCAAGCCGCACCGCCCCACGCCTCGAAACCATGTCGTTGAGCATCGCCAGGGAACACCGCACCGTCCCCTATCCTTGCCCATACCAATAGCCGCCTGTAACATCGCCCCTGACGAGCTCACCGTGCACCCCGACGGTCCCCTCGCTCGACTATAAATAGTGGCCACCCCCGCTCGATTTCTTCACACCATCTCACTCCCCTCTCCTCACTGATTGTGCCACACCGTTCCCGGAGCAAGGCGAGCACAACCTCGTCAGAATTTTGCGGAGCCCGCCGCCTCTGGAGAAGAAGGGAGCCATCGATTTCGTCCACCCCCAGGAGCTGCCGCGACCACCCCTGAGTTCGCCGTCGTCGACTTCGTCGTTCGCCCGCCTCGCCGACCCTCGCCAGCACCCCGGTGAGCCCCCAACGACCCCCACTGGCCGCGCTAGGTTTCATTCTCGCTGGAGTTGTCTCGTGTCGACGATGACCCCCAGCCGTTGGATTAGAATCAGATCAAACGACCCACGTTGCCCCGTACCGCTTCGCACCTCCCCGTGTCATTGACGAGTGGGGACATCCACTTAAGCAGCCCGCGGGAGCACTGCGCTTAGCAGGCCGGCCCAGTAACTTTTCCCGCGCAGCCCAGTTGTTTGAATTAAACCTTTTTCTTTTTATTTCAAACACACTTCTGTACCCATTTTCAAAAATCAACCCAGGTTGATTCAGTGCACCATTTTGAGTGAAACCAATTTTGTTGGAAAGGTCTGTGAATGCTGAATCCAAGCCCGTTGGATTCAAGTCATTTGGATCTATAGATCATCCTTAGTAAAAATAACAAGGCAGAAGCTTTTCTGCATTCAAACCTTTTTCAAAGTTAAACCATAATAGCTTTTGAGTTGATTCCAACTCTCAAAAATCACATTTAACCATACCTTTCAGAATATATAAAAATATATAGGTTTACTTGCAGAAATAATGTTCAAGTAACAAAAGAATGCCCCATAGGCATTTCTAGTCATTATATTTAATTAAGATAAAAGGGTAAAACCTTATTAAATTGTGACACCACTTTAAATCACTTTCCCATGGACTAAAATATGTGGTGATGACATGTGTCAACATGGTCCCATGTTTGGTTTGGAGAATATTAAATCTTAAGTAGTTTTTCAATGAGTAGAAATTACTTTTCTAAAATCAAAAGGAATTTTAAACCAAACCTTCACCTTGTAATGTTAGAGATGATGTTAGATCATCTATAGGACCCTTTTGTGTGAATATTGCAAGTAGTTAAGTATTGTTTGGTGATTGTGTACCTCGTATTTATTCATAGACGCTAGTACCGACCAAGGATACGAGGAGGAAGGAGGATACTACGAACAAGAAGCCGAGGAGAACTTCAACCACTGCTTTGCACAAGGCAAGCTTATATTGACATTGATGCAAGCCTAATACTACTAGTTGAATGTGCAAGCTGAGACCATACCTATGCAAGCCAATACTTGCTACTATGCCTACTATATGCCTAAAGCATATGTGATCATACCCACCTGATAAACCAATCCTAGTTTTATTCGCAGGCTTCTTACTTTATTTCTTTATCAAAGCTTACTTAGAGTCTTACCAAAGAGTTTGGTAGATACTAGAAGGTTAGTCTGAAGGTTGCATAAAGAGCATAAAATTTGGCCTAAGTTAGAAACCTTGATATCATCCTAAGATATAAGGTTGTACTTAGTTGAAACGCCACTAGTTACCACCCCTCATTAGTGCTTATCCCCACCTGTAGATGCTAGTGCTAAGCATAAAACTTGATCAACTGTAGATGGGAATACTTGGTGAAAATGGTTATGAAAACCTTGGAATGATGGATCATTCTATTGAAATGTTTTGGACATGTGTTTCCAAAAACCTGATGATTTTGGTGATGAAAATGTTGAGGCATGAGCCTTAGCCCTTTATAAAACTGATGGTTGTCTGGATGCGATACCATTCCAATTTTATCGTACAACCACAATACCCGAAGATTGGGTAGGGCTTGACTGGAAACTTATATACCTTAGTATTAGTTCCCTCACGGCCAAGGTCTGAGCTGAGGCTACCTTGTGAAGATTGTCCACCTGTGCAGTACCCAAGATGACAATTGGTGATGGTTGGGAGGCCAAACTCACAGGAGAGGTGCTTATACTAGGGCGTGTAATTGAAAGGTTAGGATTGATTATCCGCATACTGAGTATGGTGAATTCAGGATTTGTTCCTGACGGATGTATCGAATGTTGTGGTGAAAGTGTACAATCTCTGCAGAGTGTCAAACTATTCGAATAGCCGCGTCCGAGGTTATGGACAGTTGGAGTGGCCATACTGTTCCCCCGTCAGACTTTTCAAAATGACTCGTGAAATGAATTGAGACTTTGACTTGACCATAACAGATTTGTGACATGAGTTACGAGATCCCACTAGGAGTTATAAAATTGTGACTACCTTTGGAACTTAGTAGAGATAAATCTGGCTTTTGCAAAACAACCTTAGAGCCTAGTGTCCTATTATCCAAAAAAAATCTTCACTTGTTAGTATTAGTTTGCGAGTACTTAAAGAGTACTCATGGCTTTGTCCCTGGCTATTCTCGTGGCCAGACTATGAAGAGGAGTACCTGGAAGATGGAATCCAGGAAGGTTACGACAACTAGGATCATCTCCCATCATCAGCATTGCCTGTGAACCCGAAGATGGAGCTTCGCCTACGCTACCGTTATTATTACATATTCCGCTGCTTGAAGTTGTATTAAGAACTGGATCATGAGATCCTTATTTGTGTAAGACCTTATATATGGTTTGTAATGGATGAAGTACTGTGGTATCCAATTCTGTTATGTCTCGCAAAAATGGTAATCCTGGGATTGCGATGTATGGCATAACAGGCATCTGGGATTAAAAAATCCGGGTGTTGACATCGCCTCAAAAATTATTCTTTTTATCACTTACCTACTCGAGCACGAGCAGGAGTTAAGCTTGGGGATGCTTGATGCATCGTAAACGTATCTATAATTTTTGATGTTCCATGCTTGTTTAGTATCAACGCTATGCTTTGTCTACACTTTGAGGTATTTTTATACATTTTTTGGGACTAACCTATTAACAAGATGCCGTAGTGCCAGTTGCCTGTTTTTTGCTGTTTTTGGTTTCAGAAAATCTAGTAAGGAAATATTCTCGGAATTGGACGGGACAAAATCCAAAGTCAATATTTTACCGGAGAGAACACAGAGACCGAATGGCAGCCAAAGGGGGGCCACAAGGTGGCCACACCCTAGGGCCGCGCGACCCAAGGGGGCCCGCGCCGCCCTATGGTGTGGGCCCCTCGGGCCCCCCGGCCTTGCCTCTTCACCTATAAAGTCACCCCAATGCAGAAACCCTAAACACCCAATCAAATCTCCACGAAACAGTCCGTAGCCACCACCACCATCGTCCCTAGATCGGGGGGATCTGAAGCTCTTCTCGGCACCCTACCGGAGGGGAGAGATCATCCCGAAGGCCTTCTTCATCACCATGCCATCCTCTGGAATGATGCGTGAGTAGTTCACCCTTGGACTATGGGTCCATACAGTAGGTAGATGGTTGTTTCTCCTCCTTTGTGCTATCATGTTTAGATCTTGTGAGCTCCGTTCATGATCAAGGTCATCTATTTTTAATCATACATGTTGTGTTTGCAGGGATCCAATGGATATTGAGATACTATGTCAGATTGATTATTGATTCTATCATGTCAGATTTATTATTGATTCTATCATGTCTGTGTTGTTTGTGATCTTGCATGCTCTTCGTTGCTAGTACCTATCTTGGCCAAGTAGATGCTTGTGACTCCAAGAGGGAGTATTTATGATCGATAGTAGGTTCATGCCTCTAGTAATCTAGGGAAGTGATAGGAATCTCTAAGGTTGTAGATGTGTTGTTGCTACTAGGGAGAAAACAATAATCTTCTGTTCATGGAACAATTGTATTGTTTACTTTACATACATTGCTTAATGCAATTATCCGTTGCTTGCAACTTAATACTGGAAGGGGTTCAGATGATAACCTGAAGGTGGATTATTAGTCATAGATGCAGTTGGATTATGGTCTATGTATATTGTTGTAATGCCCAATCAAATCTCATAGGAATCATGATGTCTAGTATATGCATTGTTATGCTTGCTCATTCTGTCAATTGCCCCGTAGTAATTTGTTCACCCAGCATGCTATCTATCTTAAGGAGAACACCTCTAGTGAAATGTGGACCCTGATCCAATCTTTATCATTGATACATCATCTATTGTTACCGTTTACTTTCTATAAGCAACTACTATCTTCCACACTATACGTTTAATCCTTTGTTTTCAGCGAACCAGTGAGATTGACAACCTCACTATAAGTTGGGGCAAAGTCTTGAGTTTGTGTTGTGTAGGATTCCAAGTTGTTAGCAACACCTTGGAGTTGTTTCCTTGCTCCTACTTGTTCGATAACCTTGGTTTCATAATTGGGGTAAAACTTACTGATGTGTTCATCACACCTTGCTCTTGGGGTTTCCCAACGAGGCTCTACAGTCAACTGAGCCGCATCAGGCATTTTTCTGGTATATGGGGCAGAAGTTGTATTACTAGCCGACATAGTGCATGATTCGCCTAGGGTCACCCAATACACAGAAGCCGAAGTGCAAGAAGCCCGACAAAATGATGTTCATTTGCTAGAAGAGGCAAGAGAACTAGCATTGTCCAGATCCACCATATATCAGTAGAATCTTCAATGCTATCATAGACGGAAAGTAAAACCTCGAGTTTTTCGGGAAGGAGATCTGGTACTTTGGCTAGTGCAATGCACGACCAACATGCATAAATTATCACCTCCATGGGAGGGGACATTTATTGTAAGTAAAGCACTGCACAATTATGCATACTATCTCATAGATGCTCATGCACAGAAGAAGAATAAGGCGGACATGTCAGGAGAAGAGTCGAAAAGGCCATGGAATGTATCTCTACTTTGTCCATTTTACACTTAGATAAAGTGTATCTATCTCGAACTCTCATATGTCGGTTTGTATGTCGAGTTGTCGACAATGAGCTAATCAATGAAACCTCGGCACCTCGAGTAGTAACTCGGGGATGCCTTAGTAAAGATTGTCTTTTAATGTATTTACTTTTTATATGTCGACTGGCTTAAAATTCTTACCCCTTAGGCCGGGTCAGTAATGTGTCGGCAACAAAGGCCCAATCTTTGACTTCCTGCTGTTCGAAAATAGGCTTCATGGCAAGCAAGAGAAAAGATGGCGAATGCTGACACATGAAAAACGACTAAGGAAAGAGGAATAAGCGAGCCGACACTTGTTTTTATACTAACCCTGCATTTAGTTTCTTTATTATTATGTTGAATCATTCTGAGCCTATTCTTGAAATTTCAAAGTATTGTTAATTCAATTTCTTGATTTTGGACTCATAAGTCGAACGCCGAAAAATGGTAGACATGAGTCGGGTCATGGAACTGAGCAAACAATAAAATGGAACTCAGGGACTCCACCCAAAATGATCCGACATAAGCATGTAACAATAGCAAAATAACTTAAACTGTATATTGCATTCTGCTCTCAACATACTAGGGGAGCAACGGAGGCCGAATCATCAACAATTGGAGGAGGCATGGCAGCCTCCGAGGTAGGAGCCTCAGCTTCAGGAGTGGGATCCACGGCTTCCGCTTCATCGTCCGAGGTTGCCTCATGCTCATACGGGTTTTCTTCATCCTCATTGGCATCCTCCTCAACATATTCATCATTGATATCCTCGAGGAAATTCTACCCCTTATTCCAAGCATGAGTATTGGCATATTAGGTAAATTGATATGCCCAAGCTTGCTAACGTTGGATGAACTCCAGATCAGTCGTCCACGACGAGCCTGTGTGCAAGTTCCGAAGAGTATCTAAGTTCATACCCTCATACCATGAGAGCACAAAGGACAAGGTTGTGTCGGCTCCAGCTCGTGCAGCATATTCCCTCCACAAATTGACTTGCGTCTCGCAACCCATCAGTCTTTAGACGAGTGTTGCAACACGCTTAGGCCTAGTCTTAGTTGGCCAGAGGACAATGAAAACCCGGATGGCGGCATCCATGAGGTCAACCCCAAAGGTTCTCATAGGCTTTAGGCTGGCCGCCAGGCTAACCAGCAGATCTTCCATAATATATCCAGAAGAGGTATCACTGGATTCACCTCTTTGCAACCGAGCCTTTTGGACGGCAGTGGCACCCCAGACCTTGGACTTCGGAAAGTTACCTGAGAAAGTGGGCAAAAATGCACAATTCAATAAAAAAGCAAGCGACATAAGAGGAATGTCGGTTGGAAACAGAGAACAAGAGAGAAACTCGTAGCACAGGATGTCATGGATCTGAGTAAGCTCGGACGACCGGTCAGCATGTTTCTTGTTAAGCCTTTCGAGCTTAGAATTAAACGAGACAAATTTGACCTCAGTCGCTTGGATCAGTTCTTTGTCCTTCTCTAGCTGGAGGGTAATTCGGTTCTTTTCCTCGAAAAACTCCTGATCGAGTTTATCAAGCTTAGCTTTCTGGAGTTTTCTTCAGATTCTCATTCTCAGCACGGAGCCGAGAGATCTCGCCGTCCTTCTCCTTCAGCTTGGCTTGATTTTCTCCTGCTTGTTCGAGAAAATGGGTCATTATTTTAGGCATAGAAATGCAGTCCTGATGAGACTCTGCAAGAACTTTTAATCTGGCTGAGCTGAGGTGAAAATCATGAGGCAAGCCGAAAAAGGGCAAAAGAAAAGATGAGGTGCAAAGCGCCGAGGTAACTTCCAGGTCAGCAATGCGCTTCTTCAAATCCATGTTTTGGGCGTCTAGCCTGGCTAAAAAGAGATGAATCATGAGTTAGCTCGGCTGATCAAGAAGGGAAAGATTACTAGAGGTAATGAAGCGAGGATATACCTGTTTTATTCAACACATGTAGCACCTTCTTGTATTTGGTGGAGAGGCCCCAGTGAGAGAAGAGGAGTCTTTGAAACTCGGAAGCACGCACGCCAATTTTGGGCAATCTGAAAGACATGGATATTAGTTATTTAAAATGGATATTCAATTACTACTCAAGAATCGAACCGAGTAAACTCGATTCGAATTTAGGTGGCAGGATATTCAATTACTACTCAAGATTCGAACCGAGTAAACTCGGTCCGAATCTAGGTGGCTGGATATTCAATTACTACTCAAGATTCGAACCGAGTAAATTCGGCCCGAATCTAGGTGGCTGGATATTCGATTCTAAAGGAAATTATGACTAAGTTACAATGACTCGGCTTTATACCTCGGATATACTAAATTTCAACAAGGTTGAGATTCTAAGTGATAATCTAAGGGATCATCCGGCCGAGTAATATCTTACTCCCTCGGAGGCTCGAGGACTAATGGTTATATATAAACTATTGCAAGTACAAATCTGTAAGCCGAGATATTTACCTCCATCATTTTGCTGGCGTCAGCAATAGCCTTGCTAGCGGTGAACATCCTCTCGCTAATCTCGGTCGAACCAAACATCTGAGGCAAAGGGTTGCCAGAGCTAACCTCATCGAAATCAGCATTATTCTAGTTATCAGCATACTCAACAAGAGAAACAAGGCTTTCACTGCTCGGAGTTCGAGTCAAGACCAAGCCCTTCTTAGCCAAAGCTTTCTAGGACGCCATTGCAGCTGTCGGGCTAGTGTGCAGTACAATTTGCTTGCTCGTATCCGAAGCAGATGGAGAAGCACCTTTCTGTAACATAGTGGCAACAGATGGTTGGGAAGCTGTTTCCCTAGTCTTATTTTGGAGCGCCTTAGTCGTGGCTCCTCCCTTCTTTCACTTGGCAGGTGGATTGGCTTGCGGATGAGAATTGCTTGACCGAGCCCCGGTTGACGAGGTTGGTGGAGGCTGAGACGGTGAACTCGCTTGAGATTTGGAGCGAGGGCTCTGTCGAGGTTGGTCTTGTGGCCAAGTCTTGTAAGACTCGTACGATGCTGGTAGTGGTTGTTGCTACTGGATCGAAGTTGACACTGGAGCTATCTGAGTTTGAGGTTGAGCGGGGCCGAGATTACAGGAATCTCGGTTGAAACTGGCTCGGAGCCGGAACTGCTGGTGCCACGATCTTCTATATATAGGGCAGAGGAATCCCCTTGTTTATCTAGCATGGTCGTATCTTCTGAGGCACCACCTCCACATGCGCCGACATTTTCTCCCTCTCGCCAAGGTGAGATATTATTCGGCATGGGAGAGGAGTCACCTCGGACGGGGCTAGCAATCGGAGTATCATCGCAAGGTGAGGGCAACGATGGCCTGAGGATTGGAGAAGCAATGTTGGATCCACTTTGAGGGATATTTAAAGGAGCCCTGTCGAGATAAAACAACGGGATGAAATGGATCAGATGCGATAGGGAGAAACAATAAATACAAAGATAGAGAGAAATAAGAAATACAAGCATAGCTCGGGAAATAAAAACTTATGAGGGAATGGATGGCGCCACCTTTCGCAGAGGGGCTCTCTTGGCGGCCCTCTTGACCCTTTTCCCCGCTCTAGGAGACTCGGCCTGTGGAGCAGAGGTTGCAGCGCGTTTCCTCGTCGGACCTTGGCCTCCCACAGCAACGGGGGCCACGTCATGCACCTGACTAGACGGGTTAACGGGGGTACAATCAGGCGGATAGGCGTATGAGAGGGGATCTGGGTTAAATACCTTTATAATCTCACAATTATCACCATCATCATCATCTGGCCAGTCCCTTAAGATATAAGTCTTACCATAGGGTCGGCCGGAGCTGGGATCCGGGATAGACATGAACTCCTCAGAGTCCGGCTCTTCCTGGTCTGAGGTCTCGCGATCCTTGCCCCAAGTGCGGGTCGGGTTCTGGGTACCCTCGACGGATTTCTAGAGAAACTTCTAGACAAAAGAATACAGAAAAACCAAATAAGAAAGTGAGCCAACATAGCGCTTGGATCGAAAAATATAGCTCGGGAAAAATTACCTAGGGAACGGTGTTATCTCGGCTAAAAGGAGCCATGCCCCACTCCCATGCCTCGGCCATCTTTGTATCGAAGATGGACTTCACTCGTTTGCAAATCTAAGCATTAGATAGCTCGACCGTGGAGACTCGGTTTGGGTCGAGGCGGCCTCTCATATAGCAGATCTTATGGCTACGCTTCTGGAGGGGACAGACTCGGCTACTGATGAAGGTAGCCATCAGATCCTCTCTGCATAACTCAGGCGCCGTCAGTTCGGTGAGGCTCTTTTCGAACAGATTAACAAGAGGGTTCTTCTTTGGGTCAAAGTCCTAGTTGAGTCTGGAGGGAACATCGACAGAGAATAGGGGAGCCGAATCATGTCAACATCGGTATTGTTCTTCACAAGGAGAAGGATTTCAGCCACTTCTTGCAACATTCGAGGCCGGCGACTAGAGGAAAGATGGAGATTTTCCGAGGTGAAATATAGGTAGCCCCGCACTATGTTAGAGACCTCTCACCCGGAGGAAGCTCCTTATTTGGAACGACGCTGGCGCGGAGCTGGAAGAACTTGGCCTAGAGCTAGACATTTGGCCAGAGGCCGAAGTATCCTTTGGTGCAAGAGATGAAAGCATAGAGGAAGGCTATGGCGTTCGCCGGAAGATGGTAAGGCTGGAGGCCGAAAGTTTAAAGAAAATCCTTGGCGAAATCGCTCAAGGTGAGGCCAAAGCCGCGAGAAAAGTGAGCTACGAAGACAAAAAATTCACCTTCTTTGGCATCCGGGGTTCGCTCATCATCGGGGAGGCGACAGGTGACCTCTGGTAGGATCTAGTGGGTTCAAACCAAGCAGTCAAGCTCCGCCTGGGTGACCTTGGACCCCTCCCAAGATCCGCGCTCAGAGACGGGACCCTCCTTGTGAGACCCTGGCGCCTGGCTCAATAGGATTGATAGGAAACCCATACCAACAAGTTGCAACTTCTTTTTCGGAAGCTCATTTGAAAATAACTCTAAGGTTAAGCGTGCTTGGCCTAGAGCAATTCTAGGATGGGTGATCGACCGGGAAGTGGGTACCGGGTGCGCATGAGTGAGGACAAAGTGCGCAGAAAAGACTAGTTTTGGTCTATGGGGTTAGTCTAGATATCCTATTGAGTTGCCAGAAGTGACAGGCGTCGGTTCGGAGAGACCGGGGGTGTTACAAGTGGTTACATGGGCGTGTGCGGGTTAGTGGTGGACATGTGTAGCATGGCGCGTGTGTCCCGGAGTGGACACGGCATGGCGATGTGCCGGCCCTGGACGCACAGACGTGTGCCAAGAGGGGACGTTCCTGGCTTGTGGTTGATCGACGAGGACGTCGATCTTCTAAGGGTGGGTGTATGTGAGACCCTAGTGCATGGCTCAATAGGATTGATAGGAAACGCATACCAACAAGTTGCAACTTCTTTTCCGGAAGCTCGTTTGAAAAGAACTCTAAGGTTAAGCGTGCTTGGCCTAGAGCAATTCTAGGATGGGTGACCGACCGGAAAGTGGGTACCGGGTGCGCATGAGTAAGGACAAAGTGCGTAGAAAAGACTAGTGTTGGTCTGTGGGGTTAGTCTAGAGATCCTATTGAGCTGCCATGAGTGATAGCCGTCGGTCCGGAGAGACCAAGGGTGTTACAATCCTCTTCGTGCTCATCAACGTCGACCTCTGTTGAGAATCCATCTCTGCTCTGCTCTCTTCCGATGATCATCTAGAAACGCGGGCGTGAAGCACGGATTGCCGCGATTTGGGACGGCGGAGGGCCGCGATTCGGGAAGCAGTGGTGGCCTAATAGGAGCAGAAGAGCGGTGCTTTCGTGGATGCAGAGAGTAGCGGCGACGGTATGAGGAAGAAGAAGAGGAATTGGGAGCGGGGAAAAGTGAACAAAGGTTCCCCCCCCCGCTCTCATATTTAATCGTGTCGCATGCTAACGGTAGTAGGATTGGTTGCGCCTAGTGACCATTCCCTATGCGCGTGTATTTCACGGAGGAGATCGTGGGAGCGTGCCACACGCATGGTTACAGCACACAATCACGTAGTGGCGCGTCATGGCCCCTGCAGTACACGAGGAGGCACGACACGATGCGACGGGTCGCAGTGATAAATGGTTGCGTGTAGTAGTAAATGATGTCATGGCCCATAAAATGAGGCAAGACACAATGACTGCTTTACACGTATGATGAGATGAGGAGTACGAGGGAAGCTAAAATATCCAAGGGAAATAACTCGGATGCGGCAGAATGACTCGGCTGAAGAGACATATCCTAGACCAAGTCAAGAAAACTCAAATCGACTGCTAAGTTACCAAATGGTTTGGCCGAGTTAAAAACTGGCATAGGCCGACATATGTATATGCCGGAAAAACAGACAAAGATCATAATAAGTTAAACCTCTTTTGGCCTTTCCAGCTAAAGCTGCTAAGACTGCACCAGCTTCGGGGACTAATGTTGCGGGGATGACCCTAGGTAGGGTCAAGCAACGGATAAAGGTAAAGCCTACCAAGGTATTGATCAGGCCAAGGCATGAGACGGCCGAGGTATATATGGGCCTGCCGGTTTACGACCGGGTCACCCAAGACCGTATAGCACCGGCAAGACTCGACCGATGTATACGATATGTTGGCACAAAGTCTAGATTGTTTCATGGTTACATGTACCATCTTGTTTGAGTCAAAAGGGACAAGGACAAATCAGAGGTTGGCGTGCTCAGGAAGGAGAGAGTGAGCTCCAAGGTCAGTGCTCTCCTCTGTCTCACGGGAATCCGGGAAGAGACTAGCGCTAAGGACAAAGGCCAGAGGGACAAGGACAGAGCAGAGGGTCACAGAGGTGACAGTCCCTGACCCTAAGGGATAGATAGCATGGACTCTATGCCCATTGCCGCAAAGAGGAGAGTGACAGGGGAAAGGCAAGCGACGAACTACTATTTTGGGAAGAGCATCTCCAAGGAATATCCTGTCCACCTCAGCCCTAGTTGTAACCTGGACACCCGTTTATAAGGTGAGCCAAGGCATCCAAGGAGGGGGTCGATCCATTTATACAAGGTAAAACCCTATAGTGAGAAGAGAACCGAAGTTCTCCATCTTCTTCCTCTCTCCAATACAGCTCAAGGAGCATCTTGTATACATCTACAGATCTAGCATGTGTTCTGTAACATCCCAGTATTTAGGACCTAACGTAGGGTAGATTTAAGAATATGAATTGTTGCATGCATTTATTTGTGAAAATATGGGTAAAATTTTTGCCAAATAAAAACCTTGAGTGATCAATGTTTCTTTCTTACTTTGAGAGTAGGTTTAGTCTTAAAGGAGGATTGCTATAAACTTTGATATGATCTTAAAGGAATTATGTGTGTCTTAAAAATGAAATTTGAATTTTAAATTTGAGTGTTTGAATAATAATTTAAATGATTTTGATATAAGATTTGAATCTTAAATTAATTAAGAGAAAAGTATTATAACTTAAATCTCATCTAAAAACAATATTGTATATGAAATTCATTCCATATACATAAACAAGTTACAAAGAATGAACTTACTGGAGTTATTCCAAACTTCACAATTTACACAAGAGTAAAGAATAAGAATATTCTTTATTAATAAATATATAATCTTTATTACAAATGAACCAAATAAAGATTACAAGAATTATAAAAGAAAAATTACAAAAGAATAAGAAAACTTCATTTGTATATCTACTAACTATCCTATATCCAAAACTACACTAAATCTTCATCCTTATCTTTGTACCTGCAAAACAAAGATTAAATAGAAAACAAAATAAGATTAGTGTTAGTATATTTCTCTCAGATATGTCAGTGAGGTGCACTTGAAAAACTCATCATTGAGAAATGACCAAAAAGGGGCAAGTTTCACCAATATGAAAGATTTTATCTTTCATAAATTCAAAGCCAGAATGCAAATTACAGCCAAAAGGATCAATTAACCTGCCAGGTGAAAGTAAGCAGGTAATGGTAAGTTAAAAAATTCTGAACCTATCCACAAGTGCATAGCAGGCACACAAGTTGGACACACACCAGCATGCAAAGGGTGTGCTGTCGACCTCACTAGCACAACCAAATATCACAAAACCATAGCACAGCCGTGGGGAAAGCACTAGTGCACCACTCCACTATACATCACACAAGAACAGCAAGTGTAGACAGCAGCCAAACCAAGAACAGCAGCCAAACCCACCACCCAGATAACCCAAACATCACCAGAATGGTGACATAAGGAGAGGGATGAATCTGGTGGACAGCATGGTCAAGCCCAGGAGCTAGGAGGAGCAGGCAAGCTCAAGAGCAAGCTCAGGAGCCCATCAAAAGCAGATCAAGATCCAAATCAAGATCAAGATCAAGATCAAGATCATCAGCAATCTACTACATCCACATCAGAATTTGTGGTGAGCCTCATAAAACCATTACATGATTTCATCATATTATCTAAATAAAAGCATGTGTTGCTTTATGTAATGATCTCTCAATAATCACCCAAGAGGGGTGATTCTATCCTAGAGATTTCAAGTATAAGGATAAGAAATTAAGCTCAACCATAAACACTAAACCCTCAGACCAGCATCACTGGGTTCAGTGTTATTTTTGCAACTTAGATCATTTTCATTTGATCTTATCAGATCAGGGCACATCTCTCAGAGAGAGTAGGACCTCTAATCTTGCAAATTTCAAACAAACTAATACTCAACCAACTAGGAATTAAATCCTAGAGCCTCAGACCAACATCATAGGCATGAAAGTTAATACAAGCTTTCATGTCAACTTGTCAGTAGTAATCACAAGCATTATCAAGCTAAGCCCAGAAATAAAACTCAATCATTTGTGTGCCAGATCATATTGGTATCACAAGGACAGGTTGTATATGAACTAAAACCAATCTTTGTTTAGAATCCACATATAAAAGGGACAACCAATAAATATCATTTTCCTGAAGCCAAGTGCCAGGAATCAACCTTAAAAATTCATCTATACATCCACATAAATCATTATAGGTAATGATTTGATTCAGTGAGTATAATCTCATACAAGCCAATATTATAAATTGTGGTAAGCAACTACTGAGAGAAACTACTGTCAGTATAAGCAATCTGACAGTAGAGTAAACTCTCAGATCAACAACATAATCCAATCAAGGATTTCATTGAAACACTAGCATGGATCGTGGTGGATTACCACTAGAATAAATCTGACAGGAAACTAGCATCATCAAAGCCACTACCAATCATTAACCACAACAGACAATCATTTCCCATGATCAGATATGATCAACACTAAATCTAAAGCATCATAGATATGATCAACAGGGGGTTATGAACCCTAATCAGAGTAGGAACCCTAATCCAGAGATGAACCCAATCAACACATAGTCACTCGGCATGAAAAGCCACTAGATACACACAGAGAGAATCATGGTAGTAGCATGGACAAGCACCACAGAGACAACTTACCCGAGGTCCTCACGATTTAATCAAGAGGCAGGTGGTAAACGAACATGGCACAGGAGCACCGGAGGGCGCCAACTGCACCTACCACGGCGGGCAAGAAGCAAGACGAGTCCAAGACACCACCACAGCGGGATCACAAGCAGAGACAACACCTTTTCCGAACCCTAGGGTTCAGGAATGGGGTGGAACTGACCACGGGGAAGCCCCGGAGTCAAATCCAAGTGGGTAGAATGAACGAGCGTCATCGACAATCCCAACTCGCACCACGGCGGCATGTAACGGCCGACGGCAAGAGAATCGACGTGGCGATCGCCGCCACGGGTCGAGTCAGGGGAGGAGGGGATACGGTCGAAGGAGAGAGGGAGGCAGAGTGGTCTGGGTAAACCCTTCGGGTGGTATTTTGACCCTGCCCTATTGGGCCTCCCTGGCCCAATAAGCCCAAGGGGCCAGCCTAAGTTGCTTAATAAATCTTTTTGATCAATTGGAAAAGACCAAAATGCCCCTGACCTCAATAAAATTATAGGAAATAAAATAAAAGTCCAAAAGTTATAAATAAAATATTTTTGGATTCACAATAATCCACTCTGTTCAAATAAGATATCAAATTTTGGACATTTAAATTTTTATAGGAATTTTGTAATTTGTATATTCTTTATGGAATTTTACAAAGTTATTGAAAGGTGATAAAAATAAATAAAAATCACTTTCATTATTTACTAATATTATAGTATTTTCGAAAAATACTAAATAAATATTTAGTAATAAATTTAATGTATAATTAATAATTCCTAAAAGAATTATTAAATCAATAGAAGCCAAATAAAAAGGGAAATAAAAATATTCAAAATATGCAATAAATATAAAAAATTATTAATATTTATAAATGCTTTATTAGAAGGCACCTTATATAGGAAAAATGCATATAGAATTAAATAATGCATTATATTACTTGCATAATCATTTTGCTTCTTTAAATATTGTCCTTACCGGGCAATAATGATGTTTTTGTAGAACTAGAAGCTCAAGGTCCAGTGCAAGCATTAGACTTCACTACCTTGCCATCACAAGGAAAGTTCATCACTTGCTCATGTCCTTTGAAGAGTCTTTATCAAAGTATTTGCAAATTGTGTGTTATCATATATGCTATAAAAGAAAGAAAATATTATTTTCATAAATAAAGAAATCATAGATATCATCCTAAGTGGTGATGTAATGAAGCAATAGAACTTAGAGTTCTATTTGCAATAATGATGATCAAGTAGGGACTTAATAACCCCTGACATCAGTGATTCTAGAGCCGTATATTACGCGTTAACCATGAGATTTTGAATGGGACAGAGAAGTCAACTGTATCTTCTTCCTCTCACATGAATCCGGATGTGCAGGTCGTGGCTATTATCCTTGTAGCTTGCATATTAATTGGTAATTCATAGAGGATATGCAGCATATGGGTGGGAACCCTCATCGTCCCACGATAGTTCTGGCATCTAACGGTTTGTACAAACCATTGCCGTAATTCATTATGTGGGCATGGTGTACACCAAGGAGGCATGAAGGGGCACGAAGTGATTGGCTTGGACCAACCATCGGGCCCCACATCATGGAATTGTGGACAGAAAGTATGCGGTTGTGCAACAAGGAGTTGATCTCTCATGGGTAAAGTAACGCACCTCTGCAGAGTGTAAGAACTGTAACTTGTTACTCCCTTAGGGAAGGAGCTTTAACGCGCAGAAAGGAACTCCATGAAAGTTCTGGTCAACCTGTGAAGGCTGATTGTCATAGTTTTTCGGAATAAAATCAATCTTTGAAGAAAGATTT
This sequence comes from Avena insularis, assembly GCA_023614405.1. NCBI lineage: Eukaryota > Viridiplantae > Streptophyta > Magnoliopsida > Poales > Poaceae > Avena > Avena insularis. The sequence goes on from CM042691.1 coordinate 302,108,414, forward strand.
AAAAAAATTGCATAGTTGAAAGAACATTTCTTAATCCCTAGTGTTTTGTGTGTTAGATAACAATATCAAGGAGTATTTTAATGTGTGTTGAAGTGTTGCAGCTCTCTCTGATAAAAAGGGAAAAGTATCTGCCTTTGGGGGGCGGATAATCCGCCCCTCCCTCTTCCCTAGCAGGCGCAAGCCCCAGAAGGGGGGCGGAGTTTTGGATGGATTTTCCGGCCCTGCCGGATAATCCGCCCCTCAGGGGGTCCAGATAGTCCGCCCCCCTTTCTCACCGCCAAGGCGCAAGCCCCAGAGAGGGGGCGGAGTTTTGGCCGGACTTTCCGGCTAGGCCGGATAATCCGCCCCAGGAGGGGGCCAGATTATCCGCCTCCCCAAGATCTTCACCAAGTTTCCATAGGCGCCAGCCCCAGAGAGGGGGCGGATTTTCTCCCGGAATATCCGCCCTTGGGGCGGAGTTTTCCTAGGGGGGCGAATAATCCGCCCCTAGAGGGGAGCAGATAATCCGCCCCCAAAGTTTCTCAACGGCCAGATCTGGGGAGGGGGTATTTAAGCCAGCCTTCCCCCTCCTGCCAGATCTCTTGATTCATTCGAAAAAGACAAGATCAGATCTGAAATCTTCATCCAAGAGAGCTCCACCTAGATCTACCCAAAGGCCCTGTCCCTTGGGGAATCGAAGGAGGAGAACTCGATCTTCATCATCAGCAATCAAGCGCTTCATATCCTCTCCATTCATTTGGAGAACCACCGATCTAGTATTTCTTGCAAATACCTAGATCCTTGTTTTTGTTTATATTGATAAACCTTGTTCTTGTGGCAGCTTGTTTTCATCTCGGGAGCCCCCAATTCGGTTGTGGGTGTGTGCCCCGATAGTGTTGTAAAAGGCACTGGTTCCCACCTCGAAGGGATCCAATAGTGGAGAAGGTGGATCAGGCCTCTCGTAGCGAGATCCATCGGAGAATAGGGTGAGGCCTATTGTGGCGTGGTGGTCTTAGAACCGCCCACCCCTCCAACACAGATGCACTTCCCTTAACAAGGAAGGAACTGCGGTAAAACAAATCCCTGTGTCTCCGCGTGCTCCACTACGGTTTCCTCGCTCCTCTCTTTACGTGCTTAGTAGTTAGGGTTGCATATAAGGAAATTCTCGTAGTTGCATATCTAGAGAATTTACTTTGTGTCAAGTCTAAAATTGAAAAAGTATTAAAAATTGGTTAGCACCTATTCACCCCCCCCCCTCTAGGTGCCCATACGATACATTTCAATTGGTATCAGAGCCCCGGCTCTTATTTCGGTCTTAACCGCCTAAGAGAAGTATGGGTTCCAAGGTAGATGGGAGTGATGCTCCAGAGGTAGTCACCATGAACAATCTCAAGACGTTGGAAACAACCTTGGTGAGTTCAATGGAGGCTAAGATGGAAGAGATGCGTCAATTGATAATGCGTCTCTCCACATCCCCGGCATCACCTCCATCTAACTCTGAGGATACCACTCCGCAATCCAAGGAAACGGGTAAAACTGTTTCCAAAGATAACGAAGTGGTTGGTGATGACACCAGCAAGAGCTCCTCCTCGAAAAAGGATAGCGGTAAGGATGGATACAATGAGGTTTCTCATGTGTATTCCCCTGATCCACCTATCCCTCACCCACATATACATAATAGGGGTGATCCACCCAAACTTTCAGCATCTACTTTTACTCAATGGCAATTTTTGATGAAATATCATGTGTGCAGTTCCTCCATAGAGTTGTGGAAGATCATCGAAAATGGTCTTCATGTTGGAAACCCCAACAATCTTACAAGAAGAGAAGTTGTCGATAGCCAACTCAACGCTACAGCTCTACACATGATACAGCTTGGTGTGGGTGACAAAGATATGCCACACATTCAGCATCTTAGTATAGCTAAGGAAGCTTGGGATGTTCTCACCGAGCTCTTCATAAAAAATGAAAGTATGAAAAGGAATAGATATGATGCATTGAGCAACGAAGTTGAAGGATTCTATATGTTGGATGGAGAAGACCATGAAGACATGTATAGGAGGCTTAAGGCAATAGCCACAAATTTCAGAAACCATGGTGCCGCTCATGTTGATGATGCATGGATCAAGCGCAAGTATGTCAGTGATCTTATGCCATTTGAGCCCACAGATTTGAAAAGTCTCCAAGGTAGGCATAACTATCACCTCATGACATCCAATGAGGTAATGCAAGAAATGGCCGCTTTCAAAGTGGCTGCCAAGAATGCCGAAGATGCTCGTGCTCGAGCTATGGGGATGCAAAAGGGGGTCAACGTGGCCTTGAAGACTAGTGTGATTGACCATGATGAATATGCCATAGAAGGTCTGGACTATCCCGAGGATATAAAAAGGATCCACGGACAATACCTAGCTCTTTATGCTAGAAACTTTTGGAAAGATCTAGCCAAGGCTAAAGCTGAACTAGAACGCAAGAGTGGAGCCTATGGAAGAAAAGAAAATGGCCCCAAGCTGAGAACATGTTTCAACTGTGGTGATCGGCTGCACTTTGTAGCTGAGTGTCCATATCAAAGTAGGGAAGATAATGGAGGAAGACTTATTTTCAAGGACAAGTCAAAGGCTCCACGCAAGAAACAGTTTGTAAAGAAGAATGCTCCCTTCAATAAGCAACCAAAGATTGTTCTAGTGGCTCAAGAAGAATATTCATCGAGAAGTGAAGATGAGGACAAAGACGATAACTCTCAAGAGGTGGCTGCTATAGCCACCACGTATCCTTCAACATCTCTCTTCGACTCTCCAAACGAAAACATCATCAACAAGAATGCTACTTGTCTCATGGCAAGAAGCTCCGAGGTAACTTCTTCTAACTCTTCTTTTCCTAAGGCTATGATTGACATGGATGATCCTACTAGTCTTAAGGTTAAAGAAGAGATTATTGCTTTGGATTATTTCTATACTAACTTGCAAGGTGAGCACAAAGTTCATTTTGAAGCTCTTATGGATCAGTTGGCCCAAAACGAAGCTCTCCTCGAAGAAAAGGGTAGAATTGAAAGGGAGGATGCAATGGAAATTGCATCCTTAAAAAATGCTCTTGAAGAAGAAGAAGAGGCTCGGGTCTCTCTTGAAGAGAGGATTGAGTCTATTGAAGAGTCACATGAAGAAATTGTGACTAAACTTGTTAAGGAACGTGACAATGCAGTCACCAAAGCAAAGAAGTTAAAGAAGGAAAAGATTGACTTTGGGGCTGCTCATGATAGACTCTCCGAGGAATTGGAGAAACTTGACAATGCTCACAAGGCGTTGAAAAATGAGTTCTCTATTCTCAATGAGTCACATGATTAGCTTCAAATTCGATTGGCCAAATATGATGCTCCTAGCTCATCCAACTCAACATATAGTCACAAGGAAAATGCTAATGCTAGTGTGGAAAAAGAAGTGGTCAAGGACATCACTCCCAAGGATAAGAGTGTGCTTGATGAAGTTCTTGGAAAGCAAAGGTCAAATCATGGTAAAGAGGGACTTGGGTATGTCACCAAGTCCAAGAAAAAGAAAAACAAGAATAACAAGACCAAGAATGTGCAATCAAAGACAAGCACCGCTGAGAAGAATGTCACAAAAGACAAGACTAACAATATTGGTTTTGCAGGGTCTCACAATCCAAACCATGAACTCTTTTGTGATGATTATGGCGATGTTTATGCCTATTATGTCGGTCCTATTGATGAATATATTGCTTGGTCTATTTGGGTCCCAAAGACCCTTGTTACTAACATGAAAGGACCCATTGAAAAATGGGTACCTAAAACCAATAAGTAATTCTCTTGCAGGGCTATGCTTCTGGTGGGTCAAAATGGGTGCTAGATAGTGGATGCACTAGTCATATGACCGGAAGCAAGGAGATCATCATGGAGATGCGTCCAAATCATGATAATATCACAGTCTCCTATGGTGATAAGTCTAAATCTCAGGTATTGGGTCTTGGCAAGGTCGTGGTTGCCCACGGTATCTCTCTCGTGGACGTCATGCTTGTTGAGACCCTCGGTTACAACATTCTTTCTGTTCGTGCCCTTGGCAAGATGGGTTTTGCTGTTTTTATCGATGATGATTTGGTGGTACTCTTGTGGAGCAAGTCTCTAAAGGTCGCTTTCATTGGATACGTCAAAAATGACCTATATGTGGTGGACTTCTCGGGGAAAACCACTTCGGGTCTGATGTGTCTATTTGGAAAGGCCGACGTGGGTTAGCTATGGCATCGCCGTTTAGCCCATGTCAACATGAGAACTTTGCAAAGTCTTCACAAGGGTGGCCACATCCTTGGACTAAAAGACAATGTCTCTTTTGCCAAAGATCGTGTTTGTAGGGCTTGTGTTGAAGGAAAAATGCATGACTCTCCCCACAAGAGGAAGACTATTGTGTCATCAAAGAGAATCTTGGAATTACTTCATGTGGATTTATTTTGTCCTCCCTCTCATGCAAGTCTTGGTGGGAAGAAATATTGCTTGGTCATTGTCGATGATTACTCAAGATATACATGGGTCTATTTCTTCAAGCTAAAAAGTGAGACTCAACAGACTGTCATTTACTTTGCCAATGAACAACGTCAACACAATGTTCCTATCTTGGCAATAAGAAGTGACAACGGCTCCGAATTCAAGAACTACACTTTGAATGAGTTTCTTAGCGAAGAGGGGATTAGACATCAATATTCCGCTGCGTACACCCCTCAACAAAATGGTGTAGCCGAGAGGAAGAACTGGACTTTGATAGATATGGCAAGATCAATGTTGGCTGAATTCAAGTCTCCTTATAATTTTTGGGCTAAAGCCATATCCACTGCTTGTCACTCATCGAACCGGATCTAACTCCGAAATATTTTGGACAAGACTCCATATGAAATACTTACCGGTAACAAGCCCAACATCTCATACTTCAGGGTAATTGGGTGTACGTGTTTCTTTCTTATTAAAGGTGTCCGTTTGTCAAAAATTGAGTCCAAGACTTTAGAAGGTATTTTTGTCGGTTACGGTGCCGAATCCCACACTTATAGTGTTGGAATTATGCCCTAGAGGCAATAATAAAGATGTTATTATTATAATTCTTGTTCATGACAAAGTTTATATTCCATGCTAAAATTGTATTAAGCGGAAACTTTAATACTTGTGTGGTTTGTGAACAACACCGTGTCCCTAGTATGCCTCTATGGACTAGCTCATTGATTAATGATGGTTAAGGTTTCCTAACCATAGACATGAGTTGTCGATTAATAATGAGATCATATCATTGGGAGAATGATATGATGGACAGACCCAAATTAAGCAAAGCAATTAGATCGTGTCATCGTGTTCATCTTTGCGAAGCTTTTCTTATGTCAAATATTGTATTCCTTAGACCATGAGATAATACAACTCCCTGATATCGGAAGAGAGCTTTGAGGTCATCAAACGTCATCCTATGAGAGGGTGATCATAAAGGTGTCTCTCAGGTGATCAGAAAGTACCTGTTGGGTTGTATGTATCGATATGGGATTTGTCCCTCCCAAGTCAGAGAGATATACTTCGGGCCCACTCGGTAATCGATATCAACACCGCTTGCAAGCATGTGGTTAAGGAGTTAATCACAAAGTGATATCGGATTACGGAACGAGTAAAGTACTTGCTGTGAACGAGATTGAACTAGGTATGACGCATCACGCATCAAATCTTGGGCAAGTAAAATATAGCGATAAGAAGGGAATATGAATATGGTATTGATTGAATCCTGGCATCTTGGTTCATCCGATATTATCATCGATTAATGTGTGGTAGTCAATATGGGTTTCGCACCCATTACCGTTGATTATTGATATAAGATCATGTCTGCATGTTATAGAACCCGAAGGGTCACACACTTAGCGTGTCTCGACGCTAGGATAGATTGGATAATTGGTTTATGAGTTTTTGTTCGGAGTATCGGATGGGATCCGGGAAATCACGAGAGGTTCCGAAATGGTCCGGAGAATAAGATTCATATAAGGCAGTGCGGTTTTTGGACTTCGGAATTGTTCCGGGTTAATCGGTATTGTACCGGAAGCTTCTAGAACCTTCTAGAGGGGGACCAACGTGGTCCCACCTATCGGGAGGGGGCATGGGCCTATGAGGGAGTGCCCTGGCCGCATTGGGCCAGAGGCACAAGGCACCATAGGGCCCAGCCGGCCAAACAAGGGGAAACCCTAGTTTGGAGCTTCTAGAAGGGGGGGATTACTTGCCCCCCACTCCTCCCTCCTTGGCCGCCGGCCTAGGGCTTGGGGGAGGGGTTAGGGCAGACGCCCACCCCTCTATATATAGAGGTCTGGGCGTTGATCTATGCGTAGATGTGTTTCACGAGTAGAACGCAACATGGTTGTTGCGGGCGTTGATGTTTTCTGTTCCAAGCCTCTTGTTTGTGTTCTTCTTATGACGCGGGATAGTGAGATTGAAGCGGTCCAGGCCAACCTTATGCGACGTCGTTCGCGAGACAGGCTCCGCACTTGACGTGTGGCTTGTTCCACACATGCGGCTGGTGGATGCCTGTTTCTCTCACTATTGTTGTAGTGGGATTTACACCGGAGTTTGGCAACCATAATATCACTGTTGTGGCTTTCCGTAGGTAAGAATCGTTCTTAGCTTGCTACTCCCATAAGCCACATAAAACATGCAACAACAAAGTAGAGGCGTCTAACTTGTTTTTGCAGGGAGTGTTTTCTGTGATATGGTATGGCCCAAGATGTGATATGTGTATTGTATGCGATGATCATGTTTTGTAATGTTTCACGACTTGCATGTCGATGAGTACACAACCGGCAGGAGCCATATGGTTGTCTTTATAATTGTGTATGACCTGTGTGTCAACTTCTTATACGCCATGTAATAGTTTCACTTTATCGCTAAGTAGTTAGCAATAGTTGTAGTTGCTATTCGTGGTGGAGGTAATCATGGTGGAGTGATGGAGATCATGCCGGCACGCACAAGATGGAGATCATTGCGCGAAGAATGGCTATACCATGTCACATAAAGTTATATGCATGTGATGTTTATCCTTTTATGTATCTTATTATGCTTAGATCGCGACGGTAGCATTATAAGATGATTCCTCACTTAAAGATCAAGATAAAACTGTTCTCCCCATGTATGCACCGCTATGAAGTTCGTCGTGTCCAAGCATCACGTGATGATCGGGTGCTATAGACTCTACGCTCACATACAACGGGTGCAAGCCAGTTTTGCACACGCGGAAATACTTGGGTTTGACTTGACGAGCCTAGCATGTATAGACATGGCCTCGGAACACATGAATCGAAAGGTTAAGCATGAGTCATATGAATGATATGATCGACACTTCGTTGTCCACCATTGAAACCACATCTCTTCTCGTGAAGATCGGATTAGGTGTGGTGAATTTGGATCGTGTTCACTAAACAACTTGAGGGATGTTGAATTTAGTGGGAGTTCATCTAGTAATTTGATTAAAAGTTGAACTAGTTATCATGAACATAGTCTAATTTGTACTTGCAAATATTGTAGATCACATGGCTAAGTCCAACTTCAACTTCAACGTTTTTGCCGAGAAGGAAAAGCTTAGAAACAATGGGTCTAACTTCACCAATTGGTTCCGCAATCTGAGAATCATTCTCTCTGGCGGTCAAAAGGACTATGTCCTTGAAAGTGCGCTAGGTGACGCCTATTATAAATGCGCCTACCGATGAGAAAGTTGCTTATCAACAAGGCAAAGATGATTATGGTGTGATTAAGAGCACCATGTTGTTTGCTATGGAATCGGACCTTCAAAATCGTTTTGAAGACTATCCCGCCCTTTGAGATTCTTGAGGAGCTGAAAACCATGTTTTACTCAGGCCGCTCTGAGAGATATGAGATCTCCGGAAGTTCTTTAACTGCAAGATGGAGGAAGGGAGTTCCGTTAGTGAGCACGCATAAAGATGTCGCTACACTCAACGCCTTTGAGCAACTGGATCGCAAGATTCCAGAGGAGCTCAAGATTGACAGGTTCTCGCAATCACTCCTCCCAGCTACAAAAGTTTTGTAGTGACTCATAATCAGATTGGTTCCATCGATACGATCACCGAAGCTCTTCGCAAAGTCAAGGCTGGAGGTGGACATCAAAAGGATAATCATGTGTTGATGGTCAACTAGCCCACCTTCAAGAAAGGTAAGGGTGCAAAGAAGCCCTTCAAGAAAGGCGGCAAGCGCTGCCCTTGCTGAGAAGAAGCTCAAGTCTGACCCAAGCCGACACTTAGTGCTTCTATTGCAAGGACAAGGGTCACCGAAGCAAGAATCGTCCGAAGTACTTAGCGGACAAGAAGGCTGGCACCATCAAAGGTATATTTGATATACATGTTATTGATGTTTTCCTTACTAGCCCTCGTTGTAGTGCTCGGGTATTTGATCTTGGTTCGATTGCTAATATTTGTAACTCAAATGAGCTACGGAATAGATGGCGGCTGCGAGGGATGAGGTGACGATCGCGTTGGCAACGGATCAAGAGTTGATGTGATGGCGCAAGACGCCTCCTTAGTTTTACCTTCGGGATTAGTTTTAAACCTTAATAAATGTTATTATGTGCTGAGTTGAGCATGAACATTATTTCGGATCGTGTTTATTGCAAGACGTTATTCATTTAAATCGAGAATAATGGTTGTTCTATTTATATGAGTAACATCTTTTATGGTCATGCACCTGTGAATGGTTTATTTCTTCTAAATCTCGAAAGGGATGAAACACATCCATAAAATTGAGGCTAAGAGATGCAAAGTAGATAGTGATAATACTACTTATTTGTGGCATCGCTGCTCAGGTCATATTGGTAAAGCGATGAAGAAACTCCATTCGATGGACTTTTGGAGTCTCTTGATTTTGAATCATTTGACACATGAACCATGCCTCATGGGCAAGATGATCAAAACCACATTCTCGGTATGATGGAGCGAGCAACGGACTTGTTGGAAATCATACATACCGATGTATGCGGACCGATGAGTGTTTCGACGCGTGGTGGATATCGCTATTTTCTCACTTCTACCGATGACTTAAGTAGATATGGGTATATCTATTTGATGAAGCATAAATCTGAAACATTTGAAAAGTTCAAGGAATTTCAGAATGAAGTGGAGAACCATGATGTAAAAATTAAGTTTCTACGATCCGATCGTGGAGGTGAATATTTGAGTTATGATTTTCACGCATCTTAAAGCAAGCGGAATCGTTTAGCAACTCACGCCACCGGAACACCACAACAAGCAATGGTGTGTGCGAGCCGGAATCGAACTCTATTAGATATGGTCCGATCAATGATGTCTCTTACTGATTTGCCGTTATCATTTTGGGGTTATGCATTATAAACCGCTGCATTCACTTTAAATAGGGCACCATCTAAATCCGTTGAGACGACACCGTATGAACTGTTGTTTGGCGCTAAACCTAAGTTGTCGTTTCTTAAAGTTTGGGGATGCGAAGCTTACGTCAAGAAGTTGATGCCGGACAAGCTCGAACCCAAAGCGGAGAAATGCGTCTTCATAGGATACCCTAAGGAAACTATTGGGTATACCTTCTATCACAGAACCGAAGGCAAAGTGTTTGTCGCAAAGAACGGTTCCTTTCTTGAGAAGGAGTTTCTCTCGAAAGAAGTGAGTGGGAGAAAAGTAGAGCTAGACGAGGTTGTTGAACCTTCTCTTGAATTTGAGAGTAGCGCAGCACCTGAAATTGTTCCAGTGCCGCCTACACCAATACTAGAGGAAGCTAATGATAAGGATCATGAAGCTTCGGACGATGATGCTACTAAACGTCGCAGGTCGACAAGGTCGCGTGCCCCTCCTGAGTGGTACGGCAACCCTGTCTTAACTCTCTTGTTAGTAGATGACAGTGAGCCTGCGAACTATGAGGAAGCGATGATGAGCCCAGACTCTGAGAAATGGCTAGAGGCCATGAAATCCGAATTGGGATCCATGAGCGAAAACCTAGTATGGACTTTGGTGGACCCTCCTAGCGACCGAAAGGCCGTTGAGTGCAAATGGATTTTCAAGAAGAAAACGGACGCGGATGGTAATGTTACCGTCTATAAAGCACGACTTGTCGCGAAAGGTTTTCGACAAGTTCAAGGTATTGACTACGATGAGACCTTCTCTCCCGTAGTGATGTTTAAGTCCATTCGGATTTTATTAGCAATTGCTGCGTTTCATGATTATGAAATATGGCAGATGGATGTCAAGACTGCGTTCCTCAATGGCAACATTGATGAAGAGTTGTATATGATGCAACCCGAAGGTTTTGTCGATCCTAAGGATGCTGATAAAGTATGCAAACTTCAGCGTTCCATTTATGGACTGAAGCAAGCATCTCGGAGTTGGAACCTTCGTTTTGATCAAGTCATCAAGAGCTTTGGATTTGTTCCAAATTGCTACGAAGCTTGTATCTAAAAGAAAGTGAGTGGGAGCTCGGTGACATTTGTGGTACTATATGTGGATGACATATTGATTATTGGAAATGACATTAACATGCTTAACGATGTGAAGAGTTATTTGAACAAGTGTTTTTCAATGAAAGACCTAGGGGAAGCTGCTTATATATTGGGAATCAAAATCTATAGAGATAGACAAAGACGCCTGATAGCTTTAAGCCAGAGTACATACCTAGACAAAGTTCTGAAAAGGTTCAGAATGGATAAGGCAAAGAAAGGTTCAGTGCCTATGTTGTCAGGTAAGATATTGAGCAAGGCTCAGTGTCCAGCTACGGTAAATGATAGAGAAGCTATGAGCAAAGTGCCTTATGCCTCGGCCATAGGTTCTATCATGTATGCCATGCTGTGTACTAGACCGGATGTGTCCAATGCTCTTAGTTTGACGAGCAGATATCAAAGTGATCCAGGAGTGGAACACTGGACAGCCGTGAAGAACATCCTAAAGTACCTAAATAGGACTAAAGAAATGTTCTTAGTCTATGGAGGTGATGAACAGCTTGTCGTAAAAGGTTACGTCGATGCTAGTTTCGACATCGATAAGGATGATTCTAAATCTCAGACAGGATACGTTTATATTTTGAATGGAGGAGCTGTGAGCTGGAGAAGCTGCAAGCAAAGCGTGATCGCGGGATCTACAGTGGAAGCGGAATACATGGCTGCTGCAGAAGCGTCAAGTGAAGGAGTTTGGATCAGAAACTTCATCGCTGAGCTTGGCGTGGTTCCAAGTGCATTGGACCCACTGGAGATATTGTGTGACAACACTGGCGCCATAGCACTCTCTAAGGAACCAAGATATCATCCAAAGACCAAGCATATCAACCGCAAGTTTCATATAATCCGAGATTATATAGCAGATGGAGATCTGAAGATTAGCATAGTACATATAGATCTGAATGTCGCAGATCCATTGACTAAACCTCTTCCACGTGCAAAACATGATCAGCACCTTAGTGCCATGGGTGTGAGATTGTTGCCAAATGTAAACTAGATTATTGACTCTAGTGCAAGTGGGAGACTGTTGGAGTTATGCCCTAGAGGCAATAATAAAGATGTTATTATTATAATTCTTGTTCATGATAAAGTTTATATTCCATGCTAGAATTGTATTAAGCGGAAACTTTAATACTTGTGTGGTTTGTGAACAACACCGTGTCCCTAGTATGCCTCTATGGACTAGCTCATTGATTAATGATGGTTAAGGTTTCCTAACCATAGACATGAGTTATCGATTAATAATGAGATCATATCATTGGGAGAATGATATGATGGACAGACCCAAATTAAGCGAAGCAATTAGACCGTGTCATCGTGTTCATCTTTGTGAAGCTTTTCTTATGTCAAATATTGTATTCCTTAGACCATGAGATAATACAACTCCCTGGTATCGAAAGAGAGCTTTGAGGTCATCAAACGTCATCCTATGAGAGGGTGATCATAAAGGTGTCTCTCAGGTGATCGAAAAGTACCTGTTGGGTTGTATGTATCGAGATGGGATTTGTCCCTCCCAAGTCGGAGAGATATACTTCGGGCCCACTCGGTAATCGATATCAACACCGCTTGCAAGCATGTGGTTAAGGAGTTAATCACAAAGTGATATCGGATTACGGAACGAGTAAAGTACTTGCTGTGAACGAGATTGAACTAGGTATGACGATACCCGATCAAATCTCGGGCAAGTAAAATATCGCGAGACGAAGGGAATATAAATATGGGATTGATTGAATCCTGGCATCGTGGTTCATCCGATATGATCATCGATGAATGTGTGGGAGTCAATATGGGTTTCCAGACCCCGCTGTTGATTATTGATATAAGATCATGTCTGCATGTTCTCGAACCCGAAGGGTCACACACTTAACGTGTCTCGACGCTAGGATAGATTGGATAATTGGTTTATGAGTTTTTGTTCGGAGTCTCGGATGGGATCCGGGACATCACGAGAGGTTCCGGAATGGTCCGGAGAATAAGATTCATATAAGGCAGTGCAGTTTTTGGAGTTCGGAATTGTTCCGGGTTAATCGGTATTGTACCGGAAGCTTCTAGAACCTTCCGGAGGGGGACCAACGTGGTCCCACCTATCGGGAGGGGGCATGGGCCTATGAGGGAGTGCCCTGGCCGCATTGGGCCAGGGGCACAAGGCCCCATAGGGCCCAGCCGGCCAAACAAGGGGAAACCCTAGTTTGGAGCTTCTAGAAGGGGGGATTACTTCCCCCCCACTCCTTCCTCCTTAGCCGTCGGCCTAGGGCTTGGGGGAGGGGTTAGGGCAGACGCCCACCCCTCTATATATAGAGGGCTGGGGCGCACCACCCCCTACACCTCCTCCTCAACCCTAGCCGCCCTGCTGCCCTCCTCTCTCTCTCCCGATCAAGGCGAAGCCTGCCGCAGAAACTCTCCACCACTTGCACCGCGCCGTCGCGTTGTAGATCCAATCCGTCTCTCCACCATACTTGCTGGACCGAGGAAGGAGGAGACTTCAAGGTGCCGCACGTGTGCATCTCTCGGAGGCATCGCCACTTGCGGTGTTAGATCGGATCGGATCGCGAGGAGGAGAAGCGAGTACGACTACATCACCCACGTTCCGACAAACGTTCCGCTGTGCGAATCTTCAAGGGTATGAAGATCTCATCTAATCCCTCTCGTTGTTTGCATCTCCTAGATTAGATCTTGGCTTTCATCTGTTCGCATCCGTAGAAAATTTTGATTTACTATGCCGCGAAACCCTTTCATATAGAGTCTACAACAAGCTCATTGGGATTGTTGTAGAATCTTGTAGTGTGGAGTTCGATGAAAACAACGGCTCCTTTGTAGGGCAAGTTGATGTTTGTGATGCAGATGTTAAAATACCCCAAGATGCCATAAGAAGAATGGGCGTGGGATTTTTCCGCCCCATTGAGGAACCCCTCGTGGCGGATCGGGAAGGACAATGCTCCACTCATGTGGAGCCCTCATCTACACAAGATCAACAAGCTCCTACTGTTGGAGAAAATTCTGCACCAACACCACAACCTGCTGAAGATCATCTGTCTCCTGGACAAGTTGGTAGTCCTAGGCCGGACTATCCGCCCCCTCCAAGGGGCGGACAATCCGCCCCTGGCACTCCAACGCGTTCCAGGGGATCCGGAGGAGAAGACAACAGCCAAGAATCTCCCAGGCCGGATTCTCTGGCCCCCGAGGGTGGATTATCCGGCTCTGTTTCTCCAAGTCCTGTCAGGCATGCTCAGGAAGAAGCCACTGGTGTTTCATCTCCCAGGCCGGATGGTCCGACCCCTCCAAGGGGCGGATTATCCGGCCCTGAAGAACAAGCTCTGCAGCAACCTCCTGTTGTTAACTCAGATCAAGATCAAGGGCAAGGCAGTGATCAAGACAAGGATACAAATACTGAATCAACTCCTTCTAGAAACAATAAGGATATTGAGGCTCGTCGCAAGGCTCGTGCTGATCGGAGCCTTGAACTAAGGGGTCACACTCTTGACAAAGTTGTTGGTGATCTACGAAGAAGGGTATCTACTAGAAGAGAACTTGCAAGCTTCTGTGATCATCAAGCTCACATTTCCATGGTTGAACCGAAGAAGGTCTTTGATGCTCTTGAAGACCCCGATTGGGTTGTTGCAATGCATGAAGAATTGAATAACTTCGAACGCAACAAAGTTTGTAGGCTCGTAGAGAAACCTAAGGACTGCCGCAATGTTATCGGTACCAAGTGGATCTTCAAGAACAAACAAGATGAAAAATGGAATTGTTGTGAGGAATAAAGCACGACTCGTGGCTCAAGGATTCTCTCAAGTGGAAGGAATTGATTTTGGCGAGACTTATGCTCCTGTGGCTCGTCTTGAGTCCATCTATATCCTTCTTGCCTATGCTGTCCATCATAACTTTAAATTACAGCAAATGGATGTTAAGAGTGCGTTTCTTAATGGTCCTCTCCATGAGTTAGTATACGTTAAGCAGCCCCCGGGTTTTGAGGACCCCAAATTTCCAAACCATGTCTACAAACTCGATAAGGCGCTTTATGGCCTTAAACAAGCCCCACGTGCGTGGTATGAGCACCTTAAAGAGCTTTTGCTAGACCGTGGATTCGAAGTTGGGCAAATCGATCCCACTCTTTTTACTAAGAAGGTTAATGGGGAGCTTTTTGTATGCCAACTTTATGTAGATGACATTATTTTTGGCTCTACTAACCAAGCTTTTAACGATGAATTTTCAAAGCTTATGACCCATGTGTTTGAGATGTCCATGATGGGTGAGCTGAGGTTCTTTCTTGGATTTGAGATCAAACAACTTAGAGAGGGAACCTTTATTAATCAAGCTAAGTACATCCAAGACATGCTCAAAAGGTTCAAGATGACGTATCTCAATGGCGTTGCTACTCCAATGCAAACAAAGTGTCATCTTGAGCTCAATCCCAAGGGTAAAGACATGGATCAAAAGGTATACCGATCCATGATCGGCTCTCTCCTTTACCTTTGCGCATCTAGGCCCGATATCGTGTTAAGTGTAGGAGTGTGTGCAAGGTACCAAGCCGCTCCTAAATAAAGCCACTTAGTGGCGGTCAAACGAATCTTCAGATATTTGGTTCATTCCCCAAATTTTGGGTTATGGTATCCCAAGGGTTCAAGTTTCTCTCTATATGGTTACACTGATTCAGATTGGGCTGGTGACAAAGATGATAGGAAATCAACCTCTGGTGCATGTCAATTCTTGGGCAGGTCTCTAGTGTGTTGGTCTTCAAAGAAACAGAATTGTATTTCACTCTCAACCGCCGAAGCTGAATATGTTGCTGCTGCAAGTGCTTGTACACAATTGTTATGGATGAGGCAAACTTTAAAGAAATATGGTGTCAATTGTGACAAAGTTCCTCTATTATGTGACAATGAAAGTGCTATCAAAATTGCTTACAATCCCGTGCAGCATACAAGAACAAAACATATAGAGATTCACAATCACTTTATTCGGGATCATGTTGCTCGTGGTGATATTGCCCTATCCTTTGTGAGCACGAAGAACCAACTTGCTGATATTTTCATGAAGCCTCTTGATGAAGCAAGATTTTGTTATTTAAGGAATGAGCTAAATATCATAGATTCAAGGAGCTTGGCTTGACTACCCTTGCATACTCACTTGCTCTTATTCATGTATTTGGTTTAGATGCGGGCATAGACATAGGGGGAGTGTGGTCCTAATTGATTGGGCCGACCCTCCCCCCATAATGCCGAAAGCAAGTAAAATCATTTCCCTTAATATCATTTTGTGATATGTGGGTCATCGATGAGCATTGGTTTTGAACTCAAGATACATCTTCGCGGTGTCATGCCATGCGCTCCAACATGGTGGCTTCGGCCACCGCCCTCTTCCTTGCGAAGAGTTGGTTTCTAATGGTTCTTGTTGGATTTTCTTTCATATCTCTTGTTCTTACGGAAAACACACTCAACTTTGGCTTTCGTTTGATTTGACTCTTGCAAATTTGGGTGTGTAATACCATCTCAGTTTGTTGATCAAATTTGAGTGATCTTCCGGGGCGTTAGCATCGCTCTTTTTCCTTTTTGGCGTTTTGATGCCAAAGGGGGAGAAGTAGTTCTATTAGGTCTCGTGGATTTGCAAGGGTCGGGCGCAAGCATCTATCTTTCAGTCATTTTATTTGCTTTGCTTGTGCCTTTTTAGCGTGAACTTATTTGCTATTTGTGTTTGATTATGTAAGACTATGTCGTGCTCCACTATGTTTGGTACTATGTTTGGTATTCATGGAATTCTGGATTTATCTATTGTGGATCTCATGTAATTCTGGATTTATCTATGGAGCATATTTGATGGCATATGGATTCATGGGATTATCTAATGTATGCATCAGTATTGTTGGGATGTGCTTGGAGGCTATCAAGCTAATTATATTCTTTGGCTATAATCACATCCCGGTTGAAAGGGCATGTATGGCCCCATGTGTGGTTTTGGTAATTAATGACAATCTCTATGGACTAATGTGTAAATTGAGTTTCAGTTGTAGGTTTGTCCATTGGCATCGCTTGGGCCATGTGTTGGTCTTAAGGTTGGAAGATGAAGAAATGTCCAAGGGCTTTGTGCCCTTTGGAATCATGAAGTAAGAAGGAGCTTGAAGGTTGATGAAGGCATGTGCAACGAGTTGCATCAAGATGGATCAACCTCAAGAAGGGATGAAGAAGGGAGAGCTCAAGATGCGCCATCTCTAGAAGGTATCATGCTTGAAGCTTGCCATCCTCGTGTTCATGGAGTTATGAAGACAAAAAGTTCAAGAAGAGGTTTCCCCATGGAGTATGGGGAGCATTTTGAAAGTCCTCATCAAGCAAGAGCGAGCAAGAGCAAACAAGAAATGTGTTCTCACTATAGAAGAACAAGACGGTCTACATCAAGTTCAAGTGGGATGGTCAAGGCAAAGGTATGATATTGATAGGGCTTCTCTTTTGCCGGTCTCGTGTTGTTAGTTGGGAGACCGGGTTTAGGATAGATAGCCGTTCTATCAAGAGGGGCTCTCAAGCGGGTGTCTCGATCGCATCGCTCAGAGAGAGCTCAAACCTTTGCATTCATAGTGTAGGGTTTCGTAGCATGGAAAACAAAAAATTTCTACCGCATACAAACAAACAAGCCAAGATCTAACTACTAGATTGTAGCAACGAGTCGATGGAATAACTCACCCTCGAAGATTCCAAAGTGTTTAACGAGAGCAGATTCTCGTGGGTGATGTAGTCGTACTCTTTCCGATCTCAAGATCAGAGACGATCCTTCCGGCCAAGCGTTAAGCAGGCTACCGCAGTCGGTCACACGCTCTACTGACGAAAGACCTTCCTCTCCTTGTTCCAAAGAAACGGAGGTTGTAGCACTCTCCTCGCGATTCCGCAAAGACACGGCGTGGTACCGGAAGTAGAGGGAGATCTCAGGCTTCGCCTTGCCGGAGCGAGTATGGTGGAGTATGAGAGAGCTTTGGTGATCTAGGGTTTAGACACACCAATTAGAAGGCTCTAAACCGGAGGCTAGGGCAATTAGAAGCTCTAACTTGACGGTTGGGAGAAATCCCTAGTGTGGGCTAGGGTTTAGGTTTAGAGGAGAGGGACTTGTGTGTTCAGGAGGAGCCCTTGCTCCTCCTTATATAGGTGGAAGGGCTGGCCGGCCAAGGGGAGGGAGGAGTCCTCCCAACTCGGCTTGGGTGGGCGCTGGCTTGGGAGGAGGAATCCTCCCAACTCGGTTTCCACTTCTCCTCCTCTTTCCAAAATTGCTGCTTGACTTTCAAACTAGCCGCTTGACTTTTCAATTTAGGATTTAAATAAACCCTTTATTTTGGACAAGAAGACACCTAGTACATGATGCAATCATTCCAACTTACAATGACACATTCATGTACCCTTCCCGGAGTGCCGGACATTCCGGAACCTTCTAGAATGTTCCATGAAAACACCTAACCATTCCCCAACTCAAACGGACTTTCCTTATATGAATCCTATTCTCCGACCATTCCGGATCTCCTCGTGATATCCCGGATCCCATCCGAGACTCAACAACATTCGGTCTCTTACTCATCATTCCATAACTACTCAACAACATCGAATCCTTATGTGTCTCCCACGGTTCGTGAATTATGCGACATGATCGAGACACTTCTAACAATAACCAATAGAGGAATCTGGAAATTCATATGGCTCTACATATTTCTACGATTACTTTGTGATCGAATGAACCACTTACATACGATACCAATTTCCCTTTGTCTCACGATATTTTACTTATCCGAGGTTATGATCGTTGGTATCTCGCATACCTAGTTCAACCTCACATCGATAAGTACTCTTTTCTCGCTCCCGTGGTATGTGATCCCTTGTGAGCCACATGCTTGCAAGCTAATTGGATGACAGTCCACCGAGAGGGCCTAGAGTATATCTATCCATCATATGGATGGACAAATCCCACTCTTGATCCATGTGTCTCAACCAATACTTTCCAACACTCAATGCCACTTTTATAGCCACCACATTACGGTGTGGTGTTTAATGTCATCAAAGCATCCTTCCTAAAGGTGATATGCATGATCTCATGGTCGAAGGAATTAGGTTACTATGTATCAGAAAGCTTATAGCAAATGAACTATATTAAATGACTTGATCTTTATGCTACGCTTAACTATAGGAGTATGTCCATCACATCATTCTCCTAATGATATGACCTTGTTGTTAATAACATCTCTGCTCATGATCGGAAACCATGATCATATATTAACCAACAAGCTAGTTTAACAAGAGGCTTTACTAGGGACTCTTTATGTTTACAAATAACACAATTTTTATTGTTTCGGTTTAATACAATTATAGCATGGTATGTAAACATTTATCATAAGTATGAAGATATGATAATAACCACTTTATTATTGCCTCTTGGGCATATCTCCAACAGTCTCCCACTTGCACTAGAGTCAATAATCTAGTTTCAAACCTTTGTGTAATCAACACCTATGGCTTTCTGGTGTTGTATGTACACGATTGCTAGTGGTCAACTGATCTCCGGATCTGACACTTCCAGGTCCGTGTGTAATTGCATGTCTTTATGCCTCACGCATCACTCATTCTCTAATGAGATGGCTTTGTATAATTTTGGTCCTTCGGTGAGACCTTTAGTTCTTTGGGGTTAAAACATGTTGATAATATTGTCGTACAATATATCTTCATAGTATTATCCCGCTGTGAACTACACCTAGTTTGACAACAAACTACTTGACACAAATGCCCTCTTTTGCTGCTAAAATAGCAGTCATATACTTAGCCTTTTGTTGTAGTATCTGTCACAATGTCTTAACTTTGGAACTCATCCAAATCCATTATGGAACTTACTTTCCATTATATTGTGCCACCCTTAGTTTAGATTGAGATAAACTTAATTTGTACTCTGTGACAAAACTAGTATCAATGTAGTACTTTTACAATGAACTAACCATCTATTTGTCACTTCTACAAATAATATACTCTTAGTGCTTCCAAAAGATCACAAGAATATCCTTACTATCGTCCAATGATCATCTTATGAAACATTCTGGTATATGCTCATAACATTTAGAGCATAGGACATATCTGGATTTGTACATATCACAGTATGATTGATATAAATACTCTTTGTGATTTCATACATCAAGTATCAATCTATAATCTTTGTTTCACTTACCAAATGTCAATACACTTGAATATATCATTAACATTGAACTCTTTCAATCCTTTCTGTGCGACAAGAACCTTTCTTGTAGTTTCTATATTGAACTCCTTCAATATCTCGTCTATGTACTTCTGGCACAACCATATTAGCGTCAATTGATGCCAAATATTTGGGTTTTTACCTAAGTCTTTCATCAGGATGAAATTCTTAATATGTGTTAATAAAAGATACATTATTTCCAATCAACAATATGTCTTCCACATAATGTATTAGAAACATGTCTTAGCGCTCCCACTTAATTTCTTGCAAACGCAAGCATCTTCATCGTATCTAATGAACTTTTAAACTCCTTTAACAGTTTCATCACAGTGAAGATTCCAACTCCGCGATGCTCACTTCAACTATTGAAGTTTACATATGCTTTTAGCATCCTTTGAATTAACAAAACCCTATGGATCGTGTTATGCACATGTCCTAGGTAACAATTCTTTTAGAAGAACTTTATTTCTTTATTCAACTACCATATAACAAAATTATATGTAGTGGTTGCTACATTAATCCGTTTAGACTAAATATCACTATGAAAGATCAAATCTTGTCATAGTCAACCTTTGAACATTTTGTGAACTCTTTCCCAACATGTCGACTATTTCATAGATGTGAAAACATCCATGTCTATTTCTTTATAGATCCAAACACAATTGTAAGGTCTTACACCTTTCTCGAGGGTCCTTCAAGTTCAAAACTTGATTTCTCGTGTATGGAACTATCACGGATTTTATGGCTTCAAGCCATTTGACGGAGTCAGGGCCCATCATCGCTTCTTTGCATGTAGTCCGTTCATTATTCTTAAATAATGATTCAACCCTCAAATCTTGGTATTTGATTGTTTACTCGACCTACTTGGTTCAATAGAAACTTTAGATCTCCGTGACCGCAACCTTTGAGGCACGTGAGCCATGAGCATTGTTGCTGCCTCCGGAACACTTTTCGTCACAAGTAACTCTGCACATATAGCTAAGGTTCCTTTAACCTTATCAAAGTTCTATTGTCCTCCCACTTATCTTTTCACGAAAAATTCCTTCTCAAAGAAACTTGACGTTCTAAGCGACAAACACTTTTGTCTCCGGTGTTTATGGAGGAATACTTAACAGTAATACAAAGACATGTTTATCCGACTTTGATTGCAAACATCTTTCTTATGCACAGCATACCAATGTTTTAAGAAAATACCACTTGGGTTTTTATCCCAAACCATAACTTTATATGGTGTCATTTCAGCGGATTATGATGGAGCTCTTTTCAGTGGAAAACGGTAGTCTCTAAAGCTTTTAATCTTTAAAATATAATGGCAGTTTTATGAATTACACCTTTGATCTTACCATGTCAAACAAGGTTTTAATTACATATCTCGAACGCTCCATACTCTTATGGTGTTTCGGGAAATGTATATTCACGGAACGATTCCTTAAATCTTAGGTATTATGCTAAACTTGTAACTCAAATATCTTCCTTTATGATCTTATCATAAACTATTTATATTCTTATTACAAAGATCTTGCACTTCATCTTGAAAGACTTTGAACTTTTTCAAATATTTCATACTTCATCCTTATTAAGTAAATATTCATATATTTACTCAAATTTTCGGAGAAAGCATATGAAGTTGAAATCCATCGCTCTTGACTACACATAATGGATTTTGTACAACAATATGTACAAGTTCCAATAAGCTAGTCATTCGTTCCCTTTTTGGCCTATGAATGAAGTTTTAATTATCTCTAGGAAAGTTTCACAAGCGTCATGTGATCAAAAATCAAAAGACTCCAAAATTCCATCCACATGGAGTTTCTTCATGTTTTCTTTCCATTATAATTTAAACGGCGATGTCACTTCCTAAGTGATCTTTCAATCAATTTGTCTTTCGACATTTTTAGCACTAGTTTTATGGATGTGATTTCTCCAACGAGATTTGTAAATTATCCATCTTTTATGGATTACGACAATTATTTGAACAACCCTTTTGTTCTCATAATACCTGATAAAACAAATCTTGAAGACAAGCTTTGATGTTTAACGAGCAACACAATAACCCTTTATTTGTTCTCGATGAACATCATCACATATTCTTTTGCTCATTACTTAGGCCATTGTAGTTCATGAATTGTGTTGTTTCGTATGACGATTCACACCAACAAATTCAGTATCAAATACTTAAGAACCACATTGTTTAATAAGCAAACAATATAGCCATAACATGTATATCATCTATATACTTAAACTGAACAATTCTAGTCTTTTCTTTTCTGCCATATATTTATGAGATTCTCTTTCAGTATTTATTTTCTGTTTGAAAGAATCTATCAACATCAACAATGGAGTCATACATATGACACATAGTCCAAAGGGTGTATAGTTAAATACCAATGTCTTTGGACTTGCACTATGAAGTAGATCACCATCATCAAATGTTTGGTGTTCTTTCAAATTCCTTTCTTTAGTAATCTCTTGGTGTAGTAAACATTTTACCTACATCAAATATTCACCTTTATCATGGAATCGTCCATGATCAAGCTACTTTTAGCTTATAACGATGAATTACGAGTATAATGTTGCTATCCAAAACCTTTTGGAGGATTAGGACAACAAGTGTCTCCAACCCTTTGCAAATTCTCATCAAAATATGAGAAACATGAACCTTGCCATATTATACTCTATCATGTTGCAACCAAAACTTCGTTTCAGATATCACAATATCTTCCACACATCATGGTTTCTGAAACAACTCTTTCAGATCCTAGATAACCTTGATATTAAGACAATCCTTTGAATATCAAGAATCATGGAGACAAACACGATACTCATACACTAACACTTGGAATTGTCACTCTTGATTTAATACCAATTATTAAACTTCATGGAGTAACCGGAACTTACTGAAAGTTTGCAATAGGACTTTTAAACTTTAGATTAACACTTCAAAACAATACGATACCAGTTCGTAAAGTAACTAACCAGAATTCTATAGTTCTATCATCTCAATTATAACTAAGCGCAAGGTGGTAAACGGATGCCAATGACTACAACAACTATGCAAATTCACTTTGATTTAATTTATGATAAATTGAGTTCTAGTTAATAATTAAATTAATCTAGGTGAACTCCCACTCAAAACAACATCCCTCACATTGTTTTAGTGATCACACGAACCAAATCCACCACATCAAAACCGATCATCACGAGAGTTGATGTAGCTTCGATGGCGAACAATCAACATGTTCATCATATCTACTATATGACTCATGCTTTACCTTTCGGTGATCCGTGTTCCTGAGACCATGTCTGTACATGCTAGGCTCGTCAAGATCAAACCTTAGCTACCGCATAAGCAAATCTGGCTTGCTTACGTTGTATTCACTCGCGGAATCTAACACACCCGATCATCACGTGGTGCTTCGAAACAACAAGCTTTAGCAACGGTGCATACTAAGGGTGAACACTTTAGAACTTGAAATTTATGTGCATGAGGGATCATCTTATAATGCTACCGTCGTCTACTAAGCAATACAAGATGCATAAAGGATTAACATCACATGCAATTCACAATATGTGATATGATATGGCCTTTCTTCTTTGTGCTTCCGATCTCCATCTTCAAGCACGAACATGATCTCCATCATCACCGGCATTGCATCAAGGTCAATGACGCTTCTCCATGGTTGTCGTCCACCGGCTTCAACTATTACAACTACTTTGAATAGATACGCGGATCTTAACAAAAAATAAAGACAACCATATGGCTCCTGCCGGTTGCCAACTTACAATAAGGAACATTGCATACATCAAATATAATCACAATCATGGCCATATCACATCACTGCACACCCCTGCAAAACAAAGTTAGACGCCTCTACTTTCTTTGCATATTTTACGTGGTTTGGGGCTTTCAATAAGTGTCGTTCTAACTTACGAACAAGAACCACAACATTGATACTAGTATTGTTAATCACCCGTTGTAAATTGGATCTCCACTATGCTGGGACAAACAGGCACCCGCAAAGCCACTTATGCAATACGAGTTGCATGTCAAGCGTGGAGCAAGTCTCATGAATGATGTCATGTAAGGTTGGCCCGGGCCGCTTCATCCCAACATCCCGCAAGATGCAAAGTACACAAGAAGCGATCGACAATAAAAGCATCAATGCCCACAATGACCATTGTGTTCTACTCGTGCAACAGATCTACATATAGACACGGCTCTGATACCACCAGAGGGTTTCATAGCATGGAAAACAAAAAAATTCTACCGCATACAAACAAACAAGCCAAGATCTATCTACTAGATTGTAGCAACGAGTCGATGGAATAACTCACCCTCGAAGATTCCAAAGTGTTTAACGAGAGCAGATTCTCGTGGGTGATGTAGTCGTACTCTTTCCGATCTCAAGATCGCGTAGACGATCCTTCCGGCGCGCGTTCGGCAAGCGCTCCATGATGGGTCACGTTCGTACTTGACGAAGACCTTCCTCTCCTTGTTCCAGAAAATGGAGGTTGTAGCACTCTCCTCGCGATTCCTAAGACAACTGGCGTGGTACGGAAGTAGAGGGAGATCTCGCAGGCTTCGCTTAAGCCGGAGCGAGTAGTATGGTGGAGTATGAGAGAGCTTTGGTGATCTAGGGTTTAGACACACCAATTAGAAGGCTCTAAACCGAAGGCTAGGGCAATTAGAAGCTCTGACTTGACGGCTTGGGAGAAATCCCTAGGATGTGGCTAGGGTTTAGGTTTAGAGGAGAGGGACTTGTGTGTCTAGGAGGGAGCCCTTGCTCCTCCTTATATAGGTGGAAGGGCTGGCCGGCCAAGGGGAGGGAGTGGATTCCCTCCCCAACTCGGCTTGGGTGGGCGCTGCTTGGGGAGGAGGAATCCCTCCCAACTCGGTTTCCACTTCTCCTCCTCTTTCCAAAAATTGTCGTTTGACTTTCAAACTAGCCGTTTGACTTTTCAATTTAGGATTTAAATAAACCCTTTATTTTGGACAGCAAAGACACCTAGTACATGATGCAATCATTCCAACTTACAATGACACATTCATGTACCCTTCCCCTGAGTGCCGACATTCGAACCTTCTAGAATGTTCCCGATGAAAACACCTAACCATTCCCCAACTCAAACAGGACTTTCCTTATATGAATCCTATTCTCCGGACCATTCCGGATCTCCTCGTGATATCCGGATCCCATCCGAGACTCAACAACATTCGGTCTCTTACTCATCATTCCATAACTACTCAACAACATCGAATCCTTAAGTGTGTCTCCCTACGGTTCGTGAATTATGCGGACATGATCGAGACACTTCTCCGAACAATAACCAATAGAGGAATCTGGAAATTCATATGGCTCCCACATATTTCTAAGATTACTTTGTGATCGAATGAACCACTTACATATGATACCAATTTCCCTTTGTCTCACGATATTTTACTTATCCGAGGTTATGATCGTCGGTATCTCTGCATACCTAGTTCAACCTCGTTAAAGAAAAGTACTCTTTTCTCGTTCCCGTGGTATGTGATCCCTTGTGAGCCAGTCACATGCTTGCAAGCTAATTGGATGACATTCCACCGAGAGGGCCCAGAGTATATCTATCCGTCATATGGATGGACAAATCCCACTCTTGATCCATGTGTCTCAACCAATACTTTCCGAACACTCAATGCCACTTTTATAGCCACCCTGTTACGGTGTGGTGTTTAATGTCATCAAAGCATCCTTCCGGTAAAGGTGATATGCATGATCTCATGGTCGAAGGAATTAGGTTACTATGTATCAGAAAGCTTATAGCAAATGAACTATATTAAATGACTTGATCTTTATGCTACGCTTAACTATAGGAGTATGTCCATCACATCATTCTCCTAATGATATGACCCTGTTGTTAATAACATCTCTCTGTTCATGATCAGGAAACCATGATCATATATTAACCAACAAGCTAGTTTAACAAGAGGCTTTACTAGGGACTCTTTTATGTTTACAAATCACACAAGTATTAATGTTTCCGGTTTAATACAATTATAGCATGGTATGTAAACATTTATCATAAGTATGAAGATATGATAATAACCACTTTATTATTGCCTCTTGGGCATATCTCCAACACATAGCATCATCTTTCTTGGTTGTTATTTGGTTCTTTTCCATGAGAGGATCTAGAGCTTGTGGTCATCATCATAACAAGCTCTAGTTCATCAAATAAGGATTTCACTTGCATATCTTATTGCGGTTTTTGATCTTGCGAGTTTTACGGCTCCACACCCTAGGAGATACATCACGTATATATACTTGATATTTTCTCCCTTGGTGGTATCCAATATTTCACATTTTGTTGGGTTCTACTTGGTTTTATCTTTCCAACAAAATTGGTTTCATCCCAATCGGAGTTTCCAAGCTCAACTTCTTGTGTTTTGGGTTTTGGAGGTTTTACCGGTTCATCGCTTCTAGAGAGGTCATATCTTTCTCAATTTGGTTTTATACTTACATGCTGGACTATTATTTTTCTTTGCATAATCTTGTAAAACTTTTCGTTCTCTTCAAAACGAGCCCAAGATCATCAAAAACGGAGTCCGGGATCAAAAGTTATTGAAGTTTTCGTGCAATGTTGTCCTGTGTTTTTGCTTGAGCGGAAGTTCCGGCCCAAGTTCCGGCCCAAGTTCCGGTCAGGTTCAGTAACTTGTGTTTCTATTTGCCGGAAGTTCCGGTGGGAGGCCAGAAGTTCCGGTGGGGGCGCGAATCTGGTCCAAACGGTCAGTTTTTCCTTGTCCTATTTAAGGGGGGCTTCTTCCCCAATGGTTCCCCATCTTTTGAGCTCGTTTTTGCCCACCATTGTTGACCTATTTGATCTCTATTACTCCCTCTCCCTCCAATGATTCTTACATCTTTTTGAGGGAAAAGTGAGAGGAGATCTAGATCTACAATCCCCCCAAGTCAAATCCCTTCTTTGTGAAGGAATCATTGGGATCTAGATCTTGGAGAGTTTTGTGTTCTCCTCTTGTGTTCTTCCTCCCTTATTCCCCCAATAACTTTTGTAGCTTTTTTGTAATTTGGGAGAGAAGGACTTGCCCTTGCATTTGGTGCATAGGTTTGAGTTCTCCTCTTGTGTTCTTCCTCCCTTATTCCCCCAATAGCTTTTGTAGCTTTGTTGGAATTTGGGAGAGAAGGACTTGCCCTTGCACTTGGTGCATAGGCTTGAGTTCTCCTCGGAGATTCGGCGAGTTCAAGCTTGTGGGCTTGTTTCTCTTGGGTTCCTTGGAACCCTAGATGGTTGTGTGATTGGGTTGTTGACCTTTTGTGGTATTGTTGACCTTTTGTGGTCTTGTAGCCTTTTGTGGCTTTGTTGGCCTTTTGTGGCATTGTAGCCTTTTGTGGCTTTGTTGTTGGGAGCCTCCAATTGAGTTGTGGAGTTAGCCCCAATCTTGTACGGGTTCGGTGATCGCCCTCAAGCGTCCCATAGTGGAGCAAGTGCCCGCCTTTTGTGGTGCGCACTCGGGAGAATAGGGTGAGCCTTTTGTGGCGTCGGTGAGTTGCGTGCTTCCGCATCCGGGGTGAGGCCTTGTGTGGCGTTGGGTGAGCATCGAGCCACCACACCTCGAGGTGAGCCATTTGTATGCTCGGAGAGCATTGCGCCATCGCACCTCTCCAACGGAGACGTAACTTCTTTGGAAGTGAACTTCGGGAAACAAATCTTCGTCTCCGCGTCCATCGGTTATCTCTCAACCGAGCCCTTTACTTATGCACTTTACATTGTGATATCCATCGTGCTTGAAGTATTTATATCTTGCTATCACCTTGTTGCTTGTATTGCTTAGCATAGGTTTTTGGTGCACTTAGGTGAACTTAGTGGCTAGGTTTTATGCTCAATAAATTAAATGTTAGTTTTATTCCGCATTTACTTGAGCCTAAACCATAATATTTTAAAAACGCCTATTCACCCCCCCTCTAGGCGACTTCCTTTGTACTTTCAATTGGTATCAGAGCAAGGTCTCTCGCTTTTAGGCTTCACCGCCTCGAGAGTAAAGATGTCTCCTAGGGGTTTAGTGCACTCTCACACATTTATATTTGATGGCACACATTATGATGTTTGGCATACTCGCATGCTTAGTCATTTCCGGGCCATTGACCCAAACATTGAGCGAATTCTAGATGTGGGCTTGTCTCCTCCTAAGGATCCCCAAAATCTATCTTTGGAGGAGAAGACAAACTCTTATCTCGAAGCTCAAGCATCTAATGTGCTTGTTAATGTTGTGAGCTTTGTAGTTCTTTCCTCAATCATGCCTTTCCGGAATGCTCATGATATTTGTACCAAGCTTCAAGCAAAATATGATGTGTCCAAGCTTAATGAGGATGATTGTGTTCTTTCCACCTCCGGCCGCGATGAGTTCTCATCTTCTTCCACTACACCAACATGTGAATTGTCACAAGGTAATGATATGGTGAGTGGTGATAGAACTTGCAATGTAGATAGTGAGATTTCCATTCATGATCCTTTGTCTCTATCTCATTGTAATGTTGTATCTTTGGGCATGAACACTTGTAGGACCATATGTGATTTACATCCTAGTGTTGATTGCCCTTGCATATCATGTAGAAATGTATTGAATATATCGCACGATGATATGCTTGCTTTGCCTTATTTCCATGATAAATGTGCTTCCATTTCCTCTAGTACTTGTGTTGCTAACCATGTAGAGGTAATCGGAGAATGTGTGGGCCAAGGCAAGGTTGCGATTGGAGTTTCATGTGTTCCCCCATCATCATCTTCTCCCAATGTTCACTTGTGCCTCATGGCTAAGGGTTCAAAGGTAACCTCTCCTTTGGATCCCAATATATCTCATGATGATGTGAATGTTGTTCATGATGAAGTAGATGATGATGTTGCTCCTTTAAAAGAGAAGGGGGGCTAGTCCTTCGTGCTCTTCATCCTAATAAAAATGCTTGCTCTACTTTCATTGAGATATTAACTTTTGCTATAGAAAGTAGGCAATTTATTGATGAGCATGAGGATACTATTGAAAAAATGGGTTGTCTTGAGCGTGAGTATGCTAATGACATTGCAAACCTAAATGAAGCTCTTGAAGAGGAACAAACCACTAAGGAATCTCTTGAGGAGACCTTTGCTCTAGAGCTATCTAGAGTGAAGAAATCTCATGATAGAGATCTCGAGGTGGCACGTTCCCTTCAAATTAAAAATGATGAACTTGAAGTTGCTTATGCTAAACTCCTTGAGGATTTTGAGCACCTCAACAATGGCTCTAGGGTCATCAAGGGTGAGCTCATCAAACTCACCGAGTCACATGAGCAACTTAAATCTTCTTATTCTAAAGAGCTCTCCAAGTTGACCTCACCTCTTGCCTTAAATGATGATGCTTGTGCTACTAACTCTATTTCTTGTGAAGCATCTATCTTGAAGGACAATGTTGAGCTAAAGGCTCAACTTGCTTTGCTAACAAGCAACTATGGGGGATTAGAAGAAAGTCATGCCAAGCTCTCAAGCTCGCATGAGGATCTTCTACTCTCCCATGGTAGGCTAGAGTTAGCTCATGAGGCCATTGTGTCAAAGGTAACATCTAGTGGGCCTCATGTGGACGTTAGCACTATATCTACTCCCAGTGTTAAATTGCCATGTGCTAGTACTTGTGATTCATCCACTCATAACCATGTTATATCTTGTGATGAATTGCATTCCTTGCCTTGTTGCTCTAACAAAGCTTCTACTTCCTCTAGTGTTGTTATTGATACTAACCATGTAGAGGAAGTCAAAGAGCTCAAGGCTCAAGTCACTTCTTTGAAGAATGACTTGAAAAGGTGTCATGAAGGGAAGACCACACTCAAGAAGATGTTGAGTGTGCGACGTCCCCCAAGTGACAAGAGTGGGCTTGGATTCAACTCCAACACCAAGAGCAAGCCCACTAACTCGTTGAAGCACAAGGGCAACAAGAATAAGGGCCAAGGACAAGTGAAGAATCCGGCCAACATTGTGTGCTTCAAGTGCAAGGAAGAAGGGCATCATGTGAGGGATTGCCCATTGAAAAATAAGCCTCTTAGTGGGAAGCAACGAGGGAAGCGGCCTCAAGCTCCTCCACAAGCTCAAGATGGGCCACTTCCCAAGAAGCCTCAAGCTCTTCTTCATGGTGCAGCTCCTCCCAAGAAGAAAGATGTCAAGAGAAGAACTTGTTACATATGCCGTGAGAAGGGGCACCTTTCTTCCTCATGCACCATGGGTATCTCCTCATCTCATCCTATCTTGATTGATGATGCTTATTTTCTTCGTAAGGATGAGATGGGCAATGTGTTTGCCAAATTTGTTGGTGCCCAAAGTGGTGTCAAGAGAAGAACCATTTGGGTGGCCAAGCCTATTGTGACTAACTTCTTAGGACCCAACTTGGTTGGGGACCAACAAGCTAAAACTTGATCAATAGGTGTTTTTGGAGGGCATTGGAGACTTGGCTACCTTATGAAGAATTGAGGGATCTCCGTTATATTCTTGTTGTCAAAGTCAAGTCATTGGTTATCATGCTTCTATTCCTTATCCAATGTTCCTCCTTCCGATAACTTGTGCTAAAATCCTTTACATTTATAGTTACTTGCTCCCTTGTGCATGTGTTGGTTTTGTACCTTGCATGTGTTTGGACATGTTGTGATTCCCACTTACTTATATTGACCTATGAATTATCTTTGTGTATGTTGGTTGGCACACCATGTATTTGTGTTTCTTGGTTTTGAGCCTTTATTGTTTCTAGTAGGTATCTTATTTGGCTCTTGTGAGGGATTAATGGACTATTCCCTTTTGGGGGAGTGTCATGCTTGGGCATTCCACAATCCTAAAATGTGTGTACATGAGAAAAACCACTTAGTAGTCATTTTGTTGTCTCTATGTGGTTGGTCTCTCTCATGAGAAACTCAAGTTTCCATAATGTCCATTAGTACCTCTATTTTGATCTTTTTGCCTCTTGTTGAGATTTCTTGGTTTATCACATTATGGGGGAGTCATATGCTTTGTGCATATTACAAACCTAGAAAATGTGGACATTTGAGGTAGTGCCACTTAGATTTGATATTGAGAATTATCTAGTTCCTATGTGGCACATTTTCTCATACAAGTTCCAATTTACTTAAATGTTTTTATTGCTCATCTTTTGGATCTTGTTTGTGAGAGTGATTCTTGGTATGTGTTTCCTCATATTTGGATCTACATATCCTCATGGGAACCACTTGCTTCTATTTAATCCAATCACTAGTGATTGTGTGACTATTTGAAGCAATCAAGAATCTCTTTCAAAGCATCAAGCTTAATTCCTATCTTGTTATATGCTTCTTTGTGTGAATATGATCTTGGATATCCTTGCAAACTACCTCGGGAAAATTATCCCTATTACTTCTTGTCCTTGGACAATTAGTATTTAATATAAGGTAGAATTCATTGATCATATTTGTTTTGGCCTTTTCTTATTTATCTTATCTTTGGCCAATAAAATGTTTGTCTAGTTGCTCCCAAGCTTTCCTTGCCGCTTGTGGATCTTCTTATTCTTTTTATTTCCCCTTGTGTTTTACTTAGTGTAGGTAGTAGTGATGATCTCATTTGTGGGCATTTTGCATTCAAAGGCAAAATTATATATAATGCTCTACTTATGGGGGAGCTCTCCTATATTATCTAGAACATTGTTTTATGCTTCTTAATTTGATCCGTTTTTTGCTTGGAAGCTCAATCCTTTTTGTGTTGGTACTTTGTGCGCCATCATGAAAAGTGTGAAGAGTTTGTTTTGGTTATTATTTCCTTGCTCTCGTTGGGAGTTGGCTTTATCTCATTCCGTTTCACTTGTTTTGTTCTTTTAGGATGAGATAAATCCTTGAGCCTTGGTATTTTTCTTATCCTTTTTCTTTGGCTCTTTCGAGTTCATTTGTTGAACTTGTGTTCTTTCATGTGTTGATTTGGCTCTTCGATACAATTTGAACACCTTTTGTCGAGTCACACTTTTGTGTGTGTCTTATTGGTTTACTTGGTGTTTTTGTTCAAATTGTATCTCCTTTTGGTTCTTGAAAGCCTATGCATGCATATTTACTTCTTGTATATATTATGGCATGCTTGCTTTCTTTGATCCAATATATAGGAGAAACTCCACCAAATCCTAATGGGCTAAGATGTGCATGAAATTCAATTTCATATCAATATGCACATATTTGTGTGGGGGCTCTCCTATGTATTGTAGTTTCACTAACTACTTTGGACCCAATTTGTTTGGGGACCATAGTGTACTTAATTGTGTTTTAGGTGCATTGGAGATATATATTGGGTGCTTGTATCTTGAACAAGGAAGAAGTGGCATCTACATGTTAGTTGGATGCAAGTTAGGATGATCAACGAATTCATATCTTCTTCATCCTACCAATTATATCTCGGTAACAAGTATCTCTCTCTCATGCATACATATCTTGTTCCCAACCTTGTGTAGGTTGCTTGTTGGCATGAATTTGTGTTCTTCCATATGTAGGATTTCTTGCTTTGGCTTTGAAGAATTCTCTCTATTGCAAATGTGTGTATGTTGAGATGAGTGCATATAATGGGGACTATACTAAATCATGCTCATGATTCACTAATCCCAAATATGTCAATCTAGCAATTTTGTTGCATATCGTTTCCTCAATATCTCTCATGTGCAATAGTGAGTATTTTTGCCAAGTTGATTTCTATCTTGTGATACTTGTTGCCTTTCTCCATTTATTCCTTCTATCCTCTTCTTCCCTAGAGAATAATTGTGTTGTATGGGGTATGTTGGTGTTTAAAGCTCATTGATGTACAATAAGATATATTTGAGCCCTTGGGCATGCTTTCAAGCAAAACATCTTATTGGTATATTCTATGACTTCTTTTTGGGTCTTCATGTGCTGAGTATCTATTTTGTGTGTGCATGTTTCTTTGTGGTTATATGTCTTTGTGATATTTTCCACCTAAAGAGAAGATCAATATTTGGTTGTTTTTGCATTTCTTGGAAATCACCTCTTACTTCATTTTGATTCTTCGGTGGTTTCCAAATTATTGTATTTTGTGTGCATTGTTAAATGGTTTTGAGGAGTGAGGATTCCATGGTTGTGCATGTTGTTTGCAAATACAATTACTATAATTGGTGCACAATCTTTGGGGAGCTTCTATAATTCATTTAATGATGCACTTGTTCCTTCTTTCTCGTTTCTTGTGGTTTAAATGCTTATGGGGGAGCAAGGATTCCATATTTGTGCATATTGTATTCAATACAAGTATTCTAATCTTTGCACAAAGTTTGGGGAGCTTCTCTATTTTTGTTTAAACACTCTTTTGGTTGTTGTTTCCTTTTGACATCATTTGATGGTGTTTCAATTGTTTCTTTTGGATCTTTTGATTGCTCGCTTTATTTGTTGAAGCCCTTTTCTTTTCCTTCTTTTCTTTTTGCTTTCTTTGGGTCCTCAATATAGTTTTACTTCCTCCCTAGTTCTCATCATTTGACTTGTGCATATGCACACCTTGGCAGGAATTCTCACTATGTTGGTCGTCTAGAACTTTTCACCCATTTTGGCAATCGATGCCAATGGGGGAGAAGTTTTGGAGGGTTTAAGGGAAGTTGGCCTTTGCTTTGAGTGTGTTCTTAAGCATTTGCCTCTCATGCTCTTGCATCTTTGTGTTTGCTTTGCATGTTGGATATATAGAGGAAACTCAACCAACGGTAATGGTTGGCAATCTATGCATTGAAATTTAAGTTCATCACACATGCATAGATTGTGGGGGAGTTTGCTCTATATATTGTGGTTGTACCAACATCACATACTTGTGTAGTATTTGATGTTGGGGCAACCGCTTTGGTCGTTAATTGTCATATTTAAACCCTCGCTAAGGGATTGCCATCAATTACCAAAATGGGGGAAATTGAAAGGGCATGTATGCCCCCATGTGTGGTTTTGGTAATTAATGACAATCTCTATGGACTAATGTGTAAATTGAGTTTCAGTTGTAGGTTTGTCCATTGGCATCGCTTGGGCCATGTGTTGGTCTTAAGGTTGGAAGATGAAGAAATGTCCAAGGGCTTTGTGCCCTTTGGAATCATGAAGTAAGGAGGAGCTTGAAGGTTGATCAAGGCATGTGCAACGAGTTGCATCAAGATGGATCAACCTCAAGAAGGGATGAAGAAGGGATAGCTCAATATGCACCATCTCTAGAAGGTATCATGCTTGAAGCTTGCCATCCTCGTGTTCATGGAGTTATGAAGACAAAAAGTTCAAGAAGAGGTTTCCCCATGGAGTATGGGGAGCATTTTGAAAGTCCTCATCAAGCAAGAGCGAGCAAGAGCAAACAAGAAATGTGTTCCCACTATAGAAGAACAAGACGGTCTACATCAAGTTCAAGTGGGATGGTCAAGGCAAAGGTATGATATTGATAGGGCTTCTCTTTTGCCGGTCTCGTGTTGTTAGTTGGGAGACCGGGTTTAGGATAGATAGCCGTTCTATCAAGAGGGGCTCTCAAGCGGGTGTCTCGATCGCATCACTCAGAGAGAGCTCAAACCTTTGCATTCATAGCATCATCTTTCTTGGTTGTTATTTGGTTCTTTTCCATGAGAGGATCTAGAGCTTGTGGTCATCATCATAACAAGCTCTAGTTCATCAAATAAGGATTTCACTTGCATATCTTATTGCGGTTTTTGATCTTGCGAGTTTTACGGCTCCACACCTTGGGAGATACATCACATATATATACTTGATATTTTCTCCCTTGGTGGTATCCAATATTTCACATTTTGTTGGGTTCTACTTGGTTTTATCTTTCCAACAAAATTGGTTCCATCCCAATCGGAGTTTCCAAGCTCAACTTCTTGTGTTTTGGGTTTTGGAGGTTTTACCGGTTCATCGCTTCTAGAGAGGTCATATCTTTCTCAATTTGGTTTTATACTTCCATGCTGGACTATTATTTTTCTTTGCATAATCTTGTAAAACTTTTCGTTCTCTTCAAAACAAGCCCAAGATCATCAAAAACGGAGTCCGGGATCAAAAGTTATTGAAGTTTTCGTGCAATGTTGTCCTGTGTTTTTGCTTGAGCGGAAGTTCCAGCCCAAGTTCCGACCCAAGTTCCGTCCCAAGTTCCGGTCAGGTTCAGTAACTTGTGTTTCTATTTGCCGGAAGTTCCGGTGGGAGGCCGGAAGTTCTGGTGGGGGCGCGAATCTGGTCCAAATGGTCAGTTTTTCCTTGTCCTATTTAAGGGGGGCTTCTTCCCCAATGGTTCCCCATCTTTTGAGCTCGTTTTTGCCCACCATTGTTGACCTATTTGAGATCTCTTACTCCCTCTCCCTCCAATGATTCTTACATCTTTTTGAGGGAAAAGTGAGAGGAGATCTAGATCTACAATCCCCCCAAGTCAAATCCCTTCTTTGTGAAGGAATCATTGGGATCTAGATCTTGGAGAGTTTTGTGTTCTCCTCTTGTGTTCTTCCTCCCTTATTCCCCCAATAGCTTTTGTAGCTTTGTTGGAATTTGGGAGAGAAGGACTTGCCCTTGCATTTGGTGCATAGGTTTGAGTTATCCTCTTGTGTTCTTCCTCCCTTATTCGCCTAATAGCTTTTGTAGCTTTGTTGGAATTTGGGAGAGAAGGACGTGCCCTTGCACTTGGTGCATAGGCTTGAGTTCTCCTCGGAGATTCGGCGAGTTCAAGCTTGTGGGCTTGTTTCTCTTGGGTTCCTTGGAACCCTAGACGGTTGTTTGATTGGGTTGTTGACCTTTTGTGGTATTGTTGACCTTTTGTGGTGTGTAGCCTTTTGTGGCTTCGTTGGCCTTTTG
The DNA here is from genome assembly GCA_023614405.1 of Avena insularis. Taxonomy (NCBI): domain Eukaryota; kingdom Viridiplantae; phylum Streptophyta; class Magnoliopsida; order Poales; family Poaceae; genus Avena; species Avena insularis. Next base: position 302,143,881 of record CM042691.1, read on the forward strand.
TGGCATTGTAGCCTTTTGTGGCTTTGTTGTTGGGAGCCTCCAATTGAGTTGTGGAGTTAGCCCCAATCTTGTACGGGTTCGGTGACCGCCCTCAAGCGTCCCATAGTGGAGCAAGTGCCCGCCTTTTGTGGTGCGCACTCGGGAGAATAGGGTGAGCCTTTTGTGGCGTCGGTGAGTTGCGTGCTTCCGCATCCGGGGTGAGGCCTTGTGTGGCGTTGGGTGAGCATCGAGCCACCACACCTCGAGGTGAGCCATTTGTGGCGTTCGGAGAGCATTGCGCCATCGCACCTCTCCAACAGAGACGTAGCTTCTTTGGAAGTGAACTTCGGGAAACAAATCTTCGTCTCCGTGTCCATCGGTTATCTCTCAACCGAGCCCTTTACTTATGCACTTTACATTGTGATATCCATCGTGCTTGAAGTATTTATTTCTTGCTATCACCTTGTTGCTTGTATTGCTTAGCATAGGTTTTTGGTGCACTTAGGTGAACTTAGTGGCTAGGTTTTATGCTCAATAAATTAAACGTTAGTTTTATTCCGCATTTACTTGAGCCTAAACCATAATATTTTAAAAACGCCTATTCACCCCCCTCTAGGCGACTTCCTTTGTACTTTCACCGGTGGTATGACCTTGTTTCCCAACCCACCTTGTTTCAATTATCTTTGCTATGGAAGTTGTGTTCTCTCTAGTGTGTGTATTTGTATTCAAATGCAATTTTTAAATATGCACACATCTAGGGGGAGCGCCTTTCACTTTAAGGTGATGTTAGCCGGTTTCATTGAAAATCCTAGTATTGTCATCTAACACCAAAAAGGGGAAGATTGAAAGAACATTTCTTAATCCCTAGTGTTTTGTGTGTTAGATAACAATATCAAGGAGTATTTTAATGTGTCTTGAAGTGTTGCAGCTCTCTCTGATAAAAAGGGAAAAGTATCTGCCTTTGGGGGGCGGATAATCCGCCCCCACCAGGGGCGGATAATCCGCCCCTCCCTCTTCCCTAGCAGGCGCAAGCCCCAGAAGGGGGCGGAGTTTTGGCCGGATTTTCCGGCCCCGCCGGATAATCCGCCCCTCAGGGGGGCCAGATAGTCTGCCCCCCCCCTTGCTCACCGCCAAGGTGCAAGCCCTAGAGAGGGGGTGGAGTTTTGGCCGGACTTTCCGGCTAGGCCGGATAATCCGCCCCAGGAGGGGGCCGGATTATCCGCCCCCCCAAGATCTTCACCAAGTTTCCACAGGCGCCAGCCCCAGAGAGGGGACGGATTTTCTCCCGGAATATCCGCCCTTGGGGCGGAGTTTTCCCAGGGGGCGGATAATCCGCCCCTAGTGGGGGGCGAATAATCCTCCCCCAAAGTTGCTCAACGGCCAGATCTGGGAAGGGGGTATTTAAGCTAGCCTTCCCCCTCCTGCCAGATCTCTTGATTCATTCGAAAAAGACAAGATCGGATCTGAAATCTTCATCCAAGAGAGCTCCACCTAGATCTACCCAAAGGCCCCATCCCTTGGGGAATCGAAGGAGGAGAACTCGATCTTCATCATCAGCAATCAAGCGCTTCATCTCCTCTGCATTCATTTGGAGAACCACCGATCTAGTATTTCTTGCAAATACCTAGATCCTTGTTTTTGTTTATATTGATAAACCTTGTTCTTGTGGCAGCTTGTTGTCATCTCGGGAGCCCCAAATTCGGTTGTGGGTGTGTGCCCTGATAGTGTTGTAAAAGGCACCGGTTCCCGCCTCGAAGGGATCCAATAGTGGAGAAGGTGGATCAGGCCTCTCGTGGCGAGATCCATCGGAGAATAGGGTGAGGCCTATTGTGGCGTGGTGGTCTTAGAACCGCCCACCCCTCCAACACAGATGTACTTCCCTTAACAAGGAAGGAACTGCGGTAAAACAAATCCCTGTGTCTCCGCATGCTCCACTACGGTTTTCTCGCTCCTCTCTTTACGTGCTTAGTAGTTAGGGTTGCATATAGGGAAATTCTCGTAGTTGCATATCTAGAGAATTTACTTCGTGTCAAGCCTAAAATTGAAAAAGTATTAAAAATTGGTTAGCACCTATTCACTCCCCCCTCTAGGTGCTCATACGATCCATTTCAATAGTGCCAAGGATTTATAATCCGAGGTGGTAGTTAGAGCATCAAACTTCCCACCTTGCATATAATGAACTTGTTGGGTAACGCTGTTACTCATTCTTTCCTTTGATCCCTTGCTTAGACTCCGAGGATCTCGAAGACGTGCCAATGTATGCAGCCGAATGCCAAGAAGATGTGTTCTACGAGGAACCTAATCTATCTGGAGGAGTTGAAGGTGTGGACTACGAGATCCGCTACGGTGTCGATGAGAACGAGTCCACTTAAGTGTCTAGTTAGTAGTAACTAACGGTGCCGAGCAGCATAAACTCTATAGAATAAGCTGTTGATCCCCACTCCTAGTCGGAGTTGTTACTTTTAAATTTCCGCTGAACACTTTATATTTTGGTTTGTAAGTTGGATCTTTTGGAAGTCTGGAACTTCCGGTATTGTAATAATAATAATGTGTGTACTTTTGTAATATGGACCCGCAATGTTTCTGTTGTACCACTCTGAGGGATGTGATATTTACGGAACGGTGTTCTGTAGATGTCATGTCAACGACTATAGTGTACTACACATGCAGTGGTATGCTGGGTCACCACAGTTGGTATCAGAGCAAATTGCTTTGACCTTAGGTTTGAAACCTAGTAACGGGTATTACATGTAGGAGATTTAGCAACGATAAAGAATTCTCTAAAAGTAATATAATGGGTATTCAAATGAGAATATTCCGTTATATATTTTAGTGCGATAATTCTTTGTTATGATGCAGTATGCCATTGGATACTAATAAAAAATATTTTTCTGATATACAAAGATATGGCACCAAAGTTTCCAAAAAAGACTTTGGTAAGGAAAGAGGAGACTCTTGATGATTATCAAGGATCATTTACAGACCAACTTCGTCAACTTTTAAAGCTCTTTAATTGTCCAACTAGAATTCCAGTGAACACTATCACTTACCTTGATGGCTGGATATTATCCAAGTATCGTGTGAGTATCCAACTTCCAGAGAAGCTTGGATTATACCACGATCTACCCATAGGATTGTTGGAGATATGCCCAAGAGGCAATAATAAAGTAGGTTATTATCATATCTTCATACTTATGATAAATGTTTACATTCATGCTATAATAGTATTAACAAGGAAACCATTAATACTTGTGTGATTTGTAAACTTAATCTGAAGTCCCTAGTATAGCCTCTATACTTCACTAGCTTGTTGGTTGATTGATGATTGTGGTTTCCATATCATGAACATTGAGATGTTATCAACAACAAGATCATATCGTTAGGAGAATGATATGGTGGACATACTCCTATAGATAAGCGTAGCATAAAGATCAAGTCATTTAAATAGTTCAATTGCTATATGCTTTCTGATACATAGTAACCTAATTCCTTCGACCATGAGATCATGCATATTGCCTTTACTAGATGGATGCTTTGATGTCATCAAACACCACACCGTAGTGGTGGCTATAAAGGTGGCATTGAGTGTTCGGAAAGTATTGGTTGAAACACATGGATCAAGAGTGGGATTTGTCCATCCACATGACGGATAGATATTCTCTGGGCCCTCTCGGTGAAATGTCATCCAATTAGCTTGCAAGCATGTGACCGGGTCACAAGGGATCACATATCACGGGAACGAGAAAAGAGTACTTATCAGTAACGAGGTTGAACTAGGTATGCAGAGATACCGATGATCATAACCTCGGATAAGTAACATATCATGAGACAAAGGGAAATTGGTATCGTATGTAAGTGGTTCATTCGATCGCAAAGTAATCGTAGAAATATGTGGGAGCCATATGAATTTCCAGATTCCTCTATTGGTTATTGTTCGGAGAAGTGTCTCGATCATGTCCGCATAATTCACGAACCGTAGGGAGACACACTTAAGGATTCGACGTTGTTTGAGTAGTTATGGTATTATGAGAAAGAGACCGAATGTTGTTCGGAGTCTCGGATGGGATCCGGGATATCACGAGGAGATCCGGAATGGTCCGGAGAATAAGATTCATATAAGGAAAGTCCCATTTCGGAGTTGGGGAATGGTTCCGGTGTTTTCATCGGGAATGTTCTAGAATGTTCCGGAATGTCCGGCACTCCGGAGGGGAAGGGTACATGAATGTGTCATTACATATTGGAAAGATTGCATCATGTACTAAGTGTTCTCGCTGTCCAAAATAAAGGGTTTATTTAAATCCTAAATTGAAAAGTCAAACGGCTAGTTTGAAAGTCAAACGGCAAGTTTTGGAAAGTGGAAAGAGGAGGAGAAGAGGGAAACCGAGTTGGAGAGGGAGACCTCCTCCAACCGTGACCAACTCAATGCCGAGTTGGGGAGGACTCCACTCCCTCCCTGGCCAGCCCCTCCCACCTATATAAGGAGGGGCAGGGCTCCCCTCCTAGCACACACAAGTTTCCTATCCTCTAATCTAAACCCTAGATCTAGACCCCGGTTTAGAGCTATTCGGTTTAGAGCCTTCTAATTGGTTTAGAGCCCTCTAATTGGTGTGTCTAATTACTAGACCACTAATAGCCTCTCTCATAAGCTCCACCATACTCGCACCGGCTTAAGGCGAAGCCTGGATCTCCCTCTACTTAGGTACCACGCTTGCTGGAATCACGAGGAGAGTGCTACAACCTCCATTGTCTGCTTTGGAACAAGGAGAGGAAGGTCTTCGTCGAGCACCGAACGTGTGACCGATCAAGGGAGCGCTTGCGGAACGTGGCTGAAGGATCGCTCACGCGATCTTGAGATCGGAAAGAGTACGACTACATCACCCACGAGAATCTGCTCTCGTTAAACACTTTGGAATCTTCGAGGGTGAGTTATTCCATCGACTCGTTGCTGCAATCTAGTAGATAGATCTTGGCTTGTTTGTTTGTATGCGATAGAAAATTTTTGTTTTCCATGCTACGAACCCCAACAAGGATAAGGTAGGAGTCATATAGCAGCCTATCGTGTTGCTGTGGTGGAGGCAATAGCTAATATCCGGGAGCAGAAAACCAAGGAGCTAGAAGGTAGCACATTTTGTGTGATACCTCATGATTCTATAGACTCGGAGCCTATACCGGATCATCTTAATTTGGTTAAGAAGCATCCTAAGTTAGATTCCAAGTTTATGGATAGATACCGGACACTCATTGCGTCTTTTGTTAAGACTCATCAAGTAATTGTCGAAGACAAAAATGACATGTTAGAGGATCTAACTGATCCGGAAAGGAGGAAGCAGTTATCATTACAGTTAGAAAAAGAAGCAAGTAGTAGTGCAACACCTATCTTTAAGGATATACCTATAGATCCGGAATCTTTTATACCATATCCTTACTCACCAAGACCTGAACCTACACATGATCCTACTACAGATATGCGATATGCAGTACCACAGGGCTCAGAGGATGGTTCTGACTCAGAACTTCCTATTGAGAACTCGGATGGTTGGAGGATGGGATCATACAATGGATATCATGAACACCAGATGTCCACAGATGGTTCTGACAGAAATGTTGGACAATCTAGTTGGATGGGTGAAAGGATGAATCCTAATAACAGAAGTAGAAATACCATGTCAATAGATGATCAGGATGTAGAAGAAGATCCCGAGGAGAGAGTGTTTGAATAATCAACATCTTCTCAAAACCCAGGGAATATATATTATCCAGTGTTCAATTATCTTGCCCAAGGGAACACTGGAAGCAGAGGATCTCACAGATTCTGTTGACAACTCAAGGAATGAAGCTCAGGAGTTGCAGGCTGGAGATAATGTTGAATATGTTTCTGAAGACTTTTCAGCTGAGCTGGAGGGAGTCGATGCGCTCAGGTTGAGTAATGACTCAAGTCCTGACACTTCAGATACAGAGTATGTTCCTTCTGGAAGGCCATATGTTTCACAAACTGTGCGATGAACAACACGTCATCACAGTTGGACATCAGGTATGTATGATGAACGTAGTTACTACTAGAAGGAGTGTATTGTACTCAAGAAATACAGTAGTCTTGTGATAATACCAATATAGTATATGTTGTAATGACTTTGTATCATTATGATATTATGTAAAATATGTGAAATGCATATTTGGATTTTCTTTGGATCTTCATTGTGTGACTAGTTCTGTGCGTAAAGTCGAGCTCAGAACACATGTGCATGATGTAATTATGAGTATTCACTTTATGTTGCAGGACTAGGGGGTCATGGATACGGGTGTAGAAATGGAAACCGAGCAGCAGCGGATGGAGCGTGAGGCCAAGGAAAAGGCCGATGCCGATACAGCAAATCAAGGAGCATTACCACCACCACCACCAATGAGGCCGTTAATGGAGCAAAACTTTATGCAGTGTATGCAAATGATGCAAGAGACCTAGAACAAGTTCATGGAAGAGTTGCTGGGGCGAGAAAATCAGAGGGCACCTAAAGGAGGAGGAGTGAGTTTATCTGATTTCTAGAATGCAAGACCGTTACCTTTTGCATCAGCTCCTGAACCAATGGATGCGTAAGACGGCTAGCGACATGAAAGGAAGCTAAAAACTATGGGTTGCAATGATGAGGAAAAATTGAGGTATGCAACTCATCTCACCGATGGACTGCAAAGATCATGGTGGGAAAATCAGTTAGCCATGCAACAACCAGGTAGGGAGTTTACCTAGGAGGATTTTAAGCAGAGATTCCGTGAATATCATGTTCCGGAAAGCGTCATGGAGTTGAAACGGAGAGAATTTGAGGAGCTTCAGCAAGGATATACTAGTGTCATGAAGTACATCCGGGAGTTTAGCCAATTATCTCGTTATGCTAAGGAAGATGTTAACACTGAAGAGAAGAGGAATAAGCGTTTCTTGCATGGATTAAATCCGTTTGTGAAGATGCAGCTAATGTTAGCCAATAAGCAAACTTATCAGCAGTTGTTGGATGCAGCCATTACTTTTGAAGATGACTACAAAAATGTCCAAGAGGATCGGAGGAAGAGAGCCAAGAAGGAAACCAAGAGAATTCAGGCAAGCAAACTAAAACCTAACCTGGAGTTCAAAACCCGGAATAGGAATTATGGCAATAACAATAACAAGGGCAGTGGTGGAAATCAATCTAATCCGAGAAGGAATGTTATCTGTAACAACTGTGGAATTCCAGGGCATTTCCAGAGGGAGTGGAAAAAGCCTGTAGTAATCTGTTACGGTTGTGGCCAGAAGGGGCATATTAAGCCAGATTGTCCGAGCAAACCACCAGGAGGATGGCCTACCAAGGGAGGAGGACAAGCCAGTGGAGGAAATGGACAGCCCAATAAAGGAGGAAACAATGGCCAGAACAATAATGGCAAAAGAAACCGACCTACCGGAAAACTGAACTGTGCAACCCTCGAGGAGGTGGATAATTCGGAGCATGCAGTGATAGGTATGCTCAATATCCTTACCAATCCCGGCAAAGTTCTATTTGATACTGGTGCAACTACTTCATTCATTTCTGAAGAATTTTGTGATAAGTTCGGGATTAGAAGGGCAACGTTAGAAAGTCCTAGTTACGGCAGGAGGGAATGTGATTGTATGCCACATAAAATAAGACCAGGTTATCTCGATCTATGGTTGTACATATTCACAGACATTTATGTGATTCCTTTTAAGGGAATTGTAGTAGTGCTGGGGATGGATTGGATGATGGAACACGGAGCTCAGATAAATTGTGAGGAGAAAACTGTCTCAATCAAAACTCCAAGTGGAGCAAGGATAGTTTACCAGGCAGATAAACACAATCATATCATGGTGGATCTGCAGTTGAATTCAATGAAAGAAGTTAAATTAGAAGAGATTCCTATAGTTAATGAACTCCAAAATGTTTTTCCAACGGAATTACCAGGAATGCCACCAGACCGGGAGATAGAGTTCACAATTGACCTAATACCTGGTACAGCACCAATAGCTCAAGCACCATATAAAATGGGACCCAAGGAGTTGAAAGAACTCAAGAAACAAATTGATGAGTTAGCGGGAAAAGGATTTATATAGGAAAGCGTATCTCCATGGGGAACACCAGTAATCTTTGTGGATAAGAGAGATGGTGGAAGACGGATGTGTGGTGATTATAGAAATCTGAACAACGTGACGATCAAGAATAAGTATCCTTTACCAAGAATTCAAGTTTTGTTTGATCAGGTGAAAGGAGCTGGAGTATTTTCAAAGATCGATTTAAGATCTGGATACCATCAAATAAAAATCAAGCCGGAAGATGTTCCAAAAACAGCATTTGTCTCAAGATATGGACACCATGAGTATCTGGTAGTACCATTTGGTTTGACCAATGCACCGGCAATATTCATGAATCTGATGAACAAGATCTTCATGCCATATTTGGATAAGTTTGTCATCGTCTTTATTTATGATATTCTGATATATTCCAAGGATAAGGAAGAGCATGCTGACCATTTGAAAATAGCATTGCAGACTTTAAGAGAACGTAAGCTTTATGTTAAGTTTAGTAAGTGTGAGTTCTGGCTAGATGAGGTAGAATTCCTCGGTCATGTGATCAGTAAGGATGGGATTGCTGTGAATCCATCTAAAGTTCAGTCGGTACTAGAGTGGACGGCACCGACCAATGTGAATCAAATTCGAGGTTTCTTAGGAATGGCTAGTTATTATCGGAGATTCATTGAAGGTTTCTCCAAAATAGCCGGACCAATGACCAAATTATTAAGGAAGAATACACCATTCAAGTGGGATGAGAAGTGTGAAGCAAGTTTCCAAGAGTTGAAGACTAGATTAACCACAACTCCAATCTTAGCAGTTCCTAAAACAGGGAAGGATTTCACTGTATATTGTGATGCGTCTAAAGAAGGTTTGGGTTGTGTGTTAATGCAAGATCAGAAAGTGATTGCTTATGGTTTAAGAAAATTTAAACCACATGAAATCAACTATCCAACTCATGATTTAGAATTAGCAGTAGTAGTCTTTGCGCTGAAAGGATGGAGGCATTTTCTTTATGGAGCCAGATGTGAGTTATACACTGACCATAAAAGTCTCAAGTACTTTTTCACTCAAAAGGAATTGAACATGAGACAGAAGCGTTGGCTGGAATTAATTAAGGATTATGATTTAACAATCAATTACACTCCAGGGAAAGCAAATGTTGTAGCAGATGCTTTAAGCAGAAAGAGTGCAGATATACAGCCGAGCAATAGAGAGTTACGAAAAGAGTTACAAATGGACTTGGAAAGGTTGGAACTTCAATTCATCAGAACAGTGGTTCTTGGAGGATTAGCGACTATGTAGGTAGTTGCAGAGCAGGACAGTGATCTTAAGCAAGAAATTGTTAGACATCAAGAAGAAGATCCTTTTATTGCTAAAGAAATTCGGAGGATATATCAAGGGAAAAAAATAAGTTTTTCGCCTTGGAGATTATGGATCTTTATGGTTCCAAGCTCGTCTATGTGTTCCAGATGTCACTGAAATCAGAAATATCATACTCAAAGAAGCACATGATACACCCTATTCTATACATCCAGGGAGTACCAAGATGTATATGGATTTGAAAGAACTATTCTGGTGGAATAACATGAAAAGAGATATTGCTAAATATGTATCTGAATGCCATACTTGTCAAAGGGTGAAAGCTGAACATCAAAATCCAGCAGGACCATTACAACTCTTAGAAATTCCTGAATGGAAATGGGAGGAAATAGGCATGGACTTTATCACAGGATTACCTAAGACACCAAAAAGGAAGGATATGATATGGGTAATTATGGACCGACTCACTAAGAGTGCACATTTTATTCCAGTGAATCAAAAGGATAATGCCGAGAAGTTAGTTGAAGTATATGTTAAAGAGATAGTAAGTAAGCATGGAGTACCCAAAAAGATCGTAACTGATAGGGGATCGGTGTTTACTTCAGCATTTTGGAAGCAATTGCATGAAGCACTTGGTTCAAAGTTAGATTTCAGCACGGCATATCATCCTGAGACAGGAGGTCAAACTGAAAGAACAAATCAAATACTAGAAGACATGTTGAGGGCTTGTGCACTAGATTTTGGAGGAACATGGGAAGATCACCTACCTTTGGCAGAATTTTCTTATAACAATAGCTATCAGAGTAGTCTGAAGGCAGCTCCATATGAGATTCTGTATGGAAGAAAGTGTAGATCACCAATATGTTGGTATGAACCTAGAAGCAACAAAGAATTTGCGCCAGATTATATCAAGGAGAGACAAGAAATCATTGATAAGATCAGGGATAGACTGAAAATGGCCTAGAGCAGGCTGAAAAGTTATGCAGATCAAAGCCGAAGATCATGGCATCTAGAAGTAGGAGATATGGTCTATTTGAAAGTAAGTCCAATGAAAGGAGTAAAAAGACCTGGAGTTAAAGGAAAATTGAGTCCAAAATATATCGGACCATTCAAGATAATGAGTCAAAACAGAACTATAACTTATGCTTTAGAGTTACCATCAAGATTGGCTCAAGTGCATAATGTTTTCCATGTGTCACAACTTCGCAAATGTTTGAAAGTTCCAGACGAGGCAATAACACATCAAGAGATAGAATTACAAGCAGATCTGACTTATGTTGAAAAACCCTGCAAGATTCTGGAAAAAAACTGGAAAAGATTGAGGAACAGGGCAATCGAATATTGCAAGGTATAATGGGAACATCACCCTGAGAGAGAAGCCACATGGGAGAAGGAAGAGGATTTAAGGAAAGCTTATCCAGAACTATTCAGGTACATCTCCACAAACTTCGGGACGAAGTTTAATTTAAGCGGGGAAGTCTGTAACATCCCAGTATTTAGGACCTAACGCAGGGTAGATTTAAGAATATGAATTGCTGCATGCATTCATTTGTGAAAATGTGGGCAAATTTTTCGCCAAATAAAAACCTTGAGTGATCAATGTTTCTTTCTTACTTTGAGAGTAGGTTTAGTCTTAAAGGAGGATTGCTATAAACTTTGATATGATCTTAAAGGAATTATGTGTGTCTTAAAAATGAAATTTGAATTTTAAATTTGAGTGTTTGAATAATAATTTAAATGATTTTGATATAAGATATGAATCTTAAATTAATTAAGAGAAAAGTATTATAACTTAAATCTCATCTAAAAATAATATTGTATATGAAATTCATTCCATATACATAAACAAGTTACACAGTCATGTGGATCCATATTCCGTTTTCTAGAGTTATGTGGGAATGACTGGACTCACACTGAGTGACACCTCAGTCATTGATACTTCAGACTGTAGCCACTGATACGTATAATCTAGTAGGACATATGTTCTAGATGCAGTGCGCCGGACTACACGCTAGCATGGGTGGACTCCGGGCATGTATTATGAGTGTGACGAGTACTAAGGGATGGATAACCAAGTCTGAAGATCCGATAAGAGCAATAGTTTGGTAATGCGTATTGTAGAGTTTGAGAGCTTGTATTTTCTATAAGTGAGCGAGTGCTCACAAGAACCAATAGTATTTTGTAATATATTAGGCTTGAGTTGTAACTCACTATATGTGAGGTGTATGTATCAGACTATGTTGGTTGTATTTTTCTATGTATAATATATGATGCATGTGTTGGTATTTATTTGGATTTGGTTTTTGATTTCCTTGTGTGACTAACATTGTGCATGAAGTGAGCTTAGAAAGCATGGGCATGGTGTAATTATAAGTTTTTGCTTTATGTAACAGGACCAGAGGGTGATGGAAACGAGAGTAGAAAATGAGTCCGAGAAGTAGCGCATGAAGCGCGAAGCTAAGCAAAAAGCAGAACATGATGCAATGACACATGTGAAATGGATCGTATGGGCACCTAGAGGGGGGTGAATATGTTCTACTCAATTTTTAGTTCTTTTTCAATTTTAGGCTTGACACAAAGTAAATTCTCTAGATATGCAACTACGAGAATTTCCCTATATGCAAACCTAGTTACTAAGCACGTAAAGAGAAGAGCGAGGAAACCGTAGTGGAGCACGCGGATACACAAGGATTTATTTTACCGCAGTTCTTTTCTTATTACGGGAAGTACATCTGTGTTGGAGGGGTGGGAGGTTCTAAGACCACCACGCCACAATAGGATTTGTATACAACACTCACCGGCTTCTGGTTCAAGATCAAGGGAGTGCACTAGAGATCTCACAAATCCCTAGACGAGGAGGGAGATAGGAGAGAGGTTAGCCCAGGAGGCAAGTGGTTCATAGACTCCAGTTACATCTAATACCCATATGGAGCCAGAAGAGACCGAGCCTAATACATACTCACCTACACCACATAATTCCTATCCTACCACACACACATTGGGAGTAGTCAACAGGCACCATAGAGTTCATGGGGGCCGACTCATTCTGACCTTCTCATTGCGAAATCAGATGGATAGATGCATGAGTTCTACGTTGATGCTTAGATCCATTTCCTTGTGATTACGCTAATGAGGATGAGGGGCAGACTAGCCACATGAGGGTGGAGTCCTATACCGAGATGGCAGAGATGCCAAGATCATCGATCTGGAGGATGAGGAGTAGGTTAGTGAGGCACATCAGTTTGAGGGGGTGCAAATATGCCATTTGATCACTCTCATTGCACCACTACTATGTGCTTTGATGAGGTTAGTACTCTTGAGCCACACAGTCATGTGGATCCATATTCCGTTTTCTAGAGTTATGTGGGAATGACTGGACTCACACTGAGTGACACCTCAGTCATTGATACTTCGGATTGTAGCCACTGATACGTACAATCTAGTAGGCCATATGTTCTAGATGCAGTGCGCCGGACTACACGCTAGCATGGGTGGACTCCTGGCATGTATTATGAGTGTGACGAGTACCAAGGGATGGATAACCAAGTCCGAAGATCCGATAAGAGCAATAGTTTGGTAATGCGTATTGTAGAGTTTGAGAGCTTGTATTTTCTATAAGTGAGCGAGTGCTCACAAGAACCAGTAGTATTTTGTAATATATTAGGCTTGAGTTGTAACTCACTATATGTGAGGTGTATGTATCAGACTGTTGATTGTATTTTTCTATGTATAATATATGATGCATGTGTTGGTATTTATTTGGATTTGGTTTTTGATTTCCTTGTGCGACTAATATTGTGCATGAAGTGAGCTTAGAAAGCATGAGCATGGTGTAATTATAAGTTTTTGCTATATGTAACAGGACTAGAGGGTGATGGAAACGAGAGTAGAAAATGAGTCCGAGAAGTAGCACATGGAGCGCGAAGCTAAGCAAAAAGCAGAATATGATGCAATGACACATGTGAAATGGATCGTATGGGCACCTAGAGGGGGGTGAATAGGTTCTACTCAATTTTTAGTTCTTTTTCAATTTTAGGCTTGAAACAAAATAAATTATCTAGATATGCAACTACGAGAATTTTTCTATATACAAACCTAGCTACTAAGCACGTAAAGAGAAGAGCGAGGAAACCGTAGTGGAGCACGCGGAGACACAAGGATTTATTTTACCGCAGTTCCTTCCTTATTACGGGAAGTATATCTGTGTTGGAGGGGTGTGCGGTTCTAAGACCACCACGCCATAATAGGCCTCACCCTATTCTCTGATGGATCTCGCCACGAAAGGCCTGATCCACCTTCTCCACTATTGGTACCCTTCGAGATGGGAACCGGTGTCTTTACAACTCTACCGGGGCACACACCCACAACTGAATTGGGGGCTCCCGTAATGACAAGCTGTCACAAGAACAAGGATTATCAATATAATCAAAAGCAAGGATCTAGATATTTGCAAGAAATATTAGATCGGCGATTCTCCAAATGAATGAAGAGGAGATGAAGCGCTTGATTGAAGTTGTTGAAGATCGAGTCCTCCTCCTTTGATTCCCCAAGGAACGGGGCCTTTGGGTGGATGAAGGTGGAGCTCTCTTGGATGAAGCTTAAAGAACAGATCTTGACTTTTTGAATGAACCAAGAGTTCTGGCAGGAGGGGGAAGGCTGGCTTAAATATCCCCTACACAGATCTGGCCGTTGGTGAAGTTTGGGGGCGGACTATCCGCCCCCTAGATGGAGAGTCCCGGGGAAAGTCTGCCCCCCCCACACATAAGGTCACGCCGGTCTTGTCTTGGTGAAAAACCTCGAGGGGGCGAATTATCCGCCCCCCTCAAGGGGCGGACTATCCGCCCCTGGGGAAAATCTGCCCCAGAGACGGAAAGTCCGGGGGAACTCCCCCCCTCTCTGAGCGATGCGCCTTGGCAACATTTGAGACAGATCTTGGGGGGGGGGGGCGGACTATCCGGCCCCCTGGAGGGGCGGATTATCCAGCCTGGGGCAAAAACTCCGGACTTGGCCGGAAAATCCGTGGGATATTCCGCCCCCATTCTGAGGGTTGCGCCCTTTTGAGTTTTTGGAGGGGCGGATTATCCGCCCCCCAAAAACAGTTTCCAAGTCCTTTTCAAGGTACAGATCTGCAGCACTTCAACACACATTAAATAATCCTTAGTATTGTTATCTAACACACAAAACACTAGGGATCATAAAATGTTCTTTCAACATGGAGCACTACCACCACCACCGATGCGACCATTGATGGAGTAGAACTTTATGCAGTACATACAAATGATACAAGAGTCCCAGAACAAATTTCTACAAGACCTGTGTCGCTCGGATTAGGTTTGGAAGGAGATGATTTCGTCTGGTTGAGGATCTGGCTGGACGTTCATAAGAGCCTAACTCCTTTTGTCTCTTTTAAGTGCCTGTGAAAGTATCCGAAGCTATTTGCTATCTAAACGATTTGTAGGCTTGTAAGTCAAAAGTTAATACAAAATGAAACTTCAGAGAAAAAATAACAGAAAAACAGAGATAAGAAAGGAAGAAAGACAAAGACTCGTGTGACCTCGGTGAAACAATACGATCATCAAACCAATACCAAAGTTCATGTTGATCTTGCTGGTTAGCTGCTGCTCAGGGGCGTTCCGGACCAGCCTCGGCACTCAGCAGTACAAATCACCTGAGCAGCAGGGGCAACGATTTCATGGCCCTCTATTTACCATATTTTACACTCTCTCGGTCTTAAAATAGACTAGATTTAGGGGTGCGTCTTGGCGCACCACCCAGATATACTCATACTTATATGCAGCTAAAATTAGAAGTAGTAAAATACCAATATAAATTTTTCTTGTAATATACACCACTGTATAATTTATCGGCTAATTTTGTTCTATTAAGCTTGTAGAGTGATTGTGAGCTGTCCACCGTTCAAAAATGCTGGTTTACATAAATCGAGCCCGACGATGCGTGTTAAGGATAGGAGTTTGTCGTTATGGTCTATTTTTATAACATTGTACTGTCAACTAACAATGGCTGCCAGATTATTTTGGCAACCAAAGTTTCTGTTGATCTATGGTTTTAGTGAAGCATGACTTAATCGTTGGTTCTCTTTTCAATCCATGTTTATTTCTATCGACTTTACTTCAAGCTGTGACGGACGGTTCTTTCGTGGCTTTGGCTTTGGACCCCAAAGCTGTCTTCCCTGGACCCTAAAGTTGTCCTTTCTACACCGAGCAAACTGTATGTTTAGACGGCAAATTTGATCTTCTTTTACAATAATTTGGTTCCTTGCAATGCACAATTCACAGCGGTAGATAACCTTCTATTTAAATCAATGCTGGTTGACTTTGAAGATATAAAAAAAGAAACGGGATTTCTACACCAAAAAGTCCCGTCCTTCCCTGTACAAAATAATCTCCCACACATGCTACAAGTGATTTGCATCGAAGTGACAGTTTTCTGCCGGTGTCACTCACCTACCTTTTTAAACTTCAACATAACTACTAAAGCATAATTTTCTATCATGATTCTTAGCATTCTATCTGTACATATAATACGGTGCCATGCTTGTCATGCACACTTTGAAAACTAAGGTCGTTCCATGAGTTTCAAAGCATGGAAACTCTGACCAGATGGCTTTACTGCTGTAGGATTAATGCAGTTTAGATTTTCGACAAAGATAAACAGTCAACGGTCAAAGGCAGCCCACTGGTCCATCTCATGGGATTACTGGAGAGGCCATCCATCTAGTTTTGATGCCCTCATAGTATCAATCACTCAAGCCTCAGAGCATGTTATGCTCTCCGTCATACTTGAACGGCACATCCTACCCCTTCCACATCCACACTAAGAGCACATAGAACAGCTGGTTTGCTGACTTTTGCGTCCCATAGTTCGTGGTACCCGAAATGAAAAGATGAGGAAACCATTGATCAATCACAAGTGCAACCGGAGAAAAAAAACGTTACTGCACTCAACACTATCTTTGGTTTGCATCATATAAGAAAAGTTCATCCATGAAACAACAGCAAAAAATATTATTTCTATTACCTGTCATCCAGCTATCAGAAATGAACTGAAAAACCCATATAAAAAATATAGATTGGGATGACCAATATCAACTTAGTAGGCTACATATTCAATTAATTTCTGAAAAATAAAATGCAAGTTTCAGTGCCAACTGAACTTTTGGTAATTTGTATATATATATATGTAACTGTTGTGTACTACAATAGAGAGAAATATAGTAACAAAACAAAGTACCATAAAGTTCTTTTTGAAGGATAAAATCTATAATCTAAAAAATCAATAGGAGGCACATCAGCATGCATCCGCTCGACGATCTGCACCTCACATCAGTGTGTACAACAAGCAACGGTGGGAGCCAGCTAAGGTTCGTAGTCTGGCAGAGCATCGACATAGAGTTTGTATGCCTTCTTGTGCCTATCAGATAAATGGTTAATTGTGGCCTATCAGATACTGGGAAAAAAGGGCAATACCAAATGTATTATGCACCTAGTCAATGGAACGGATGCCTTCCTGTGCCTGAACGACAGTGCCAAGTATTTGCTCATTTAGCAGAAACATAACAGTATGGCTAGCATGCAAAGCGTAAAGAGATCTAGCAGAAATAAAGGAATACTGATGCTAATTTCTTACCTTCATGGATAGACAGATGGGGCAGGGCGAGTTCAGAAAGGGCGAGTTCAGAAAAGGCTGATGCAAAGAGAAATGAGGGCAGAGCCATATTGCCTATGGCGGCTGTGCATGTACCCTAGAGCAAATGGGAAGATAAAAAGAGTATGGGTAATGAAATCAGGAAAACAATAAAAAGGACCAAGAAACCATTATATGTTTTGGATCCGACTATAACAGTCTATAAACTGAGAATTTTCAAGAACACCGTCTAGTTTCAGATCTGATACGTGTTAACTATAGTCTAATGAGGGCCTGCAGGGAATATAACGGAAACATGAATAAGGATGTCTTCAATCATTTTATATGTATAAGCTGAGAAAACAGAGAGAGTATCATAAATATAATTGCTGGAACCAGCATGAAATTACTCAGATCAGTAACATATTAGACAGGGGTGATAACAATGGCGTGTCAAAAGCGAAAGAATACCTAAACCTACGGGTACTATAGGAGTGCATGACAATTGAAAATGAATTTCCACATGCCTTGACAAATTTCATTGGATGCACGGCGCAAAACTCTTCTCCCCTGACAAAGGACTGACCTTAAAATTATCTGAGCAAATTTCACTGGCCAACTCACAACATTTTCAATGGCTGAAAATTGAAAGAGCAGGCAAATCTGGCTTGGAGTATGATCGCTTGAGCCAAAGATTGGACATACCAGGAAGTATCCCTCCAAGATGGCCAATAAAGGATGTCCTGGTAATGAAAGCCTGGATGAAGTATTTTAGTATGAAATGAAAATACAGGTGTTGAAGAATAGAAGCATGGCCTCGCGTAATTTTTTGCAGGGAAATACCCACACCTACATGATTGTTGTGGAATTGGATGTTTCTGCCAAATATATATCTGCAAGATGTAGAATCATATATATGCAGGTCACATGAACAAACAACATATCTTATGCAGTAGGGAAATTATAAATTGATAACGTGGCTAAAATACCTGATTATAACTTAACAATGTAGTCATATTAGTGACCTGTTACGTGAATGACCTGATTACCTGAAATCATGGCAAATGTAATAGTAACTTAACCATGTAGTCATATTAGTAACGATGCAAGCTTCAATACTTGGAAAGTTCTACTGCCAGTAAATCATATATGCAACACTCCAAATAAAAATGAGCAGAAATAAGTTCTTTGAGAGTATCTTGCCAAGTTAATCACTTTCATACGTACATCTACACTTCAAAGAAATAAAGAGTTTTGCAATGAGGTAAACAATGCCCGTTCTGAAGATTCTGTTGCTAATGCTCTGTACTATAAATCTGTTCACCTTGGAATATTCAGTTGGGAAATAGAAATTTTCTGAAATCTACATGAATAGTTTCTGTAGTCTAGCCACATGATGTGTTGAATTAATAGGCATGCCCCCATTGTTTAAGCATCACCAGATGACAAGTGAAAGAAACATATATGTCAAAATAAGCATGTCCTATGCAACCAAAATATCAGGGGTACATACAATAGATGGAAAAGAGGTAGAGAGAGGGCAGTAACCACACCATGGTCTCCCTCCTTCCCCCGCTCGACCCCGCCTCGTCCCGAGCGCCACCCCCGCGAGGAGTGCCGCCCTCTCCCTGGCACAACACCGCTGTCATCGGCCGCTTGTCCGCGAATCCTCGCGCCTCGCCGTCATCCTCCTCCGCCGCCGCAGCCGCCACCGCTCCCCGAGCCCCGCCGCCAAATTTGTAGGGATAATCTAATATGCATCATGTAAAAAATACCAATCACTCGATTGAGTTGAATGAATCTCAGCAGAAATATTTAAAAATCCCTAGAGCACAAGGTAGTAATGGATTCAATGTAATCATATAGGAATATCTCTAAATATAAGCCTGACATGATTGAGACGTACTTCTGATTCTTTGAAGCATGTACTTGGGTTTCAATCTTAGACAATAAAATCTTTCATATACAAATTTCTGCGCATCCCTAAAATTTATGCTGCACCTTTCTCCACTAAAAACTTTAAGGATTCAAGGAGTATAGCTAATGTCATGGTTCAGTGGTTATAAATTAAAACAGGTAGTAAGCCTGGTTAATCTATAAGATCAAACCCACGCGCTTGGAGCCTCTAACCATGTTTTCAGTGGCATGTACTACAGTTTTGTATTATGTATATTGCTATAAAAAATTGCACAAATACAATGCATGATTTTCAACGAAATAAAGAAAGCAATGAAACTGCAATGAGTTAGAATCTACTTGAAAGATAATACAAGTCTATCTTTACCAGAAAAATGATTCAGACACCCATTCACGATTAAATTTAAGATTGCAAGGTAGAAGTCAGTACAAACTATTGAGTAGAGATAAAGGGGGAGCAATGTCTACATCACCAAAAAAGTACCGTTCTGAAGATTCTGTTGCTAATGCTCTGTACTGTTCACCTTGAAATATTCAGTTGGGAAATAGAAATTTTCTGAAATCTACATGAATCGTTTCTGTAGTCTAGCCACATGATGTGTTGAATTAATAGGCATGCCCCCATTGTTTAAACATCACCAGATGACAAGTGAAAAAAACATATATGTCAAAATAAGCATGTCCTATGCAACCAAAATACCAGGGGTACATACAATAGATGGAAAAGAGGTGGAGAGAGGGCAGTAACCACACCATGGTCTCCCTCCTTCCCCCGCTCGAGCCCGCCTCATCCCGAGCGCCACCCCCGCGAGCGCCGCCGCCCTCTCCCTGGCACAGCACCGCTGTCGCCGGCCGCTTGTCCGCGAATCCTCGCGCCTCGCCGTCATCCTACTCCGCATCATCTCCTCCGCCTCCGCAGCCGCCGCTCAAGCCTCCCTCGTCTGTGAGTGTCGCCGCTAGCGAGCCTCGCCACCACGGGCGCACCTCGTCGTCGTCCTCCTCTGCCCCATCTCCTCCACCGCCGCAGCCGCCACCCGCTCCCTGAGCTCCGCCGCTCAAGCAGCGAGCCCCGTCGCCGCAGGCTCCGATGCTGCAGCTCCTCTGTCCGCTCGATGCAGCTGTGGGCTAGCGACGGCCAGGGTTTGGGAGAAACCTGGGAAGGAGATGGAGAGATAAGGGAGTGGGGAGTGGGGATTGGGGGAGACGAGTGGCTGCTGCCCCTGCCAGACGAGGAACACACGTGAATAGGCCAATGAAAATTCCACCAACGAGACGGACATGCGGGGCCGGCCGTTTCTCGGTGGGAACTTAACGAACCTGGGTAGAGAGCAGCACCAACCTGTGTACAAAAATCGGTGCACACAACACATCAGATTTTTACTGTAGTCGTGGGCAAAACGGTCTTACCAGTAACCAACGGCCCAGATGTCCCCTGGAGGCCCGATCGTACGGTTCACAACATCAGACCTCCCTAAGAGCTCCATGGGGGAGCATCAATAACACCTTTAGATGTCTCAGGTTTTCTAAAATTTAGATAAATCTATATATACTAAATAGTATTTAAATTTATCTAAATTTTAACAAATTTGAGACATCTATTTTCAGAGGGACGAAGTATTTATTTTTTACAACACCTTTTCTTTGATGGGCTGTCATTTTTAGCAGCACATGAAAATTCGCACAACTACCAATGCCGACAAAGGCCCGTCACTAACCTAGTTTGAGAGTACACAAGGAAGCAAACGCAAGACAGGCGAGACATGAGTTATATTCCATAAAGAAAGTGGACACGTGTAAGATATAGACAAACCAAAACGGAAGAACCTACACTACACCTTACTTATGCTCAAACAATAACTTAAAACTAAACAATACATATTTCCATGACTGATGGCATTACATGTAGTATTCCAACAATAATTTAACTCACTTTTTCTATGTCCTCACAGACATGCGCTTCATATGATCCAGGAACTTGATTGCATCCTCAACTCCATTAACATATCTACCTTCAGTTCTTCGAAAAACTCAGTACTCCATCAGTTCATATTAATTGGAAGCCCTTCGAGTATCTTGGTCATCTTACCCTAGTTAACAACGTAAGATGTCAATGCCCGTGTCATATGGAAGTCTGCTGGCCCTTCCTAATACTTTGGCAAGATCTACATAGTTGGCCAGTTCAGCGACAAGCAGGCAAGATTTCCGAATTTCAGTTTGCTCCAACACCTTACAGACGAAAGATAAGCGGATAGGCATGAAAATAATGCATGGCTAATTGGTGGCATGCTACCTCGAGGTGCCTATTTATGGGCTTGGCTGTTCATATGCAACATGAGATGTTCACATTTATATTGGAGCCACTCACGAAAGTTGTGCATACAGAAAATGCAATTTTGATGTCACAACTCACAAGTCATGCATTGATTTCGTTAGTTAAGCAACATATCGAGTTAGGGATCTATAATACTCCCTCGATTTAAATTAATTTACTTAAGTTTATTTAGACATGGATGTATCACGTATCTAGCACTAAAATGTGTGTAGATACATCCGTATCTAGACAAATCTAAGTCAACTGATTTGGATCGGAGGGGTAGTTTTTAGCGACAAAGGGAATATATTAACACCAAGATGACATAAGTTACACCTGACCTATGAAACAACATAATGAGGTAGAGTAAGTCTAGACACGGGCACCACTAGGGATCAGACACCGATCTCTAACGTTTCATCGGACCGCTTAGCTGCCGTAGGATGGAAATTCCCTGCAGACGTTCGATTGATGCATGAAAAAAGCTGGTAGGTTAGCTTCCTATTAACTATTTGCAAGGATTATCGTGCCATACTAATTATTGTAGTAAATTTTGCTTGTCAATAATTATTCATTTGTTTCTGGAGTATACAATTTTGCTTCTTATGCAATTGAATTTACTTCTATATCAAAGAAATTTATTTCCATTGTAAAAATTATGATTTTGAGGAAAGAATGATGCTCCCACGCACGAAAAAAATGTGCTTCCACATTGAGTGAGAATTTCCTTCGATGGAATAATATGTTTGAATAGCAGTGAAAAATAGTGTTTCCGCTAACTGGATAAATGCTTCTAAGAAACAAAGATATGTTTATGTCAACTAGAGAAATACTTCGAGAAAATTAATAATGGTTTATTGATTAGAGAAATGTTTCCAACACAATCTAGAGAATACTTCCAACGACATAACTAATTTTTTCCATCGATCAATGAAACAAATGCATCTATGAATTAGGGAATAGCTTCCACAAAAATGAATATCGTTAGTGTAATATGATGAGATAATTTGCTCCCATGCATTCATCCATACATGCTTCCGTTGCTAAACATGTTATGCTTCAATTGTTCCAAAGATCGCTTCCTTATTGCTCCTTACATGCTTCTGTACAACCTAGACACCACGGCTATCAAGTCGCTACATGGATAGAATTTCCTCAAGACGAGATGAGAACTTGCGTGTCGCCGTGTGGACGATCCTGATGTCGGATCCATGGGAGCCTTGGCGGCGTCCGCCTCGCTAGCCCCACAGGGCTTGTTGATGGGATGGAGAGTAACGGAAGCAACCTCCACCAATTTGTTGCTGCCGCGAGCACTCACGGACGCGCCGCTGACGCTTCTGCACGATGGAATTGCACCTAGGGACGGCGCAGATTGGATCAACGATGACATCCCATTGCCAATATTCCAATTTCCTCCGATGGAAGTCGACCGTGACACCTCGCTGGGCTCTTTGTCCTCACTCCTGGTCAACGTCATCACCAAAATCAATGTTGTCACCACCATCGCCGACATCGTGACGGCAGCCGTGGGCTGTGGCAAGCTAGGTCTTGGCTTTGTGCAACGTGGGGCTTTAGAGTTATATAGGCCAGCTGCTAAACATTGGATGGATATTGAGATCCAAGGGCCGAGGCTAGCCTAAAAATCGGACCACGATACATAGTACTCCCTCCGTCTTAAAATAGATGTCTTAGATTTTTTAAAATTTAGATAAACCTATATACTAAATAGTGTCTAGATTCGTCTAAATTTTAACAAATCTATAACATCTATTATAGGAGGACGGAGGGAGTACCATTTAGAAAACTCACCAAAGTAAGTGAAAAAATATAGTAATTAAGTGGAACCATCCGGCTAGAGCCACGTTGACTTTTCCACCTCTACCACCTCGAGCCTTTTTCTCCTCCTCCCCTCCAATCCCAATTTCAAAAAACAATTCCCCTCTCACCCCTCGTGCTCTAACCTACCCTCAGCTCCGACACGACATTCCTACCCAATGCGGCTGCCC
Source organism: Avena insularis (assembly GCA_023614405.1). Classification (NCBI taxonomy): domain Eukaryota; kingdom Viridiplantae; phylum Streptophyta; class Magnoliopsida; order Poales; family Poaceae; genus Avena; species Avena insularis. The sequence goes on from CM042691.1 coordinate 302,167,105, forward strand.
TAGAGCCGCCGCCGCGCCGCACCCTACCGCCGCCGCGGACGCGCTGACCTCCTCCGCCCCTCCTCCCACGCGGTCCGCCGCCACCGCCTCACCCTCATCCCTGCCGCCCCCACCCCGTCTGCAGCGGGTCGACATTGGTGTTCGAGGTATGCGCTTCCGCCCGTGCGTGCTCCCCCGTCTGTGCTGCTCCGCCCGTGCGTCCGTGTCCTCGATCTAGTGTCCCCCGCTCTGTTTTTGGCGAGGGAGGCTTCGGCGGCTCGCCGGCGTCGGGTGGCCAGAGGTTCGTTACTTCGTTTCGCCTATGATGCTGGCCACTGACGTGCGTGGCGTTCACGCTCTTGCTCTACTTCGCGTAGCTCACGACGCGGCAGCTGTGGCCATCGAGCGCGCGGTCACTCCTCTGGTGATGGCTACCCGCAAGGAATGCATCGATGGCCTGTGCGCAGCACACGTGCTTCACACACCGATTAGGCGGATCCATGGAACCGACTGTTCACTAGTAGTTTTGCTAACTTCTGATCAGCATTGTGTGAACTCGTTCTAATCTCTCAGCTCTAGTTCACCGAAGCGTCCTAGGTTTCTGAGATAGGTAATTTGCTGAAATTTTCCTACTGGAAGAGACCGAGGACACGACAACTTTGCTGATAAAACCTTGTTCGGCATTTATACTTTGATACGCTTTCTGTATGGATTGTGAACACACAAGTTGTTTGACGCTATATTTACTCCCTTCAACGCTAGAAGAGGATATCTCACTTGATTTCTGTAGTGTATTGGTATTGTAAGGAGAACTAATTTGGTAATTGTATAAAGAGAACTAATTAGTGGTGACCGGCACCACGTCATTTTGGACAAAGCAATATATTATGAATGAATTATTTAATATGTATATTCGTGTACGTTCATGCGTGATGGATATGCTATTTACACATAAATCAACAAAACTACATGTTTTCAGATTTCAGAGGGTATTCCACACATTTCTCAGCTTACAGCCACAAAGCTAACTAACTTGCCAAATATCATTTTTCACCACAGCAGCTTTGGCAACACAGCCAGCCCACGATAGCTTTGATAGCAGAGCCAGCCCAAACAAACAGGGTCTTAGTTCTGGACAGACCTCCACCGGACATGTTGACAAACGACCTATATCCTCCCATGGCAGGAGACACCGATTGTGGGATGGGTTGGATGTTGCGTAGTTATGCTCTAATGGGCTGGAATAATTGTGTATGAGTTCTCTTCTTGTGTGTTATACTGCATTCCCCCCTCTCTAGTATTTAAGAGCTTCCAGCTGAGTTTCACGACGTTCTGTCTTCCATTTTCTGAATTATTGCTCATATTTTGCTGAATTTATTACACTTTGGGCATATACGGGATTCTCGAGTACACCAATTAGGCCTTGTTCGGTTACATCCAACTTCAGAGGGATTGACATGGAATGGCAGGGAATGCAGTTCAATTCCCTGTCAATAACTTCTGATCCATGTCGATCCCAACCAAACCGAACAGGCCCTTAGGGATATTACCCTAACTTAGGATGGGAATTGGCCACACCGACCAATTGGTCCATTGGCCTGACAAGGCTGATGGGGTGGTTAGGTCAGCCCTGAATTGGGCAAGTAGAGCCCGGACTTGCTGACCCCTCAGGTTAGATGGGTTGACCCAATGCACGTCGAATGTACAGTAGAGTTATATAGTCATACAAGCATCATTCACATATTTATGTCTACGTATACCTTGTTGCATGATAATCTTTGACTATCATGATTATGATTTAAGCAAGTACCCATGTCTGGTTGAGTCGACCACAATAGACGAACCACTAATTTAGCTATGTTCTGTTGCTTTCCATTTTTAATAGTTGTACATGGTTACATATTTCTTTATATATGCACTTGAATAAAATGAGAAGCATGCATTGCCTTACTAGACGGTGGTTCCAACGAGTGCTTGTTGAACTTCATTACAGAAATATTTGTTGCCATAAAAATAAAAAGACCAAACCGTGTGTCCCAATGAGACATAGGGCCAGTTCTTGCTGGACAATTGGGCCGGCCTGGTGTCCCTGAGCTAAGTAGAAGGGGCAGCAGGGGCTAGATCTGGGTCGAAGTGGGCAGGAACCTTCCCATCTTTAACCCCTAAGGATGGGAATGGCCACAATGACCCATTGGTCCACTGGCCTGACCCACAAAGTCAAGGTTGGTAGGCGTGGGTTGGCCCTATTTGCGAATTGGGCCCATAGAGCCTGGAGTTGTTGACCCCTCGGGTAATGGGTCAACCCAATGCATCGTTGGATGTGCGATACAGTTATATAGTCATACAACCACCATGGTTTTTAAGGCGTTAAGGCGTCATAAGGCGATGCAGGGGCGCTCTGACGCCTAGGCGGGCACTTTGGACGCCTAGGCGCCTAAAGCGCCCATTTTTTCAAGGCGGAGGAGGGGCGCCTGGACGCCTAGGCGACGCCTTTAAAACCATGACAACCACCATGCACGTGTTCACGTCTACATATATGTTTTTGTGTGATAATCTTTGTCTATCATGTTTATGATTTAAGCAACTGACCATTGCTGGTTGAGTAGACTACAATTGACTAACCAGTAATTTAGTTATGATCTGTTGCTTTCCATTTTTCTTGTGCATGATAATTATTACTATATGGAATTCAATAAAATGAGAAGCATAATGGACCCAGCGTGCGGGCGTTGAACTTTATTAGAAAAACGCGTGGTTCCATAAAAAAAGATCAAACCATGTGGCCCAATGGGACATAGTGCCAGTTCTTGCTGGACCATCAGGTCGGCCCAGTGTCCCTGAGCTAAATACCAGCAGGGGCCAGGTATGGGTTGAAGTGGGCTGGCTCATTCCATTCATGCAGAATGTCGGGCACACACATAAATAGCAGTAAACTGGGATGATGGTGTATACTGAGTACTTTATCTGTTCTCTATGGTGTACATTGTTATTATGTGCTTATAATCAACAATCACAGTGCCATTATATGCCTAACATTCTACTTAATAGACTGAATCCTTGCAATTTTGTGTTTTATCTATTTAGGGGGGACCTTCCCTTTCTTAATGCCCCTTTCATCTCAGTTGTGTAGTTTGATTATAGTGAGCTAAAAGAAAGTAATGTTTGACCATTCTACAAATTATGGCTATATAAGATGAATGGGATCTGGGACAAAATAATAGCAACCACTTAATAATGACTCAGTGCTTTGATAGAGATGTTGGCCTTGAGACTTCTCTTTGTAACCTTTTTACTACTTTATCTTAGGTTCTAGTAAAACAGAGTTTACTACTGTGCTTAGCAGCTAAGAGCTATCAACCACATGGCAATCTACTCTTGAGGTGTGCATGCATTCAGAATTTCAGATTAGCTGTAAATGTTGAGAGAGAACTAATTAGTCGGGGCTCTAACATTTGTCGTCTTTGGCTTTCATATTTATACCCTTCAACCATGAAATTACTATGTGAATTTGTATTATGGTGTTATGATAATGTTACTACCTTTGTAGGTTACTCACAACAGTAAGGCTATGTCAGATGAAGAAGGAAGCGAGGCCTCCCAATATGTTTTAGGTGTTATTGACTCGTTGAAAAAGAAAGTTACAGCAGATCGCTTTACTTACATTAAGGTGCTTTGAAATCATTCTGTACTTCTCAGTTTTTAAAAATCAGATATTCTTGTTTTTATTTTTTCTGATTGTTATAACTTTTTTCCAGAATAGGATAGAAGAGAACAGGATTAAGATCAGCACCATTACACAAAACACTAGCAATTGTTCAAAAATTTGGCAAAGAAATACGTCAAATGGCACCGACTTAGTCTTGAATTTGCTGACAAGTAGGCAAGCCGGTGCACTCTGTTTGGTTCATAGCCTTGAAGTATCCCCTGCTGAGGAAGATGGTGTCAGTTCCGAAGAAGAAAGTTCGTATGCTACATCAACTGTTATGTTGGGTGGAAATCAAGCTGCAAAGAGTGCCATCAGGTCAATCAAACTACCAGAAGTACCAAAACTTCCGCCTTATACAACATGGATATTTCTGGACAGGTCTGTTTATAATTACATGCACTTCTCAACATCCCTGAACCCCTGTTGTGTACAGAACATTTTTCATAGGATTTTCTTGAGACAAAAGATTTCTGTGGTTTCATGCAGGAACCAGAGGATGTCGGAAGACCAATCCGTACTTGGTCGACGAAGGATTTATTATGATGCAAATTGTGGTGAAGCTTTAATTTGCAGTGACAGTGAAGATGAAGCTATTGAGGATGAAGAGGATAAAAAGGAGTTCAAAGTTTCTGAAGATTGTCTTATTCGGTAAACAAACCTGGGGTATTTCTATGTTTTCTTTTGCATTGGTTTGCCTTAGCCTAGACGTAAGGGCATGCTTGGTTAATGGCCATACTTTGCCACACTATTCCAGCTAAACTGTGGCAAACCACAAAAGTGTGGTGAATATATTGTTCGCCACATGTTAGCAAAGTGTGGTAAAGGTGAGTGCATGAAAAATGAGACAGCCTGCTAAGAAAGTGTGGCATGCCACAGTTGTGGCAGTGAAACAAACACTAGCATAACAGTGCTTCTGCACATATGTCTAAGTGTGGCTGTGAACCAAACATGCCCTAACTTCTGCACTTATTTCTGATTGACATATATATGCTGGTTTTACAATCACCGTTTTTCAAATGAATGATACCATTTCAATTTTCTTCGAAGCAGATAGTTTGTTGTATTTTATTTCCTGCCGGAGAACGTGTTCCATTAGGATACACAAGCATTTCACAGTTTAAGGATACATATGCAATTCTAGCTTCCAGAAAAAAAAACACTGTTGCACACACTATATTTTTAAAGTTAAAGGGTTGTGACACTTTTCTTTCAAGAAACATACATCAAGATTTGTGCATTTAAGTAATACAAATCCAAATTTTCACTTAAATATTTATTGGGCCTTGCATCGCTTCACTTTATTTTCATGTAGTAGAGAACTTTCCATAGCTAAATAGTATCACTTTTCTGTCTTTGTTCCTTCTTACATGAGGTCGCTGCAAAATGTTCAATTGAGTTGCATGATAGAACTGGGTTAGCTTGGACCTCCAGAAAGTAAGCTTGTGTTACTTCTGACGGCCTGACGGCTTTCTATCTACTAGCACATACTGTTGAAAGAAACCAGATTTAGAGTTTACGTCCCTAACTCTAATTGTAGTAGTCCGTTGATGAGTTTACACCTTCTTTAACCTTGATAGATCAACAACTAATATTCGCTTCTGCTATATGCCAATGTCCTCTCAGTTGGTGATTTGATAATTTGGTGTAATAAATAATGTTCCTCTGCTACTCCATTTTAGGATGACAATTCAAGAATGTGGCATGTCTGATGTAGTGCTGGAAACCCTAGCTCGATGTTTTAGTAGAGCAGCTGGTGATATAAAGGCTAGTTCTCTGTCCATAATCATTTACTTAATCTCAACGTTATTTTGGCCATTTGGGATCTTCCTTTTCCAGTTCACATTTTCGTTATTGACAATTAACATGTATAGCCCCATTTTACAGATCAGATATGAGGTCCTAAATGGGGAGAAAACTGAGAGTTCTTTTAAAAAAGTTTCTCAACTCAATGCCAAAGTGGAAGAGGTGTACCGTGATAAAGATTTGGATGCAGCATTGGATTCCTATGACAATCTCTTTTGTCGGCGATGTCTAGTATGTTCATCTATTAACCATCATGCGATTTCTGTAATGCCTCTGGCTTGCTGATGAGTATCTTGCTCACCTTCACATTGGCAGGTTTTTGATTGTAAATTACATGGGTGTTCTCAAGATTTAGTATTTCCTGTAAGTTTGGAAGTTCAAGAGTTATTTCCACCATAATTGGGTGCTGTTCTAATTCGCATGTGCTTCGTGCAGACAGAAAAGCAACCGCCTTGGAACAGCATGGATGATGGTATACCATGTGGCATTCATTGTTATAAACTGGTTTGTATTTTTTACGGTGTACGACTTCTGAAAATCGGGTTGTCTTGTGTGACAATTTGGATGCTAAAACACAAGCTCATGACTTGCATTGATATTGGTTTGCAAACCATATTTTTTCAGGCCTCCAAACCAGATGCTACTATTGCAATTGATTCTGACATGCATATTGACGTCGAGGAGCCAACTCACTCAGCTGATGATACAAGGAACCAGTTGGACTCAGATAAGAAAAAACAGGGTTCTAGTGGAAGGAAGGCAAAATCCCAACAAAGTGAAAGCTCTTCAATCCGAAGGGTTGCCTCAGAAAGTAGCGATTCAGAAGTACATCCAAGAAGCAATAAATCTCTGCAACACTCATCTTGTCAATCAAAATTTAAAATTAGCGCAAGAAGTGGAATCAAGAAAAATACTAATAGAAGAATCGCAGAGCGAATCCTTATGAGCGTGAAAAAAGGACAAAGGGAAGTGGCACCATCAGACTCTAATTCTGGTGGATGCCTTTGGCCAAGGGACATGAAGCTTAGATCTGGTACACGAAGTGGACACAAGGATTCAGTTGCATCCTCACAGCAGAATTCTCCAAACACAAGAAGTTCTCGGAAGAAGGATATGCCTCAAATCGAGAAGAACAAGAAGAACTCAGCTTTAGCAGAAGATTGTAATGATTCAACAGAGGAAACTAATAACGAACATTCAGCAACAGATGGTCATGATAGTTCGAAGATAAGAGATGTCGATGAGAATATATGCAGGCAAGAAGATAACTGTAGATCCTGGAAGGTGATTGAGCAAGGGCTTCTAGTGAAAGGGTTGGAGATTTTTGGAAGGAACAGGTTGGACCCTTCTCCCTATGACCTATTAGTGGTTTAATTACCTTGCACTTAATGTTGCTTACTACTACCTCCGTTCCAAAATAAGTGTCACAATTTTGTATTGATACGCATGTATGTAGGCTCGTTTCAGTGTGACAAAGTTGAGACACTTATTTTAGAACGGAGGTAGTATTATACAACCAGTCAGGTGATTTTTTTTGTTTAGCCTCGCATGACCTAACATGTAAACACTTCTTCTGAACTGAGTAAAGGTTACATATGAAATGTTTTACTCCACCACTTGGAAGACTTCGATCATGGTTCCTTTCTGAGTATACAATTCATTACTTTCCACGTATGACATTATCTTCAGGGCGTGAAAGCAAATTAATGGTTAAATTTAAAAATTTAACTACACAGATAGCATCACTACTTATATGTTGTAGATCACTATTTTTTCCCAGGATATCAAAATACTCCCTCCGTTTCAGGGTTTAAGGCGTCCTCGTTTTGCGTGTTTTTTCTTTGACCAAGAATTACTCTAAATACATAAAGAGTTTCAGTATAAAACTAGTATCACTGGAAAGTATTTTTCAATACGAATCCAACGATACTAATTATGTACAATATAATTAAGATTTTGTTGATCAATTCTTTTGGTCAAACTTTGCTTTGGAAAGCGTGTGCGCCTTAAGCCTTGAAACGGAGGTAGTACTTTATTTTCCATGAAAATTGCAATGATATAACATCTAAATATGTCTCTTTTTAATTGCTGAGCACATGAGTCCTGTGGTCAAATTATCGCTCTCCATCATTATAACAGCCATAAGCTTACTATGATTTCGGAAACTAACAGCCACACTGAACCTATGGGTTTCTTCATGCAGTTGTTTAATTGCTCGGAACCTTCTTGGTGGAATGAAAACATGCAGTGATGTTTTTCAGTATATACATTATATTGAAAACAGCAGTGCATCTGGAACACTTAGCAATGTTGATTCTCTTGTTAGAGGATATATAAAGGTAGGTGCCACTGTGCCCTTCTACATTTTTTTCACCCTGGTGGTATCTTAGTTTAGTGCTGCCAATATTGACATCTCAGGGACAAGAGCTGCGCGTGAGATCACGGTTTTATAGAAGACGAGGAAGAGTCCGTCGTTTGAAGTACACCTGGAAATCTGCAGGCTACCATTTTATAAGGAAAAGAATTACAGAAAAGAAGGATCAGCCTTGTCGGCAATATAATCCTTGTGGTTGTCAATCGGCATGTGGGAAACAGTGTCCATGTATCATAAATGGGACATGCTGTGAGAAATACTGTGGGTGAGTTAATTATTTTCCTTACAAGAACCTGCATTATTATTCATAAGTCCTATGCATCTGAAATATATGTATCCTTTAAATGTTGGTTATAGGGTTCTAGTTACCCTACTTTTGCTGGTATCATAGATTTTGCTTGGTTTAGTCTTATTGCAGGTGAACTGAGACTGCTCGTCCTTCTGGATATTTATACCAGTGCTCATGAAATTTCTATGGCATATCTTAGTAGAATGATTGAATACTGTAGTGTTTGAGTTGCTGTCTTGTAACTCGTTGGCATGCTTTGACTCTTTGCGGAGAACATTCAAACTAGTATGGGATTCGAAAATGGTCTTGTAAAGCTGCATAGTACATAGATTTACTCTCACTAGACAATAAAATCAGACTACCTTTTGTACTCCTGCACACTTTGTTGTTACTGTTACTTATTAGTTAGTTCGAGAAATTTGAATTATGAATGAAACCAACTACAAAAACTCATAAACACAAAGACATGCAAACAACTTGGTATATTTATCCTGTCTGTCTTACTTTAGCAATTGATGTTGTTGCTTGTGTGGAAATTTATTCCCTTTGCATTCCAGGTGTCCGAAAATGTGCAAGAATCGTTTTCGAGGTTGTCATTGTGCAAAGAGCCAGTGTCGCAGTCGCCAGTGTCCATGCTTTGCTGCCGACAGGGAATGCGATCCTGACGTGTGCAGAAACTGCTGGGTAGGGTATGTATTTGCAAAATCCCGGGAACCTTTGAAGGACTTAATAGTTAATTTGCAATCTATCTGTATAAAAAGTTGCATCGCCAAGATCTGTCCATTTTGTTCTTTACACTTCTACAATCTCAGCTGTACTAGAGCAGTCCAAAGTTTACCACATGTACCTGTGAAATTTGCCTGGTGATTCTGTTTTACAACCAGAAATTTGGGAATCAGGTAGTGCATTTGATATCACACAATAGCCAACTGAACTGAGTCCACATATTGTCAGTTACCACATTACAAGTGTAGGTGATAATTTGCAAAAGCTACAAGTTACGTTATGAAAGTTTCTCATCTATTCATAAAGAACTTTGTTGGGTGTTGAATATATACTATTAGAACTGCACACATACTCTTGCTTGGTTGTATCGTAGCATCTCAAGATTCTCAGTTCTGCATACTGCAGCTCAAAGCTTAAACAAGGGGATTGATAAGTTAATAAAAAGAACTTTGTATTCATCAGCTACAGCCGACAATCATCAAGCATAATAATTTTACATGATACACCCATTTGTTAAGACACTTAATTGAATGCTTATGGGTGCCAGCGCATTATTTAAAGAAGCTGAAAACTTATCTGGTGACCCATTGTCTATGCAATTATTCAACTCTGCTATAATCTGACGGAATGGTGTACTATGTAAATTCGTTGGAACAGTATCTTATTGGCAATGGATGTTTACTCGAAGATTTAAGGTTGCATTATGGAAACAGGCCAATGATAGGAGAATATATGAATTCACAATATGTTAAAAGAGGAAATTTTGGACACCAAATGCAGTTAAGTAAGAAATAAAGTATGATTGTACTGTCTTTATCTGACCAATGCTATAACGCAATTATGGTCCTTTTTTCACTCTAATCTGGTTATAAGGTATTCCATCAGCACCTTGTTCAAGCTTAAAAAGTTGTTATCTCATCCACAACCTTTCTAGAATAAATCACAGTGCATTGAACCGTTCCTTTTCTAACCTACAGGTGTGGTGACGGTTCATTGGGAGTTCCTAACCAGCGAGGCGATAATTATGAATGCAGGAACATGAAACTGCTTCTTAAACAACAGCAACGGGTAAAATTATACACTTGAGTTTTTTAACACGTTATGGAAATCTTGCTTATATTTCTTTGAGTCGGCAGTTCGGCACTTGATTTGATGATTTCTCTGGTTGGTCCTTTCGTATAACAGAACAAAGATAAGAACCACATGTGTTCAGAACTACTGGCTCAGATGTATAAATCATTACCCAGTTGTACTTATGGATAGTTTCACCTGACCACGATCTAAATTGGTAGATGTGATTTATACATGATTTTAAGTGTCTACGTCTCTTTGAGCTCTCAATACTGTTGGAGCTGTTATTGATATAGCAACGATTAATATCCTTTAGGAGCTGATTCTTTATGAGTGATGGTTTTTCTTGTTTATGATAGTTCTGAGGCAGTTGTAAACCAATTAGGATATGAAACAAACTGATCCAGTAAAGTTCACTTAAACTCAGCGGTTTTCAGTGAAAAACTTTTCTTACCATCAATTTAATTTTAGAAAGCCCCGGGGCACATATCATTATTCTTCTAAAATCAAGGGAAAATGAAACTGAGCAACCAATATGCCACGCCGTTTGAACATGGGCATATTTAATATGCAGGCAATGATGTTGCCATTAGTTGTAAGCGACTATGAAGCGTATATTCGTTACAACACACCCTTCTCAACAGAATACACCGTCTACGAGAATGTCCTTGTTCTTTTTCAGACATAATGTTCTGCTGATGATATTGAATTACTCATGCGCTTTTATTCAGGTCTTACTTGGGAGATCTGATATTTCTGGCTGGGGAGCATTCCTCAAGGTAAAATTGCACCTTCCATCCCCTCCATTGCTCATCTCCTTACCTCATTGTATTTGTCTCATTTTTCAGAATAGCGTTGGCAAGCATGAATATCTTGGCGAGTACACTGGGGAGCTTATCTCCCATAAGGAAGCAGACAAGCGTGGCAAGATATACGATCGTGAGAATTCGTCATTCCTTTTTAACTTGAATAACCAGGTAGGTGTATGAAACTACCAGTTACAATCATCAAACATTATATGCTGGGCTGATCACTAGATTTAGCTCGTGCTTTTTTTGCATGAGGTGAATTATTATCGTTCTCGTTCAAAACCCTGCATTTTGATATCTGATCCAGCATCTGAGCCGTTGCTTACTCTGCTCTCTGGATGCAGTTTGTTCTCGATGCCTTCAGAATGGGCGACAAGCTGAAGTTTGCCAACCATTCCCCTGATCCAAATTGCTATGCCAAGGTTATCATGGTAGCAGGCGACCATAGGGTAGGGATCTTCGCCAAAGAACGGATTGGTGCAGGCGAGGAGCTTTTCTACGATTACCGCTACGAGCCTGACCGAGCCCCTGTGTGGGCTCTGAAGCCTGATGCTCCGAGAGCAAAAGACCCCGGGCAACCTTCCAGCGGGCGAGCGAAGAAGCTTGCCCATTGAACAGACACCTTTGGTTGATTGATTCTTTTGTTGCGGGGGTCAAAATACAGCTGTTATTAGAACCTTGAGTTTAGTTTAACCTGACATTCCTTGGCCCCTGACTGTTGTTGTATCTGAACCCATTTGTATCAGGACTTGTCTATGGAACATGAACAACTTTTTGTTAATCAATATGGTTGCTCCCTGCCCAGTGCAGCTGGCCTTTGCCTTTCCAAAAGCTTTTGTGGGCGTTTACTGTAACTGCACGGTCTGATCCTGGCACCAGGATGCTCGTTGCATTCAAGCAAGCGATGCTCTTGCCAATGGCAGAGCTAAGAAGGGGAGTCTGGAAGCTGCTCTGTGATTCGAGTGATTGATCCGACGCATAGTATTGAAGGAAAAGGGAAACAGGACATGTAACACAGATCCAGTTCGACTCATGATATGCAAGCGCCCTCCTTGAAATATAGAACCAGCCTGAGAATGTCAATCATGGTTTGGGTACAATGTGGTGACAAGGTCAGCTTGGAGACAGTCATGTGGAAAATTACACCTGACTGTTAATAGTTAGAAACATCGGAAGGAAAATAAACCTCAGAAGGAAAAAGGAAAGGAAAACAGAGACAAAAGGAAGAAAGACATGGCCGTGCAACCTCTGTGAAACAGAGACTATTCATGGTAGGTTGGGTTCACGATGATCTTGCCGGTCAGCTGCTGCTCAGAGGCACTTCCTACCAATACTCCGCCACAACATCTTGAGCATCTCTAGCAGATCTCATAAAAACTCTGGCCTGTAAAAAACGCTTATAAGGTGCACCGAGAAGTTTGTTTTCATTTCATCAGTGTGTGAGAAAGAGTAGAGACAGAGAATTGAAAAAAAGCATTCCTGGCTAATTCTTCACAAGATCATGCAGATCAGTTCATCACAGTCCGTCAGTTCAACATCGAAACTAATGGTATTTACACACAAAATCTAGTTACAGCCGCAAACCCTAACCCTACGGACCAAAATTTGGCTCCGGGATACCTCACCGGAGCCAAGGATGCGGCGACGACGCGGTCGGCGAGTGCATCCCGAGTCGGAGGGGAGCTCGACGATCTCCTGCTTGATGTGGCACATCCGGAGCTCGAGCCTTTTCTCCTCGGCCTTCCTCTTCGCGCGGAGCACCACACGCTCCTGCTCTTTGGAGATGGCCGCCTCCACCATCAACATGGCCCACCGCTCGTCCTTGTGCTCGCGCTTCTGCTCTACCGCTTGAATGACCACATCTTCTCCAACGCGCGCGCCTCCGCATCGTCGTTGTGGAAGAAGTCCCCCAACACCACCGTGTCCCCTTCCAACTCCTCAGTGGAGGGCTCGCACTCCTCTGACGAGCGACGCGGATTGAGCTCCCGGCCTCCTCCTTGAGGGCCTCACGGCACACAAAGGCAGGCGGCGGCGTCTGGCTGTGGGTGAGGTAGCGCAGGGCGCCGCGCTTCCTCGCCCCGTCGGAACGGATGTGGCGCTTTCGCTCCTCCCCGAAGATAGCAATTATGTTATTTTCACAATCGCGGGAACTACCGTCGCGGCTGATTTGGCCACTCCTGAGCCCGATTGAGTGGAGACTTGACGACATATGGTTTGGGTGGTGGTGGATCTGGTGTGAGCGGTGGCGGGTTTGTTTGGCGGCGGCAGATTGCGCGGTGGCGGCTGCGGCGGAGAATGGGAAATGCAAGGGTTTTGACATGGGAATCACGAGCAGAACGCTACAAATAGCGGCATCATGCTTGCATTGTCGGTCGATTGAGAAAGTTTTACAGGCCGGGCCGAGTTTACGGGATCTGTTAGGAACAAAAAAAAAGGCCAAAACCCCATAAAGTCACCGGATTTTTAAGGGTTTACCCTCTTTACGGGATCGCTAGAGATGCTCTAATGATGTAAGGTGTTCTTGGCTAATGCTACTTCACGGCCACAGCGCTTAGCGTATACAGTACTACTTGGCTAATACTCTTTGCGTTCTCTTTGGCTCGGTGTAGAGCGTGTGCTGGTGACAACAATGGTCCAGGTGCCTCGGGTTACTACAGGTTACTACCACTATAGGGAGTTGGGACAGCCTACAGAAATTCAGTTTCCTCTAACATCTTAGAAATGAAACAAAACTAGATAAGAATAAGAGATGCATGGTTAATTGGTTGCATATATCCCTCAAGCTGTCTGGCTATTTATGGGCTTGGTTGTTCATAGGCAACATATATAGGATCGATGTTATTAGCGATGGTAGTGGAAGTACTCAAGAGGATTGTGCATCGAAAATGCAACTCTGATGTCACAGCTCACATGTTATGCATTTTTCATCTTTCAGCGTTGATTTCTTAGTTATGCAGCAGAGATAGAGATTTGAAATAAAGTGTGAAGCTAATAATTAATGACATGAAGCTCACAGATCATGCTTTTTGCGACCTTTGGTGTTGATTTCGTTTAATTTGTTTTGCAACGGAGATAGAGATTTATATAGTAACATGTGAAGATAGCGAGTTAATGCAGCGTTCTCAAGGTTAATGAAAAAATCCATATCCTGACTATATATACCCGCGTATTAGTATATGAGGTAGAGTAGGGTATATTCTGTGCCCCCATGTCCAGACGATGCGGACGACGTCGTTATATATCCGTACATTTTACCTCCCGCGGACCCATATACATACATGTACATATATACCCGTTGTACCGTCTGTGTACGTCCAAGCAGGCCGTACGGTCTTCGAGTGAGTTTATACGGGCTTCGCACCAAAAAAGTATCATGCAATCCTAGATGTACATGCGTTTATGTTTGCTAAAGCTTTGGAAGAGGGGACACGAAAGCAAAAGTGATCACGAATGGTCAGTTGCATTATTCAATGTGGAGGACAGAGACGATTTCTACATTTTTTAAAAAATATGAAAACTCATATATTGTTGTGGGAACAAACAATACTGGATATAATTCAGAAAATAAATAGTAATATTATCAAATTTCATAAGACATGTAACAATGCTATATGGAGAAATTAAGTTCGTTATCAGAGGCACACGAAACAGCATTTCTTTAAAAAAGATTGTAGCAAAGTGAAAAAAGCTAACGACTTGCATTTCAACAAACAGTACACACAGAAATCATGTTTATTAGCACAAAAATGGCCGATGATGTAGTGGTGTGTATTTCTATCGCTCCATCTCTTAATCGGAGCTTTTGGCTTTTACACCGAGGGGAAGAACCATTCCGACCTGGTGGAATGTTTCACTGAACCCTGACCCCTAGTTGGCGAAACTAGGCTAGCTTTTCCGCTTACCATATCATACACACAGTAGCTAGGAACGCCGTCGGCGAGCCTTCTGCACTTGGAGCACTTGCACGGAGCGACAGAGGCCAACCTCCGTGTCGATGCCCAGTCGTTGCCAAGAAGAAACACCTGGTTTCCGCCTCGAAATCTCTGGTGATACTTCTCTGACGGGCCTGGTGATACTGCAAGTGCTCTGGAGCCCGTCTTGCCTACTAACAGGACCTGGCCATCCAGGTCTCTCACCTCCAGCCACCTGCCCGACTCCAGGTCTGCCTCGAACACACGCAGAGACATCGAGTGGTGGTTGATCTTCATCCCAGCAGCCATCGCGTCAGTGATGATCCACCGTACCATCAGTAGCTTCTTCTTGTCAGACGATATGACCAGGTGGTAGTTTGCAATCTGATCGAAGGCCGCCGCTACCTCATCATCAGGCATTTCCTTGATGACATGCTTGCCGCGACCTAGAGACGGCGCCTCTCCGCCGCCGTCTCCGGCGACCAACTCGTGGGCAAATAGGTGCCCCACCCAGCCGACGGCGAAGATCTTTCCGCGGTGGAGTTCTATGTCCCGGTACATGCAGTCATGGCCGCCATGCCGGTGAAACCCGACGGTGTCGTCTGGATGTGACCACCTCGGCGAGCCCGGACGGAAAGATGCGAAGTTGGCTGGTGCGGCCGTGAATGGACCGGCTGTGAACATCGCGACGGCGAGATGCGGTGACAAGACTATCATCTTCCCCACAGAGAACTCCCTGCGGTGTGGGTCCAAGGTGCCGACGACGTCCCAACGACCACGGTCGCCGCGCCGCCTGGATGTGTCGAGGATGACACGGTCGTTGCGCCGGTCGTAGTAGCGGCAGGGGACCTCGATGGCCGGCGTGGACAGGGAGAACGGGTCACGGAGCGCGTACCCTTTGGAGCGCTCGTGCTCGCTGAGGAGCCAGCTGCCGAACGAAGCGTCGACGTGGCCGTGGCTGGGCGTGGCGAAGCGGCGCACCTTGCCGTCGGCGATGCTCTGGTACGCGCCGTCACCGAGGTTGATGCACGGAATAGCCGGCGGCAGCAGCGTGCGGTGGTGTTCCGCGGCGAGACTCCATTCGGGGCAGACGGCGGCAAAGCTGAGGCGGTCGTCGTGGGATCCGAGACGGGATAAGACGAGGCCGGCGATCTCCGGCGGCAGGTCCGGCCAGCACGGCGGAGGAGAAGCGTCGCCGCCGGCCGTCTTGCCGAGGCAGAGACCCATGTTGATCGACACAGGGTGAGTAGAAACGTACTTATCGATCGCGGCTAGCTGCTCCGTGCGATATATCTGGAAGAGATAATATGCGATAGACTCGCGTGCATACGCATGCTGAATTTTAGGCAACTTCCACAGGCCTGTGTGTGCACGCAAAATATACCCTGCCGCATATACCTCCTGATTGATAGAGGGAGACACGAAAATAGTCGATCCATACCAACCTGTACAGATGCAATTCTCTGTCAAGTAATGTTGTTCAATCTCAGTTGTAAATTCAGTTTAACTCACTTGTAACCTCATTTGTAACAAAAATAAACGAAAAAACTCCATTTGCAACTGAAAATCTCAGTTACAGCGGAATCACGATGTAAACCCGATTGTTTAGGGCATTGTTGAGGCCTAAATTAATACTCGGTCCACGGAAAGGTAGGGCTGGACATAAAGCTCGAAGTTCGACGAGTTTAATGAGCGCTCGTCAGCTCAACTCGTTTTCTTAACAAACCGAGCCAAGAAGCATTTTTTGTTCATTAATGTAAACGATCTAAATAATGGAGTTAAAGAGTTTAGTGAGTTATTACTCGTTAAGCTCGATAACAGCCAAGACTTTAGAAAGTGTGTTCTCCTAGTGCATGTATATCAGTACCATGTACATGCATGAGTTTACTAAGCAAATGGCTTCTTAAACTTTTGTCTGAAGAAGGGGTGTGGCAAATTGATGCATAACAAATATCTTAGTCAAAAAACCTTGTCTGAAGCCTAAGCAAAACCGACCGATTCTCCTTTTTGGAAGAGACTTATGAAGGTGAAGAATGAGTTCTTCGCCAGAGGCCATTTCAATATAGGGGATGGTTCATGTACTAGGTTTTAGGAGGACACATGGTTGGGAGATACTCCCTTAGCACAACAATATCCATCATTGTATAATATTGTGCAGCGGAAGAACGTGACGGTTGCACAAGTACTATCTCAAATAGCCTTAAACATTGGTTTCAAAAGGGTACTTGTTGGTAATAAGTGGGATGATTGGTTACACTTATGCCAAAGGCTCATGATGGTTCAGCTATCGGATGACCATGATAAGTTTGTATGGAACTTGACATCATTCGGGGTGTTCTCAGTTAAATCCATGTATGAAGACCTTATGAATGATCATATTGTCTTTCTTCGAAAATATCTTTGGAAATTAAAAATTCCTCTCAAAATCAAAAAAAATTATGTGGTTTTTTAATAATAAGGTTTTGCTCACAAAGGATAGTCTGATTAAAAGAAATTGGGTAGGATGTATAAAGTGTTGTTTTTGGGGGTCACAGGAAACCATAGAACACTTATTTATATCTTGTCCTTTTACTCGTCTTTTGTGGAGAATTATCTATTTTGCTTATGATTTACCCCCTCCGACTGATATTGCGAACATGTTTGGTAATTTGTTACATAGTTTTGATCAGTCATCTAAGGCTAGGATTCGCATTGGTGCTTCAGCCTTATGTTGGTCTATTTGGAGATGCAAGAATGATATTATCTTTAACAAATCTAAAAAAAATTAATCTTATGCAGGTTATCCACATGATGGCACCTTGGGTGCAGCTTTGGGCATTCCTATCTACACCTGACCAGCGGAATATTATGGCTACTGGGTGCAGCCGTCTCCTGGGCACATCTTTAGCCAGTCTGCTTGGGTGTATTTTGATAGATTGGATTATGATGTTTAGTCACTCTTTTATTATTTTTTGCTGGTTGATTTTGGTGTCGACCTTAAGCGATCCGTGATTTGTAATACGTTTGAAGTTTGAATTTTTAATAAAAGGCTATATGCATCGACCGATGCAGAGGCCGGGGTACATCTCCTTTTCGAAGAAAAAAGTACCATGTACATCACACACATTGTGTTAGCTTCCTTACTTACCTCCATGTCTATTTATACCGCGTGATGTGAATATTGCTAAGGTACATAACTATATATGTATGATTTGAATACTGATTGCTCCTTAATAATTAATAAGTGCTCTAATAATTAACGAAACGAGTTGAGCTTTATTTTTAGCTCGTTAAAGATAGAGAGTTTAATGATTCGAGCCTTATCGATCACGAGGTTTAATGAGTTGAGCCTTAACGAGCTGAGTAGCTTGTTAATCTAACCCTGTGTTGTCCAATATACTTATATCCCACTAAAATAGGAAACACGTCTCGCCTCTAATTTTAAGGACATGCACAACTAATGCACATGCACAAAACTCCCATAGAGCAAAATGAGTGGAACAAGACGATCTTCTTTCAAGGGTTGGGATTTCTAACTCCCAAGTACAAATGCTCCTTTAAAACTGCTAGCTCGGCTTGACTCGCTGAAGCTTGTTTAACTAATAAGAATGCCCGGCTCGACTTGTTAACAGAACGAGCCTAGATTTGAAACTCGGCTCGACTCGGTAAAGTCGCTAGAAACTCGTTTAGCTCGTTATAAATTGGGAAGAGGAACACATATAAGAAAAACTAGTAATTCTCCTTCTAATTCAGAACTAGAACAATAATAGTACTTCCATAATTCTACAAAGGCAAGATAAGTGAAAAAATATAGTAGATCTACAACATTACATGTGCAAAAAACACTAGTAGTTTGGCACTCATCTAGGTAAAATTTCAAACTCTTTTTTTGAACGAGCTACACGAGTAGCTCGCGAGTAACTCGTTAGCTTGGGTGAACAAACGAGCTTAGATCTAAAACTTGGCTCGACTCTTTAGACTCCGAGTTTGAGTTGAGTCATGAGCTAATCATTTAGCTTGTGAGTTTCAAGTTATAATTCCATCCCTACTGGCAGGTTCATCGCTGACAATGCTCTAATTGCTTTTGAATGCTTTCACACTATTCACAAAAGAAGTACAAGAGACCTTTCTTCACCCTGAAAATCCATATGATGGAGGCATATAATATAGTGGAGTGGAGCTATCTTTACTGTTGCCTTTGCAAGCTTGGTTTTGAACATGGGGTGGGTCAATCGGTGATGAGATATGTTACGTGCGTGAGATATGTTGTTCGTGTTAATGGCGAGCTCACATAACCAGCTATTTCGTCTAGAGGTATTCGTCAGGAAGATCCAATCAACCCCTATTTATTTCTCTTATGCACATAGGGTTTTGTCTCGCTTGTTGTAGCAATGAGAGGACCAATGTGAGGTATGTGGTATTCGCAATGGTCGACTTGGTCCTCATATATCCCATCTTTTGTTTGTAAATGGTAGCATCTTCTTTGCTAGAAGTGATAATAAGAGTGTTGTTGCTCTCAAGGATATATTTAGGATTTATTGTGAAGAGTTTGGACAAAAAAGTATATCCTTAGTTGTTTTTGGTACTCACTGTATCGATCAAGTGAAAGGAAAAATGAATAGATGTTGGGGGTTCATAGTGAAGTGCTTAATGACCTTTACTTGGGTATGCCCACTTCTGTGCGTCGGTCACCAATATCAACCCTTAACTTCCTTCTTGAAAGAATCTGGAAATGCATTAAGGGAGTGACTGATAGACCACTGTCGAGGGCGAGTAATGAAGCTTTTCTCAAGGCAGTAGTTCTTGCAGTTCCAACATTTGTTATGAGTTGTTTCCAACTTCCCCTGTCCACATGTGATAAGATGGAAGTGGTGTTTGCAAAACATTGGTGGTGAGTGGAGGACGGGAAAAATAAAATGCATTGGAGATTGTGGGAGTGGCAATCGACACCTAAGGCTTGGGGGGTATGGTATTTCAGAGTCTCACTCTCTTAAATCAATCAATGCTAGCGAAGCAAGGGTGGTGGCTACTTACTTTTGGACCAAATTTTCTATGTGCTCGTGTTCTAAAGGATAGATTTTTTTCTTGAATTAGATTTTTGGCATGCAACCAAGCCTAGATCTTCGTACTATACCTGGGGAGTATGCTTGATGGCCATGAATTGTTGATCCATGGTATTAGGTGGGTTACTAGAGATGGGCGATCGATGAAGATCATCACGGACATGGGCATCCCTTGATTCCCACTAGAGATCCTTAAACCCATATCCCTGATACCAACTATTGAAAGTGTCCACTTTTTGATCGATGAGGAAGCTAGAACATGGAATGAGTAAAATGTGCAAACCTTCTTCTCCCCAACGACAACATCTGCAGGTCCTGATATCTTGACATGTATGTGAGGATTTCGTATGCTGGCCTCACACTAGACATGCCACTTTTAGTGTTCGTTCGGCTTATAACTTGGCTCGTTTAAGCAAATTTCTTCAAGCTCGGAGTAGGAGTGGCCGAAGTATGATTTTGAACTGGACAACAAATGAGGAAGACTGGAAAACAATGTAGAAAGTTAAGGCGCATGGAAAGATAAACATTCATCTATGGTGTTTCGCTCATGATTGTTTGTTTAGTGGTGTGCAACTTTGAAGGCAGCAGCGGACGGCAACTGCATTTTCTATGGGCAAAGGGAGGGCATCTAGCATATGATGTTGTTCTACCATTTCTCCCGTGTCGTTTGGCAACATATCCATCTAAAGCTAGATCGGAAGAACTTATCATCTACTAAGAGTTGGCTCTTTGATTTTCTGGCTCTTCACTCTATGGTCCTAGCGGTGGCTTTCTCGCATATTTGGGAAGCACGTAATGAGTCGAGGAACTTGGACTTCAAACCTAATCCTAGCCATACGACAATGAATATCATTGCTTATGTCATTATGTGAATCTGATCAGACAACATCTCTACAAACAATGGCTCTAGCACAGGCATGTGTCCAACCTTACAACACCAGTTTGGTCACCTCCATCGCTAGTAACGGTTCTTATTAACTCTAATGTTGCGCTCTTTGAGGCTACCAGATGCATGTGTGCATGGGTGATCATCGAGGCCTCTATTTGGTTGCTTGTCGACAACACATTGAAAGGATCCAAACACCAGAGAACGAGGAGGATCTTCCAGTGGCGGATCCAAGGGGGGGCGAGTGGGGGCCAGGCCACCCCTATTGTCCGTCCCCCCCTAACGATGTATAGCAGGCACAACTCGTATTAAATCTGCTAATCTAAATTCTCAGTCCATTAGAAAGATACATGCCTAATCCAAGGTGTCCAGCGTGTAGGGATGTAAATGGTACGGATAATTTCTGCTCCGAGTCCGTATCCGTGTCCGTTTTTGAGGATATGGTATGCATTTTTAATATCCGACAGATATGGATGCGGATGCGGATATTTATCAAGCGGATATCTGATGAATATGGTAGCGAATATGGTATTGATGATATCCAAAGGATAAGGATAATCCGATATTTTATACGGATTATCCGAGGTACTCAAATAGGATAATTCGATAAATTTAGCACAACCCTAATTTCTAGACAATGTAGTAAGTGTATCGACTAGCTATGCATGCTATATATGCATGTTATATTATGTTATTATCAATCTCGTAATTTTATACAACTGCTATCTAGTGTTGTATGCTTTCTTTTCATTTCTTTTGCATAAACTAAATAATTTTTTTTCTATGTGTATTTATTCGATTATCCTCTTCCAATCCGAGTCCGCTCCGTATCCGCAATACGATATAATCCGCATTCGAATCCGTATCCGACTATTATCTGCTCCGATCCAAATTCGCCAAAAAAATATGGTAAAGAATATGATAATAGCAATATCCGATCCAATCCAATCCATTTACATCCCTACCAGCATGCTGATTCTGAGCGAGACAAGCCCAATCCAATTAGCCATCAAGGGACAAGGCCACAAAGCTACGCAGACTGAACCATCAGCATGAGAGCAACTGATCCACGCGACAGAGTATCTGGGACTTATGTCGACCTCGGTTTCCGGGAGATTTTAGTAGATTACCCATCTAGCCGTCTCTCCTCGTCTAGGTTTCGTTGGTTGAGCATCACCGTCGGCCACCGAGACTCGAATCAAGCATCATGATCAGCAGTTTAGTTAAGGCACATCTACAATCGTATGCGTCAACTGGCGATTGAGTATACCATACCTAAATCCTAAACTAATTGCCCAGGTATTACTCTTACTCTCTTAGAAAATGGCTATTGTAGTTACTGGTCGGTAGTTTAAATATCTGATTATCCAATCAAATAGTTCTTACTTGCTCTAACTTGTTAGGTGTACAAATTATTAGTTTATTAGTTATTTTGTACTAACTAGAATGGAAGAACGTCTATTTGAAAGATATTACAAGTTAAATCGTTAGTGAAATTAATGACTTGTTTGATATGTCCTTAAGTAGATCCACATTTTAACAAGTACATATATATTGACTTCTTTTCAACTGCCAAACACATATCAATAATATCCACAGAAAATTTATCGAAAGCGACTACCGAGAATTAGCGCAATTCTTTATCAGTTGCAACACACCTACAATTCATATCTAGCCCAAATCATAATGCAAATCCAACGGTTAGGGACATTTTTTCTTTGAGTCGAATCACTTGTATGATCATTGTCTTCTTGGCCCCTCTATGCTCAAATTCTGGATCCGTCCCTGGGCTCTTCGTCATGCTGTCAACTTGCTCTGACGAAGGAAGCAAAGCGATCTTTTACGTCCGACTGTCTCTCTTATGCAACGGCTAAACGCGTCGTGCATGGATAGATCGTCAATGGGTTTGGTGGTTTCTAGCATCAAACATACAGTGAGAAGCTTCACGTCAATCTCCTTGTCATGTGAAGCATGTTCTTAATGAAGCGATGCATATCTTAGCTAAATCATACGAGGATGTAAACTCTAGGTGTTTTTTTTGATTGTTTCGAAATGTATCTGGAAAACTCTTTGTATTGACGTTATTTCCGTATTCTGTAAAAAAAAAACACCCCTATAGTTTTCGTACATGGACCAACCACTGATCAGCAATAGATTTCTCTAGCACCTTTCACTCTCACCGCTGCCGGAGAAGAAAGAGAGAGCTGAGGATGTGACCGAGAGGTGCCCGCAGGCTGTCGTCAAGCCGTCTCCCCGGAGGTCCCACCGGCCAGAAGGCACGGACAAAGGAGCAAACACCCCAGAGGCCCAGACCCAGCAGTGCCGTCAGATCATGTATCGGACGGCCCGGATCTCCCTCCGCGGAAGCCCGGACAGCCACCAGCTCAACCACTGGATAGCATTTCCCCCTCCCCCTTCCCGCCTCGCTTCTTCCTCCCCTCTCCAAGCTCGCCATTGCCGTCGCCCTCCGAGACAGCCCCAAAAATAAAGGGGCCCG
Source organism: Avena insularis (assembly GCA_023614405.1). Taxonomy (NCBI): domain Eukaryota; kingdom Viridiplantae; phylum Streptophyta; class Magnoliopsida; order Poales; family Poaceae; genus Avena; species Avena insularis. Next base: position 302,190,198 of record CM042691.1, read on the forward strand.
CTTGATGCCCCCGCGGAGCGCCCTCCCATGGCGTCCGTGTCCTCCACCCCGTGCTCGCCGCAGGCCGTCCTGCTCCCCCCCGTGCCGCTCCAGCCCCAGCCCCGCTGCCGCTTGCCTAGGCTGCCTCTCCCGCCGCTAGGGCTCTCCGCCAGCGCGCGGAGGGGAGGAGGGCTCGTTATTCCGCTCCCATTTCTGGCGCCGCGGGCGGCAGAAGGGAATGATGGGCGGACCGTTGCCAAGGAGGAGGAGGAGGAGGAGGTGGAAGATGAGGAGGATGAGGAGGAGAGGGGAGGACACGACGGGGCTCGAGACGACGCAGAGGGCGCGGAGCCATCGAGGGGGTCGGGCCGGTTCGCCGCGGACTACATCTCGCTCGGCATCAGGGAGCCCGTCTACGAGGTAGGCCCCGAGCTAAACTCCGGCCGGGTTGGCCTCGTGTGATCGTGTCGTTGCGATTGCGACCACATGAACATCATGAACACCTAACGAAATTTACAACCAAAGTTGCAAAATGGATGATTTGTCGGTCGTGGCATCAAAACTTCATTTCGATGCACAGCCCTTGTGAGAGATTCCAGTGCCATTGCGACCAACCTCATAAATAGGCAGCTCGAACTAGCATGCAGCCATTTAAGCATGTACTGTAATGGTTTTTATGCTGCCATGAAGAAGTATGTAGCCTTGTATTTCTCTTGTGAGGTGTTGGGGAAAGCTAAATTTCGACGTTTCTGTCCTCCACGCCTCTTGCCGTATATCCTTGTTGCCTCCTGCTGCCTCTGCATGCCGTGATCGAAATCAATGGTTTGTTATGCCTAACCGCACGTAGTTCCCAGTGGTACAAAGTATGTAGTAATCTATGGAAAATTGTCACAAGAGGGAGTGGGGGCATTAGGAACGCTTAAATTTACACTCCGTCAGAACAAAGACTTTGCAGCAGATCATGTTCTTAGGTTTTAATGTCTTATTATAAACTGTTTTTATGGGGTGATGTCGAATGGAGAGAAAAGAAAGGAAGTTGGCGGAATAGCCATTATCTGTTCACATAGAGTTTGAGACTGCAACAATATTGGAGTAATCCATTCAAAAAGCATACGCCTCTAGAAGGAAGCACTGCAATGTGGTCACTCTGACTACAAATATTATGAAGAAGCAATGCGTACTTTTATATTCCTATAGCTCAAATCAAGAGTTTCTGGCTAGTTTGAGGACATTTTCTGCAAGGGTGGGTGGGCTTGGGGAGAATATGCTCCTTAAAACTTTTGCAGCTTACCACCTTGCAAGATGCGAATTAACCTTCACGTCAATATGGAACTATACTCAGGTCATAGAAGTGAAGTCTAATGGAAGGGTGTCTACCAAAAAGATAAGCCGGCGGCAGCTATTGAAATCAAGTGGTATGCTGAATCAATTTATTTCCAATGCACAGTCCTTTGCTCAGCCACAACTTTCGCAGTGCTGATTTCTCAATACATATAGTTTAGTTTCTTTTTTGTGGTTTTGAAGTGCTTGCATAACTCTGCTGCTAGGCCTCCGTCTACGAGATACCAGAAGCGTTGACCCATCACTATGGCTAATGAATTCAATGCCTTCGCTTCTGGTAACAGAAAACTTTTCACTGCTCCTTATTTGTCGTAGTATTTTCCTCTAAATCTTTTCAGCTGCAAAACTAATGGATGCTGTGCCACAATCCTACTCCTGTCCTTAGACACTAAATTTTTTCCTGCTTGTCAAAGTGAAAAAACCGCATTGTGTTTTTCTAGTAGATCATGGAGTCCAAATAGTTGCACTTGAAAAGATTGGAAATAAAAAAAATAAAGTTAATTCTACAACATTTGTGTCATAGAGTTGTAATTTCAGCTCAGTATTTGCTTACACATGTGTTTCAGGAACCTTCACTATGATTGAGTTACATACTTACATCTTGGAAAACGTTACTATGGGTTGATGGCCAGTACTTTTCTTTTTTTACCTTCCCTGCAAACTTCAATTACGATTATTTTAGCTATTCTGTGTGTTGTCTACTTGCATGATCATTCATGTACCTTTTCTCTTAGCCATCTTGCTTTCTATAGCAGATGGTCATGATGATTTTGTATGTAGCATGTAAGCTCCTCTTTCACCATTTGTTGTAGGTGCGTGAACAAGCCATATTACTTAATCTTGGTTCATTGAGAGCAATTGCTATGCATGAACGTGTCCTTATATTCAACTATAACAGGTCAGTTTATATGTTTGATTGGCAAAACCTACTGTTATTGGTGAACTTCCCATCATTTGCAAAACAAACTTATTGATATTTTCTCTAACTTGAGCAGCTCAGGAGGGAAGGCCTTTTTAGAGTTATTACTACCTCGATTAAATCCGAGGAACATCAGTGGTGGGCCTGCAATGCCTTTTCAACTTGAGGTAATGGATATGTGGTTACTGTATCCATCTGCTCTCTCGCTAAAAAGGGCATTAGTTTGTATTTGCGGATCGTGGACGGTCTTAATTTTACATCATGTTACCCTGATAATATGTTTCTTTCCTATTTATGTCCATGGGAACTTGTGAACTTTTATTTCTCTGGAGGTTTAGTGCTTTTATTGTGGACAAAGATTTACTAATTTTAACTCACCTTGGATTCTAGAGCCTCAGCATTGCTCAAATAGTTGCTTATTCTGTTTGTATCTACATTGTACTTTCGACAATGAACCATGTTGAACAGTCACATGTCCTTTTAATTATGTAATAACATACACCACTTGATTACTCATCCTTGATTTTCCAGAGTTCTCTAGTTCATCAAGTAAGTCAACCTTGAAGAACAGCAATGCAGACATGTCCAATTTTCTGTATTATCCATGATTGTACTTTACCTGTTTAACCCTCATACACTCAATTTGGTAGTAAAACGTGCTTTTTTGTGGCCCTTCCTTTTGAATTTGGTATTTGCGCAGTTTGAGAGTACCAGTGTGTCCAATATCAGGAAAAATGATCTAATATTTCTTTGTGTTCTACTGTTCTTATTATGCTTAGGTTGTCGAAGCCGCACTTCTTTCGAGAATACAAAGGCTGGAGCGAAAATTAATGCATGTTGAACCTCGTGTGAGTATTTGAAAAGTCATTCCTCCATGAGGTTTTTCTGGTTTACACATCACAGTTCTGCTTCTACAGAACTAGTTATAAAGCTGCTGCTCGTTTTTCTTCTGTTGGTTGTATTCATTTTAAGAGTAATCTCTTGTCTGTTCTCAGTAGATAACTTCAGGCACTTTTGGACTGTTGTTCCCCTTCCATATTTCCTCAATTCCGTTCACACAACTTCATGCCAAGTACATACATCAGTGTGCAAACAATAATGCTGCCACTTCTTTCCTTATTTCTGCCTTAACACTTTAGCGCCTTCTGCTGGCCTCTTATAAGTGCGCAACTTTGCTGCAAACTGTCCTCTCTATAACACCTCTGCCAACTGAACTAATGGATGATTACTTGGCCTTGGGCTTTCATCTCAGGTAGATGCATTGCTTGAAGTTTTACCAAATCGGTTGACAGGTGATGTTTTGGAGCAACTTCGTCTAAGCAAACAATCACTGGTATTAAATCTTCGTTCAGAATCATTTCCTGGACTCATTTGTCAAATTGATTTGATTTTGATTCTATATTCATGTTTCAAGGTCGAGCTGGGTTCACGAGCAGGTGCTCTCAAGCAAATGCTCATCGATCTCCTAGAAGATCCTCATGAAATTCGTCGAATATGTATTATGGGGAGAAATTGTACACTAGATAAACAGAGCGATGATGTGGAATGTTCTGTTCCTTTAGAGAAGCATATCGCTGAAGGTACAGCTGAACTTTATCATTGCAACCTTGCACCTTCTATTCCTTCAATATGTCCTTCTGCCATCTAATTGCTAGGTCAATATCTTGTGCCCTCAAACATAGCATTGATGGAATAGTTTTTTAGCATACGGAGGTAGTTTTAGGTGGCAATTACAATAGCACAAATGCATCTGTGATATTGCTTATGAAGAAATGAAACAATGAGAGGAAAGCAATTGAAAATATTTTGTTTATAATAATGTGGAGTGTCTGGGAGTTCTGAGAAATAAATAAAATAAAATAATTTCATTAGGCGGCCAGGGGCATGTTATTTGATATTACCAGATGATTGGTTCTTAACTTTTGGTCTCAACAGAGGAAGAGGAAGAAATTGAAATGCTATTGGAAAATTATCTTCAAAGGTGAGCTCTGCGATAATTGTGTTTCTTGTTTTGTCCTTGGGCTTTTGTGTTTTCACTAAGTTTTCTGTTCTTACTGTCAGATGTGAATCATGCCATGGTCAGGCAGAGAGACTTCTTGATTCTGCAAGAGAGATGGAAGATTCAATTGCAGTGAACTTAAGGTCTGTCCATTCTCACCACACGAGCTTAAAAATTATTTGATTATATGCACATTTTTTCACCTTTTTGTTCCCAATATACTTGGATAATAAAAAATGCTTATGGTAATTAGTAGGAGTAATATTACATAATGGAAATAAATACTCCTTTATCGTACATTCAAATCAATATAGACTACCAATCGTAGCCAACAGATTCCTGATGATTTTATTTATTTTTTGATGAAAAAACCTAATGCCTTCCTAGAACTGTAAACATAATACCATACAGGAAATTGAACCAACGTCAACACAGGATTCCTACCTTTTGTTAGCCAACGAAGGAGATTGTCTAGATGCCACAAAAGATACAGATCCAGAGCATTGAAACAATAACTTAAAGCTGTCTTCTCGGTGCAACCAGATCAACATCTCTAAAATCAGCTCACCTGAATTCTTTGCATTAGGATTTCAATGATGACTTGGTTCAAGGCTTGCATTGAAACCAGAAGCACATAGAGCAGCATACCCAATGAAGAACAGGAAAATAATTTATTGATATTCCATTTGAACCATATGCTTGCTTTTCTGTTAACTCTCCTCATTCCCAACCTGGCAGGATCCTCTTTTTTGTGTGACAATAAGTTTCTGTAGCCCAGTTGCTGTAGATCTCTTATACGTATATCATAAAATAACGCTTCTCCTTACCATATCTTTGGACATTCTTACAGTTCCCGGAGACTAGAGGTGAGCAGGGTGGAGCTGCTTCTTCAGGTTGGAACATTTTGCGTTGCTGTAGGAGCATTAATTGCAGGTATTTTTCGTATTCACCAGAAGCTAGTTTTTCAGAGTTTAATTGCTACATGGCACTCCTGAGTAGCAGCCATTAAAAACTTGGCTAATCCTCCGTATCCTTCTCTGTCCTGTAGGAATATTTGGCATGAACCTTACATCATACCTCGAGACGAACGCGGTATAGCACTGAACTCCTCAGATTTTATTCCGTGTCAGTGCCGCCTACCTGCACTAGCTGTTAGTCGATATAGCATTGCCCCCCTTTCGTTTGACGGCGAGTTTGTTTTGGAGCAGTGGGCATTTTGGGCGACGACCGGTGGAATCGCAGTCGGGGCAGTAGCTGGATTTTTCCTCATGTACCGGTACCTAAAGGCTAGGAAGATATTTTAAACCAATGCACCAATTTGTACACCTAGAACTGTAAATATAGCGGTTTTGATCTCGTCCGGAGGCAAGCAGCGTATCGATTCTTGAGATTGCTTTTGGTGCGCCTGATGTATGTATGCATGCATAGCGGCATGGGCTGCCGGTATTGAGCGAGCATTCTTCTGCTGCAACCCAGGGGCCATATGAGCGAGGTAGCACCAGAACCTGTTCTGCTACTTTGCTGGGAATGTGACTCCTGATTGAGCTGAGAAATGTAATCTGAAACTTATCGATGTTGTTGATGACCCTGAAATCTATGTAACATGTTCATACCCATTTTTTGTCGCCTTGAATGTGATTCCTGATTTGTCACGTTGCCACATGGTCGCCGTGTGGAAGAGTTCTGTTCAAAAAATTAAAAGACCAACATGTTTCTGCAGGCAACAGGCCTACATCAGCCGCCAGATAGACCATCGACATCTCCGGCAACCGTCTTCATCCCTTGAACACACAAGCGTTAGCTAGCTAAATAGCTAAATCGAACCCTGAACTGTGAATCCTAGGAATTGACACTGAGCTTTTGGATTTTGGTCGATTTTCAACCTTTATGCCATTTGATCTGGAATTCTGCTGACGTGGCAGATCAAACCCGGGTTGTTGACTTGGGGCCACATGACAGATCAATATGTTATTAGAGCTCAAGGTTTGCTCATAGATTGCTGCTAGGTTGCAATGCTTCGAAAGAGGGTAGGAGTATAATTTTTCTTCCGAAAAGGGTCATGAGTAGATTAAATGTTAATGTATGCTCTACTATGCAAATATTCGGTACTTCTCTTTCTTTACCGAATCTTGGCATGTTCCATAGATGGATGCAATCAATGAGCAACATTATATCACGGTCCTGCTCTTCACAGTCCACCAGCTGCCTCTTGTCCCTTTTCGGTTCTTTGCATCCCCATTATATATGTAAATTTGATATGCAAAATGGAAGAAATGATAGAGACAAGGATAGGTGAGCGAAGACTGAGGGCTGAGGACCACTAGCACTGGAGCGTCTATTGTTTCTTGATATTTTGGCTTTCTCAGTTTTCATATTAATGAGTATGAGAAGCATCAGGATAGAGCAACGCACAACAGTTCATCTGATACCTAATGTCGGTGCTGGAGCTAACCAGCATCCCGCGACTCTGGGCATGAGCTTAGGCACGTGAAGTTATAGAGCGAGCACGACTTCACCGAGTGATTTATCCCCATCGTAGCCTTGCTTTGCCTCAACAGACATGTTTCTTAGCAAGCAGTCGGGGGTCTTCTTCCTAGCTGCACAAGGCGATAGTTTTGTTGCCAAGCGTCACGAGGTTAGTCCTAAGTTGTCATGTGCCAGGAAAAAGGCCACCACCACCACGCCTCTATTAGGCTGTTCTTGTGGTCCCACCAAGAGCTCTAGGAGGGAGAGACTATCCACTAGTACTACTTCCTCCCGCGGTCACGGCGTATATAATTTCTGGTCAAAATCAAAATTTATAAAGTTTGACTAACTATATTGATAGAAATATCAACATCCATAATGCAAAATTGGTACTATTAGAATCTTCATGAAATAGTTTTGATTAAGAAAAAGCAACGAAACCTATGAACACTTTTTATGTACACAATATCTATCTACCTTAACCTAAAAATAGTCAAACCTAACTCCCTCTTTGAGAAAAGAGAGAAATCATATTGTTAACAATAGATTAGTCCACTTTCAGAACAGATTTTAGTTAGCTACTCTTCACAATAGATTTTTTTTCATTTTGTTTCTTTATGTACACATAAAGTTTAGATTCGAAATTGTGTGGTATGTTAGATGCATATTGTGTCGATATTATCATTATCCTTCTACTTTGCTGGGAATGTGATTCCTGATTGGGCTGAGAAATGTAAATCTGAAACTTATCGATGTTATTGATGACCCTAAAATCCATGTAATACGTTCATACCCATTTTTTGCCACCTTGAATGTCTTTTATTTTTATTATGCTCACAGCTTCCATTCTCCTTAGTGTGCTTACAACTTCCATTCACGGTACATAATGGAAAAAATTTCATCCAAACCCTGCTACAATATACCACCATAAAATTTGACGAAAAATATAAAATTTCTCACGCTGCCACACGGTCGCCGTGGGGACGAGACCAACATGTTCTGTTCAAAAAATAAAAATACCAACATGTTTCTGCAGGCAGCAGGCCTACAACAGCTGCCAGATAGACCATCGACATCTCCGGCAACCGTCTTGATCCAGCGGGCAGCGGAAGGAAAAAGTTCAAAACAAACCTTGAAGTCACATCATTAGCTAAATCGAACCTTGAACTGTGAATCCTAGGAATTGACACTCTGAACTTTCGAATCCCGGTCTATTTTCAACCTCCACGCCATTTGATCTGGAATTCTACTAATGTGGCAGATTAAACCCGGGTTGTTGACTTGGGGGCCACATGACAGATCCATATATTATCGGTGCTCAAGGTTTGCTCAGAGGTTGCTGTTAAGTCGCAATGGCTTTAAAAGAGGGTATAATTTTTCTTTGAAAAAGGGTCATGAGTAGATTAAATATTAATGTGTGCTCTACTATGCAGATACCCGGTAGTTCTCTTTATTTACTGAATCTTTACGTGTTCCATGGATGCAATCAATGAGCAACATTATATCATTGTCCCTGCTCTTCACGGTTTACCAGCTACCTCTTGTCCCTTTTCGATTCTTTGCATCCCCATTATATATGTAAATTTGATATGCGAAATGGAAGAAATGATAGAGACGACCATAGGCAAGAATAGGTGAACGAAGACTGAGGGCTGAGGACCACTAGCACTGGAGCCGTCTATTGTTTCTTGACATTTTGGCCTTCTTAGTTTCCATTTTAATGAGTATGAGAAGCATCATGATAGAGCAATGCACAACAGTTCATCACATACGTAATGTCGGTGCTGGAGCTAACCAGCATCCCGCGACTCTGGGCATGAGCTTAGGCGCGTGAAGTTACAGAGCCAGCACGACTTCACCGAGTGATTTAATCCCTCATAGCCTTGCTTTGCCTCGATAGACATGTTTCTAGGCAAGCAGTCGAGGGTCTTCTTCCTAGGGGCAGAAGGAGATAGTTTTGTTGCCAAGTGTCACGAGGTTAGTCCTAAGTTGTCATGTGCCGGGAAAAAGGACACCACCACCACGCCTCTATCTGGCTATTCATGTGATTCCACAAGTAGCTGTAGGAGGGAGAGACTATATGCTAGTACCACCTCTTCCTTCTGCATATGATTTCAGGTCAAAGTCAAAATTTATAAAGTTTGACCAACTATACTGATTTTTTTGGAAATGGACACTTTATTATTTAGAGTTTACCAACTATATTGGTAGAAATATCAACATCCATAATGCAAAATTGGTATTATTAGAATCATCATGAAATATATTTGATTACGAAAAAGCAATGAAAACTATGAACACTTTTTATGTACACAATATCTATCTACCTGAACCTAAAAATAGTCAAACCTAACTCCCTCTTTGAGAAAAGAGAGAAATCATATCCCATTGTTAATAATAGATTAGTCCACTTTTACAACATATTTTAGTTAGCTACTCTTCACAATAGATTTTTTTTCATTTTGTTTCTTTATGTACACATAAAGTTTAGATTCGAAATTGTGTGGTATGTTAGATGCATATTGTGTCGATATTATCATTTTCCTGTAGAATTTTCTATAGATCCTGAATTTTTCTGAGGCATTTGTTGTTGTTAGTATGGTATCCCTAGATACTTGCTCCTACAATAGTGACCAGGGACAGAACTAGGGAACTCCATCCTCTAAATAAACCTAGGAACTCCAAGTTTTGAAATAACTTCTAGTTTTGTCATTGATCTTTGTTATATCGTTTTGTTCCATTTTGGTCTATCTAATAAAATTTATTTAATAAATCAATGAATGATCATTTTCTCAAAAGAAAATAATAAACTCTTGGAAATGTCTAGAGCATTCTCTATGGCATGTCGCTAGCGACCTAGCTAGTTGGTGTGCCTTAGATCAAATTCTTATGCCAGTGCATGTCCAAACTTGTTGTACTTAGTGTAGATGAACTGTAATATTGAACGATGGTGTTATATTTTGTAATCACAATGCACACAAATTGCTCGGCATAATAATAACACACGACAATACGATCTCTAGCGGGCTGCCATTCTACACATGTCGATGCAGTTGCAATTAGCGCGAGGGCTAGTGTTAGTGACAAGGGTTAGTGGCTTAATTATTCCTTGACTTCTGTGTGTCCTACCCGTTCCATGCTCCTTATGTGCTTAAGTAAAGACGTTGACCTGCCTTTTGTTCCACCTTTCACTTCCTTCCTCCCGCGTTTATCCTTCTCTTCCAACATTATCCTATTGGAGATATGCCCTAGAGGCAATAATAAATGTAGTTATTATTATATCTTTGTGTTTATGATAAATGTTTACATTCATGCTATAACAGTATTAACAAGAAAACATTAATACTTGTGTGATTTGTAAACTAAATTAGAGTCTCTAGTAAAGCCTCTTCATAATACTAGCTTGTTGGTTAATAGATAATTGTGGTTTCCCTATCATGAACATTGAGATGTTATTAACAACAAGATCATATCATTAGGAGAATGGTATGATGGACATACTCCTATAGATAAGCGTAGCATAAAGATCAAGTCATTTTAAATAGTTCAATTGCTATATGCTTTCTGATACATAGTAACCTAATTCCTTCGACCATGAGATCATGCTTATCACCATCACCGGAAGGATGTTTGATGACATCAAACACCACACCGTAACTGTAGGGTTTCGTAGCATGGAAAACAAAAAATTTCTACCGCATACAAACAAACAAGCTAAGATCTATCTACTAGATTGTAGCAACGAGTCGATAGAATAACTCACCCTCGAAGATTCCAAAGTGTTTAACGAGAGCGGATTCTCGTGGGTGATGTAGTCGTACTCTTTCCGATCTCAAGATCGCGTAGACGATCCTTCCGCTGTTCGGCTGCGCTCCGCCTCATGATGGTCACACGTTCGGTACTGACGAAGACCTTCCTCTCCCTTGTTCCAAAGAAGCGGAGGTTGTAGCACTCTCTCGCGATTCCGCAAAGACAACGGCGTGGTACCAAGTAAAGGGAGATCTCGCAGGGCTTCGCCTTAAGCCAGAGCGAGTATGGTGGAGTATGAGAGAGTCGTCGGTGTTCTAGGGTTTAGACACACCAAGGAGGGGGCAAGCCGACGGCTAGGGTTTAGCTAGGCGGCGGCTAGGGTTTTGCCCTAGGGCCGGCGGCGGCTATGGAGGCGGCGGCGGCTTGGGGCTAGGGTTTGGAGGAGAGGATCTTGTGTGTCAAGGAGGGGAGCCCTGCCCCTCCTTATATAGGTGGAGGGGGCCGGCCAAGGGGAGGGAGAGGAGTCCTCCCCAACTCGGCTTGGTGGCGCTGGCTGGAGGAGGAACTCCTCCCCAACTCGGTTTCCCACTCCTCCTCTTTTCCTCTTTCCAAATTTAGCCGTTTGACTTTTCAAACTAGCTGTTTGACTTTTCAAACTAGGATTTGAATTAATCCTTTATTTGGTTCAGCGATGACACTTAGTACATGATGCAATCATACCAACTTGATATAACACATTCATGTACCCTTCCCCTCCGGAGTGCCGGACATTCCGGAACATTCTAGAACATTCCCGATGAAAACACCGGAACCATTCCCCAACTCCGAAACGGGACTTTCCTTATATGAATCTTATTCTCCGGACCATTCTGGATCTCCTCGCATATCCCGGATCCCATCCGGGACTCCGAACAACATTCGGTCTCTTTCTCATCATTCCATAACTACTCAAAACAACGTCGAATCCTTAAGTGTGTCTCCCTACGGTTCGTGAATTATGCAGACATGATCGAGACACTTCTCCGAACAATAACCAATAGAGGAATCTGGAAATTCATATGGCTACATATTTCTACGATTACTTACATCGAATGAACCACTTACATATGATATCAATTTCCCTTTGTCTCACGATAGTTTACTTATCCGAGGTTATGATCGCTTCAGATCTCCGCATACCTAGTTCAACCTCGTTATCGATAAGTACTCTTTCTCGCTCCGTGATATGTGATCCCTCAGAGCCAGTCACATGCTTGCAAGCTAATTGGATGACATTTCACCGAGAGGGCCCAGAGTATATCTATCCGTCATATGGATGGACAAATCCCACTCTTGATCCATGTGTTTCAACTAATACTTTCCGAACACTCAATGCCATCTTTATAGCCACCCAGTTACGGTGTGGTGTTTGATGTCATCAAAGCATCCATCCGGTAAAGGTGATATGCATGATATCATGGTCAAAGGAATTAGATTACTATGTATCAAAAAGCATATAGCAATTGAACTATTAAAATGACTTGATCTTTATGCTACGCTTATCTATAGGAGTATGTCCATCATATCATTCTCCTAACGATATGATCTTGTTGTTAATAACATCTCAATGTTAATGATAGGGAAACCACAATCATCCATTAACCAACAAGCTAGTATTATATAGAGGCTTTACTAGGGACTTCAAATTAAGTTCACAAATCACACAAGTATTAATGTTTCCTTGTTAATACTATTATAGCATAAATGTAAACATTTATCATAAACACAAAGATATAATAATAACTACTTTTATTATTGCCTCTAGGGCATATCTCCAACAGTCTCCCACTTGCACTAGAGTCATCTAATCTAGATTACATGGTAATATACCGAACACCCATGGCAGTTTGGTGCTGGTCATGTTTTGCCCTCGGGAGAGGTTTAGTCAACGGATCCGCCACATTCAGATCCGTGTGTACTTTGCAAATATTTATATCCCCATCTTGGATATGTTCTCGAATAGCGTGAAAACATAGTTTGATGTGCTTCAGCTTCTTGTGTGACCTTGGTTCTTGCGCATTGGCTATGGCGCCCATGTTATCACAGTAGATAGACATTGGGTCCAGCGCACTAGGAACCACACCCAGCTCTGTAATGAACTCTTTCATCCATATCGCTTCTTGTGAAGCCTCCGAAGCAGCCATGTATTCCGATTCAGTTGAAGATCTCGCCACAACGCTTTGCTTTGCACTCCTCCTAATTAACTGCTGCACCATTCAAAATAAATACGTATCCAGATTGTGATTTAGAATCATCCGGATCGGTGTTCCAACTAGCATCGGTGTAACCATTAACAACGAGTTGTTCATCACCTCCATAAGAAAGAACCATATCCTTAGTTCTTCTCAAGTACTTAAGGATGTTTTTGACCGCTGTCCAATGATCCACTCGGATCACTTTGATATCTCGCTAGTTAAACTAACAGCATATGCAATGTCGGGTCTAGTACATAGCATGGCATACATTAGAGATCCTATGGCTGAGGCATAGGGAGTCTTACTCATCCTTTCTCTATCTTCTGCCGATGTCGGACTTTGAGTTTTACTCAAGGTCGTATTGGGCAACATGGGCAAGAACCCTTTCTTGCTATCTTCCATTCCAAACCTTTTTAGAACTTTGTCCAAATATGTACTTTGTGACAATGATATTTGGCGTTTCGATCTATCTCTATAAATCTTTATGCCTAATACGTAAGCTGCTTCGCCAAGATCCTTCATTGAAAAACTATTATTCAAATATTCCTTGACACTATTAAGAAGGTCTACATCATTCCCAATCAACAATATGTCATCTACATATAGTATTAAGAATGCTACAGAGCTCCCACTCACTTTCTTGTAAATACAAGCTTCTCCATAAGTTTGTATAAAACCAAAACTTTTGATCACCTTATCAAAACGTTGATTCCAACTTCGGGATGCTTGCTTCAATCCATAGATGGACCGCTGAAGTTTGCATACCTTGTTAGCATCTTTAGGATCAACAAAACCTTTGGGTTGCATCATATACAACTCTTCATCAATGTCTCCATTGAGAAATGTTGTTTTGACATCCATCTGCCATATCTCATAATCATAATATGCAGCAATTGCTAACATAATCCTCACAGACTTTAACTTCGCTACTGGTGAGAAAGTCTCATCGTAGTCAACTCCTTGAATTTGTCGAAACCCTTTATGACAAGTCGAGCTTTATAGACATAACATTACCATCAAGATCGCTTTCTTCTTGAAGATCCATTTGTTCTCGACCTTCCGCCATCCGGTAAGTCCACCAAAGTCCATACTTGGTTTTCGACATGGATCCAATCTCGGATTTCATGGCTTCTGCCATTTATTGGAATCGGGCTCATCATCGCTTCCTCATATGTCTCGTGGTCATCGGTTGTCCACCAACATGACACTCATAACGGGATCATACCAACTGGAGTGGTACGAGTTCTCGTTGACTGCGAGGCTCAGAGCAACTTCAACCAAAGTTTCATGATCATCATCATTAGCTTCCTCTCTTATTGGTGCAGCACCACAGAACTTCTTCCGTTGCGCTACTCGCAATTTCGAGAGAAGGTTCAACAACCTCGCCAAGTTCTACTTTCCTTCCAAATACTTCTTTCGAGAGAAATTCTTCTCTAGAAAGGATCCATTCTTGGCAACGAAGATTTTGCCTTCGGATCTATGATAGAAGGTATACCCAATAGTTTCCTTCGGTATCCTATGAAGACGCTTTTTCCGCTTTGGGTTCAAGCTTGTCCGTCAGAACTTCTTTACATAGGCTTCAGATCCCCAAACTTTAAGGAACGACAATCTAGGTTTCTTCCCAAACCATAATTCATACGGTGTCATTTCTACGGATTTAGATGGTGCCCTATTTAAAGTGAATGCGGCTGTTTCTAATGAATAACCCCAAAATGATAGCGTAAATGTAAGTGACATCATAGAACTAACCATATCTAAGAGAGTTCGACACGACGCTCGACACACCATTATGTGGTGTTCCCGCGGTGTCAATTGTGAAAGTATTCCGCATTTCTTCAAATGCTCGCCAAACTCAGAATTAGATATTCACCTCCACGATCAGAACGTAGAAATTTAATCTTCTTGTTACGTTGATTCTCTACCTCACTTTGAAATTCCTTAAACTTCTCGAAAGTTTCGGACTTATGTTTCATGAAATAGATATACCCATATCTACTCAAGTCATCCGTGAAGGTAAGAACATAACGATAACCACCGCGCGATGCTACACTCATTGGACCACACACATCGGTATGTATGATTTCCAATAAGTTCGTAGCTCGCTCCATCATACCAAAAAATGGAGTCTTAGTCATTTTACCCATCAGACATGCTTCACATCTATCAAGTGATTCGAAATCAAGTGATTCAAGAAGTCCATCGGAATGGAGTTTCTTCATACGCTTCACTCCAATGTGACCAAGACGACATACATATAGGTCGAGTTATCGCTCGATTTCAAACGTTTAGCCTCAATGTTATTAATATGTGTATTTCCACTATCGAGATTCAACAAGAATAGACCATTTATCAAAGGTGCATGTGCATAAAACATATTACTCATATAAATCGAATAACCATTATTCTCAGACTTAAACAAGTAACCGTCTCGCAATAAACAAGATCCCGATATAATTTTCATGCTTAACGCAGGCACCAAATAACAATTATTTAAGTATAAAACTAATCCCGATGGTAGATGAAGGGTAGCGGTCACCGCGATCACATCAACCTTTGATCCGCTTCAACGCGCATCGTCACCTCGTTCTTCGCTAGCTTCCGCTTATTTCGCAAAGACCTGCTTCGAGTTACAAATATGAGCAACCGAACCAAGATTAAATACCTGTGCACTACTACGAGTACTAGTGAGATACACATCAATAACATGTATATCGATATACCTTTCTTCTTGATATTGCCGTTCTTCAAATCCGCCAAATACTTTGGGCAATTACGCCCAAAGGACCTTCTCCTTGCAAGAAAAGCACTCAAGATCGTGCTTAGGTCCAGCCTTGGTCTTCTTCGTCGGCGTGGTAACTTTCTTACCACCCTTCTTGAAGTGTCCTTCCGCTTAGACTTGCCTTTCTTGAATTTGGTGGTCTTATTGACCAACAACACTTGGTGCTCTTTCTTGATCTCCACTGCAGACTTCAACATGGCAAAGAGTTCGCAACGCCTTGTTCATGTTTTGCATGTTGTAGTTCATCACAAAGTTCTTGTAACTTGGTGGTAGTGATTGAGGACACGGTAAATCCCCAAAGCATTAGAATCACAATACCCAAGCTTTGAAGTTTGTTTATGCGTCTGCACATCTTAAGCACATGCTCACGACGGAGTCGCCTCTCTTCCATCTTGCGCTTAAAGAACTTTTCAGAAGCCTCATAGCTTTCAATTGCCGCATGAGTCTCAAAGATCAATTTGATATCCTCGACAATATCATATGGGTCTGAATTCTCAAACCTTTTCTCAAGCTCGATTCTAAACCATACAAGATAGCACATCGAATCGTGGAGTACCGAGTCTTCCGAGTGAGGTAAACATTCTTTACTTCATCGGAAGCATCACCGCAGGTGGGTCACCCAGTGCATCCAGCACATAGGTCAAATTACCAGTGGAGGACAATCTCAAATTGCGGAACCAATCCCGAAGTTGCTTCCATTGTTTTTCAACTTTTCTTTCTCTAGGAACGCATTAAAATTGATGGTAGGGGCTGCCATTGATCTACAACATATTTGCAATAGTTTAGACTAAGTTTATGACAAATTTAGTTCAAATTAATAATAAAATTAATCTAGGTGAACTCCCACTCAAAACAATATCCCTCACATTGTTTTAGTGATCACACGAACCAAATCCACCACATCAACACCGATCATCACGAGAGTTGATATAGTTTCAATGGTGAACAATCGACACGTTCATCATATCTACTATATGATTCATGCTTTACCTTTCGGTGATCCGTGTTCCGAGACCATGTCTGTACATGCTAGGCTCATCAAGATCAAACCTTAGTTTCCGCATGAGCAAATCTGGCTTGCTCACGTTGTATGTACTTGCAGAATCTAACACACCCGATCATCACGTGGTGCTTCGAAACAACAAGCTTTAGCAACAGTGCTAACTAAGGGTGAACACTTTATGACTTGAAATTTATGTGCATGAGGGATCATCTTATAATGCTACCGGTGTCTACTAAGCAATACAAGATGCATAAAGGATTAACATCACATGCAATTCAAAATATGTGATATGATATGGCCTTTCTTCTTTGTGCTTCCGATCTCCATCTTCTAGCACGAACATGATCTCCATCATCATCGGCATTGCATCAAGGTCAATGACGCTTCTCCATGGTTGTCGTCCACCGGCTTCAACTATTACAACTACTTTGAATAGACACGCGGGTCTTAACATAAATTAAAGACAACCATATGGCTCCTGCCGGTTGCCAACTTACAATAAGGAACATTGCATACATCAAATATAATCACAATCATGGCCATATCACATCACAGCACACCCATGCAAAACAAAGTTAGACGCCTCTACTTTCTTTGCATGTTTTACGTGGTTTGGGGCTTTCAAAAAGTGTCGTTCTAAATTACTTAACATGAACCACAACATTGATACTAGTATTATTAATCACCCATTGTAAATTGGATCTTAACTATGCTAGGAGAAACAGGCACCAAGAAAGCCACTTATGCAATACAAGTTGCATGTCAAGCGTGGAGCAAGTCTCATGAACGATGTCATGTAAGGTTAGCCCGGCCGCTTCATCCCAACATACCGCAAGATGCAAAGTACACAAGAAGCAATCGACAATAAAGCATCAACGCCCACAATGACCATTGTGTTCTACTGCAACAGATCTACATATAGACACGGCTCGATACCACCGTAGGGTTTCATAGCATGGAAAACAAAAATTTCTACCGACAAACAAACAAGCCAAGATCTATCTACTAGATTGTAGCAACGAGTCGATAGAATAACTCACCCTCAAGATTCCAAAGTGTTTAACGAGAGCGGATTCTCGTGGGTCATGTAGTCGCATTTCTTCCGATCTCAAGATCACAGACGATCCTTCCGGCCAAGGCTTCCCAAGAAGCTCAGCCTGGTCACACGCTCGTCAGATTGACGAAGACCTTCCTCTCCCTTGTTCCAAAGAAGTGGAGGTTGTAGCACTCTCTCGCGATTCCGCAAAGACAACAGGGGTACCTAAGTAGAGGGAGATCTCAGAGGGCTTCGCTTAAGCCGAGCGAGTATGGTGGAGTATGAGAGAGTCTCGGTGTTCTAGGGTTTAGACACACCAAGGAGGGGCAAGCCGATGGCTAGGGTTTAGCTAGGCGGGCGACTTAGGTAGGCTTGGCCGCTATGGAGGCGGGCGGCTTGGGGCTAGGGTTTGGAGGAGAGGATCTTGTGTGTCAAGGAGGGAGCCCCGCCTCCTTATATAGGTGGAGGGGCCGGGCCGCCAAGGGAGGGAGAGGAGTCCCTCCCCAACTCGGCTTGGGTGGCCACGGTTGGAGGAGGAACTCCTCCCCAACTCGGTCTCCCACTCCTCCTCTTTCCTCTTTCCAAATTTAGCTGCTTGACTTTTCAAACTAGCTTTGACTTTTCAAACTAGGATTTGAATTAATCCTTTATTTGGTTCAGCGATGACACTTAGTACATGATGCAATCATACCAACTTGATATAACACATTCATGTACCCTTCCTCCGGAGTGCCGG
Source organism: Avena insularis (assembly GCA_023614405.1). Classification (NCBI taxonomy): domain Eukaryota; kingdom Viridiplantae; phylum Streptophyta; class Magnoliopsida; order Poales; family Poaceae; genus Avena; species Avena insularis. The sequence goes on from CM042691.1 coordinate 302,208,440, forward strand.
ACATTCGAACATTCTAGAACATTCCCGATGAAAACACCGAACCATTCCCCAACTCCAAACAGGACTTTCCTTATATGAATCTTATTCTCCGACCATTCCGGATCTCCTAGTGATATCCCGGATCCCATCCGGACTCGAACAACATTCGGTCTCTTTCTCATCATTCCATAACTACTCAAAACAACGTCAATCCTTATGTGTCTCCCTACGGTTCGTGAATTATGCAGACATGATCGAGACATTCAACAATAACCAATAGAGGAATCTGAAATTCATATGGCTCTACATATTTCTAGGATTACTGCGATCGAATGAATCACTTACATATCATATCAATTTCCTTTGTCTCACGATAGTTTACTTATCCGAGGTTATGATCGCAGATCTCTGCATACCTAGTTCAACCTCGTTACCGATAAGTACTTTTTCTCGCTCCTGATATGTGATCCCTCAGAGCCAGTCACATGCTTGCAAGCTAATTGGATGACATTTCACCGAGAGGGCCCAGAGTATATCTATCCGTCATATGGATGGACAAATCCCACTCTTGATCCATGTGTTTCAACCAATACTTTCCGAACACTCAATGCCATCTTTATAGCCACCCGCCACGGTGTGGTGTTTGATGTCATCAAAGCATCCATCCGTAAAGGTGATATGCATGATCTCATGGTCGAAGGAATTAGATTACTATGTATCAGAAAGCATATAGCAATTGAACTATTAAAATGACTTGATCTTTATGCTACGCTTATCTATAGGAGTATGTCCATCATATCATTCTACTAACGATATGATCTTGTTGTTAATAACATCTCAATGTTCATGATAGGGAAACCACAATCATCCATTAACCAACAAGCTAGTATTATATAGAGGCTTTACTAGGGACTTCAAATTAAGTTCACAAATCACACAAGTATTAATGTTTCCTTGTTAATACTATTATAGCATGAATGTAAACATTTATCATAAACACAAAGATATAATAATAACTACTTTTATTATTGCCTCTAGGGCATATCTCCAACAGTAACTAGGTGGCTATAAAGGTGGCATTGAGTGTTTGGAAAGTATGGGTTGAGACACATGAATCAAGAGTGGGATTTGTCCATCCATATGACGGATAGATATACTCTGGGCCCTCTCGGTGGAATGTCATCCAATTAACTTGCAAGCATGTGACTGGCTCACAAGGGATCACATACCACGGGAACGAGAAAAGAGTACTTATCGGTAACGAGGTTGAACTAGGTATGCAGAGATACCGACGATCAAAACCTCGGATAAGTAAACTATCGTGAGACAAAGGGAAATTGGTATCGTATGTAAGTGGTTCATTCGATCGCAAAGTATTCGTAGAAATATGTGGGAGCCATATGAATTTCCAGATTCCTCTATTGGTTATTGTTCGGATAAGTGTCTCGATCATGTCCGCATAATTCACGAACCGTAGGGAGACACACTTAAGGATTCGATGTTGTTTGCGTAGTTATGGAATGATGAGTAAGAGACCGAATGTTGTTCGGAGTCTCGTATGGGATCCGGGATATCACGAGGAGATCCGGAATGGTCCGAAGAATAAGATTCATATAAGGAAAGTCCTGTTTCAGGGTTGGAGAATGGTTTCGGTGTTTTCATCGGGAATGTTCTAGAAGGTTCCGGAATGTCCGGCACTCCGGAGGGGAAGGGTACATGAATATGTCATTACAATTTGGAATGATTGCATCATGTACTAGGTGTCATCGCTAAACAAAATAAAGGGATAAATCAAATCCTAGTTTGAAAAGTCAAACGCCAATTTGAAAAGTCAAACAACTATTTTGTTTGGTGGAGGGAGAGTAGGAAACCTACTTGGGGAGGAGTTCCTCTCCCTCCACCGCCGGCCAAGGAGGCCGAGTTGGGGAGGGAATCCCCTCCCCTTGGCCATGCCCTCCCACCTATATAAGGAGGGGCAGGGCTGCCCCTCCTAGACCTACACCTTGCCCCTCTAAAACCCTAACCCTAGCCGTCGGCGCCCACTATAGCCGCCGCCTAGGGTTTCTCCCAAGCCGCCGAGTTGGGGCTTCTAGTTGCCCTAGCCGCCGGCCTAGATCCCTCTACTTGGTGTGTCTAAACCCTAGATCATCGAGGCTCTCTCATAATCCATCATACTCGCTCCGGCTTAAGGCGAAGCCCTGCGAGATCTCCCCTCTACTTCCGGTACCACACCGTCGTGCTGCCGGAATCGCGAGGAAAGTGCTACAACCTCCGCTGCCTGCTGGAACAAGGGATTGGAAGGTATTCATCGAAAATTTAACGGTGACCGATCATGGAGCGCTGCCGAACGTGGCGCGGAAGGATCGCCTCACATGATCTTGAGATCGAAGAGTACGACTACATCACCCACGAGAATCCGCCTCGTTAACCGCTGGAATCTTCGAGGGTGAGTTCATCCATCGACTGCTATAATCTAGTAGATAGATCTTGGCTTGTTTGTTTGCATGCGATAGAATTTTTTGTTTTCCATGCTACTTAACCCCAACAAAGGGTATCGAGCCGTGTCTATATGTAGATCTGTTGCACAAGTAGAACACAATGGTCATTATGGGCGGTGGTGCTTTTATTATCAATTGCTTCTTGTGTACTTTGCATCTTGCGGTATGATGGGATGAAGCGGCCCGGGCTAACCTTACATGACATCATTCATGAGACTTGCTCCACGCTGAACATGCAACTTGTATTGCATAAGTGGCTTTGCGGGTGTCTGTCTCTCCCATTATAGTATAGATCCAATTTACAATGGGCAGTTGATAGTTCTAGCATCAACGTTGTGGTTCTTGTTCGTAAGTTAGAGCGACACTTATTGAAAGCCCCAAACCACGTAAAATATGCAAAGAAAATTAGAGGCGTCTAACTTTGTTTTGCGGTGGTGTGTGATGTGATATGGCCATGATTGTGATTATATTTGATGTATGCAATGTTCCTTATTGTAAGTTGGCAACCGGCAGGAGCCATATGGTTGTCTTTAATTTCTGTTAAGACCCGCGTGTCTATTCAAAGTAGTTGTAATAGTTGAAGCTGGTGGACGACAACCATGGAGCGGCGTCATTGACCTTGATGCAATGTCGATGATGATGGAGATCATGTTCATGCTTGAAGATGGAGATCGGAAGCACAAAGAAGAAAGGTCATATCATACCACATATTATGAATTGCATGTGATGTTAATCCTTTATGCATCTTGTATTGCTTAGTTAACGACGGTAGCATTATAAGATGATCCCTCAAGCACACAAATTTCAAGTTTTAAAGTGTTCATCCTTAGTTAGCACCATTGCTAAAGCTTGTTGTTTCGAAGCACCACGTGATGACCGGGTGTGTTAGATTCTGCAAGTGTATACAACGTGAGCAAGCCAGTTTTGCTCATGCGGAAGCTAAGGTTTGATCTTGACGATCCTAGCATGTACATATGGTCTCGAACACGTATCACCGAAAGGTAAAGCATGAATCATATAGTAGATATGATGAACATGTCGATTGTTCGCCATTGAAGCTACATCAACTCTCGTGATGATCGGTTTTGATGTGGTGGATTTGGTTCGTGTGATCACTAAAACAATGTGAGGGATATTGTTTTGAGTGGGAGTTCACCTAGATTAATTTAACTATTAATTAGAACTCAATTTGTCATAAACTTAGTTTAAACTATTGCAAATATGTTGTAGATCAATGGCAGCCCCTACCATCAATTTTAATGCGTTCCTAGAGAAACAAAAGTTGAAAAACAATGGAAGCAACTCTGTGGATTGGTTCCGCAAATTGAGGATTGTCCTCAATGCTGGTAATTTGACCTATGTGCTGGATGCACCATTGGTGACTCTGCGAATTGATGCTACCGATGAGGTAAAGAATGTTTTCTCGCCTAAGAATCAAGACTCCAAAGTTCAAAGGTGCTATCTTGTATGGTTTGGAATCGGAGCTTCAGAAAAGGTTTGAGAATTCAGACCCACATGATATTGTCCGTGAACTCAAAATGATATTTGAGGCTCACACGGCAGTTGAGAGTTATGAGGCTTCTGAAAAGTTCTTTAACTGCAAGATGGAAGAGGGCAGCTCCGTCAGTGAGCATGTGCTTAAGATGTCTGGGCACGCAAACAAACTACAAAGTTTGGGTATAGTAATTCCTAATTTTTTGGGGATACATCGTGTCCTCCAATCACTACCACCAAGTTACAAGAACTTTGTGATGAACTACAATATGCAAAACATGGACAAGACGTTGCCAGAACTCTTCTCCATGTTAAAATTTACAGAAGTGGAGATCAAGAAAGAGCACCAAGTGTTGTTGGTCAATAAGACCACCAAATTCAAGAAAGGCAAGTCTAAGCAAAAGGGACACTTCAAGAAGGGTGGTAAGAAAGTTACCGCACCGACAAAGAAGACCAAGGCTGGACCTAAGCCTGATACTGAGTGCTTTAACTACAAGCAAGAGGGTCACTGGAAGCGGAATTGCCCAAAGTACTTGGCGGATTTGAAGAACGGCAACATCAAGAAGAAAGGTATATCCGATATACATGTTATTGATGTGTATCTCACTAGTACTCGTAGTAGTGCCTGGGTATTTGATACTGGTTCGGTTGCTCATATTTGTAACTCGAAACAGGTGTTGCAGAATAAACGGAAGCTAGCGAAGAACAAGGTGACGATGCGCGTGGGAAACGGATCAAAGGTTGATGTGATCGCGGTCGGCACGCTACCTCTTCATCTACCATCGGGATTAGTTTTATACTTAAATAATTGTTATTTGGTGCCTGCGTTGAGCATGAACATTATATCAGGATCTTGTTTATTGCGAGACGGTTACTTGTTTAAGTCTGAGAATAATGGTTGTTCGATTTATATGAGTAATATGTTTTATGCACATGCACCTTTGATAGATGGTTTATTCTTATTGAATCTCGATAGTGGAAATACACATATTAAGAACATTGAGGCTAAACGTTTGAAATTGAGCGATAACTCGACCTATATGTGGCACTGTCGTCTTGGTCATATCGGAGTGAAGCGTATGAAGAAACTCCATTCCGATGGACTTCTTGAATCACTTGATTTTGAATCACTTGAAAGATGCGAAGCATGTCTGATGGGTAAAATGACTAAGACTCCATTTTCTAGTATGATGGAGCGAGCTACAGACTTATTGGAAATCATACATACCGAGGTGTGTGGACCAATGAGTGTAGCATCGCGCGGTGGTTATCGTTATGTTCTTACCTTCACGGATGACTTGAGTAGATATGGGTATATCTATTTCATGAAACATAAGTCCGAAACTTTTGAGAAGTTTAAGGAGTTTCAAAGTGAGGTAGAGAATCAACGTAACAAGAAGATTAAATTTCTACGTTCTGATCATGGAGGTGAATACTTTCACAATTGACACCGCCGGAAACACCACAGCGTAATGGTGTGTCCGAACGTCGTAATCGAACTCTCTTAGATATGGTTCGTTCTATGATGTCACTTACAGATTTACCGCTATCATTTTGGGGTTATGCATTAGAAACAGCCGCATTCACTTTAAATAGGGCACCATCTAAATCCGTTGAAACGACACCGTATGAATTATGGTTTGGGAAGAAACCTAAATTGTCGTTCCTTAAAGTTTGGGGTTGCGAAGCCTATGTAAAGAAGTTACAGCCGGACAAGCTTAAACCCAAAGCGGAAAAATGCGTCTTCATAGGATACCCAAAGGAAACTATTGGGTATACCTTCTATCATAGATCCGAAGGCAAAATCTTCGTTGCCAAGAATGGATCCTTTCTAGAGAAGGAATTTCTCTCGAAAGAAGTGACTGGAAGGAAAGTAGAACTCGACGAGGTTGTTGAACCTTCTCTCGAACTTGCGAGTAGCGCAGCACCGGAAGAAGTTCCTGTGGTGCCTACACCAATAAGAGAGGAAGCTAATGATGATGATCATGAAACTTCGATTGAAGTTGCTACAGAGCCTCGCAGGTCAACGAGAACTCGTACCACTCCTGATTGGTATGATCCCGTTATGAGTGTCATGTTGGTGGACAACACTGATGACCCTGAGACATATGAGGAAGCGATGATGAGCCCAGATTCCAATAAATGGCAAGAAGCCATGAAATCCGAGATTGGATCCATGTACGAAAACCAAGTATGGACTTTGGTGGACTTACCGGATGGCCGGAAGGCTGTCGAGAACAAATGGATTTTCAAGAAGAAAACAGATGCTGATGGTAATGTTACTGTCTATAAAGCTCGACTTATCGCAAAAGAGTTTCGACAAATTCAAGGAGTTGACTACGATGAGACTTTCTCACCAGTAGCAAAGCTAAAGTCTGTGAGGATTGTGTTAGCAATCGCTGCATATTAAGATTATGAAATATGGCAGATGGATGTCAAAACAGCGTTCCTCAATGGAGACATTGATGAAGAGTTGTATATGATGCAACCCAAAGGTTTTGTCGATCCTAAAGATGCTAACAAGGTATGCAAACTTCAAAGGTCCATATATGGATTGAAGCAAGCATCTTGAAGTTGGAATCAACATCTTGATAAGGTAATCAAAAGTTTTGGTTTTATACAAACTTATGGAGAAGCTTGTATTTACAAGAAAGTGAGTGGGAGCTATGTAGCGTTCTTAATACTATATGTAGATGACATATTGTTGATTGGGAATGACGTAGACCTTCTAAATAGTGTCTAGGAATATTTGAATAATAGTTTTTCAATGAAAGATCTTGGCGAAGCAGCTTACATATTAGGCATAAAGATTTATAGAGATAGATCGAGACGCCTAATATCATTGTCACAAAGTACATATTTGGACAAAGTTCTAAAGAGGTTTGGAATGTAAGATAGCAAGAAAGGGTTCTTGCCCATGTTGCCCAATACGACCTTGAGTAAAACTCAGAGTCCAGCAACGGCAGAAGATAGAGAAATGATGAGTAAGACTCCCTATGCCTCAGCCATAGGATCTCTAATGTATGCCATGCTATGTACTAGACCCGACATTGCATATGCTGTTAGTTTAACTAGCAGATATCAAAGTGATCCAGGAGTGGATCATTGGACAGCGGTCAAAAATATCCTTAAGTACTTGAGAAGAACTAAGGATATGGTTCTTTCTTATGGAGGTGATGAACAGCTCGTTGTTAATGGTTACACCGATGCTAGTTGGAACACCGATCCATATGATTCTAAATCACAATCTGGATACGTATTTGTTTTGAATGGTGCAGCAGTTAGCCGGAGGAGTGCAAAGCAAAGCGTTGTGGCGAGATCTTCAACTGAATCGGAATACATAGCTGCTTCAGAGGCTTCACAAGAAGCGATATGGATGAAGGAGTTCATTACAGAGCTCGGTGTGGTTCCAAGTGCGCTGGACCCAATGTCTATCTACTGTGATAACATGGGCGCCATAGCCAATGCGCAAGAACCAAGGTCACACAAGAAGCTGAAGCACATCAAGCTACGTTTTCACGCTATTCGAGAATATGTCCAAGATGGGGACATAAAGATTTGCAAAGTACACACAGATCTGAATGTGGCGGATCCGTTGACTAAACCTCTCCCGAGGGCAAAACATGACCAACACCAAACTGCCATGGGTGTTCAGTATATTACCATGTAATCTAGATTAGTTGACTCTAGTGCAAGTGGGAGACTGTTGGAGATATGCCCTAGAGGAAAAAATAAATGTAGTTATTATTATATCTTTGTGTTTATGATAAATGTTTACATTCATTCTATAACAGTATTAACAAGGAAACATTAATACTTGTGTGATTTGTAAACTAAATTAGAGTCCCTAGTAAAGCCTCTTCATAATACTAGCTTGTTGGTTAATAGATGATTGTGGTTTCCCTATCATGAACATTGAGATGTTATTAACAACAAGATCATATCATTAGGAGAATGGTATGATGGACATACTCCTATAGATAAGCGTAGCATAAAGATCAAGTCATTTTAAATAGTTCAATTGCTATATGCTTTCTGATACATAGTAACCTAATTCCTTCGACCATGAGATCATGCTTATCACCATCACCGGAAGGATGCTTTGATGACATCAAACACCACACCGTAACTGGGTGGCTATAAAGGTGGCATTGAGTGTTTGGAAAGTATGGGTTGAGACACATGAATCAAGAGTGGGATTTGTCCATCCATATGACGGATAGATATACTCTGGGCCCTCTCGGTGGAATGTCATCCAATTAGCTTGCAAGCATGTGGCTGGCTCACAAGGGATCACATACCACGGGAACGAGAAAAGAGTACTTATCGGTAGCGAGGTTGAACTAGGTATGCAGAGATACCGATGTTCAAAACCTCAGATAAGTAAACTATCGTGAGACAAAGGGAAATTGGTATCGTATGTAAGTGGTTCATTCAATCGCAAAGTAATCGTAGAAATATGTGGGAGCCATATGAATTTCTAGATTCCTCTATTGGTTATTGTTCGGAGAAGTGTCTCGATCATGTCTGCATAATTCACGAACCGTAGGGAGACACACTTAAGGATTCGATGTTGTTTGAGTAGTTATGGAATGATGAGTAAGAGACCGAATGTTGTTCGGAGTCTTGGATGGGATCCGGGATATCACGAGGAGATCCGCAATGGTCCGGAGAATAAGATTCATATAAGGAAAGTCCTGTTTCGGGATTGGAGAATGGTTCCGGTGTTTTCATCGAGAATGTTCTAGAAGGTTCCGGAATGTCCGGCACTCCGGAGGGGAAGGGTACATGAATATGTCATTACAATTTGGAATGATTGCATCATGTACTAGGTGTCACCGCTGAACAAAATAAAGGGATAAATCAAATCCTAGTTTGAAAAGTCAAACGCCAATTTGAAAAGTCAAACAGCTATTTTGTTTGGTGGAGGGAGAGTAGGAAACCTACTTGGGGAGGAGTTCCTCTCCCTCCACCGCCGGCCGAGGAGGCCGAGTTGGGAGGACTCCTCCCTTGGCCGCCTCCACCTATATAAGGAGGGGCAGGGCTGCCCCTCCTAGACCTACACCTTGCCCCTCTAAAACCCTAACCCTAGCCGTCGCCGCCCACCATAGCCGCCGCCGCCTAGGGTTTCTCCCAAGCCACCGAGTTGGGGCTTCTAGTTGCCCTAGCCGCCGGCCTAGCTCCCTCTACTTGGTGTGTCTAAACCCTAGATCACCGAGGCTCTCTCATAGTCCACCATACTCGCTCCGGCTTAAGGCGAAGCCCTGCGAGATCTCCCCTCTACTTCCGGTACCACACCGTCGTGCTGCCGGAATCGCGAGGAAAGTGCTACAACCTCCGCTGCCTGCTGGAACAAGGGATAGGAAGGTCTTCATCGAGTACCGAACGTGTGACCGATCAAGGAGCAACCTTTGCCGGACGATGGCCGGAAGGATCGTCTACACGATCTTGAGATCGGGAAGAGTACGACTACATTACCCACGAGAATCCGCTCTCGTTAACCGCTTTGGAATCTTCGAGGGTGAGTTCATCCATCGACTCGTTGCTATAATCTAGTAGATAGATCTTGGCTTGTTTGTTTGCATGCGATAGAATTTTTTTGTTTTCCATGCTACGAACCCCAACATATCCTTCTACTTTGCTGGAATGTGATTCCTGATTGAGCTGAGAAATGTAAATCTAAAACTTATCAATGTTATAGATGACCCTGAAATCCATGTAATATGTTCATACCCATTTTTGCCGCCTTGAATGTTTTTTCTTTTTATTGTGCTCACAACTTCCATTCTTTTTATTATGCTTACAACTTCTATTCACAGTGCATAATTGGAATTTGGTCATCCAAACGCTGCTACAATGTACCCCTGTAAAATTTGAAGAAAAATATAAATTTTTGTCATGCTGCCACATGGTCCGCCGTGGGGAGGAGACCAACATGTTCCATTCAAAAAATAAAAATACCAACATGTTTCTGCAGGCAGCAGGCCTACAACACCCACCAGATAGACCATCGACATCTCCGGCAACCGTCTTGATCCAGCGGGCAGCCTGAACTGTGAATCCTAGGAATTGACACTCCAAACTTTTGAATCCCGGTCTATTTTCAATCTCCATGCCATTTGATCTGGAATTCTGCTGACGTGGCAGATCAAACCCGAGTTGTTGACTTGGGGACACATGACATATCCATATGTTATTAGAGCTCACAGTTTGCTTAGAGGTTGCTGCTAGGTCACAATGGCTTCAAAAGAGGGTATAATTTTTCTTCGAAAAAGGGTCATTAGTAGATTAAATATTAATGTGTGCTCTACTATACAGATACCCGGTAGTTGTCACCGAATTTTGATATATTCCATGGATGCAATCAATAAGCAACATTATATCATTGTCTCTGATCTTCACGGTTCACCAGCTACCTGTCGTCCCTTTTCGATTCTTTGTATCCCATTATATATGTAAATCTGATATGCAAAATGGAAGAAATGGTAGAGACAACCATAGGCAAGGACAGGTGAGCGAAGACTGAGGGCTGAGGACCACTAGCACCGGAGCACATTTTGGCCTTTTCAGTTTTCAAATTAACGAGTATGAGAAGCATCAGGATAGAGCAATGCACAACAATTCATCGGATACCTAATGTCTGTGATGGAGCTAACCAGCATCCCGTGACTCTGGGCATGAGATTAGGCGCGTGAAGTTATAGAGCAAGCACGACTTCACCGAGTGATTTATCCCCATCGTAGCCTTGCTTTGCCTCGACAGACATGTTTCTTAGCAAGCAGTCGGGGGTCTTCTTCCTAGGTGCACAAGGCGATAGTTTTGTAACCAGGTGCTTTCGGCGCCGAGATGTATAAGTTCTGCTCATATCAATTGGCGCCGAACGAAAGGATCAAATTTCAAATTAGTTTCTAAAAGGGACCAGACTTGAATTAGTTCCAGAAATAGGTTAGATTTGTCAAAAAAATTGAATTGGGCAACACTGCACTCTATAAGGCTAGACCACCGATGCTGCGACAACATTCATCCTTTTTTGAACAGGTCATCGTTGCTACAAGTGGCAGCCTCCGTTGCTACAAAGGTACGGCGGCAGTGCTACCGGCGGGAGTTGTTGATGGTTCAAGTGCAGGTACGGCGATGGGGCGGTGCTGCCAGTTTTTTAGGATTTGCTACATAGTTATATATTTTTGCTACATTGATGCTTCCGAAATGCTACAATATGTTTTGTCCATTTTTAACTCATCGTGAAAAATTGTTATAATGATGCTAAAATAGCATAAATATTTTGCTACAATAGTTATAATAGTATACCCTTTTTGATACGAGGTCTCCAACAAAAATTTTCCGCGAAGCCAATTTTTCTATAACAACACAACGTTTCCCCGTACTTTTTTGTCCAACGGGTCTTCTCTTTTGTCCGTGGCTGAATTGCTTTTCTTGTAATGTAACAAAAGCGGGATTGGGATTAGGAGGCTAGTTAGACACGTGTGATATGATGACCGGGTGATCGCTGATCGGGAGTTTTGATCACGTGGACGCTCAGCATCGTCCTAATGGAAATTTGTTCATCCAAACGTGCTACAATGTAAACCCCTGTAAAATTTGGCGAAAAATACTACACTGTCGCCGTGGGGAAGAGACCAACATGTTCCGTTCGAAAAAAAACATGTTTCTGCAGGCAGCAGGCTACAGCAGCCGTCAGATAGGCCATCGACGTCCAAGATTTTTTCGGCAACCGTCTCGATCCAGCGGGCAGCAGAACAGAGGCGCCTCGACGCGCCGCGCACCGCAGCTGTGCACTGCTTCTTCGTGCGACACGTCACGGAACCAAACTGGGGAGAGTAAAGGCGCGCCTGACACTTCCCATCTCTAACCGCCGGCAGATGTCGTCGTCCCCGCGGCTGGCGCCGGCGGCGCAGCGCCGGCGCCCCCACCATCCCCCTCCCTCCTCTGTCGCCTACCTCTGCGCCACGATCGCGCTCCTCGCGCTCGTCGCCGCGGCCTTCTCCCGCGCCATCGCGCCCCGCTTCCCGCACCCGCCCGCCACCCGCCGCTGCCGCCCCGACGCCGAGGGCTCCTGGTCCGCCGGCGTCTTCCTCGGCGACTCCCCCTTCACCCTCAAGCCCATAGAACACGTAATTCCACCTCCCTCCTCTGCTCGAGATTGCCGCATCCTTCGTGGCGTTTAACTCCGCTTTTCCGTGGATCGCAGTGGGGGATCTCGAACGACGAAGGAGCTGCGTGGCCGGTGGCAAACCCGGCGGTGACGTGCGCGGACGTGGTGGAGGCCGGATTCCCCAGCAGCTTCGTCGCCAACCCCTTCCTCTTCCTCCAGGTTCGAACCTTAAATTTTGTCGCGTTTCGATTTAGGTACTTGTTCGCAGCTCTTTGGTGGCGGCAATCAGCATGTAGTTATTGTCAGGTAGGGCGACGGACACTGCATCGATTATGCCATATTGTGTGCTCACCAAGTACCGATAACGCAGCAATGCCACGGTTATATATTACTTCAGTGACACCGAATCTGAATATTTTAGTACCAACTAGGGGGACACTTGTCCAATGCTTGATGCTCCAAATTAGTGCCCTCCTCTGAACATCAGCCTTGTACATTTGGGCACTTAGAGGCGAAAGTAGTTGTTGTCATGTTCTTGTTTCATCAGAACTTTTAAGATCGTCATGATTTGTTCTTGTTCAGTAGTGGCTTGTACCTTCGCTGGATGGATGTGAAACTGAATTTTCCTCAGGGTGATGCCATTTACATGTTTTTCGAGACGAAGAACTCAATTACATCACAAGGCGACATTGCTGCTGCTGTGAGCAAGGACGCCGGTGCAACATGGCAACAGTTGGGCGTGGTGCTAGATGAGGAATGGCATCTTTCATACCCATACGTGTTCAGCTACAATGACATGGTAAAAATATCCCATCAAATCCACTTATTCGCGATCGAGAAGTTTCTGTTCTATCCATTCTCACATGTGCTCTTTTACTTGCCTCACTCCGCAGATATATATGATGCCTGAAAGTAGTAAGCATGGAGATCTTCGGTTGTACCGTGCATTAGATTTTCCCCTTACCTGGAAATTGGAAAAGGTCCTTATGGACAAGCCACTTGTAGATTCAGTCATCATACATTTCCAAGGTTCCTATTGGCTCATTGGATCAGATTTAAGCTCTTATGGTGCAAAACAGAATGGAGAGCTCAGTATCTGGTATAGCAGCTCCCCTCTTGCTCCTTGGAATCCACACAGGCATAACCCAATTCGTAGTGTGGACAACAGGTCGAGTTTTAGAAACGGAGGCAGACCATTCATTTATGACGGCGATCTTTATCGTATAGGCAAACATAGTGGTGGTGTATCTGGCCATAGTGTCAGAATCTTCAGAGTTGAAATCCTAACAGCAAATGAATACAAGGAAGTTGAGGTTCCATTTGTCATTGACAAGCCCCTCAAGGATCAAAATGCATGGAATGGTGCACGATCCCATCATCTTGATGTTCAGTGGCTTCAATCAAGTCAACTCTGGATTGGGGTAATGGATGGTGATAGAGTGCCCTCAAGAGATTCAGTTCACCGCCTTACCATAGGGTACATGCTTTATGGAGTCACTCTTGTACTAGTTCTTCTGCTTGGTGGGTTTATTGGTGCGATTAGATGTACGTTACCACTCAGATGGTGTGCTCCACAAACTGAAAAACGGGATCATTTCTTCCATGCAAAGCAGCAGTTCTTTCTACAATATAAGCTAAGCTCGCTGATTTCCAGTTTGAACAAGTTGGGTTCTCTTGTTGGTGGGAGAATTAACTACAGAACTTGGAAGGGCCGAGTTTATGTAGCAGTACTGATACTATTTTTAGCTTTCCTAACTTGTCTTGGAACTCACTACATATATGATGGCAGTGGTGCTGAAGGGCCATACCCAGTCAAGGGTAGGTACTCACAGTTCACGCTGTTAACTATGACATATGATGCCCGGCTTTGGAATCTGAAGATGTTTGTGGAGCATTACTCCAAGTGTGCGTCAGTGCGGGAGATTGTAGTTGTCTGGAATAAGGGCCAGCCCCCAGTGCAAAATGAATTGAAGTCAGCCGTTCCTGTCAGGGTCAGAGTTGAAGATAAGAACACTCTGAACAACAGATTCAGCATAGACAAAGAAATTAGGACGAGAGCTGTTATGGAGCTGGATGATGATATCATGATGCCATGTGATGACTTAGAGCGTGGGTTCAAAGTATGGAGGGAGCACCCTAATAGGATCGTCGGGTTCTATCCACGCCTTGCTGAAGGTACTCCACTGGAATACCGCAATGAGAGGTATGCTCGACAACAAGGAGGTTATAACATGATACTGACTGGAGCAGCATTTATGGATCATGGCTTGGCCTTTAAGAGGTATTGGAGCAAGAAGGCTGAGGTAGGAAGGAAGACTGTAGACAGTTTCTTCAATTGTGAGGATGTCCTTCTAAATTTCTTGTTTGTGAATGCAAGCTCGATGGGCACAGTGGAGTATGTGAAGCCAGCTTGGGCAATTGATATGTCTAAGTTTTCAGGAGTAGCCATTAGTCGAAACACACAAGCACATTATCATGTTAGGAGCAAATGCCTTGCTCAATTTTCAGAGATCTATGGGAACTTAACTGCTAAGATGTTTTTTAGCAGTCGAGGTGATGACTGGGATGTATAGTAACACATATAACTAAATGTCTCCGTTCATGAGAATTAACTAGCCTGATTAGCTAACTTTATAAGTTGGTAAAGCAGGGGAGCAGTAGTTCCTGCTACCCACTCTGTATATGTTTTAGCATATTATCCCTTTCTGAAGGTTTCCGACAGATTCTTTTTTTACGTGTTGCATCCTATGTTCCCATCCCACCTATATTCCATTACTGAATTCACCTTTTACCTTTACAATTGTTACTACCACTGTGCAAGTGTGCATGCAACTGCAACCATGTCTGAGTGGATGGTATGTTTTCTCCTTTCAGAGTACCAGAGGTTATTAGAAATGTTCTATTTCTTATTTGCAGTTGCAAAACTATATTACATGAAAAATGCTATTGGGAAACATAAAATGCAGGAATACTATGAATATCTATCACACTCCTTTCTGATTGGTATATATGTACTTTACATTTGCATGGTGTTTACCATGATCAATAACAATTAGCAAGCAAAATGAGCTTTTATTTTCCTACTATTTTTCCCTTGGCAAATGAGCCAAGGAAACTAAATCTACGTTTGTCAACTTCCAAATGCTGGTCTGCCTAATTATGGCACATGTTGGATGATAATCAAACCATGGTTCAAGAAATCATGAAATGACGGTGCTTGAGTCAAAACTTGTAGTTCTTCTTCAGGTAAACCACCACTTCTTGCTGCAACAAGTGCATTCAAGGGTCAATGTTCAGTTCTCATTCTAACAGTTCGTCTGTACTTTCAGGAGGGTCAGGTGTACAGTTAACTTACAATCAAGCAAAGAATGGCGCAGCCTGCTGCTCCGGGGAAAAGTGCATACCAAAATTGCAAGTTGTGAAACTTCGGACCATCAATGAACAAGAGAGGCAAGCTTGCAGCTGTAATCATCATGATAGAGGTGACGTTAAACTATTTTTCCTTGTTTCATTTCGTTGCGAAAAAAACAAGTCACAAATAAACAAGAGCTCGGTAAAACACAGTTAAAGACCACATATGCATATATTCCCGTAAACATACCAGACGGAATATTTATGTTGGGGGTTTACCTGGAGGGTGTGAAGAACCTGTGATGGTCATGAAAGCTATGGATGCAGAAAGAGCTGCACCCCTTGCTAACCAGCCAGGCCCAAACAATGAAAGGGCAAGAACACCGATTGCTGCACAACCAATCTGGGCGACGAACATATTATATTTCTGCAAGTTTTTGCCACCTGCTAGTGTTAGTATTGGTTATCAAGATTTGCTAGGTTCTCTGTAAGGCGAGTGGAAAGCTATAACATGGCAGTTACTACACTGAAAATGACCTGAAACATAAAAACTGCTGGCTTGTTGATGACTTGAGAGAGCAAGTGGAGTAGGGTGACGTCAACCAACTTCTACATGCCTACAGTATATCTCTCGAAACCAGATGATAGAAGTCTAAGCAAAATTCGAACTGTTCTAATACTTGGGCAGTAGTAACTGGTTGTGGATGGAGGGGTTAGAAGAATACTAGTATTTTGCGGAACTAACAGAAGAAGATGCTAGATGCATTATGCGCATATGGTTCCTTTGAAGCTAATCAATGCAATAGGTCATTCTAAATCTGCCCTAGGTTCCTAGCTGTGGTAGGAATATAAAAATTGCCAAGCTAAGTTTTTGGTGTTGACCACGAACCTTGGCAGCTGGTGAGGCTGGCGCGGTGAAAAGCACAGCGCAGACAGCTCCGAGAGGTGCAATTGTCAATGATACTCCCTTGAACGCCATCATCTGATCTATTCTCCCCAGCACTGCCATTGCCAGGAATGCACCTGCATGAGACCAACATGAGAGGGAAGCATGTCGATATGGAAGCTTTAACTTTTCTGGTAAGATCATGAAGGCAGACTCAAATAGCTGCCACATCGTCTGGAGGTTACCGTTGAACAGAGTGAATCCTATTGTACCTCTTTGACTACCGGAGAAGAACATGAAGATCCGGAGAAAGCAGGAGAGGGCAAAGAATCATCTTAAAGGCTTCAGACTCACCAGCTGAAGGCCAGAGGACATCGCTAGCGCTGACGCCGCTAGGCAACGCCGGCGTGGCGCTGGCCGTCGACGCCGCGACGACACATATGTCTCGCCTCCTGCTGCTCCCGCTCAAGCGTAGGGCGTTGCCGGTCGTACGCGAGACGACGAGATGGGCCTGCCTGCTGCCGCCATTGACGCGCAGGAGGACAGGTAAAGAGGGGGCGTGGGACGCCGCTGCCAGACATTGTGATGTTGCCCGTGCCCAGATGTCGCCGCAGCCAATGCCGGGCACCCTTTGGTGCTGCAGCAACGCCATGTTTTTTGTCTCTTCTCTCTTTCTCTCTCACTACCCCCTCTCTCTCTTCCCCCGAGAAGGCACGAGGTATTTAAATGGGTAAGATAAGGTGCGAGAGGAGGAGGAGGAGGAGGAGGATGGGGTGGAGAGAAAGGTGGATGGCCTCTTGGGTGGGCGAGGAGAGGGAGGGAAGCAGAGTCGAGGCAGGAGAGGGAGTCGGCTCAGCCCTTCACTGCCGTGGGGAGTCGCTCGCTGCTGTGCAGAAGAAATGCCAAATACTGTTAGTTTTAGGCGTGCGCCCGCGCCTCTCTTATCTTATTCCAAGTTGATCCCCTCAGTACGATTGCCGATTGGATCACCATGCCAGGTCTGGGATCCGCTGGTACTCGGCTCTTTCTTGCTCATCGCTATCTGCCCACGCCAGTGCTACCAAAATTATTGTGTCCTAATGCCAATGGTAGGTTCTCGGTGGCGGCATACTTCCACGTGCGGCACGCACCGGCCAATCCTAATTCAGCCTATTTTTTTTAATCACGGATCTGCTCTGGAGATACTTACACTTTGGGGAAAAGGGTGGTGATTGGTGAGTGCTGTGTTTGTTCGTTAAATTGTTGGTCAGGAAGATTCCTTCCTAGAGATAAATATTGGAGGGATTTTAAGATTTTCTTAATACGGAACGAAATATCTGTTCTGTGTATTTTGGCAGATGCCAAAGCTCTACAGTTCTGGCATTGCATGATTGCATCCGCAACAGGAATATTGGTGGCCGTAGCATCAATGGATGCTAAGAAGCTAGGACATGTGCCATTTACATTCTTTTATAACATATCAATTTTATTTCATTAGTTAATGGAGTTGTTAAGCGAGAAGCAATTGAAATTTCTTCGTGAGCGTCTCCGCATGTTCCCCTCATCTCTAGCTGTCAATACAACAGCGAGACCCAACACTTGCCATTGCCAACGGTGTCATGGTAGCGTTGTGTGGATTGCAACTGTGCTTTTGCTCATTGGTGTCTTGAGGTCACAGAGCTAATCGGTGTTTTTGATCATGCTGATCGACCGTTCTTGATCGGATGGGTGGTTGTGTCCGGTGCCTTGGTCTATCTCGGCAGCGCTCGTGATCCGTCGATTCTTGTAATCAGTTCTCTCGTTTTCTTTCATTATCTTGGGCGTTGGCGATGAATTAGAAGCTTAATACTCTCTCCGATCCATATTAGTTGACTTAAATTTGTCTATCTAGTACTAAAACTTGATTAGATACACGATGAATCTAAGTCAACTAATATGGGTCGGAGGGAGTAGCATTATCGGTCATAATGATTGGGTTATGGTAGCTTTCCAGAAGGTCAATATTTTTTAACTTGATCAATACACTCAAAGCCAATGGTCCTAATGAAATCATTAGAGTTATTATTGACAAGACACAAGCGTCACTTTGCGTGTGCAACTCAGGGTACCCAAAGCCTAGTTAACTAAAGTCTTTGGCATTCAAAACGTAGGGTCAAAAGGAAAAGTAGGAGAAAAATAATGGAACAACAGAAGCAGCAGAACAGTGTCAACCCCAAGAAGGGCGGCTCTTGGTACCAATCAAAGATCCCAACCACACTGCCGCCAGCCAGATCATAAACAAGTCAGCAATCGGTATCCCAGAACATCGTACCCCAGCGAGCGAGCAACGGCAATCAGTCAGGGCTGGCTTGCGCGTCAATAACGCCACTAGCTAAAAAAGAAGATACTCCTCAGCTTGCCCAGGTTTCCGAGTTCCTTCAGAAGAAAAAACGGCACAGGTGCGGTACTTGATTGAGTAACTCTGACCAGATCCGGTATCTATGAAAAATCTTTCTGGAGATGCCTCTGAGCGAATCAGATGCAAAAACATAAGGATCTGTTTAACTTTTACAGGATTTTAGTTTAGAAAAGTACTTCCTCCGTTTTAAAATATAAGATGTTCTAACTTTATGAAGCAAATGTATCTAAACTACTTTTAGTATGTAGGTTCACTCGGTTTTGGAGTAAATCTACACACTAAAAAAAGTCTAGATACATTTTTTTTATAAAAATAAAACATCTTATATTTTAAAATGGAGGGAGTACACGCCAGATTGAGAAGGAGGACCGACGGGAAACCGCATGATGATACGACAGTCGTTGTGGTCACGTATGTTACATTGATCGACTGCTTTAAAACAAATTCTGATGATCACCTTGCTTGACTTTCAGTTATAACAACCCGGGTATATATTTGCAGTTTAGCTTTGAGATGTTTATGTTTACCGTATGGCTTGTTTGGGTGCCAGACTGGACTTATAAATTTCAAGAAAACTTGCATACAAAATACAGAACAAATTAACCATGTAAAAGGGAAAGGTCAAGTGCTACCAAAATTATTATGTCCTATGCCAATGGTAGGTTCTCGGTGGTGGCATACTTCCACGTCCAGCACGCACCGGCCAATCCAAATTCAGGCTATTTTTATCACGGACCTGCTCTGGAGATACTTATACTTTGGGGAAGGGTGGCGATTGGTGAGTGCTCTGTTTGTTCGTTAAATCGGTCAGGAAGATTCTTAAAGAAAAATATTGGAGGGCTTTTAAGATCGCATCAGTGGAGATATTTGATTATTTGCCCCCAATTTACTCTAAAATTTGATCATTTGCCATGTTGACCACCACATGTCAGTGACACAAGGTGTGGCAAATGATCAAATTGCAAAATAAAACGGAGCAAATCGTCACACACCCCCCGCATCAATGGATGTTAAGAAGCCAAGACCAACCATTTACATTGTTTTACTCATAGCAAATTTTATTTAATTAATTGATGGAGTTGTTAAGCGAGAAGCAATCGACGTCTCTTCACGAGCGCCTCCGCATGGTCCCCTCGTCTCTAGCTGGTGCCAATCCATCAATGGGAGGTAGGAGAATTGGCAACGCCGCCATGGTGGATCATGCTGATCGACAGTTCTTGATTGATCTGATGGATGGTTGTCCGGTGCCTTGATCTATCTTGGTACCGTTGGAGCTTCGTTGATTTTTTTAATCAGTTCTCTCGTTTGCCTCTTTCGTGATCTTGACCGTCTTTGATGATTTGGCGACGAATTACAAGGCTAATAGAGTAGCATTTTCGGTCATAGTGGTTGGGTTGTGGCAGCTGCTCAGAAGATCAATATTTTTATTTGATCAATACACCCAAAATCAATAATAATGGTCTAAAGAAAGCATTAGAGTTATTATTGACAAGACACGAGAGTACTTTGCGTGTGCAACTCAGGGTATCCAAAGCCTAGTTATTATGGTTGAACAGACCTAAGTATAAAGTCTTTGCCATTCAAAACCGATGATCAAAAGGAAAAGTACGAGAAAAATAATCGAACAACAGAAACAGCACCGTGTCAACCCCAACCCAAGATAGGCGGCTCTTGGTACGATCAAAGATCCAACCACAGTGCCGCCAGCTAGATCATAAACAAGTTTTTTTTAACAGTAGATCATAAACAAGTTGACAATCGGTATCCCAAAACATCATACCCAGCGAACGACCAATGGCAATCACTGGAGCCGGGCAAAGATTGCCGTAATAGAGCTTGTTGTAGTAAACGGACGGGAAGTCGTCGTGCTAAGACCCCGAAAGACCAGCGCACCAGAGTAGTAACCATCATCGAAGATGAAAATCATAAATCGAAAGAGACTGACCTCAAACCACACTAGATAATACAAAAAATGACCAGATCCCAAGGGATCTGTTGGACACATGACTCCATGTGTCCTCCATTGGAGCTAGGTGTGGTACTTGATTCAGTAACTCTAACCAGATCCGGTACCTGTGAACAAATCGTTTTGGAGATGATGCGAATCGGATGCAGAAACACGCTTCTGCCGAGTCACGTTGTTATTCCAAATTCTGATCACCAATCTCTCGTTTATCGCTCATCTATTATTTCAGGTTGTTGTGAAATCCGTGACTGATGGAGAACTCATGTATGCCTCCACTCGCCTTAAGTCTTTTGTTGTTGACATTCTAATAGCTTCCACTCAAAATCATGCATATGTATATGCAACACAACTCATTCACTTTGAGACATTTATCTAAGGCAAGTTAGGTTGCCACACGTCCTCAGTTGGATGTTATAAAGTGAAATACAATTAACAAATTTATTTTTATTCCATATTTCAATTTATGTTCGACGTCCTATATATGTACTAGTAAAATGCACGTGCTTTGCATGTAAATACATGTTCTTTTTTTGCTCGCACCAATCTTACCTTATTCAAGGCATAATAGTTGTTAATTTTGAAGTTTGGTATAACCTTGGTTGACTTATAAAAACTATTTCTCGCCTATTTAGAGGTAGCAAAGACGAAGACAAACTAAGGGTATAGCAGCATGATCCGAGCCTTCATTGGAAGGAATGTTTAAGTTTTGTCTATTGTCTTCTCCACCTCTCAAATAGTATGTCAAATTACCAACATCTCCAATGGTGCAAGAGTCATGACTAGTTTGATCATATCGGTAAATGTTTTTGTCACATGTTTAAAACTAATGCTTATTTGGAAACAAATATGTGTTTTTTAATGTCACAAAATATTTACGAAAGGATCTCTTCACCGACCAGATTTTGTTTCCATTATAGGATAAAACAAACTCTGCATCGTCAAAATTAGTCTATAGCACAAGAAATGGTTCGACCACAATAACATTATACAAGGACCTCATGTCTAATGCACAATAACAGACTAATCTATAATGAAAACTGACATGCAATGGACGTGTTAATTTAATTTGTGATAGTCGGGTGTAGTTTTCTACTTGTAAATGTACAATGTTAATACGGAAACATACAATATACATCTTGTCTCTGGAGATCTGTGATAAAACGTTTCTATATATTAAAATCTTCTAGAATCATAATGTTGTCATGGAAGACAATATTAAGTACATTTCTTAAGGGTACCACAGTTTTTACATTGTCATAGTTTTAAATACATTTACTAATGTTACCACAAGAATAGCAATAAAATAGTTACAAGTACTCCCCGACCCATATTAGTTGACTCAAGTTTGTCTAGATCCATATGTATCTAGTCTAGATGCATCCGTATCTAGACAAAGTTGAGTCAACTAATATGGATTAGAGAGAGTTTCTTTTTTGCAAGGAAAAAATATTTACAAGTTAAAGACCATAAATTGTATTTACATACAGATGGACTACTTGGACTACTACGTATATGATTAACATTTCAAAAATTCTACAACAACTGATTAGATGGATGGATGATCTAGTGCATAAGGTGACTATCGACATAGACAAAACGGCCACGTTTAATGGTGGCAGTATTTGCTTCCAGGCCATAAAAAAATTGCAGATAAAGGACGCATGTGACATGGGCCCTCAACTCCTGTCTACCCCACGATAGGTCTGGACCTATTCTGCCTGAACAGTGGACGGATGGCATATTCCGTGTTCATCCCGAAGTGTCCAGTAGCTTCTGTGCTAGTCCAGCAGCGCGAGAGTGGTGGGGTGGCGAATCCAAGCGTCGAGAGCCATCAAATCTAACGCATCATGGTTTGATAAGCGGCACACAACAACTCCAACCTGCCAATGAACGGTTCAGATCACTCCAAGGGTGCATTGGCTGGGAGTACAACAGAGTGGTAAATCTAAATTTAAAAACTCGTGTACTATATATATAAATAAATAATAATATATATATATGTATATGTATATCAAACCTCTTATTGTCTTCCAAAATCAATTCAACACAAACACATGAAGCTCATATAAAGGTTGTTTGAAAATTATCCGTACATGGAACATGTGAGTGATTTTGTTTACTATAATTACTGTACTTGCTCATCCTTGTAATTTATGACATGAACATGGGTTCCATTGTGAAATATCGTGTGAAGGACCAACCATAATTTAATATTCTTATATTGTTCGACATCCTCATCCCAAATCATATGATTAACCTTTATCATATAGGAATTGGTTTTTATAAGGCGTTTCTCCATACGAGGACGTGCAATGAATCCAAGTTACTTAGAAGATACACGAGACATATGATAGTAATGTATGTTGGTAGTGGTTAATTTGATGAGATGAACAATTTACTGGAGCCATCAATCTTGATGTCATTTTTTGTTTTGGTTGTTTGACGTCTACAATAATCAATGGAGGTCTTTCCACTTCAACAATTTGGTGGGTGGAGAATCAAGTAGATATATTGACATCTTCTTCATTGTATTGACTCAATTAACACATTTTACTAATAGGAACTAATGCTTTCCAATGCTGCAACACTTGTGTTTTCGTACTTGCATGCTTTGGATGATGCTGAAGTAACTACGATAAGGAGATCACTGCATAGCGATAATCATTCCCTTGCTCTACCTTTTCCTTTTTAAGTCATTCTTTCAAAAAACAATGGCTAGAAAAGGTACTAAACCCAAAGAGTTTCCAATTGTTGGATTTGCATCAGTTTGCATGACGTTCTGGAACATGATGCTCTACACATCAATCTAATTTCCCACAACACTATACAAGTATACATATATTACTATTGTTCACCACATTTTTACCAGTATAGTTAGGTTACAATTTTGTTATAAGAAAGGAATATGGTCGATCTCGTGTAAACAACAACTACAATGTTTATAATCTAAAAAATAATGTGTTTCCTTATGATAATTATGCTTTACATGGTCCCCACTTCAGCGTATTGAAAGGCCTACTATGGGTGTAAACCATTGGAGATGGTAGTACAAGTTTTGTTCAACCGATTTGGCTGACAGTTTAGCAACACGGTTAGGGTTGTCTAATTATTACAAGTAATTTTTTGGGTGCAATGAAGCATCCTATCTTCTTTGTTATCTTTTTGTATTTGACTTAAGACTTTTCCATAACATGGGCGAAGGAAGCAATTGGTGTAGAACCTAGGGGAATTGCCACCATACAACAACAAAAACTATGATCCCTGGTGGAGAAGGGTTTGGGAGAATGACAATGAGATTCCAGGCAATTGCTACGAGATTGGATGAATTGCTGGAGTTGTTAGCATTTAGGCATCCTTACTTTTCTCTAGTGTATCGACTATTATATCTAAACCGTCTCACATTTTCTTGCTCTCTTTAATTTTTCTTTAGATCCTCATTTTATCACATTTGAATGTTCAAAGGGATGCAAAGAACATCACACAAGCCAAACAGGGTGTCCTTAATCTAAGCTCTACGAGCAAGGATGAACATGTTGACAATCTGATGTCACTCCCATGAGATAGAGTTGTAGATTGATAGCTATGACCAAGGCTTCACGGCACAACAAAGCTTCTTGATCTTGCATATGTGGTACATGCCCTAGTCCTGATTGCTGAATTTTCACTACTCATACCAAAATTGTTTCTGGATGGAACCGAAGAAGTTTGAAGTTTCATGGCTGGCTGCGTCCAACACGGGAGTCCACACCAATCCACACAACAACTACCGGTTCTGATTTGGAGAATAAATCACGACCGACTGACTTGATAGTTCCTCTAATAGGATTCCTTCTTCTCGATGCCTCTGATTCTCAAGAGAGATTTTACCCACGACACTACATGCTATGATTTGTCTTGTTTGGTCGAGAAGAAACATTTGGAATAGGCAACTAACTAGATCAACACATGTAGTAGAGTTTTGAATTATAAATGAAAGCTAACTCATGCTATAGCCTCACCTTCCGTTGGTTTAGCCACTTTATATAGACATATATTCAAAATTGACAGGCATGAAACTGAGATCATGCATGCCCAACGTTCTACTAGTGATAAAGCCACATTGTGGGGTCATATATAATTTGGGTTTAGCATCAATAGTTGCTCCTCTGCATGGTAGGTTCATCTTTTTTGTGTGTATTGACTAGGACTGATAAATAGATATGCATGTGACATATATGGTGCAGGTATAAAGTAATGTCCTGTGTTTACAACCTGAGTGATGTACCTACATAATTGTGTGTGCATGAACCGACCGTCGGTGGGTGCGTACTTAAAATCTACAAACATGTATGCTTGAGAAGACTTCACATCAAACTTGAATCCACGTGTACATGACTAACTCCAAAGGTCCCGAGTTCTTTCCAGCTTGCTTCCTAGCGTTTCTTTCGGAAAATGGATGAACAATTGCGAGGAACTGATATGATTTACTGGAACAAGACATTTCTTTTACTCAAACAATACACTCAAAATCAGTAGTCTAAAGAAAGCATTTAGAGTTATTATTGACAAGACACAAGAGTACTTTGCGTGTGCAACTCAGGGTATCCAAATCCTAGTAGTTATTATGGTTCAACGGACCACATTCAAAAATGAGGGTCAAAAGGAAAAGTACGAGAAAATAATCGAACAACCTTAGCCCACTCCAGGTTGATGAGGGACAACGAGGTTGAGCAGATGAAGAGTGGTTTGTTTGGCAGGGAGCACGCGCGACCGGAGAACGAGCACGAGTGAAGACCTCGTCTCCACGAACGAGCACGAGTGAAGACCTCGTCTCCACGAGCGACAGGAAAGCGAGCACGACAGAAGCACTTCCGATGACCAGGACAACGACATGCAATGCATATGAAGGGGTCATGACAAGTGATGACCTGGTGCTCACACACGAGTCACCAAAAACATCTCCCTCGAGCCCAACGCTTGAAGACGAGACTACGCTCGAAACCTTCCTTTCGAAGCAAAGGCGATGGCTCGCGGCCGGGGCGGCCGCCCAGATCCACCTACACCCAGCCTTCCTCGTCGCCATCAGCGGAAGCTGCAGTGCCTCGAGAGTAGCCAACAGCATCCGCGGTGCGTTTGCAGCGGTCTTGGTGGCAGCCTATGCTTGGGGTCCAACTCCCCTTCATCGTCAACGACATCAGCAACCTAGACCCGCAAAGGCGTGTTAGAGGGGCCAAGAGGATACGGAGTGGCCGGCTTCGTCTTGGGCTACAACTACTCCTCACGCTCAGTGGCGTCGACAGCTGCAGCGGCGGATGGAGCCAGCAGCGTTGGGGAGGGGGCTCCTCCTCGTCTTCCTCCTCGTCCTCCTCGGCGGCAAATACCCACAAAGAAGGACGCGACGCCATGGCGGGGACTGGCGGAGTCAGAGCTGCTAGCACGAAGAGGGGCGCGGGCACAGTCGGCTTGGCCTCCAGCACCAGCACGAGCCCTCCACCTACCTGAGCGGATCAGCCCAGCGACTACCGCGATGGGGACAAAGGCACCCTCTCTAGGCCGGAACGAGCAGTTGGCGGGGCTAGCTGCCAGCAGACAGCTTGGAGGACGGCGCTACGGGAGGTGCGAGGCCGCCAACGCCCAACACGCTGGCAGGCTTCACCTCAGGGAGCGGCGTGGGGCCCCAGTCGCAACAGGCGTGGGAGTGGCCGGAGCAAGGAGATCCGACCGACAGTGGATGAGTGCTCATGTGGGCGCAGGCGTGTATGCGAGAACCATCGTTTGTATTTGCATTATAATTTATTGGATGTACTCTCTCCGTCTTAAAATATAAGATGTTTTAGATTTGTGAAGCAAATGTATCTAGAATTCTTTTAATATGTAGGTTTACTTAGATTTAGAGTGAATCCACACACTAAAAAAGTCTAAATACATTTTTTTCACAAACCTAAAACATCTTACATTTTAAAATAGAGGGAGTAGTAGATTTAGTTACTCTCACAGATCCACTGCCGATGAACAAATCATTCAGAGCCGATGAACAAATCATTCTGGAGATGCTGCGAATCGAATACAGAAACACGCTTCTGCTGAGTCACGTTGTGATTCCAAATTCCAATCACCATAAACTGGCTCCGGTGATTCTGCTGTTAGAAAAACAAAAAGGATTTTTTTTAACTTTTACATGATTTTTAGTATAGAAATGCACATGAGAGATTGAGGAGGAACCAGGGAGAACTGCATGATGGTACGATAGCGTTGTGGTCATGTATGGTACATTGATCAATTGCTTAAAAATAAAATCTGATGAGCACCTTGCTTGACTTTCGAATAAAAATAATACCCATTGTTATAACAACCATGTTATATTGTATTTTAGTTATGAGATGGCTTGTTTGGGTGCCAGACTAGACTTAAATTTTTTAAGAACACTTGTATACAAATACAGGATAAATAAACCATGTAAAAGAGAAAGGTCAAGTCATCTGCCCCACTAAAAGTATCATAGCAATTATCTCATGCATTAACATTGATATAGAATTAATGTAGTTAATAATATTGTCCAAACATACACCTAAAGAGAACATTATTCCACTTCAGTAGGAATATGTTCACCAGATGTGTCTTGCCACACTTTGGCTTGGAAAAATGTGGCGTGAACCCTTCACTGTTGGACTATTGTTAAAGATCGTGTGTATGAAAATGAAAGACCAGTATCAATACCGTTCATGGCCGATGACGTGAACCAATCTCTAGTTTATCTCTCCTCCATTACTTCTGGTTGTTGTGAAATACGTGACTGACCGTCAACTCATGTATGCCTCCACTCACCTCAAGTATCTTGTTGACATTCTAATAGCTTCCACTCAAATCATGCATATCTATATGCAACA
This sequence comes from Avena insularis, assembly GCA_023614405.1. Classification (NCBI taxonomy): domain Eukaryota; kingdom Viridiplantae; phylum Streptophyta; class Magnoliopsida; order Poales; family Poaceae; genus Avena; species Avena insularis. Next base: position 302,235,970 of record CM042691.1, read on the forward strand.
CAAACCATTCACTTTGAGACATTTATCTAAGGCGTGTTGGGTTGCCACACGTCCTCATTTGCATGTTATAAAATTAAATACAATTAACAATTTTTTGTTCCATATTTCAGTTTATGTTGGACATCCTATGTATGTATATCAAACATTCAAACATATTATTGTCTTCCAAACTCAATTCAACACATACACATGAAGCTCATATAAAGGCCATATGAAAATTATCCCTAGATGGAACATGTGAGTGATTGCTTTTCCTATAAATAATTATACTTGCTCATCCTTGTAATTTATGTTACGAACGTGGGTTCCATTGTGAAATATCGTGTGAAGGACCAACCATAATTAATATTCTTATATTTTCGATATCCTCATCCCAAATCATATGATTAACCTGTATCATATAGGAATTGGTTTGTATAAGGTGTGTCTCCCTAGACTTCTTTCAAATTATTGGAGAGTATACGAGGACCTGCAATGAATCTAAGTTTTGCTTAGAAGATATGCGAGACATACAATGGTAATGTATGTTAGTAGTGGTTAATTTGATGAGATAAAAAATATCATGAGCCATCAATTTTGATGTCATTTTTTCTTTTGTTTTTTATTTGCTTTGGTCGTTTCATGTCTACAATAATCAATGGAGGTTTTTGCACTTCAACAATTTGGCGGGTGGAGAATCAAGTATATATATTGACATCTTCATTGTCTTAGCTCAGTTAACACAATTTACTGCTAGGAACTAATGCTTTCCCAATGCCACAACACTTGTGTTTTCGTATTTGCATGCTTTGGATGATGCTTAAGTAACTATGACTAAACACTTCACAGCGACAATCATTCCCTTGCTCTACCTTTCCTTTTTAAGTCATTCTTTCGAAGAACAATGGCTAGAAAAAGGTACTCATCAACACACAAAAAACTCACTAACACAAAACTGAACCCTAAGGGTTTGCAATTATTGGATTTGCATAAGTTTGCAGGGGAACATGCTCTACATATCAATCTAATTTCCCACAACACTATACAGATATTACTGTTGTTCACCCCATATTTATAAGGATATTTAGGTTACAATTTTTTTATAAGAAAGGAATATGGTCGATCTCATGTAAACAACAAAAATACTTCTTTGCCTTGTGCTTTAAGTGGTCCCCACGACAACGTACTGAAAGGCAGAACCTTCTCGACTACTATGGGTGTAAACCATTGGAGATGATGTTTTATTCAACTGATTTGGCTGACGGTTTAGCAACACAATTAGGGTTGCCTAATTATTACATGTAATTTTTTGGGTGCAATGAAGCATGCTATGTTCTTTTTTATCTTTTTGTATTTGATTTTATACTTTTCCATAACATGGCCATAGGCGTCAATTGATGCATAGCCCAAGGAAATTGCCTCCATACAACAACAACAAAAACTATGGTCCCTGGTGGAGTAGGGTATGGAGAGAATGGCAATGAGATTCCGGGCAATTGCTATGAGATTGGATGAATTGCTAGAGTTGTTAGCATGTAGGCATCCTTACTTTTCTCAACTGTATCGACTATTATATCTAAACCAAGTTGCACATTTTTTCTTACTCTCTTTAAACTTTATTTAGATCAACATGCTCGTTTTTATCAGATTTGAAAACTACAAGGGATAAAAATAGCTTCACATGAGCCAAATAGAGTGTGCTTAATCTAAGCATCACGAGCTAGGTTGAACATGTCCTGGTGAAAATTGCTCAACTTCAGTAACTCATGCAAAAAAATAGTTTTGGAGGGAACTGCCAAAGTTTGACGCATCTTGGTTGGCTGCGTCCAGCACGGGAGTCCACATCAATCCACACGTCAACTAATCTTTCAGACACCAAGAATAAATCACAACCAATTGACTTGATAGTCCCTCTAATATGCCTCCTTCTTCTCGATGAATCCTATTCTCAAGGGAAGATTTCACATACAGGACTGCAAGCCATAATATGTTTTGTTCGGTCGAGAAGAAATATCCCAAACGGAAAACTGAATAGATCAACATGTGTAGAGTTTTGAATACACAAATGAAATTCAACTCAAACTCTACCCTATCTTCCGTACTGCCACTTAATTTAGACATCATGCAAACTGAGTTCATGCATCTCCAATATTCTACTAGTGATAAGGCCACATTATGTGATTATATAATTTGGGTTTGGTATCAGTAATGACTCCTCCGCGTGGTAGGTTCATTTTTATATATTAGTTCACCGAACGGACAAGTAGATATGCATGTGAGAGATATGGTAGTACAATGGCATGCCTGGTGTTTACAACCCGAGTGATATACATATAGAATTGCTTGTCTATAGGAACTGATTCGTCAATTCATGTTTTTTTAAAGGAATGTGATAGAAACCGATCGTCAATTCATGTTTGTGGGTGCATACGGTAAATATACATACATGTATGATTGAGAAGACTTCACAACAAACTTGAATCCACTTGTCCATGAACAACTCAAAATATTAACGTGTTTTTTCTAGCTTGTTGTAATTTTCCTTTTTAAGATTCTATACATGCATTCTTCAGTTTTATTATGGCCGGAAAAGTTACTCACCCATGGACAAAAACAAACTGATTAACGTGATTCTGAACCCAAAATAGTTTCTAGGGGTGGGATTTGCAGTAGTTTATGTAAATTCTAGGACATAATTCTCTATACATCAATCTGATTTCTCACAACACTACACAAATATTATACTACTACTATTCATTTATTACTTTATCATGAAACATAGGTTACAATTGTGTTGGTCAGTCTTATGTAAATAATAATAACAATAACATTTCGCCTCGTGTTAACTAAACTCTACATGATCCTCACGTCAACTTAAGGAAGCACGGAAGGTTCTAGACTATAGACACAAGAAAAGCTAGAACTATGGAAGGATTTATACGGAGAAGTTCTACTGGACAACCTGGGAATAATAGGTAGGATCAAATCTGTTTTTCATCCATGATTTTCGGGTTATAATCGTTCTGCGTGATTCCCCACATCAGTCCGTAAGGTGGATTCCGTAAAATTTGCCTATAGATGTAGCGTTACTCCTACAGACACAACCACTTGGAAATGGCAGCACATGCTTTGATGAAACAATTTGGCTGATGTTTTAGCAACACGATTAGTGCTGCATAAGTGGCTACATGCAATATATTTGTGCATAATGAAGCCTGTGTTTATATTTTTTGTCTTCTGTGTTTCCCTTTAGAGTTTTCAATAAAATTGTTGTAGACGCCAATTGATGCAGAGGCCAGAGCATTGCATCCTTATTAAAAATGAATACACTCTATGGTGGAGTTGGGTTTGAAGAGAATGGTGTGGGATCACAGGAATTGCTACGAGATTGGAGGAATTGCTCAAGTTCTTCTCTACAAGTCGTAGACATTAACCGTTACTTTATCAAGTATATCAGCTCTTACATCTAAACAAAATGGAACATTTTATTCTTTATATCGTTATTTTTTTAATCAACATGACTGTTTTAATTAGATTTGAAATGATGTTCAAAGGGATATAAAACACATTAGACGAGCTAAACATGTCTTCCTTAATCTAAGCGATCTTAGCTAAGTTGGAGTTGTCTAGGACATCACAGTCAGATGTTACTGCGATAGGCGCTCAACCCGGAGATCAATAGCTAGGGCTAAGGCTTCACGACACGCCACAACTTCCTTGACGGGTCCTTCTCTCTATGATACATGGCCTAGTGCTGGTCGATTGCTGAATTTCTAGAATTCATGCCAAAACTGCTGAAACTATTTTCCGATGGTAAAACCACACTTCGGCGCAACTCGGTTAGCTGCGTCCAACACCGGAATCCATATCAATCCATACATCAATGTGTGGTCCTGTTGTTGAGAATAAATCACAACCAACTGAATTGATAGTTCCTCTAATACTCTAGTTTTTTCTCGATGCCTCCGATTCTCATGGGAAGATCTCATGTATGGCAATGTGGGCTATAACTTATGTTGTATTGTTGAGATGAAATATCTAGAACGATAAAATAACTAGATCAACATATGTAGAGTTTTGAATTAAAAAACAAATTCAACTCAAACTTTGTATTCATCTTTCGTTGTTCCTGGCACTTCATATAGACAAGTATCTAAATTAACTAGCATGCAACTCATGTCATGAAAGTCGAGCTGTCTACTAGATATAAGGCCACACATAGTAAAGAGTAACATTGTAACATAGACTAGTATATATAATTTGGGTATGTCATAGTAATTACTCCTTTGCATGGTAGGTCCACCTTTTTTCTGTATTCACCAACCGAACTAACAAACTGATATGCATGTAACATAATTGGAGGTATAAAGATAAGCTCGTGTTTAGAACTCTAGTGATATACCTACATAATTGCATACATGTATGAACCGGTAATCAATTCACATTGGTGGGTGCACTTTAAATACTACTATATACATATGCTTGAGAAGATCGACTTCCCATCAAACATGAACCCACTTTTACATGATCGAAACTCCAAAGGCTCATGTGTTCTTTCCTAACTTCCTTCTTAAGTTCTTTTAGAAAATGTGTATGAACTGTCCGTGAATTCACGAGTTGGTTGGTGCATATATATACTTTAGACATCAAATGATGCATGCTTGAGAAGATCAATTTCATATCAAACTTGAACACACTTTTCCATGACCAACTCCAAAGGTTCCTGAGTTCTTTTCCCACTTGGTTCCTAAGTTGTTTCATAAAATGTGTATGAACCGGCCACCAATTCATGTTTGTTAGTACGAAAATTGTATACACAACATAAATGCTAATGTATATGTAGTTTCCAACATATATAACACTAAATCGGTAAAATATAAATATTGTTCTAAATTGAATCTAATAATACTAATTTAATGTCATTAATACTCCTGATTTTGATAAAATTTATCAAATCTTTATTTTTTGACTTAAGTGAACGCTAAAATTAGTCTAATTTATAGACGGGAAACTATTAACCCTTTGGGTTCATCCATTCGCCCACGACCCATGTCCATCGGTGGGCTGGGACTATCGAAACATGCTCGGAGAATTTTTCCCGCACGGGCCCGCGAGTCGGGTCGAGCCAGCACACAAACTTGGCCAATGGGCCGCCTCTTCGCATGTCGGCCTGTGAGCACGCAAAAAAGCCTGCCACAGCCCGCCGCGTGCCGGCCCGTGAAACACCGGGGCCACAGCTTCAGGCACACGGGCTGGCCCGACACGACCCTTTTAGCATATACTGTAGGGCTTCGTAGCATGGAAAACAAAAATTTTCTACCGCATACAAACAAACAAGCCAAGATCTACCTACTAGATTGTAAAAACGAGTCGATGGAATAACTCACCCTCGAAGATTCCAAAGTGTTTAACGAGAGCGGATTCTCGTGGGTGATGTAGTCGTACTCTTCCCGATCTCAAGATCGCGTAGACGATCCTTCCGGCGCTGCGTTCCGGCAGCTCTCCCTTGATCGGTCACGTTGATTTTCGATGAAGACCTTCCTCTCCCTTGTTCCAGCAGGCAGCGGAGGTTGTAGCACTCTCCTCGCGATTCCGCAGCTGGCAAGCGTGGTACCCGAGCGGAGGGAGATCTCGCAGGGCTTCGCCTTAAGCCGAAGCGAGTATGGTGGACTATGAGAGAGCCCTCGGTGTTCTAGGGTTTAGACACACCGAGGAAGAGGTGCTAGGGCCGGCGGCTAGGGCTTGGAGGTGCCCAAGTCGGCGGCTAGGGGAGAAACCCTAGGGGGCGGCGGCGGCTATGGAGGGCGGCGGCTTCTAGGGTTTAGAGGTGGGGATCTTGTGTGTCTAGGAGGGGAGCCCTGCCCCTCCTTATATAGGTGGAGGGGCCGGCCAAGGGGAGGGGAGTCCCTCCCCAACTCGGCTTGGAGGTGGGCCGGTGGTGGAGGGGAGGAACTCCTCCCCAACTCGGTTTCCACCTCCCTCTCCACTTCCCAAAAATAGCCGTTTGACTTTCAAATTGGCGTTTGACTTTTCAAACAAGGATTTGATTAAATCCTCTATTTTGTTCAGCGATGACACTTAGTACATGATGAAATCATACCAACTTGATATAACACATTCATGTACCCTTCCCCTCCGGAGTGCCGGACATTCCGGAACCTTCTAGAACATTCCCGATGAAAACACCGGAACCATTCCCCAACTCCGAAACAGGACTTTCCTTATATGAATCTTATTCTCCGGACCATTCCGGATCTCCTCGTGATATCCCGGATCTCATCCGAGACTCCGAACAACATTCGGTCTCTTTCTTTGCTAGCTTCCGTTTATTCTGCAGCACCTGTTTCGAGTTACAAATATGAGCAACCGAACCAGTATCAAATACCTAGGCACTACTACGAGTACTAGTGAGATACACATCAATAACATGTATATCGGATATACCTTTCTTCTTGATGTTTCCGTTCTTCAAATCCGCCAAGTACTTTGGGCAATTCCGCTTCCAGTGACCTTCTCCCTTGCAGTAAAAGCACTCAGTATCAGGCTTAGGTCCAGCCTTGGTCTTCTTCGTTGGCGTGGTAACTTTCTTACCACCCTTCTTGAAGTGTCCCTTTTGCTTAGACTTGCCTTTCTTGAATTTGGTGGTCTTATTGACCAACAACACTTGGTGCTCTTTCTTGATCTCCATACGCAGATTTCAACATGGCAAAGAGTTCTGGCAACGTCTTGTTCATGTTTTGCATGTTGTAGTTCATCACAAAGTTCTTGTAACTTGGTGGTAGTGATTGGAGGACACGATAAATCCCCAAAGCATTAGGAATCTCTATACCCAAGCTTTGAAGTTTGTTTGCATGCCCAGACATCTTAAGCACATGCTCACTAACGGAGCTGCCCTCTTCCATCTTGCAGTTAAAGAACTTTTCAGAAGCCTCATAGCTTTCAATTGCCGCATGAGTCTCAAAGATCAATTTGAGATCCTCGACAATATCATATGGGTCTGAATTCTCAAACCTTTTCTGAAGCTCGATTCTAAACCATACAAGATAGCACCTTGAACTATGGAGTCTTGAGTCTTAGTGAGGTAAACATTCTTTACTTCATCGGCAACATCATTGCAGTGGGTCACCCAGCGGTGCATCCAGCACATAAGGTCAAATTACCAGCTGTGAGGACAATCCTCAAATTGCGGAACCAATCCGCGAAGTTGCTTCCATTGTTTTTCAACTTTTCTTTCTCTACGAAGGCATTAAAATTGATGGTAGGGGCTGCCATTGATCTACAACATATTTGCAATAGTTTAGACTAAGTTTATGACAAATTGAGTTCAAATTAATAATAAAATTAATCTAGGTGAACTCCCGCTCAAAACAATATCCCTCACATTGTTTTAGTGATCACACGAACCAAATCCACCACATCAACACCGATCATCACGAGTTGATATAGTTTCAATGGCGAACAATCGACATGTTCATCATATCTACTATATGATTCATGCTTTACCTTTCGGTGATCCGTGTTCGAGACCATATACGTACATGCTAGGCTCGTCAAGATCAAACCTTAGTTTCCGCATGAGCAAATCTGGCTTGCTCACGTTGTATACACTTGCGGAATCTAACACACCCGATCATCACGTGGTGCTTCGAAACAACAAGCTTTAGCAACGGTGCTAACTAAGGGTGAACACTTTATGACTTGAAATTCATGTGCATGAGGGATCATCTTATAATGCTACCGTCGTCTACTAAGCAATACAAGATGCATAAAGGATTAACATCACATGCAATTCATAATATGTGATATGATATGGCCTTTTCTTCTTTGTGCTTCCGATCTCCATCTTTAAGCACGAACATGATCTCCATCATCACTGACATTGCATCAAGGTCAATGACGCTTCTTCATGGTTGTCGTCCACCGGCTTCAACTATTACAACTACTTTGAATATACACGCGAGTCTTAACATAAATTAAATATAACCATATGGCTCCTGCCGGTTGCCAACTTACAATAAGGATCATTGCATACATCAAATATAATCACAATCATGGCCATATCACATCACTGCACACCCCTGCAAAACAAAGTTAGACGCCTCTACTTTCTTTGCATGTTTTACGTGGTGTGGGGCTTTCAATAAGTGTCGTTCTAACTTACGAACAAGAACCACAACATTGATACTAGCATTGTTAATCACCCGTTGTAAATTGAATCTTAACTATGCTAGGAGAAACAGGCACCCGCAAAGCCACTTATGCAATACAAGTTGCGTGTCAAGCGTGGAGCAAGTCTCATGAACGATGTCATGTAAGGTTAGCCCGGGCCGCTTCATCCCAACATCCCGCAAGATGCAAAGTACACAAGAAGCAATCGACAATAAAAGCATCAACGCCCACAATGACCATTGTGTTCTACTCGCAATGATCTACATATAGACACGTACGATACCCTTTGTAGGGTTTCGTAGCATGGAAAACAAAAATTTCTACGCATACAAACAAACAAGCCAAGATCTATCTACTAGATTGTAGCGAGTCGATGGAATAACTCACCCTCGAAGATTCCAAAGTGTTTAACGAGGCGGATTCTCATGGGTGATGTAGTCGTACTCTTCCGATCTCAAGATCGCGTGACGATCCTTCGGTGGCCTCGGCAGCGCTCCCTTGATCGGTCACACGTTCGGTACTCGACGAAGACCTTCCTCTCCCTTATTCCAGCAGGCAGCGGAGGTTGTAGCACTCTCCTCGCGATTCCGGTAGCACAACGGCGTGGTACCGGAAGCAGAGGGGAGATCTCGCAGGGCTTCGCCTTAAGCCGGAGCGAGTATGGTGGACTATGAGAGAGCCCTCGGTGTTCTAGGGTTTAGACACACCGAGGAAGAGGTGCTAGGGCCAGCGGCTAGGGCTTGGAGGTGCCCAAGTCGGCGGCTAGGGGAGAAACCCTAGGGGGCGGCGGCGGCTATGGAGGGCGGCGACTTCTAGGGTTTAGAGGTAGGGATCTTGTGTGTCTAGGAGGGGAGCCCTGCCCCTCCTTATATAGGTGGAGGGGCCGGCCAAGGGGAGGGGAGTCCCTTCCCAACTAGGCTTGGAGGTGGGCCAGCGGTGGAGGGGAGGAACTCCTCCCCAACTCGGTTTCCACCTCCCTCTCCACTTCCCAAAAATAGCCGTTTGACTTTCAAATTGGCGTTTGACTTTTCAAAGAAGGATTTGATTAAATCTTCTATTTTGTTCAGTGATGACACTTAGTACATGATGCAATCATACCAAATTGATATAACACATTCATGTACCCTTCCCCTCCGGAGTGCCGGACATTCCGGAACCTTCTAGAACATTCCCGATGAAAACACCGGAACCATTCCCCAACTCCGAAACAGGACTTTCCTTATATGAATCTTATTCTCCGGACCATTCCGGATCTCCTCGTGATATCACGGATCTCATCCGAGACTCCGAACAACATTTGGTCTCTTTCTCATTATTCCATAACTACTCAAACAACGTCGAATCCTTAAGTGTGTCTCCCTACGGTTCGTGAATTATGCGGACATGATCGAGACACTTCTCCGAACAATAACCAATAGAGGAATCTGGAAATTCATATGGCTCCCACATATTTCTACGATTACTTTGCGATCGAATGAACCACTTACATACGATACCAATTTCCCTTTGTCTCACGATAGTTTACTTATCCGAGGTTATGATCGTCGGTATCTCTGCATACCTAGTTCAACCTCGTTACTGATAAGTACTCTTTTCTTGTTCCCGTGATATGTGATCCCTTATGAGCCAGTCACATGCTTGCAAGCTAATTGGATGACACTTCACCGAGAGGGCCCAGAGTATATCTATCCGTCATATGGATGGACAAATCCCACTCTTGATCCATGTGTCTCAACCAATACTTTCCGAATACTCAATGCCACCTTTATAGCCACCCAGTTACGGTGTGGTGTTTGATGTCATCAAAGCATCCATCCGGTAAAGGTGATATGCATGATCTCATGGTCGAAGGAATTAGGTTACTATGTATCAGAAAGCATATAGCAATTGAACTATTAAAATGACTTGATCTTTATGCTACGCTTATCTATAGGAGTATGTCCACCATATCATTCTCCTAACGATATGATCTTGTTGTTAATAACATCTCAATGTTCATGATAGGGAAATCACAATCATTTATTAACCAACAAGCTAGTATTATAAAGAGGCTTTACTAGGGACTTCAAGTTAAGTTTACAAATCACACAAGTATTAATGTTTCCTTGTTAATACTATTATAGCATGAATGTAAACATTTGTCATAAACACAAAGATATAATAATAACTGAAAGGATCGTATGGGCACCTAGAGGGGGGGAATAGGTGCTACTTCAAATTTTCTTCTTTTTCAAATTAAGGTTTGACAATAAGGTAAATTCTCTAGATAATGCAACTATGGTGAATTTACCTATATGAAAAAATGCAAGAACTACCAAAACACAAAGTAGTAACAAGTAAGTAAGGTGCGGTAAAGGATAGAGGTAACCGAAAAGTGGACGCGGAGACACAAGGATTTGTTTCCCGTAGTTCCTTCCTTTTGAGGGGAAGTACGTCTACGTTTGGAGAGGGGTGGTTTCAAACCACCAGCATACGAAAGGCCTCCCTTGTTCTCCAATGAATCTCACCCCAACGGGATCGATTCACCTTCCACTATATCGGCAACCTTCAAGGTGGAAGCCGGCACCGTTACAAGTTTGGGGCACACATCCACAACTTAATCGGAGGCTCCCAAATACAAGCAAGCTGTCAAAGCAATCAAAGACAAGCTTGTAAGAACAAAAACAAGAGCTAGGGTTTCCAACAAAACACTAGAGCAAAGGGGCCCTCAATGAAATGAGGGGGAAATGAAAATCTCTTTTGGTGAAGTAGTAGATCGGGGCCTCCTCCTTCGATTCCCCAAAGATCAAGGACTTTGGGTGGTTGGATGATGAGATCTTGAGAATTGAGTGGCTCCAATGGGCTCCAATGGTGGGCAAAGACTTTAATGAGCTGAGCACCTTGTCCCAAGGTAGGTGGAGGGGTATTTATACCCCTCCACGAAATAAATGGCCGTTGGAGCATTTAATGACCGGTAGTACCGGTACTCAAGCGGTAGTACCGCTTGCATGCGGTACTACCGGTCCAGTACCGGACCAAGTACCGGTGGTGACCTTGTTCTTCAGAATTCTTCAGTCTTGGGCGGTACCCCCTTGCGGTACTACCCCCAAGCGGTAGTACCGGAGGTAGAAGCGGTACTACCGGTTCGACGGTAGTACGGTCCCAAGTACCGCTTAGTCGACCAAAAGCGGAGAGGAGGTGCTAGTCGGTATGCAGCAGCCAGTGACCGCCTTAAGCGGTAGTACCGCTTGTATCATGATACTACCGGTTGGGCGGTAGTGCCGCTGGTACCGGTGGGTCTTGACTAATCGCACCCTTCTCCCTTTTTATCAGTGCCAACCGGTACTGGAACCGGTAGTACCGGTGTCAAGCGGTAGTACCGGTTGCAGGTCTGGTACTACCGGTTGACACAAAAGTTTCTGCAAGGGGAAAATGCTAAGCCATGACTTGTGCCTTGTTTTATCAATCCTGTGATAAACTTAGTACACGGTTAAATCGATATGTGTATTGTTATCAAACATCAAAATCAGAGGGATAGAAAAATGCTCTTTCAATCTCCCCCTTTTTGGTGTTTGATGACAATACTATTTGAGATGATTTCAACAATAGGCAAATGAGATTTGTAAAATAGAGAAGAGACTCCCGCTAGATGTGTAGAGACAAATCTCCCCCTCTATTTTACAAACCCAACATGGGTGCACAAGTATGGATACTAGCATTTGAAGACATACCTTTGCACAAAACATGTGATGAGGAATATATAGACAATAGATATTTCATAACATCACAAGATGGATCCAAAGAAATAAACCACATAGTCGCATAAGATGGATCCAACCACATAGTTTCACACGACATAAACCACATAGTAGTCTCACACATAAAATAGAGAGAAATCGAAGTTCACAAGCAATGAAAGGATCAAAGAGAAGAACGAGCTTGTGACTTCCCATGCAACACCCGTGCCTAAAGTGCTTGTGACTTCCCATGCAACACCCGTGCCTAAAGTGCAACTTCTCCCCCTTTGGCATCAAGACACCAAAAAGGGACAAGTGCAGAGCTACCGCCCTAAAGGTCAATCATCATACTCCTCCTCCTCCTCATCCTCATCCTCATCCTCAAGATCCTCCTCATCCTCATACGTAAGTGGGGCGCGGTGCGAGGAAGAGACATCATCATCCCAACGGCTGTGCTGAGAAATCCACTGATCTTTTGGAGTGATGTTGTTCTCGGATCCCTCTGAGATGGTCAACCCTTGAGCAGACATGAGTTCCTTCTGACGAGCACAAGCTTTCTTTGCATACACGTGCGCCTCATACATACGCTTCTGGTTGTCAACACAGGCGAAGATCTTCTTGAGCTTGACCTCCATCCTCTTGGCCCAAGAGGGCTTGGCGTTCTTGCGGCGAGAGGCAACATAGTCAGTGTCATGACCACTATCAGCATGCTCAGAGTCATCCTCATCCTCATCCTCCTCACCTAGCACAGCGCGCGGTTTAGCATGTGTCTTGATCTTGAGTGCCTTTGGCTTGTGCACAACGAGAGAGCGAGAGGAGAGCGTCCTAGCAATGACGGGGCACTTGGACACAATGAGGGCCATAATGTAAGGAGCAAATGGTGGAACCCTCCGAGTGTGTGTGGCAGCAACCATCTCATTCCAAATGAAGTCCACCACATCAAGAGGTTGGCCTGATTCTCTGTTGAGGAAGGTGTTGAACAGCAAGTCAATGGAGAACCCATGTATCTCGTCCTTGTTGCCCGCACGAGGAGCAACAGTCTCACGGAAAGTGCGATGCAGAATGTCATATGTGGGGAGGAGGTCCTTGATCTTGCCAGTAATCCCACGGCCTCGAATATACAAGGGTCTGAGAACATCCTTTTTGGAGGGATGCTCCCGCATGTGACAGCGGAAACCACAAGGAACATCCCGGCCGCGGTCCTCATACCCCAATATGGCAGCAAACTCCGCAAGCGTGGCTTCCTTGACAACCCCTTGAGTCATCCAGGTAATCTTCCGATTGCGGCCATTGTGGAAGTGTGCAGTGGCATAAAACTGGCAGATGGGTAGAGGATCATAGTCATGCTGAAACTCCATAATGGGGAACATGCCAAGGTTTGAGCAGATTTCCTTAGCTTCACCAAAGTAGCCAGAGTTCTTGTCAATGTGTCCCATGTCAATCCACTGCTGAGGCACCACCAGCTGGGTATTGGTCATAAGAACCTCATGATACACACACTCTTGGAAGTCATCATAGAAAAGGTATGCGCCTTTGACGCGCTCCTGCTGTGGGAGTATGCATTGTCCACTCGGAGAGCCCTAAATTCTGCCTCAGAGATGTCAGATAGTGTCTTTGGCCCAGATGGCCTAGAGCTGAGACTCTTGGTACGCCCAGTGGAAGGGGGCGAGGGGGAGGGGCTCTGCCACGCCCAGCTGAGCGCTTGGTAGCCCCTTCGCGACCCCCACGACCACCTCGATTGGTAGGCAACTTGGAACGGCGTCTTGGCTGTGGCATAACTTCTTCCTCGGACTCAGTCTCTTCCTCAACAATCTCACGGTCAGTCTTGGAGCGCTTGCATGCACCCCGAGAACCACCTGCATCTGTGAAAGCACGAGGGAGGATAGCACGGAGATAAGGGCACAAGAATCAAGAAGGCAAAACTGAGAGAATCTACAAGTTGAGCAGAACACAGTGGTCAGAGTGGACCGGTACTACCGGACCTGACAACCGGTAGTACCGCTTGCAAGCGGTAGTACCGGAAAAAGTTCCGGTACTACCGGTTGAGCGGCATGCAGGTTGTCAGATCTAATGGGAACGGCCCAAATCGACGATATAAACTGCTAAATTGAAGATTCTACGCGGTAACAAGGAATAATATGGTAGTACAACCTTGCAAGTAGTCAATTTCTCCACAGATCTAAGCCAAAACCTAGATCTAATGGGGAAATCAAGCAAGAAGAGGAGGCGCGGTTGTACCGGGATCCATGGCGGTGGAAAGGAGAGGGAGCCTGCCCGGAGGCCGAATCCAAGGAGAATCTGGAGGGAGGAGGGCGCGGCAGGGCTCCGGGGCCTTCAAGATCTCCGGTGGCGGCGCAGGTTAGAGTGGGGAACGTGGGAAATAATGAGGCACTGAGGGGTGCCTCTCCCCACGCGTCCATTATATACCTGGAACCGTCAACCGGTAGTACCGGTTGTTGGAGCGGTACTACCGCTTGGAAGCGGTAGTACCGGTTCTACGACCGGTAGTACCGGTTACCGGTAGGACCGGACATGCGGGCGGTAGTACCGTTCTGAGCGATTTGCCGAGGCGACACAGGAACTTCCCAGGTGCGGTAGTACCGCTCTCACATCCGGTAGTACCGGTCCCATCAGAGTCCAAAGCCAGGGATCAAGGATGATTCTTGTGCGGGAAGAGAGAGGGTTTTCATGAGGGAGTACGGAGGCTTGGGTTAAGACACGTGAGCTGAGAAGCACATGCACTCTAAAAACAATGGAAGAAACAAATGAAAACCAAACTAGAGTGCATGAGACTAAGAACGATGAAGACACTTCAAATAGATGACAACCATGAGTGAAGACCAATTCAACTAGGTGACAAACATGAGTACGCACATCAACCTCTCGATTGAGAGGGGGCGGTGGCCTAGGCCACCATATTTGAGTATACTCGGCTTGGCACCACGAAGATATATCTTGGGTCCATTACCGAAACTCATCATTGAGCTCACATATCACAAAATGATATTAAGAGGAATGAATTTTGTTTAATTTGCGCATAATGGGGGGAGGGGTAGTCCAATCAATTAGGACCGCACTCCCCCTATGTCCATGCCTACACCTAAACCAAACATGGGTCGAGTATTAGGTGAGAATGCAAGATAATCAAGTCAAGCTCCTTGAATCTACGATATTTAGTTCATTCCTCAAGTAGCAAAACCTTGCTTCATCAAGTGGCTTCGTGAAGATATCGGCAAGTTGATCTTTGGTTGATACATAGGATAGATCAATATCACCTCTAGCAACATGATCTCTAATAAAGTGATGTCGAATCTCAATATGCTTTGTCCTTGTGTGATCCACGGGGTTGTATGCAATCTTGATGGCACTTTCATTGTCACATAGAAGAGGCACTTTGTCACATTGGACACCGTATTCCTTTAAAGTTTGCCTCATCCATAGCAATTGGGTGCAAGCACTAGCAGCAACATACTACCGGCTTGGTGGAGAGAGATATACAGTTTTGCTTCTTAGAAGACCAACATACCAAGGACCTACCAAGGAATTGGCAAGCCCCGGATGTTGATTTTCTATCATCCTTGTCTCCCGCCTAATCCGAGTCCGTGTATCCACAAAGAGCGAATGTTGAGCCTTGAGGGTACCAAAGACCATAAAATGGGGTATGAACTAAATATCGGAAGATTCTCTTGACTGCCATTAAATGGCTTTCCTTAGGAGCCGCTTGATATCTTGCACACATACCTACACTCAACACAATATCGGGTCTAGATGCACAAAGGTAAAGCAAAGAACCAATCATAGACCGGTATACCTTTTGATCCACATCTTTACCATTTGGATTTTGTTCAAGATGAGTCTTTGTTGCCATGGGAGTTGGGGCTCCATTCAAATCTTGCATTTTGAATCTCTTGAGCATATCTTGAGTATACTTGGCTTGATTGAAGAAAGTTCCTCCTCTTACTTGCTTGATCTCGAAGCCAAGAAATACTTTCAACTCCCCCATCAAGGACATCCGGAACCTACTAGTCATAAGCTTTGAGAATTCATCATTAAAAGCTTTGTTAGATGAGCCAAAGATAATATCATCAACATAGATTTGGCATACAAAAGCTCCCATTAACCCTCTTAGTAAAAAGAGTGGGATCGATTTTCCCAACCTCAAAGCCACGGTCAAACAATAACTCTCTAAGGTGCTCATACCACGTGCGTGGGGCTTGCTTGAGCCCATAGAGTGCCTTATCAAGTTTGTAGACATGGTTTGGGAAGTTGGGATCCTCGAAACCCGGGGGTTGCTTAACATATACCAATTCATTTAAGGGACCATAAAGGAATGCACTTTCAACATCCATTTGTTGCAACTTAAAGTTATGATGTGCCGCATAAGCAAGAAGGATACGGATGGACTCAAGGCGAGCCACGGGTGCGTAAGTCTCTCCATAATCAATGCCTTCAATTTGGGAATAGCCTTGTGCAACCAATCTAGCCTTGTTCCTTACAATGATCCCATGCTCATCTTGCTTGTTCTTGAATATCCACTTTGTACCAATAACATTGCGGCAATCTTTAGGCTTCTCAACTAACTTCCACACTTTGTTTCTCTCAAAGTTGTTGAGTTCTTTGTGCATAGCTTCTAACCAATCCGAATCTTCAAGGGCTTCCCACACTTTCTTTGGTTCAATCATGGAGATGTGGGCTTGGTGTTCACTGAACCTCTTCAATTGAGCTCTTGTGGAAATTCCTTTCCTTAGATCTCCAACCACATTTTGGAGGGTGTGGTCTCTTAATTCCAACATTCTTTCTTTTCTAGCTTCACGACGAGCGTGGATCTCCTCATTGTTTCTTGGGGGAACCTCTTCATCATTTTGATCCTCGTCTTGACCATCAACTTGACCTTGATCATCATTGGAGTCTTCCTCTGCATTGGGAGGCACAGATTGACCTTGGTCTTGATCAAGTGCTCTTCTAGCCTCAGTTTGAGCTCGTCTCAAGACAGTTTGGATGGATCTTCCTTGACAAATTGACTTGGCACCACTTGACAACCCATCGAAAGGACCAAGCTCCCTTTGATTAGAGTTCACACATTGATCACTATGTTGAGGGTTCACATCTTGTCTTTGGCTTGAGTCAATGTCCTCATCGGTAGATGGAGCATGTTGAGGTTGTGTAGATGAGGGCTCCACTTGAGTGGAGCATAGTTCTTCTCGATCCGCCATAAGGGGTTCCTCAACGGGGTGGATATAACCCACACCCATTCTTCCTATGGCATCCTAAGGCATTTCATCATCTACATCACAAGCATCAACACGCCCCCCTTGGGGACCATCATATTCTTCGAAGGTCACACTACAAGATTCTATGACGGCTCCGGAGAGCTTGTCATAGATTCTATAAGTGTGAGATTCGAGACCATAGCCAACAAAAATACCCTCTAATGCTTTTGATTCGAATTTAGACAAACGAACACCTTTAATGAGATAGAAACACTTACCGGAAATAAGATATGTTGGGCTTGTTACCGGTAAGTATCTCATATGGAGTCTTGTTGATTTTCTTGCGGAGGTAGAGCGGTTTGAAGCATGGCAAGCGGTGGAGGCGGCTTGACCCGAAGTTGTATGGAGATTTAAACTCCGCCAACATGGTCCTAGCCATCTCAATAAGAGTCCGGTTCTTTCTTTCGGCCACACCATTTTGTTGAGGGGTGTATGCCGTGGAATATTGATGTTTAATCCCCTCATCACTAAGAAAGTCATTCAAGGTGTAGTTCTTGAACTCGGTGCCATTGTCACTTCTTATAATCAACACGGGAACATTGTGTTGCCGTTGAACCAAGTTGATGAAGTCGATAAAAGTCCTTTGAGTTTCACTCTTCAACTTGAAGAAATAAACCCAAGAGTATCTTGAGAAGTCGTCAACAATCACCAAACAATATTTCTTCCCACCAAGACTTGCATGAGATGGAGGACCAAATAGGTCCACATGAAGGAGTTCAAGATCTTGTTAGACTTGATTTGGTTCGTGGGCTTATGAGGAGGCGTCATGCATCTTCCCTAGAACACATGCCACGCAAACACGATCTTTGGCAAAGGAAACATTTTCTTTTAGTCCAACAATATGGCCCTCTTTATGGAGACTTTGCAAAGTTCTCATATTGACATGGGCTAGTTGGCGGTGCCATAGCCAACCCACATCGGCCTTTCCTATAAGCACATCGGACCTGCAGTGGCTTGCCGAAAAGTCCACCACATACAAGTCATTTCGACGTACCCAACAAAAGCGACCTTGAGCGACTTGCTCCATGAGGACCACAATATCATTATCAATAAAGACGGCAAAACCCATCTTTCCAAGAGCACGGACAGAAAGTAAGTTGTAACCAAGGGTTTCAACAAGCATGACGTTCACGAGTGTAATGTCGTGAGCCACCACAACCTTGCCGAAACCCATTACCGTAGATTTTGACTTGTCGGCGTATGTGACGGTGATTTGATCTTCATTTGGCACCAAGTCCTTGACAATAGACGAGCTTCCGGTCATATGACTAGTGCAACCACTATCGATCACCCATTTTGAACCTCCGGAAGCATAGGTCTACAAAAGATCAAGCTAGTTTTTAGGTACCCATTTTTCAATGGGTCCTCTTTTGTTAGCAACAAGGGTCTTGGGAACCCAAATAGACCAAGCAATATAACCATCATAAGGACCAACATATTGTGCATACACATCACCATAGTAATCACGCATTAGAACATAGTGAGGGTTAGCACTACATAAAGTCATCATGGGACATGGTTTTACCACTTGTGGTCTTACACTCCACAAGGGTCTTGTTGGTCACTTGTGCGGGTATGTCCTTCTTCTTCTTCTTGTTGTTCTTCTTCTTTGTTTTGGAGACAAAACCAATGCCCCCTTTATCACCACTACGCCTTTGCTTGCTCAATAGATCATCAATAGACTTGTTGCCTTGTGGAAATGTGGCCTTCGCAAGCTCCCCCTTCAACCTAGCATTCTCTTCAAGGATAGTTGTGCTACTAGATGGAATGAAGTTACTAGGTGAAGGAATATTGGCCAATTGAGTTTGAAGTGTTTCATGGGACTTTGTGAGTGACAAGAGTTCACTCTCCAAGACCTTGTGGGCCTTGTTAAGCAAGCTAAAATCCTCGGCAAGTTTTTCATGAACCACACCAAACTCAATCTTGTCCTTTTTAGCACGTTTGTATTTAGCAATAGCATGATCACGCTCTTTGATGAGTTTGTTAACAATGATGTCATTGGCCTCATCAAGCCCTTCAAGCTTTGACTCAAGAGACAACCTAGTCTCTTGTTCTTCTTCTAGAGCATTGCTCAAAGCCTCTAGTTCAATCATATGTTCATGCCCAAGTTTACATCTAACATCTAGAAGCTCTTGAGTATGGGAGAGTTGATCTAAGATGTTCCCAAAATGTAGCTTAGCATCACCTTCTAGGTTAGTCATGAACTCATCAAAGGCAATTAATTCCTTTTTAACATCAAGAGACATTTCATCATCACATTCATCATTATCTAATCGAGTAGAGTGGGATGATGATGATACCTCCGTTCCTCTTGCCATAAGGCAAGTGACGTTCTTGGTGGAAGAGTTCTCATTTGGAGAATCGAAGAGTGAGAGTGTTGGAGTAGAGGTGGTGGCTAGAGCAGCCACACCATGCGAAGTTTCATCTTCCTCATCTTCATTGTCAGAGGAGTATTCTTCATGAGTGATCAACACAATTTCTCCCGACTTCTTGTTGACGGGATTCTTCTTGATGAAGGGTTTCTTGTAAGGTGCCTTGAGAGTCTTTTTCAACACAAGCTTACCACCATAATCCTCTCTCTTCTCATAGGGACAGCTTGCCACAAAGTGATAGCGGTCACCACAGTTAAAGCAAGTTCTCAACCTAGTGGTATTCTCTCTTTTCCCATTTGGATTGCTTCTTCGTTGCATTTCCATCTTGGCCTTGGCGGGGTTCTTCCAAAAGTTCTTTGCATAGAAAGCCATGTATTGACTATGAGCAATCTTGACGTCATCGGGATGGTCCAAGGGGAGACCTTCATCACTATCATCTTCATCTTCAAAGTCCACAACTTTGGCCTTCAAAGCAACATTGACCACATTGCTCATACCGAGGGCACGAGCGCGGGCATCTTTGGCATTCTTGGCGGCGACCTTGAAAGCGGCCATCTCTTGCATAACTTCATTTGAGGTCATGAGATGATAGTTGTGTCTACCTTGTAAGCTCTTCAAGTCAGTGGGCTCAAAAGGCATGAGTGCACTCACATATTTCCTTTTTATCCATGCATCATCTACATGTGAGGCACCCACATTTCTAAAAGCGGTGGCGGTGGTCTTGAGCCTTCGATACATGTCTTCATGATCTTCACCTTCTTTCATGTAGAAACCTTCGGCTTCATTGCTTAGAGCATCATATCTGTTCCTCCTCATACTCTCATTTCCAACAAACAACACAGTGAGAGCATCCCAAGCTTCCTTGGCAATGCTAAAATGCTCAATGTGAGGATAATCCTTTGTTCCCAATCCTTGTTGAATCATATGCAAAGCAGTGGCATTGAGTTGACTATTGACAACCTCTCTTCTTGTCAAGTTGTTTGGATCCCCAATAAAGAGTCCATGCTCAATGATGTTCCATAGTTCAATGCATGAGCTGCGCATATGAGTTCTCATTAGTGATTGCCATTGAGCAAAAGTAGCAGACTCTTCTAGCTTAGGTGGGTCACCTCTATTGTACACATGAGGGTGAGGGATGGGAGGATCGGGAGAGTACCAAGAATCACGGTTCTCGCCTTCCCCCCATCAAGTCGTGTGGAGGAATTAGCATTGTCTAGTTTATCCCCTACCACCATACCTTCGGGGGATACCGGAGTATTCCCTTTAGGTACGGATGGTAGTTCCTCTTGAGGGGATGGGGGTGATGAGTCATCTTTGTCTTTAAGAAGTTGCTCAAGCATCTTCTTGACTTTGTTGACCAAGGAAGAGCTCAATCTTGTTTCCAAGTTTTTGAGATCTTCCATGGTCACCAGGGTTGACTCACTACCACCATCCCCATCATGGCTACCCATATTCTCTTCGGCGGTAAAGCCCGAATAAAGAGCCGAGGCTCTCATACCAATTGAAAGGATCGTATGGGCACCTAGAGGGGGGGAATAGGTGCTACTTCAAATTTTCTTCTTTTTCAAATTAAGGTTTGACAATAAGGTAAATTCTCTAGATAATGCAACTATGGTGAATTTACCTCTATGACAAAAATGCAAGAACTACCACAACACAAAGTAGTAACAAGTAAGTAAGGTGCGGTAAAGGATAGAGGTAACCGAAAAGTGGACGCGGAGACACAAGGATTTGTTTCCCGTAGTTCCTTCCTTTTGAGGGGAAGTACGGCTACGTTTGGAGAGGGGGTGGTTTCAAACCACCAACGCCACGAAAGGCCTCCCTTGTTCTCCGATGAATCTCACCCCAACGGGATCGATTCACCTTCCACTATATCGGCAACCTTCAAGGTGGAAGCCGGCACCGTTACAAGTTTGGGGCACACATCCACAACTTAATCGGAGGCTCCCAAATACAAGCAAGCTGTCAAAGCAATCAAAGACAATCTTGTAAGAACAAAAACAAGAGCTAGGGTTTCCAACAAAACACTAGAGCAAAGGGGCCCTCAATGAAATGAGGGGAAAATGAAAATCTCTTTTGGTGAAGTAGTAGATCGGGGCCTCCTCCTTCGATTCCCCAAAGATCAAGGACTTTGGGTGGTTGGATGATGAGATCTTGAGAATTGAGTGGCTCCAAAGGACTCCAATGGTGGGCAAAGACTTTAATGAGCTGAGCACCTTGTCCCAAGGTAGGTGGAGGGGTATTTATACCCCTCCACGAAATAAATGGCCGTTGGAGCATTTAATGACCGGTAGTACCGGTACTCAAGCGGTAGTACCGCTTGCATGCGGTACTACCGGTCCAGTACCGGACCAAGTACCGGTGGTGACCTTGTTCATCAGAATTCTTCAGTCTTGGGCGGTACCCCCTTGCGGTACTACCCCCAAGCGGTAGTACCGGAGGTAGTAAGCGGTACTACTGGTTCGAGCGGTAGTACCGGTCCCAAGTACCACTTGGTACTGACCAAAACGGAGAGGGGAGGGTGCTAGTCAGTATGCAGCGGTACCGACGAGCGGTATGACCGCCTCAAGCGGTAGTACCGCTTATGCTTGTAGGGGTCTAGTGCCGCCGTAATCTTGGTGAGTCTTGACTAGTACGCACCCTTCTCCCTTTTTATCAGTGCCAACCGATACTGGAACCGGTAGTACCGGTGTCAAGCGGTAGTACCGGTTGCAGGTCCGGTACTACCGGTTGACATAGAAGTTTCTGCAAGGGGAAAATGCTAAGCCATGACTTGTGCCTTCTTTTATCAATCCTGTGATAAACTTAGTACACGGTTAAATCGATAAGTGTATTGTTATCAAACATCAAAATCAGAGGGATAGAAAAATGCTCTTTCAATAACCATATTTATTATTGCCTCTAGGGCATATCTCCAACAGTCTCCCACTTGCACTAGAGTCATCTAATCTAGATTACATGGTAATATACCGAACACCCATGGCAGTTTGGTGTTGGTCATGTTTTACCCTCGGGAGAGGTTTAGTCAACGGATCCGCCACATTCAGATCTATGTGTACTTTGCAAATCTTTATGTCCCCATCTTGGACATGTTCTCGAATAGCGTGAAAACGTAGCTTGATATGCTTCAGCTTCTTGTGTGACCTTGGTTCTTGCGCATTGGCTATGGCGCCCATGTCATCACAGTAGATAGACATTGGGTCCAGCGCACTAGGAACCACACCCAGCTCTGTAATGAACTCTTTCATCCATATCGCTTCTTGTGAAGCCTCCGAAGCAGCCATGTATTCTGATTCAGTTGAAGATCTCGCCACAACGCTTTGCTTTGCACTCCTCCAGCTAATTGTTGCACCATTCAAAGTAAATCATTATCCAGTTGTGATTTAGAATCATCCGGATCGGTGTTCCAACTAGCATCGGTGTAACCATTAACAACGAGCTGTTCATCACCTCCATAAGAAAGAACCATATCCTTAGTTCTTCTCAAGTACTTAAGGATGTTTTTGACCGTTGTCCAATGATCCACTCCTGGATCACTTTGATATCTGCTAGTTAAACTAACAGCATATGCAATGTCGAGTCTAGTACATAGCATAGCATACATTTGAGATCCTATGGCTGAGGCATAGGGAGTCTTACTCATCCTTTCTCTATCTTCTGCTGTTGTCGGACTTTGAGTTTTACTCAAGGTCGTATTGGGCAACATGGGCAAGAACCCTTTCTTGCTATCTTCCATTCCAAACCTCTTTAGAACTTTGTCCAAATATGTACTTTGTGACAATGATATTAGGCGTCTCGATCTATCTCTATAAATCTTTATGCCTAATATGTAAGCTGCCTCGCCAAGATCCTTCATTGAAAAACTATTATTCAAATATTCCTTGACACTATTAAGAAGTCTACATCATTCCCAATCAACAATATGTCATCTACATATAGTATTAAGAATGCTACAGAGCTCCCACTCACTTTCTTGTAAATACAAGCTTCTCCATAAGTTTGTATAAAACCAAAACTTTTGATCACCTTATCAAAACGTTGATTCCAACTTCGGGATGCTTGCTTCAATCCATAGATGGACCGTTGAAGTTTGCATACCTTGTTAGCATCTTTAGGATCGACAAAACCTTTGGGTTGCATCATATACAACTCTTCATCAATGTCTCCATTGAGGAATGCTGTTTTGACATCCATCTGCCATATCTCATAATCATAATATGCAGCGATTGCTAACATAATCCTCACAGACTTTAGCTTCGCTACTGGTGAGAAAGTCTCATCGTAGTCAACTCCTTGAATTTGTCGAAACCCTTTTGCGACAAGTCGAGCTTTATAGACTGTAACATTACCATCAACATCTGTTTTCTTCTTGAAAATCCATTTGTTCTCGGACCTTCCGGCCATCCTAAGTCCACCAAAGTCCATACTTGGTTTTCGTACATGGATCCAATCTCGGTTCATGGCTTCTTGCCATTTATTGGAATCTGGGCTCATCATCGCTTCCTCATATGTCGCAGGTCATCGGTGTTGTCCACCAACATGACACTCATAACGGATCATACCAATGGAGTGGTACGAATTCTCGTTGACTGCGAGGCTCTGAGCAACTTCAACCGAAGTTTCATGATCATCATCATTAGCTTCCTCTCTTATTGGTGCAGGCACCACAGAACTTCTACGGTCTGCGCTACTCGCAATTTCGAGAAGGTTCGACAACCTCGTCGAGTTCTACTTTCCTTCCAGTCACTTCTTTCGAGAGAAATTCCTTCTCTAGAAAGGATCCATTCTTAACCTTGAAGATTTTGCCTTCGGATCTATGATAGAAGGTATACCCAATCGTTTCCTTCGGGTATCCTATGAAGACGCATTTTTCGCTTTGGGTTCAAGCTTGTCCACTGTAACTTCTTTACATAGGCTTCGCACCCCAAACTTTAAGGAGCGACAATCTAGGTTTCTTCCCAAACCATAATTCATACGATTGTCGTTTCAGCAGATTTAGATGGTGCCCTATTTAAAGTGAATGCGCTATTTCTAATGCATAACCCCAAAATGATAGCGGTAAATCTGTAAGTGACATCATAGAACGAACCATATCTAAGAGTTCGATTCGATGTTCGGACACACCATTATCTTTGTGGTGTTCCCGGCGGTGTCAATTGTGAAAGTATTCCGCATTTCTTCAAATGCTCGCCAAACTCGTAACTTAGATATTCACCTCCACGATCAGAACGTAGAAATTTAATCTTCTTGTTACGTTGATTCTCTACCTCACTTTGAAATTCCTTAAACTTCTCGAAAGTTTTGGACTTATGTTTCATGAAATAGATATACCCATATATACTCAAGTCATCCGTGAAGGTAAGAACATAACGATAACCACCGCGCGATGCTACACTCATTGGACCACACACATCGGTATGTATGATTTCCAATAAGTCCGTAGCTCGCTCCATCATACCAGAAAATGGAGTCTTAGTCATTTTACCCATCAGACATGCTTCGCATCTTTCAAGTGATTCGAAATCAAGTGATTCAAGAAGTCCATCGGAATGGAGTTTCTTCATACGCTTCACTCCAATGTGACCAAGACGATAGTGCCATATATAGGTCGAGTTATCGCTTGATTTCAAACGTTTAGCCTCAATGTTATTAATATGTGTATTTCCACTATCGAGATTCAATAAGAATAGACCATCTATCAAAGGTGCATGTGCATAAAACATATTACTCATATAAATCGAGCAACCATTATTCTCGGACTTAAACAAGTAACCGTCTCGCAATAAACAAGATCCCGATATAATGTTCATGCTTAACGCAGGCACCAAATAACAATTATTTAAGTATAAAACTAATCCCGATGGTAGATGAAGGGGTAGCGTCGAGCGATCACATCAACCTTTGATCCGTTTCCCACGCATCGTCACCTCGTTCTTCGCTAGCTTCCGTTTATTCGCGGACTGTTTGAGTTACAAATATGAGCAATCGAACCAGTATCAAATACCTGGCACTACTACAGTACTAGTGAGATACACATCAATAACATGTATATCGGATATACCTTTCTTCTTGATGTTGCCGTTCTTCAAATCCGCCAAGTACTTTGGGAAATTCCGCTTCGGTGACCTTCTCCCTTGCAGTAAAAGCACTCAGTATCAGGCTTAGGTCCAGCCTTGGTCTTCTTCGTTGGCGTGGTAACTTTCTTACCACCCTTCTTGAAGTGTCCCTTTTGCTTAGACTTGCCTTTCTTGAATTTGGTGGTCTTATTGACCAACAACACTTGGTGCTCTTTCTTGATCTCCACTTCTGCAGATTTCAACATGGCAAAGAGTTCTGGCAACGTCTTGTTCATGTTTTGCATGTTGTAGTTCATCACAAAGTTCTTGTAACTTGGTGGTAGTGATTGGAGGACACGATAAATCCCCAAAGCATTAGGAATCTCTATACCCAAGCTTTGAAGTTTGTTTGCATGCCTGGACATCTTAAGCACATGCTCACTAACGAGCCCTCTTCCATCTTGCAGTTAAAGAACTTTTCAGAAGCCTCATAGCTTTCAATTGCCGCATGAGTCTCAAAGATCAATTTGAGATCCTCGACAATATCATATGGGTCTGAATTCTCAAACCTTTTCTGAAGCTCCGATTCTAAACCATACAAGATAGCACACTGAACTATGGAGTACTGAGTCTTCCGAGTGAGGTAAACATTCTTTACTTCATCGGCAGCAGATCATTGCAGTGGGTCACCAATGATGCATCCAAAGACATAAGGTCAAATTACCGTGTGAGGACAATCCTCAAATTGCGGAACCAATCCGCGAAGTTGCTTCCATTGTTTTTCAACTTTTCTTTCTCTACGAAGGCATTAAAATTGATGGTAGGGGCTGCCATTGATCTACAACATATTTGCAATAGTTTAGACTAAGTTTATGACAAATTGAGTTCAAATTAATAATAAAATTAATCTAGGTGAACTCCCGCTCAAAACAATATCCCTCACATTGTTTTAGTGATCACACGAACCAAATCCACCACATCAACACCGATCATCACGAGAGTTGATATAGTTTCAATGGCGAACAATCGACATGTTCATCATATCTACTATATGATTCATGCTTTACCTTTCGGTGATCCGTGTTCCGAGACCATGTCTGTACATGCTAGGCTCGTCAAGATCAAACCTTAGTTTCCGCATGAGCAAATCTGGCTTGCTCACGTTGTATACACTTGCGGAATCTAACACACCCGATCATCACGTGGTGCTTCGAAACAACAAGCTTTTAGCGGTGCTAACTAAGGGTGAACACTTTATGACTTGAAATTCATGTGCATGAGGATCATCTTATAATGCTACCGTCGTCTACTAAGCAATACAAGATGCATAAAGGATTAACATCACATGCAATTCATAATATGTGATATGATATGGCCTTTTCTTCTTTGTGCTTCCGATCTCCATCTTTAAGCACGAACATGATCTCCATCATCACTGACATTGCATCAAGGTCAATGACGCTTCTTCATGGTTGTCGTCCACCGGCTTCAACTATTACAACTACTTTGAATATACACGCGAGTCTTAACATAAATTAAATATAACCATATGGCTCCTGCCGGTTGCCAACTTACAATAAGGATCATTGCATACATCAAATATAATCACAATCATGGCCATATCACATCACTGCACACCCCTGCAAAACAAAGTTAGACGCCTCTACTTTCTTTGCATGTTTTACGTGGTGTGGGGCTTTCAATAAGTGTCGTTCTAACTTACGAACAAGAACCACAACATTGATACTAGCATTGTTAATCACCCGTTGTAAATTGAATCTTAACTATGCTAGGAGAAACAGGCACCCGCAAAGCCACTTATGCAATACAAGTTGCGTGTCAAGCGTGGAGCAAGTCTCATGAACGATGTCATGTAAGGTTAGCCCGGGCCGCTTCATCCCAACATCCCGCAAGATGCAAAGTACACAAGAAGCAATCGACAATAAAAGCATCAACGCCCACAATGACCATTGTGTTCTACTCGTGCAACATATCTACATATAGACACGACTCTGATACCACTGTAGGGTTTCGTAGCATGGAAAACAAAAAATTTCTACCGCATACAAACAAACAAGCCAAGATATATCTACTAGATGTAGCAACGAGTCGATGGAATAACTCACCCTCGAAGATTCCAAAGTGTTTAACGAGAGCGGATTCTCGTGGGTGATGTAGTCGTACTCTTCCCGATCTCAAGATCGCGTAGACGATCCTTCCGGCGCTGCGTTCCGGCAGCGCTCCCTTGATCGGTCACACGTTCGGTACTCGACAAAGACCTTCCTCTCCTTGTTCCAAAGAAAATGGAGGTTGTAGCACTCTCCTCGCGATTCCGGCAGCATAACGGCGTGGTACCGGAAGCAGAGGGGAGATCTCGCAGGGCTTCACCTTAAGCCGGAGCGAGTATGGTGGACTATGAGAGAGCCCTCGGTGTTCTAGGGTTTAGACACACCGAGGAAGAGGTGCTAGGGCCGGCGGCTAGGGCTTGGAGGTGCCCAAGTCGGTGGCTAGGGGAGAAACCCTAGGGGGCGGCGGTGGCTATGGAGGGCGGCGACTTCTAGGGTTTAGAGGTAGGGATCTTGTGTGTCTAGGAGGGGAGCCCTGCCCCTCCTTATATAGGTGGAGGGGCCGGCCAAGGGGAGGGGAGTCCCTCCCCAACTCGGCTTGGAGGTGGGTCGGGGGTGGAGGGGAGGAACTCCTCCCCAACTCGGTTTCCACCTCCCTCTCCACTTCCCAAAAATAGCCGTTTAACTTTCAAATTGGCGTTTGACTTTTCAAACAAGGATTTGATTAAATCCTCTATTTTGTTCAGCGATGACACTTAGTACATGATGCAATCATACCAACTTGATATAACACATTCATGTACCCTTCATGCATAGAATCCAGATGTGTGTATTGCATTCATGCATAGAAAATCTGAATAATTTTTGCGCTTTTGAACAAAACTTGTCAAAGTGATTGAAGCTTCTCTTAACTTGATGGAATTGAAGAAGATCATCAAGTTAACTGCGATAAGTTTCAATATGACCTTTGCTAAAACCTTATTTTTGGGTAAGAGAGATTTGATCTAAGGGTAGATCAAATGTAATAAAAGTTAAACCCAAATACATCATGATTTATATTTGATCCTTAGGTGATCATATCATAGTATTCATTATAATCACTCATGAGTACCAAGTTAAGGATATAACACAAAATATGAATTTAACAACTATATCTCAATCTCATCTGCATATATTATGAGTATCATGGTAATACCTAACCCTACTTCTTAAGTAAGATTGAGTAGGAAAGAAACTAAGTTTAGATCATTCACCATATACCTTTCTTTCCATATCAATCCTTATTATCTCTATTGAGTTATATTCCAATATCTGTTGTTCATCAATGTGGAGAAATCAATTATTGATCCACCAATTCTCAATCTACCAACTCTTGACTAGAACATAGCTCACATTTAAGTGTCTATAAAGAAACAACTAAGCAGATATAAATAGTAATGCTAGCTTTAGAAATCATTTATAGGATGGGAATGATTGAAAAGAATCCAATCAATGTGATAATAGAAGGAGTTAAAGTCACTCCTGGTTGGATAGAAGGGTTATTTGAAATAAAGATATATATGGTAACAAAGAGGGTTCCCAGGATGAATACTAAAGATAGTTACCAGGAGTAGTCCTATTGGATCAAATAGGTATAGTCAATAAATTATATCTCTTAATCCAATAGAGCTAAACAGAAGATAATTATAATACAACTGCAATGTTGTATGGATGGAAGCCTTGATTAGCCAACTAGAAACCTAAACCATAAAGGATCAAAAGATTATAATGATCAAGCCTTATTCACCAAGATTGAGTGCTTATATCATGTATAAGTGGTATTGGTGGATAAAACATGATTGGAACCCCAGTGTAGATAAGTTATCCTAAGATAGCTATGGCAAGTCACATTAATATAATGTGAGGTTGGAGTATGAGATACTGGAGTTAAGTAGAGACAAGATAGTATGATTAAAATAATGCTAGAGCAACATGGGATTATAGAAGAAGTAGTTTCCTCTTGGGAAATACCAACACTTGATGTGAAGTAGTTTGATCTAGACATCTATTGAAGAAATATTAGTCGTGGATGATTAAGGAAGATTATGAGTGGAGTTTGTAAGAACTACTTGTTGGATTGAAGGTTTTCAATAGTAGAATAGTGGGTATAACCAAGCAAGGATATGAGAAAACTATGATATACTTTAATATCAAACTCATTGGATTCATCCATGAGTTTAGAAGAAGAATATATGAATAAGAAGATTTTAATGAGTAAAGCTCATCATACTAACCACGATGATGGATAGGAAGAAGTATTATATCTAGGAAAGGAATTCCTTAATTAGAAATCCAGGATTGTGAAATATAATTATATGTTATAAATTACTCTTCTATTTATTCTTGGTAAACAATCAACTCTAAATCTCAAACCAAGTATAATATCCCTTTCATGTTATTGATGTATCATCTTATGTCCATATCACTTCATAGGAATATTTTCCTATAACAAATCATATAAGCATATCTTTACCAATTCCTTTCTATAAAACATTTAGATATAACTTCCTATTTTAAAAAGGGGATGTCATCAAATATCACAAATAGAAGACAATATGTTTAGTCATTAAATCTTTACTCATATCCATAAAGGAATCTAAGTATATTAAAAATCCTAAACTTCTTTGTTTAGCATAATAGAATATATACATTGCCATTTTCCAAATTAATGGAGGTAGTAATAACCATATTAATTTCCTTTATATTTCATGCATCAAATAATGATATAGGATTATTATACATATAAAAATTTCTATTCCAAAACTATGAGCCAACTAGAGTTAAGTTTTATAAACAAATAAGATTATATCATTTAATAATCCATGGTTAAAAGTGGAAATAAAATGATAAGAAAAGCTTCTACAAAATATTAAAAAGGGGTTTATATTTAGAAAATAAAAGGAATATAAAAAGATTATATAATAAAAGTTCACAAATGATACTAAATATATTTTAGTATTACTACAATTATCCAGTAAATAAATTCTACAAAGAAAAGTTCAAATTAAAGATAATATACAAATCTGAAAAGGAAAACAGAAAATAGAAAAATGGAAAACAAATCAAAACCAAGACCTGGCTGTGGACCAACTTCTACCTGCTTACCTGTCACCTAGGTGTAGCCCACAAAGGCCCAGTAACCAGCCCAACTCATTCTCTCCTGTGAGTGACGAGTAGGGCCAGGGAAGGATCGCGGGTTGAGAAGAAACAAACTCCAGGAGGTTTTCCGCAAAAGCGACATCATCGTCATCCTCACGCACACATGCAGCTCGCTAGAGGAGCTCGCCGCCGCCCGCTGCCGTCGTCATCGTCAGCCATGCGTCAAGATGCTCGCCGTTGTTCTAGAGGGGGATAAGAAGGCCACCGCGACGCCCTGCCTCAATCCCTATCCACAATACCTCCTCATCCTCTCTGATTCGAATGGAGCCGAAACCCTAGCTCACTGGAGCTACACCTCGTCGTCGAACCGCACCTCTCCACACTCTTCCAAGTAGCCATGGAGAAGCCCCATCCTCCGTAGATCCTCTGAGTAGAATCTTGCATCAAGGGGAGCTCTGGAGAGTGCGAATTTTGTCGTTCCTCTTTGCGGTAGTTCGTCGGAATCCTCGTCGGAGAGCTCGCCTCCGACCATGTCGGCCCTCACCAACCTCTTTATCATCATCAGGGTGAGTTACTGAATACTCCAGCATTCCTAAATCGTTGTATCATGTTGTTAAACGTTGTCGCACCTACTGTCATCGTCGGCCATCGTCGAATCTCGTCAGAGCTGAGGCTCTGATGACTATTTCTGAGCGGCGCCGCACTTTAGGGTTCAGAACGTTGCGCTGATTCGATTAGTTCCGCTTGCTTCGACGCCGTGGATCATCGACGGTGACCAACCATTGACGATGGTGGTGAAGCTGACACCATAGTTACGTCACACCGACGCCACCCTGGACCCAGTTCCCTGTTTGACCAGTCTTTGCCTCCCGTGGCTGATGACATGGCCTTGGGCCCATATGTCATTGACAAGGGGTAGCCAATCAGTCGGTAACAAATGCATTTTCTTTAACCTGTTCGCTGAGGTGGACACTGGCCCACTAGTCAGTGACTAGGTCTATGTGTGGGTGCGGTGTAAAAAGTTAAAAACCTTTTTAAGAAATAAATAAAATATTATAAGCTCAGTTATTAATATTCCAGAAATCAAATAAAGGATTAAATCTTGTTTAATTAATAAGTTTTGATTTATAATTCAGAAAAATGTGTATAATATATGAAAATTTGTAGAAAAATAAAATCTACAACTTAAAATTATTATCAAATATTATTATGATGATTATTTAAATAAATATTATTTAATAAAGGTTTTATAAGTAATAAAACTTTGATAATTCATATTTTAATAATGGTAAATGTTAATAATATAAATAAAATACTAAAAATCTTAGAAAAATAAAAAATATAATTTAAAACCATAATCATGTATTATTATTTCAATTAATTAAATATTTATTATTTATTAAGTAATGATAAAGTAATTAGAATTATAAAAATCATATCTTATTCTTTATAAATCACAAAAATAAATGTAATATACCAAAATGATCAGAAAAATAATATCTACAAGTTAAAAATATAATATTCACTTTTGAGTTAAATAAAAAATTCAAATACTTTAATAACTCAAATTTAAACTTATTTACTTAGTTTAAAATTCATATAAGGGTAAATAAATTTGTTAATAGTTCTAAAATTAGTCAAATAAGTCTAATAAATAGTATTAGTCTTGAAAATTAATAATATTAAGTCATAATAATACAAAACATCATAAATATTATTATATTGAATTATCCTTTTACCATATGAATATATTATATTCTAAAAAGATCTTTAATGATTATAAAATCATACAGAATGATATATCAATCAAATACAACCTATAATGGACTAAATCCAAAGATAATTCATGAGTAGTCATAAGTACTATTTATTTATCCACACACCATAATCATACCTTTATAAAGAAACAAGAAATCTTGTTCCACTACAAAATTAAGAGACCACTACTTAAATAGAAAATATAACCATTCTTAAGTAACCTTAAGGCAACATTACCAATTATACAAAGTACAAATGTTATAAGCATTATACTTTTAAACTATCTATGTTTTAAAGTTAACTATAGTCTACAAGAATCTAAATATAATACTATAAATATTATTATATGTTTTATAGTTAACTTTGGTCTGATATAGTTAAGTCGTAAAGCATCTCAAATCCAAACTATTCGAGCAAGCATATATAACATCGACCAAAATCTACTAACCACAAAGCTTGTTTAGACCTTAGAAGAGAAACCTTTTCTTCGAAGGTTATTCTTTTTGCCACTTTAAACAAGAACTCTTATATAAGCAATCTTGAATAGCATTTCAAATTTTGTGTGTGTTCCATTGTTTTATGATATTGTAATTTTATGATTGTTTTACACACACTCACAAGCCTTAATAAGAAGCACGAGTATAAAACTCATCCAAAAGTACAACACATTTCAAATACATTAATTCTAGTATCCAAACCTAGAACAACGTCACCCCGAGATTCACGTTTATAAAATGCATCACATTACTTATGCATAAGAGCATATTGCTTCTTCGAACATTATTCCTTACCAGACCAATGATGCTGATTTCAGATTTTGGATCTTATATTACCTTGAAGACCGTGAGTGTATAATCTTGCAATCACACAAGGCAAGTTCACACTTGCTCATGTCCTTTGGTTATTTTCTGTAAAGTATTTTACAAATCCAATGTGGACATCACTTGCATTTGAAAATGGTCCGAAAATACTATTTTCATAATAATGTGATTATAAGTTATTACCATGAGGTAATAACTTACTATAAAAGTTCCGGTGGTAAAGGAACATAATATCTAGGACTTAACAACCAATGTCGCCAGTGATTCTTGCGCCGTATATTACGCGTTAACCATGAGATTTGGAATGGGACAAAGAAGTCATCTGCATCCTTTTCCTCTTGTATGGAGGCAAGACGACCTTAATGTGACGTTGTGATTCCTTGTGCGGATCCAACATATGGGTGGGCACCCTTACGCCCCACACTTTTGGTGTCTAAATTATCTATGGATGGTGTTTAGTGGACAAACCATTTAATATGGCACTTGCCAGGGCAACACCAAGTCATAGAGTCTTCGAGAACTCATCAGGGTTTTAGCTTTCCCGAAAGGGGGCTTAACGAAGATGAGCTAGCCCGAAGGATCGTGCAGATATATGAGGTCGCAGAGAGGGCAATGATTGGCTTGGATCATCTACTGGGCCCCACAACATGGAATTGTGAACGAGTAAGTTGTCCGGTTGTGCAATAAGGAGTTGATCTCTCATGGGAAAAGTAACGCACCTCTGCAGAGTGTAAGAACTATAACTTGTTACTCCCTATTCCGGGAAGGAGCTGCGAACGCTGCGGGAAAGGAACTCCATGAAAGTTCTGGTAAGCCCGTGAAGGCTGACGGACATAGCTTTTCAGAATAAAAGTAACCTTTGAAGAAATGTTTATGAAAACTTGCATTGCCTACGACCTACGGTCTGTGGCTGTAGTTATAGTGCATCAAACACTCCTTTTCTAGTGAATTTGCTGAGTACGCTCATACTCAAAGTATCTTCTTAACCCTTGCTAGATTCTGAAGCCGAGATAAACAACATCTACACCAAGTTATGCTCCAGGACTCATCATCCAAAGCTAAAATTCTTCAAGGAAGACAACATATACATCAACTCAAGGAAGACGAAGTTACTGATTAGATAGGAATATAATCTCTAGCCAAAGAACCTAATTCTGTAGTGTATTGCAATAGCAGCAATGCCAATCCTTAGTTAAAATACTAGTTTTAATAGTATGATAGTTCTTGCGTTGTTTATCTTTGATGCTTCTCCGTAAGAAGTTCTTTCTCTCTCTTTAACCTAGAGTGCTCTCTGGATCTTGTGTAAAGAGTGAGTTGTAACCTTTAGCCATGTATTGGACCCGCTGTATTTCTGTTGTGCCATTCTGAGGGATGTAATACTAGTGAACGATGTTTTATTGGTGTTATGTCAACAACTATACTGTCAACAACTATAGTATACTACATCATGTAGTGATATGCTGGGTCACCGCACACCGTCAGCTCCGATGGAGCAAGCCTCCATTTCTCTTTCCTCAGCTCCTGCGAGTCCTCAAATCCTGAAACGGCAGCCAAATCTGAGCAACAGAAAGGTGGAGCGACTCTTGAGGACCTCATCCATCCCGTCCTGGTCAGCGCACTGAGGGCGTTTGACAGAATAACCGCAAGAAAGCTATCGGTGAGAACTTCATTTGTACTGACTATGTTCATGTTCTTGTGATGTCGACCGGTGAGAGCATAGGATTGTTTTGGTGAATTCGTTTCAAGAAATTTGGAGATGATATTAATCATTTCCATGTGGTTGTGGATTCCTATTGCTTCGCTCTAGCTAGGCTATGTTTTTTTCCTCCATTTTTATGTGTCCATCTAGATTCTAGGTTAGTTTGTTTTGTTCAATATTTTAGCTTATTACCATGACACTTGAATTTATTTCCTTTATTTGTTGTGCAATCATCATTTTTTTAATTTAAAATGACACTAATTGTATTCACGGTTAAACATTTACAACAAATTTAAGCACTAAGTACTTCCTTATAGACTATGTTTGGTGTTGTTGTTACTAATGACTCTGTTCTTTTCCGCTTCTTTGAATTCTTTGTCTTGTCATCCTTTATTGCAAGGATCTTGATGCTAGTTTTTGCTGTGGCTCGGGACAACGTGACGTATAGCTGACCATGAGAGAATACCGACTCCGGTAAGTACACACGGACAATTGGGATTGTCTGCCCTTGCGCCTTGTTGTTTGTCATGGCAAAGCTTACTGTGATTGGGAATTGCTTCCTTTTGAATTTGAACGGGAATATGTCATCGTCGGATGGGCATAAAGGTATCCAAGGAAGAAAAAACCTCTCTCCTGCATGTTGTCCCACGACGATCTCCGCGTCGATGGCGTTCCTCTAGAACCCACGGATCACAAGCCTTGTTCCGTTACACAATCCGTTAGCTGGGTCAATATTCCTTAGTAGTATGACGGGGCAATTTTTTTCAGTTTTAGCGCGTGTGGGGGCATCCCATTAGGAGTCAGCGAGTTAAGAAACTAGGAAGGATAGTAGCCATGTGGATCGTCCTCCTCACTATCAAAGCTATAGTAGATCATTTCCTCGCCGTGAAAATGCTCAATCATGTGCATGTTTATTCCATCTACGTTATCGTTCTTTGTGAATAGGATCGCTCTAGAAGTCATGTAATTTGGGTTGTCCATGTAGTGGTCTAGGTCAGGAAACACATGGTTGATCAGCTTCACTCTGTCCGCCGCATCGTCTCCCGTAGAGGACACACAAATATCTTCAGGAAGCCGGATGTTTCCTTCCTCGTCAGTTTCCTCTGTTCCGTTACCTATCCTCAGTAGGTAATCCGCAAACCACCGGTCATTTTGTGCCCTCATGTTCTTGACGAGCCTTAGCTGGCGCATGCCCTTCCATAGGTTAGATCTCCACATACTTGCATCGATTATCTGACCACGTGACCCTTTTCTCACTACTGGAAGCACCTGCCTAAAGTTTCCGCCAAACACGATAGTCTTTCCTCCTAGGTTGTTGCAATTGGGCAAGGCATCGCGATGGATTCAGGACATGGGGTGTTCCTCCTAGCCGCATAGTTTGCCTTGCGCTGAGCTAGCATTGCCGCCCTCTTCTCTTCATTTAGTCTTTGCACATAATTGCGTTGTCGTGTGTTGTTATCTAGCCTCCCTTCCATGGATAATTATTTCCTAATATCTCTTTGTTGTGCATTCCTTTCATCTAATGTTTTGTTTTGCTGGACTGCTCTTCTACGTGCATTAATCTCCTCCTTTCGCCGTGCGTTGTTGCGTTGCGTTAACATTAATCTTTACCAACCCCGTTAGAGGTGGAATCCATCTCTGAACCGGGGTCAGTTTAGCTAGCAGTAGCTCCGACTGATGCAGGTTCGATGAGCTATAAGTCAGATATCTGAGTCTGTGCATGTTCAGACCAACTCTTCTCCTAGGCTCCGGTGTCTGAAGAAGTAGCAGAACCATCGAGCCAAGTTGTTCTGTTTCTCCCAGGTTTTGGCAAGCATGCGAAAAAATACAGAAAATACACCTTTAATTTAAGGTCGCAACGCCATACCCAGAAACGACATCATCATCCATTGTTGTTGGCGGAGACACAGCTTCTAGCGTGGGCACTCGCATCCGAGAAGGAAGGAAAGTACACTACGTGAGAGAAGAGTTGTAGTCAAAGGAGGGATGACTCTATCCAAAGTCCAAAGTCTAAACAAAGACCGCGCGCGAGACGACGGAGTCGGGTCGGACTTGGAGATGGCATCCGATTCGAAGGTGCCGATCTAGTAGGGTTGGTGACATGCATACATATACCCCCAGTCTCCCGGTCTCCCCCACACCACTAAACTAAACCCTTTTCGTCGGCAAGATGGTGGCGGAGACCAACCATGTCCATGTGGCGGCGAGCTGTTCTTCCAATGATGTGCCGTCCAAAGCGTGCGAGAAGGCCGAGCCTCCGGCTCCGGCGCCAGCGAGCGACTGGAAGGCGGCAGCGATGGCAGCGTGCGACAAGTCCTGGGCTGCTGCGGCGAAAAGCATGTACAAGGAGGTGAGGGAGGCCGCGGCGCGCCACTACGCCGAGGAGGAGGCGGCAGCGGGGAAGGTGCGAGCAACGAGGAAGAAGCGGCTGAGCCAAGAGTCCGTCGACGTTCTGCTCGCCAGGGCCAAGGAACCACGCCCTGTCCTCCGCGTCAACCACGAGCTTCTCGACAGTCTGAAAACTTTGACGCCCGAGAGGCGCGAGGAGATGCGCGCAGCCAAGACCATGGTTGTGGTGAATCTGCAGGCGCTCCAGGACTGGGAAGCGGACCTCGTCAGGAGGTACCACACATATGGATACGTAGAGATTGAGGTCAATGAGGAGGACAGCGACGACGATGACAAGCTCTGGGATGCTCTTGGTGTGGGACATTAAGAGGAATCTTACTGATAGTACTCCCTTTGTTTGGAAATATAAGATGTTTTAGGTTTGTGAATGAGATGTATTTAGACACCTTTTAATATTTAGATTTATTTGAACCTATACACTAAAATGTGTCTAGATACATCTCGTTTGCAAACCTAAAACATCTTATATTTTAAACGGAGAGAGTGCGTATTGTTTAGCTATCGCCTCACACCTAGCACAACCCCAAAAAAATGAAAGTTAAACATCAATAAGTTAGAAATAAATACATATAGTGAACCGAGTACCAACAAAGTAGTACAGCTGAGCTTGTTAATTTAAATCGAACAGGGCATGTATGCATAGCTGTACTGGTTTATTACTTGGCAATGCTTATTGGAAACGTGGTAGTAAATTGCTTTTATTGTTTGAAACTTGGTTATGCTTGATTGTTGAAGTTGATAACAATAACTATTTGGCAGAAAATAACATGTCAGGTTAGTCATTGGTGGAGAGAAGTGGGTAGTCTCTTGTACTACTTTGTTGGTACAAAAAAGCACAGGTTTATTTCTATATCTGTAATGTTGATTTTCCTATCCTCAATTTTCTTTGTACGTAGCTATATCATTTACTACATCTTGTTGTATGACGTTTCTTCAGGTAATTGTTGGGCAGAATGTTGATATTCTTCTCATGCCTATATTGCTATCTTCTCTTCTGATGGCAACATGGTTAGACATTGGAAGCCGTACGTTCTATGTGATTTGCTTTATGTCCTTAGCTAGGATCATGCCTTATATACAGTAAAAAGTTGAATGATGAAGAATAATGTACCTAATTGTGTTCGTTGTGCTTCTTTATAATTTTCGATGTTGCCTCCTTCCGTGGGAAACTGGCTTTCTGAAGTTTACTCAAACGAAAGCTAGCTAAGGATGTATATTTATTGCCGGATCTATTTGAAGTTTAGTCGGATTAGTACTTTGATCTGTTTGGATCTGTTTGAAGCTCGGATTAGTACTCCCTCTGTTCTAAAATACCTTGCATTCTGAGTTTAGTCAAGGTCAAACTCAAACATATTGAAAAATTTATGTACACCTATAATACAACATAAGTACCATTAAAATCATCATAAGATATATTTTCATAATATATACTGGTGCTATAGATGTTTATAGTTTTTTCTATATATTCTACCAAACTTTATAAAGTTTGACTTTAACAAATCCCAGAATACAGGGTATTTCATGACAGAGGGAATACTACGATGCCCTCATCTATAGCACGTCATTATAATTTGGAAAAGGGAAAAAGCCCACCAGACTGCCCAATGCAACGGCCCACTACCCCGCGGAAAAATCGGCCCACTACCCCGCGGAAAAATCCTTGCGATCGAAGAGTTTCAGTCGGTGATGCTAAAAAAAGAAGAGTTCCAGTTGGGACCTACCAGATCGGGTGGACGAGAAGTTTTTTAAAGAAAAGATTTCTACTCAAGAGTTTCAGTCGGGACCTACCAGATCGGATGGACGAAAAGTTTTTGTAAAGAAAAGAATTCTAGTCGGTCTGCTCGAAACTTCAAGGATAAAATAGCAACCGTCCATGTGACGGTCCACGTGCTTGACGTGCCGCGGGCCAGCCCATTTAGCTCAGGTGCCGGGTTCGGGCCTCAAAGCTGGGCACGTGTGCCGGCCCGGCATGGCACGTGGCTTGGCGGGTCATGGCGGGCCGTGCCGCGTGCTGACCCGTTTAGTGCGTGCCAGACTTGGGCCGTGCCGGGCCGGCCCAGTTGGCCAGATTTGCCAGCACACACGCTGACGGCTGACAACGTCGCCGCCAGCTTGGGTTAACGGCACGGAGCCTCCTCCTGCTCCCCCCCTTATCCGCTCCAAGCCAATCAGAATTTCGCCGCTCCCGCTCCTCGCCGGCCGCGCCTCGTCTCGCCGGCCCGCCGCCTACAGACAGCCCAAAGCCCGGATGGCGGCGTGCCCCGCCGCTACCACGTACGCGCACGCACTCCACGCCCCCTTCTCCTTCCCTTACCGCTCGCTCCTCTCCAGCTGTGCAGCCCACTCACTTGTCCAACCTCTCCCTGCAGGGCTCGCGTGGGCGCGCACGGAGGACCGTGCCGCCTGTGGAGGAGGAGCGAGGGGACCCCGAACGTTCTCGCAGGTTCTCCGTCGTCGCCACTGCCGGGTGGTCGACGGCCGGTCCGCTGCACGAGGGCGCGCGCCTCGGAGCTGCAGCAGGCGCCCGCCGCCGCGGCTGCCACGGCGACTGGCGTCGCGACTCACAAGGTCACCGTCCACGACCGGGAGCGCGGGGTCGTCCACGAGTTCGTCGTGCCCCAGG
Organism: Avena insularis; assembly: GCA_023614405.1. Classification (NCBI taxonomy): domain Eukaryota; kingdom Viridiplantae; phylum Streptophyta; class Magnoliopsida; order Poales; family Poaceae; genus Avena; species Avena insularis. The sequence continues at coordinate 302,276,046 of CM042691.1, forward strand.
TATGTGTGCCCGTGTCCGTTCCTCCTTCTTGGGGTGGTGCTGGTCTGATTGGTGTCAGACGGCCGCGTGCAGGACCAGTATATTCTGCACACCGCGGAGGCCCAGGACATCACCCTCCCGTTCGCGTGCCGACATGGTAGCATGCTTCCTTTGTCATTCTCTTCGTCTCAAGTTTAGGGACAAAACAATTGAATTAAGCAAGATGATGCAGCTATTCCGTTTTTCCTGTTTGACTCGAGTAGTTGCTGCAAATTCCCCCTACGACGAGCAGAAGATTTTCATTTGCTTCTATGATACGTAGAAAACTTACTGCATTAGGAAACTTTGTGCTGATCAGGCTGCTGTACAAGCTGCGCGGTTCGGATTAAATCAGGGCAAATTAGACAGCCTGAAGCACTTGGAATATCTGCTGAGTTAAGAGAGAAGGTAAACCCACTTTTGATGATTTGTTGTCACTGGGGTTCTTCATGTTCCTGACTGTCAAAATTGTCCATGTCTGCACTACTGTCTCGTTTCAGTCCAGCTAAATCATTTGTGAGCCGCCACGTTATTGTCACATGATCCAGTTCAGTTTTATCCTTTGCATACGAGTTATTGCATTTATCTCAGTTGAGGGCTTCTGAAAGGCTGTAGGAAAAGAACTGATTTAAGAATTGAGTTATTGAGGTGAACTGGGGTATCCTTTAGTTTACTCTAGAATTGCTAAGGGCTTTCAGAGTTTCAGTTAGTATGTAAATCAGGTGCTCCAGCTGTGTTCCAATGCTTGCTATTTTAGAGCAAACCTATATATTATGTGTGTCATCATCATTATGATTCTGCCGTTCTGCAAACTTAAATTTGAAATCCTACGGATGTCACATTTGCATGGCGTCCTTTCCAGGGTTATGCGTTGCTATGTGTTGGTTACCCATCCTCTGATGTTGAAGTTGAAACTCAAGATGAAGACGAGGTAAGCACATCTGCTAAGCTATCTTTTGAAGATTTAAGACTTGCCTAGTTTAAATGTATAGTAGTAGGAACTAGGAAATATTGTTTTGAATTCTGATGATTGCACCGCTAAGGATGATCTATCACGATTTATAGGTATACTGGCTCCAGTTTGGAAGATATTTTGCACGAGGACCTATTGTGAGTATTCCCAACTTATTTACAAATTAACTGCAGTTTTTTGTGTCCTGGGACGCCTTGAGCAGAGAGATCTATGTGGCACCAGCGCATAAAGTGTGATGATAGAGCGATAGCTGTGGTTACCAACCGAGTTGTTGTTCATATCCCTCTGTGCATCTTTCTAACTTTTACTAAGACGAAATCGACACATTTTTTTCCCTTTTAGGATAGAGACGATTACGCGCTAGAGCTTGCAATGGGAGATGAATGAAACGTGCATAACAGGTTTGCACTGCAGTAAATTTCATTCTTTGTAATATTGAATCTCCTCATTCTTTTTTTTTCACAAAATATAACTCTTTTTCCACCATTTTTTTCCAGCGGTAAGATTTATAAGAGATGTTCCTGCAGTTCGTAGGTTATAGAGTTGCAAAGACTTGATCTGCAAGTGGAGAAAAAAAATGGAAAATCTTCTCTGCTACTATTCTCCATGTTGTGTGCATTGTATTATTTTTTGTAATTTTTCATGTACAAATATGCTTCTTGTAGAGATGCCATTTCTCAATGTTCGCACCTGCTAGACGAAGAATGCTATGGGCTGCAATGCTGTATGTAAAGCCGCGCCTGCGAACTACTTAGAGCATCTCCACCCTCCTACCCAAGAGGCCGATCCGGACGCCGAATTTCGGTCCGGACGGCGAAAACTGGCCCAGTCGCGTACCTAAGGATATGTTTTTGGCCGGATTTTGGCTATTTTTGTCCGGGCTATCCAGTCCGAACCCAGGTTTCCCGTCGTCACAGGAACACGGACTCGGTAATCGGCGAAAAAATCAGCGGCGCGTGGACCCGCCAGTCGATGTGACGAGTCGTCGTCATCCTCGGAACCACGCGGCGACCGCCGGGCAATAACTGCCCGTTGCGTCGGCCACGCGTCGCCGATTTATGGCGTCACTATCGCCGCCTCGGCTCTCGCGACGGACCGGCGGTCACTAACTTTCTGCCGTTTCCACTTTCCCGCCCTCGCCGCTACACCCTTCCCGCCCTCGCCGCGCACCTTGGCCTTTATAAGCCGTACGTCTCGCCGGAGATCTTCGCATTCTCTCGTAGCTTCCCCAACCCATAAGCCCAACTCCGGCGAGCTCACTCCTTCTCTCACCATGGCTGCTACCCGGCTGACGACGCGGGCGAACGGTTCGCCAGCGACTTCCAAACTAAACTTGGGAGGCGCAGCCAGCTTTGTCTGGCTGGTACATGGCGCCGCCGGACACGCGGATGCCCGGCCGGTCGCCGAGCGGCGGCATCCCAATCCGCCGGGCCGACGCGGAGGAATTGTCTGATGTCAGAGTACATCGCCAGCATGACAACCCCGAAGCAAGCCGTGAAGCGACCTCGTCTATTGGCGCTTTCTTGAGCGAGCGGCGAGCTTCGCCCACGTGGGCGTCGAGAAATCACCGACGCGCAAGAACTTCGGCGCGCGGCGTTAAGTGCGGGAGGCGGCCTTCGCCGCCGTCTTTGAACCCACATCAACGCGGGAACACGCTGGTGAAGCTTCCAGCAACCGCCGGCGCCAGCTGTGACGGGCGTGCGCCTTCGGCGAATGGCGCCGAGGAGGATGGCGACATGAGCTCGTCCTCCCCGCGGCGTCGCGCTCATCCGGCAATGACGCGCACGCCGACGACGGTGAAGCGCGAAGCTACCTCGCCGGTGCGCTCATCGACGCGGACACGCGCGCGCGGTATCGTCGTCCGCGAGCCGTCTACGCCTACGCCGCCAACAGGCCACCTGCGCCTGCGCCGTCCCAAGACAGAAGGGTCGGCGCCGGCCGAGGACGCCGCCCTGAAGATGATGTTGGAGCAGTCGCTCCACGAAGCGCCGCTTGCTGGCCGCTATTGCTCGTCGAGCCCTCTCGCCGGACATCACGGGCGTGGGCGTGAGCGAGGCGAGCCGACGACGTCGCTGGCGTCGGCTACCGCCTATCGAAGCGCTTCAGACGTCTGGACGACGACGACGACGCACCCTCCTACACGCCATGGAGGTGCGGCGACCCTGGCCAGGGCAGCTCCCGCCAGAACAAGTCGCCGAGCGACGACGACGATGGCGGCGGCGAGGATGACGGCCGCGCGGACCCCGACTACACATCGTTTTTAGCAACCTCGGCATGTACAACGGCGAAGGCACCGGACGCCCTTTTTAAGTTTAGTTATTACTAGTTTCGTTTAAATTTGATGTATTCCGCCTATATTTCGCCCAACTTAATGAAAATCACCTTAGTTTGATGAATTTTAGCCGAACTTGGGACTCGGCCTGGGTACGCGGATGGGTGAATAGGCGTACCTAGGCCGAAAACAAGTTCAGTCCGGCCGAAAAACGGACTAAATTTCGCCCTGGGTTCGGCCAACGAGTGGAGATGCTGTTAGCGCGATCAATTCAGTCTTGAGTGCAATGAGCGGATGATTCTAGCAGTGGTTGGCACCGTTGGGTACTAAAATCCGCTTTTAGACCCTTACTCATGGATACATCAAAATCAGAGACATGGCTGTTGAAATGTAGAGCTTTGCTGAAACGGTGTATGCATAATGCATGTACTTTGTTAATTAAAGACTTAAATTTCAACAGCTCTTTGTATACAAGACAATAATTTCTTTGGATGGGCGATTGGGTGGGAATCGTGGAATATCCAACAAAGAGCAGTTACCTGAATTCCAAGTTGTACTCATAAAATTCGTGGTCATCCATCGTGCCAGGATGGGATCCATCACCTCATAAAATTCCCGGTCATCCTTCTTATATGCTGGCACCTTGATCATCACCTCATACCTTAGGTCCTTACTCAACTGTAGTATAAGATGTTTTAGCTTTGTAAAAAAGTGTATCTAAAACTCTTTTTAGTGCGTTATATTATGAAACAGAGGGAGTATTAGATAGGAAGGGTCTAAAAAATTTCTTAAATAAGACAATATGGACAAATTCTTACTAGATGGGTAATTAGTGCCACAAATACAAAACTAAGGAGTTAAAAATAAAATTCGCCTTTTTAAGTTTTAACAGCATACATGCAGTATTTTTTTACTTGACAGGTTACATGCAGTAGTTCATTTGACACGTTGATTGCAACGAGTAGATAAGACGGGCTCGAAAACCCCGACGCGAAGTTGCCAAAGGAGCGACCCACGGAGCGAGGCATACCGCGCCGCAATGCTACTGGCGCGCGCGCCGCCACCGGCACAGCCATTGCTGCCGGCTTCCAGCTCGCCGGCGCAGTCACTACGCGCCTTCCGCTCTCACCGCGTGCCCGCGCCCCGCGCCGCTGCCGACGCTGCGAGGGCAGTGTCAAAGGCGTATTCGCTCCCGGGCGGGCAAAAGCACAAGCAGGTGGCGAGCGTGGCAAACCCCCTGGTGAAGCACTGCGTGAAGCTCCGGGACTCCGCCGCGTACCGGCGATCCTGCCGCCGCCTCCTCCTCGTCGGCCTCGCTCCCATCCGGTACCCACCCTTCACCCCCGCCGCTCTGGTCACTTGCCACCGTGTCCGACCGTACGTCCCCTGAAGCTTCTTATCTATCCTCTCATTTCTAATTCTACGCCCCTCCCCCTCTTTCTTGTTTGCTGCAGAGAGATTTGTAGGCTTGGGTTCGCCGCCATTGACTGCTTGCTTCTCTTGGACGGTGTGGAGGTCCCGGAGGAATTGCACGAGCTATCTGACGATGTTGTATATGTGAGCGCCACCGTGATGAAGAAGATCTCCGGGATGCGATCGGTCGACTCAACCGAGGCGATTGCTGTCATGCACATGCCTAAGCATTTCTGTGACCTCAACTACGACGACGGAGGTGCTGGATTTGATGGGTTGTTCCGGTCTCCAAAGAGGATTCTTGTTCTTGATGGGATTCAGGTGAGGTTTTAGTTGTATACCACCATTGTTTAGAGTCAATTGCAATTGGTTTTTTCCTTATGTGGGTAGAAAAACGACACATAGTAAGGTGCATATTGCTTTAAAAAAAATGAAGTGGTTTATTAGTACATATGATTCAGTTTTGCTACAATGCATCTGATTCTAGTCATGATTCCGCTACTTGGCAGGATCCTGGTAACCTTGGAACGTTGATAAGATCGGCTTGTGCTTTCAAATGGGTATGCAATTCTCTGCTTCAACTGTCGTACACGGCTATGTACTCATTGCACACTTCAGAATTCACACATCAAACGATTCTGTTAATTGCGTATGAAGGTTATTATAAGAGTAATCTATTGTAGATTTATGTGATCATTAATGTAATCTGAAGTGAGAGAATGGAAGCATGATATTGTTAGGTTTCAGACATTTGTGGGGGGATAGTATAACCCATAGTGCCACTAGTGATATTTTTGAAGTTGATGCTTCATCAGGAAAAAAGAGTATATTGTGATGGGTTAAAATACTTGAAGCGTCGTTGTACACTTATTATACTCAAAATATTTGCACAGGTGCATTAAGTATCTTTGATTGAGGAATTTACAATTCTGCAAAGTGCCATCTATTTCTTTTCCCTTTTTCTCTTTGCAAACTTGTGATTCTTCTAGTAACATGTAAATCCAACAATCAACAGGATGGGATATTTCTTCTTCCGGCTTGCTGTGACCCTTTCAATGAAAAGGCTCTTCGTGCAGCTCGTGGAGCCACTTTGCAGCTTCCGGTCTTTTGCGGTAACTGGTGTGATCTGCATATTTTGGTTGCTAAGTATGACATGAAGATGTTGGCAGGCCATCCAGAAAGTAGCACTGATGGATCACAAAGGTCCCACGCGCTGTCCAAAGAGCTTGCAGAATCTCTGATGAGTGAGTCTGTATGCTTAGTGTTAGGAAGTGAGGGCAATGGCCTCTCCGAAGAGACTGTCCAAGCTTGTCAACTTGTAAGCATTCCTATGGAAGGTATTTTTGAATCTCTGAATGTTTCAGTTGCTGGTGGTATATTTTTATTTATGTTACAACTCAAACAGAAAACGTATAATAGAACTCTCGCTCCTTAAGATACCTGCTTGTCCTATTATATATTTTGTGAATGTTTATTCTGACATCGTATTGAAAGTGAAGAAAACATACTATTTTATTTCTGACACTCATGGTAGTACTAAAGAATCTCCATAAAGCTGGCTATGAGCCTTTCCAATTACCAGACCAAATGGGGTTTGCCAAAAACAAGCATAAATGATGTCCAAGTATTTCTTCCTCTCAGCCAGACCAGAAGGCCTGACCCAGCAGCCAGCATAAGGGCTTGTTTATTTCTAGTGTATTCACGAGTGCATTTAGGCCTTGTTTATTTCTCTCATATTTTCACTTCCTAGTTGTGTCGGCTCTTCACTTGTTCACATTCCGGTTTAGTAGATGTCTCCGGGCGAAAGCCTCGGCGCGATGGTGGCTTCTTCGACATCGTCCCTTTGTTGAGAGCATCGCGTTCGGAGACACGGCTCGGAGGTCCTATGTTGTGCTCATCCGGTGCTCGCCGCTGTCCAAGGTTGATCTCCAGGGGCGCTATGCACACCATGGCTGGCGAGTCCAAGACTATGCCTTCTCAGGACCGACCAAGTTTCTCCATCTATCTCCTTTAGATAGTGCGTTGACAAGGAGAGTCCTTTTGGAGCTGTTGTTCTTCGGAGGCATCTGACATTGGTCGAGACACAGCTTTGTTGCTTAGCTTAGGATATGCACTTCCTTCTCTTCTCCTTCTTCTTCGCGTTCTCTCGGAGAAAAAAAGAGTATCACCTTTAGGCCCAGTTCTTTTCGGCTACGGCTTGTGCATAAGCCACTCCGTTTCGAGCTGCCCATAGAAACAACGGTGAAAATAAGCTCATCAGAAATTGCAACCCAGTTCTTTTAAGCTTCTACTCTCTTAGCTTATTTTCTGAGTTGTAAGATGAAATGTCTTTAATGCCCTTGAGATGATTTTGGGTTCTAACTAAGCGACTTTGTTCTTTTCACATATAGTACTGAAAACATCAATTCTAAACACTCAATTTAAGATCATCACTGCATCAAACCTACAGAAATTCACATCGGGACTAGTACTAGAATTTGGCTTGAAGCCTTCACGTAGAGTGCTTCAAGAAGAGGAGCAGCAATACTTCTGATTGGTTGATTCCCGTGTGAGGTAGTACTACTCGACATATTATTTGATCTTCGCATGATTAGCAGCAGCGAATCAACTAGGAGTAGCGCGGCAGTTCAGCCGGACAAGCCAACGGCGCTGGAGGCCGCAACAGATCGAGCCCCGCGCGAGCTCGAACTTGGCTTGATTCGGGCAGGAGAGTGCCGTGGAATGGAACCGGGCTCAGTAGAGAAGGACTTTAGCATCGTGGATTGGCGAGGGCGGTGGCCGGAGTTCGCCATGGCGGCAGCGGCGGACGGGGGCGAGCGGGAGGATCATCAAAGGACCTGTTCTGTTTCTAGGAGAGAAAACGCTTCAGTCAAAAGGATTGCTCTCACGGTGTGCAGTGCGGTGGCACTTGATGTAAATAACTGATCAAAATAGGGGCACCCAAATATACCGCTTCGCTGAATCGCGGGAAGCTGCAGGAAGCTGGGGTGGGGTGGCTTCTCCCCACTGTGAAGGAATTCTTGAAGCCGGCTGTCACAGGAAACGGCTTAAGATCGAGTTCTTTTTAGCTTAGGCTTATTTTGACCATTAAGCTGATGAGAAGCTCCAAAAGAACTGGGCCTTAGTGCGTTCAATCAAGAATTTTGATCCTTTAACACCTCAGTCAGAAAAAACTCTGTATAAAGCTGGGTACGAGCCTTCCAAATTAGAGTTCAGGGTTTTTTGTGTCCGATTGGATGGATTTAGGGGTGATTTCTATACTTTTTTCCAGCATAAATGATGCCTTACACTTTCCTACCTGGTCCAAGTATTTGTTCCTTTCAGTCGGACCATAAGGCCTAGCCCAGCAACCAACATAAAAGAGGTATCACTTGCCATAGTAATCCTTGCATCCAGTTCAAGGGTTTGTTCTGTGGAACTAAAGCAGTAGAAATTGTTTATCAGCTAAAGGTATAATTATTTCCTAACTGTGGTGTATGATGCTTAGAATTTGTAATACAACATTAACCATCTGAATCAAATTTGCTTTTGCTATTGACGTATGGTACCCATGGAGCGAAAACTCCAACTAGTATTTGTTTTAGCAACTAGCATTGAATGTGCAAGCTAAGTGATTAACCGATACATAAAAATATATAGATATGTGAGTATGTGATGCTTGGCAGCATTGTGCCAGTCAGGGCATTAGGGGCAACATATTTATGTTTGCTTGCAGACTGGTTATTCACTTTAGCTCAAAGTGCTTGCTAGTGTGGTGTACTTTCGAAGTGGAATCCAACTATTGATAAATGAGATCAGCAAAACGCCTGGAAATATGTCTGCACCACAATGACATCGTCCACAGATTTTGTTATGAGACCTTACATGTGATGCGCCATTACTGAACTGATATGGTGTTGCCATCAAGACACTCTGGAGTTGCTTTGGTGGCACTTACACAACCTGTTTCGACCTTAATTTTTGGTGTTTCAGGCGAAGGCTTGCTTTGTGAACACGTAAGTAAGAACACCCTGACTCATATACAAAGTTGCAAACTTTGCTGTTGATTATTGTAATTGACATATAGACATCTGTCACTCACTGCTATGTTAGTGCACCTTTTCATACATGTAGACGTGGTTTTTGACACAAGAACACTATTTTTCAGAGGCTCTTGTTTTGCCACCTCACAGAGGATTTTATGAGCAATACAACTTTTCTACCCCTGTGATAACTGATATGACTGCACCAATGTTCTCCACCGTATACTTGTGATCCGTTGTTTTTTTCCCTTGTTCTTGAGTGGCCATGATTGGTTTATCTGATAATTTATTTTCCTATTTTTCTTGGAGTAACATCACATGTTTTGTCTTATTTATGAAATCCCAATCGTATTTACCTACTTTCATGCACCTGCTATGCTTGCTATCTATGTCTGATAAGTGGATTCTTCTTACGACATATAAAATTGCTCAGCATACACTGATTGTTTATTTTCTGGACAACTGTAACAAAGTTTTCTGTAAATTTTGAGTAAATAGTTTATTTCTACTTCAAGCCAGAGCTCTCTATGAAGTGTAAACCACTGACTAAGCCAGTGAGTGAGATTTCCGCTGAACCATCCATCTGCTTAAGCTAACCTCTGACGGACACTTTTTTTGCCTGCCCGCTTAAACTGGAAAGGAGGGCAGTGTCTACTACGGTAAAGAGGCATGGCACAATGTATGGATTGCATGCTGACTTGGTGAGCAATCATCCACTTGGTTTAAATAACTCAAACAGATACTGTACTCCAGTATATTTACATGGGAAGTACTTGGAGAATACAGAGTTTGCCATAACCATTTGCTATGAAAGTACCAGTAACTAATGACAAATTTAAGAAAGAATAAAATTCTATGGAACCTTATAAGCTGTGCTGATGATGAATAAATCCAAATTCAAGAAATGGCTGCAAAAAATGAATTTTTAATTTCTTCATGCTGTGACAAACAAGCAGAGGTTCGAGATGATTGTAATGGAATCAGCAAATAGAGGGATAAAACAACATCAATGTTCTCAAAGGTCTTTGTTTATGGGAATGCAGAGTTTCTTTTCTTAATTCTCAGCCTAGGTGTCTTTCTAGGAAGCTGGCTTTCATATGTTTTGAATACACGTGATACTTCTAAACCTCTGAAGCAGCCATCCAAAGCATTAGAAAAAAACAGTTATAGGAATTCCAGTAAACGGCCGCCATTGGATAGAAACTGACAGTGAGATAGATCACTATGGTAAGCATTTCAAAATTGAAAAGGAGATATTGTCGGGGGTGTACCCCCAGGTACCCCAGAGTTGGTGCATCAAGTTATTCGATAAAGTGCTAAATTAATAGATTAAGAGACAGGAAATATTAATAGAATAAAGAAAAGGAGAAGACAACGGCACTTGGGCCGAATTAGGGAAGACTCGGTCCAAACAGATCACTACCACACCGAATTTCACCCTCATGGGCCGAATCAAAGCAGCAGGAGCCGAATCAGGTTAAATCCTCGCATGGGCCGAATCAGGAGGACCTCGGCCCGATCAGGCATCAGCCAAGACCTCGCCATCACCTCCCGAATGGGCCGAGTCAGGAGGACCTCGGCCCACCGCGGGTTCGGTCCGCCCGCGCCACCTCGGCAGCTGCCTTCCCGCATGGGCCGGCTGGAGCAATCCCGGCCCACCGGCGAGCCACGCCAAGACCCAGGTGTCCCCGTGACCCGGCTGGGCCTCAGAGAGGATCCGAGCCGGCCTGCTCGACCCGGTGGATGCCAGGGTGACCCGGCGGGGCTCATTCCACCATGGGCCGAATTAGAAGGACAGCAGCTGGGCCTTTACCTATATTCGGTTGTGAGGAAAATAGAGACTCGGCTGGGCTCTCTAGCTCCGGGCCGACTCAAACAGGCCATAGGCCGAATTAACATGTTTCCTAGGACGTCCAGGCCGAATAAAACTACTTCATATGCCCTGTTATCCATTCCCAGACGCATCCAGAAATCTACAACGACTCGCCATTGAGCCAAGACAATCTCCACCAGTATCGTGCCAGTCTTGGGAGCCCTCCAGCTCAGACTGGCACATGGCGTATGGAATATGCCCTTGGCATCTGACAAGATGCTAGGGATACGCTCTTAGCATCAAATAAGATGCTAGGGAATATGCCTGGCATCTCCAAAGATGCCAAGGCATATGCTGAGCATCTCTAGAAGATACCCAGAATATGCCCTCTAGATACCAAGTGTGTAGCACAAGTCTTGTCCCCTGGGCTCCCCTTTATAAGGAGCACCAGGGGAATCGTTACAGGGGAGGCCCCGAAGGGCTCCTCTCCTTTCTGCTCACTAGGAGCTCTCCTTCTTCCTCTTCCTCCACTCTCACAGAGAGATTAGATAGAAGCATAGGGGAAACAGCTCAAGGAGCATGATTGTAGCCACAAGTATGGCAAGATTATAAGGGATTAGATGTATAGAATGAAGTGTTATCTCCACTTGAGAGCTTCAATCCAATATACATTGTATTTCTCTTTGTTCATATGAGTGCGGTCTTAACTGCATCATCCCTCCCCGGATTCCTCCACGTCCATCGGCCCCAACTTTAACCTACCCATGACATATGCCGTGACACCACCATGACAGATATACAGAGACAGACTCTGTCAGTTATAGGTGTCTTGTCCCTATCCACTCTGATTTGGCAGCGGTGACTTTATTGTCCGCTAAATCAGGAGCAAGTGCAGGTTAGGTCGCCAGGTTGATAGGAAACTCGAGTCTGAAACGCTTGCCTCCAGGCACATGTGCGGTGTTTCACCTGCTGGTTATTCCCAAAGCCTCTCCTCCCCATTTACCGACATTGCACTCAACCCCCCCGGCAAGCATATGCACGCTTGCAAATACGCAGACAACTTGTTTAGCATTTGAGTTCATAGCTACCTCATGTTATAGCACTGCCACATCGGTTAACTACTTGAGAACGTCTAGTCGGAGTTCTCGCCTAGTCTCTGTTGCTAAGATTATCCTCATTATTTTGGTGGCTACATTTTCTCTCCTTTGAGCTAGCTAGACTGGTTTCCCTTTTCTTTCTTTAGAATAGAGGGACTTGTTGCTCATGGTCTCTTTATCAAGCACGTATAAGGGAGCTAGGACCACTGAAATGAATTCTTGAAAGTAAAGTAGTAGCTAACTCTGTTAAATGTCAACCAGTGGAAAATAATTTCTTCAGCAAGCTTATTGTCCTACAAGTTCTAATCTGAGACCAGGCAAAATTATTCCTCTGAACTCTAAGCCCAGCTAGCTGTGGCTCTTCTTAGCCTATCTGCCGACATATTTGCTTCTCCCTTGTGGCCATGGTTAGGTCTCGCCCTCTGCCTTGTGGCCCTGCCTGGTGGTCTTGTGCGCGGAGACTGCGTTCTCGAACCAATGCTTTCATGGATAATGTAGGATTTGGTTTAGGGATTTTTCTTGGCAGTGCGTTTTCGTAGATAATGTATAATTTGGTTTAGAGATTCTTCTTTCTTCCGGTACGAAGGTATATTTGAATATATGAATGTTTGAGTTGCTGGTGGTATATTTTTATTTATGTTACAACTCAAACAACGTACATATAACAGAACTTTACTCATTAAGTTACATGATTTTATGATTCTTATATATTTCGTGGATGTTTGTTTCTGACATCTGACCGAGAGTGAAGAAAAGTACCGTTTGTTATTGACACTCCGTCCTCGAATCCTTACCACCCTTGATGAGTTGGTGATACTAAAGAAATCTCATGACAACGAGGATGTTTAATTATTTACAACTTGATAAGAATTTTTTTGACCCATGAAGACGCATGTTGAGTATTACCTTTAGTAGGTTCATTCGAGAGCTTTGATCCATTAACACCTGAGACAGAAAAATCTCTCTATAAGCTGGGTATGAGCCTTTCAAATTACCAGAACAGCTGAGCTTCCCCAGAAACCAGCATAAATGATGCCTTACTTTCCTGGTCCACGTATTTGTTCCTTTCAGCCGGACCATAAGACCTGTCCCAGCAACCAACATAAAAGAGGTATCACTTGCCATAGTAATCCTTCCATCCAGTTCAAGCATTTGTTCTATGTGGAACTGAAGCAGTAGAAATTGTTTAGTAGTATCAGCTAAAAGTATAATCATTGTCCAAACTGGTGTAAGATGCTTAGAATTTGTAATATGATATTAACCATTTGGATCAAATTTGCCTGCCCTATTGATGTATGGTACCCATGGAGAGAAAACTTCAACTAGGAGTATTTGTTTTAGCAACTAGCATTGAATGTGCAAGCTAAGTCATTCACCGATACATGCATAAATTGTTTTGATAAGTGAGTATGTGATGCTTGGCAGTCAGGGCAGGGACAACATATTTATGTTCCTTTGCAGACTGGTTATTCACTTTGGTGCAAAGTTCTTGCCAGTGTGGAGTACTTTCGAAGTGGAATCCAACTACTGATAAATGAGATCAGCAAAACGCCTGGCAATGTCTGCACCACAATGACATTGTCCAAAGATTTTGTTACGAGATCTTACATGTGATGCGCCATTACTGAACTGATATGGTGTTGCCGTCAAGTAAGGCACCATGGAGTTGCTTATGTGGCACCTAGCCACCTACACAACCTGTTCGACCTTAATTTTTTTAGATCCAGACCTTAATTGTTGGTGATTCAGTTGAAGACTAGGTTTGTGAACTTTTAAGAGCACCCCGAGTCATATACAAAGTTGCAAACTTTGTTGTTGATTATTTTAATTGGATGTGCACGTTTGTCACTCACTGCGATGTTAGTGGACCTTTTCATTCATGTGGATGTGGTTTCTGACACAAGAGCCCAATTTTTCAAGGGCTATTGTTTTGCCACCTCATAGAGTTTTGTATGAGCAATACAACATTTCCGCTGCTGTGGTAACTGATATGACTGCACCAATGTTTTCCACATTATACAGTATCATGTGATCCGTTGCTTTTGGCTTCTAGAGTAATAGAGTTGCTAGGATTGGTCTATCTGATAATTTATTTTCCTATTTTTCTTGATGTAACATCATCCGTTTTTTAGTTTTTACAAAATCGCTTCATATTTACTTACTTTCATGCACTCCTGCAAATGCTTGATATCTATGGCTTATAAGTGGATTCCTCTTACAACATATTTGTTCATGGTGGTGTAAAATTGCTCATCTTACACTGAATGAGTATTTTCTGGACAAGTGTAACAAAGTTTTCTCAAACTTTGAGTAAATAATTTGAGAGAATTCCTTATTTGACACTGCTTCCCAATATGATTCCTTATTTGACATCGATTTTTTTTACTTCCCTATTTGACACCTAGTGTAACTTTTTTTTGCCTTATACGGCACTCTAGTGCATTTTGAGAGCTAACAGTGTTAATTGGTGACCTACAAAGACCCTTTTTGCCCCTGGTGCATAATATGGTAAAAACAAATTATAAGACAAATACTGCTGCACCCTGAGATATATCTGCGCATGCTCATGGTTAAATTACCAAATGGGGCCAGAACATGTCAATCATGGAACCGATTTTAATTAAAAAATTAGTATTGTTTGCGTGTGTACTTAACTGTATGACATGTGCAAGATATTCAATCTTTCAGTACGTATCTGGGCTACTTATTTTATGAACTCTGCATAGTCACTGAACCGTGTCATATGGGAGTACTTGACAAAAAAAGAATAGAAACACTCGTTCATTTGGACTGATAACTCGGATGCTAATTACAAAATTAGATTGTGAGATATAGCTAAGCTCCTAGTTCATTCAGGCTGGACTGGCAACTACCGAGTCTGCACCCATGGACTGTAGTGGACTGGTAACTGTAGACCTGCACCCATGGCCAAACTTGCAGCAGAGTCCACATCCGTGCCAAAACCCGATCCTGCAGCTAAACTCCTCGATCGGCCCTCCGCAACTGCTTTGTTCCCACCCGTGCCTGGGCCACCGTCTGCAGCCCCGCCTTGTCCCTCCGCTGTCTCGCTTGGTCCGCCACCTACAAAGATCCCTTGCTCCGACGCTCCATGGCGCCTCAGCTCATATGCCTCCGCCACCGTTCCGAGCCAGCAGTCACAGCCGCCGTGGCGAGCGGGCAACCAGCGCGACGGGGATAATAGGCTCGCTTGCCGCTTGGGATGGTTCCGCTTCAGTCGGGCCCACCAGCGCGACGGGGATAATGGGGTTCAGTCGGGCCTAAACCCTAAACCAGCGCGACGGGGATAATGGGCTCGCTTGCCGCTTGTGACGGTTCCGCTTCAGGTAGCGACTAATCAAGGGGTATTCTGGTCCATCTAAGAAAAAACAAACGGAATGATGTAACGGAACCAACGGTGGTGTCATATAAGGCAAAATATTTACACAATGAGTCATATAGGGAAGTGGAAATTTTTTAGTGTCAAATAAGGAATCATATTTGAAACTAGTGTCAAATAAGGAATTCTCTCAAATAATTTATTTCGGCTTCAAGCCAGAGCTCTCTATGAAGTGTAAACCACTGACTAACCAGTGAATGAGATTTATGCTGAACCACCCATCCACTTAAGCAAACCTCTAACGGGCTCTGTTTTGCCTGCCATCTAGAACCGGAAAGAAGTGCAGTGTGTACTAGGGGTAAATAAATAAGCATGACATAATCTATGGATTGCATGCTGACTTGGTGAGCAATCACCACTTGGTTTAAATAAATCAAACATAATTCCTCCGTCCGGAAATAAGTGATTCGAATTTGTCTAGATTCACATGTATCTATATGCGTTTTACACGCTAAGTACTCCGAGAATACAGAGTTAGCCATAAGCCAAATTCAAGTAATAAAGCTGATTGTTCACTGATTGTTGTCTGGCACTATAAAACATTAAGAAGTTGGATAAGATATTGAAATAACACATGTACTACATAGTATTTAACAAGCAATGCAGGGAATGTTGTCCTATATATCTATACTTTTGTACTCTAATGTTTGCTTCGGCGATAGCGTATAAATCTCGGTGGTATGATTTCCCCCCCTTCTATTTCTTGAGATGAATGCAATAAATTCATTATTAATCCCTTCATGGTGTCAAGCGGAAGTTTGAGATGACTGATGGAAGCAGTAAATAGAGGGAAAAAAATATCAGCATGTTCTCAAAGCTCTTCCTTTATGGGAATGCAGGGTTTCTTTTAGTACTTTGCAGCCTACATGTCTTTCCACGAAGCTGACTTTCGTAAGTTTTGAAGATACATAATGTCTGAAACCTCTAAACCTACCATCAAAAGCACTACAAAACATAGTTACATGAATTTCGATAAAAGGGGACAGGGCAGAGGAGATATACGGCTGTGAATTTTCCTCGGCGCAGATGCCTTGTCCATATCCACTATGAAGCAGTGACTTTCTGGTCCACTTAATCACAAGTAAGTGAAAGTGAAGGTTTGGGCCGCGTCATCAACAGGAGAATCGAGTCGAATGGTCCTCCATCGAGACACATGTGCAGCGTTTCACCTGCTGGTTATTCCCAAAGCCTCCCAGCCCCATTGACCGACATTACACTCAAAACCCCCAGCAAGCATGTGCATGCTCGCAAATACGCAGAAAACTTAGTAAACTTCTTGAGAACGACTAGTCGGAGTTCGCGCGTAGTGTCTATTGCTAAGATTATCCTTGTCATTTTGGTGGCTACATTTTTCTCTCCTTGGAGCTAGCTAGAATGGTTTCCCTTTTCTTTCTTTAGAAGAGAGGGACTTGTTGCTCATGGTCTCTTTATCAAGCACGTATAAGGGAGATAGGACAACCGGCATGAATTCTCAGAAGTAAAGTAGCTAACTCCGTTAAATGTCAACCAATGAAAAATAATTTCTTCAGCAAACTTACTCAGTTTGTACTTTGTACGCTGCTAGTGTCTTGCAAGTTCTGAACTGAGACCACGCAAAACTATTCCTCTAAACTCAAAGCCCAGCTAGATGCGACTCCTCTTAGCCTATCTGCCATCATATTTGCCCGGAGACCATGGTTACCTCTCTCCCACTGCCTTCTGGGCTTGTGGGAGAGAGGCCTCAAACCAAACTAGCCGTTGGTCCGTGGCAGGGCACCTTCTTCAGTTTCCTCCACCTGCTTGATTTGGGTTTCAATCTTGCCTCTGCCGGTGAGGGTCTCTGACCATTAGGGCAGGGGAGACGCCTTTGTAGTCCTTGGTGCTTGCAAAAAATAAATATAGAACTCGCTTCCTTTCATTTTTTTTTTGTAGAAATGGAGTATTTTTTGGCATCAACTATTCATTTGTATGTTATAATCTAATTGTGGGGAAAATTTTGCCGAAAGTGTCTTTTGTTCCCGAGCTCCAGTGCTTCCTTTATCTAATAAAAGAAAAATTAAATTTACAAGTTTCAAACATATCAAAAAATTAAATTCGGTGTATAGTGAATGTTATATCCTACAAGATACAAAATCGCAACCGAAAATTCATTATATTGCGGGCTACACAAAAATAATAAACTCTGATAAAATTGTAGAATTGAATATATGCATACCCAGATCCACAATTTGTCATTTTTGTGTAGCCGATAATACAAAGTACTTGAAATTGATATTTGGCATGTTATACATAATTTGGCTATATCTAGATTTTTTGTATTTAAATCTCGGAAATATGATTTTGATCCTTTTCTTAAAAAAAGATCACTTGTGTCCATGTGCACCAAATCCCCACTCACAAATTTTGTAGGACGATAGATCATTCAAAAGGTTGTCTCCATCAAAAATAAATTGGATAATATGGAGCCATTCGTTTTTTTTTCTGAAAAGGAGGTCAAACCTCCGTCCTCTGCATCAAAATGATGCACAAAGACATTATTATTGTGAACCAGTAGCTTGTTTACTCATCAGCATGATTAAACTTGCGTTAATACAAGAGGCAATAAGAAGGCCAGAATCTAGAGAGAGGGGGAGGGGGGGACCTAGTCCAGATTCTCGGCTGAAAATTGGCAGTAAAATGTGATGTCGTATTAGTATCTCGCATTACAGACAAGGATCAAAAGAATAAATGCCTCACTCAGCTCTTGAGTTTGTTGCAAAATCGCTTCCAATCGGTCTTAGTCTCTTAGATGATAATCTTCGAAAGATGCGGTCCCAGCGCTCCTTGCACTCCATCACGACAAGTGTAACCTCAACAGTCGTGACATTAGGGGCCGGGTATAATTTAGATCCCTCTTGCCCAAACTAACCGAAATTATCGGTTGCACCATAACTAGTACTGCCAGCTTCAGATCTTTGTTAACTTGTATTTTTTGCTAATTTCTACGCAGTCTAGATTCTCGGCTGAAAATTGGCAGTGAAATGTGATGTCGTATTAGTATCTCGCATTACAGACAAGGATCAAAAGAATAAAGGCCTCACTCAGCTCATGAGTTCATTGTAAAATCGCCTCCAATCGGTCTTAGTCTCTTAGATGACAATCTTCGGAAGATGCGGTCCTAGTGCTGCCTGCACTCCATCACGGCAAGCGTAACCTCAACAGTAGTGACATTAGGGATGGTCGGGTACAATTTAGACTCCTCTTTCCCAAACTAACCGAGATTATCGCTTGCACCATAACCATTACTGCCAGCTTCAGATCTTTGTTAACTTGTATTTCTGCTAATTTGTTAACTCATCATGTTGCCCTTGTGCATGATATATTGATATCTCATTCGTACCTTTTCTTTAAAAATGATAGGTTTTCTTGTTTTCAAGTAGTATTGTTTTGAGATCAAAGACCATATTCAGCTGTTCATTTAAGAATTCAACTTTGTCTGTTATTTTTATATAAATAGATTGAAAAATTCATGTCAAATATAATGATTATTTTCATTTGATCGGTCTCAGTAAATCCTTTTTTTGTACATTGATAGTCAAAGTTATAGAAGTCTGATTGTATGCTTTCTAGGAAATCGTTTGAATGTTAACTCAAATGGTAGAAGTGTACATTTAAGTATATTCACAAATAGGTTTTTATGTATTTGTCACAAAAAGATAATAAGTAATCAGTAGCATTACATGCATATAAGTGAGAAGTGGACGGAAAATCCTAAATGTTTTAGTAATTTGTGTATTTGTGTGAAATCTTCGTAGGAAAGTGGGTCCGAGTATGTTCACTAGCCAAATTTCATGCTATGACTTGAAGAATGGATACAATGATTAATATGTGATACTAGAGACATGCCTGAAGAATGTGCCTCACTGCTACATTTTGGTGGCAAGAAAAACAACGAAGAGAGACTTTTCCTGGTGTTCTAGGTATATGATGAAGCAAGAAAAATAGATAGCGGAATATTCCTTTGAGGAATGTGAAAGAGTTAGTAAGGAGAATACGTGACTGAATGCGATGAAAATCAAGAATAGTTAGCAGGAGGGAATTGTATAGTTATATATAGGTTTAACGTGCATCCACGGAATGTGCTAGGTGACTCATATTTGCACTACCTTAATTATACAAAGACACCAGCCCGTATACATGCTATTTGTTATATTTTTTTTATAGAAAATTGTACTATGAGAACCATATAATTGATTCGACATGACCCGCAACATCTTTCACCATCACTAACATTTAGAGCATAGCATGCCCCCTATTTATCATCCTTCATTATAAATATACCATGCAGCAACCAAACTATCCGTTAGTGTACACACATCCTCTTTATGATGTAATGTAGTTTGAAAAATAGTTGGAATAGATGTAAGTGGAACAAGTGTTAGGCAGGGCATACCGAGAGCCGAGACTATGATGTGAATAAATTTTATTAGGAATTGCAGGCATTAGGAAAGAGCTCACTAGTGTGCATGTGAAATATTGTAGTTGCTTGCATGTGTGCAATTAGGCAATGAAGCAGTCCTGTAATCATGCTATGATTCACCGTAGCATTGACCTTCTTTAGAGAACGTAATGTATTGGTTGCGCCTCAAGGGGTCGGGATCTGTGAACCCTTCTACTTTCAGCTAGTCACCTCTCTGGATTGTTTAACTCATGCAACACGATTAGAGTGACATTGAATACACAGTTCAGATTTTCGTCCAAAGATAGCTTGGCACTTGGCAGTAAAATGGCCAGCCAGATTAGAATCCCACCATACAACCAATATATATATATCAAAAGAAACAAAGGCACCACTCAGCTCCCGAGTTCATCGCAAAATGGCTCAGTGTTCATTCCTTGACTTCCGCAGTGAGACCTACAAGCACCTGATCCATCTCAGTCTCTCCGATGACAATCTTCGGAAGGTGCACTCCACTACCGCAAGGGTAAGCTTCGGCAGCTTGGTACAATTTAGTGCCCTTTCGCCGAAACTGGACGAGATTATTTCTCGTAACCTAACCAACACGGCCAGATGCAGATCTTCTGTGACCCGTATTTCTGACATTCTCTGTTAAGTGATCCTGTTGCCATTGTGCATTATAGCCCCCTTGGTACGTGTCCTTTGAAAATATTAGTTTTACTTGTTTTCAAGCTATATTGTTTCGACATAAAGACCATAATCGACTGGACATAAAGACCATAATCGACTGTTCATTTCAGAATTTCAACTTCTTCCGTTGTTATTTATATAAATACATTACTAAAAAGTATTAGATTTTTTCATGGCTGAAATAGTGGCATTTTTTTAGTTTGATCCATCACATAATCTTATTGTATATGGCTAGTCGGAGTTATATAGAAGCTTGATTGTATGCTTTCTAGGAAATCGATATGAGACGGTAACCCAAATGATAATAGTGTATAGACACTGATCAAAAGGTTACATGGAACCTATATGCTTCCTCTCATAGTTACTTAATTCACATGAGATAAATTAGAATCATCGGTATGGTTATATTAGGCAAGCTATTATCTGGTGGCCAGCACATCACCATACATAGTTCTCAAACCCTGGCCTCTCTTATCAATGATAATGTTCAAAGGCCACTAGGCATGCCTTTGCGAGTACTGACCATATAGAGTTAGTGTTCTTGTTTTGGAATTGTGTGTCATTTTACACCTCATTGTACCATGCAGTTTTTGGCTTAGTTGTGCATTTTCTCATGATACATTTATGAGAATTAATAGAAAAAGTAGCATTAGAAGGTCACTTATTTCAGCATCATTACCTCAATTAAGAACTGGCGGGTTGGTTATAATCTCTTTGGGATAACGTGTATAATCATTTTTATGTCGGATCTTTGTTACGTGCAAGCATTCCCCTCATTTGTTTTTCTTTACACATGATTGTCAACATTCCTCCTTGCCCATGCCCCACGGTGATAGGGAATTTTGGTTCGACCCCAAGTCAACATAAATTTGCATTTAAGACAAATCACACCATCATCATTAAGACACACCGGTGATCCCTTCGTGAATATGTCGTCCCAGGAGATAATTACCATAGGAAGGACCTACGCTTAGTAGGCCCCACTGGCCCACTAGGAGTGTCCAAAGAGAAGTATGTCGATAACGTCCATCAAGGAAGGGAGTTCGGATCTAAGGCATCCTAGTCAAAGATGCCACATTTAGAGTTAAAGATCGAGGGTCCCAATGATGACCCACAAGTATAGGGGGTGTATCGTAGTATTTTCGATAAATAGAAGTGTCGATCCCAACGAGGAGCAGAAGGTGTTGACTAGTGGTATGGAGCAGGAAATCTCTGTAAATACTTAGCAAACGGATTTTTAGGTTTTTTTTGATAAAGCAAAGAAACAAAGTGCAAGTAATAAAGATAATGAACAACTGCAGCAAGTGACCCAATCCTTTCTTAGCAAAGGATAAGCCGGTGGAAATACTTATAAGGACCAAATATTCTCAAGGACACATGTGAATTCTGTCAAGTGCTTTCGCTTCAAATAGTTGAGTACCCTTCTTTGGTGTTATAAGTGTTGTGTGGGTGAACCTGTGCTAATGTACCGACCTTACTTAGAATAATACATACTTGTGATTAAACCCCCTGCAAGCATCCGCAACTACAGGAAAGTAATTAAGATATAAATCTAACCACAACCTTAAACTCTGAGATCCTACGCTCCCTTATGCAATAGTGTCCTAAAGGGGGTTCAGGTTTCTGTCACTCCGGCAACCCCACAATTAGTAGCCAAATACACAATGCATTCCTCTAGGCCTATAAATGGTGAAGTATCATGTAGTCGACGTTCACATGACATCACTAGAAAAATAGCACCACAACTTAAATACTAAACCATTGAATAATATCTCAACACAAATCCACTACTAACAACATGACTTCTCCCATGTCCTCAAGAACTAAACGAACTACTCACGAGACATCATATGGATCAAGATCAAAGATGATATGGTGATGGATAATAATCTGAACATAAACAATAATCCAATGGTTCCACTCACAAGCATCAACTACAATAGTAATCAACACCGAAAAAGTTTCCCCTAAGAACTATGCAAGTATTCAACACAATTGTTACAGCGGGATGGAGTGGAGATGATGGTGCTGGTGGAGATGATGGTGTGGATGATGATGATGATCCTGATGAAGTCTAGCTTGATGATGGTGTTGATGGCGATGATCTCCCCTCTCCGAGAAGGAATTTCCCCGACAGAAATCTGTCTACCGGAGAGCTCTTTCTCTCTCGGTGCTTTCCGCCCCGCAGAGGCGGCAGAATCTTTCTATGGTCGCTCCCCTTTGTTTTAGGGTTTCGAGGAGAAGATATAGGCGAGAGGGCGGAGAGAGCCGGCAGGTGAGCCACACCCCTATAGGCGCAGGCAGGGGTTGCTTGCACAGGGGGATGGGCCCCCTATGGCCCATCTCCACCTCTCCTTCTGGCTTCCTTCGTCTTCTAGGAAAATATTATTTTCCGTCATTTTTTTGGTATTTTTCTGATCTTCGCGAAATTGCTCGAAACACCTCTTTTTCTACCAGAATCCTGACTCCGGCAGGTCATCCTCCAAGAATCATTCAACATGCAAAAACAGATGAAAAAACATAAGTAACACCTCTTAATATGAAATATATCAATGAATAGAGGCAAATTATGATATAGAATGGTGATGTAAATTGGACGTATCACCCAACATGCCCCTTATGTAGCTCTGAATGGTCACCACAAAGAGTAAGTCCACCATGTGCACCACATGTCCCAATGTTAATGCCAAACTCGTCGCTAAACCCTTGAGGTACATGACGCCACTAACCTACTAGAGGAGATGAAATCTCCCTTCGGGCGAAATGGGAACTTATGCAATTACAAATCCATTCGCATACCCACATTGGTAGGGGTTCATAGTGTAGAAGGTTCTGTAGGATGGGATCATAAAGTTTTTCGTGATCTTAGTGTCTTCTCCACCAGATAAAAGTGATCTCATGAGTACTCTTACGGGGTATTGAAATCTTTACGATTTTATCCCTCAACGAGCTTCACTTTCATCAATCTTACTTAGAAGTGTGAATCACCCTCTTCCTCTAGAACCAAGATTGATTAAAAAGATAACAACTATTTGTTACATTGAAGATCATGCCACACCCCTTTGTCATTAAGAATGTTGAATAGAGGGTGGCGGCTCCTGGGAGCATATGATCTGTAGCACCCCGGGTAAAAACCACTACTAGAAAATGTTTGTTATTTTATTTTCGCATCATCATGACATCATCATGCATGTTTTAGCATAAAAGTATTTCGTGGAAAACCCTATTTTTGTTTGACATTACTTCCCCCTCTTATTTCAAATTAGAACCCCAAACTCCCCCGATATTTTGTTTTGTCAAAAATCTATTTACAAAAGGCTTTAAAAAAATAAAACCTTAGTCTAATACTAATAATAATGAAACATTTTTGTGGGGGAGGCAGCCAAACGGCCAAGCCCAAAGGCCCAGCCGCAGGCCACCCACCACCCAACACCTATAACCCTAAAACCAAGACCCCCAAACCCTAATCCCCTTCCTACCCTAACCCTACCCCTACCACCGCCACAGCACACACACCACTCCCGGTCCACCCTACCCCATTCCCTAACACGACGCACGCACACACGCTACCCAAACGCACCCAGAGTCCCAGACCCAACCCGCGCTAGCCCCGGCCCCACCCCGATAGCGACCCCCACCTCCCGCTCGTCTCCCTCGACGCTCCGCGCAGTGCCCTGGATCCCCAACCCCGCCCGAGTTCCTCTCCCATCCCGACGCCTCTGCGTCGCCTCTGCGGTGGCTCGTCCTCATGTCCAAGCTCTGCCGCCGCCTCCCCCTAGGCACCACCGGCACCTTCCTCCGTCCTGGCCTCGCCTCCAGCGTGCCGCCGACCTCGATCCCCACCGCCTTGGCCGCCGAGCTCCTCCCCGAGCGGACCCCGCCGCCTCTTCCACACTGGCCCCGGAACCGCGCCCCATCACCTCGCCGCCGCCTCCACCCCGTCCTCCGGTCGACGCCAGGGTCGAGCTCGCCCAACCGCCGCCGGCTTCCTCACCTCATGGCCCGGCTCGCCCCTGACCTCGCGTCGCGACACCGTCGACCGCCACCTGCGCGCCGGTCACGCCCCGCCGCCGTCAAGGGTCGCCCCCACCTCGCACGATCCTCGCCACCGTTCCGCGTGCATCCCCAAGCCCGTCGGCGCCTCTCCTCCCGGCCCTGCAGCGCCTCGCCGCCAGGGACGCCACCGCATCGGGGTACCCCTCCCCTGGCCCTCTTCAACCTCCGCCCTGCGCTGCCGCCGGCCGCAGTAATCGCCGCCAAACCGCTCCTCTGTCCCGACCTCAACCGCCCTGCTGGCCCTGCCCGCAGGCGCTCGTCTGCTGCCGCCTCGTGTCGCCCAGCGAGCCTCGCGCCTCTCTGCATCGCTCCGTCAACCTCCCCGCGCGCGGCCCTTCTCCGCCGCCCACGAGCCCGTGTCCCGGCCAGGCCGTGTTTCCTCCCTGCAACGACCCTGCTGCTCGATGTTGGTTTTTCCGCGAATCCTCCTCGGTGTCCTGTGCTCGCACACGGTTGCTACTTCTGCCTGATATATTCAGAGATTAATATCTCGTCAGCGCCTTGTGATCTTGTGCACCCCTTGTTGAGCAGGCGTGCCCGCGTGGCCCTTCTGGAGTCAAGCTCCTTGTTTGTCGGTTTTTCCCTGGGTACTGCTTGTGGTGGTGGGCAGTGCTATTCTTGTCCCAGGAGCTTCTCGACGCCGGAGTTATGAAGAAGTCGAGAGGTGTCCCTGCCGTGAGCATGCTCTAACATCCACATCATCTCTCGAAGGAACGCTGATAAGATCTACAACACGTGACACCAAGACCTTCCCAAGACCGATCCCGGCGGGACTGAACCGAACCCCTTCGAACCCCCCAAGATCGTCGAGACCCCTAATGTGTGACCCCTTTTCCTAAGACCCATGTATTTTTTAATATATATAATATACTTGTTGCATATTAAATTGTCATGCTTGCATACATGTTTGTGGTTTGGGGGCATTATGCCGATTCACCTCATAATTAAATCTGGGGTCCATATGCGGGCAAATCTAGTCTTATATTGGCCTCATTTAAATTTGTGTAGCGAACCGATGCTATCTTTTTGCCTTGTTAATGCAACATTTAAATTGCGGGGTATCTAAACAACTTGAACCTATTAAATAATTGTCGGGACCCCGGTTCCGCTTAATATGGCCTAATCGCATCGCATCGTCATGCATCATGCCCGATCTTTTGTCGTAGTATTAAATAGTGCAACCGGTGTTTCTTCTAGTGCTTTGCTTCTTCACGGAGTAGGCCGGTGAGTTGATGCGAGTGTCGACCCGATCTTCGGATGAACCTTCGGCAATGTTTTCAGGCGAGCATTCTCCCCCTTTCTACCTATTTTACTTTTATAGTCTTTATTTCCTCCTGTTGATCTATTGCTATCTGTGTTGCGATGCTCTAGTTTTTGTACCCGGGATATCCCTTGCAGCCTTATATTGCCTTGGACACATCCTGTTACCTGTTGTTTGGTAGATAGTTGGACTTGCGTGTCGTAGTCGCTTGCTCAAGTGCTGTTGCGTGTCGTCAAGTACCACAGTTGTTGGAGTATTGCCATATGTTTATTGTTGAAGATGATCATGGCTTTAATTATCGTTTAATAACTAAAATTGAAGTAGGTAAATGCAGAGGCACCGGTGGGTAATAGACAATATTTGGTTTTTAACCGCTCACTGATGTCCCGTAGGACCCCGAGTTCTTGATACCTGTTCCGAGATCGAGCGCGCTAACCACAGGTGGGGTGTGTGGGCACCCCCATCGATTAGTACCTGATTTCAAAGTACTGTACTGGGGGCCACAAAGTAGTTTGGGGCTTTATTACTATCCTGTACTTATGCCATGCTTTATCTTGCTTTATGACGATTCTTGTGCTGACGTTTAGTAACCCGTGACACGTTTTCTGTATCGACAAGCCCAGTCACACTTTCGGTTTCAGTCGTTACCGTCGACACAAACCCCTGGGTCCGTCTCGAGACCGCCGACTTCACGGGGTAGCTTAGTGGGGTGGCCCCCCGTGCTTGCTTTGGGTCTGGGAAACGTCGTGTCCGAAACCCCGTCGACATACCGTTGGGTGTATGTTTTGTGATCTTGTACCTACCTGATCTGACAACAAGGGTGTAGGTGCGTGTGGAAACTTTGGTGCACCCCTGCAGGGTTAAATCTTTTCGAGAAGCCGTGTCCGCGGTTATGGACGACTTGGAGCACAGTTCTCGATCATAGACAACTATAACTAAAGTTTACCGTTATAATTTGACTTGTATCCGATATGACTAGTAATCAGCTTTACTGCAACGGAATGGCTAAATAAAAGTACCAACAACTGCTGGGTTTGGGATATCTCATGATAATTGTATCTGACTAGTAAGTGTTGCAACTACAACGGAATGGTTAACTAAAAATGTCCACTGCTTATTATATCAGGATGACTATCTATTCTTGACTAGTAATTGCTGCAACGATAACTGAATAAATAAAACTGCCAACGGTGTGAGTTCCTCGGTTGACTTCCTCGTTTGGTCTCGAGGGGGAAACACCAGGATGGGTATGTTTGGTGGTAGTATCAGGGTGGTTCCGAATAGGTCTTTCTTACCCCTCTCTGATAGACGCTAGTTGTACCGAGTCTCTATAGGTTGTTTAGTGCATGCCGCGCTGCCGCTTCAGTCCATCATACCTATGTAGGCGAGGACCGCCGAATTCTAGTCTCGCTGCATCGCCTCGATCGACCGCTCTCTTTTTCCTTTGCCCTTTGTCGGCACCCCTTTTGTTTTTAGCAGGTTTCGAGATCGACGTTGTTAGCAGGGTTACCCTTCCGGCTTGGCCTGGGCAGGGTTATGGACGCCATTGGTTATTCTTCAGGGCTCTTAGCTCAATTTGCATCTTGTCCGTACTCGGACGCTGTATCGTTTTCAAGGTGACTTGGATCTTTATACTGTATATCTGTATTCTTGACTCATTGAGTCGTTGTTGTATATATGTTTTGTGGGTTTCATCGAGGACTATTGTGTAATGATATTACTTCGTTTTCCACCCGCACGAAAGTGCCTGGTGGGCATCTTTGAATCGTTTCTATGCGGGTTTGGCGGGAAGCGCTAAAACTTGCATATGACCGATTCCGAGGGTGTTACATGATCCTAGATGAAACAGTAAATTGATTTTTTGTTTCATTTAAAAAATGTGAATTTCGTTTGACATTGTAAATAATTGTGTCTTCATTAGTGTGCAAAGTGTCATTTATAAAAGACATATATGGTGACTTAGGAAAAAAATATCCTTGTAAAAAAGCGATTTTTGAAGCAAATGTTTCCTTTTTACACATGTCTTAACGAATACTCCCTTCGATCCATAATAAGTTGTACTAAATCAGCGACACTTATTATGGATTGGAGGGGAGCAAAGGCTGGCCTCTACCTCCGAGCCATGTCTTTATGAAAATGTTTGACCATCAATTTTGGTCAACAAAATATGAATTGTATGTTACAAATAATATAACAAACTTCTTTTGAGATGAATCTGATGATATAGTTTTTGTTAATGTTATGCATATTTTATTGATCAATAGTGGTCAAAGTTGTCCTTAAACTGTGTGTGTATCTGTTAAACTAATCCGGAGGGAGTAGACAAAGTGAGACATATTTTCTTTAGGATGGAGGGAGTACTATATATAGATTAGAAACCATAACAAAGAGATAATTGGAGAAGAAACCACAAAAAAATTGATCTATCGATGATCTGTCAATTGATGATGTTTGTCATGAAGAACACGTAAGCGGTCACGTCGTTCCCGGCGCCAACGTGCAGCCGCTCGAACGCCATCATGTTGAGGAAAATGTACTCGGTGGAGTCATCCACGGGCACCATCGGTATGCTTAGCACGCCGTGCCGGAAGCGGATGTCATGTAGGCTAGTGGACTTGCTCCTTTTGAACCGGATTCCAGCTTCGTAAAGATCCGCTGCAGATCGGATGATGTCGTTGTCCTCCCTGTCCCGAGACCTCGGGATTTCCTGGTATCCACCACCAAAGAGCATGCTCCGTAGAAAAATATCAAGTGGGTGGAGCCCTAGGCTAATGCCTGGTGACAGTGGTTGGGAAGATGGGTCCAGAAACCATAGCACCATCATGTTGACGATGTTGTCGTTCTAGCCATCATCCATGCATGAAAGCAATTCAATGTTTAGCCAAAGATATAAAATTCACAAAAAAAGATAAGTGGTGTTTGAGATATATCTTTGACTTCTTGGGTGATACTTAAAAGAATTATTTATTTTCTCCTTGAAGCAATGTATAGTTGACAATGGATGAGGATGCATGTTACAACCTATTTTACCCCCACTACGGGTACGGGAGGCATGCATTAGGTGCACACACTTTTCAAAACTTATTTACAAAGATTTGTCCAAGCAAATGATGATTATTTGATGAGACATTGATGTCATTAGAAAGTTCTTTCCAATACAAATCCAGTGATAGTATCAATTTTATCCAACATAGTCGAGATATACTAATTGCTCAACTTTTTTTTTTCAATGGCTAATCCTGAAAAGCTCCCGGCCCATGCCTTATTCGTATATAGTTAGTAATATTTACATAATAATTGAGTTAGATAACTTGATTATTCTAGACATCAGGCTTTTGTAGCGTTCCTTTAATCTTTCCGAACCAAACATTATGTCGTCAATGCTAACACCAAGCATGATGTTCTTTTTACTCTTTTCTGTTTTACCTGGTGGTTTCTTTTGTGACAAAGAAAAGCAATAGAGCGAATTTTAGCGACTCCTACTTACCGGATGACGTCAGTTAGTTGATTCCGGAGATTGATTCGTAAGTGTAGCATTACTCAAAATTATCTGGTAAGTTTAGGCTATCGGCAAAAACAATAATATTTACTCACTAAAGGAGAAGCTGAATACGCCGACGGCCGGGTCCCGTCGGTGTAGGCCCTAAATACCGTCGGCGTAGGCTGGCCCGACGGCTGCCGTCGGCGTACAGCCCCGTAGGCGTAGAAAATCCGTCGGCGTATATAGCTACGCCGACGCCGTCGGCGTAGACCATATGGGGCCCACCTAGATGACTAACGGCCGTTTGGCTACGCCGACGGCTTTACCGTCGGCCTAGATTTTTTCAATTTTTTTTCTCAATTTTTTTTTCAAATTTTTTTTTCAAATTTTTTAAACATTTTTGTATTGTTTAACTTGTTAATCTCACATGGACATTTTTTATTCTAAGTATACTTAGTCTCAAGTCAAATTGTACAATTAGTCAAACTTCCTAACCGGGTCACCCATCCTAATACTACTCCAGCCCCAGCATGCTTAACTTCTTCATTCCTTCCACATGAGCTTCCGACAAAGAAACTAGAACTTGTTATGAATATTATCATATCAAACCTATTAACCATTACACTATAATGTTAGACATATTTGTTTTTTTACATTCCATACAATTTTTTGAGTAAACAACAATAAATAAGTAATAATAATCTTGAATTCAAATAAAAATAAAATAAATTTTATTTATTTTGCTTTTTTTATTTAAATTTGAATAATTCATATCTACAAATCCGTAAATCACAATTCGACAAATAATATATCCAAATCGATCAGAAAAATGAGAGGAATCCAAATATGACATCCCTATCATCTATTTAATTATATATCATAAATTTTAAATATTAGACCAACTGAAACTATGTCAAGATTCATGAAACACCACGTTTTTGGCACTCGAAAAATAAAAAATGGCTTTTTGGTGCGACAAAAAGGAAAAATTCCTCCCGCAACATTGTTTGCCATCCCATGATACATATGTGTGCACAATATGGACACATTATCGCAAACTATACCGCGATTATATCAATAATATTGGTCATTTGACCTGAAATCCAGAAAACCTCGATTGAGATAGGCCATTTTGTGAAGGTTTTTTAAGACTCAATGAATATACCAAGTATGGTATTTTTCCATTGAACTATGTCATATAATATGACACCACGTGAAGGTTTTGCATTGTTTTGATCGTTTTTTAATTTTTATGCCCATTTCAAACTATCGTCAAACTTCCTAAATCGAGGGGCATGATGATTCTTAGCTCGGGGACGAGTCTCAGTAAACTTGCATTAGATCTCTGATGAAATAGCATATTGTGAACCTAAAAATGATTTTTACAAAAAATCACGAGCAATATATCATGTACATGTAGTTCAAATCTAACTCATTTCCTACCGATTCAGCAAGAATTTGTCTTTTTCACGAGAGGTGAACGGAAAGGTTTGAGATTTCTAGGTTGGGAAATTGTCCATTCAATATGGTCTAGTATTTTAAAAAAGGTGTTATTATCATTTTGAAACTTTCATTTGGTGGTTGCTTCACAAAAACACCCCTTTTTTTGCACTCGAAAAATGAAAAATGGCTTTTCGGTGCGACGAAAAGGAAAACTTTCTCCTGCAACATTGTTCACCATCCCATGATACACATGTGTGCACAATATGGACACATTATCACAAACTATACCGCGATTATAGCAATAACATTGGTCATTTGACCTGAAATCCAGAAAACCTCGATTGAGATAGGCCATTTTGTGAAGGTTTTTTTAAGACTCAATGAATATACCAAGTCTGGTATTTTTCCATGGAACCATGTCATATAATATGACACCACGCGAAGGTTTTGCATTGTTTCGATCGTTTTTTAATTTTTTATGCCCATTTCAAACTATCGTCAAACTTCCTAAATCGAGGGGCATGATGATTCTTAGCTCGGGGACGAGTCTCACTAAACTTGCATTAGATCTCTGATGAAATAGCATATTGTGAACCTAAAAATGATTTTTACAAAAAATCATGAGCAATATATCATGTACCTGTAGTTCAAATCTAACTCATTCCTACCGATTCAGCAGGAATTTGTCTTTTTCACGAGAGGTGAACGGAAAGGTTTGAGATTCCTAGGTTGGGAAATTGTCCATTCAATATGGTCTAGTATTTTTGAAAAATGTGGTATTATCATTTTGAAACTTTCATTTGGTGGTTGCTTCACAAAAACACCCTGTTTTTTGCACTCAGAAAATGAAAAATGGCTTTTCAGTATTTAAAAGGAAAACTTCCTCCTGCAACATTGTTCACCATCCCATGATACACATGTGTGCACAATATGGACACATTATCACAAACTATACCGCGATTATAGTAATAACATTGGTCATTTGACCTGAAATCCAGAAAACCTCGATTGAGATAGGCCATTTTGTGAAGGTTTTTTTAAGACTCAATGAATATACCAAGTCTGGTATTTTTCCATGGAACTATGTCATATAATATGACACCATGCGAAGGTTTTGCATTGTTTCGATCATTTTTTAATTTTTTATGCACATTTCAAACTTCCTAAATCGAGGGGCATGATGATTCTTAGCTCGGGGACGAGTCTCACTAAACTTGCATTAGATCTCTAATAAAATAGCATATTGTGAACCTAAAAATGATTTTTACAAAAAATCATGAGCAATATATCATATACCTGTAGTTCAAATCTAACTCATTTCCTACCGATTCAGCAGGAATTTGTCTTTTTCACGAGAGGTGAACGGAAAGGTTTGAGATTCCTAGATTGGGAAATTGTCCATTCAATATGGTCTAGTATTTTTGAAAAATATGGTATTATCATTTTGAAACTTTCTTTTGGTGGTTGCTTCATAAAACACCCCGTTTTTTGCACTTGGAAAATGAAAAATATGTTATACGAAAGTATTTGTATTTTTTATGTATTTTTTTGAATAAAAATATATAATATTTGAGTTTATATAGATATATCTTATTTTTCTACAAATTTTGATATATTATATGTATTTTTCTGAATTTAAATGATTTAGTTATGATTTTTCTAAGATTAATGTGGCAAAAAAAGAAAAATAGCTACGCCGACGGCAAAGCCGTCGGCATAGGTCTGCCGTCGGCGTAGACTTGACGCCGTTGCTCTGCCGTTAGCCCAATGGGCTACGCCAACGGCGGTCGTCGGCCTATTTATTCTACGCCGACGGCAAAACTGGGCCGACGGCCCGTCAAGCTACGCCGACGGCCCCGACATTTTGCCGTCGGCGTATAAAAAGGCCGTCGGCCTATTTTGTTATTCCCGTAGTGACTACTCCCTCCACCCCCTCCATCCCAAAATAACTGACTTGGATTTCTCTAGATTCACGATGTATCCATATATTAAATCATGTCTAGGTACTTTTTGAATTTTTTTCATGGAGTGTGTTCAGTTCTTGCCTTGATTCAGACACTAGCTATAGAAAACAACCTGGTATGGCCATTGGAGAGGCATTTAGCTAGTTGGAAATAGATATGATCAGAGTAGCGTAGTGTAAGTTTCATGAGGGAGTAGTTACCGACCGGAGGCTTTCCAGTCTCAACGGCGTTGAGCTTGTGGAGGAGGAGCAGCGGCAGCTGGTTCTCGAGCATGAGCATGTCCCGCCGGATGTAGGGAACCATGTACAGTATCCCGTGGTGGCTGAAGATCGGGTCGTTGGTGGCGTAGTCGTTGGCGTTCTTCCCTTCGGCCGTCCTCATCAGCTCGAGCAGGAAGCAGCCGTCGAGGATCATCGTCTCCAGGAACCGCTCCCTGCCCCTGCCCTCGCTGCCGATGCCGAGGTCCATGTACGCGCTCTCCAGCTGCTCCGCGGCGTCCTCCACGGCGGCGGCAAAGTCGCGGAGCGGCCGGCCCGCGCGACGGAGCAGGTGCCGCAGCGCCCGGCGCTTGTGCTCCTCCATGGGCAGCAGGTTGGGGTCTCCGTGGTGGAAGGGGCCGAGGGACACCACCTGAGGCCGGTACGCCTTGCTGTTGATGTCCTTGATGCACGCCGGCACGCGGTAGATGCAGGGACGCTCCCACCGCCGCACCTCCGCCGACTTGTCGGCTTCCTTCAGCGTCTCCTCCAAGTCCAGCACCCACGTCCTGATCTCGCCGGCCTCTGCCGCCATTCTGGTTGAGTCTATGAGATATATGATTGCTACAGCTAAGATTATAGATATATCTATATACTGATGTATGCATGTGAACGTAGCGCTAATTAGCTAGCTAGCTATATATATATATATATATATGAAGTGGGCCGAGGACGTGCCTAAACTATGGGGGTGATCAACATGAAGTGGGAGGAGCATGCCGGAGCCACGAGGAAGCGAGGAATATGTGAAAGGTGGCCACCATTCTTGGGAAGGCCGCACGCAAGAGAACATTTGATATAAATTAAGATTGAGTACAGGGTAGGCGAGGCATTGCAGACATCTGTTTTTTCATAGATGATTAATTTGTAATCTGTCCTTTTGAAATTATTAATGGTTTCTGGTTCGTACTAATCCCTCCAACCCAAATTAGTTGACTCAAATATGTAGATACAGATGAATCTAATACTAAATCATGTCTAGATACAATCAAATCTAGACAAATCCAAGGCAACTAATTTGGGTCGGAGGGAGTATAGAATAGATGAGCAGGGTCGAAGCATATATATATAATAAAATTTAGAAATGACATAATTATTTTTGTTTACATGTCGTAAAAAATTTGGACATAAAATACATATTTTAGGTGTTTTTACACTATAATGACTCATAAACATTATTTTTTGTCAAATTTTTTGGTTGTGGTGAATATATGAACATAATTATTCGTATATAAAACATATTTTTTCAATCTAACAACGTAGAAATATGTTGGGTGCAAAATAACTACTCTACACCCTGGGTGCTGAATAGGGTTTCTATATATATATATAAAATTTCCTCAATAAACTTGGTCAAAGTTGATGAAGTTTGACTTTTTTAAAAATCTATATGCACTATATTATGGCAAGGAGGGAGTATGTATCTCTAGTGATAGATATTGTTTCATTTTCATAATTCAAATTGTAGTGTATTGTTAAAGCGATAGAAAATGGATGGTAGACAAATATTGATCTAAAACACTACTTTTTTTTTGAAATGGATGCTTTTATTACTTTGAGTCTACTACAGACATAGCTTCCACTAACGGTCCATAAACACCCTCCTGTTGGGTTTAGCGTTGTCAGCCGTATACGGGGTTCGTGAAAATCACGACTTTCACTCACGAGCGGGATCCCCATTAGTGTAAATGATGTAGATGTACCACTGAATGGCAGAGGTTCTCCCCATAAATGGCAGCTGTTTGGTGTTTTTTTGGTCTGTACACAAGGATCACATCCATCATTATAAACAATATACCCATGTCCATGCACTCATCACCATTCTGAACAAAGCAAATATCACAACCACCATTACATATACAAGTCCCATACAAGATTCACCAACTACCATTATAGATATGTACTATACAAGAATTACAACCGCCATTATATGTACAACAAAGAAGAATTGCAACCACCATTACATATATACAAGATATCGTCTCTAAGAGAAAGTTAAGGTGAAGGTAAATAGGCTAACAAAGTAACAAGTATTGCCAAGGACCCAAACTTATAGCCCAAATGATAGCTGGTTGGGGATATAAGCATACTTCAAGGACTTGATCGCGCCTAGATAACTCATCTGGTAGTTATTATCCATGACAAGTGGTTTACTTTAGGATGTTGTTTTCTTATTTATTTAGTTGTATTCTATTTATAGCCTAAATAATATGAAAAAAAGTTGAATCAGAAGGCTATCGATATACGTAATAATAAGATTCTACTAAAAGATCAACAAGAATATAAAAAATGGATATTCGCTTTCTTCACTTGGTGTTCATGTAGGAGAATATATTTATAGCCACTTTTATACCCTCTAACCAAATTCAAAGTGAATTATATTTTTTTGTACTCTTAGACTTAATATTTGGTTGTTTCTTATGCAATGAGATAAATTTTATTGTTTACTAAAAATAACTAAATAAATCATACAATGAAAAACATAAAATCAAAATTATTTACAATTCCTAAAATATTTATGACGATTTGGAACTAAATTTTTTATCTTGTAGAAGAAAATGAAAAAGAAATCAACCAACTTTCGGCCTTTTGCATTTTAAGTGGATTTCTACCTAGTAACCCAAACTACTTGAAATTTGAGTGACATGTGTATTACATAATATCTCAAACTTACCAAAAAAAATGTGTCCATATTTATGTTATAATGTCTTTTGCAAAGTAATGAGAAAATTCAAAAATGTTTGGTTACTTTATAATCATGTTCTCTTATTTCTTTATGAAATTTGATTTATAGAAATAGTTAAATAAGCTACAAAAACATGGAAATTGCTATGATACAAGAATACATAATAAAATATTATAACAATACTTTAAAAAATGAAATAGGTGAGATCAAAATTCGTAAATTGTTTGTATCAAACCGTGTTCATTTAAAACAAGATCATTAAAATCACTTATGTACTCGATAATCAAATTCATGGAAAATAGTTTTATTTGTCCTTTATGTTTTAAAATGTAATTTTAGTTCATATGTTTGATTCCAATAAATTTGTGATTGCCCCTTTTCTTATTTAGTTTCTGTGAGTGTGATGTCATGTAATATTTGCACAATTATTCTAAAGAATGTTCTCATCAAAGCAAAGCATCATGAAAGAAGAAGCAAAAACAAGGCATTAGCGGTAAAGAGTAGTAGAATGATGGAACACATAAGAGAAATTTCAGAGATCTTATAATTAATGATAAAATTGTTTATGAGGTGACTAGGTTCCTCTATATCCAAACATGAAGGTAAATGATCCATATTCTAGGGTCATCGTATTTGTTTCATGAATGGAGCTAAAGTAATATATATGTTGATCCTTAGCCACATACCACTAACAACAATGCTATCTTGCCTAACATTTCACATATGGGCATGAAAATTAAGGGTTTCCCCATGAGTTCATTGTAAACAAGATGAGTCTCTATGAATCTGGCCATACTATATTTGTGGGACAACCAAAGGTAGCTTCTATGACATTACACCTTAGATTCAAAGCAGGTTTCACTGTGTTGTTCCTCTCTATGTAGGTTCCCCTGTGCGTCTCCCTAAAAACCACCCTCACTATGTGATATATTTGATGGTATGATGCTAGTGAAGAGTGGTATGAGAGATAGCATGATATGTAGGGCTCGTACCACTCCATATATTATGTTTAGTAAATTCATATTGTGGTTCTCTCTTGTGGCTTTGTTTATCCAGAAGAAAGGTGTATATAATGCCCAATCTTCGTAAATCCCATCAAAGCAGGGTTTTCCATGGATTAATAACATTCCTTTGAATTATACTCTGTGTAAAATAGGGTAGATATTAATAACACTTTGGAAATTCTAGGTAAAAATTGTACATTATTATGCAATTAAAGTAACAAAAACATGGATTTGAAATGCACGCATCAGAAGTTCTAAGAAGTGGCCAGAAATTGTCCGAGTCCTCTCGTGTTCAAGGCAGGATTGTCTAGATGCACATCCAACCTGTTCGTTCAGGCTATGAATAAACCTTGACTCTCAAAAAATAGTACACCCCAGATTTTTCACAACATTTGAATCAAACTATCTAGATGTGCATTTTATAAATAGTTGTCACTTTATGCCCCTTGCAAATATATACCCCCTCACATATGTGGCTAAGGGGTACGCTTCAAAATATTCTACATATATATGATAATCAAAGCCATTTTAAGTTATGTAATCTTCCACTTGAGCTATCACATAGTGATGCGAGTGAGGGAATATGCATGTGAAACCAACCATTATTGAGATCCTAGGACTACCCCCTTCGCAAGATCATTTGAGCAAGTTCCTCGAGAATTCATGTCACTTATTTATCTTAGAGTTTGGGGCTATCTCCTAGGAGGTAAGAATCCACCAGGAAAATCCAATGAGTTGGCCCGGGGGTCTCTAATGGTTGGGGATCACCTAGCATCCTTTTGTGGAAGAGTTAAAACTTTGTTGTGTGAAGTTCTCCTAGAAGAAGGCTAGGTCTTGGTGACCATGTGAACATGGTTTACCATGAAATCTCCATCAAATATCAGAGTCCATCTATCCCCGCCCTCCAAGTTCTTGAATTTTGAGATACATGGTCTTCATCTACATGTCCCTTTAATTATTTTCATCCTTGTTACTATCTTCCTTAGACATCCTCTAGATTGTTTAACATGTTTATCTTTTTGATATAGTTACCTTTTTGATGCATGCACCCAGTGCTGACGTGTGACACTTTGTTTGGAACCCCAAGAGCAAAGTGTGATGAGCAGAACAACAAGTTTCCCTCAGTAGAGACCGAGGTTATCGAACCTGAAGGAGGAAGGAAACGTCTCAAAGGTGTTGCAAGCAACACGGATACCTACACAACACAAACTCAAGACTTTGTCCCAACGAATCAGTGAGATTGTCAAGTCAATGCAAGCTCCTCTTGCACTTCAAGCAAGAACTTACTACTCCTTTCCAACACCAAGCAACTTATTTGCAAAACAACTCAGCGAGAACAGGGGTCCAAACTAATTTATTCAAGCAAACTAAACAACCTAAGCAAATCAAACGAAAACTAAGACGCTCCAAGAACAACGCAACTAGGCATGAACTAATAAAAACGAAGTGTCTAGACATACCTGAGCTTTTTATTCATGAAGAAGGGGATGCCTTGGGCATCCCCAAGCTTTGACGCTTGTACCTCTTGGATATTTCTTGGGGTGACACCATGGTGGCATCCCCAAGCTTGAGCTTTTGTCCATTCTTCATCTTATTGCATCATTCTCTCTTTACACCTAAAATTTTTTCTTCATACAACACTTCACACAATCTTCATTAGCAACATTAGTGTATTCAAAAGATATTAGACCCTTGGCAAAGCTTTGGAACAGTAAGTCTTTTCACTAAAAACACAATATACTATAGTAACTCCTTCAAAAATCTCAATTCACCTAAATAGAACTCAAAAAGGAATCAATAAGAAACAAATGCAAATAATGACAGAAATCTGTCAAAACAGAACAGCAGGTAGAAACCAATTTTTTCGAACATATTCTGTTGCTCAAATCAAAAAGTGTTGAACTAACGAAAGTTAGATAACATACTGGGGGATTTTTTTTGTAAATTTTGATCTCTATCCGAGTTACAGAGACTCCTCACGAATTTGTTTGGTGAAGGACAGAAATCTGTTTCGGGACAACAACTCTCCAAATCTTACATCCCTCTCATTAGAGGTCATTATTGGCACAAAAAGCAAACAAAAAGGATAAGGAGAGGTCATTACTGAAGTAATAAACTCCAACACTCAAAGAAACTCTTGGGTTATCTCCTAACAAGTACTTTTATTTAACGCGTTTAAGTTAGGCACAAGAAGCAAGAAGAATCAAGTATTTTCAAATGAAGAAGGATTAACATCCATACTTGCAAAGTCTTCAACTATGAAAGGTATCTCATCCAAATGGGTTTTGGAGGATCCCTTCTCATCTCTCTTTGGTCTACTACTTTCATCAAAAAAGGTTTTCAGGAGCAATCCAATCAAAATTCTTTTCAAAGGCTTCATGCATTCCAACAAGCTTAAAGGGTATGGGTATCTTGAATTCTTCTCTAGGCTTTGTTTTATCAGAAATACCCACAACATCTACACTTGAGCCTAGGATATTGAAACGCTCAAAAACCTTTTTGGCCTCCCTAGCAACACCATGAAATTATTTTGATAAAGTTTCAAGGATGAATTATCTCTTTTCAGCATTCTTTTCTTCTTTTAGTTTTAGGAACAAGAATTGTATGAAGGGGTTAAGGCTAACAAACCTGGCCTCCAACTTATGAACTAAAGAAGCTGCAGCAATCTCATAATTAGGAGAAAGCTCTTCTATAGAATTTTCCTCAATATCTTCATGCCTGCTAATATGATTAAAGAATTCTTCAATATTATATTTTCCAATTATAGAGCCACTACCTATTGCAAAATCTTTCAGGGCGAACTTGGGGAGCAACATGGTGAGCTAGAGCAAGGTGTCAACTAGAGTAGGAACTAATTTTTTGTGTTTTTGAATAAAGCAAGCAAACCAAACTAGACTAATTTTTTTGGTTTTTTTGGAAAGAGGCAAACAAAACCAAGCAAAAGAAACAAAGCAAACTAAAAACAAAGTAAAGAGAAAGGAAGTGACTCCTGAAGAGGTCCTTAGCCCTCCCAACAAGGCCTTGAGACCCCCTTAGAAGACGCCTTAGCCTTAACGGCGCCAGAAATCTTGTTGATGGCGCCTTGATGCTTGACGGGGAGGAAGAAGTTTGATGTCCCTTTAGTCCCCGGCAACGGCGCCAGAAATCTTGATGCGTGTACCCAGTGTTGATGTGGGACACTTCGTTGGAACCCTAAGAGCAAGGTGTGATGAGCACAACAGCAAGTTTCCCTCAGTAGAGACCGAGGTTATCGAACCTGAAGAAGGAAGGAAACGTCTCAAAGGTGTTGCAAGCAACATGGAGACCTGCACAACACAAACTCAAGACTTTGTCCCAACGAATCAGTGAGGTTGTCAAGCTCACCGGTTTGCTGTAACAAAGGATTAAACGTATGGTGTGGAAGATAATGGTTTGTAGCAAGTAAACAAGTAACAGTGGAAGATGTATCAATGGTAAAAATTGGACCGGGGTCCATAGTTCACTAGAGGTGCTCTCCTTAGATAAACAACATGGCATGAAGGGTAAACAAATTACAGCAGGGCAATTGACAGGAACTAAGCAAGGCATAACAATGCATTTACTAGTCAGAAAGATCCTATGAGATTCGATTGGGCAATACAACAAGATACATAGACCGCCATCCAAATGCATCTATTACTAGAAGTCCACCTTTAGGTTATCATCCGAACCTCCTCCAGTATTAAGTTGCAAGCAACAGACAACTGCTTTAAGCAAAGTGTGTAAGGTAAACAGTCCACATGTTCCATAAACAAGAGACCGTTGTTTTATCCCTAGTAGCAACAACACATCTACAACCGAAGAGATTATTGTCACTTTCCTTGGAAACTAGAGGCATGAACCCACTATCGAGCATAAATATCCCCTCTTGGAGTCACTAGCAACTACTTGGCCAAGATAGCTACTAACACCGGAGAGCAAGCAAGATCACAAACAACACAAACATGATAGAATCATAAAGACAAAACCATTAATCAAACCAACATAATAATCTCAATATCCATCGGATCCAAGCAAACACAACATGCATGATTACAAATAGATTAGATCTTGATCATGAACGGAGCTCACAAGATCTATACATGAAAGCACGAAGGAGGAGATACAACCATCTAGCTACTACATGGACCCATAGTCCAAGGTGGAACTACTCACACATCATACCGGAGAGAAGGCCTCCGGGATGATCCCCCCTCCGACAGGGTGCCGGGAAGAACTTCAGATCCCCCCGATCTAGGGACGATGGTGGCGGTGGCTACAGACGGTTTCGTGGAGATTTGATCTAGTGCTTAGGGTTTCTGTATCGGGGGCTTCTTATAGGCAAAGGGGGAGGCCGAGGCGGCGGCCAGGGGCCCCACACCCCTCTTCGGCTCCCCTCTGGACTTCTTGTTCCCCACGAAAAGTAATTTACTTTAACATTTGTCCCGTATAATTTCGAGAATATTTCTTTACTAACTTTTCTGAAACCAAAAACAACAGAAACGGGCATCTGACACTGTTGCAACTTGTTAGTAGGTTAGTACCAGAAAAAAATGTAAAAAGCACCTCAAAGTGTAGACAAGTAAAGCAAAATAGATACTAAACAAGCATGGAGCATCAAAAATTATAGATAAGTTTCCAACGTATCACTTTTTCATAGAGGATCATATAATTTATTTCTATCTGAGAGTATACCTTCAATTCCTCATTTCCCTATAAATCAACAAAAATAAAAACATTATGCATATTCACCACCTTCTCGATATCTTTGATCCTTCAAAAAGGAAATGTAAATTTTAAAATCGCTGATATGTGGGTTCCAAATAACATTGTACTACCACCGTTTCAAAGCTTAAGGTTTTTTTAAAGTTAAGTACGAAAAGTTTGACTGAAATTTTAGAAAAAACTATCAAAAACTATGATATTATATAGATATCATGTGAAAATATGTTTCTTTATGTATCAAAGGGTATGGATTTCGTATTGTAAATATTAATATTTTCTCTAAAAACTTGGTCAAGTTTTATGTAGTTTGACTTTTATAAAAAAATATAAGCCTTAATCTTTGGAATGAAGGTAGTATGTGCAAAGGAATATAATTAGAACAATATAGGAAATCAATCAATGCAATGCACCCTAAACATATATAAAAAATTAGGAACTTCTTGCTTTTTAGGGTATTATATATAATTGTCTTGGGGCTCGTGGGTAATATTTTGTGGCTGGTTAGTTAATCTGAACGAGTTTATCTTTCGTTAGATCTAGATCTTTATAACTTACATGTCAATCAATCATTTTCATGTAATATTATTGACATTTGT
The DNA here is from genome assembly GCA_023614405.1 of Avena insularis. Classification (NCBI taxonomy): domain Eukaryota; kingdom Viridiplantae; phylum Streptophyta; class Magnoliopsida; order Poales; family Poaceae; genus Avena; species Avena insularis. The sequence continues at coordinate 302,317,628 of CM042691.1, forward strand.
GCATGATATCCCCTTGGAACTATTCATATGAAACATTTCTCCTTTCTTTTCAATCTACATTGTTTCGAGATCAAACATTGTAATCAACCATTCATTTAATTTCGTCTATTATTTTCTTATATGAACTCATTAGTAAAAAAAATAGAATTATTTTCATGGAGAATATAGTCATACTCCCTCCGGTCCAAAATACTTGTCATGGTTTTAGTTCAAATTTAAACTAAAACCACGAAAGGTATTTTGGACTGAAGGGAGTATTATTTTTATTTGTAAAGCGAATGATCATAACGGTAAGGAAATAAAGAGAACGAGAGCCCCTTTTCTTTTTTACATCAATCTCAATAATCTTTTTAATATAATGATTGTCCTTTAAAATAGAACCTAGTTTTCTTTGTCGGGAGGGACAAGATATGTTACTAACCTAGGTTTTTTTAAAGATGTTCCCATAATTCATGTCAATAATATCAATACTATTTTTCTGTATGTAGGTTGACAATTTGATTATTACATATGAATGACTATAGGGTAATGTGTAGGATAACATGCGCAATGAGCGAGTGAGAAGTGAAAGAAAAATCATCTATAGTTTAGTAATTAATGCATTAAGAAAGTGGTTGTCATTCATAAATTGAAATATTTAATACTAAATTGGAGAAAACGTGAGATTTTTGGGAGTAATACAATGATTACTAAATGATACTAGATAAAAGTGAATTTGACATGTCTAAAGAATATAACACAATGCTACTTTTTTATAACAAGAAAAAAGAATTTTAGTGATGATGTGGCCTAATGTGGAGGCAAGCAAAGTAATTAGTATAAGATGATCACCGAGCATAATGTGCAAGAATTAGTAAGGAGTAGATGTGAATGTGACTGAATGTAAAGGTAAAAATAGTTTGTAGATCTATAGTTATGTATGGAGCTAACATGCATCAACAGAATTTGCGATATATGTCAATATGTCATATTTGTATAAAATTGAACAAGGCTACTGAACTATATCGATAATATTTATTCTGATTTTATAGGATAGTGTAATTTCATAACCTCATCAATTCATTCGACCATCAACCACCACACCTTCCACCATAACTATTATTTAGAGCAAAACAACTTGTCCCCTCATATCAAGCGTTCAATATATAGCAGGCACATCCATTGTTTATTTTTTTGTACACATCCACTCTATGGTGTGTGTTGTTTGAAAATTCATTGGAAGAAATTCAGATGGCACAATTGTTAGACTAGGCCTGCAATGGATGCAAATGGTGCACTTAAAATGTCAATCAGTTTTATTAGGAATTGTAGACATTGGGAAAGAGCTAGCTAGTATCCATGTTGCATGCATGGATGTTACTCAATAAACACCCATGTAATCCTTCTTTTCTACCCCAAACGCAGGGTCAGCGGCAAGTAGCGGATGTAGGATTTGATGAAGGTAAGAGCCACTACTCCGGGCTGTAGCTGGGTAGCGTCCGCACGCTGCACACAACCTTGCTTTTCATCCTCCTTTCACAGCTGCATGCCAAACTTTCAGGACAAGTCGTGCTTGCATGACCGCACCGTCTCCCAACACATTACCTTTTTCTTTGAGAATTATTAAATTTCAGAATTCAGAAAATTATAGAAGCCATCAGGTGGCGACACTAGATAGACACGGCGACCTTGGTCATTGAGAACATAACTTCTATCAAGCCTATGAGCTTCCTTCTTCAATCTCCTACTCTTGTGGACAAAAATAAGCTCCTCGAAATCCTCTATGGACACCATGATCTCCTTGGCAACATGTGCATAAACACCCATAGTCCCGTGTTCCATACTAGTAACAACGCTCCTGCAATCTGACGCCACGTGAACTCTCCTGGTGTTTATGTATCTTGCAAGTTCCACTACCTCATGGCACGCCAGCGCCACAAAGGTCTCCGGTTCCGTCTTCCCTTGAAAGATCACCGTAGAGGCACCCCTGAAGTAACCACATTATCATCCCATGCAATGGCTGGCACAACACCCCATCATGTGTTCTTGCTAACCGATTCGTCGGCATTTATCTTCAGCACCCCCTGTGGTTGTGGTATCTAACTGGTTCTATGTTATTTGATGCACTCGGTTTTGTCCTCACCGCCCCCTTGCTAGGTTAAGATCACGATAAAATTCTCCACAAAATGGTGTACCGAGAGGGGGCTTTGAAAAATCTTCTCGTGGAATGCCTTCCTCCCGGTGTGCCATATTTCCCAAAGTGTGATGAACACCCTAGTTTGATCATGATGCCCACAAGTATAGGGGATCGTTGAAATATTTGATGAGAAGTATTACCTAAATTTATAGTTCGACACAAGGGGAGCACAAGAATACCAATAATATTTTAGCAATTGAGGCGTCACTCTCAACCACACATGTGTATCAGTATTCTCAATAAACAAGTGGTGATTGCAGCAGTTGAAATAAAACAGTAAAGCAAACAGTAAATAGTAGCAGCAGATTTCCAGTTTTCACCAGAAGTAGTGATCTTGTAACTTTCAATGGCTAAAAGCGTAGGCATGAGGTGATACCATGATTTTGCATGAATAATATTGATCATATAATATAAATACAAATAACATAGTGTTCATCTCTAATTCCGTTGTGTGTAGGTGTGTGTTCCAAATATAGTTATGCGTACTGACCAAGAGAATTTGCACAAAATCTATTGTCCTACCTGCCCATTTTATAGGTCCAACTTGGAACTACATGTATTTAAGGTATACCATTTTGAATAGCCTGGAACAATGCATTAACAATACATGAACACACATAATCCTAAACCATTACATATCCCTCTTGTTTTCGCTAGCTGTCACTTTGGTGTTCATAGGATCAACATAACAATAGGTAATACACTTTGCAGATAAATAAAAAACTCATATATATGATGGATCAATAAAACTATAGTAGTGAAATCATGTCACTCGGGCCCTAGTAACAAGCATTAAATATAGAAAAAGTGCATCAACACTCATACAAGGACATCCTTAAGATAAACCCCTCAAATCTCGACATATATGCATGATTACATGATCAATCTCATCCAATCCCCATCCACCTCGCATGCCTACAAAGAACTACTCACTCATGGAGAGGGAGAAGGAGCACATGGTTAACAGAGATGAAATTGGTGATGAAGACGATGTCCAAATCCCCCTCTCCAATGTGGAGATTACGATCAATCTGACCCTAGAAACAAAGATCGCTATGGCCGCAGCGCTCTGTTTCACAAAACGCTCTATGCTCCTGGTAGGATATGTTTTGGGGGTATATAATGGGGTATGCCAAATGGGGACGAGACGATGATCGAGGGGCGAACGACCATAGGTGGCGCGTGCCCATCATAGGTCGCACCACCTGGGCTTGTTCGGGCCTTGTGGCCCCTCTTGTGAGTTTACAAGTCCAGTAGTCCTTGTTCCGATGAAAAAATTACGTGGTATTTTCTCCAATTTTATTTACTGCGGAAATATATAGTAATTAGACTTTTGCTAAATAAAGCGTCAGATTCAGCAGTTTTACCCATGTCCGAGGAGATTCTGGAGCAATCCATCGAGCAAAGCACTTGGAAAAGTAGATACATTTGCAATGTATCAGATCATCGTGCCTAAGAGTGGCTATGATAGGTGCCATCCACTCCCTTGCTCCACGCTCATCAGCATTTTGGGTGTTCAGTCACCTCCTCATCGTCCAAGGCCCAGGCGCACCTTGAGATCACGTAGTCGAGCAATGTATGATGCCATGAATATTGCGCTCCAGACAGCTGACACCAATCATCAACAACCATCTTCCTATAATGTTTCGCATCATTAGTTGACATGGATTGCTTTACCAACCTCCAAAGGAACATCCACACTTTCGAGGGCACCTGAGTGTGCCACTGCACTGTCCACTCTTTCTCCACAACATCAGCTCTAGAGCTAGTGGCTCTATTATCCAACCACGCCTCTCTCCTGTCTTGAGTAACGACAAGAATTCTATATGCCAATCTCACGGACAAGACACCGCGAGGGTTTTAGTGCCACACCCATAGGTCATTATGGCGATGATTGTAGATAAGGATATATATAGGATTACACCGATGTCCATCAGCATCAAATGTTGTCACAACTTCTCCTCCTTCCATGAGGTCGTGCTCATATCCATGAGCTTGGAGACACGCCTTGAACGCATATCCCCTTCAGCCGTGATGCATGCTACTGGAAGCAACATGCCATCACGTGGGATCCACTGACCATTCCACGGATCGGTAGTGGATCCATCGTCGATGCTCCGCACTAGTCCTTGTTTCAGAACTTGCACTCCCTTGTGAATAGCCCTCCAAACTTGGGAAGGGGTTGATCCCACATCTCACTGCAACAACTCTTTGTCAAGGATCGAAGTATCCCGCCTTCAAAACCCTAGCACTCAAAGAACCAGGATTCTACAGAGTTCCCACAGTCATGAATTTATTAGATGGGCTAGTGGGTTAGTGGGAGGGGAGAGATACCACAAGGGATTTAGTTTGGGATCTAGGCTTTGGGTTGAGTATTTAGGTTGCAAAAAAAAGAGCATTACTGACTCTATTCACTAATAAGTGTATTTCTATCTTTTGTATTTAGTCAAACTTTTTAGAATTTAACCAAAGAGTAGTAACATATATGATGTTAGATTGGTGTATTATAAAAAACATTTCAAGATGGATCTAGTGATACTAATTTAGCATCAGAAATGTTGCTATGTTTTTCCATAAAATTGGTCAAACATTTAAAACTTTAACTTATAATGAAAGGTAGTATACTTATTCACGGACGAGAGAGTAGCATATAAATTTACAAATTTTGATTTTGACCAAAACCAAATTGTAGACAAAAAAGTTATTTGCAAATATCCTTTTTGTGGAAGTGATTTTGACGTGTGCGACGAATATGACCCCATGTTAAAAAAATTATCAATAAAAATAAGTAATAGAAGAATTTTAGTGATGATGTGACTTAATGTGGAGGCAAGAAAAATAAGTAGTATAAGATGAGTTAGCATAATGTGCATGAGTTAGTAAGGAGTATATGAGAACGCGACTGAATGCGAAGGATTTTTTTTTACGTGTGAAGGAGAAATAGTTTGTAGATGTATAGGATTAGCACACATCAATGGAATTTGTGTTGTATGTCGTATTTGTATTAACTTGATAATATTTATTCTGAATTTATAGGGAAGTGCACTCTGAGAAACTCATAGAATTAATTCGACATCACCCACCACACCTTCACTATCATTTAGAGCACAACAACATGTCCCCTCGTGACAAGTGTTGTTCGATATATATAACAGGCACATCCATGTTGTCCAGTACTAATTTATATACATTCACTCCATGGTGTGCGTTGTTTGAAAAATCATTGGAACAAATTCAGATGGGACAAGTGTTAAACTGAGCGTGCTAAGCTGGATTGATATGCATGTGGTAAACATAGAATGTCATCAATTTTATTAGGAACAGTAGACATCGGGAAAGAGCTATCTAGTATCCATGTTGTCTGCATGGATGTTGCTCAACAAACACTCATATGTTCCTGTTTTGCTACACCAGAAAATGTTCTAGCATCATAGAATGTAGACATCCTCTCGGATGAGCCACCAACAAGTAGCGGATGTAGGATTTGTCGAAGGTAATGTCGACCAAGCCAGACTGTAGCCAAACAACGCCACACATGACCTTGCTTTTTAGCTGCCTGCCACAGCCAAACGCCATAGCTCTCTGCCCAAGTCGCGTTGGCACAACGTCACTGCCACACAGCACATTACCTAGCTGCATGGGAGGATCCTCAAGGAGTTTCACATTAGATGAGGTAGTGTTGGGTTAATGGGAGGGGAGATGGCCATATGTGTGATCAGAGACGGATCCAGGATTTGAGCAAGGGGGTGGCCAAGAAGGCAAAGGCCATACCCGAGATATAGCATAAAAATGTACCAAGTCTTAAGTATAGGATCGATATCAAACAACACAATATATGTCCACTTAAGCTAAATTTCTACTAGTGCAAAACTAAATTTAATGGGCACCAGACACAATGTTGGACTTTGCAGGAAGCCCTTACTAACATATACAATCGATTTGCGTTTTGGGGGTAGAGTTGAAAGTTCCAACAAACAACATGAAATGGTGAATTTTGGTTATATCTTTCTACTCATGCTTTGTTGAAATTCTTGTCATTACAAAAAAAACTATATAATATGCAATTCCGCTAACAAAAATTCTAGCTAGTATATCATATAAGATATATGTAAATTAATTCATATGTGTTGTAGTACCTTAGGACTCATGTTAGATAATGCATCAGCCATGTATTGACTAGACAGACGGAGGCATTCGAAAACTGACAGCTCGGCCAACGTAGACTACAGGAATCGAATGCTAGGCCGAGGGCTGTCCGTCGGCATAGCTAACTAAACCGTCGGTGTACGCTATGCCGACGGCTACCCTCGGCGTAGCTCCTCGGCGACGCACTCCCTCAGCGGAGATGTCTTGGCCCTCGGCATAGCGAAATGTCCCTCGGCGTAGGGTAAACCGAAGGCCTTGCCGCGACCATCGGCGTACTGATCATCGGCGTCACGTGTCCACGCCGTCACACGTCGAGGCTAACGGCGCGCCAGTACGCCAACGGTCACGCCCTCGGGGTAGCTTGGACATATGCCAGCCTCTGGGCCGCCCCCGACACAGACATGGGCCCACATCTACGCCAACGTCCACCCCCTCGGCATACCCTGCCACGCGTACAACCCCGAAGCGCCCAGCACGGCCCTAGGCCGACGACCACCCCCTCGGCATATCGTGCCACGCGTAACGCCCAGGACGGCCCTACGCCGACGGCCAGACCCTCGGCGTAGGTCTGACCATTTGGTCACACGCAGGCAGGCCGTCGGTGTAGGTCCAGCCCAGATTTTTTACAGCGAAATTGTTTCATTCGGTTTTATTTCATAGCAGTATTAGATCATTGAAAGCATCAACATTTCACACAGCAGTAATTATTAACATCATTCAAACATGCTTACATCGTTCATACATCATTCAAACATGCTCACATCGTTCATACATCATTCATACATTATCACACAACCATAGACATCATCCCGACAACTATGGGGAGACGGGGTGAACTCGAGATCTCCCATGGTGAGAGAAGGCGTCCTGCGGCGAGGTTGTCGTCCAGTAGAAGCAACAGAAGAACCACCATGCGAGGAATTTGCGGGCGAAGCACCACCAACAGAAGGATCGAAGAAGCACCAGCAAAACGGCCAGGTGAAGGACCATCAGGGTGGGTGGGTGTGATCATCTGATGGCTACCTGGTGAGGCATGACCAAAGTGCTCGTTCTCGGAATATCCTGTCCCCTACATGTTCCCTACATGTTAGCAACTTGCGAGGCAAAGTAAAGCGGTAACCGGTGGTTTGGCAAAGAACTTACCGGTGATGATGCATAGTATGTCTGACGGAAACTTTCCCTCGATGGCAGGAATGACGCCGGCCCCGGCATGGGAGGTATGGGCCCTAGGACATTAACACTCTGTCCCGTTTGCATAGCCACAATCACCGCCTACAAGATACTTTAGATGTCAGGCACTAAAGCACCAAACTAGGGAAAGTGGGACTTGTATGTTTTGCAAAAGTAAAAGTTCAAATTTACATTTACGTACTAGTACTACGTGTAGACCGTACTTGCCGCCGGATGCTGCTGAAAGGCCACCTCATATTCATTATGATTAGCATCATAGGTCGCCTCGAACTCAGGCTATAATTTCAAATACAATGAATCTCGTCAACACTTAGCCATGCGGGAATGAAAGGCGTAGAGATGATGAAAATAAGGAAAACTTACATCATCAGAGTAGGTGGATCGACGAGGCTGGGCATGAGGCGGGATAGGGGGGCCATCGGCGGGGTAGGTAGCCTTGAGACGCGTGAAGCTCGTGTTGAGGGTAGGCTTGACCTTTTTATTAAGAATCTTGAGACGTCCATGCTCCAATCCGTGGCTCGACAGGAACAATGACTCCTCGTCGGTCTCCGCGTTAATGGGGTCATCCACATGCGGGTGACGAGCCTTCACCATCGTGGTGTAGGACTGCAAGTGTTCCTAGGCATGTCCAGGAAGGGGGTCACACCTGGGCCTACACATGGCACCTACCAACCTTGCACCACTCTCACACACATATCCTAGAAGCACATGCAAGTTTTCATGTGATTCTGACGCTCCGGTGGTCTTCCTCCGGCAAAACCCTAGATCGGGGCCCCCGGATCGTCTACCCCTATAGCTATCTCCGTACGAGGGTATCCCGGTGTACCTTTCTATTTATTTTAGTTTTTTAGGACATATGTACATGAAGAGCAAAGGTTGGGCCAACTTTGCCATATTCTAGGCACCGGTTGTCCCGCGGCGGGAGTTTCCACGTACAGATTCAGAATTTTACTAAGTGTTAACACATGTCCGAGAAGATGGTCACACCTGGGGCCTACACATGGCATCTACCAACCTTGCACCACTCTCACGCACATATCCTAGGGGCACATACAATTTTTCATGTGATTCCGACGTTCCGGTGGTCTTCCTCCGGCGAAACCCTAGACCGGGGCCCCTGGATCGTCTACCCCTATAGCTATCTCCGTACGACCTTTCGAATTTGTGGTAGAACTATGTCGAGAACTTGAATAAGATAACTAATATCTTGATTGTGGATGTTGAATATTAATATTCGCAACATCATTTCATGTGAGCGTGGAGACTGCTATTCGGAGGATACGAATCCGTCCAATTAATAAAAAATAGAAAATATTTAAATAATTGGTACTAATTAATAAGTACAAATAAAATACAAGTTAATAAGTAGGAATAAAAAAGGAGCTACGCCGATGGCCCCCCTCAGCGTAGGCCTAGCAGAAATTTTGGGTGGAGGAAAAGAAAACGGAAGGATGTACGCCGACGGCCATCCTCGGTGTAGAGCTAACACCGTCACGAGCCAGCGGGCGTGGGACAGGCTAGGCCGGGCTACGCCGATGGCATTTGTATGCCGAGGGCAGCCATCGGCGTATCGTGAACTACGTCGACGGCCGTGGAGGGGTGCTGGCCTGGACGACGGCCCTTGTCGGTGTAGCTCCCAACCCTCAGCGAAGCTACCTATTCCTGTAGTGATCTAGCAACGACGCCTTTGACACTCCCGCTCAAGGACGATGATGTTCAACGGAAATACGAGTGAGACCTTATTTCTAGAAGAATCCCTTGGCGGCTGTTGCTGAGAAGAAATAAAATCGATCAGATCATTTAGGAATCCCGAATCCGAGACAACTAGTCAGCTTGTATGTATCGCCTAGACCCGTTTTTTTTTGAGAAGGGCTGCCAAGCTTTATTGATGAATGATAATGTTTACAAGAACTGTTACATCGTAAGGAATAGAAAGCCATATGTATCGGCCTGCTAAACTAGATAAAACATGCTTGGCCAAATTGTGGGGTTCAAAGTTTGAAACCTTACCCTCAAACACAAAGGAGCATTTGTTGAGGTGTGCTGAACGGACTTTGATCTCTTGTAGTATTGCACTATTCTTTCCTAAGGATCCTTCATATATATCACCCACCACCTACTTGTAGTCAGAGGTGACTTGTATATTAGTAAGGTCAAGATCCTCTGCTAAAGCCAATGCCTCACGGCATACAAGCGTCTCCAAAATAGTCGGATCGGTAAGGCCCTGAAAAACCAGCGCTGATGCACCTAGATAGTTTCCGTGGCAGTCGCGACAGATAGCAGCAGCAGAACCTTGGTTGATCGATTGCCCTGGTTTAATAGGTATGCACGCATCGCTGGATTTTGTTGGACCTTCCTAGATAATTTGTTTTGGGCCTAACATGTTCAAGTCCAGCACATTGTATGCTAAAAAATGTGCTAATCACCGGAGTATATTAAGCCTAAAACCAACACTAATTATAATAGTCTCTACTTTTTTTCCTTTACTAAGGAAGAGAAGGGGGGGGGGGGCGAACCATAGGGTGGCCTGCCACCCTCCCTAGATCCGCCTCTGTGTGCGATATTCCCCCTGTTTGACACAGAAAGTAGTTTAGGCTGTTGACATAGACTTCAAAAAAACACTTTCACCATTTTCTTCTTAAAACTACAAAGAAAATAATTAGATTGTACAATACATATTTTATTTTAAATATACTTTTTCGATAAAGCGAAGAATATTAATATCAAGATGATATCAATAATACCAGTTTCTACGACAACATAATATCTAGAATAGGTCTACACATCAAGGATTGACAGAGCCAAAAAACTAAAAGGAGAAGAAAAATAAAACAAAGACCCCATCAAAACAATCAGTGACTCGCAGCAACAAGAACACCACCATAGGTGATGACACCTAGACTCCAAAAAAGTTATCCAAAACAAGACCTCTAGGAAGGTAACAATGCGTAAATACGATCGTTCTCCGGTCACCAGCTGACATGGTTATACCCCACAGGTACACAACATCAGCATACCTAGTCCAGCCCAAGAGAAGGCCCACTACACATCTCCACGCCAGATTGCATCTGCGCACTCCTGTAACTTTCGGTTTCACCGTAATCAAGAGCAGACAAATAGGAGTAGGATTTTCCCTTCGGGGGCCTGAACCTAGGTAAACCTCATGTCCCCGTGTTGCTTGTTTGCTAGCCGTTCTACGAAAAAAATAGTTTAACACATCCATGCAGATATTATAAATAAAGGGGCAGGTTTAGGGCAGGAAAAAAATATGCAAGATGCTATATTTACATAGTAGCTGATTAGTATCACTTGCCCAGTTTTGTTGCACATGGGTATTTGCAGCCGGAGTTAACACAACCTATCGTGTCTATTACAATAATTAGATAACAAAATCTGCATGAGTCAGGATGCTCTTACAAGTTAACAAAGCAAGCCTTCACCTGAAAATACGTTATTACATTTGAAGCACCGGCTTTTAAGGTTGAAACGGGTTAAAGTGCTGCCAAAGCAACTCCATAATGTGTGTTTCTCGAGGGAAACACCATGTCAATTCAGTAATGGTGGTGGATCACATGTAAGATCTCATTATACAAACTGTGGAACATGTCATTGTGGTACAAAAATATTGCTAGAAGTTTTGTTGATGTCATTTATCAAAAGTTGTGATTCCTTTTCAAAGTATTCCACACTAGCAAGAACTAAGGCCAAAAGCGGAATAATAACCATGCCGAGAAAGAACATAAATATGATGTCGCTACGCTGCCTAGCAGAAGAAGACTGGCAATCATCATATACTTACATATATATTTATTTATAGGTAAGTGGCTTCGATAAAACATTCGGTGCTAGTTGCTAAACAAGATTGTTGAAGTTTCCTCTTCATGGGCAGACGCACACGAAGGTGGGTGATGTCCGTGGAGTTTGTTGGTTCCGTCGAAAGGGCACACCCCATGACACACAAGTAGCTAGTGCCTAGTAGCAGTACTAGCTGGTGTGATGCTAGTTATAATCGTCTTGAAATGTATTGATTCGGCATCAGATTCTATGATATTGGAACTTGAATCCTATGGATTAGCTGGTCTGGTCTCTCAGCTTATTTTCGAACGAAAAAGAGCTGGAACTTATTTCTCCGTCAGAATAAAAGCTACCAGTACTGTAGAAGTACCTTAGTTTTACACTGCACTCCTAACTTAGGTAGGGTCCTCATTTACAATTTCTATCTAGACACTATATTGGATATTCCTACGTTTTCGTGTATACATTTCTTAAAAAGTTTATAAGTCGATCTAGCTACATATTAGGACAACATAATGATGCGATCCATCCATAGCTCTAGAGAGAAAATGAGAAAACGGCAATCTATATATGTTGTAGAGTTCTTTAATGTCGTTAATTCGTTAATTTGGACGGATCCACTCATGCATATGAGTGCGCTTCACGTCCTTGGCCGTAGGATCAAGTTTCTGTCCAGTCAAGCCTATTGAATCGTCTCATTTGTCTTCTCTCCTTGGTTCGTCGCACAATATCAGCTTCTTCAGGCGGTAGCTCTGTCATTAGGAGTTGTTGTCCTTGATGTGTTGGCCTTGACTTCTGGTTCATGACAAGGAACTACACCAGCGCCTCGTCCGAGCAAAATCAATAGCGTACGGGGTACCAGAGAATGGTTACATGAGCGTTCGCTGAATTACAACCATGCAGACAAGCAACTACTCCAGGCACCATTACCACTCTCTAGATCTTTCCCAATGTCTACAATCCCTAATGTAATCAATTGACATTCTACGTTCACCACATGCATCCATCCATCTCGGTACAACCCCTCTAACACTTGTGCCATCCGTATCAATTCCACTGATTTTTTTTTCAAAAAACATACATCATAGAGTGGATGTGTCTATACAAATAGATAGTATGCTTGTGCATGGTATATTTATAATGAAGGATCCATACTCGAGTGACATCTTTGCTATGGTCTAAATGCTAGTGGTTGCATAAGTTGTACTGGGTCATGTCTAACCAACCCTGAGATTCTCATAGTACGATTTCCTATAAAAACTGAGTAAATAGCAAGGATTCAGTAGCTAGTGAATTGCCGACTAGCTAGCTCGTCTTGAAATGCATGGATTTGGCACTAGATTTATGTGGTTGGATCTTCGATTTCATTGATTGGCTTGCTTGGTGTTTCAACTCTCCTTTTCACGAAATGTAGTTGGAACCTTTTCCCTTCGTGAAATAAAAGTTGGTGTACTATACCTTCATTTTGATTGTACTGATAGCACTACACTTAAGTTCCCCATGTATGCCACCGGGCCACTACTATATTTAGAGCGATGTTTTTCTTAAGGAAGTAGAGATGGAGTCTAGTACCGATTAGGACCGCATTATTAATCATGAAAATCAATGCATAGCTGGAAAAGAAGAAGATGACACATGGAGTGATAGATAGACAACACCAATCTATGGTTATATATAGTACTTTAATCTCGTCAAGTCGTATGAACGCATGAGTGTGCTCTTCAAAGGACAACAGAACGAACACGAATGGACTTAATTCAAGCAGCGGGGTTTGCATCCGCCGACTTCTGCATGTACCGAATTGTGGTTAAGTAACTTCAGTTGATGTCTCCAAGACCAGGACCATCAAGCAGGGATCGATTAGTGTACTCCGTACAATAGGCAGTGCTCCTACCAGGTGCTCAAAAAAAGGGGGAGGGGGATACTGCAAGTGTTACCACTGTTTTTGCTGAATTGGACAACAATTGTGCCGTTTTCAAGTAAAAAAAGGAAATTTTGGATGGTCCTGTTGTTGTGTAGGATTCTTTCTTACAACAATATTTGTCTCAATGACATAAAAGAATACAGAACCTACAAAGACAATGTTTCAGGAAACATCGTTTATTCATTTCATCCAAATTAAATTGGCCTTTACCAAGACAGAACCTACAAAGTTCATTTGAAAATCCATTGACTCAAAGGGGTCGGTAGCACCTTAACTTTGTCCTTCTATGCAAATAGTAGCTCTTTGATGTTTGGGACCGTGCAGTACATTGTACCGCGGAGGTAAGGCCACTTGTTTCCTGAAATTGAACATTTTGGTCGATTCCTGCCCTTAAATTAAACATTTTGATTTTCGGCCGGTGGCTTATGTTGAGTGGCCGGTAAGTCAGAGATTTGAGAAACAGACCAAATCACGATGCACGCATGGTCGCATGGAACTCCAGACTTCCTTTATGTCCTTCGAATTCTTCCAAGTCCCGCATCAAAATGGAATTCGGTTTTGTATGTGGAACACATGCAACATTACTAAAGGTGGGAAGCCAAAAAAAAATACTAAGCGAGTCTCCAAGGTGGATTTAAGGACCTGTGTACTCTAAATACAAGGTTTGATTTCTCTCAGTAAACTGGAGTCTAACGCAGTTTTGAATCGACGCACGCATCATCGGTTAACTCGTGGCTTTTTCTTGTCGTGGTCATGGAGGATGAGGCTCAAGTCAGCAATCACCAGCCATGGTCCAGAGATATGTGTGTGTATTTCGACAAGCTCATTGAGGAAGTTCAGTTTGCATCGTCATCGGAAGGCCCATAAACTGACGTTGGGTGTCATGTTTGGTTAGTTGCGTGATCTACTAGTGTTGCCATGACAGAGAAGTCCCTGGCCACAATAATGTTCATTGCGTGGAAAAGATCGTCGTGCCAAAAGATCAGGACACCCCCTCTTGTTCCTATTGCAGGAAGTTGGGCGAATCCCTAGAGCGTTTGCCCAACAATGTCCCGATCCTCATCAGATAGCGGAAGTACAAAGATTAAGCATGTCTCCGGGGTGGATTTAAGGACCTGTGTGTACTCTAAATAAGGTTTAGACTGCATCAGAGCATGGTTGCACAAGTAGTCAAGTACCCGTTGAATTACATGCATGAAGGCAAGCCACTACCTTATGGTACCGGATAGAATAACTAGCTCTTTCCCAATGTCTACAGTTCCTAATAAAATTAATTGACATTCTACGTGCACCACAAGCATTGGTGATACCGAATCTATTCTCTGAGGTTTTTATGCGGACACATGAATCAAGGCCATAATTAAACGCTTTGAGATGCATGTACAATATTGTGAGCCAATAAATACGAATATGATACATGTAGGATTCACCATAATACAACAAGAAATACTCCAAGTTATGAATGGATTAGATCTCAGCCTGGCTTAGAACCATGTCCACCGATGTATTTTTGTGTCTCCTACAAACTATTTGTTTCTCTTCACATTCAGTCGCATCTTATCATTACTAAGTCTTGTCCATGTGAGTCAACTATGTTTGATGTATTGTTGTAGTCGGTCCAAGTTGACTAAGGATGATGGATATATTGAGGATTTTACTGCATTGCATGCTCATTAAGAGATCTATCATCATAGGTTTCTACAATGCATAAGTTTTAAACTAACATGACCCAGAACTGTAGGCCTCGGCACACCGAACTCTGTTCCTTTGGTATGATCCTGCCACCTGCATCACTCGATCAGTCTGAAGACAAACATAGTGTAGGAGAATATGGGTTGGTCACTTCTGGCCCTGAAGTGTAGTCTGCCAACTACTTAGAAGTCCAACAATAGGCCATTGTTTTCCTAATATCACATACAATGAGAATTCTATATTATGTGATATACCTACTTTCAAAATATTATTTTTGTAATAAAAAGTAAAAAGTTGTAACTAGTTTTTTTGTAATAAAAAGTAACTAGTTTTTTCCCAATGTCTACAATTCCTAAAATAATTATCTCATATTCTACATGCACCGGATGGATCCATCCATCTTGGTATGCCTCGTCCAACACTTGATCCATCTCTATCTATTATTCCAATGATTTTTCAAACAACACACATCATAGGGTGGATGTGCATGAACTAATAAACAATGTGGATGAGTCTGGTATATATACTGAAGGACCGATACGAGGGGCCGGGACATGTATACACTTAATGTTAGTGATGGTGCAAGGTTTGGCAGATGATGTTGAATCAATTTTCTGAGGTTCTCATAGTACGATTTCATATAGAAGCAAAATAAATACTACGCAGACAGTTCAATACAGTTGTACAAACTAATATGAATATAAGTCATAGATATCGCACATTTTCTATGGATTCAAGTTGATCGTATATATAACTATGCAATTTTCTCCTACCGACATGGACGTTTGGGGCATGGTTCCAAGTGGAAAGGAAATCAAGGCCAACATTCAGTAATTAGGCTGTTGCTAATTTACAGATTATGGTAGGAAAAGGTCAAAATTTGTGCCGGGAACAACTGAAAATGGATTGCAATTATTCACGAGAGAGTCAAGTGCTACTCCCTCCGCTAAGTAGGTGAAATGGCTGGACATGCGCATGATTAACACTCAATCAGTTCAAAGACAACCATAGTATAGGAGCATTGGGCTAGTGAGTGCTATTGATGAATATCCCAGGAACATCCCAAAACTATTCCATCCCAAGGGAAATGCAATCTGGGACCATCTCATAAGTAATCTTGTAACATGATAAGGTATAGTTCTGAGTCTTCTCACCATGGCATGCCTCAAGTCCTTCGAAACTAGATCCTTGATTGAACAATGTGTACGACGAAATTGCAGCTAGATATTTTCCTATCTTGCAAAATTAAAAGTGCCAAGTCTGAGAGGTTTCTGTAGATGATAGATCTGAAGCACAAAAGCTACATCAGGCCAAGGTTTACGTGTCGACGTGTCGCAACTTGTCGCTGGGGTACCGACAAGTAGACAAGTCATGACAAGTATCGACAAGTGATAGACTTGTCGATGTGTTGTTGACAAGGAACTACTAAAAAATACTAAGCAACTAGCCTATTAATTTTGGTATACTGTAACAAATATTGATGGCAAGCAGGGGAGAGGCGGAGGCGGCGTGGTGTAGGGGAGAGGGGGCGGCGGCAGCGGCCAAAGGAGAGGCGGCACCAGGGGAGAGGCGGTTGGGGGGGAGGGAGTCACGACTCACGATCTAGGGTGTAGGGTTTCAGGAAAGACATCTTATATCCCAATCCTCTAACTTGTCGCTCGACTAGTTGACAGCGACAAGTCGAGGTTTGTCGCTGACAAGTCAACTTGTCGATCGACAAGTCGTGTCGTTCCAACTTTTTAACATAAGATTTGTGACACGTAGACTTGTTGTGCGACAAGTCTAAAGACTTGTCGAGCGACACGTAATACTTACATCAGGCATGGGCACCTCCTTCCAAAACATAAATGAAGAAATGTCCCATCATGTGTAAAAGGAAAGAAAGGGAGATGCAGTAAGGTGTTGGAATTTTGACCCAAATAGCATAGCCCATTTTCCATTCCAATAATTTCTGAAAATCCTAGAGGCCCATGTGGTCCATTCATGAATGGCAAGAGGTGGGACAAATGTTTAGTCCCACATTGCTAGTTGAAGGAGGTTTGCACCAGCTTGTAAGGAAGGCTCTCCTACCACTTGGTAAAAGGATGAGAAGGAGAGAGTCCCACATGCACGCTCTTCCTCCTCCGCCGCCCGCCTCGCCCGCGGGCCACGGGTCACCGGAATCTCGCCGAGCCGAGTTCTTTTTTTGCCACGCATGACTGGTATATGAACATGCGTGCATAAAATGAACAGTCTGCTAACGGGTTTTAACTACCTTAATGGAGGCTGTTTGGCTTCGGTCACTGCCTGTTCGTTTCCTCTTCCGACGCCGCCTGTTCACCTGTCTACCTGTGCCTATAAGATCGTAAGGTCGCTCCTTTCCTCAGACACACAATCAGAACCACCGCCTCCAAGTTCTAGAGCACTGAGCTGCCACCAGTTCTTCCCCATCCCGTCTTGCGGCGTGCACCGCAAGCCGGTATAGTAGGCCTCCGGAACCCCGCCTCTTCGAGTCCTGTACGGGAGAAGGGCGATAAGGTTTTTGGGGAGCGCTATCGGCGCGACTACTGGCTTCATCACAGACTCCTTCACCGACGCCGACGACATCTTTTCCAACGACGACTTCTTCCCCGCCATCGAGAACCTCTTCCTCGACGACATGGGTGACAACTCCAACCCCAACGCCAGCACACTGTTGTATGCTTTCTTTCTTCATCCTTTTCAGATTATTTCGATTTTACTTGGCTAGTTTATTTTCGATCATTCTAGTCTTGTTTTACCTGCTGTTTATTTCTCATAAATCACTTGGTAAATTGCTCATATTTCCAACATAAGGTAAGGTGCAGCAAATACGCATGCATGTATCAAACTCTTACATAAGCCGCAAGCAATAAAGGTTAACTTACACAATCTATTTCCCAAAGAGGCTAAGATCAACCTCTCGGTGCTTAATTGAGCAAATGATGCACCGATCAGTATGTGATGTCTTGATGCTATTTTCTATTAGTTCTCATAGACCTATCAAGAGAAAGCAGACAACAAGCCAAAGATTGTAAGGTACAAACACCAAGATGCCAAATGGCACCCAGTTCCGGAACAAAAAAAACCGCAATTATTCAACATAATTAATACTAGCAAAGGCATACCTATTAGCCTTTCAATATCATCATCGACAAGAGAGACCAGGATTTGAGAAATATGAGTGGTGATTCGCTGGCCACTAGAACCACAGTTTTTCCTAATTTAGCCATAATAATGGTAATTTATATCACGAGAAGTAAAAGACATGAACAATGAACTATAATACGATGCGTCTAGGTTCAGTGTAATCCTTTGATTAAGTATGCGCTGTGACACCGTGTGCCCCGTATCAAATTAATATTTCATGTTTGTGATTGGGCATGATTGGTACAGTACTTGTTTGTGTTAGCATTTCTCAGCATGTGAAATCCAAGTTAGAACACATGGTCACATCAATAATGTCAGGCAAAAAAAAAGTTTAACACATGCAGATATTGTAAATAAAGGGGCAGGTTTAGATCAGGAAAATAACATGCAAGACGCTATATTGTACATAGTAACTGATGAGTATTACTTGCCCAGTTTTGTTGCACATGGAGATGTGTAGGCAAACTAACGGTACTGGACAAGGATTTTGCCAGTAGAAAACTAGGACATTTCAATTCTAAAGTGAGCAGATGATTTTCCATATCGTAATTAATCAGAAAACATGGACTGAAAATGAGGGAACCTATTAATGCCAAAGGAAAAGATCTGAGGTCTGAGGAGATATCATGCAAAATGAAAAAAGAACACCTTACAAAGAATAGCATAAGAAGAGTTGACAAATGCTATTTACATAAGAAAAAAATCTATTAATGCATGTATTATAAGTCTAAAAAACTCTCAACATAATTAATTGATAATAAAATGGTTCCAAACCATCAGAATTTCTCTTTGAAGAGAAATGTTTTAAAAGAATTCATCTTTTATCATATTGCTTCCGTTGGCCATTTCAACATCTACTTGACAACATGAACGTTGAGAAATAAGAAGAAATTATGATTCATAAAATCTCCACTTTTTCTGTAAAGCTAGCAATACCGTATGAAGAAGAATTTTGTTAAAAATGAAATCACGAGCGTATGGTAGATGGAAAATATATACACCACATAATGTAATGTGTTAATGGGAAATAGTATTGAATGATGAGAAGAATTGTTTAAATCACCATGAATGAACCTTGGTCTAGGAGTTTGGTTGCACCTTGGTCCAAGCTCTTAATTGGTTCCCGAAGTTCTAACCAGCGCATCAAACACCTAAGAGGCTAAGCTTACAACCTGGAGAATTTAATTAAAAATGCCAACGACTAGAGAAATAAAATAGTAGATAACCACATTTCCAACACATATTGTCTAAATATTGAATACATGTAATTCCTTGCTTTCTCCAACATCTTAATATCCCACTGTGCCAAACCGTGCACATTGAGCTATCCTCAACTTTATTTTATTTACTTCTTTTTTTTTTCATGAATTAGCATAGGCCCCATCACATTTGTTATATTTTAAGTTTTTTTCTGAGACCAATTTCGTTTTCGTTAGTTGTCGGGATTACAATCATGTTGAATAGTCAATCAGGAAGTAATGTACATCATTCGGCCAAATCCCTCCTGGCCTCTCAATCGAAGCATACTGTAACATCCCAGCATTTAGAAACCAATGAAGGGTAGATTTAGGAATCTGTGAATTTGCATGCACATCTGTGAAAATGTGGGTAGATTTTTCGCCAAATAAAAACTAAAGTCATCAAAGTTTCTTTCATACTTTGAGATTAGGTATAGTCTTGGAGGATGATTGTTATAAACTTTGATATGATCTTTGTGGATTAGTGTGTTTTGGGAAATAAAATTTGAATTTAAACTTGAGTGTTGGATTTATAATTCAAAAGGATTTAGAATTAAGTTTGAGTATTATGATTTAGTCAAGAGTTAATAACTAGAAGTTCAAACTTGAAATAAAGAACACAATTAAGAAAAAGAATATTCATTCCATAATTATATTCAATAAATAAGTTACAAAATATAACTTATTAACATGACAAAGAAACTTCACAATAGATAATGAAATAAAAGAACCTTTATATATATTGAGTAATATTACAATCTTTATTACAAAAGAATAAAATAAAAATTACAAAATAATAAAAGAAAGATTACATGTGACTATTCTATAAAAAAAAGAAAACCTAAACTAAAGTCTTGAATCTTCAAGTCTGGTACCTGCAAAACAAACACAAACTAAAAGAAAGAAAGTTAAGGGTTAAAAATGTTTTACTCTCAGTATTGATAATGAGGTGCACTGTTCAAAATTTCATCATTGAGTAATCTTTATAGGGGCAAGTTTCACCAATAGGAAAGAATTGAATCTTTCATAATTTTAAGCCATAAGTCAAATAAACAGTAAGGAGGGGCAAGTTTCACCAGACAAGTAAATGTAACCAGATGAAAGTAACTTTCATATCCAGAGCATATCCACAAGGTGCAGCAGGCACACAAGAAGCACACACACCAAACTACATGGTGTGTGCTGTCAGCGCAGCAGCAACAGACCACACACACAAAACTACTCAGCACAGCGGTGGGAGGCATCTCCAACACATTTCCCGGTTTCATACACATCAAACACAGCAGCCAAACCAAACCAAACAATATCACACCAACCAAACCCTGGATCATATCACCAAAATGGTGACATAAGGAGGGGGTAGATCAGGTGGATAGCAAGCACAAGATCAAGCCACTAGGACCAGGAGGTGGAGAGCTAGATCAAGGACAAGTCCATAAGCTGGAAGTATCAGGAGGAGCAAGATAAAGCTAGCCACAAGATCAACAACTTGCAACCCCAACAACAACCAAGTGTGGTGAGTAGAAAATACCATCACATGAATTTTCTGTCTAAGCTAGACAAGCATACATGAGTTGTCTCATACTCAAATTCTCAAAAAAAACATCCAAGTGGGGTGAATCCATCATTGAAGTTTTAAATACTAAAAGCAACCAGAAAACTATATAAATCCAACTAGGATCTCAGAACCACATCATTGATCCTAGATATCAAGCTATATTCTAGATTCCAGAAATGAATATAGCCAAGAACTGAATTTCTAGGCACACCTCTTAAATAGGAGTAGCACCTTAGAATTTCATCTTAGGGACCCATATAATTTATCAAAGCTTACAAATCATTTTTCCCAAACTTTAACTCAGGAATCAGTAGCTGGTATCACTACCAGAATCAATCCATGAGTAACAATAAGAGAAGGGTCTAGTCCCTAAACCTCAGACCAACATCATAGGTTCTAGGGATGCAAGGAGAGAAGATTTCACTTATCTATGATGCCAAACTAATCTTAAGCTTGAACAAAACCTAGCCAAGTAATAGAATCTAGTCTTGTGTGCCATATTAGAATGGTGTCACAAGAACAGTTTCTAAAATAAGCAAGTTAAGCATCCAATCTTCATAGATACAACCTCAGCCATCTATAAATCATTTTCCTGATATTAATCACAAGAATCATAACTAGAAATATTCATATATATATATATATATATATATATATATATATATATATATATCATCACTGTAGGAGACCATTTGATCTCAAACTATATATGAATCTATAAGCCAACATTTACTGGTGCAATGAATCACCACAGACAGTGCTACTATCAGTACTAGAGTACTAACAGTAGAGAGACACACTAAGCATCAACCTAACCAACCAGGTTTCACAGCTACACCATCAGCTTAACCAAGCTTTATCACCAATTAAAGGCAACACTACTGAACCACTAGCATTAGATCAACAATAGCATCAAATAATCAAAACATGACAGAAAGCACTATAGTACAATGAGCACAATCTTCATTAGGCTTCATTACCAGATCAAATCATCGTCTTACAAGCACAAAGAGGAATGAATCCTAGAACCAGGAAAGAACCCTAGAACCAATATGAACCCTAATGAGGGATGGCCACTAGTTACACACATATGAACTCCGAGGAGGTGGAGGCACGGGTGATAACAAAGGACCAACTCGCATGTGGTCCTCGCTGTAGATTAGAAGAGGAAGCAGAGGGTCGACGACAAACACGACGGCACGAGGAGCACCCCAAGGGGGCGCTGCGACCCACACCATACCGAAGCGGCGACCATATCCCCACCTGAAGGCGAGGAACACCACCACATCACACGGCAGCAGTAGCGGCGACAGCACCAGCGCCACCCCAAACCCTAGGGTTCGGAACGGAGCTAGTCTGGCCACGGGGAAGCTCCAGATCCAAATAGAATTGGACAGGAAGGTGGAGCATGGTCGACAACCTAGCCCTACATCACGACAGCGGCCAGCGAGGACCATGGCGACGAGCAGCACACGGCGGCGCCATCGACCACGGGGTCGAAGAGGAGAAGGGAGATGAGAACGAAAGGGTGACCGGGGAGTGTGGGCTGGACTGGGCCAAAACCCCTTCGGGGTGTGGTTTTGGTTCTGCCCTATTGGGCCACAAGGGCCCAATAAATCAACACAGGTAGCCCATTTACTAAAATACAGATTTTAATAAATAAGAAAAGACCAAAATGCCCTTGAACTTAAATAAATTCTAGAAAATAAAATAAAAATCCAAAAATTATAAATAAAATATTTTTGGATTCACAATAATCCAACCTATCCAAAGAAACTATAAAAATAGAATTTTAGGCATATAATTTTAATTAAGAATTTTATAATATATATATCTTATGGAATTTTATAAAATTATTGAAAGATGATAAAAATAAATAAAAATCACTTTCATTATATATTAATATTGCAGTATTTTAGAAAAATACTAAACAAATATTTAATATTAATTTTAGGTATTTAAATGATAATTCTTAAAGGAATTATTAAATAAATAAAATACAAATGAAATGAAACAAAATAAAAGAATACAATATTCAATAGATATTAAAAATTAATATTTATAAATTCTTTATTATTAAAAGAATTTTTATAATTAAATAATGGGGGAGAATACACACAAAGCTAAATAATGCATTATATTACTTTGCATAATCATTTTGCTTCTTTAAATATTGTCCTTACCGGGCAATAATGATGTTTTGTAGACATATAAGCTCAAAGTTCAGTGCAAGCATCCGACTTCACTACCTTGCAATCACAAGGCAAGTTCATCACTTGCTCATGTCCTTTGAAGAGGCTTTATCAAAGTATTTGCAAATTGTGTGTTATCATCTATATTATAGAAAAAGAAAATGTTATTTTCTCAAGATAATAAATCTTAGATATCATCCTAAGTGATGATATGATGGAGCAATAGAACTTAGGTTTCTAATTGCATTAATTATGAACAATTAGGGATTAATAAACCATGACATCAGTGATTCTAGCGTCGTATATTATGCGTTAACCATGAGATTTGGAATGGGACGGAGAAGTCAGCTGTATCCTTTTCCTCTTGTATGGAGGCAAGACGACCTTAACGTGACATTGTGATTCCTTGTGCGGATCCAACATATGGGTGGGCACCCTTACGCCCCACACTTTTGGTGTCTAGATTATCCATGAATGGTGTTTAGGGATATAGTCCATGTAAATGGTACTATTCCGGGCATCACCAGATCATAGAGTCTTCGGGAAGTCATCAGGGTTTTAGCCTGCCCGAAAGGGGGCTTAACGAAGGTGAGCCAGCCCGAAGGATCGTGCAGACATATGAGGTCGCGGAGAGGGAAGTGATTGGCTTGGACCAACTACTGGGCCCCACATCATGGAATTGTGGACGGGAAAGTACGCCCGGTTGTGCAACAAGGAAGTTGATCTCTCATGGGTAAAGTGACGCACCTCTGCAGAGTGTAAGAATTGTAAGTTGTTACTCCCTCTTCCGGGAAGGAGCTACGAACGCGGCAGGAAAGGAACTCCATGAAAGTTCTGGTCAACCTGTGAAGGCTGATGGTCATAGATTTTCATAATAAAATCAATCTTTGAAGAAAGATTTACGAAAAATTTCATAGTGCCACGGACTGATAGTCCGAGGTGGTAGATAGAGCATCAAACTTCCTACCCTGCATATCCTTTCCTTTGAATCCTTGCTTAGACTCTGAGAATCCCAAAGATACTCCAATGTATGCAGCTGAGAGCCAGGAGGAGGTCTTCTATGAAGAGCCCAACCTGTATGGAGTCGTAGAAGGGGAGGACTATGATATCGTCTACGGAGGAGAGTTCCAAGAGTCCGAATAATTACTCTAGTTCTAGTAGCCACTTGAGCCGAGCAACATGAACAATATATAGCAATAAGTTGTTGAGCTCAATTTGGAGTTTAAGTTTTAAATTTGAAACTTCTGCTGAAACACTTATATTTTGGTTTGTAAGTTGAATCTTTTGAAAGTCTTGAACTTCCGGTATTGTAATAATAATGTGTATATGTTTGTAATATGGACCCGCAATGTTTCTGTTGTACCACTCTGAGGGATGTGATATTTACGGAACGGTGTTCTGTGGATATCATGCCAACGACTATAGTGTACTACACATGCAGTGGTATGCTGGGTCACCGCACATACCTTGCTGCAAAGTGAGCTACCATATTTAGCGTCTTAGGTTTGTCAGCACTCACTAGTACTTCGGTGGGAATAAGTTATGATAGTATGATGTTGTAATGTAGCTGACTCAATATCCTCAAAGTACTATCTCGTCGCTCGCATACATATACTATGTGTATTTGCACCAAGTGGATCATTGCTTAGCAAATCAGCATACAATCCATAAATCATGTCACCTCTCTTAACCTGCACAATTTTCAGTTGCAGTGAGCAGGTAAAACAATGCACTTATGAGCATTGCCTGGTAGCAGAAATAAAATATTTAATGGAAGTATTTAGAACAATCTCTTGTCGTTAGTTTATTTTGCAAACCAGTTACACATCCCATAAAATACACATTCAATGTAGGATGAACAGTTTTACAACACCATAAATAAATATATCATAAGAGGAATCCACATGGCAGCAGTAGACTGCAAGCATTGCACGTGCATGACAGTAGATAAATAAGATTAGGATTTTCTAAGAGACAAAACTGAAGGTGTTACTCCATTCAAAACATGAAATATGTTATTCGGTAAAACAACTCTTGCAGGTCTATTAGTAGTCTACAAGACAAAGTAATAGATTATAAGATATTATACATTGTGGAAAATATAGGTGCAGTCATTAATTATCACACAAGAAGAGATGTAGTATGTACTAAAACAAATCCTCTATGAAGTGGAAAACGAGAGCCTTTGAAAAATAGTGATATTGTGCAAAATACCATAGCCACATGAATGAAAAGGTACACTAGCATCCTGGCGAGTGACAGACGTGCATATGTCTATTGCAGTACTGGGGTAATAACAAAGTCTGCATGAGTCAGGATGCTCTTACAAGTTAACAAATCCCTTCATCTAAAAAGACGTTCCTACCTTTGAAGCACCAACTTTTAAGGTTGAAACAGGTCGAAATGCCACCAAAACAACTTTGTAACGTGTGTTTTCGAGGACAACACCATGTCAATTCAGTAATGGTGGATCATGTTAGGAATAGACAACTTGTATTCCTCTGGGGCCAAAGGCCACAATATATAGTACAGGTACAGGGCAAATATGCAGGAAGCCCCCTAACATATGGGGGAAATACAATATACAGATATATACATCTAACACCCCCCCTCAAACTCATGGTGGGTCCACAACACTGAGTTTGGAGAGTAAGAAAGCATGCTGCGCTCGGGTCTTTGCCTTCGTAAAGAAATCCGTCAACTGTAAATCTGAAGGCACATATTGAAGCGCAACAACCTGAGCCTGCACCTGAGCACGTGTATAGAAAGCATCAACACCAATATGCTTGGTAAGCTCATGCTTGACCGGATCACGTGCAACACTAATAACACCTATACTGTCAGACAAAACCAGAGTGGGTGTGGTAATAGAGACCCCAAAATTCGTAAGTAACCACCGTAACCAGGTCACCTCAGCTGTCAACAAGGCCATAGCACGCAACTCAGCCTCAACACTCGAACGGGAAACCGCTGTATGTTTCTTTGTCTTCCAAGCAATAAGCGAACCACCAAGAAACACACAGTAAGCAGAAAGTGAACGACGATCCGAAGGATCACTCGCCCACGTAGCGTCCGAATAGCACTGGAGCTGGAGGGAGCTGGAACGAGGAAAGAAAAGGCGACGAGTGATCGTACCACGAAGATAACGAAGACACGGAGAAGATGACTATAGTGAACAGCGGTAGGAGCAGAAACAAACTGACTCAGAATATGAACAGGATAAGAGATGTCAGAACGAGTGACAGCAAGATAAACTAGACTCCCAACAAAATGAGGATAACACGTCAGATCAGAAAGAGGATCACCATCAGTAGATTAAAGCTTAACATTAAGCTCCATAGGGGTCTCAACAGTGCGCTCATCCCCAAGAGCAGCACGAGCAAGAAGATCCCGAATATACTTTTCCTGAGAGATGTAAAAGCCATCAGAAGTGGAGGAAACCTCAATCCCAAGAAAGTATCGAAGAGGACCAAGATCAGTCATAAGAAACTGATCACGAAGACGAGCCTTAACAAAGGCAATATACTCAGGATCATCACCAGTAATGATCATATCATCAACATAGAGAAGAAGAAGAGTGCGTCCACGAGGAGAAGTGTGAACAAACAGCGTTGGATCATGAGCGTCCACGCGGCAGCGGAAGGAACACGAAGCCAGTCTAACTCCCAAAGTCCTGAAGAGTCACGGCTGCGAGGGCCAGCTCCAACCAGGGCCTATGTGCGACGGTCCTGGACAACACAAGAATCATCATCAAGAATGACGCGACAACCAGAGTCAGTGAGCTGGCTAGCAGAGAACAGATTCATCTTAAGAAGAGGGACATGAGAAATATCAGGAACAGAAAAAGAAGAAATAGAAAGGGTGTATATTGTATTTCCCCCATATGTTAGGGGGCTTCCTGCATATTTGCCCTGTACATGTACTATATATTGTGGCCTATGGCCCCAGAGGAATACAAGTTGTCTATTCCTAACATGGTATCAGAGCCGTGAAAACACGAACAGGAGAAGGGAGCGAACGAAGAGCGGACAGGAAAGAAGACTCAAAGGTCATATGAAAGGAAGCTCCAGAATCCAGATACCATGGGGATGTACCTAACTGTGTAGAAGGTGGTGGTCACAGAGGCCTGAAGAATCGATCCAGAACCAGCGGTTCGTCAAGAAGAGCATGTAGCAGCAAGCAGACCGCGAAGACTCCTGATAATGTCCTGATCGGAGAGAGCAACAGATGAAGATCCAGAAGGAGTCGACTGCCCACGAGCCTGGTGCTGCTGACGTAAACTGGGATCCCGTGTATAACAGGTGGCCCAAGTGTGGTCATCCTTGTTACAGTAAGAGCAGTGACGAAGAGAACCACGGCGACCCTGACCACGAGCCTGCTGGTGCTGACTCTGGCCTTGAAACTGCTGGTGCTGACTCTAGCCCTAAGACTGCTGGTGCTGACTCTGACCCTAACCTGGAGGAGTGGGTAGTATCGGCGGTGGCACAGAGGACCGCGGCTGAGTCGAGGAAGCAGACGACATAGGAGGACCACGAGTAGCAAGCACAGATGGAACCGCAAGAAGACCAGCACCACGGAGACGGGTCTCCTCAGCCCGAAGCTCAGACAACACCTCAGAGAGCGGAACACGACCACGAGCATTCAGCTGAGCACGCCGGGGCTCAAACTCTTAGCGGAGCCGAGACAGAAACTCATAGATGCGGTGAAACTCCAAATTCGAGCGCACAATCTGGCAGCACGAGCATGTGCCACAAACAGCAGTACGAAGAGAATCAAGCTGACACCAGATAGCAGCACTCTAAGTGTAGAACTCATCAATAGTAGAATCACCCTGTTGGAGAGCATGCTCCTGGTGAACCACAGACAGGTAAAGAGCATCCCCAGACGGCTGATAGCGCTGACGAAGATGGGCCCACTGAGCGGCAACAGTAGAGAGACTCATAAACTCAGCAGCATACTAGGGCAGAACACTGGAGGTGAGAACAGCGGCAGCACAAGCATCCTCATCAACCCACTGAGTATAAGCAGTCAGAGCGTGTCGATAGGCCTCGAGATCAGAAGAGTACTGCTTAAACTTCAGGTCATAAGCAGCAACATCACTATCATCAGCACTCTGAGCAGCATCCTTGGCCTCCTGAGAAGCATCAGCGCCAAGAACAATCGGCGTCGGCGGAAGAGGAGCGACAGGAGTGGGGGGCGCGGCGGACAGGAGACCTCGCCGGAGAGCACACCCCAAAGACGGATACCGCGCATGTGAACGCGCATAAAAGCAGCGAAATCAGGATAATTCGCGTCATCGAAGATCACCGGGCAACGAGGAATTGCAACATAGCCCGATGCAGAAGACATCTCTCTCTCTTTTTTTTTTTGAGGTCAACCCTCAGATTCAATCGAGAACTAACGAAGGACAGAGCTGGGGTCCGTCGGCGGCGGCGACGGGTCAAGACCGCAAAGCGACAGAGGCGGCCACCGGTGGGCAAGGCGGCCGGTGGGGCAAAGCGGCGGCGGTGGGTTAGGCGGGCGACAGCGGACGTTCGGCGAGACAGATCAGACGGAGGCGGTCGGCCGGCGGAGCAGGCGGGCGAAGACGGACAGCCGACGAGGCAGATGCGGGCCGGACAGGGCGGAGCAGCAGACGGCCGGCGAGGCAGATGCGGGCCTGGATGGGGCGGATGTCGGTGAGCAGCAGAGCAGGAGCAGCGATCCCGCGCAGGTGCTGAAGAGGAGACGGGCACGCGTGGACTCGCAGGACGTCAGGTGGCAAGAGATCGATCCAGGGAGGCAGCAGGGCGTCAGCAAGGAATCAATCCAGGGAGGCAGCTTGAGTCTTGATCGGATCGGAATTGATCCAGGGAGCCAGCTTGATCAGATCGCGTCGAGCAGGCAGGAAACAGGAATTGATTTGGATCTCGATCGGGTCACGCAAACCCAGATCAGACACACCCAAATTGATCCAGATCTGAAAACGGGGCAAAACGGGGCGGCAACCGGCGGCGACGACAACGGCAAGGCGGCGGCGACAGGGACGGTGGCGGCCGACAAAGTTGCGAGAAAGAGGATGGAGCTAACGTAGCTCTGATACCATGTTAGAAATAGACAACTTGTATTCCTCTAGGGCCAAAGGCCACAACATATAGTACAGGTACAGGGCAAATATGCAGGAAGCCCCCTAACATATGGGGGAAATACAATATACAGATATATACATCTAACAGATCACACGTAAGATCTCATTATAAAAATTGTATAAGATGTCATGGTGCAGACATATTAACAGGAGTTTTACTGATCTCATTTATCAATAGTTGGTGTCCATTTCAAAGTACTATGCACTAGCAAGCAATGAGGCCAAAAGTGAATAACCAGCCTGAGAAAGAACATAAATATGTTGCCCCTGTCCTGACTGGCGCAAGACCGACAAGCAGCATATACTCACATATCTATTTATGTATAGGTCAATGGCTTAGCTTGAACATTCCGTGCTAGTTGCTAAAAAACATGTTAAAGTTTTCTCTCCATGGGTATCCGTACCATACATAAATAATGAAGGAAAATTTAGTTCTGTGGATAATGTCATATCTATAAAGTCTAAGCATCCGACACCACAATTTGTAAAATGATTAAAATTTTAGCTGATAAGAAATTCTAGTACTTCATTTCCATAGAACAAACACAGGAACTGGATGGGAGGATTGTTACAGTAAGTGTTAGAGCTCGCTTATGTTGGCTCCTCTGGGCCAGGCCTTCTGCTCTAGCTGAAAGAAACAAATATTTTGACCGGGTAATAAGATTCTTGTGGTAAGTGTAACACATCATTTATGCTGTTTTCTGGCCTTTATGGGGAAGCCCAGCTGGTTTGGTAACTTGAAGGCTCATAGCCTAGTTGGTCTTTGTAGAATTTTTTCTATCCCCAGTGTTGAAGGATCAAAATTCTCGATTAAAGCTACTAACTGAATAGTTATTGACATGGTTATACCCTACGGCTACACGACTTTAGCATATCTGGTTCAGCCCGACGGAAGGCCCACTCGACGATCTGCCAAGGTCCATGACGTCTATGACGTTTCGGCTGCTATGAAGCCCATATGGACACGGACTCCCAAACGCATAAGATAAGGAAATCTCAAAGACTAGAGTTTGATTACAACTTGTAACCAAATCGTATTGGCACCGGAGACCTAGCCTCCCCATATATAAAGGCTAGTAGGGGCCAACGAGGAGGGTACCCCCGATAGACTAGACCACAACAGATCTACATATCTCGACTCATACTTTCGCATACACACCTCCATGCCAGATTGCATCTGCGCACCCCTGTAATCATCGGTTTCGCCGTAATCAAGAGCAGACAAGCAGGAGTAGGGTTTTCCCTCCGGGGGTCTGAACCTGGGTAAACCTCGTGTCCCGTGTTGCTTGTTTGCTAACCGTTCCGTGATCTCCAGCATCCCCATCTTCTTCAAAATCCAAGTCCATAACAATGGGCATTGACGAGATTAAACCTCGTCAATTGGCGCCGTCTATGAAAACTGGGGACGCTGATTATGCGGTCGTGACGGTTCCAACCTCAGCAATCTACGACTCATCGTCCGAGCAAGATCCTCTAACGTCAATGGTGTCTAGATCACATCTAGGCAATTCATCTACAACAACCCTACGTTGGCTTATTATGCCTTGGCAAGTAGCGCGAGATGAGGAGAAAGCATTAGAAAGACGATCAAATTGATGACGACAGATCATATTGGCTCAATCAGGTCGCGACATATGGCTGAGCGACGACATGCACGGCTAGCTATATGTGTTGGTTGCCATCGGAAAATACTGGATCAATGTTTTACCATCCGTACGGCCGGCTCACTACAAATTAAGTAGTGCGTATCAACACAACTTCCCAATTCCTGAGACGTCAACGGCAAAAAAGAATCGATCCTCATGGAAAGCCAAGCAATTAGCCACATGCTTCATGTGATTCAATCAAAGGTCAGGAAAAATTAAAAAGCTTCATCGCATGTCAATTGGCGAATCGTCGAGCTCACGAACAAGATAAAGAAAAGCTAAATCAAATAAGATGAAGGCATCAACGTCTCATGGATCGGCGAGTCTATATTCTTTTTCTGGTCAGAATTTATCAGCCTGACGTAGGGCTGCAGCTACGCCCTCCATATGACTTCATCGACCTGGACCACACGTCCGCTGCGATGACAATGTTCGACCATGTCAATCTACGCCCGAGGGCTGCGCCGATTTCGACGTGCGACCCTCTACGGCCTTCGGCTTCGGCAACTCGGGACTCCTTCGGCTGCGGTGACCCGCTGCATCCTTCGGATGTGGCAACCTTTTGCGATCTTTGATTGCGGCAAACTTCTGCCATCATCGGCCTCGGTGAACCGCTGCTGCGTAGACTCTGGTCCGCCGCAACGGCTCTCGAACGCTGCCTCTACTACATCGACCACATCAACTTCACGCTAGGGGGCTGCAGCGACTCCATCGCGTGACCCGCCGAGTCTTCGACACTGGCGACCTGCTGCGGTTTTCGACTGCGGCAACCCGCCACAATCTTCGAATCCTGTGACCGCGACCCGGTGGTCGCATCGGCTCCCGCGACCCGGTGGTCACGTCGACTTCATCCACGACAACTACCGATAAAGCTAAGTTTTCCTCTACTTAAGAGATGATTCTTTTTTAACTCGAAACACTCGGGGGCTGCGCCCTCTTCGAGTAACCTAATGTGTCATCGGCTCCACGCACTCGAGTACCTCATACGCGACAGCCCGAGTAGCTGATTCTGCCCGATCGTCGAATCCTTAAACTCCGAGTGCCTCGGCAAGGTACTGAGACTAAGGGTAATCAGGCTAACGAAAAGGCCTAGCATACAGTGCAAAAGTGTCGACTCGATCGGCACCAGAATCTTACTATACAAGCCGACAAGCAAATATTTTTTACAAGATACAAGTACTTCACAATTTTTCATGTTTTCTGCAGCTTACAAGGACGTCGACTGCGCCAAGCTATTCAATCGGGTCCTCCAACAGGAGTCGACAAAAAGATGGCTACGCCATACGCCCAAGACCCGAGTCGAGTCACTCCTCGGATGATTGTATCTCTTGATGCTACAAAGACGCGACGTTGGTCGCACATCCGACAGAAGAAACGACGTCGACTTCATCCG
The DNA here is from genome assembly GCA_023614405.1 of Avena insularis. Lineage (NCBI taxonomy): Eukaryota > Viridiplantae > Streptophyta > Magnoliopsida > Poales > Poaceae > Avena > Avena insularis. Next base: position 302,349,853 of record CM042691.1, read on the forward strand.
TAACGTCGAGTCCTTCCGGCTAAACATCGCACGACTCCGCCACATCAACTCCGACTGCATCATTGATTCTTGGCTTCGTATGTGTGATACACTGACTCGATGCACTTCCGGGTCAATGGTTTCTCCTCGCATGAGTCTCCACTCGAGTCTGCGACTCGACTAGACACTCGGGGGCTACTCCTATCAGGAGCGCTGGTCGCGCACCCAATATACTTCCGGGTCAGCGGTATGCCCACGAGATTGTCGGCTGCGTCTACAAGATACAATACTCGAGTCTCTGCCTGAGTCTACGACTCCGCCAGACACTCGGGGGCTACTCCAAACTAGAGCACTGGTCGCGCACACAAAAGATCTTCGAGTGGCACGCCAATGAACTATACTTCGAGTCCTACGTCGAGTCTGCGATCTACTACGGGCTCGGGGGCTACTCCCATAGGGAGGATGGATTCAAGCATCCGAAAAATTTGTGTCCTACGGACCTAAAGTCAACAACGACTGAATTAAAGTCTCTGCTCGACTCTACGACTCGAACAGACACTCGGGGGCTACTCCCATAGGGAGCGCTGGTCGCGCACCCTATGAATTCTTCGACTGCGATCCTTCGGATCAGCATGCAAGAATTTTTCGACAACTCTGCCCCAGCCAGCGCTAAGTGAGTAAACATCCTCCTTGGCCACCCGAAACACCTCCGCGGTGATAAAATTTCAGATGCTGTGTCTGCGACGCAAAGATAAGACCTACAGATACCATCTGATGGCCTAGTAACGCACACGACTGCGCTCTGCTAGTAAGAATCCGTGCCAATAGGCGTGATGAAAAATTCAGATGGACGCGTTGGGTACATCATTTAAATTCACTGGAATTCCAGTCCTGTAAATCCTCCGCGGCCTGAGTCAAATTACGCCAGCATATGTTCCGGGTTCGAGTCGAGGGACTCGAATCTGAAGAAGATCGTGTTGTTTTGTCCTAAGACAGTTAACTGACCCTGATCCGTCGGGAGAGTCAGGCACACGTATCAACAATCCCTACACACTAAAATCATTCTTTTCTCTGATGAATAGAAACATCTGCACCCGAAAGATTGAAGAGTCCTCAGCCGAATCTACGATTTGACTGAACACTCGGGGGCTACTGACATGGTTATACCCTATAGGTACACGACATTAGCATACCTGGTCCAGCCCGACGGAAGGCCCACTCGACGACCTGCCATGATCCATGACGCCTATGACGTTTCGGCTGCTATGAAGCCCATATGGACACGGACTCTCAAGCGCACAAGATAAGGAAACCTCAAAGACTAGAGTTTGAATACAACTTGTAACCAAATCGTATTGGCACCCGAGACCTAGCCTCTCCATATATAAAGGCTAGGAGGGGCCAACGAGGAGGGTACCCCCGATAGACTAGACCACAACAGATCTACAGATCTCGACTCATACTTTCGCATACACACCTTCACGCCAGATTGCATCTGCGTACCCCTGTAATCATCGGTTCCGTCGTAATCAAGAACAGACAAGCAGGAGTAGGGTTTTCCCTCCGGGGGCCTGAACCTGGGTAAACCTCGTGTCCCGTGTTGCTTGTTTGCTAACCGTTCCGCGATCTACAACATCCCCATCTTCTCCAAAATCCAAATCCATAACAATAGGTATTGACGAGATTAAACCTCGTCAGTTATGGTTGAGATTTTCTTATCAAATAGTAAACTTTTTTACACTGTCATTCTCATGAGATTCTTTAGTATCATCAAGGGTGGTAAGGGTTCCAGGACTGAGTGTTAGAAACAAAACGGTATTTTCTTCACTCTCAGTCAGATGTCAAAAACAAACATCCACAGAATATATAAGAAACGGAAAAGCAGGTAAATTAAGGAGCTAAGTTCTGTTGTATGTTTGCTGTTTGAGTTGTAACATTAATAAAAATATACCACCAGCCACTGAAACATTCAGAGATTCAAAGAAATACCTTCCATATGAATGCTTACAAGCTCACAAGCTTGGAAGGTCTCTTCGGAGAGGCCATTGCCCTCACTTCCTAACACTAAGCATAGATACTCGCTCATCAGAGAACCTGCTAGCTCTTTGGACAGAAGGTGGGTATTTTCAGATCCATCACTGCTGCTCTCTGGATGGCCTGCCAACAGGTTCATGTCATATTTAGCCACCAAAGCATCCAGATCACACAAGTTACCGGAAACGACCTGAAGCTGCAAAAAGGTTACACGAGCTGCACGAAGAGCCTTTTCATTGAAAGGGTCACAGCAAGCTGGAAGAAGAGATACCCCATCCTGTTGATTGTCGGTTTTAGATGTTACTAGAAGAATCAACGTTTGCAAAGAGAGAACGGAGAAGACCTAGATGGCATTTTGCAGAGTCGTAATTTCCTGAATCAGAGATACTTAATGCACCTACGCAGATTCGTTTTGTACAATGAAGCTTCTACTCTATTCTCCTGATCAAGCATCAAGTTCAAAAATATCATTAATGGCTGTATAGGTTATATTATCCCCACAAATGAAACCTAAATCTACTAAAGAATAAGCAAATGCTCTCATAATAACCTTCATATCCGTTAACAGAAATCGTGTGATATATGAATTTTGCAAGGCAGTAAGCGTGTACGGCAGTTAAAGCAGAAAAGTGCATACCCATTTGAAAGCACAAGCTGATCTTACTTCAATGTTCCAAGGTTAACAGGATCCTGCCAAGTACTGAGTGCGCTGGAGAGCCCGACGCCCGGAGCAATGGTGGAGGCGGCGGCGCGCGCCAGTAGCGTTCCGTTGGCCAGTGCCGGCGTGGTAATGTGCTATTGCGCTCGCTTGGTTGCTTTAATGCTTTTACGAAAAGTGAAATGCAGCGTAGTAATTTGGAAGGGTTAATTAGATTTTTTTACAGGAGGTTAATTAGATATATGTTATTACAACTTCCATTACAAAAAGCTGAAGTTAAAAATATGCTACTCTAACTTTTCAATACTGTTAAATTTGCCTTTTGAATCTTCTAGCCTAGATGATTACAGTAGCACTCTTTGGGTTCGATCTGAGAGAGTAGAGAGAGGAGAAGAGAGAGATCAGAGAGGGACTACCTGCGCCCTGGCTTGACATGCATGAGCCGGAGGGGATGCCGAAGCTGGTGTCGGAGCTAGTGCCGGCGTCAGTAGCCATGGGAGAGTGAGTGGGGTGAGCGTGCGGTGAGGGTGGCGGCGGAGCTTCCCGTCGACACAGCGCTAGCCTAGATCGGGTGGCTTGTAGGTGGGGCGGCTAGGGCACATCTAACCTCGTGAGACGTGCTGCCGCCCCCCCACCTCCTTAATATAGCGCTGGTCGACAGCGGACCACCAACCAGATGCGGTTGGGCGCCCCCGATCAAGGCGCGGATAGGGTTCCCATCGAGTCGTTGGACTCGGTGGGGTGGAGATCAATCTAACATTCTCCCCTTGATCTCAACTTTAGTTTTAAATTTGTACTTTACTCGTTTCATCACGGATCGGTACATAGAGCATGTTTCATCGTCTCAGCTCAATTGCCGATAGAATCATACAGCCACTATATACTTTTCTATTTTGAAACAAATTCTGTTACTTTTGGCCTCAGTAGTCCAGGAATCATAGGCTTTCCATTAAAGCTGTAACTACCTCGGTGAATTACGCTCCTAGTACAAGCCTGGATGATCAGAAATGGTTGAAATAGTACGGTGGGGCCCAAATGCCACTCACAGGTAGACCTTTCGGCCGTCCCAACCATTTCCAAACATCGGGACAAGAACGGGCGTGAATCAGTGAAGGAAGGGATCAACTACATACACAAATGAGTATGTATGCAAGCCACCATACAATAGTACATCAGAGCCATTCCATCTAAAAAGAAAGGAAATATAGCAACGCCATACGGCAAGATCCAAATATCCTAGATAGATATAATAGTTTAGGATATCTCCTCATACATCAATCAACAAGGTATCAAGCGGAAGCGGAAGACAAAATCCGAGTACGGATAAGAAGCAAATCGGCATAAGATGCCCCATAAATAAGCACATCCCGCCCACAGATCTCACGGATCCCGCTCCCTAATCTCTACACCGAATGATCGCGTTGCCCATGTCGTCTCCTTCCAACCAAGATCCATCTTGTGAGTGTACTGTTCATCCGAACCAAATAATTTATCGTGTGAGACCCTAGGGGTACTCAAGAAGTCTTTATGCCTCTAAAGGGGACACAACACGGGGTGACGCAATTGCAGAAAAGATAAACCCTAACAATTCTATAGATACTGCTAACCATCCGCCTAACCAGAGATAGACGGATGTCCGTGAATTAATAACAACAGCTATAACAGCTTATAACGGTAATCTTAACAGATCCATCCTCCTCCTCGCCATCGACGAGGAAGCGACGAACAACCCCCAACCGCTGGCGCTTTATTATCAATTCGTGAGTGTTGCACTATTTACTAGTCGTACCTAGTCTAGTCAAATTAAAAGCGGTACTTTAGTTATGCTTGTCTATGATCGAGAAACTGTGCTCCAAGTCGTCCATAACCGCGACACGGCTTTCGAACTTTTTACCTGCAGGGTGCACAAATAGCAACACACACTCGATATGCCTCGGAAAAACCAAATCAAAACCCAACGAGGCGATCACGACAAAGCGATCACAGGATTCAGAATATTTCAGGGCCACCCCATTAAGCTACCCATAGAACGGAGTTAATGACTCGAGACGGACTCAAGGTTTGCGTCAATGGTCGTGGAACGATCGAACCCGAAAATGTGACTGGGCTTGTCGACACCGCGAAAACACTCCGCTTTTCTAAATAAAGTGCTCCTCGCACAATCTTAAATAAAGCAAGAAAGCATGGCATAAGTACAGATAGTAAATAAAACCTCAAACTAGTTTGTGGCCCCAAGAAATAAGAATGAATCAAACTCGCTCAGGGTCCATAAGGCCTCCTGATGTGGATAGCGAATAACCTTGGAACAGAATCAAGTACTCGGGTCTTACGGACACAAGTGAGCCCGAAAAACCAAATAGCGAATATGGCTCACCGATGCCACTTTCATTAGTTATCCCATTACTACTCAGGTTAAGTTGTATAGGTACCTCGTTATCCATCAGACACTCACATACCCTACACATGCTGTTCTACGACTCGCATGGCTCAAACAACTCCTGTAGTAAGGGCTCGTGGGATGGAGGAACAAGCTTCGGTGGGGTTTAAAAGTAAAGGCTATGCGATACTTGGGATTCAATTTAATGCAATCGCGACTCAATGATGCAAGAATAAGATAGAGGCAATAGGTACTATATGTATGCAAGCATGTGGTAGTGCTTGCCTGGCAGCTCAGTTGAAGCAAGGGATGGATCTGGGTAGTGCTCCTGGTTGTCTTGATATATCCCCGTCATTGTCTATCCGAGGAAGAACCAAACAAACAAGGGCCAACATAAATAAAGTGCACAAGCATATGAATAAATGCGACAAGCAAACAATCATGCCATGATGAATGATGCACAATTTGCATGGCAATAAGGTAGCATGGCATGGGTGAGGTGTGGAATACAATAATAAAGCATTTTATTTAGTTTTGGCCCCATTTTATTCTCATATTAGTTGCTGTATATTTTATATTTATATGATGCATGCTTCAAAACAAGACATGGAAGGCATAAACAGAAAGGTCTCGTCGAGCTAATCATTTTAGACATATCATTTGTTAAATTTGGAGTTATAAAACAAAAGATATTAATTAATTAAGGCAAAAGGACATTTTATTGTAATTTAACTAAACTTGGAATTTTAAATGTTCAAAATATATTATGGATTGCATATTTGAAATCCTCACATTTTTCTGATTTGAAAACATATATTATATGTATTATTTGGAATTATGAATTTAAATTTATTTTATAGTCAAAATTATTAATTAGGGTCAAAGTCAAAGGTTGACTAATTAACTTATTTCTGAAATTATTTGATTAAAGATTTGAACTAACATTCAAAAACTAAACATTTTTCATATTAAGTTTGAATTCAAATTATAAACCATTTGAAAGTTATGATTTAATTCATATGTTAACAGATTAAAAACATTTGGATTTGAATTCGGAAAAGGGTCTGGACTTTTGTCACCCAGCCAGATCCTACCCACAGCCACTGACCAGTGGGGTCACAGGCGGCGCGGCCCACTGCGCGAGCGGGCGCCACGGGGGCGTGCCACGTGGGCAACCTCGGACCGCGGGTTGTTTCCAAGAAAACACGGGAGCCTTTTTACAAATATGCATACGACGCTGACGGTGGGGCTAAGGGGACTGCGGGTTGAGTGGCAAAAGTATAGGGGTCTTTTTGTAAAACCTTCCGGAGGTTGACTGACGAATCTGAAATCGTTTCTTTGCAAAACTGCTAGCTGAACTCGATTTTCAAACGAATTTGGCGAGCAAAAGGATGCGAATCTCGCAAAACCGTAAAAACCAAAAATGAAGAGGGATGTACCGGCTACAAGTTCCGTGTTTGGAGCTTCACCAACAGAGGACTCTACGCGCCGGGAAACAGAGCGGAACAGAGGCGGTTTAGACGCGGCTGCAGCTGCTGCTCGATGCCACTGCTGCTGCTGCGGGTGTGCGCGCGGCGAGCGGCACGGCGAGGCTGCGCGGGAGGGCGGAGGCATGATGCAGAACGGAGGGGAAAAGGGAAGGGGGAACAGGAGGTGGTGCTCACCTCGGCCGATTCCCGAGGAAACGAGGATGGGGGAGGTCGGAGATGAAGACGGCGACGGCGGTGCTGCTCCTGTACTTGGCCAGGAAGAAGAGGAAGCAGAGGCTCCTGGGGCGTACAGCTCCTCTCGAGGGACCCCAAACAGCGGCGCGGACGAAGGCGTGTGATCCCCGGCTTCAGCGGTGCTCACCGGCGACCAAGGCGTCAGAGCGGTGTTGCTCTGCTTGCTGCTGCTTGCGGGAGGACGGAGGACAGGGGAAAGGGGATGGCGGCGGAGAGGAGGGGAAGAGGGAGGCTAGGGTTCCTGGGGGGAAGGGGACTCCATGGCTTGGGGATAAGAAGAGGGGCAGGTGGTGGATGGTGACGCGGATGACGGTGACGCGACGGGTACCTGCTCCGTCTGCTGTTCTTCAGAGAGGAGGGAGCGAACGGAGAAGAGGCACAGGGCGACGGCGTCGGGAGCGAAGGGGTACTGGGCCAGGGGGAGGAGAGAAGGGGGGGTTCCTGGGCTGCTGTTGCACTCGGGCTGCTGCGGCTGGTAAGGCCCAGGTAGGCTGCTGCTGCTCCTCTCTCACAAATCTCTTTTTCTTTTATTTTTGTTGGTTTTGTATGTTTCAAATTCAAACAACCTTTTTATTTCAAATCTTTTTGAACCTAGCAGATAATTTTGAACAGAGAAAAGGGAAGGCCAAGGATAGCAAAGAGGGACAAAAGAAGTGGAGATGATTGATGCATACATACATAATTTATGAATGTGCCAATTGTGGCCTTTTACAAGAATATGAAGATATTGGGTTTTTGTAATTAGATGAAATCATTTGTAAAATTAGGGAACCTTCACATGGATCCAAGGCTTGTAGATAACAAAACAGAGGGAGAGGGATGAGGTGGTTCTTGCATGGCCCATGCAAATAATAAATGCCATGTATTCATATTGTGAAAACAACATAAAATCACATGGCATTATTCCATGCATTCCCAAAAGGTGGAATAAGGCCAAGCAAAAAGGGACTAGCATTGGATCCACCCAACCCCCATGAGCTAGGTAAACTCAAATAAATGCCAGCTCATATTAATTGGATGGTGGAATTATAAGGTGGTGAAGAACAGGTGGTGGAGTTTAATAAAAGATATGCCCCCAACTCAACTTGGGCATTTAAACAATGTATCAAGAACCAAATACAATATCAAGAGGCAAATACAATTTACCATGCATATGAGAGAAGAACCAACACACAAAAGGTTTTATATGATGCTCAAATGCAAGGTGGCATGATGACATGAGCATGAAATAATGATGATGCAACAATTATATATATGAAGTAGCCATTATATTACTAGACCAAGTAGCATTACAATTGTTAGACAATTGGGATGCTACAAAAGCCATGCCGGCTATGTGTTTCTTGAACACATTGGGTGGTAAGCCTTTCATTAGCGGATCCGCAAGCATATACTTTGTCCTTATATGCTCGAGACTTATAGTTTGATCCTGTACTTTGTCCTTCACAACATAATACTTTATATCTATTGACTTTGTAGTATTACTCGATTTGTTGTTGTGAACATAGAATACCGCGGGCTCGTTGTCACAGTACATCTTTAGTGGCCTGCTGATGCAGTCTACCACTTTCAAGTCGGGTAGAAATTTCCTTAACCATAACGCCTGTCCCATGGCCTCATAACATGCTATAAATTCTGCATACATCGTAGATGATGCAACTATCGAATGTTTGGCGCTTCTCCATGAAATAGCACCTCCTGCGAGAGTAAAAACATATCCTGTCGTGGACTTTCTATCGTCTTTATCTCCCGCAGAATCCGCATCTGAATACCCTCTTATTTCTAGGGAATCAGATCTTTTATATGTTAGCATGAGGCCTTTTGTGCCTTGCACATAACACAAAGCTTTCTTTACCATCTTCCAGTGCTCTGTGCCTGGATTCTCTTGATATCTACTGAGTACCCCGGTGATAAAAGCTAAGTCAGGGTGAGTGCACACTTGTGCATACTATAAGCTTCCAACAGCCGAAGCATATGGTACTGACTTCATTTGATCGATCTCATATTGGTTCTTTGGATATTGGAATTTTCCAAAACTATCGCCCTTGACTATGGGAGCAGGTGTTGCATTACTCGTATGCATATTGTATTTCTTTAGAATCTTTTCACAATATGCTTTCTGCGACAGTCCTAACACTCCATTCTTTCTATCTCGGTGAATTTCTATGCCCAAAACATAAGAAGCTTCACCAAGGTCTTTCATGTCAAAATTTGAAGACAAGAACTTCTTTGTTTCTACTAGTAGACTGACATCGCTGCTAGCAAGCAAGATATCATCCATATACAGAATTAGGAAAATGTATTTCCCACTTTTAAACTTTGCATAAATGCAGTTGTCCTCAACATTTTCTTTAAATCCAAATCTTTTAATTATATCATTAAACTTTAAATACTACTGCCTAGAGGCTTGCTTTAACCCATAAATGGATTTTTTTAGGCAGCATCCCATATGTTCCTTCCCCTCCATGAAAAAACCCTTGGGTTGTTTCATGTAAACATTCTCTTCTAAATCTCTATTTAGAAATGTCGTCTTAACATCCATTTGATGCAACTCTAAATCAACTAGTGCCATTATGATTCTGAAGGAGTCCTTACATGAGACCGGAGAAAAAGTCTCATTGTAATCTACCCCTTCTCTTTGCGTAAAGCCTTTTTCCACAAGTCTAGCTTTGTACTTTTCTACATTCCCATTGGAGTCATACTTTGTTTTGTAGACACATTTGCATCCTACTATTTTGGCTCCGTTAGGAATTTCCTTTAAGTCCCAAACATTGTTGGAACTCATTGATTTCATTTCATCTTCCATTGCCTCCATCCACTTGGCTGAGTGAGGGCTTCTCATGGCTTCTTCATATGAGGTAGGATCGTCCTTCATATGAACTGTTTCTGTGTTATAAACTTTGTAAATTTCTTTAGAAATGGCTGGTCTTCGTTCTCTTTTAGACCTTCTGATTTCATCAGACTCTTGCTCATTTCGTGCCTAAGGTCCTGGCAAATTTACAATATGTGGTTGTTCTGGCTCCCTTTTGTTCTCAACAGTGGGTTCAGGTGGCTCCTGATGGACTGGTTCCGAACCTTCTCCCATTGCTTTCACGTGTGGAGTCACAACAGGTGCCGGCACCACAACCTCAGGGGTTGTAGATGGTGGCACAACAGGTAGCGAGAAAAATGGCCCCTGAGTCATCGGATTAGGTGCATGCACCCTCTTATCCTCAAGATCAATTTTCTGAGCTACCGTGCTCCCCCTCATCAATTCGTCCTCCAAGAAGACTGCATGTCTCGTTTCTACAAACTTTGTGTATCTGCCAGGACAGTAGAAATGATAACCTTTTGATTTATCTGGATAGCCAATGAAGTGGCAAGACACTGTTTTGGGGTCTAACTTTGCAATGTTTAGATTGAAAACTTTTTCCTCGGCTGGGCTCCCCCAGATCCTCAAGTGGTGCAGAGAGGGGACTCTGCCTGTCCACAATTCGTACGGTGTTTTGGGCACCGACTTACTTGGTACTTTGTTGAGAATGTGAATGGCGGTTTTAAGCGCCTCCATCCACAATCCCAATGGGAGGGTGGAATAGCTCATCATGCTGCGCACCATATCCATAAGGGTATGGTTACGCCTTTCAGCTACTCCATTTTGCTGAGGTCATAGAATACTGGGCGACTATTCCATATTCCTGTAAGAACCTTGCAAAAGGTCCTGGTACTTGACCATATGGAGTGTGCCGACCGTAGTACTCCCCCCACGGTCAGACCGGACTATTTTAATTCTTTTATCATGCTGATTTTCAACTTCAGCTTTGAAAATTTTAAATTTATCCAATGCCTCAGATCTTTCTTTAATTGGATAAATATAACCATACCGGGAGTGATCATCCATGAATGTTATGAATGAATCATAACCATCCACACTTTTCACAGGAAACGGTCCACAAATATCAATGTGGATGATTTCTAGTGTTGTTATACTTCGGTTTGCACCCTTTTTAATTTGCTTTACATACTTTCCTTTGATGCAATCTATGCATTGCTCGATGTCTGAGAACTCTAACGGAGGAAGAATGTCATTTTTAACGAGGCTTTCTATTCTTCCCCTCGAAATATGGCATAATCTACAGTCCCATAACTTCGATGAGTCAAGAGTTCGCTTTCTTTTCTTTTGTTCTTTGTTTGACAAGGAAACTTGTTCGCTCACATCACACACAGAAAACACTTTCTCATGCAAGGATAATAAATAAAGCTTGTCATGTTATGAAGCAACACCCACACAAGTATCTTTAAACCAAATGGCACATTTGCCATGTCCAAAATAACACTCATACATGTCTTTATCCAGGCACGACACCCTTATTAAGTTTCTATGGATGGAAGGAACAAATAAAACATCCTTAAGCAGAATAGTAAAGCCATCAGCTAGCTCTAGAGGAATGTCGCCAACAGCCTCCACTTCTGCTTGAATCCCATTCGTGACCTCAATGAGTCTTTGTCTTCTTTGCAAAGTCCTTGTCAAATGGAATCCCTGTAAAGAGTTGGCAACATGAACAGTTGCACTAGAGTCAATCCACAAAGTAGATTTAGAAAACTTTTCATATAAGGATTCATTTACAAAAGAAACTATGTCTTTACCGTTCTTTGCCATTATGGACTTGAGCCATATTGGGCAATCTTTCTTGAAGTGACCAGGCTTTTTGCAATGGTGACACTGGTCCTTGTCCCCAAGGAGACTCTGTTGATACTAATGCTGGTGCTGTAGGAGGCCCTTGCCATGTGGCTTGGAAGGGGAGCCACCATGGTTGTTGTTGGTGAAGGTCCTCTTCCTGTTATCCTTCACGTAGTTCAAAGAACCACCATGAATGGACTTGAGCCTTTCTTCCTCTTGAGAACACATTCCTATGGTCTTTTTAATGTCCCACTTTTCAGGGGACATGTTGTAGTTAATGACGAAGTTCTCGAACTATTGGGGAAGAGAGGCCATGATAAGATGCACCAGTAGAGCATGCTTGAGCTCGAGGTCAGCATCCATGGGCTTTAACTTATCCGCCATGTTGCTCATCCTCAAGATGTGCTCTCTAATGCCTTGTGGCCCTCCCGTATACTTTTCCGTCACCAACTGTTTTAGCAGCTGGGTTGCATACATCTTTGAAGAGCCAGTAAACTGGCTCTTTATCTTTGCTAGGTACTCACCAACAGAGGCACACTATTTGATTGAGCCCACTATTGCGTTCTCAATCATATTCTTGACAAAGGCCAAGCACTTTTTGTTTGCATTGACCCACTTTTGGTTATCTATTGAGTATGCCAGCTCCACTAGAGCATGCTCTCTCTTTATCTTTTCCCATGCAGCATTGTCCTCAATATCATCCCTCACTGGGTCCTTAGGTTTGACTGGCTGTTTAGTTTCAACAACCCAGTCCACCTCGGCGCAGACAAAAGCTAGGTCTACCTTTTTCCTCCACTCAGAATAGTTATCTCATCTAAGCAGGGGAATGTCCTTCAGGCAACTCATGAGGTTGAGACCTCCTGAAAACCATAAAAGATGTGAGACAACCAAAAACAACTATATGCATTAATCCAACGTTAGTATAAATTAAGCATGCAATTGTTTGTGCCATTTAAAATTATATCACCGTTTGGTAAAGATAAAATTAAATACACCTTTAATACATAATATAAAAGGGATCATGATCATGTTTATTAATAACGTTGGTCAATTAATAACATGGAGCATAATCAACTTTAAATCACTTTATCACATCTTTTAAAACAAAATTTAATACACTTTATTGCATTCTAGCAATTTAAATCAACTATTTGCAGCGGAAACAATTATTACAACAGTCATAAACTTTAAACTTTATAGAAAAAATTTGGTCACTTTCATATTCTCTAATCAAATATTCATGGAGTAAACTGAATAGAGAAAACTATGTGAAAAAAATGCTTAAAAACTAAGCAAAACGATTAAAACAGCTAATAAAACTGTTCTGTAAAAATAAAACAGAAAAAACATTAACAGAACGTCCCAAGTGCGGCAATGCTACTTATCGCTGCTGCATACAAGGTCAAGACAAGAGCTCAAGAAGCCCGCCTAAGCGCACAGCTCCCACGCGCGCTAGCTGCCGCCCGCACTCTGCCTAAGCTCTGTAGCGCCCGCTCGCTTACGGCCCACAACAGCCCGCATGCGGCCTAGCTATGCTCGCCCGCTAGTAGCCCACTTGGCCCACTCCGCCAGCGATCGCCAGCGCCGCTCCATCCTGGCCGCACATCCATGCCGCCCTAGATCCTACCGCCACGCGCGCACTTCGCTGGAACAAAACCCCTAGGTGCGCAGCTCCCTTAACCCTAGCCCCCATTCGCCCCTTGTCGGCCCCGCGAGGCCCTCCCCGCTCTACTCTCTGGCGGCGCCGTGGGGTTCGGCGAGGCGGCTATGCCGCCCGGCAGCATCGCCGGCGGCGAGCCCCTCCATCCCATGCGCTAGCTCCCGCATGAGCCCCCCCTTTGCTCTCTGTCCATGGTCCATGGCATTGGCGGCTGAGCTGCCCTTGCGGCGGCGCCGCTTGCGGGCAAGGACAACATGACATCCCCTTCCCCTGCTAGCTTTCTCCTTCCCCGTCCACCTCCCCCTCCCCCTGAGTAGCAGAGAGAGAACGGCGGCGGTGCCTCCCCTTGTCTTTGTAATATTCCAGTATTAGAGCCTAGAAATAAGCTGAACCCAGATGTGTGCATTGCATTCATGCATAGAAAATCTGAATAATTTTTGTGCTTTTGAACAAAACTTGTCAAAGTGATTGAAGCTTCTCTTAACTTGATGGAAATAAAGTAGATCATCAAGTTGACTACGATAAGTTTCAATATGATCTTTGCTAAAACCTTATTTTGGGTAAGGGAGGTTTAATCTAAGGGTAAATCAAATGTAATAAAAGATAAACCCTAATACATTATGATCTGTATTTGATTCTTAGGTGATCATATCATAGTATTCATTGTAATCACTCATGAGTACCAAGTTAAGGATATAACACAAATAATAAGAATGTAACAACTATATCTTAATCCCATCTGCATATACCATGAGTATCATGGTAATACCTAACCCTACTTCTTAAGTAAGATTGAGTACGAAAGGAACTAAGTTTAGATCATTCACCATATATCTTTCTTTCCATATTAAGCCTTATCATCTCTGTTGAGTCATATTCTAATATCTGTTGTACATCAATGTTGAGAAATCAACTATTAATTCTCCAATTCTCAATCTATCAACTCTTGACCAGAACATTGCTTACATTTAAGTGTCTATAAAGAAACAACTGAGAAGAGGTAAATAGTAACGTAAAGTTTCAGATATCATCTATAGGATGGGAATGATTGAAGAGAATCAAACCAATAGGATAATTGATGGATTTAAATCACTCCTAAATAAATAGAAGAATTATTTATATTATCTAATTATGGTAGTAAAGAAGATTACTAGGATGAACCCTGAAGATATTTACCAATAGTAATTCTATTACACCAAGTGGGCATAGTCCATGAGTAACAAACTTAATCCAATTAAAGATACTAAGAAGATAACTCCAATACAATTGTAAGGTTGTATTACTAAAGCCTTGCTTAGCCAACTACAAATCTAAGATATAAATGATTAAAGGATTAAAATGATCATACCTTGCTCACCAAGATTGAATACTTATAGCAAGTATAAGTAACATTGGTGGGTACAACATGATTGAAACCCTAGTATAGGTAAGTTATCCTAGAGTAGTTATTATAGGTCACAATAATATAATGTGAGGTTAGAGTATGAATTATTAGAGTAAATGTAAGAAGGTATGATTCAATTAAAGCTAGTGTAGCATAGAGTTATGGAAGTAGTGTTATCCATCTTAAGGAATAGTAAGCTTTAAAGAAAGGTAGATGGATGATTAAGGAAGATTATGAGTGGAGTTTGAAAGAATTACTTGTTGGATTGAAGATGATCAACAGAAGAGTAGTGGGTATAACCAAGCAAAGATATGAGAAAACTATGAAATGCTTTAGTATCAAACTCATTGGATTCATCCATGAGTTTAGAAAAATAATAGGTGAATAAGAATATTTGTGAAGTAAAGCTCATCATGTTAACCATGATGATGGATAGGAAGAAGTATTATATCTAGGAAACGAATTCCTTAATTAGAAGTCCAGGATTGTGAATTATGGAAAATAGATATTCTTGGTAAACACCCAACTCTAAATCTCAAACCAAATGTAATATCCATTTCATGTTATTAATCCATCATCTTATGTCTATATCACTTTATAGGGATATTCTCCGAGAGCAAATCACATAAGCACATCTCTGTCAATTCCAAACATCATAATTATATGTGCTTAAGAGTATCTTTATCAATTCCTTTTTATAAAACATTCAAAATATAACTTGCTATTTTAAAAGGTGATGTCATCAAATATCACAAACAGAAGACAATATGCTTAGTTTTTAAATCTTTACTCATAGCAACAAAAGAATATAAATAAATTAAGAACCCTAAGCCCTTGGGAAAACATTTACAATTCAAAACCTAAACTTCTATGTTTATCAGAATAGAATATATTCATACCATCTTCTAAATTAATGAAATTAGTATTAACCATATTAATTTCTTTTGTATTTCTTGCATCAATTAATGATTTAGGATCATTATACATATAAAAATTTCTATTCAAACTATGAGCTAACTAGAGCTAAGTTTTATAAACAATTAAGAAAATATCATATGATAAGCCATGGTTTAATGTAGAAAGAAAATGAATAATAAGGGCTTCTACATAATTTAAAAAGGGTTTTTGATAGAAAATAAATAAATAAATAATGCCACTATATGACAAACTTATAAAAGAACCTTAATATACTTTATTAGTGCTGCAATCATTCAGCAAATTAATTATATATAAAAAAATCAAATCAAATAAGGAAAATTCAAATCTGAAAGTAAAACAGAAAATAGAAAAAAAAACCTGGTCGTGGCCCAACTCCTCTCTGCTTACCTGTCGCCCCTGTGAAGCCTACAAAGGCCCAATAACCAGCCCAACTCGTTCTCGTCTCTGGCTGACAAGTGGGACTGAAGAGGGACTGCGGGTTGAGAGGAAAGAAGCGCTAGGGGGTTCTCGGCAAAATCGACTTCGTCGTCTACCTCGCCCACTAGAAGCATCTCGCTGGTCGGAGCTCCGCTGTCGATCGACCGCCGCGCTACGATGTGTGTCACCGCCCCTGGGAGGAGTAGATAAGATCACCGCGTCCTCCTCTATCCTCGCATACCAATCACATCTTCAATCTTGCTCTCTAGAACCACTTTCCTTCCTTACCCGAAACCCTAGTTCGTCGGAGTTCATCGTTCTGGTCAGGTCAGACCACCCCTCGCCTCATGGTAGCCACCGTTGGACGCGCCGTCGTGGACTTGCTCATCTAGGACCAAGCACGGAAGCACGCACTCCGAGAATCATGTGAAATCGAGCATTCCTTTCATCGGCCCTCATGGCCATTATCGTCGATTCACCATCGTCACGCCTTCCCAAGTCTCCTCGACCTCGCTATCGTCATCAGGGTAAGCTTACGCATCTCTGGACCTTAATTTCGCTTGTTGATTCTCACCGTAGACCTAGTTCCATCGAGCACCGCCGTTGGCCGCTGCAGAAGCTCGTCATCGATGCATTTCTGGTGACCACTAGGTAGCAGCGTTACCACCAATAGGTTCACCTTGACCTCCTCTGTCCAACAACATCAACCTTGTTCACCGGAGCACAGTGGTTCGCCGCCGGCGACCATTCTCTGGTGGTGGAGGCCAGGCTGATGTCTGCATGGCATCATGCTGGTGTCATCCTGCCACCTCAGCATGGTTTGACCTAGTCTCTGTCTTGCGTGGTAGTATGACATGGCCTTGGGCCCATATGTCATCGTCTGGGAGTAAAGACAAGGTCGGTAACAAATACATTTACTAACCTGAGAGCTGAGGTGGACATAGGCCCACTGGTCAGTGACTTAAGGTAGGTGTGGGTGCGGTGTAAAAAGTTGTTTCCTGATTAAGAAATAAATAAAATGTTATAAGCTCAATTATTAATATTCTAGAAATCAAATAAATGATTAAATCTTGTTTAATTAATAACTTTTGATTTATAATTTAGAAAAATGTGTATAATATATGAAAATTTGTAGAAAAATAAAATCTACAAACTAAAACTATTATCAAATATTATTATGATAATTATTTAAATAAATATTATTTAATAAAGGTTTTAAAAGTAATAAAACTTTGATAATTCATATTTTAAAAATGGTAAATGATAAAAATATGAATAAAATACCAAAAATCTTAGAAAAATAAGAACTATAATCATGCATTATTATTTCCCTTAATTAAATAATTATTATTTATTAAGTATTTATAAAGTAATAAATATTTTCAAAATCATATCTTATTATTTATAAATCACAAAAATAAATGTAATATACCAAAATGATCACAAAAATAAGATCTACATGTTAAAAATATAATATTCCACTTCTGAGTTAAATAAACTTTCAAATACTTTAATAACTCAAATTTAAACTTATTTATTTAATTGATAATTCATATAAAGGTAAACAAAAATTGCATATATGTCTAAAATTAACCAATGGAGTCTAATAAATAGTATTAGTCTTCAACATTAATAATATGAAGTCCAAATAGTTTAACACATTTTAATTACAATTTTATTGAATTCTTCTCAACCATAGGTGTGTAATATTTTCTAAAGAGAATCCTAATCAAATCTAAAATCATCAAGAATAATTTGGAGTTAAATAAAAAACTTATTTCCTTTACTTTAACCACAAGTTTATCAACATACTAAAACACTATAATGAAACCATAAGCAATTAAGTAACATTACTCCATGGTTTACAAACTATAACCACTCATCCATAAAAAGGGGTAAGTGATACTAATCCATTATACAGTCAACAAAACCACCACATCAAAGAAAAATATAACCATCCTTAAGTAACCTTAAGGCAACAATACCAAATACACCAAGTACAATTATCATAAGCAATATATCTTAAATCCATCTATATCTTTAAAGTTAACTTTAGTCTACAAGAATCTAAATGTAATACTATAAACATTGTTGGAAAATAGTCTGCTGCCCAGGGGGATAGCTGCCCCCCGACAGATGTCGTCTAACATGCGTCATTGAGATGCGTGCTAAAACAGCTTAAGAATGATAGTTGATTAACACATCTGTAATAAAGCTGACACATGACAGCAACCAGATGATAACGAGCTTCGAGGCGGTAGCATGGGACCATACCTCTCTACCAACAGATGATATCCTCTATGTGCGTGATTTTTGTCTCAATTTCTAGGGAGTGCATGCGCTAGATGATTCCAACGCAGTCTGACTTTTACATGTGTCTCTGAGCATCGTGGTGTGGTGATATTGTTACTGTTTATTTAGAGATATGGACAAATGGCTAACTTTGAGATCCATAGCTGCTGTAAACAAGCATAGACAAGCCCACATACAAGCAAAACAAAATACGCAACTCCCTCTCTGTTTTGCATAGCCCAACACAAGTTACTTCCGATTTCAGCAGAGTATTACGTGAAAATATATGTTTTCCACCCATATAGTATAAAAAGATTCACCCGGGGCGTTTTCATTCCATGAAGATAAACCAACTAAGGGGCACGAACAAACCCACTCTAAGAGGGATCACACAAACACACAACAGCCAGGTCACGTTGGTAAGTACCATACGGTTTGTATGCGACAGCTCAGGCTAAAAAGGTTAGCTTTGTCTTATAGTTTTCGGATAAATGTAGGTCAAATTATTGGAAAAGTTATAACTGGAGGATACCACCGAGAATCATGCGCATGTACAACTTTTTCCTAATATTTCGTTGTATTCCCTCCGGCCCATATTAATTGATTTTGATTTGTCAAATTTTAGATGAACCTATATACTAAATAGTGTCTAGATTCATTTAAATTTTGACAAATCCAAGTCAATTAATATGGGTCAGAGGGAGTATTTCTTTCTTCAACCATGTACCGGACCGGGAAACGCAAACAAAATAAAGAATTAAAAAAATATCGCTTTCGTTAACTACTGTAAATTCCTCACATACCCGCGAGTCTGTAGCGACACATGCGGCATGGAGGTGGCGGTAGGCTACTTAGGCATGTGATACTGCGGTGCAGCAAGTGCTCCAAGTATTGTCCACAAATAGTAGCAACCTAAGGTCCGACCAGGTCGTGAACAAAATGAGCCCACGTGATTGACTTGTCAGACTCAAGCACGCGTCCCAACCTAATGTCTCTGATATGATCGCACCTTTTCGCGCAGGTACAATAGTGACGAGCGTTGAATCCAACGCCTTTGCACGCACGCCATGGAATCACGTTGGTCCTATTCCCTTTTGACCCTAGACAAAATTAAATCTGACAGCTCTCTCGGGCGTCCACGTGAAGGCTGAGACGAGGCATACAGACTACTGACAAAGCACAATAGTTCAAACAAACTCTAATTACTAATTAGTGACGTGTGCCGGCAACACAGCAAATGACATCCAGATGCTTGTTCATATCTCAACACGAATCGTACGGTGTACGCTAGGGGGGCAGCTATCCCCCGTGGCAGGAAATCCATACTCAAACATTGTTATATGTTTTATAGTTAACTTTGGTCTGATTTAGTTAAGTCATAAAGCATCTCAAGCCCAAACTATTCAAGCAAGCACAAATAACATCGACCAGACTCAACTAACCATAAAGATTGTTTAGACCTTAGAAAAGAAACATTTTCTTCAAATGTTATTCTTTTTGCCACTTCAAACAAGAACTCTTATATAAACAATCTTGAGTAGCATTTCACCTTTTGTATGTGTTCCATTGTTTTATGATATTGCAATTTTATGATTGTCTCACACGCACTCACAAGCCTTAATAAGAAGCACAATTATAAAATTTATCTAAAAAGGACAACACATTCTAATTTAACCATTTCTGGAATCCAAACCCTAGAACAACGTTATCCCCGGGATTCGCGTTTATAAAGTGCATCACATTACTTATGCATAAGAGCATACTGCTTCTTTAAACATTAGTCCTTACCGGACCAATGATGATGATTTCAGATTTTGGATCTTATACTGACTCGAACACTATGAGTGCATAACCTTGCAATCACAAAAGGCAAGTTCACACTTGCTCATGTCCTTTGTTTATTTTTTATAAAGTATTTTACAAATCCAGTGTTGTCATCACCTGCATTTGAAAAAGGTCAGAAAACACTATTTTCAATAATAATTTGAACTATTGGTTACTGATCCAGGGTGATCAGCTAATCTATTAAATCTGATAGTTGGAATACCACTGTTCAGAACTATATCACTTAGGACTTAACAACCAATGTCACCAGTGATTCTTGTGCCGTATATTACGCGTTGACCATGAGATTTGGAATGGGACGGAGAAGTAAGCTGTATCTTCTTCCTCTCGCATGAAGCCGGATGTGTAGGTCGTGGCTGTTATCCTTGTAGCGTGCATATTAATTGATAATTCGTAGAGGATATGCAGCATATGGGTGGGAACCCTCAATGTCCTACGATAGTTCTGGCATCTAACTTTTTGTACAAACCATTATCGTAATCCAATATGTGGGCATGGTGTACACCAAGGAGGCATGCGAGGTCGCGAAGGGGGCAGTGATTGGCTTGGATCATCTTTTAGGCCCCACATCATGGAATTGTGGACGGGAATAAGCTGCCCGGTTGTACAACAAAGAGTTGATCTCTCATGGGTAAAGTGACGCACCTAGAGTGTAAGAACTGTAACTTGTTACTCCCTGTTTCGGGAAGGATCTGCGAACGCGGCGGGAAAGGAACTCCATGAAAGTTCTGGTGAACCCGTGAAGGCTGACGGACATAGCTTTTCAAAATAAAAGCAACCTTTGAAGAAATGTTTACGAAAACTTGCATGACCTATGACCTATGGTATGTGGCTGTAGTTATAGTGCATCAAACACTCTTTTTCTAGTGAATTTGCTGAGTACGCTCATACTCAAAGTATCTTCTTAACCCATGCTAGATTCTGAAGCCGGGATAGACAACATTTACATCAAGTTATGCTCCAGGACTCATCATTCAAAGCTAAGGTTCTTCAAAGACAAGGAAGTCAACAAATACCTCAACTCAAGTGAAGACGAAGTTACTAATTAGATAGAAATATAATCTCTCGTCAAAGAACCTAATTCTGTAGTGTATTGCAGTAGGAGCAATGTCAATCCCTTAGTTAAAATACTAGTCTAAATAGTATATTAGTTCTTGCGTTGTTTATCTTTGATTCTTCTTCGTAAGAAGTTCTTTCTCTCTCTTTAACCTAGAGTGTTCTCTGGATCTTGTGTAAAGAGTGAGTTGTAACCTTTAGCCATGTATTGGACCCGCTGTGTTTCTGTTGTGCCATTCTGAGGGATGTAATACTAGTGAACGGTGTTTCATTGGTGTTATGTCCACGACTATAATATACTACATCATGCAGTGGTATGCTGGGTCACCGCAGTCTTCTTGACGACGTGCGCATCCACCCGAGGGTGGGTGCGCCGCCGTCAAGCGGACGAGGTGGGGGAAGAACCCTTTGCCGGTGAGGGTCGGTGTCTCCTTGGATCTAGGGTTAAGGTTTCCTTTTCTGGATTTGGCGGGTTTTTTTTATTTGGGGAAAACTGGGGTGTTCTAGGGTTGGGGATTTGGGGTTTTTCTTTGAAAAATCGGGGTTTTCTTTGCTTTCTCTTTGCCCCAGATGGGGTGTGTTCTTCGTCTAGATGCCTCGCATAGGATGCGCATCTAGATCGAGCGGAACGTCGCAGCCGTAAGGGCAGGCACACTATAGATCTAGGGTTTCTTTTCTTCTTTTGCTTTTCTACCGAAAAAACTAGGACTAGAACCGTGCTCTGATACCAATGTTAAATTTTCCTTTTGGATCTTCTAGCCTAGATGATTACAATAGCACTCTTTGGGTTCGATCTGAGAGAGTAGAGAGAGGAGAAGAGAGAGATCAGAGAGGGACTACCTGTGCCCTGGCTCGACATGCATGAGCTGGAGGGGATGCCGGAGCTAGTGCCGGCGTCAGTAGCCATGGGAGAGTGAGTGGGGTGAGCGTGCGGTGAGGGTGGCGGCGGAGCTTCCCGTCGGCGCAGCGCTAGCCTAGATCGGGTGACTTGTAGGTGGGGCGGCTAGGGCACGGCTAACCTCGTGAGGCGTGCTGCCGGCCCCCCACCTCCTTAATATAGCGCTGGTCGACAGGGCCCACCAACCAGATGCGGTTGGGCGCCCCCGATCAGGGTGCGGATAGGGTTCCCAGCGAGTCGTTGGACTCGGTGGGGTGGAGATCAATCTAACAAATACCTCTAACTATGTCATTCTAGTCACTAGCAAACATGTACTGCCATTTATACTTGTAATCATGTATGGACGCGTAAAAAAAAGAAGCCAAGTAAAAAAAGAAGTGGTCGACTTGGAGAGACTCACACCTGCAAGCACGACCAAATCACGGATGCATCAGGAGAGACTCTCGCCTTGAACTCTAGCCGCGGCGGCGGCCAGGCGCTCGTGACGTCATGTCCACCTATTTGATAATTTTCTGGATAGACCTTAACATGTCATGTTTGAGGGTCCATTTATGCCTAGAATCGGATCATATTTGAACAGCAGACTCATATTAGTGCATTTGATTTTCTGTAATATTTTCAGATTTTTCTGAAAAATTCAAATTTTGACCAAAATTTGAATTGACATAACGTAAAATGTCACTTTAAGGGTCCATATCTGCCCAGAATTGGCTCATATTTGAAAAGTATACTCGTATTAGTGTTCTTGATTTTCTGTGATTTTTTCAGATTTTTCTGAGAAGCTCAAATTTTGACCAAAATTTGAATTTTTTTGCGCTCGAATGACCAAAAATAGCTGCCGAAAGTTATTTACAGGGATAATACAGAAGTACACACTAAAATACATGTAGTTTATGAACCGTTAGATTTTGAAATGACCACAATGGCCTATCTAGAGGATCAAGAAATTAGAGTGGCATATTTTCAACTTCATTTTTTTGTAATGACATTTCTCCAAAGTGTGAAAGTTGTAGTGGCGTAGATCCAATTAACCCAATTTGGAAAGAATAGAGTGAACGTTGATTTATTGCTTGAAAAAATTCCTTTATAAAATTGGATATGTGCAACGGTAAGGGTTTTTTCTCGGTCATGAAAAAAATACAATTGGTGACCGATATTACCTGTTTCCGGAAATACCATAATACAGGCCAAAATGTCACCTGAAATAGTGCAAACGAGTTTATAAATTCATCTAAAATTTACCAGAGTTCATTAAATTTAGAATAATTATTGAATCATCCAGAAATTTTGGTAGGTAATATTCTATTACTTGTGGTAACATGATTCACCGGTTTCGGCAAGATACTGGTCGAGAAAAAAATCCCTACAAGGAGTAACCATTGGACCTAGAAATTACTGATATTGTTCTTTATTATAAACCGACCCTTAACATTGTAGGCTCCTTAAGGTACAACAGTGTCAAATAAATGCCATCGAATAGATAATAGTTACCCACAAAAAAAGAATAGATAATAGTTAGGTAAATACTTCCTATCGTGGTCCGATTTCTAGCAAATCGTCGGACCTGTGCGATGCCCTCCATTCCTAGTTTCATCATATGGATCATATACTCCATGGTCAATAAATAAATGAGTCAAACATCATTTAATCCACGGTAATTTCGCTGCAGTTATGACTCACCGGTTCTTCCCCAAATTGCTTTCCCGCGCCACGTCGTTCCACTCGGTGCTTCTCCTCATTTCGCTGCTCAGTGTTGTCTCACTTCCTTCCCGGCCTCGTTTCGCCGCTCAGCGTTGCCATGTGTTTCAGCATGCGGAAGCACCGTCAGCGCCTCCCCAAGGCCAAACGGCTAGGGCTGTTCATGGGAGGAGACAAACCTGGGGAAGGATCTGCCGGCACGGAGGACCAGCAAGGTGCTTCCATAGTTCAATTCATCTCCCTTGTCTGCTCTCTCTTTGTACGACAACACCGATCGGATCGGCAACATGCGCAGCCGCGGCTTGTGTCATAGCAGATGCTTGCAGCCGTGGCAAGGTGTGTGCGCTGCATACTTGGCATGCTTCCTTAAATTCTCATATATGCTTATGTTGGATTGTCACACATGCTTCCTTAATTATTTCTGCCATTTGTTTTTCTCCAGAACATTGTTGCAAGGGATGAGGTCTAGATGCATGACAAGTAATGAAGGGACACGTGATTGGTGCTTCCGAAGGTAAAATACGAGATGCAGGGCAATATCCAGTAGCAGGCATATGCACCTTCATACATAATAAGAACAAGTACGAGCATGGAATGTTGGCTATTATACGGCATGATGGAAGCATCTATACATTTTGATAGAGACAAATTGTAATTATACTGGAAGTAAAAAAATGTTGATGGAAACACGTTGTTTCTAGATTGGAAACGAATATTTATTCAGATCGATTTTTTTTGTATTTGTACCGAAAGCGAATTCTCTATATACGAGGAAACAATTCTAGGTGGATTAGAAACAAAAACATGTAAATACATTGGAAGGAAAGAAGTGTTATATCGGAGAAAATTTGAGAACTAATATAATAAAATTACAGTATTATCAGAAACCATAATTATGATAGAAACAACTCCCCTATTTGCATTATTGAAACAATTTGTCAGTAGATTGCTTGCCACATATGCAATGTGGTCGTATTTGATTGAACAAACTATAGGAAGCAAATTATCTTATGGATCGAAACACAGTTTTTACTGCTTTGGAGACAAAATAAACAGTGTAAACCAGATTTCATTTGATGAAAAAATATTTTCACTTGAAGCAAAATTTCCAATTGAGAAACAGTTTCTCTATGTGTTGGAAGCCAGAGAAAAAGTTTTTTGGTGAGAATAATTTTGTACCGGATTAGAAGCAAATTTCACTAGCGTCAAAACTGAAATTTTGTACAAAACAAACATTTTTTTGTAATATGAAGCAAAATTAAGTTTCAGCGAAAATAAAGTGGACTACAATTGGAAGCAAATATTCTTCACATGGAAGCAAGTTTTCTTTTAAAAAGTAAGTTTCATGGTGCTAGCATTACTTCAGCGAATCAAGGGAGCAGTTATAGGAAATGAATTGCCATTAGCCCATTATTATTACGATTGCATGCAAAAATTCGGAGCTCCTTTTACTGGTCTATTGCATGTCCCGGATGAAAGCAATCCTGTGGTGTGGAAGCAGTCCGATGGGAAGCTAGGGATCGGCGTCCGATCCCTAGTGGTGTCCAGTTAGTTACTCCATGACTTTCGCCGTCGAACACCAGCCCAGGTATGCCGGCTTGATGACCGTACACCCTGAGTAGGACCTCACGATGAGATCTGAAGCCATGGACACGCCTGACGGAGTATGCGCCCAACACACCCCTGCCGTGATCGGGATGTGAGCCAATCCAGCACCGTCGACTCAGTTTCGTTGTGGTCGGGATGTGGCTCTCCGTCTCGCCGTTGTTTGCTCTTTGTGGTGTCCTGCTAGTTATTCGCATCGAGACTGTGGCGCAAGACGGTGTGTTGATGTCCCTTGTGCGCTTCTATGGTCGAGAACACACACTTTTAGTGATGCGATACCCAGGGTGTTGGTGTGGGATCACGACAGTCGTGTTTTAAGAAGACCGATAAGCTCTGGAAGTTTCCAGGGAGTCGAGACGCGAGTGAAGTTTTCAGGGAGTACTCGCAGCAGATCAGGAGAAGTATGCATGTCGGCGGTTGGTGTTTTGCAATAGTGTTCTTAGCAAGTAGGGACGACGACATTGGTAGATTTCGTTATTTGGTGGTCTTAGTCTGTGGGTTGAAAACCCTCCGTCCGACCTTTGGGGTTGTACCTGGCAAATGAAGACTTCCTAGTCATTTTCTTGCTAAAGGCATTGTTTGAAGTTTGGACTTTCTCTAGAGTGAAAATCCATGATCTTACCATGTTGGTGAGCGGACGGCAACGGTGTTTACGCACTATTACCTTCCTAGAGGTATTGTTCTGGAGAACGTTTTTTGGAGTCTAGGTGTCATCACCTTTGGTCTTGCTCTTGTTGCTGCGACTCAGTGATTTCTTCGATGGGGTCTTTGTTTTATTTTTCTTCTTTTAATTTTTTGGCGCGATCATCCTTGATGTGTAGACCTACTCTAGATATTATGTTCTTGTAGAGACTGGTGTTATTGGTATCATCTTGGTATTAATACTCTTCGCATGATCGAAAAAGTAGATTTAAACTAAAATATATTTTGTACAATCTAATTATTTCCTTTGTAGTTTTAAGAAGAAAATGGTGAAAGTGTTCTTTTAACGTCTATGTCAACAACCTAAACTACTTTCTGTGTAAATTAAACCAAGGGCATCTAATGTGAAACACCTTGAGGATCCACCCATGCAGCTAGGTAATGTGCTGCGTGGCAGTGAGGTTGTGCCAACGCGACTTGGGCAGAGAGCTATGGCGTTCGGCTGTGGCAGGCAGCTAAAAAGCAAGGTCATGTGTGGCGTTGTTCTGCTACAGTCTGGCTTGGTCGACGTTACCTTCGACAAATCCTACATCCGCTACTTGTTGGTGGCTCATCCGAGAGGATGTCAAGACCTACATTCTATGCTAGAACATATTCTGGTGTAGCAAAGCAGGAATATATGAGTGTTTGTTGAGTAACATCCATGCAGACAACATGGATACTAGCTAGCTCTTTCCTGATGTCTACTGTTCCTAATAAAATTGATGACATTCTATGTTTACCACATGCATATCAATCCAGCTTAGCACGCTCAGTTTAACACTTGTCCCATCTGAATTTGTTCCAATGATTTTTCAAACAACGCACACCATGGAGTGAATGTATAGAAATTAGTACTGGACAACATGGATGTGCCTGTTATATATATGGAACAACACTTGTCACGAGGGGACATGTTGTTGTGCTCTAAATGATAGTGATAGTGAAGGTGTGGTCGGTGATGTCGAATTAATTCTATGAGTTTCTCAGAGTGCACTTCTCTATAAAATCAGAATAAATATTATCGGGTTAATACAAATATGACATACAACACAAATTCCATTGATGTGTGCTAATCCTATACATCTACAAACTATTTCTCCTTCACACGCAAAAAAATCCTTCGCATTCAGTCGCGTTCTCATATACTCCTTACTAACTCATGCACATTATGCTAACTCAACTTATATTACTTATTTTTCTTGCCTCCACATTAAGTCACATCATCACTAAAATTCTTCTATTACTTATTTTTCTTGATACAAAATTTAACATAGGGTCATATTCGTCGCACACGTCAAAATCACTTCCACAAAAAGGATATTTGCAAATAACTTTTTTGTCTACAGTTTGGTTTTGGTCAAAATCAAAATTTGTAAATTTATATGCTACTCTCCCGTCCGTGAATAAGTATACTTCTACCTTTCACTATAAGTTAAAGTTTTAAATGTTTGACCAATTTTATGGAAAAACATAGCAACATTTTTTATGCTAAATTAGTATCACTAGATCCATCTTGAAATGTTTTTATAATACACCAATCTAACATCATATATGTTACTACTCTTTGGTTAAATTTTAAAAAGTTTGACTAAATACAAAAGATAGAAATACACTTATTAGTGAATAGAGTCAGTAATGCTCTTTTTTTGCAGCCTAAATACTCCGCCCAAAGCCTAGATCCCAAACTAAATCCCTTGTGGTATCTCTCCCCTCCCACTAACCCACTAGCCCATCTAATAAATTCATGACTGTGGAAACTATGTAGAACCCTTGTTCTTTGAGTGCTAGGTTTTTGAAGGCGGGATACTTCGATCCTTGACAAAGAGTTACTGCAGTGAGAGGTAGGATCAACCCCTTCCCGGGTTTGGAGGGATATTCATGAGGGAGTGCAAGTTATGAAACAAGGACTAGTGTGGAGCATCGACGATGGTTCCACTACCGGTCCATGGAATGGTCAGTGGATCCCATGTGATGGCATGCTGCGTCCACTAGCATGCATCACGGATGAAGGGGATATGCGTTCAAGGCGTGTCTCCAAGATCATGTATATGAGCATGACCTCATGGCAGGAGGAGAAGCCGCGACAACATTTGATGCTGATGGAAATCGATGTAATCCTATAGATCCTTATCTACAATCATTGCCATAATGACCTATGGGTGTGTCACTAAAACCCTCGCGGTGTCTTCTCCGTGAGATCGGCATATCGAATTATGGGTGTGGCAAAGCAATCCATGTCAACTAATGATGTGAAACGTTATAGGAAGATGGTTGTTGATGATCGGTGTCAGCTGTGTGGAGCGCAAGATTCATGGCATCATACATTGCTCGACTGCGTGATCTCAAGGTGCGTCTGGGCCTTGGACGACGATGAGGAGGTGACTAAACACCCACAATGATGATGAGCGTGGAGCAAGGGAGTGGATGACACCTATCATAGCCACTCTTAGGCACGATGATCTGATACATTGCAAATGTATCTACTTTTCTAAGTGCTTTTCTCTATAGATTGTTCTAGAATCTCCTCGGACATGGGTAAAACTGCTAAATCAGACGTTATATTCAGCAAAAGTCTAATTTCTGTATATTTCCGCAGGAAATAAAATTGGAGAAGAATGACACGTCATTTTTTCATCGGAACAAGGACTACTGGACTTGGAAACTCACGAGAGGGGCCACGAGGCCCGAACAAGCCCAGGTGGCGCGACCTATGATGGGCACGCGCCACCTATGGTCGTTCGTCCCTCGAGCATCGTCTCATCCCCATTTTGGCATACCCCATTATATACCCCCAAAACCTATCCTGCCAGGAGTATAGAGCGTTTTGTGAAATAGAGCGCCGCGGCCATAGCGATCTTTGTTTCTGGGTTCAGATTGACCGTAATCTCCACATTGGAGAGGGGAATTGGACATCGTCTTCATCACCAATTTCATCTCCATTAACCATGTGCTCCTTCTCCCTCTCCATGAGTGAGTAGTTCTTTGTAGGCATGTGAGGTGGATGGGGATTGGATGAGATTGATCATGTAATCATGCATATATGTCGAGATTTGAGGGGTTTATCTTAAGGATGTCCTTGTATCAGTGTTGATGCACTTTTGCTATGTTTAATGCTTGTTACTAGGGCCCGAGTGACATGGTTTCAGTACTAGACTTTTATTGATCCATCATATATATGAGTTTTGTATTTATCTGCAAAGTGTATTACCTATTGTTATGTTGATCCTGCGAACCCTAAAGTGACAGCTAGGGAAAACAAGAGGCATATGTAATGGTTTGAGGATTATGTGTGTTCATGTATTGTTAATGCATTGTTCCGGGCTATTCAAAACAGTATACCTTAAATACCTGTAGTTCCAAGTTGGCCCTATAAAATGGGCAGGTAGGACAATAGATGTTGTGCAAATTCTCTTGGTTAGTACGCATAACTATATTTGAACACACACCTACACACAACAAAATTAGAGATGAACACTATGTTATTTGTATTTATATTATATGATCAATCTTATTCATGCAACACCCCGGTATCACCTCATTCCTACACTTTTAGCCACTGAAAGTTACAAGATCACTACTTCTGGTGAAAACTGGAAATTTGCTGCTACTATTTACTGTTTGCTTTATTGTTTTATTTTAACTACTGCAATCACCACTTGTTTATTGAGAATACTGATACACATGTGTAGTTGATAGTGACGCCTCAATTACTAAAATATTATTGGTATTCTTGTACTCCTCTTGTGTCGAACTATAAATATGGGTAATACTTCTCATCGAATATTTCAGCAATTCCCTATACTTGTGGGCATCATGATCAAACTAGGGTGTTCATCACACTTTGGGAAATATAGCACACTAGGAGGAAGGCACTTCACACGAATATTTTTCAAAGCCCCCTCTCGGTACACCATTTTTGGAGAATTTTATCGCTAATCTTAACCTAGCAAGGGTGCAGTGAGGACGAAACCGAGTGCATCAAATAACACAGTCTCAATTAGATACCACGACCATAGGGGGTGCTGAAGATAAATGTCGACGCATCGGTTAGCAAGAACACAGGATGGGGTGTGTGGTAGCCATCGCATGAGATGATAATGTGGTGACTTCAGGGGTGCCTCTTCAGTGATCTTTCAAGGGAAGACGGAACCGGAGACCCTCGAGGCGCTGGCGTGCCATGCGGTAGTGGCACTTGCAAGAGACATAAACGCCAGGAGAGTTCACGTGGCGTCAGATTGCAGGAGCGTAGTTACCAGTATGAAACACGGGACTATGGGTGTTTATGCACATGTTGCCAAGGAGATCATGGTGTCCATAGAGGATTCGAGGAGCTTATTTTTGTCCACGAGAGTATGAGATCAAACAAGGAAGCTCATAGGCTTTCTAGAAGTTATGTTCTCAATGACCAAGGTTGCCGTGTCTAGCTAGTGTCGCCACCTGATGGCTTCTATAATTTTATAAATTCTGAAATTTAATAATTCTCAAAGAAAAAAAAGGTAATGTGTTGGGAGACGGTGTGGCCATGCAAACGCGACTTGTCCTGAGAGCTTGACATGCAGCTGTGAAAGGAGGATGAAAAGCAAGGTTGTGTGCAGCATGCGGACGCTACCCAGCTACAGCCCAGAGTAGTGGCTCTTACCTTCATCAAATCCTACATCCGCTACTTGCTGCTGACCTTGCGTTTGGGGTAGCAAAGAAGGATTACATGGGTGTTTGTTGAGTAACATACATGCATGCAACATGGATACTAGCTAGCTCTTTCCCAATGTCTACAATTCCTAATAAAACTGATTGACATTTTAAGTGCACCATTTGCATCCATGCACGCCTAGTCTAACAATTGTGCCATCTGAATTTCTTCCAATGAATTTTCAAACAACACACACCATAGAGTGGATGTTTACAAAAAAATAGATAATGGATGTGCCTGCTATATATCGAACACTTGATATGAGGGGACAAGTTGCTATGCTCTAAATAATAGTTATGGTGGAAGGTGTGGTGGGTGATGGTCGAATGAATTGATGAGGTTATGAAATTACATTGTCCTATAAAATCAGAATAAATATTATCGATATAGTTCAGTAGCCTTGGAGTACAATTTTATAAAAATATGACATATATCGCAAATTCCATTGATGCATGTTAGTGCCATACATAACTATAGATCTACAAACTGTTTTTACCTTCATATTCAGTCGCATTCGCATCTACTCCTTGCTAATTCATGCACATTATGCTCGGTGATCATCTTATACTAATTACTTTTCTTGCCTCCACATTAGGCCACATCATCACTAAAATTCTTTTTTCTTGTTATAAAATGTAGCATTGTGTCATATTCTTCAGACATGTCAAATTCACTTTTATCTAGTATCATTTATTAATCATTGTATTCATCCCACAAATCTCACATTTTCTCCAATTTAGTATGAAATTTGGCTGGTAAAAGTAAATATTTCAATTTATCAATGACATCCACTTGCTTAATGCATGAATTACTAAGCTATAGTTGATATTTCTTTCACTTCTCACTCTCTCATTGCACATGTTAGCCTCACATTAACCTATAGTCATTCATATGTAATAATCAAATTGTCAACCTACATACATAAAAAACAGTATTGATATTATCGACATGAATTACGGGAACATCTTTCAAATAAAAACAACCTAGGTTAGTAACATATTTTCTCCCTCCTGACAAAGAAAACTAGGTTCTGTTTTAAAAGACAATCATTATATTAAAAAAATTATTGAGAATGATGTAAAAAAGAAAAGGGGCTCTCGTTCTCTTCAATTCCTTAATCGTTACGAACATCCCTTTGCAATTAAAAATAATACTCCCTTCGGTCAAAAATACTTGTCGTGGTTTTAGTTTAAATTTGAACTAAAACCATGATAAGTATTTTGGACAGGAGGGAGTATCACTATATTCTCCATGAAAATAATCCTAACATTTTTTAATAATGAGTTCATATAATAAAATAATAGATGAAATGAAATGAACGGTTGATTACAATGTTTGATCTCGAAACAGTGTAGATTGAACAAAGGAGAAATGTTTCATACGAATAGTTCCAAGGGGATATCATGCACAAATCTCAAGAAGATTACATGAAAATGATTGATTGAAATGTAAGTTATAAAGATCTAGATCTAACGACAAATAAACTCGTTCAGATTAACAAAGCAGCCACAAAATAGTACCCACAAGCCCCAAGAGAATTATATATAATACCCTAAAAAACAAGAAGTTCCTAATTTTGTATATATGTTTAGGGTGCATTGCATTGATTGATGTATATTGTTATAATTATATTACTTTGCATATACTACTTCTGTTCCAAAGCTTAAGGCTTATATTATTTCTAAACGTCAAACTACATAAAATTTGACCAAGTTTTTAGAGAAAAACATTAATATTTACAATACGAAATCAATACCCTTTGATACATAAAGAAACATATTTTCACATGGTATCTATATAATATCATAGTTCTTGATAGTTTTTTCTAAAAGTTTTGTCATACTTTTCGTACTTGACTTTAAAAAAACCTTAAGCTTTGAAACGGAGGTAGTACAATGTTATGTGGAACCCACATATCAGCGATTTTAAAAAATTACCTTTCCTTTTTGAAGGATCAAAGATATCGAGAAGGGGGTGAATATGCACATAATGTTTTTATTTTTGTTGATTTATAGGGAAATGAGGAATTGAAGGTATACTCAAACAGAAAAAATGATATGATCCTCTATGAAAAAGGTAACTCTATCAAAAAGATAAACATGTTAAACAATCTAGAGGATGTCTAAGGAAGGTAGTAACAAGGATGAAAATAACCAAAGGGACATGTAGATGAAGACCATGTATCTCAAAATTCAAGAACTTGGAGGGCGGGGGTAGATGGATTCTGATATATGCTAGAGATGTCATGGTAAACCATGTTCACATGGTCACCCAGACCTAGCCTTCTTATACGAGAACTTCACACAACAAAGTTTATCTCTCCCACAAATGGAATATAGGTGAACCCTAACCATTAGAGACTCCCGAGCCAACTCAATAAATTGGATGTTCCTAGTGGATTCTTACCGCCTAGGAGATAGCCCCAAACTCTAAGATAAATAAGTTAGATGAATTCTCGAGGAACTTGCTCAAATGCTCTTGCAAATGGGGTAGTCCTAGAATCTCAATAATGGTCCATTTCCCATGCATATTCCCTCACTCTCATCACTATGTGATAGCTCAAGTGGAAGCTTACATAACTTAAAATGTCTTTGATTATCATATATATGTAGAATATTTTGAAGAGTACCCCTTAGCCACATATGTGAGGGGGTATATATTTGCAAGGGGAATAAAGTGACAACTATTTATAAAATGCACATCTAGATAGTTTGATTCAAATTTTGTGGAAAATCTGGGGTGTACTATTTTTTGAGAGTCAAGTTTAGTCATAGCCTGAACGAATAGGTTGGATGTGCATCTGGATAGTCCTGCCTTGAACACAAGAGGACTCAGACAATTTTCTAGCCACTTCTTAGAACTTTTGATGCGTGCATTTCACATGCATGTTTTTGTTACTTCAATTGCATAACAATGTAGAATTTTCACCTAGAATTTCCAAAGTGTTATTGATCTCTACCCTATTTTACACAAAGTATAATTCAAAGGAATGGTATTAATCCATGGAAACCCCTACTTTGATGGGATTTACAAAGATTAGACATTATATACACCTTTCTTCTCGATAAACAAAGCCATAAGATAAAACCACAATATGAATTTACTAAACATAAGATATGGAGTGGTACGAGCCCTACATATCATACTATCTCTCATACCACTCTTCATTAGCATCATACCATCAAATATACCATAGAGTGAGGGTGGTTTTTAGGGAGACGCATAGAGGCATCTTTATAGAGAGGAACAACACAGTGAAACCTCCTTTGAATCTAAGGTGTAATGTCATAGAAGCTACCTTTGGTTCTCCCATAAATATAGTATGGCCAGATTCATAGTGACTCATCTTGTTTACAACAAACTCATGGGTAAACCCTTAATTTTCATACCCATATGTGGAATGTTAGGCAAGATAGCGTTGGTGTTAGTGGTATGTGGCTAATGATTAGCATATATCTTACTTTAGCTCCACTCATGAAACAAATACAATGATCCTAGAATATGGATCATTTACCTCCATGTTTGGATATAGAGGAACCCATTCACCGCATAAACAATTTTATCATTAATTATAAGATCTCTAAAAAATTCTCGTGTGTTCCATCATTCTGCTACTAGTTACCGCTAATAATGCCTTGTTTTTGCTTCTTCTTTCACGATTCTTTGCTTTGATGAGAACATTCTTTAGAGTAATCGTGCAAATATTACATGACATCACACTCACATAAACTAAATAAGAAAATGGGCAATGAAAAATTTATTGGAAACAAACATATGAACTAAAATTACATTTTAAAACATAAAGAACAAATAAAACTATTTTCCATGAATTTGATTATCGAGTACAAAAGTGATTTTAATGATCTTATTTTAGATTAACACAATTTGATACAAACAAGTTAATTTTTTTGACAATATCACCTAATTTATATATTTTTTAAAGTATTGATATAATATTTTATTATGTATTCTTGTATCATACCAATTTCCATGTTCTTATAGCTTATTTAACTATTGCTATAAATTAAATGTCATAAAGAAATAAGAGAACAAGATTCTAAATTAACCAAACATTTTTGAATTTTCTCCTTACTTTGCAAAAGACATTATAACATACATATGGACACAATTTTTTTTTGGTAAGTTTGAGATATTATGTAATACACATGTCACTCAAATTTAGTTCGGGTTACTAGGTAGAAATCCATTTAAACTGCAAAAGGCCAAACAACTACCATTTATGGGAAGAACCTCTGCCATTTAGTGGTACGTCTACATCATTTACACTAATGGGGATTCTGCTCGTGAGTGAAAGTCATGACTTTCACGAACCCGTATACGGCTGACAAACGCGAAACCCAACAGGAGGGTGTTTATGGCCCATTAGTGGAAGCTATGTCTGTAGTAGTGTTTAGATCAATATTTGTCTACAATCCATTTTCTATCGCTTTAACAATACACTACAACTTGAATTATGAAAATGAAACAATATCATTACGCTCATTGTGCATGTTATCCTACACATTACTCTATAGTCATTCATATGTAATAATCAAATTGGAAACTTTTTTTTGGAAAGGAGCATATATTAATATCAAAAGATATCAATTATATCCAGTCTCTGCAACAACACATTGTCCTAGTGGCCATATGGATGCACACAACCAAAAAATAAAGAAGAATTATAAAAATGAAAAGTCCCGCTACAGTGACCAATTTATTGGATCAGCAGTACTACCACCACCAAGATAGCACCAGAAGTCCAGCTTCTCCACAAACGATGCCTCCAAGAAGGGAACAGTGCACAAACACCGTCATTTCCTGATCAAAGATCTTAGGTTTTCACCCTGAAGAAAGTCCACACTCTCAAAACAATTCCTTCAATAAGTCCATTGCCATGCACAACCAATTAAGACCAGACCCTGGACTTTCACCCTGAAAGATAGAACCGTGAACCTCTCATGTGCATCCGCCCCCACTTGCATGCCACTGCTCCAAGTCGAATCATCAAGTCAATTCCTCATCACCACCCAGACTCGAACCACTGATGTCAGTCCATAGATCTTGGTCTTCATGACATTCTTTGTCAGCACCATGGAACGAGAATATGCCCCATGATCTTAAAAGACAGCAAAGCTCCGAAGTGCACCCTCTATAACCAAACGGTTAGAGTAAAACATGGATGCGCACGACCGAATCCCATCCTATGCAGCAATCTTGCAGCATGATCGCACTTATGGAGTACACCGACAGAGCCTTTCGAAACACGACACAGTAATCAGATTAATGTAGAGAAACATTAAGCGCATCTTCGTCTTTGCTTGAGAGGGATCAAGGACCACCACCTTTATTAGGAAGATCATAGGGACCCGTGCCACCACCCACCGGCTCCCCATGGGATCGTCCGCCTAATTCCTCCCCAGCTAGGCCGGCAGAGGAGTAGGTAGCCCGGGCCGCCATGACCGCAATCTGGCGCCAAGAGACCTGCAGAGATCCTCCGAAATCCAAAGATTAGATGCGGGGGCGGGCGCATCTGGGCCAAGGGCCAAGCGACCACACCCACCAGAGCTCCACCGGTCATTCCATCGTCGTCGTCCACCATGGAGCCCACCACCAGCCTCCACCTACGCCTGCCACGCCGGCGACAGACCGCACTCCCGACGACAATGGCCCGTGCTACACCACCATCCAGGGGAGAGGGATCCCTGCCGCCACCCTCCTTGGGGCACCTGGGCTTTGACCATCGGCCCCTCCGGAAAAGGCGAGAATGGGGAAGATGTGTGTCAACCTACATACAGAAAAAATAGTATTGAGATTATCAACATGAATTACGGGAACATCTTAAAAAAACTAGTTTAGTAACATATCTTCTCCCTCCTGACAAAGCAAACTAGGTTCTATTTTAAAGGACAATCATTACATTAAAAAATTTATTGAGATTGATGTAGAAAATAAAAAGGGTTCTCGTTCTCTTTATTTCCTTAATCGTTATGATCATTCCCTTTACAAATAAAAATAATACTCCCTTCGGTCCAAAATACTTGCCGTGGTTTTAGTTTAAATTTGAACTCAAACCATGACAAGTATTTTGGACAGGAGGGAGTATCACTATAGTCTCCATGAAAATAATTCTAACATTTTTATTAATGAGTTCATATAAGAAAATAATAGATGAAATGAAATGAACGGTTGTTTACAATGTTTGATATCGAAACAATTTAGATTGAAAACAAATGAGAAATGTTTCATACGAATAGTTCCAAGGGGATATCATGCACAAATGTCAAGAAGATTACAGGAAAATGATTGATTGAAATGTATGTTATAAAGATCTAGATCTAACGACAAATAAAATCGTTCAGATTAACAAAGCAGCCATGAAATAGTACTCACAACCCCTAAGACAATTATATATAATACCCTAAAAAGCAAGAAGTTCCTAATTTTGTATATATGTTTAGGGTGCATTGCATTGATTGATTCCATATATTGTTCTAATTATATTCCTTTGCATATACTACCTCTGTTCCAAAGCTTAAGGCTTATTTTTTTCTAGAAGTCAAACTATATAAAATTTGACCAAGTTTTTAGAGAAAAATATTAATATTTACAATACGAAATCCATAAACTTGTATACATCAAGAAATATATTTTCACATGGTGTCTATATAATATCATAGTTCTTGATAATTTTTTCTAAAAGATTGGTCAAAATTTCCGTACTTGACTTAAAAAAACCTTAAGCTTTGAAACGGAGGTAGTACAATGTTATGTGGAACCCATATATCAGCGATTTAAAAAAATACCTTTCATTTTTGAAGGATCAAAGATATCGAGAAGGGGGTGAATATGCACATAATGTTTTTATTTTTGTTGATTTATAGGGAAATGAGGAATTGAAGGTATACTCAAATAGAAATAAATGATATGATCCTCTATGAAAAAGTTAAACTCTATCAAAAACATAAACATGTTAAACAATCTAGAGGATGTCTAAGGAAGATAGTAACAAGGATGAAAATAACAAAAGGGACATGTATATGAAGACCATGTATCTAAAAATTCAAGAACTTTGAGGGAGGGGATAGATGGAATCTGATATCTGCTGGAGATGTCATGGTAAACCATGTTCACATGGTCACCAAGACCTAGCCTTCTTCTAGGAGAACTTCACACAACATAGTTTTATCTCTCCCACAAATGGAAGATAGGTGACCCTCA
Organism: Avena insularis; assembly: GCA_023614405.1. Classification (NCBI taxonomy): domain Eukaryota; kingdom Viridiplantae; phylum Streptophyta; class Magnoliopsida; order Poales; family Poaceae; genus Avena; species Avena insularis. Next base: position 302,387,671 of record CM042691.1, read on the forward strand.
AGCATTACAGACTCTTGGGAAAACTCAATAAATTGGATGTTCCTGGTGTTTTCTTATCGCCTAGGAGATAGCCCCAAACTATAAGATAAATAAGTGACATGAATTCTCGAGGAACTTTCTCAAATGCTTAATAATGATTGGTTTCCCATGCATATTCCCTCACTCGCATCACTATGTGATAGCTCAAGTGGAAGCTTACATAACTTAAAATGGCTTTGATTATCATATATATATATATGTAGAATATTTTGAAGAGTACCCCTTAGCCACATATGTGAGGGGGTATATATTTGTGATACGTCCAAAACGTATCTACTTTCTTGAACACTTTGCTATTGTTTTTCCTCTAAACTTGTGTGATTTGGATACAACTAACACGGACTGACGCTGTTTTCAGCAGAATTACCTTGGTGTCTTGTTTTTTTGAAGAAAATAAACTATCACGAAAAATCCCGGAAAATATGCCAAAAACTATTTTTCACCAGAAGATCCACGGAGCCAAAAGGGGAGACAGAGAGGAGGCCTAGGGGGCCCAGACCCACCCCAGGCGCAGGCCCACTGACCCCGCGCCTGAGGACATGCTGTTGAGCCAGATCCGGGCTGCGCCTGTCAGCTGCAGCTGAAGGCATTGCAGGGCGGTGTTCTTGTTACCGCCGTGCAGCTTGACGGACGAGAGGTGGTCGCTGAGCCAGGATTTTGGATCCTGCGTGTCGTCGAACTTCGGAGTGTCCGAAGGGAGCTTGAAATTTTTCGGCATGCGCATGCGTCGAACAGATCTGCTGAAGCATCGTGCTCCGCATAGTTCTTCGTCGTCATCCTCTTCGGATTCGGTTGAGCACGCGTGTTTGGCGCGTGCCTTGTCGACCTTGCACTGAGCGAGGTTGTTTCGAGCGTTATAGTCGCTGCTGCGACATCTTGGGCTCTTGCGACGTCGAGGTAGATCGTGCTCGTCCTCGTCGGATGATGGTGTGGGGCTGCGGTTGAATCTGACCGCAGCCTTTTTCTTCGGCTCCACGGGAGCCTCTTCGTGGAGCGCAGCTCCGACGAGTCCGAGTCCGGCTAGCGCGGACTTGTGCATGGCGCTCTTCGGGTCCCCCACCAGAGGTGGATGGGACGCGAGGTACGTGGTGGCCGCCATGATCGTGGCCTGCGGCGTCTTGGGTATGACGTTGTCGTTGGCGTCCATCTCTATAAAGGACGTGTTGAGCGTTTTGGTGACCTCACGACGTGCGGCGGGGTCCATGTCCTCTATGCGAGAGCGATGCTTGTTAGCATGATTGCCGTGCGAGCTGGAGCCACCAACAGCAGAGAGGGCAGCTCGTCGTGCACTAGACTCCAAGGCTACTTGCTTGCGTTTGTCGAGTACCTCTTGCGTCTTCACTTGCCGGTTGTGCTCGCCTATGAGGAGCAGGTGGTATGCCATCAGCAGGTCCCGTGAATCATCCACAGGCAGGATCTTGTTGCCCGCCACGGCTTCGCGTGCCCGGTGCCATCCTTCCTCGTTGAGATTGATTCTTTGATAGGCGTCAGCGTCACCTTCGTTGGGCTGGAGGTTAGGGTTTCCTCCATTTCCTCCATTCCCGGCCTGCAGGTTGGGCGGTGGATTGGGTGATGGGTTGGGCACCTCCGATTCACCATGGATAACCACGACACATTGGTAGCGCCTATGGATTGGATCGCTGCTGCCACAACTTTCGGATCCGGAACCGTAGGTTCCTTCATCTGATGGAGGGTCGCACAGATCTGAGTTGCAGCTGCTGCTATCATAGGACTCATCTGTCAGCGTCAATGTGAGTAGCGCGCCGATGGGTGGGACCCACAAAGCGGGCCTGATGGATGGTGGCGGCACCCGCTCTAGGAGGCGGAGGGTGCCAGTCTGCCCCACCTAGAAGCAGAAGCTCCTGAACAGAATCACGAGCCCGTCGCCTACGGGCTTGAAATCCTTCATGGTGGCTGGCGAGTGGGCGGTGAAGTCGAAAGCGCCGAAGAGGAGAAGGCTCTCCGTCGCCGATGAGTTGTAGATCACTTCGGATGGGACCATCACGATCGCACAATCAGCGCCCACAGTTCCCACAGACGGCGCCAATTGACGAGGGTTAATCTCGTCAATGCCCATTGTTATGGACTTGGGTTTTGGAGAAGATGGGAATGCTGGAGACTGGCTAACATTATTGAAGTGAACATGTATTCTAACTTGGGTTTCACATGCTGACAAATGCAAACACAAACAAGTTCTGCATTGATCATGCCCAAAACACAAAAACGAGATATTAATTTGATGCAGAGACACATAGCGTCATAGTGCAGAGAGAGGATTTTGTGCACATGGGTGCCGGTGCTTCCTTCACTTTTAGATTTTTGAAAAATTTAAAACCTCACACATCTATGTCTCGAAAAATTATGGTGTTAAATATATATGTATATATAGAGGAGGAGTATACGCAAAAAAGTCCCATTAAAAATACTTTATATTATTGAGAGATATAATAAGACAAATTTCTGATAGTAAATAGTAATAAAAATAGTACTCCCTCCAATCCATAATAAGTTTCGCTTATTTTATACTAAACTAGTACAAACTTTGTACTAAGTGAGCGACACTTATTATGGATCAAGGGAGTATAAAATAGTATATTTTTATCAGGAATTTGTCTTCTTTGTATTTCCCAAAATACAACGTATTTTTAACGAGACTTCTTTTGCATACACTCCTCATGCATATATCTATCTATATATTTAATGGCATAATTTCTAGAGACATAGAAATATGAGGTTTTAAAATTTTTAAAAATCTAAAAGTAAAGGGTGGCACTAGTGCCAATGTGCCAAAGACACTTCCCGCACAGTGCATACTTTTAATCAAAGGGTTACACGGAACATAGATGCTTCCTATTGTACCTTCATTGTTCCTATCTTTTTTGTCTTTTAGTTCTAACTAGCAGTGTGGCCCTCGTAATTGCGAGGGCATCATTTTTAGTGTCCAACACTTTATTATATACAGAATAATATATAGATCCATAATCTAAATATCTAACTTTACATTAGATAGATGTGAGAACTTTGTTATGGTAGATTGCATTGTAATCTATTGATATTTTCTCTAACAATAATAGGTGTACTGAGAATGTGTCCTTACTCGTAATCTAAGTTAAATATACAATATGAAGAATTCTTTAATAAGATTAAAACATATATATTTTATTTTTTTCTTAATTCAGAAAAAAAACATTCATACTCTTTATGTCATAATTAAGAAAGACACCTAGTCAATAGTCTAGTGTTCCAGTTGACATGGTTATACCCTACGGGTACGTAACTTCAGCATACCTAGTCCAGCCCAAGGAAGGCCCACGGCGGACATACGCTGACCCATGAAGATTTTCGGGTGGCCAAGGCCCATAACGTCTTCGGATCCTTGGAGAGCAAGACTAGAGAAGATAGGAAATTCAAAGGGGTAAAACCCTAGAACTTGTAACCGACTAGGACTACGCCCGGGACCTGCCTAAGTCTATATAAAGGCCAGGAGGGCACGTCCTAGAAAAGACTCGACTCATACTTTCGCACACGCATCCACGCCAGATCGAATCTGCGCACCCTGTAACCTTCGGTTCCGCCGTAATCAAAGAGCAGACAAGCAGGAGTAGGGTTTTCCCTCCGGGGGCCTGAACCTGGGTAAATCTCGTGTCCCCTGGTTGCTTGTCTGTTAACCGTGCCACGATCTCCAGCATCCCCATCTTCTCCAAAACCCAAGTCCATAACAATGGGCATTGACGAGATGAAACCTCGTCAATTGGCGCCGTCTGTGGGAATTGGGGCTGCTGATTGTGCGGTCGTGACGGTTCCGACCCGATCGATCTACAACTCCGCGGCGATGGAGAACCACCTCCTCTTCGGCGCTTTCGACTTCACCGCCCACTCGCCGGATACCATGAAGGATTTCGAGCCCGTAGGCGGACGAAAATCTTGTTCGAGCTTCGCTTCGAGGTGGGACAAGCGGCACCCTCCGCCTCCCTGAGCGGGTGCCCGTGCCGTCAATCAGGCCCACTTCGTGGGCTCCACACCCCGTGCTACGCACGTCACCATCAACAGATGAGTTCCACAGCAGCAGCAGCTGCAACTCCGATCTGTGCGATCCACCTTCGGATGAAGGGACCTACGGTTCCGGATCCGAAAGCTGCGGCAGCAGCCAACCAATCTGCAGGCGCTATCTGTGCGCCGCAGTCATCCAAACCGACGAGGAAACGCCTAACCCGCCGCCCAACCCCAACCCGCAGGACAGAAATGGCGAAAACGGTGGAAACGGCGAAAACGGGGAAAACAGGGGCCACCTCATCCAACTTAGCAAAGAAGGATGGGTCGAAGCACGCCGCGCCGTCGCAGGCGAAATAGTCCTACCTCTGGACTCCCCACGTGATCTGCTGAGGGCATACCACTACCTCCTCATCGAGGAGCACAAGAAGCAAGTCAAGATGCAGGAGACGCTCGACAAACGCAAGCAAGCAGCCTCTGAGTCCAGTGCGCGACGAGCTGCGCTCTACGCCATGGGACCCGGCTCTAGCACAAACAGAAACCAGGGAAACAAGCATCGCTCTCAGGTGGAAAACATGGACCCGAAGGAGCGGCGAGACGTGACCCGAACTCTCCACACATCGTTCATAGATATGGACGCCGACGGCAACATCATCCCGAAGACGCCACAAGCTGCGATCATGGCAGCCATCACAGATCTCGGCTCACCCACCTCCGGAGGGGGACCCAAAAAGGGCCATGCATAGGTCCGCACTCACCGGACTAGGACTAATCGGAGCTGCGCTCCACGAAGACGCTCCTACGGAGCCGAAGAAGAAAGCTCCGCCAGCGCGACGAGCCCCACCCTCATCCGAAGATGAAGAGGAACACGATCTTCCTCGAAGGAAGAAGAGCTCGCACCGCCATAAACGCGACTACGACGCCAGAGACAAGCTTACACAGCGCAAGATCGACAAAGCACGCGCCAAACGCGCATGCTCGTCTGAATCTGAGATGGATGAAGACGAAGGAGAACTCTGCGGGGCTCGATGCTTCAGCAGATCCGTCCGGCGAACACAGATGCCACGCAACTTCAAGCTTCCTTCGGATACTCCGAAGTTCAACGGCACGCAAGATCCAAAGTCCTGGCTCAGTGACCATCTGTCATCCGTCAAGCTTCACGGAGGCAACAAAGAAACCGCCATGCAATGCCTTCAGCCTTAAAGCTAACGGTCTGGCTTAGCAGCCTATCATCAGGATCCATCCGAAGCTAGGAGGAGCTCGCTTATAGCTTCATCCGAAATTTCAAAGGCACCAGCAAAAGGCCCGCCTCAATCGAAGAGTTGCGAGCCTGCACTTAGAGAACGGGTGAATCTATTCGCTCGTACATACTACGCTGGTCTACAACCAAGAACTCCGCAACACACATCTCCGAAGAAAGGGCCATCGACGCCTTCAGGGACGGCGTCAAGCGCCCAGACTTCAAGGAGGAACTTGGGCGTGTAAAGCCCAAGACACTCGACCACCTCATGGAAATCGCCAATTGGGCAGACGGCGAAGATTGCATCCCGGGCGCAATCAGATGAAGAGGACGACTACGGTCAAGACGCGAACGCCACAAGAAGAGGAGATCGCGCACGAGGACCACGACGGACCCGACATGGTTGCAGCGGCTACGCCCGACCGGCGTAACGACAACAACCGCCGCAATGGAGGATACTGAGCGGAAACTTCCGCGACAACGACGACCAACGCAGTCGTGGCAACGCCGCGACCGCGAGAACGGACCCTCAGCATTCGACAAACTTTCGGGTCCATGCACCATCCACTTCTACATCGACAAACAAGATGGCAAAAAGAAAGCTAGACACATGCTCAAGGACTGCCGCGAGTTCCAGAAACTCAGCGAAGGCATGATGCAGATGAGGCAACAAGCTCCAATCCCTGCGTTCGAAAACGCACCTGCGCCAGGTGAAATAGCACACGGAGCTCCTCCACCGCCGCCTATTGGAGGCCCAAATCAACCAGTCGCACCAGCGCAAAACAACGTCGGGGTCGCATACCCCCCACCAAAAGGAGCACTCAATATGATACAGAAGGGACGCCCCACAAATAGGGTGCAGAAGAAAATCACCCGACAAATCAACTTGGCCGTGGCAACTCTGCCTGCAATCCCTGAGTACCTCAGCGGATCGGAGTCCTACATCACACTCACTCGCGCGGATCACCCTTGCCAGATCCCTCGCCCAGGTCATGCTGCCCTGGTGCTGGAGGCGCAGATCGGAGGCTTCAAGATGAGTCGCGTCTTCATGGACGGCGGCAGCGGCATCAACCTAATGCTTGCAAGCACTCTAGCAGCTATGCGGATCCCGCAATGCAGCCTGGAATAATCAGACACAACGTTCCACGGCATTGTCCTAGGGAAGGGCATTTTCCCCTGGGCAAAATAGGGCTCGACGTCATCTTCGGGAAGCCGGACAACTTTCGGCAGGAGCGCCTAGAATTCGAAGTGGTGGACTGGCCGTCGCAATACCATGCCATCCTGGGACGTGTAGCATTCGCAAGGTTCCTGGCCGTCCCACACTACGCATACCTACTACTCAAGATGCCAGGACCAAGGGCCATCACAGTCCACGAAGCTTCACCGATCGGACCAATGCGACAGGGATTTCAACAAAATCTCCCTCTTTTGGCATGCAAGAAGCTTGTAAGGCTCGCGAGGTGACGGACAATGGGCTACCCCTCCCACAAAGCGTAACGCACCGACATGTCTTTCGACTCCACCATCAACACCAAGAAGGTGCAGGTCCATCCAACGGATGCCAAGACGGCGCTGATCGCCAACGACCAAGATCAAGATAGGAAGGCGCGCTCGTCGAATTCCTCTGTGAGCGCTGGGAAATCTTCGCCTGGTGTCCCGCGGACATGCTAGGAGTTCCCAGGGAATTCGCCGAGCACGCACTCAATGTCTTCCCATACACCAAGCCAGTCAAGCAGTCCATCCGAAGACCGTTGAGCCACGAGCGAAGCTATCGGCAAGGAGATCAACAGATTACTCGCAGCAGACTTCATCCGGGAAATCAAGGAAAGCGAGTGGCTGGCAAACACGGTGATGGTCCCGAAGAAGGACACGGACATCCTCCGGATGTGCGTGGACTTCACGTCACTAAATAAACACTTCCCTAAGGACCACTTCCCTCTTCCTCGGATCGACCAGATCATCGATTCGACTGCAGGTTGTGAGAAACTCTCCTTCCTCGACGCCTACTCAGGCTATAACCAGATTCGACTCAAGGTCGAAGATCAAGAGAAAACAACGTTCATCACACCGTTCGGAGTATACTGCTACAACACAATGCCCTTCGGGCTAAAGAACGCGGGTGCCACGTACCAGCGATGCATGCAGGCCTGCCTCAAGGACCAGATCGGTCGCAACGTCCAAGTCTATGTCGACGACATAGTCATAAAAACCAAGGAGGCAAGAACACTTATCGACGATCTCCGCGAGACATTCGACAACCTTGATCGCTACATAATCAAGCTCAATCCAGAAAAGTGCGCCTTCGGCGTCCCCTCGGGTCAGCTGCTCGGGTACTTCATCTCTCAACGAGGGATCGAAGCAAACCCGAAGAAAATCAAAGCTATCATGACAATAGAGAAGCCGAAAAACCTCAAGGGCGTTCAGCAGCTCGCAGGGCGAGTAGCGGCACTAAGCAAGTTCATCAGCCGCATGGGCGAGAAGGCCCTACCATTTTACCATTGCCGCGAAGGCAGACAAGTTCGAGTGGACACCAGAAGCCAACGACGCATTCGAAAGCCTCAAGCGGCTCCTCTCCACCTCGCCCGTTTTGGTCACGCCAAAAGAGCGCGATCCCCTGTTGCTGTACATAGCAGCCACACACTAGGTGGTCAGCACAGTACTCGTGGTCGAACGACCCGAAGAAGGCAAGACCCACGGGGTACAACGCCCAATTTACTACCTCAGCGAGGTTCTCACTCCAACAAAACTACCAGAAGCTGGCCTACGGCGTGTTCATGACGGCTCGACGACTGAGCCACTACTTCCAGGAGCATCAGGTGATGGTCGTCAACGAGGCACCCCTAAACAGCATCCTGAATAACCCAGAGGCCACAGGACGCGTGGCCCTGTGGGGCATTGAACTATCACCCCTGGACATCATCTACGAGAAGCGACACGCAATCAAATCTCAAGTCCTTCCGGACTTCCTGGTGCACTGGATGGAGCTGCAGCTGCCTGACACCCCAGACATGTCGCAGTCCTGGACAATGCATTTTGACGGCTCCAAACGCGAAGCCGGAGCAGGGGCAGGAGTCATACTGACCTCCCCGCAAGGTGACAAGATGAAGTACGTCCTTCGGATGAAATTCAGAGCCTCCAACAACGAGGCCGAATACGAAGCCCTCATCCACGGCATGAAGATGGCAAAAATATGTGGCGCAACGCGCCTGGTCATCTACGGTGACTCCAACCTTGTCGTACAGCAGACGATGAATGAGTGCGACGCACACGCCGAAAACATGATCGCGTACCGCGCGCTATACAACGCACTCAAAGGAGAATTCGACGGCTGCGAACTTCGGCACGTTGGAAGAGAGAGAAACGAGGAGGCCGATAGACTCGCCAACATCGGCTCCACTTGCGCACAGGTACCACCAGGTGTGTTCCTCGAACAGATCTGCGTGCCATCCATCAAGCGAAAATTCCCCAAAGGATCACCCGAAGAAGCAGAACACTCGGGGGCTACGCTACCCGAAGGTCATGAAGGACCCGAAAAGTTGGATACCGAAGTTGCCATGGTCAACCTGATGCAGGTCATGGCAGTCGAAGAAACTTGGACACGTCCATACCTCCAGTTCCTGATAAACGGAGAATTGCCAGACAGCCCGACAGATGCCCGACGCGTATCTCGTCGGTCAAAAGCCTTCACCATCATCAACGGCGAGCTGTACAAACGCAGCATTACGGGCGTACTACAACGGTGCGTCACCATCAACGACGGCAAGGCCATACTCCAAGATATCCACGAGGGCATCTGCGGCCACCATGCAGGCAGTCGCTCCCTTGTCGCCAAAGCTCGCGGCAGGATTCTATCGCCAACGCCATGAGCGACGCGAAAGACATCGTCCGAAGATGCAACGGATGCCAACGGTTCGCCGACAAACCGCACGCACCTGGGTCCGAACTTCGACCCATACCCATAGCCTAACCTTTTGCCCAATGGGGCCTTGACATGATCGGCAAACTGCCAAAATCCTCGAAGGGAGGACACGTCTTCCTCCTGGTCGCAGTCGACAAATTCACCAAGTGGATCGAAGCCATGCCAGTCACCAACCAGAAGGGCAAAACCGCCGTCAAGTTCTTGAATCCATTGTTCAGGTTTGGCGCACCGCAAAGATCATGACCGACAACGGATCGAACTTCATCTCCGAAGAATTCGGACTTGCGAAGGCCTCGGGATCAATATCACGTATGCCTCAGTGGCACACCCGCAAACAAACGGGCAAGTGGAAAAGGCCAACGGCCTAATCGGCACCGGCATCAAGAAGCGCCTCATGAGCTCACTCGAGCACAAAGCTGGAAACTGGACGAAAGAGCTACCGTCTGTCCTGTGGAGCTTACGGACTACGCCAAACAGCTCCACCGGCTACACACCATTCTTCATGGTACACGGAGCCGAGGCAGTGCTACCAGCCGAAATACGCCATCAGGCTCCATGAGTCGTCGCGTACAGCGAAGCCGAATCGATCGATGAAGCGCGGGATATAGCAGCCACTCGATCAGCGGTGTACCAGCAGAGTCTCCGCAACTATCACAGCCGCCGGCTGCGCCCAAGGTCCTTCGTCGAAGGAGACCTCATCTTGCGACTCAAGCAAAAGCGACCGAACAAACTCGATTCACCATGGGAAGGACCCTATGTCATCACCGAAGTCATCCCAGGTGGCGCCTATCGCCTCAAGCACGTGGAGTCTGGAGTCGCATACTCCAACCCGTGGAACGTCTCGCACCTGCGACGATTCTACCCGTAGCAACCTACCCCCTTTTTTACTCTCAATAAGGCTTTCAGCCAAGGCTACTCAGCCGAATCATGTACCTCCTCCATTACGATATAAATAAAGCTAAGTACCTCGCCCCCAACCCTCGGTTGACTATTTTCTGCAACTTTACTACATGTTACATACGCACTCGGGGGCTCCCCCCACCTCACGATTTCATCGACTGAGGACAAAACGTGTACACCTGAGTAGCTGACCACGTCAGGCAAACGAAAAGGGCACGTACTAAATCAAAGCACTGCGTGCTAGCAAACAAGCAAACCTTTACAACAAAGGGCACATACACGCCCAGCCGCAATATACAAAGTTTACATCTATCTGTTTATTTTCAGGTCCTATCTATTCTGAAGAATAACCTGAGCACGCTGCTCAAACAAATCTACAATCTGTTCGGCATACTGCCTTACATCCGCGTAATGCGGACGCATATTCCACTCGCCACCATCTGGTCGAGGAGGTGGCCCAGTCGCCACAGCAGCCAAATCTACATTAGGGCGGTGCACCCTCACAAGAGACAAGGCAGCCTTCACCCCTGCGACGAGCTGCTGCCGCACCAACTCCTTGACATTGCTGGCACTCCGAAACTTCGTCAGAAGACCTGCAAGGGTCGTTGGCACGGCATCCAACGGAAACATAACGTGCAGCACCGAGGAAAGCGATGTCTGCACCTGGCGGAGCACCCGCGAAACCTGGTAGACACGATCCTGCACCGTTGCCAGAACTATGGCGCGATCACGATCCATCCAGAAGAAGCCGCCGGCCTCCATATCCTGTTGAGTCAAGCAATTGACTCGAACAGCAATGCGCTCCTTTTCTTCCCTCGGAGCAAGATTGGCACCTACGACAACCGCACAAAACAAGAGTAAGGCCAGCAGGCTCACCCGAAGAACTGAGCTACAGCCCGAAAGAAGGATCAACTTACATTGCAGCTGCTCGGACAGCCGACCCAGCTCCGCCATCAAATACTCCTCTCTGGTTGCACCACGGTCTGCTTTGGATTTCCAAACGTCAGCGCGACCGCGTAACCCAAGCAAATATCTCTCCAAGCTGCGCACGCGGTCTCGAAGAAAAGCGACCTGCGAGGAATCATCCAATGATGCTCGCAAGGGCCTTTCGGATGAAGTGTCAACTGGGTCAGCACCCGAAGGAACCTATAGCAGTAGAAAAAAGAAGGCACACAGACATTCAGCCAAGGATAGAGCACAACTCGGAGGAATTCATTAAAGTATATAGGTTACCACGTGGCACAAGGATGGTACTACAAAAGATATTTACAACAAAAATAGACTACAAACTACCCCACGTCTACTATGCCTAAGGGAGGACACCGAGTCGCCTCGTAACCGATCGGCTTAACTTTGGCTCTCGCCGCATAATGCATACTCGCATGCAAGTCAATGAGCTTGGGCCCAGATCGTCTGCAGCGAGCGGAGTAGGCGGAAAAGGCTACCTCGGATCCATCCGCAGCTGTAGGCATCCGAGAAGTAATCTGGGGCAGGTCCAGTTCCGCCCCAGCCGCCATGGCCATCGCCAGCCCGACGGACGCGCCGATGCCCTTCTGCTTGCGCTTATACGCTGCAGCGCTGGCCGACAGAGCCTCTGCCAGGCATTCACATCTTCAAGGGATGCGCCGGGAAGAGCTCCTGGTAGAAGCGACCAAGGACCTCTTTCGCCTTGGCGAGGGAGTTGACGACGGTGCTGCAGCGGTCTTCGACCGCTACAGTGGCATCATCTAGAGCACTCCCGTGCTCCAGAGCACCGCGGTCGAACTCGATGCCTGCGGCATCTGAGACAAAAAGAAGAAAACATGAAGAAAGGCAACATAGAAGAAGATCCGTAGAAAAAGGAGCAAGTACAAAAGCTAACGCTCACCCGAAATAGCCTTGGCAGCAGCCATGAGCTTCTCCGCCACCCCTTTTTCACGAGCAGCCGCAACGGTGGCCAGCTGCTCCTCACGATCTGCGGCCTCCTGCAGACGCTCCTTCGCTTCGCTGCCTTCGGCTCCCAGCTCAAGGCGCTCTCTCATCGCAACCGGCCTTCTGCTCCGATTGGCCAAGGCTCTTCTTCAGAGCATCGACCTCACGGAGAGAGTCGTTATGCTCCTCTGCATTTAAAACAAGCAAGTGTCAACGAACAGGACCAGGATAAGCAAGAGAAGTACTACAAGGCAGACGAATACCTTGAAGCTGCCGCAGTTTCGCCTCCAGCGTCAGGCGTTCCTCCACCAGCCGCTTGGCCTCTTGGACAAAAGGCTGCAGCAACAGGCAATAGTAGTAAGAGCAGGACTTGGGGGCTACGCCCAACACAAAGAAGCATTAAACAACATCAGCATATTTAAGACACTGGGGCCTCCAGTAACATCAAGCAGAAAACTTACGTGCTCGGCGAACTCAGCAGTTCGCTGCGAAATTCTGAGGCGCAACCACCAGCCTCTCCTGCACAGGAGGAACTGGCGTAGCGTCACCAGAAGTCGCCACCGTCTGAGGAGGAGGCGACACAATGTTCGACTCCCTCATCATCTCGCGCGCACCATCATTAGAGCCGTCGGAGGATTGCCTGCATACGAACCAATCAAAACAGGTGCAAAAACAACAAGGGAACAAAGGACAACACTGGCAACAAGAAAACTTACGAGCCCAACGCGCTCAGGTCGAAGACAGGAGAAGCCCTTCGGGCCCTCTTCTCCTCCTTCTTTTCTTCCTTCTTCTCCTCCTTCTTTTCTTCCTTCTTCCGCTTTGCTGGCGGGTGCGGAGCAACAACCCGCACAGGAATGGCAGGAAGGGGAGAGGAAGAACCCCCATGAACATCATCACGACGCTCAAGGCCCAGAGGATTTCTGGGAGTCGGAGGAGTCGAGGCATCTGACGACTCGCAAGAGCTCCGTGATCGTTCGCGCGAATGGTCCTCACTTGATTCGTCGGCATCCTCCGCTGGGGATCGCGCTGACGGTAGCTCGGACACGGAATCCACCACTTCATTATCCGGGGCATTCGGATACCTCTCGGGCAACGGTGGTGCCATGCCCGGCACTTTGAAGCTCTGCAAAAGGAAAAGGAACTTTGTTAGCAAACAAAGGAAAAAGTACACAGCTGACAAAAACAAAAGGGAAGCACTACGTGCGCAAATCTACACCTTCGGTACGACCAACGTCGAAGAAAAGGGAGGAGTCAACGACTTCCCCAGGATTTCTTCGTCGGCCTTGAACTTCAACAGCGCGCGAAGAGCCTTGTCAAGTTCCACCTCGGAGATTTTCTCACTCGAAACCCTCGTCAGATCACGGCGCCCAGAGTAAAGGAACATCGGGTGCGCCCTCGCTTGGAGAGGCTGCACCCGACGCTCAAGAAACGTCCGGATGATGTCGACACCGTTCACCTCCTTCTCAGGAATCAGTTGGAGATCCTCCACACGACGGTACAGGGCCTCTATCTCCGCCACCTCACCGTCTAAGATTTGGTTTTTCCAGGATCTTTTCTTCTCAATCAATTGGGAGGGGTCAAAAGGAACGAGACCAAAATCTTGCCCGGCAGACGGAGTCACGGATGTAAAACCATTTCTCCGCCAAGATCGGACAGATTCGACATGGAAAAGGAAAAGAATTGAACATTGGGACTGAGAGAGATGATGAAAACACCAATGGGATACACACCATCGAACCAGACGCCTCTTCACGGAATAAAGCTTTCGGAAGAGGCCAAAGTGCGGCTCAATGCCAAGCCAACACTCGCAAAGCGTGATAAAACACGCAATGTGGAGAAGGGAGTTGGGAGACAGATGATGGAGTTGAACCCCATAGAAAAAGAGCAGTCCACGAAGGAAGTCATGGACTGGAAAAGAAAACCCGCGAATCATGAAGGCAACAAACATAACCCGATACCCAGATGGGGGACGGGGGATTACCTCATTGCCGGGGAGTCTCACGGCCGTCGTGTCTTGCGGGATCAGGCTCCGCTCGCGCAGTTTGCGGAGATCGCTCTCCCGCGTTTCTGATCGCCGCCAGCCACCGTCGGTGAAGCGAGCAGTGGCGGTGCCCTTCTTGCCTCCGGCAGCGCTGGTCCCAACTGCAGATGAGGACTTCTTTGTTTTCCTCATGGCGCTACGGCGGTGGTGGCGTTGCCAACGAAGAAAGACAAAGGAAATGTGGAGGAAACTCTCAGCGCGCAACAAGAATAGCTCAAGAACGAGGGGGCAGTGAATAGATGAACTGCTGCGGTGAAAAACAAACCACGATTTCACCAGGGATTATAACAGCAACGACGACGCACGCTGGCCGTCCATCGAGAAGACCTAACGCCAACGGTAGATCTGGCCGTACACGTGTCAGCACCAAAATGAACCGTCAATACCACGCCATCCACTACGTGCGGAAATCGAGGAGACGCCATAATCATCTCCACGCCGTGCATGACCGGTCAATTCAAAGTTAGCAAGTGGGACCCACGCTTCGTCCAGTCAAGTCATCTCTGGCGTAGCAGACGCTTGAGGTCATCAATCGTAAGCACTGACGTCATCAAAAGCTATACTAGCACCACCTCGGCTCCACAGCTAAAAGTACTCACTCAGATCTACGATTCGACTAAATACTTGGGGGCTACTCCTACCAGGGGCGCTGGCCGCGCATCCGACAGACAAATGAGGACAAAATTATTTCTCTGAGTCCTACGTCGAGTTTACGACTCCACTACGGACTCGAGGGCTACTCCCATAGGGAGGATGGATTTAAGCATCCGAAAATTTTCGAGTCCTGCGGACCTAATGATTGAAACAATGCTTGAACTAAAAGTCTCCGTTCGAGTCTACGACTCGAACAGACACTTGGGGGCTACTCCCATAGGGAGCGCTGGTCGCGCACCCTATGAAATCTTCGACTGCGATCTTTTGGATCAGCACGCAAAAACTTTTTTGGCAACTCTGTCCCAACAAAACGCTGAGTGAGCGACAATCTCCTTGGCCACCCGAAGCACCTCCGAGGTGATAAATGTTCGGATGCTGCGTCTGCGACGCAAAGATAAGACCTACAGATATCATCTGATGGCACGCAACGCCTGATCAAGCGCTCTGCTAGTATGAATCCATACCAGCAGGTACGATGGAAAATCCCGACGGACGCGTTGGGTACACCAATTAAAATCACTAGAATTCCACTCTTATAAGTCCTCCACGGCCTGAGTTGAATTACGCCAGCATATGTTCCAGGCCCGGGTTAAGGGACCCGAACCTGAAGAAGATCGTGTTGTTTCGTCCTAAGACAGTTAACTGACCCTGATCCGTCGGGTGAGTCAGGCACACGCATCAACAATCCCTACACACATATACTATTAACATATAGCTGCTCCCGAAGGATGGAAGAGTCCTCAGCCGAATCTATGATTCGACTGATCACTCGGGGGCTACTGACATGGTTATACCCTACGGGTACGTAACTTCAGCATACCTAGTCCAGCCCAAGGAAGGCCCACGGCAGACATACGCTGACCCATGAAGATTTTCGGGTGGCCAAGGCCCATAACGTCTTCGGATCCTTGGAGAGCAAGACTAGAGGAGATAGGAAATTCAAAGGGGTAAAACCCTAGAACTTGTAACCGACTAGGACTACGCCCGGGACCTGCCTAAGTCTATATAAAGGCCAGGAGGGCACGTCCTAGAAAAGACTCGACTCATACTTTCGCACACGCATCCACGCCAGATCAAATCTGCGCACCCTATAACCTTCGGTTCCGCCGTAATCAAAGAGCAGACAAGCAGGAGTAGGGTTTTCCCTCCGGGGGCCTGAACCTGGGTAAATCTCGTGTCCCCTGGTTGCTTGTCTGTTAACCGTGCCACGATCTCCAGCATCCTCATCTTCTCCAAAACCCAAGTCCATAACAATGGGCATTGACGAGATGAAATCTCGTCACCAGTTTTCATTGGCTCATAATTTGCTAAATTGTCGGGAGGTAGGGTAACCTTGGATATGCCTCTCTTGGATAGGTTTAGGTATCTTTGTTATTACGACCTACACGGGGAGATGGTTTCATACCAATAAGTTCTGATTCATCACTCTACTACATGACCATGCAGGTTTAGTCCATGGATCCAATGTCTCTTATGCCTTGTTTTTACGTTTTTCTCAACAGTTCAGGAATGGTGAAGCAATTGGGCAACCTACATTTTGAGGCCCTGTTTGGAAAAAAATATAGGAAATTTAAAGTATATGTTTCCTATAGGAAAATTTACTATGGCCCCATTTGGAACAAAGGAATAGATATCTCAGATTCCTTTGAAATCCTTATCAATAACATATTCCATAGGAATTTTGGAGCAAAACAAATATAAGGTCTCACCTAATATTTTCAACTCATTGTGTCATCAATTCCTTTGTTTTTCCTCCATGACATCCAAAGGACATTTTGCATCTTTTCATGTGATTTTAGTTCCCACGTTTTTCCTATTTCCACGTTTTGACTTCATGCATTTCAAATATAGCTTGAGTAGTTTTGTCCTTAGATTTGTTTGACATATGATCTTAGTTAGGACCCGGGCCTCCTGAAATTATAGTTCTTATAAATCATAGATTTACTTTGTGGACATAGAACATGAATTCATATGGATGACTTCTTCTACCGTTATGCCAGACCTATTCTTCTTTACGTTGAATTTTAATGAAATCAAATTTATTATTTCATCAAATTTATTATTCTAGATCTTATATATTAAATACAGTTGGACTCCTAGATCTTAGTACTAATTTTCATATAAATTGTTTTCAGCAATTCAACAATTTCGTCGGCTTTATCTGCAATTTTTTATGGAACCAAAATACAAATTTTCTTTCATTCTTATTTCGAAAATTACATGTAAAATATTCGGTGTCTTCTTTATTTTCTTAATAGAATGTTGGCTATCGAGAATTTCTATTGATAAACTTACTATTCAATAATTAAAAAATGTTGTGACGCACGCCTTGCACACTATTTTCTATTGATGTCTAAAACTTGGACTATATGTTTTTTGCACGCTTTAATATTAGGTTTTCTAATCGTAATCTTTTTTTTTGGGTTTTAGTCATAAGATTTCCACCGCACACTTCTTTTACATGCAAGCGAACTCTTTTGGAGCTCTATTCCAATCTATATCGTAGTGCTTGCTAATTTTCCTTTTCTTTCTTGGCTGAGTCCGTATAGAGAAAAAAAACATACAACCCTTGTCCCATTGTATCGTGTTGCATGCAAACTTTTTGGTGTTATTTCTTATTCTATTCGGTCCCTATCTCATACACTTTTTGGAGGTGTCTAACTCATACACGATATAGACTTGTAAGCGTAACGTGACAACGGTTTGTGTAACTCTTCAACTATCAAATCTTAACCGTCAATGACAAATCCAACAGTCAATATAATTTAGGTGGTATGGATCAACTTGGTGCCTCGAAAAACATCCTTATATTGCTTTTAGTATATAATAGATGAGATAAGATATCGATAATTATCTGTATGGCCATATTAGGAAAAATGTTGTCTAGTGACTAGTGGCCAGCACATAACCACGCATATATCTCAAATCATGGTCTATCATGTTAATGATGAAATCCAGAGGCCAATAATTATGCCTTTGCCAGTAGTAATCATGTAGACTAATTGCAGGTATTGGTGTTCCGGAACTGTAGTGTTCCTTTTGGCAACTTGATGCACCTTACAATCTTTGGGTTGGTTGTCTGCTATCTAATGGTATAGCTATGAAAACTAATAGAAAAATAGCATTATTAGGAGGTCACTGAATTAAGCACCCAAGTAGCAAAATCATCTGTAGATCCATCATCCATCATGAACTTGAACCGACTACAATAATGTGTCGGCTAACAGTTACTCCTCTGTCCACAGATAAGTGTACTTCCAGTTCAAAAAAAAAAGATAAGTGTACTTCTAGATTTTGCTTTGAGTTAAACTTTTTAATATTTGACCGATTTTATAGACAAATGCAAGAACATATATATATAATCAAATCAGTAAATTATGAACTAATATTTCAAAATAGATCAAACAATACTAATTAAGTGTCATAAATATCGCATGTTTCTCTATAAAGTTGGTCGAATTTTGTTAGGTTTGACGTAGGACAAAGGCTAGAACTACACTTATTTGTAGAAGGAGGGGTAGTTCGCTCAGCCCACGTCGCTCCGCTCCAGGGCAACTCTCGGGAGGCAACGAAACCGAAGCCAAGAAGCTCCTCCCCCACCCCTTCTCTCCCTCTCGCCGTCGTCAGAGGAGCCCGCCGGGAACCGGCGCGCGGCAGCCAAGGACCGACCTCGTTTTTGCATGTATTGCATGGCAAGCTTCGGCATATGGGTGGCGGCCTCATGAAGTGAGGGCGGTGTTGGTACTTGAGGCGGGGGATGCACAACGGTGCTGCATGCCTCCCCCTCGGTTGCGGGTAGTGAGGGGGCAGTGGATGGTGGTCGCTCGGTTGACCTCCGGTCAGATATGAAGATGGCAACCCCGTCCCGTGTTGTACCCACCCCTCTCTCCTTTGATCTTGGAGTCCCATCGCCGGATCTAGAGCCCAGTTGGGATGGCTGGGCCAGTGGCTTTGGCCGGCGGTGGTGGTTATGGCATCGATGGTGTTTCAGATACCGTCTTCCTCCTATAGACAACGTTGAGGTACATCTCCCTTCCCTCCTTCTCCTATGCCCAAGTGAAAAACCCTAAGTCCTTGGATTGGGCGACAACGGCGTTGTGGCGTCGTATTTTCCTTGGAGGCGTCTTCTTGGGTCTCCGGAAAGGTGGTCATGCTTTGTGTGGTTCATGGTCTGCTTCTGGTGGCGTATGTTGTGTCTTCTTTTGGTGGTCTCATCCTAAAGCTGGCATCTTGCCAGGTGGTCGGTGCTGTGCTCGGTGGCAACATTCATGAGCATCGTTTAAAGAGGTTTGTTCTTGGTGCTATGTTCCTTGGCATGTCGTCCTGTATGTACACACGTGCTCTTGGGGAGTTGTTCTGCCCTCCGATGGTATGGATCCCTTTGAACTAGTGCGAGAAGCTTGGGTATTTCTTCGGAGGTAGAAGCTGATGGCATGAGGAAATGACAAGCTAGGACTTGACGAAGGCGGGATTTATCTGGAGGCGTGCTGCACAATATTTCTTCTGCAACCTATTTCCTATTCCGATGAACAAAGGCCTTGAAGCTCAAGATGTTTATTCTTGTAATTTTCGGCTTGTTTCTTGTCTGTGGTTTGTAAGCTAATATTTCAGCACCCTATACTTGTCATTTATTGTCTTCGTTAATTCAAAGTTGAGCTCACTTCAAGGCTTCTGTCTAAATGTGATGGGAAAAAAATAGTAGGATACACAAAAATACTTTGCTGGACATGGTTCTAGTACTAGCTGAAATCTAATCCATTCATGACTTGGATTATGTATTTGTTTTATCGATGATGAATCCTGCATGTATCGCATTCTTATTTATTGGCTCAGTATATTAGGTAAACAAGCATCTCAAAGCATTGAATTATGGTCTTGGTTTCATGTCCACTTGGAATCATGTCCCAAACATCAGCGTCGGTAGGACATATAGTTATATATATAATCGAAATGCAAAATGTGTGATACACATGACTCATATCAACATTAACTTGTGCCACTCTATTGAATGGTTCCATAATATTTATTTTATTTTTCTAGGTAATTGTACTATGAGAACCTCAGAGAATTGATTCAACATCACTAACATGTAGAGCATTGTTTTCATTTATTTATAAAGCGAGCGAAAGCCTATTTCGAGAACATTGAGAGCATTGCAACATGTCCCCTTGTAACGATCCTTCAACCTATAACAGGCCGTCCACATTGTCTCTTAGTTTATACACATCCACTCTATATTGTGTGTTGTTTGAAATGTCATTGGAATAATAGAAAAGGAAGGGACAAATGTAGACCATCAGGCATACCAAGATAGATGGATGAACTTGGTGCACCTAGAATGTCAACTAATTTTATCCGGAATTGTAGACATTGGGAAATAGCTAGTTGGTATGAGTATTCCAGAAAGTAGTTCTTGCCTGCATAGATGTATTTCAAAACCTGTATAATCATGCTCTGATGCAAATATTTGGCTTGGTTGTCTGGTTTATCTTGGTATATCTGTAAGAATGAATAGAAAACGCCATATACTTGCATTACGGTGTCACTGGTTTATCTTGGTATATCTGTAAGCAATGTGAGGTTGATCTTAGCCTCTTTTGGAAAGAGATCATGTAAGATTGTAAGTTAATATTTATTGCTTGTAGCTTATGTCGGAGTCTGATACGTGCATCTATCCTAGTTGTACCTTTGGTGCACACATTTTGTACACATGATTGCCAAAAGTTCCTCCTTCATTTGTTGGGAAAAGCTTCCCATACCCCATGTGGATTTTGTGCTTCAAATATATCATCTGCAGAAGCACACAGGCAAGGCAACTGCGATTTTGCGAGACAAGAACATATCTATAGCTGCAATTATGTAATCTTTTCTAATACATTGTCCAATCATGGATACATTTGGATGAACTTGGGGTATGCCATGTGAAAGGACTCTCAGAATTACCACTTGGCATGTTACCTCTTGTGCCTATTCTTTTTGGACTGATTGAATCTGATGTAGGTGGCAATATCCTACCAAACAAACATAGTTGGGTCTGCTGGAGCCTACAATTCTGAATTATGTTAGCTTGAACCTTAAGCTTTGGAGTACTAACTTGTAAATCATATATCTCTTCAGAGTGTGTTCTTGACTACCTTGAACTAATGATGGCTTCGCACATATGAGAGATCCCAATTCATGACGTACTGACAGGATATGCAATGTAGAAAAATCATCAATGGATCGATCATGAAGTTGAACTACCTACGAATGCAATGGACAAAAACTATGAATATGACGGGTAAAACACGGACAAAGAACACTCAAAAAGGCCAAGAATTTGGAAGATCCTTGATGTGATGCCAAGATTGCCAACCACGCGCATGTGATTGGATAGGGGAACCAAAAAGGTGCCAAGATCCTTTTTTTGATACAAGACAATTATCCGACACATCCCTCGCCAAAGCCAAAGCCAAAGGAGTGGCTGGCTGTTCTTGCTCCTGTGTGCTCGGTGGAAGCCATCTAAAGTACTCGTGTGGGAGTGGGACCCCTCTCATCTCTCTATCTCCCTCGTCTACGTCAGACTGTTGTGCGGTGCTATACCCACCCCTTTTAGTAACTCTTATAACTCTTATCTTTACTATTTGACCAAGTGGCTACAGCCGTGAGGCGTTGAATGACTTCGCATAAATGTTCAGCGGCATACTGCCAATTGCAAGGAATTTGTTCAAGTTACCTTACGAGTATTATCAAGATAGACAAAGCTGAACCCGAGAATGACTAGGTGATGGTGGGTTGATCAATCTGGGAAAAAAAGATGCTTCATGAGTAAGTTTAGTAGGTCCTTTGTTTTAAAATATAAGATGTTTTACCTTTATAAATTAAATATATCTAGACTTTTCTTAGTATGTAGAGATACATTTACTTCACAAAGCTAAAACATCTTATATTTTAAAACATATGGAGTATCTGTCTACTGCTCACGGCCGAATGGCTAAGCCAGGGTACGAAACCTAGCTAGAACTTCAAAAGTGCAGTCGTGAACGTGAAATATAAGGAAATTTTACGTGTTCTGACCGGCTCCTTAAACCTGGAATTTTGAACCATATATAGTGAATCTAAGCGCAAATTGTCGTGCATAATATTTTTTATACACACGCCACATACTTGCTTGCAAAACGGTATATATAGTCATACAGCCTTCAAACTAATAACGTGCTAAGAACCATGTACTTTCTACTTTTTTCCTAAAATATGAACCATATTGCGACAAGAAGTCCAATAAATGGATTTTTGTTCCGCATACGTACAAAACTGAATTCCAGTTTCAAAGAAGACCTGAAGAAATCGGCGTGATAAGGCACTCTCGAGGTCCATGAATTCAATCATGCATTATTTTGCTTTTGCACTCTTTATTTAGTGGGTTAGAAATGGTCTACAAATAATATATAACATCATTTTACGGATATCACATTATCACCTTTTATATGATAAGAAACTAAAATGCTCTACAACTATGGTGATTAGAGTCTTTGTTGCGATGGAAAACTGGCTGACTGATATGTGACTCGTGGCGGCGACTATTTGTGGGGGCCAACAACACAGGAGAAGTTCAAAGTCCTACCTTGCAGGGTGAAGATCCAAGGTCTGACCTTAATTGATTGTGCCTGGTAATGGTCTTGTTGAAGGTATTGTTTTGTTAAAATGGATTTTCTCTAGGATGAAAACCTATGATCTTTGATAAGGTGATGATGGCGCTTGTGCACTGTTTTCTTTTTGAAGGTGTCACTATTGGACAGGTTATACTTCTAGTGGTGTTACTGTTGTTGCCGCAAGGAATAGTTTCACTGTAGCGGGATTTATTTTGTAATTCTTGTTTCTTTTTTCTGGGTTGTATGCATCCGTAAGGCCACTGGGGCATGCGTTGTTGTTGAGGCTAGATCTAATAGATATCTCCGCAATATTTATACATGCTCTTTTCCAAACAAAAAACTATGGAAAATATTATATGGTAACTAAAGTATCATGTATGCGAGTAACATTTTTGGCCATCGAATAATTATTATGTCATCTACAAAAACATCATGTGTTTTGTTTATAAGTTACATTACATAAATAGATATAATTATATTTTATTACACGATGTTAGATCAGTATGTGAAGCTAGTTGATATTAAGACTGCACACTTTTTAGATACCTTGACTTAAAATAGGATTGCTATGGTGTGTGGCTACTAAATTATCAAATATATCCATAAATTTTGTGGACAAAAAAAATAATATGTAAGGATATCAAGAACAATCAAGCATATCTCATCCTATCCTTCAAAATCTAGGAATGTACACTTTTGCTTGCATATATATAAATTGGACTATGTTTCAAGGTCTTAATATCACAGCAGTAAGGCATGCACACATGTGCAAACTATTCAATAAAATGGATTTCAAAACATATCTCCTTTTTATATATTGTCCTCAAATTATAAATGTGTACTTATCTTCAAAACCAACTCGTGATTAGATGGTTAGTAGCGAGGTTGAAGCCGCAGTCCATCTATGATCAAATCCAAGGCTTTACATCATGTGTCTCATTAACCTAGAATATTCTATCTATGAAGGGGCATTATCAACCCTTGCAAGAATCTGTGGTGATTTGGCCCCTCATGTGTCATTAAGAATGCTATTCAATGTGAAGGATGTCCCCGTGGATAGTGCAACTAATGTGACGACTTCATAAGTTAAGCGACTTGAAACTTCTATGCGCGTTTTGTGAGTGTGTGTGGATCCGATGGCAGTCAAATTAAATGGTCAATTTTGTGTAGAATACTGTCGATTGTTATATTATATTTTGTATTTAAAAATCTGTCCGATCCACACATTTTTTTCAGCGAATCAGACAGATTTTTGTCTACAACTACCGCCTTCGAGCCATAGGGTAGCTACCGTACACGGTTAACTTTTATATACCGTACATGTTCCTTTTATTTGTTTTTTTCTGTTTTGAAGTTAGATGGCTGATTACCGGAGTCCACGTGCACTTGACAACATACACGTGCACTTGAAATATATATAGTGTCAAAAAGGTTACGTAACTTAACCTTCTATTAAATCCTAACCATAAATTTTTAATCTAACTGCCATAGTAATTTAGATGATATGGATCAAGCGTAGTGCGTCGAAAAATACTCTTATATTGCTTTTAGTATATAATAGATCCCTCGAAACCCGCTAAACGGACATAAGCCAGCGATCAAAGATCAAAATGTTAAGTTTCGGGAAACATGTGGCCTGACCTCCGTGGTACAAAGTCTTGCACCGTCCCAAGTCCCAACCGAGTACCAAAGAGCTACTATTCACAAATGAAAACAAATAGGGTGCAACCCACCCTTTTGAGTCGAAGGATTTTCAAATGAACTTTCTAGATTTTGTCTTGGTAAAGGTCAATTTGGATAGCATGTCATGGACGAGGTTGCCTATGCAACAATGTTTTAAGTCATGTTGTTCACGACGAGGTCCGAGATATAGCTATAGTATCGCGGAAATAATCTCCAATATTAGTTTAATATTTAGATGCACACGTTGAGAGACAATATAGTGATTAAGCGGATTTATCCCAATCCCACTTGTGTTTCTGACTCTATTTTTTCTGTTCGCCTTCTTACAGCAGTGGTCCCCGTTGGTGAGGCAGCGTGACTCGAAGGCTCTCGACGACACTATCTGAGCCTTGAGGAGGGCAGCGCTCCCCTTCTTGGCTCCGGATCTCTCGTGATGATGGCTACCCCTTTCGTCTGCTTGTGTGTTGTTGTTGTCCCACCTTTTCTCTGTCTTTGTGCTTTGCTGTGTTGTGGCCTTAGCGGACGTTAACTCGCTTTTTCTCTTTGTTGGCTTTGGCCGGTGTGTGGTGTGTGGACTCTTGGTTGTATCTGGATATTGATTTATTTATAAAGTAGGGCACAGGCCTATTTCGAGGTTCACTCAGGTTTAGAGTGAATATACACACTAAAAGAAGTCTAGATACATTTTATTCACAAACCTAAAACATCTTATATTTTGAAACGGGGGGAGTATAAGCCATGTAAGTAAGTGAAACTAGAAAAAATGAAACCCAACAGGCGCAGGCCTGGCAGTCACAGTCGTGTCACGGAGACGCCTCTCCCTCTCTAACTCCCAATAGGCGGCGGTGGAGATCAAATCCTTCAGATCTCAGCTGGTTGATCGTTGGTTCCCTCTCCCTCCGCTTGCCGCTTCGGCGGCAGGAGGTAGGGGAACCTATTTTCTCCGTCTAATAGTTAGGGTTAGGGCTTGTCTGTTGTGGTGCGCAGTTGGGGTGGTCGGATCGGTGCACGGGCAAATAAATCTGCCTCAACTCTACTCTCACAACGGCGGCGGCCTTCACGGCGAAACCACAGAGTTGATGGCAACGTGTGCTAGTCGGTCATTTAGATCGATAGCTTAGTCTTCTCGTCGTTCTTCAGATCTAGCAAGATATGTTTGTCGTTGTGTCGCTGGCGCTCGTCGTTATCCACGATGGCGTTGACGGCCGGGGCGAGGTGGTTTCTCTGGATCAAGGATGTTGGTCCAAAGGTGGGGGGTTCTGTCGTTCCTCTTCGACTTCGTCGATGGGAGGCAATGGTTCTTGGTCCAAGACAGCACAGGGATGTCCCCCGGTCGACGTGCCACAACGACATGTGCCTTGCTGTGTGTAGCAGGCCTGTTCATCGACTTACAAAGCCTCGTTGGCGATGATGCTTTTTGGATCTTGCAATGGTCGAGGCTCAGCGTCTCTTCCGGCGTTCGTCTCGGCGGTGCTAGAGTTTGGTAGCGGCCGCTAGATTCAGTGGTTGCAGGAAAACCTAGTGGTCATTTTGTATATCTCGATCTCTTAATTTTTTATTTGAGGTGTTATCAGGATAATAATTTCATCCCGATATTTAGTGTCCACACGTGGCAGTGATGTTACAAGAACGGAGCTTCTTTTTCTACCCTCGTGATACCCCTCCCCCTCGTGACGCTCCCTAGGGCGCCGCCAGGGGGACTCCAGCCGCCGCCAGAGCCTCCCATCTAGATCCAATCGCCGCCGCTGCCGCCGACCATCGCCGCGGTGACGACGGGCCTAGCTGCCGAAGGTAGCTGGGGGGCGGTGCGCCGGAGGCGGAAGCCGGAGCTGCTGGGGCGGCGGAGGAGGCTGAAGCGCGAACCTGGGTGGCGTCCCTTTGTCGGGGTGGAGGCAGCGGTTCCTTGTGGTGGTGATCTAGTGGAGGAGGTGCCGGTGATGGGATTCCGTTGGATGACCTAGATCGGCTCTCTAACCCTAATTGCCTGCTCGTTCCGTTCTCCGGAAACCGGCCGGTGGTGTGGGGATCGCTATGTCGGATCTAATAATAGAGGTGGTCTTTTGGTTTCTTTTGCATGAAGACGAAGATCTGCTTGATGTCTGCCCTCGTGGATCTGGTATGGAGAGGTGGGTTTCGGAAGGCTCCGCCGGCGAACTCCCATGGTTGTATCATGCCTGGAGATTGCTGGATCGGAAGGTATTCGGTCACGCGCACCTTGTTTTTCTGGCCGTTTGGTTTCAGCGGGAGCGTTGCGAAGCTCTGTTGTTTGTTCCCACCAAGTGCCATGCTTTGAGCCATGGTGATGTCAGATGCGGAGAATGTCAGGAAAGCGGAAATTTGAGGGTAGCGATGGTGATTTTTGTTCTTGTGGCGACGGAGATCTGGCTGCGTGATTTTGGACTCGTTGCAGCGACTGCTGGTGCGGGAAGACAACACATGGGAGTTTCCAGTCTTATCTTGCAGGGTGAAAATCCAAGGTCTGGCCTTAGCTGGTTGTGCCTGGCAATGACCTTGTTAAAGGCATTGTTTTGTGAGTAAGGACTTTCTCCAGGGTGAAAACCTATGACCTTTGGTCGGGAAACGACGGTGCTTGGACACTGTTTCCATCTTGAAGGCGTTGTTATTGGAGTGGAGGACTACTGATGTTGTTCTGATGGTGTCACTGTCGTTTCTTTGAGGATTAGTTCTCTATAGCGGGACTTTTCTTTTTTGTAATTTCTCTTTCTTTTTTCTGAGACGTGTGCATCCGTAGAGCTGCTAGGGCATGCGTTGTTGTAGAGGCTGGGTGTAATTGATGTCCTTGTGATATTAATATATACTCTTTTCAAAAAAATGTGTTACTTCGTGTAACCTGATTTTCAATTAATGAAATATGGGGTTGCTCTAAAAAAAATCAAACCCAAATTTTTTTTATCATGTTAGCAGGGTACGAGGTGAAAAGCAGAGATACGTTCCCTTTGCAGTGACAAACTAGATTCTTAAATTATTGGACTAACAAATTCAATCAGAAAAAACAATGGTACGGTGCGTGGTAACATGTAAACATAGTACAATGAGTACAATTAGTGATATTCACATATTAAATTATCAACCTGTCTTTTTCTTCAAACGAAAATATTACTGTACTGTTTTTGGCTGGGTCTATGTGTGTTGTGTGTGTGCTACTGACGGCGTACCGGCGTCTGGTGAACTTAATCGAGACAAGTATTGTGGAAGACAGCATCGTACACAACGACAAGACCATCCAAAACGTCGTAACGGGGCAAGTCTTCTTTGAACGACAAGCATTCGTCGTAATCGAGACAAGCATCGTACACAACGACACGTATTCTTTGAACGTGGAAACGGCACAAGTGATGTGCAATTGATTCAGCAAAGAAAAACAGGGCGCTAAGCATCGTGCTTACTCAAACAATAATGGTCACAACTGGAGTAATCCATTATGGTCGAATAAAATAGACTGGTCGATCTGCTTCATGGTCCTGGGCTCCTGGCCTTGGAGATCTGAAACACAATTCCATAGTTGCAAAGGACAACGGATATGTGGTTTTGTTTAATTAAGTTCTTTCGTGTTTTACCCGCAAAAAAAAGTTCTTTCGTGTTTGTTCTGTAGTTGCTGGAAGAAATGCACTCATGGATGAGGGGGATTTCACTTTAAGGGTCTCATGTTTTGTAGCCCGCACTCTAGCGGACGGAGTTGATGTAATTAGACCAGTTCGCAAACTTGTCCGAGGGGGATCATTTCGAGCCAAACTCATCTCATAGTCGCCGAATTCAAATTGGCCATGAAGTGCCCCGTTAAGGAGATGGTTGGATCCTGACTGTCCGTACATGTCAACAAGACACGTGGCAAATCGATCAAAACAATAGGACCTATCACGGTGTCCAAGTTCACAAATTCACTCGCTCCCATTTGCACGTACCCTAACCTGGTGGCGGCAAAATCCTCCACCCAGCTCGCGTCCATCCGTAGATGTATGGCTTACCCGAAGGAGAGTGAACTTAGGTCCTTCTGAATTTTTCTGAACTTTCTGAATTTTTGTACCCACTTTAACTCTACACATTTCTGCACACCCTCTATATTTCAGCTCCGCGGTTGCTGTTTTCTTAATAAAATTTTACTTCAGGTGGGGGTTTTCCCCACCGTTGTGCCGTCAAAAAGAATATAACCATAGATTGGTATTGTCTATCTATCACTATGTTGCCGTCCTCTCTTTTTCCAGCTATGCATGGTTTCCATAATTAATTATGCGGTCCTAATAGGTACTAGCTTCCATCTCTACTTTCTTAAGAAAACATCACTCTAAATATAGTAGTGACCCGGTGGCAGTAGTGCTAGCAGTACAATCCAAAATCAAGGTATAGTACACCAACTTCTATTTCACGAAGGGAAAGGGTTCCAACTCCATTTCGTGAAAAGAAGAGTTGAAACACCAAGCAAGCCAATCAACGAAATCCAAGATCTAACTTTACCCTACTTTGATGCCAAACCCATTCATTTCAAGACGAGCATAACTGGCATCGCATCGCTCTCCTCTTCTATACGAGCTAGCTAGTCGACAATGCACTTAGCTACTGCATCCTTACTATTTACTCTGTTTCTATAGGAAATTGTACAATGAGAGCCTCAGGGTTGGTTCGACATGACCCAATACAATTATGCAACTATTAGGATTTATACCATAGCAAAGATGTCCCCTGAGTATGGATCCTTAGTTATAAATAAACCATGCACAAGCACACTATCTATTTGTATAGACACATCCACTCTTTGATGTGTGTATGTTGTTTGGAAAAAATCACTGTAACTGATACACATGGAACAAGTGTTAGAGGAGGTGTACCGAGATAGATGGATGCATGTGGTGCACGTAGAATGTCAATTGATTTCATTAGGAATTGTAGACATTAGGAAAGATCTAGCAAGTAAAATTTCAGCCGACCGTAGTAACTTGTCTGCATTGATGTAATTCGGCGGATGCTTGTGTAGTCACGCTTTTGTGCTATGTACTGTTGGATCTTGTTGCCGCTCGGACGAGGCATTGGGTCTTGCTCCTTGCTACAAACCTAATGTCAAGGCCAACACGCATTGAACGGTGATGTAGTGAAGAACAAGAACTCCTCATGAAACGGAGTTGTCATGGTGCGACAAACCAAGAGGGAGAGAAGACAAGTGGCACGATTTAGCGGGCCTGGTAGACCCATTTGATCCAACGGCCAGGGATATGGCATGAAGCGCACTCTCATGCATGGGTGGATCCACCCAAATTAACCCGGCGACCACGACCGAACCAGATTAAAGCACTCTACGCCATATATAGATTCGTTATCTTCTTTTATCTTTGGAGGCATGCACTAATTGCATCATTATGCGGTCCTAATCGGTAGCTAGATCGATTTATAAAGTTGTTAAGAACTATATACACGAAAACGTAGGAAGCTCCAACATAGTGTCTGGGGTATATGCAGAAATTTTAAATGGGGATCTCAGCTAAGTTAGGAGTGCAGTGCAAAACCAAGATAATCTAGTACTGGTAGCTTTAATTCTCACAGAGAAATAGGTTTCAACATTTTTCGTGCGAAGATGAGCTGAGACACCAGATCAGCCAATCCATAGGATCCAAGATCCATTCTCATAGAATCTGAATAAACATCGTGCTTACTGAAACAGTGGTCACACTTGCATTTTTTTGGAGCAACCGGCAGGAGAACTACCTATTCTATTAGAAGAGGAAAAACAAAGTCCAGTGTATAGTAAGTCATTTTTATATTAGGGTGGAAAATGCCAAAAACAATAAAAGCAAACTTTGCAGTATTCTATTATCTTATCATCAGAAAAAAAACTAATTGATCCCTGTTTGATGTACCTGCTCTTGGATACATCGATTGAACAGCAATTCGATACATGCAGAAGCCAGCAGATACAAACACTATTGTTTGAATTAAGTTCTTTCGTGTTTATTCTGTTGGCATTTGAAGAGCACACTCATGTGTCCACAGGACTTGACGAGATTAAAGTACTCTATACTATATATTGGTGTTGTCTATCACTCTATTTGTGGTGTTCTCCTTTTCCAGCTATGCATCGATTTTCATGATTAATTGTGCGGTCCTAATAGGTACTAGCTTCCATCTCTACTTTCTTAAGAAATCATCACTTAAATATAGTACTGGCCCGGTGGCATACATATCGAAAAATCATGGATGGGGGCCCTAAGTGTAGTGCTATCAGTACAATCCAAAATGAAGGTATCATACACAAACTTTTATTTCACGAAGGGAAAGGGTTCCAACTCCATTTCGTGAAAAGGAGAGTTGAAACACCAAGCAGTCCAATCAATGAAATCCAAGATCTAACCACATAAATCTGGTGCCAAATCCATGCATTTCAAGACGAGCATAACTGGCATCACATAACTCTACTCTTTTATAAGAGTTAGCTAGTCGGCAATGCACTAGCTACTGAATCCTTCTATTTACTCAGTTTTTTTTAGGAAATCGTACTATGAGAATCTCAAGATTGGTTAGACATGACCCACTACATCTTATGCAACCACTAGCATTTAGACCACATCAAATATGTCCCTTGAGTATGGACCCTTCATTATAAATATACCATGCACAAGCATACTATCTATTTGTATAGACACATCCACTCTATGATGTATTTTTTTTTTGAAAAGAAATAGTGGAATTGATACGGATGGCACAAGTGTTAGAGGGGTTGTACCGATATGGATGGATGCATGTGGTGCACGTAGAATGTCAATTGATTTCATTAGGAGTTGTAGACATTGGGAAAGATCTAGAGAGTGGTAATGGTGCCTGGTGTAGTTGCTTGTCTGCATGGTTATAATTCAGCGAACGCTTGTGTAACCATGCTGTGGTGCACTGTACGCTCTTGGTTTTGCTGAGACGAGGCGTTGGTGTAGCTCCTTGTCATGAACCAGAAGTCAAGGCCAACACATAGAGAATAACAACTCCTAAAGACAACACCTGAAAAAGTTGATATTGTGTGACGAACCAAGGAGAGAAGACAGATGAGACAATTCAGCAGTCTTGACTGGACAGACACTTGATCCTACGACCAAGGACGTGAAGCGTACTCATGCATTAGTGGATCCATCCAAATTAATATGGCGACCACGACTTGATGACATTAGCGCCCGTTCATTTACACCAATCCTGGCGGAGTTAGCCTGGATTTCGGTCCGACTCTAGCTAGCCAACCCAGCCATTCAACTTTTCCAACCCAGTAATTACGTCGTCCTCATTTAAGCCTTGGTTAGAATTTGTACCAACCCATCTCAGCTCAATTTCCTCTCGGTGGGCCTAGAAAAAATTACATGTCACCTGACGTCCGGATTATTTCCATGTGATGCCAGGTTTCTAGGATAAAGGAATGAAGATTAAGTCAAAGGACTGGGTGGAGCTTAGGATCAACCAGATCTATAAATCCATGAGGTCCTAGATTGGAAGCATCTTCCATGCATGGTTTGGTTCCAGCAGCAACCGAACGGGGCCTTAAAGAACTCTGTGCCATATATAGATTGACGTTCTCTCGTTTTCTCTCTGGAGCTATGGATGGATCGCATCATTATGCAGTCCTAATAGGTATCTAGATCGACTTATAAACTTGTTAAGAAATGTATACATGAAAACGTAGGAAGCTCCAATATAGTTTCTAGACAGAAATTGTAAATGAGGACCCTACCAAAGTTAGGAGTGCAGTGCAAAACCAATGTACTTCTACATTACTGGTAGCTTTTATTCTCACGGAGAAATAGGTTCCAACTCTTTTTCGTGCGAAGATGAGCTGAGACACCAGACCAGCTAATCCATAGGATCCAAGTTCCAGTCTCATAGAATCTGATGCCGAATCAATACATTTCAAGATGAGCATAACTAGAATCACATTAGCTAGTACTGCTACTAGGCACTAGCTACTTGTGTGCCATTGTGTGTGTCCTTTCGATGGAACCAACAAACTCCACGCATCATCACCCACCTCCGTGCGTGCCTGCCCATGGAGAGGAAAGTAAGCTTCAACAATCTTGTTTACCAACTGGCACCGAATGTTTTATCTAAGCCATTGACCTATGCATAAATAGATATGTGAATTTATGATGATTGTCATTCTTCTGCTAGGCAGCGTAGTGCCAACGTATTTATGTTTTTTTCTCGGCATGGTTATTATTCACTTTTGGCCTTAGTGCTTGCTAGTGTGGAATACTTTGAAAAGGAATCACGGCTTTTGATAAATGACATCAACAAAACTTCTCGCAATATTTTTGTACCACAATGACATGTTCCAAAGTTTTTATAATGAGATCTTACATGTGATCCACCACCATTACTGAATTGACATGGTGTTGCCCTCGAGAAACACACGTTATGGAGTTGCTTTGGCAGCACTTTAACCTTTAACCTGTTTCAACCTTAAAATCTGGTGCTTCAAATGTAGAAACGTATTTGGCTTGCTTTGTTGACTAGTAAGAGCATCCTGACTCATCCATACTTTGTTATCTGATTATTGTAATCGACATAAGCACATATTTCACTCACACGGATGCTAGTGTACCTTTTCATTCATGTGGTTGTGATATTTGGCACAAGATCACTATTTTTCAAGGATTCTCGTTTTGCCACTTCATAGAGGGTCTTAGGAGCACTTACAACATTTCTATCTTGTGAGAGTTAATGATTGCACCTATATTTTCCACCTTGTACAATATTTTATAATTCATTTTTTTATCCTATAGACTACTAACCTATCTACTATCACACACTCATGCAATGCTTGCAGTTTATTGTTTCCCAATGGATTCCTCTTATGACATATTTGTTTATGGTAGTGTAAAACTGTTCATCTTACGCCGAATGTGTAACTAGTTCGCAAAACAAACGAAAGATAAGAGATTGTTCTAAATACTTTCATTACATGTTTTATTTCTTCTGCATGGGCGGTTCTCATAAACCGCTGAACAACCCCTACACTTCCTGTTAGTGCATTGTTTTACCTGCCTTGACTGAAAATGAATGTCGATTCACTGGTGGTAAAGAGAGATGCCATGATTGATGCATGCTATGCTGACTTGCTAAGCAATCATCAACTTGCTGCAAATAAATATAGTATATGTACATGAGCTAGTAAGTTAAGGATATAGAGTCAGCTACATCACAACATCATAATATGACAACTTCTTACCACCGAATTACTAGTGAGTGAAGACAAACTAAGATAGAATCCGAAATGCAAAGCCAATATGGTAGCACAGTTAGTAGCAGAGTATGCTTTGATTGAGAGGCCGGGAGGGATTTGGCTGAATGATGTAGGACTTCCTGAATGACTGTATTCAGCATGGCTGCAATCCTTAATGAAACAGCAACTCTTGGTCGCAATAAAAAAAC
Source organism: Avena insularis (assembly GCA_023614405.1). NCBI lineage: Eukaryota > Viridiplantae > Streptophyta > Magnoliopsida > Poales > Poaceae > Avena > Avena insularis. The sequence continues at coordinate 302,421,090 of CM042691.1, forward strand.
TTACAATATAACCAAATTCTATAGAACCTGTGCTGATCCATGAAAAATATGAAGCAATGGAAATAAAGTTGAGGTTAGTTCAACATGCACTGCTTGGACCAAGCTGCCAACAAAACTCCCAGACCAAGATTCATTCACGATGATGATTAAAATAATTATGCTCATATTTTAGTTCAGTAGCATTTCAACTAACATCTTACGTGGTATATATATTTGGTCATCTGCTTTTAAACAAAATTATGCATAAGATGTTTCTAGATTTATAGATCGGTTTTGGAAGAAGCAAAATATTATGAGCAACAGTTTCGCGTTATTTCTTAACCTTCATGATGTCAAGTATACATTGAAAGGACTGACAGAAGCAGTACGATAAAATATTTTGAATCCTTTTCAAACTTATCTCTTCACAGAGAAATTCCGGTGGTTTGAACCATTATATTATCAGTTAATCATGTCGAGAGTTTCTCAAACTTAGAATAGCAGGCACTAGGATGTTTTTTCTTATGTAAGTTAGTGAAGCAACATTCGTCAACTTTTTTTCTGCAATAGTTTGTGTAATTTTTTCCATTGTATAATGATCGCCCCTCAGATCGTTTACTTTCTCAGTAATAGGTTCCCTCATTTTTAATCCATGTTGTTTTCCGATCAATCATGATATGAAACATCACCTATCCAAATTACAGTTAAATATGTTCAATGTATTTTGCTGGCCAACTCCCTGCTCAGTACTTTAAGTACTATAACCTAGGTTGTGTTAACTCTGGATGCAAATACCCATGTGCAGCAAAACTGGACAAGTGATAATATCAGGTGCTATGTAAATATAGCATCTTGCATATTGTTTTTCTATCCTAAACCTGCCCCTTTATTTATAATATCTGCATGGATGTGTTAAACTATTTTTTCTTCTAACATTATTGAAGTGAACATGTGTTCTAACTTGGGTTTCACATGATGACAAATGCAAACACAAACAAGTTCTGCACCGATCATGCCCAGACACAAACACGAGATATTAATTTGATGCAGAGACACATAGCGTCAAAGTGCAGAGATAGGATTTTGTGCACATGGGCACCCCTTCCTTCACTTTCAGATTTTTGAAAAAATTAAAACCTCAAACTTCCATGATTCAAAAAATTATGGCGTTAAATATATAGATGGATATATACAGGAGGAGTGTACGCAAAAAAATTCTCATTAAAAAACTTTATATTTTGAGAGATATAAGAAGACAAATTTCTGACAGTAAATAGTAGTAAAAATAGTACACCCTCCGATCCATAATAAGTCTCACTCATTTTATACTAAGCTAGTACAAACTTTATACTAAGTGAGTGACAATTATTATGGACCAGAGGAAGTATAAAATAGTATATTTTTTATCAGGAATTTGTCTTTTTTGTATTTCCCAAAATACAACGTATTTTTAATGGGACTTTTTTTTGCATATACTCCTGATGTATATATCTATCTATATATTTAATGGCATAATTTCTAGAGACATAGAAATATGACGTTTTAAAATTTTCAAAAATCTAAAAGTAAAGGGAGCACTAGCGCCCATGTGCCAAAGACACTTCCCGCACAATGCATACTTTTAATCAAAGGGTTACACGGAACCTAGATGCTTCCTATTGTACCTCCGTTGTTCCTATCTTTTTTTGTCTTTTAGTTCTAATGAGATAAGATAATTATCCGTATGGCCATATTAGGCAAAATGTTGTCTAGTGACTAGTGGCCAGCACATCACCACGCATATATCTCAAATCATGGTCTATCATGTCAATGATGAAATCAAAGGCCAATAGATATGCCTTTGCCAATAGTAATCATGTAGACTAATTGCAGGTGTTGGTGCTTCGGAACTATGTTCCTTTACACATCACCTTATAATCTTTAGGTTGGTTGTCTGCTATCTCATGATATAGCTATGAAAACTAATAGAAAAATAGCATTATTAGGAGGTCACTGATTGGTCCATCACTTTCTGAATTAAGCACTGTCAGGTTGGCATTAGCCTCATTCGGAAAGAGATCATGTAAGGTACACTTTATTGTTTGCAGCTTATGTCGGAGTTTGATACGTGCATACATCTTTGCCGTACCCTTGTCTTGTTTAGGACCGGCCCTCAGGAGGGACTGGCGGGGCAGCCGCCCCAGCCTAAAAATATTAGGGGCCCAGAAACTTATAAGCCTGGTATATATATAAAAAAGATTTTTTATTAGCCGTGTGGGCAACACTCGACTCTCAGTGGTCAGTCCCAGACATTGATCGATTCATCGATCGTCCCGTTCGCTTCCCGAGCCACGCACGAGCATTTCCTAATACGATTTCGCTAAAGAAAATCGGTAGTGGGTTGGGCCTGTTTAGAGCATGTAGCTTCGGGTGTTGTCAGACTATCGACACACGCATCCACTAAAAAAGTTATCGGCATACTCCCTCCGCAAATAAGTGTACTTCTAGTTTTGTCCTAAGTCAAAGTTAGTAAAGTTTGACCAACTTTATAGCAAAATATAACAACATTTATGACACTAAATTGGTACCAATAGAAATGTTTTCAAATTTAGTTTTAAAATATATTAATTTGATATAATATATGTTGCTATATTTATTTATAAAATTGGTTAAATTTGATAAAGTTTGACTTAGTTAAAAGCTAGAAGTATATTTATTTACGGACGAAGGGAGTACTGATCAGAGACATACGAGATGGGTTCTTTTGAACATATCAACGCATGTCTCTTTTCTTTATTTTTTTTATTTTTCTTACATAAGTTCCATTACGTATTTTCTTTCTGTTTCATTCTTTTTCATCATTTTTCATGTTTTTCTCTTTGGTATATTTATTTCACGCCTTTTCCTTTCAAGTTTATTTTTTTACCTTTTATCATGTTTAAATTGGATTTATTTATTTTACGACTTTGTTCCTCGTGTCTCAAAACATGTTTCTGCTTATTCTTAAAAAAATATCTCTTGTGATTCTTCTTCCATACTAAAATTATGTTTCAGCAGTAATCGTGATTGTTTTCTCATGTTTTAAAACTTTTCCCGCTTTAAATTCCATTGTAATTTTCTGATTTTGCTTCTAAAATGTTCGGAAGAAATTTTAAGGTAACATGTAAACATTTTTATTTCTATATGAATATTATAGTTGGAGTATATGTATAATATTAATTTTTCATCATCTCATATATGCAAAAAATTATAATAAGGGGCCCAAAATTTTAGTTTTGCCCCAGGCCCCTAAAATCTCAGGACCTGCCCTGGTCTTCCATCTCCTCTTCATTCCTTTTCACATGAGCCGACATAATTTCCTCATTCATTTGTTTGGAAGAGCTGGTCATGTCCACCATGTAGCTTTTCTGTTTTATCTATCATTTGTAGAAGATGTGTTCCTTTTGGCAACTTGACGTACCTTACAATCTATGGCTTGGTTGTCTTTTTTTTAGATCTATGAGAACTATAATAGTAGAAAAATAGCATTAGAGGTCACCAATTGGTGCATCAATTGCTCAATTAAGCATTGCCAGGTTGGTATTAACCTCTTTTGGACAGCTTACGTGGCAGCTTGATACGTGCATGTATCTTTTTTAGGGGGTACCATGCATGTATCGTTATCGTGCTTTGCCTTGCTCCATGTCCCTTTCTTTTTACACATGATTGAAAACATTTCCTGTTATTTTTCTTGTCAAGAGATGCCCATGCCCCAATATAGCTTTTGTGCTTCAGTTTTCATCTGCAGAAGCTTCGAGCCACCCGACTCGGCAATTGCAAATTTGCAAGATGGGAAAATATCTAGCTGCAACTATGTAAACTTTTTGGACGCATTGTTCAATCTGGTTTGGACGGACTTGAGGCATAATCTGGATAAATACCAATACTTATTACTGGATCGTCTCGGGTAACATAAATAATAAATAAATAGTGGTTAATGCATGCAAAGATTCAGAATTATCCTTGGTCATGTTACAGGATAATCGAGCGAGTGGCAACAACCAATACTTGTGACACTACCCCGCCCCCCCCTCCTCGCACTATAACCCCTATGTCGTCTCCCTGAGTGAGGCGACCGAGGGGTTCTTCCCCGAGCTCCTGCCGAGCCCCTCACGCCTCCCCAACCACCTCCCACCGCCGCCGGCGGACGCTGTCGGGCGTTGCTCGCGTGGTGCCGGCGGTGTCAGATCCTCCTCTCCCCGCGTGTGGTGCCTCTGTTGATGAGAGCTCGGCCACCATCGGTGTTACTTGGCCAATTGGCAGAGTTTCTCGGCGATCCTTGGGTGGATGAAATGTTGCGGTGCTGCCGTTTGAAGCGGGCGATGCAGCGGTGCGCGGGAAGTCGGCGACGCCCGCTTAGCCCGGGTCTGGGCCCCTTTGGCCCTCATCTAGGTTATGGTGGGCCGGCTGCGCTCTCTAGAGGTGGAGGTGGTGAGGCAGCGAGTACAGGGAGGTGGCGGTGCTGTCAGTCGGTGTGCTGCAGCGTGGCGGCAGGGGTTTTGCTGGCCTGATCTAGGCCCTACCGGGCTCAACTTAACAGGGCCTGGTATGCCGGACCTAGACTTTGTGGGGAGTCTTTACTATAGAGGAAGTGTGGAAAGCTATCAAAGGCATGCACATGGATAAATGCCTCGGGGCTAGATGGTTTCTCGGCCTGCTTCTTCGTGGCCTGCTAGAGCAAAGAGGACGTCATGGTGGCTTTTGACTCGTTGTCCCACCTTGACAATCATGGATTTGGACTAGTTAACAATGCCTTCATCATTTTACTCCCCAAAAATCCCGGCACAGATAAGGTGTGAGAATTCACACCGATTAGTCTGATGCACGACATCGCCAAGTGGGTACCCAAAGAGATAGAAAATAGGGTAGCCCTACTTTACCACAGCTGGTGGGTGTGCATTAGAGTACCTTTGTGTGAGGGCGTTCTCTCCATGAAAAGTTCATGATGGTCCAAGGAACCTCACACAAGCTCCACGGCTCATCGACCTTCACGATACTGCTCAAGTTGGACATCACCTAGGGATTTGATATATTGGTCTAGGCTTTCCTTTTGGAGGTTTGTGGAAGGCTACATTCGAAGAGCGCTTGCTAGCCTGCATATGTGATATGATCTCTACGGCCTCTACCCGCATCTTGAGGAATGAATTCAGTGCATTCCTATGGACAACAGGCTTGGATTACAACAAGGGGGTCCCCTCTCTCCCCATGATTGTTCATCTTAATAATGGAGGTCTTGCACCGGATTGAGATGGATACAAGCGACATGCTCCTAACTCGTCTAGCCGCATCAGGCCTTCGAGATCGCACCTCCATCTATGCGGATGACATGGTTACTTTTTTGAGGCCCTCATTGCCAGAATTTAGGGTGATCACTACGATCAAGGTGGACGCATTAGCGACATTGCCCCAAACCTTTTCCTAGCGGTTTCGAAGAGGACGATCATGAATCGTGGAGTGCAGGAGGGGTTGGCTGGTGGATGGCTTACTGACCTTTCCCCTAACCTGGGCGTGTTAGCGATCAGAGAGCTGCTTGACGTGGCGGACTGTCTAGTGCAAATCAATTTGATTGTTAGTGCGGAAGACGTCCTCAAGTGGAGTTGGAGGCCGAGTAACACCTATTATGCTCGATCTTGTTATAGAGCCATGTTTGGTGGCAGAGTAGCCATGGATGGCATTGTAGATCTAGCACTCTCGCGCTCTAGCGAGCTGCAAGGTCTCTCTCTGACTAGCAATCAGAAATAGATGCTAGACTGCTAATAGGCTCGGTCGGCATGGATTAGTGCACCCGGTGGCATGCTCGTTGTGTGACTAGATCAACGAGATGATAGAAAACCTCTTGATGGGATGTGTTCTTTCGCGAGAGGTGTGGCTCACTTTCCTTGGCTGGTAGGACAAGTTGTATTGGTTGCCACAACAAGATTCAAAGCTTGTGCGATGTTACAAGATAGACGTGGTGGCAGAGGTCGGGACTGAGATCTTTGGACAGGAATAGTGCTTATGTTCTGGAGCTTGTGGCAACATCTGAACAACGTTGTTTTTTAGGGAGCCACACCTCAAGAAGAATCCTACCAAACAAACAGAGGTGAGGAGCCTACAATTCTAAATTATGTTAGTTTGAACCTTAAACGCAGTAGTAACTTGTAATGATATTTCTCTCCTCGATCAAGCTCTCAACTATATTGAACTAATGATGGATTTACATACAAAATAAGAAATCATTATTACTTAAGTCTAGAAGGACATGCAATCGGAGTAAATAATAGCGCTAGAATGTTTCGAACCAAACTGATATCCACGGTCGTGGGATTGACGTCCAAAAGGGCATGCAGCAACGTCGCAACGGAACCCTTCTCTTCCGGGAGGAGGGACCCGCTGCGGGCCATGGCAAAAGATTCTAGACCGCGGACGGGTATCGCGCGTGGCGGCGTACCTCGCATCATCGGACGGTGAGCCGCGTGCGCCATGGACACGATGTCAGCGTACGAGGCATTCCCGGTGTGACACGCCTCCACACCTGTCGGGTGGTGGGGCCCATCGAGAGCCGACGTGGTGCCGTCAGCCCATGCTGGCCGCAGTTTCTTGCGGTCATAGGGCCCGCAAAGAGCCAACATGGCACCATGAGACGATGCCGGATGCGGTTTCTCGCGGTCATGGGGCCCTTCGAAAGTCAAAAGTAGCGTCGTGAGCCCATGCCGGTCGCCGTTTCTCGTGGCCGTGGGCCCTGCCGAGAGCTGACGTGGCGCGTGAGCCCATGCCGGCCACGGTTTCTCGCAATAATGGGGCCCGCTGACTGGTGACGTGGCGACGTGATCCCATGCCGGTCGTGGTTTCTTGCGGTCGTGGGGCCTGCCCAGAGCCGACGTGGCATGGTGATCCCATGACTGTTGTTAGAGTAGGACGTAGACGATGCGTGTTATCATGGGCATAGATCCCAGCTGGCGGCGTATACCGCGGACGTCTACGTGTTCTCGTGGCGAGATCATATAGTGTGTCCCGTTCATAGCTGGGCTGGCAGCATAGATCGTAGTCATCCAGGGGTTTTCATAGCTTGATCGTACTGTGGGAACCACTCATAGCCTAGCTGTTAGCATAGGTTGTAGGCGTACGTGGGTTCTCACGGCGGTATCATACAGCTTCACACCATGGCCAGCTCGGCTATGTATAAGATCCCTCTCGCGGTTTACTCTTCATGCAAAGCGCTAGATAGGTTCTCTCTTTTTCCACCTCCACCTCCATCTAGCCTGCTCCCCTCGCCATTCGCGTGCGATGGTTCGTTGAACACACCCGTCTAGATGCAGCTCCGTCTTCGGGCACGATAACCTCCTCACACGGTAAGCATCGCTTCTCCAGCTTTCAATGCCTTCGTGCTCATTTCATGTCCCCTTGGTTTTCCTATATGTAGGTTTTCTGACACTCATACTCTTTTTGTGTAGCCGAAGTTCGTCGTTGTTTCGTCTACGCCTCCAATAGTACGCTAAGTATGTTTTGTTTTTCTCCAAATTTTCCTATTTACTATTTGTTCTATCATTTAATCCGTTTTGGTTTTATTTTGCTTCACCTTCGTTGTTTACTGTTTTTCCACCAGTCCTATTCGGAAGCGCCGGTCCAAGACACTAGCCGTGCCGGTATGCTGATTTGTCGTATTTTTCTTTTGTTTCCATGCTATCTTTTGTTGATTTAGTTACTTTACAAGTTTTTCTTGCTTTCTAGGACCTGCTCGATAATGTTCGCCGGCCCACCTTCTGCTCTTCCGGTGGCTTCCAATGGACGGTAATACGTCTAACGATTTGATAAAGAACGGTAGGGCACATATCGTACGCGAGAGCAATGGTACGTGACCTTTCTTCTTAGGATTAGTTACTTTGTGTGTTGTCAGACGTCTCCTTTTGCTTTATGATTTCTACTCTTCATTTGTTCTTCTTCTTATGTAGGATCCCTTTTCGTCTTATCGGACTTTGAAAAAGTATGCGAGAGTGCTTGTACGTGACCTTTCTTTTCCAAACTTTTCTTATATTCACTTTCTAGCACATTTTTTCTTTTTTATAGACTTGCATGAGATTGCTTGGTTATGTGGTATACGCCTCCCGTATTGTTCTCATACTAACGAGTTCGAGTTATCGAAGTCTGCGAAACCTCAGTGGACTAGGGCATGAAGACTTTGGGACTTTTGGTACGTCCCTTTTCTTTCGCATGTTTTTTCCCGTTCGTGTTCTGACATCTTCGTAAATTTTTTACAGTGACGGAGGTTTGTGTCCGCGCAGATGGCACCAAAGAGTTCGTGCTTCCTGAGTCTGCGAAACAACACTTGGGTCTTAAGACTGAATACAGTAGGAATTATGGTATGTGACTCTTCTTCTGGACTCTTTTTTAGGCATCCTTTGATTCATAGGATTGTGAAAGGATTTTTGTAGGAATAGAATCCTATGAAAATTTTCCTACAGTGGTTGTTTGATTCAAAGGATCATATCCTATAGGAAAAAATCCCATAGGAATCTGGTAGTGTAAAATCCATAGGAAAAAAACATGAGGTTGGAGCTCATGGAAAATTCCTTTACCACAATCAAAGACAATTGTTCTTACCATAGGATTCAACTAGTCATGACTTCCCAATCCTTTGAGTTTCCTATTCCTACACTTTTCTTATCCCATGAATCAAAGGAGCCCTTACTGTTCGCTTTCTGACGTCTTCGTCAATTTTTTACTGCCCCAATTGGCGTTCTTGGATGGACTCAAAGACACCAATCAGCAAGTCTAATAATGACGTCACGTCGGACGATGGTATGTCGCTCAGTTTCCCCTCTTTCCTTTTATAGATTTTTCGCACATTCGCTTCCTGACTTCTTTCGTTGGTTCGCTGCTGCAAGATGATACACGTATGCCATAAGTATAGGAAGTGTCACAACTTCTTTCATTGGCTCGTTGTTTGTTGACCATACCTGTACAACATAGGTCAAGGAAGTGTGACAAGCGAACTCTCTTGCTATCACTGTTGCGGAGGTAACCCCGGATAGGGTAAGGACGGAGAAAGACGAAAGGATGTTCCCCATCTAGTTTCCGAGTTATAGTCTGAGTCGGCCAAATCTTATAGAGGTCGGCCGAGATAGGGAAGGACATGACCTCAATAGTAATGGCAAGGCATTACCCGACCGAGATATTGCATAAGTCGGCCGGGTTAGCCCGAGTAATCTTAATGCAGGTGAAGGACAAGCCGAGTTACGCGAGGAAGGGCCGGATGATACGAAGCTTGCAGGAGAAGGAGAAGTCTAAAGTCAAACTCTAGCCGCAGGCTAGAGAGAATCTGAGCAGAGCCAAGCACAAGAGACAAATGTGCAGAACGACAGAGGGGCAGAAGGAGGTCACGGAGGTGACAGTACTGGAGCCCGAGGCACGCAGGAGGGGCCCTCTGGAACCTTGTCGTCATTAGAAGGGCGACAGGGAAAGGAGGGCGCCGAACTACTATATTGGGACAAGCATATTCCTCGAATATGCTTGCCACGTCAGCCCTAAAGGAACCCAAGGCTCTCCTTTATAAGGGGAGGCTTGGACCCTGAGGAGGGCATCGGCTCATTTAGTACCGTTAGGCTGGTAAAGTTCTCTTTTTCTCCTTGTATACAGCTCAAGGAGCACTTGTAGCCCAAGGAAGGAGAAATAAAGATCTTTGCCTTTGCCTTCTGTGTGTAGAATCAACTGCATCTTCCCTCCCCGGATCCCTCTGGCATCCATTGGCCCCAAAATTAGCCTACCCATGGCATCTTCCGTGCCACCACCACGACAGTTGGCGCCCACCGTGGGGCCAGCAGTGGTGCTAGCTGAAGTCATGATCCGGACGAGAAACTTCATCAACATCGGGCGCATTGTTTCTGGCTTGGTCCGGAGATTTGATCTCTGTGACTACGTCAGCGACAATGCAGGCAACAGAACCCTGCCAGCCGTTAACGGTGTCTTCATCAGCTTGGGCAGGCACCAGGTCTACGTCGGCGTCGACATCTCCGGCATTTATCCTCACCAGGTTGTTGTTGCAGGAGAGCCACCCCTTAGCGTTGTGAAGCTCTGTTGTTTGTTCCCACCAAGTGCCATGCTTTGAGCCATGGTGATGTCAGATGCGGAGAATGTCAGGAAAAAAGCGGAAATTTGAGGGTAGCGATGGTGATTTTTGTTCTTGTGGCGACGGAGATCTGGCTGCGTGATTTTGGACTCGTTGCAGCGACTGCTGGTGCGGGAAGACAACACATGGGAGTTTCCAGTCTTATCTTGCAGGGTGAAAATCCAAGGTCTGGCCTTAGCTGGTTGTGCCTGGAAATGACCTTGTTAAAGGCATTGTTTTGTGAGTAAGGACTTTCTCCAGGGTGAAAACCTATGATCTTTGGTCGGGAAACGACGGTGCTTGGACACTGTTTCCATCTTGAAGGCGTTGTTATTGGAGTGGAGGACTACTGATGTTGTTCTGATGGTGTCACTGTCGTTTCTTTGAGGATTAGTTCTCTATAGCGGGACTTTTCTTTTTTGTAATTTCTCTTTCTTTTTTCTGAGACGTGTGCATCCGTAGAGCCGCTAGGGCATGCGTTGTTGCAGAGGCTGGGTGTAATTGATGTCCTTGTGATATTAATATATACTCTTTTCAAAAAAATGTGTTACTTCGTGTAACCTGATTTTCAATTAATGAAATATGGGGTTGCTCTAAAAAAATCAAACCCAAATTTTTTTTATCATGTTAGCAGGGTACGAGGTGAAAAGCAGAGATACGTTCCCTTTGCAGTGACAAACTAGATTCTTAAATTATTGGACTAACAAATTCAATCAGAAAAAACAATGGTACGGTGCGTGGTAACATGTAAACATAGTACAATGAGTACAATTAGTGATATTCACATATTAAATTATCAACCTGTCTTTTTCTTCAAACGAAAATATTACTGTACTGTTTTTGGCTGGGTCTATGTGTGTTGTGTGTGTGCTACTGACGGCGTACCGGCGTCTGGTGAACTTAATCGAGACAAGTATTGTGGAAGACAGCATCGTACACAACGACAAGACCATCCAAAACGTCGTAACGGGGCAAGTCTTCTTTGAACGACAAGCATTCGTCGTAATCGAGACAAGCATCGTACACAACGACACGTATTCTTTGAACGTGGAAACGGCACAAGTGATGTGCAATTGATTCAGCAAAGAAAAACAGGGCGCTAAGCATCGTGCTTACTCAAACAATAATGGTCACAACTGGAGTAATCCATTATGGTCGAATAAAATAGACTGGTCGATCTGCTTCATGGTCCTGGGCTCCTGGCCTTGGAGATCTGAAACACAATTCCATAGTTGCAAAGGACAACGGATATGTGGTTTTGTTTAATTAAGTTCTTTCGTGTTTTACCCGCAAAAAAAAGTTCTTTCGTGTTTGTTCTGTAGTTGCTGGAAGAAATGCACTCATGGATGAGGGGGATTTCACTTTAAGGGTCTCATGTTTTGTAGCCCGCACTCTAGCGGACGGAGTTGATGTAATTAGACCAGTTCGCAAACTTGTCCGAGGGGGATCATTTCGAGCCAAACTCATCTCATAGTCGCCGAATTCAAATTGGCCATGAAGTGCCCCGTTAAGGAGATGGTTGGATCCTGACTGTCCGTACATGTCAACAAGACACGTGGCAAATCGATCAAAACAATAGGACCTATGCGGTGTCCAAGTTCACAAATTCACTCGCTCCCATTTGCACGTACCCTAACCTGGTGGCGGCAAAATCCTCCACCCAGCTCGCGTCCATCCGTAGATGTATGGCTTACCCGAAGGAGAGTGAACTTAGGTCCTTCTGAATTTTTCTGAACTTTCTGAATTTTTGTACCCACTTTAACTCTACACATTTCTGCACACCCTCTATATTTCAGCTCCGCGGTTGCTGTTTTCTTAATAAAATTTTACTTCAGGTGGGGGTTTTCCCCACCGTTGTGCCGTCAAAAAGAATATAACCATAGATTGGTATTGTCTATCTATCACTATGTTGCCGTCCTCTCTTTTTCCAGCTATGCATGGTTTCCATAATTAATTATGCGGTCCTAATAGGTACTAGCTTCCATCTCTACTTTCTTAAGAAAACATCACTCTAAATATAGTAGTGACCCGGTGGCAGTAGTGCTAGCAGTACAATCCAAAATCAAGGTATCGTACACCAACTTCTATTTCACGAAGGGAAAGGGTTCCAACTCCATTTCGTGAAAAGAAGAGTTGAAACACCAAGCAAGCCAATCAACGAAATCCAAGATCTAACTTTACCCTACTTTGATGCCAAACCCATTCATTTCAAGACGAGCATAACTGGCATCGCATCGCTCTACTCTTCTATACGAGCTAGCTAGTCGACAATGCACTTAGCTACTGCATCCTTACTATTTACTCTGTTTCTATAGGAAATTGTACAATGAGAGCCTCAGGGTTGGTTCGACATGACCCAATACAATTATGCAACTATTAGGATTTATACCATAGCAAAGATGTCCCCTGAGTATGGATCCTTAGTTATAAATAAACCATGCACAAGCACACTATCTATTTGTATAGACACATCCACTCTTTGATGTGTGTATGTTGTTTGGAAAAAATCACTGTAACTGATACACATGGAACAAGTGTTAGAGGAGGTGTACCGAGATAGATGGATGCATGTGGTGCACGTAGAATGTCAATTGATTTCATTAGGAATTGTAGACATTAGGAAAGATCTAGCAAGTAAAATTTCAGCCGACCGTAGTAACTTGTCTGCATTGATGTAATTCGGCGAATGCTTGTGTAGTCACGCTTTTGTGCTATGTACTGTTGGAACCTGTTGCCACGCGGACGAGGCATTGGGTCTTGCTCCTTGCTACAAACCTAATGTCAAGGCCAACACGCATTGAACGGTGATGTAGTGAAGAACAAGAACTCCTCATGAAACGGAGTTGTCATGGTGCGACAAACCAAGAGGGAGAGAAGACAAGTGGCACGATTTAGCGGGCCTGGTTGACCCATTTGATCCAACGGCCAGGGATATGGCATGAAGCGCACTCTCATGCATGGGTGGATCCACCCAAATTAACCCGGCGACCACGACCGAACCAGATTAAAGCACTCTACGCCATATATAGATTCGTTATCTTATTTTATCTTTGGAGGCATGCACTAATTGCATCATTATGCGGTCCTAATCGGTAGCTAGATCGATTTATAAAGTTGTTAAGAACTATATACACGAAAACGTAGGAAGCTCCAACATAGTGTCTGGGGTATATGCAGAAATTTTAAATGGGGATCTCAGCTAAGTTAGGAGTGCAGTGCAAAACCAAGATAATCTAGTACTGGTAGCTTTAATTCTCACAGAGAAATAGGTTTCAACATTTTTAAAGAAGATGAGCTGAGACACCAGATCAGCCAATCCATAGGATCCAAGATCCATTCTCATAGAATCTGAATAAACATCGTGCTTACTGAAACAGTGGTCACACTTGCATTTTTTTGGAGCAACCGACAGGAGAACTACCTATCCTATTAGAAGAGGAAAAACAAAGTCCAGTGTATAGTAAGTCATTTTTATATTAGGGTGGAAAATGCCAAAAACAATAAAAGCAAACTTTGCAGTATTCTATTATCTTATCATCAGAAAAACAAATTAATTGATCCCTGTTTGATGTACCTGCTCTTGGATACATCGATTGAACAACAATTCGATACATGCAGTAGCCAGCAGATACAAACACTATTGTTTGAATTAAGTTCTTTCGTGTTTATTCTGTTGGCATTTGAAGAGCACACTCATGTGTCCACAGGACTTGACGAGATTAAAGTACTCTATACTATATATTGGTGTTGTCTATCACTCTATTTGTGGTGTTCTCCTTTTCCAGCTATGCATCGATTTTCATGATTAATTGTGCGGTCCTAATAGGTACTAGCTTCCATCTCTACTTTCTTAAGAAATCATCACTTAAATATAGTACTGGCCCGGTGGCATACATATCGAAAAATCATGGATGGGGGCCCTAAGTGTAGTGCTATCAGTACAATCCAAAATGAAGGTATCATACACAAACTTTTATTTCACGAAGGGAAAGGGTTCCAACTCCATTTCGTGAAAAGGAGAGTTGAAACACCAAGCAGTCCAATCAATGAAATCCAAGATCTAACAACATAAATCTGGTGCCAAATCCATGCATTTCAAGACGAGCATAACTGGCATCACATAACTCTACTCTTTTATAAGAGTTAGCTAGTCGGCAATGCACTAGCTACTGAATCCTTCTATTTACTCAGTTTTTTTTAGGAAATCGTACTATGAGAATCTCAAGATTGGTTAGACATGACCCACTACATCTTATGCAACCACTAGCATTTAGACCACATCAAATATGTCCCTTGAGTATGGACCCTTCATTATAAATATACCATGCACAAGCATACTATCTATTTGTATAGACACATCCACTCTATGATGTATTTTTTTTTTGAAAAGAAATAGTGGAATTGATACGGATGGCACAAGTGTTAGAGGGGTTGTACCGATATGGATGGATGCATGTGGTGCACGTAGAATGTCAATTGATTTCATTAGGAGTTGTAGACATTGGGAAAGATCTAGAGAGTGGTAATGGTGCCTGGTGTAGTTGCTTGTCTGCATGGTTATAATTCAGCTTAACGTGTAACCATGCTGTGGTGCACTGACGCTCTTGGTTTTGCTGAGACGAGGCGTTGGTGTAGCTCCTTGTCATGAACCAGAAGTCAAGGCCAACACATAGAGAATAACAACTCCTAAAGACAACACCTGAAAAAGTTGATATTGTGTGACGAACCAAGGAGAGAAGACAGATGAGACAATTCAGCAGTCTTGACTGGACACTTGATCCTACGACCAAGGACGTGAAGCGTACTCATGCATTAGTGGATCCATCCAAATTAATATGGCGACCACGACTTGACGACATTAGCGCCCGTTCATTTACACCAATCCTGGCGGAGTTAGCCTGGATTTCGGTCCGACTCTAGCTAGCCAACCCAGCCATTCAACTTTTCCAACCCAGTAATTACGTCGTCCTCATTTAAGCCTTGGTTAGAATTTGTACCAACCCATCTCAGCTCAATTTCCTCTCGGTGGGCCTAGAAAAAATTACATGTCACCTGACGTCCGGATTATTTCCATGTGATGCCAGGTTTCTAGGATAAAGGAATGAAGATTAAGTCAAAGGACTGGGTGGAGCTTAGGATCAACCAGATCTATAAATCCATGAGGTCCTAGATTGGAAGCATCTTCCATGCATGGTTTGGTTCCAGCAGCAACCGAACGGGGCCTTAAAGAACTCTGTGCCATATATAGATTGACGTTCTCTCGTTTTCTCTCTGGAGCTATGGATGGATCGCATCATTATGCAGTCCTAATAGGTATCTAGATCGACTTATAAACTTGTTAAGAAATGTATACATGAAAACGTAGGAAGCTCCAATATAGTTTCTAGACAGAAATTGTAAATGAGGACCCTACCAAAGTTAGGAGTGCAGTGCAAAACCAATGTACTTCTACATTACTGGTAGCTTTTATTCTCACGGAGAAATAGGTTCCAACTCTTTTTCGTGCGAAGATGAGCTGAGACACCAGACCAGCTAATCCATAGGATCCAAGTTCCAGTCTCATAGAATCTGATGCCGAATCAATACATTTCAAGATGAGCATAACTAGAATCACATTAGCTAGTACTGCTACTAGGCACTAGCTACTTGTGTGCCATTGTGTGTGTCCTTTCGATGGAACCAACAAACTCCACGCATCATCACCCACCTCCGTGCGTGCCTGCCCATGGAGAGGAAAGTAAGCTTCAACAATCTTGTTTACCAACTGGCACCGAATGTTTTATCTAAGCCATTGACCTATGCATAAATAGATATGTGAATTTATGATGATTGTCATTCTTCTGCTAGGCAGCGTAGTGCCAACGTATTTATGTTTTTTCTCGGCATGGTTATTATTCACTTTTGGCCTTAGTGCTTGCTAGTGTGGAATACTTTGAAAAGGAATCACGGCTTTTGATAAATGACATCAACAAAACTTCTCGCAATATTTTTGTACCACAATGACATGTTCCAAAGTTTTTATAATGAGATCTTACATGTGATCCACCACCATTACTGAATTGACATGGTGTTGCCCTCGAGAAACACACGTTATGGAGTTGCTTTGGCAGCACTTTAACCTTTAACCTGTTTCAACCTTAAAATCTGGTGCTTCAAATGTAGAAACGTATTTGGCTTGCTTTGTTGACTAGTAAGAGCATCCTGACTCATCCATACTTTGTTATCTGATTATTGTAATCGACATAAGCACATATTTCACTCACACGGATGCTAGTGTACCTTTTCATTCATGTGGTTGTGATATTTGGCACAAGATCACTATTTTTCAAGGATTCTTGTTTTGCCACTTCATAGAGGGTCTTAGGAGCACTTACAACATTTCTATCTTGTGAGAGTTAATGATTGCACCTATATTTTCCACCTTGTACAATATTTTATAATTCATTTTTTTATCCTATAGACTACTAACCTATCTACTATCACACACTCATGCAATGCTTGCAGTTTATTGTTTCCCAATGGATTCCTCTTATGACATATTTGTTTATGGTAGTGTAAAACTGTTCATCTTACGCCGAATGTGTAACTAGTTCGCAAAACAAACGAAAGATAAGAGATTGTTCTAAATACTTTCATTACATGTTTTATTTCTTCTGCATGGGCGGTTCTCATAAACCGCTGAACAACCCCTACACTTCCTGTTAGTGCATTGTTTTACCTGCCCACTGCACTGAAAATGAATGTCGTATCTACTGGTGGTAAAGAGAGATGCCATGATTGATGCATGCTATGCTGACTTGCTAAGCAATCATCAACTTGCTGCAAATAAATATAGTATATGTACATGAGCTAGTAAGTTAAGGATATAGAGTCAGCTACATCACAACATCATAATATGACAACTTCTTACCACCGAATTACTAGTGAGTGAAGACAAACTAAGATAGAATCCGAAATGCAAAGCCAATATGGTAGCACAGTTAGTAGCAGAGTATGCTTCGATTGAGAGGCCGGGAGGGATTTGGCTGAATGATGTAGGACTTCCTGAATGACTGTATTCAGCATGGCTGCAATCCTTAATGAAACAGCAACTCTTGGTCGCAATAAAAAAACTTACAATATAACCAAATTCTATAGAACCTGTGCTGATCCATGAAAAATATGAAGCAATGGAAATAAAGTTGAGGTTAGTTCAACATGCACTGCTTGGACCAAGCTGCCAACAGAACTCCCAGACCAAGATTCATTCACGATGATGATTAAAATAATTATGCTCATATTTTAGTTCAGTAGCATTTCAACTAACATCTTACGTGGTATATATATTTGGTCATCTGCTTTTAAACAAAATTATGCATAAGATGTTTCTAGATTTATAGATCGGTTTTGGAAGAAGCAAAATATTATGAGCAACAGTTTCGCGTTATTTCTTAACCTTCATGATGTCAAGTATACATTGAAAGGACTGACAGAAGCAGTACGATAAAATATTTTGAATCCTTTTCAAACTTATCTCTTCACAGAGAAATTCCGGTGGTTTGAACCATTATATTATCAGTTAATCATGTCGAGAGTTTCTCAAACTTAGAATAGCAGGCACTAGGATGTTTTTTCTTATGTAAGTTAGTGAAGCAACATTCGTCAACTTTTTTTCTGCAATAGTTTGTGTAATTTTTTCCATTGTATAATGATCGCCCCTCAGATCGTTTACTTTCTCAGTAATAGGTTCCCTCATTTTTAATCCATGTTGTTTTCCGATCAATCATGATATGAAACATCACCTATCCAAATTACAGTTAAATATGTTCAATGTATTTTGCTGGCCAACTCCCTGCTCAGTACTTTAAGTACTATAACCTAGGTTGTGTTAACTCTGGATGCAAATACCCATGTGCAGCAAAACTGGACAAGTGATAATAATCAGGTGCTATGTAAATATAGCATCTTGCATATTGTTTTTCTATCCTAAACCTGCCCCTTTATTTATAATATCTGCATGGATGTGTTAAACTATTTTTTCTTCTAACATTATTGAAGTGAACATGTGTTCTAACTTGGGTTTCACATGATGACAAATGCAAACACAAACAAGTTCTGCACCGGTCATGCCCAGACACAAACACGAGATATTAATTTGATGCAGAGACACATAGCGTCAAAGTGCAGAGATAGGATTTTGTGCACATGGGCACCCCTTCCTTCACTTTCAGATTTTTGAAAAAATTAAAACCTCAAACTTCCATGATTCAAAAAATTATGGCGTTAAATATATAGATGGATATATACAGGAGGAGTGTACGCAAAAAAATTCTCATTAAAAAACTTTATATTTTGAGAGATATAAGAAGACAAATTTCTAACAGTAAATAGTAGTAAAAATAGTACACCCTCCGATCCATAATAAGTCTCACTCATTTTATACTAAGCTAGTACAAACTTTATACTAAGTGAGTGACAATTATTATGGACCAGAGGAAGTATAAAATAGTATATTTTTTATCAGGAATTTGTCTTTTTTGTATTTCCCAAAATACAACGTATTTTTAATGGGACTTTTTTTTGCATATACTCCTGATGTATATATCTATCTATATATTTAATGGCATAATTTCTAGAGACATAGAAATATGAGGTTTTAAAATTTTCAAAAATCTAAAAGTAAAGGGAGCACTAGCGCCCATGTGCCAAAGACACTTCCCGCACAATGCATACTTTTAATCAAAGGGTTACACGGAACCTAGATGCTTCCTATTGTACCTCCGTTGTTCCTATCTTTTTTTTGTCTTTTAGTTCTAATGAGATAAGATAATTATCTGTATGGCCATATTAGGCAAAATGTTGTCTAGTGACTAGTGGCCAGCACATCACCACGCATATATCTCAAATCATGGTCTATCATGTCAATGATGAAATCAAAGGCCAATAGATATGCCTTTGCCAATAGTAATCATGTAGACTAATTGCAGGTGTTGGTGCTTCGGAACTATGTTCCTTTACACATCACCTTATAATCTTTAGGTTGGTTGTCTGCTATCTCATGATATAGCTATGAAAACTAATAGAAAAATAGCATTATTAGGAAGTCACTGATTGGTCCATCACTTTCTGAATTAAGCACTGTCAGGTTGGCATTAGCCTCATTCGGAAAGAGATCATGTAAGGTACACTTTATTGTTTGCAGCTTATGTCGGAGTTTGATACGTGCATACATCTTTGCCGTACCCTTGTCTTGTTTAGGACCGGCCCTCAGGAGGGACTGGCGGGGCAGCCGCCCCAGCCCAAAAATATTAGGGGCCCAGAAACTTATAAGCCTGGTATATATATAAAAAAGATTTTTTATTAGCCCTGTGGGCAACACTCGACTCTCAGTGGTCAGTCCCAGACATTGATCGATTCATCGATCGTCCCGTTCGCTTCCCGAGCCACGCACGAGCATTTCCTAATACGATTTCGCTAAAGAAAATCGGTAGTGGGTTGGGCCTGTTTAGAGCATGTAGCTTCGGGTGTTGTCAGACTATCGATCCACGCATCCACTAAAAAAGTTATCGGCATACTCCCTCCGCAAATAAGTGTACTTCTAGTTTTGTCCTAAGTCAAAGTTAGTAAAGTTTGACCAACTTTATAGCAAAATATAACAACATTTATGACACTAAATTGGTACCAATAGAAATGTTTTCAAATTTAGTTTTAAAATATATTAATTTGATATAATATATGTTGCTATATTTATTTATAAAATTGGTCAAATTTGATAAAGTTTGACTTAGTTAAAAGCTAGAAGTATATTTATTTACGGACGAAGGGAGTACTGATCAGAGACATACGAGATGGGTTCTTTTGAACATATCAACGCATGTCTCTTTTCTTTATTTTTTTTATTTTTCTTACATAAGTTCCATTACGTATTTTCTTTCTGTTTCATTCTCTTTCATCATTTTTCATGTTTTTCTCTTTGGTATATTTATTTCACGCCTTTTCCTTTCAAGTTTATTTTTTTACCTTTTATCATGTTTAAATTGGATTTATTTATTTTACGACTTTGTTCCTCGTGTCTCAAAACATGTTTCTGCTTATTCTTAAAGAAATATCTCTTGTGATTCTTCTTCCATACTAAAATTATGTTTCAGCAGTAATCGTGATTGTTTTCTCATGTTTTAAAACTTTTTCCCGTTTAAATTCCATTGTAATTTTCTGATTTTGCTTCTAAAAATGTTCGGAAGAAATTTTAAGGTAACATGTAAACATTTTTATTTCTATATGAATATTATAGTTGGAGTATATGTATAATATTAATTTTTCATCATCTCATATATGCAAAAAAATTATAATAAGGGGCCCAAAATTTTAGTTTTGCCCCAGGCCCCTAAAATCTCAGGACCTGCCCTGGTCTTCCATCTCCTCTTCATTCCTTTTCACATGAGCCGACATAATTTCCTCATTCATTTGTTTGGAAGAGCTGGTCATGTCCACCATGTAGCTTTTCTGTTTTATCTATCATTTGTAGAAGATGTGTTCCTTTTGGCAACTTGACGTACCTTACAATCTATGGCTTGGTTGTCTTTTTTTTAGATCTATGAGAACTATAATAGTAGAAAAATAGCATTAGAGGTCACCAATTGGTGCATCAATTGCTCAATTAAGCATTGCCAGGTTGGTATTAACCTCTTTTGGACAGCTTACGTGGCAGCTTGATACGTGCATGTATCTTTTTTAGGGGGTACCATGCATGTATCGTTATCGTGCTTTGCCTTGCTCCATGTCCCTTTCTTTTTACACATGATTGAAAACATTTCCTGTTATTTTTCTTGTCAAGAGATGCCCATGCCCCAATATAGCTTTTGTGCTTCAGTTTTCATCTGCAGAAGCTTCGAGCCACCCGACTCGGCAATTGCAAATTTGCAAGATGGGAAAATATCTAGCTGCAACTATGTAAACTTTTTGGACGCATTGTTCAATCTGGTTTGGACGGACTTGAGGCATAATCTGGATAAATACCAATACTTATTACTGGATCGTCTCGGGTAACATAAATAATAAATAAATAGTGGTTAATGCATGCAAAGATTCAGAATTATCCTTGGTCATGTTACAGGATAATCGAGCGAGTGGCAACAACCAATACTTGTGACACTACCCCGCCCCCCCCTCCTCGCACTATAACCCCTATGTCGTCTCCCTGAGTGAGGCGACCGAGGGGTTCTTCCCCGAGCTCCTGCCGAGCCCCTCACGCCTCCCCAACCACCTCCCACCGCCGCCGGCGGACGCTGTCGGGCGTTGCTCGCGTGGTGCCGGCGGTGTCAGATCCTCCTCTCCCCGCGTGTGGTGCCTCTGTTGATGAGAGCTCGGCCACCATCGGTGTTACTTGGCCAATTGGCAGAGTTTCTCGGCGATCCTTGGGTGGATGAAATGTTGCGGTGCTGCCGTTTGAAGCGGGCGATGCAGCGGTGCGCGGGAAGTCGGCGACGCCCGCTTAGCCCGGGTCTGGGCCCCTTTGGCCCTCATCTAGGTTATGGTGGGCCGGCTGCGCTCTCTAGAGGTGGAGGTGGTGAGGCAGCGAGTACAGGGAGGTGGCGGTGCTGTCAGTCGGTGTGCTGCAGCGTGGCGGCAGGGGTTTTGCTGGCCTGATCTAGGCCCTACCGGGCTCAACTTAACAGGGCCTGGTATGCCGGACCTAGACTTTGTGGGGAGTCTTTACTATAGAGGAAGTGTGGAAAGCTATCAAAGGCATGCACATGGATAAATGCCTCGGGGCTAGATGGTTTCTCGGCCTGCTTCTTCGTGGCCTGCTAGAGCAAAGAGGACGTCATGGTGGCTTTTGACTCGTTGTCCCACCTTGACAATCATGGATTTGGACCAGTTAACAATGCCTTCATCATTTTACTCCCCAAAAATCCCGGCACAGATAAGGTGTGAGAATTCACACCGATTAGTCTGATGCACGACATCGCCAAGTGGGTACCCAAAGAGATAGAAAATAGGGTAGCCCTACTTTACCACAGCTGGTGGGTGTGCATTAGAGTACCTTTGTGTGAGGGCGTTCTCTCCATGAAAAGTTCATGATGGTCCAAGGAACCTCACACAAGCTCCACGGCTCATCGACCTTCACGATACTGCTCAAGTTGGACATCACCTAGGGATTTGATATATTGGTCTAGGCTTTCCTTTTGGAGGTTTGTGGAAGGCTACCTTCGAAGAGCGCTTGCTAGCCTGCATATGTGATATGATCTCTACGGCCTCTACCCGCATCTTGAGGAATGAATTCCCAGGCATTCCTATGGCCAACAGGCTTGGATTACAACAAGGGGGTCCCCTCTCTCCCCACGATTGTTCATCTTAATAATGGAGGTCTTGCACCGGATTGAGATGGATACAAGCGACATGCTCCTAACTCGTCTAGCCGCATCAGGCCTTCGAGATCGCACCTCCATCTATGCGGATGACATGGTTACTTTTTTGAGGCCCTCATTGCCAGAATTTAGGGTGATCACTACGATCAAGGTGGACGCATTAGCGACATTGCCCCAAACCTTTTCCTAGCGGTTTCGAAGAGGACGATCATGAATCGCGGAGTGCAGGAGGGGTTGGCTGGTGGATGGCTTACTGACCTTTCCCCTAACCTGGGCGTGTTAGCGATCAGAGAGCTGCTTGACGTGGCGGACTGTCTAGTGCAAATCAATTTGATTGTTAGTGCGGAAGACGTCCTCAAGTGGAGTTGGAGGCCGAGTAACACCTATTATGCTCGATCTTGTTATAGAGCCATGTTTGGTGGCAGAGTAGCCATGGATGGCATTGTAGATCTAGCACTCTCGCGCTCTAGCGAGCTGCAAGGTCTCTCTCTGACTAGCGATCAGAAATAGATGCTAGACTGCTAATAGGCTCGGTCGGCATGGATTAGTGCACCCGGTGGCATGCTCGTTGTGTGACTAGATCAACGAGATGATAGAAAACCTCTTGATGGGATGTGTTCTTTCGCGAGAGGTGTGGCTCACTTTCCTTGGCTGGTAGGACAAGTTGTATTGGTTGCCACAACAAGATTCAAAGCTTGTGCGATGTTACAAGATAGACGTGGTGGCAGAGGTCGGGACTGAGATCTTTGGACAGGAATAGTGCTTATGTTCTGGAGCTTGTGGCAACATCTGAACAACGTTGTTTTTTAGGGAGCCACACCTCAAGAAGAATCCTACCAAACAAACAGAGGTGAGGAGCCTACAATTCTAAATTATGTTAGTTTGAACCTTAAACGCAGTAGTAACTTGTAATGATATTTCTCTCCTCGATCAAGCTCTCAACTATATTGAACTAATGATGGATTTACATACAAAATAAGAAATCATTATTACTGAAGTCTAGAAGAACATGCAATCGGAGTAAATAATAGCGCTAGAATGTTTCGAACCAAACTGATATCCACGGTCGTGGGATTGACGTCCAAAAGGGCATGCAGCAACGTCGCAACGGAACCCTTCTCTTCCGGGAGGAGGGACCCGCTGCGGGCCATGGCAAAAGATTCTAGACCGCGGACGGGTATCGCGTGGCGGCGTACCTCGCATCATCGAACGGTGAGCCGCGTGCGCCATGGACACGATGTCAGCGTACGAGGCATTCCCGGTGTGACACGCCTCCACACCTGTCGGGTGGTGGGGCCCATCGAGAGCCGACGTGGTGCCGTCAGCCCATGCTGGCCGCAGTTTCTTGCGGTCATAGGGCCCGCAAAGAGCCAACATGGCACCATGAGACGATGCCGGATGCGGTTTCTCGCGGTCATGGGGCCCTTCGAAAGTCAAAAGTAGCGTCGTGAGCCCATGCCGGTCGCTGCTTTCGGGTGGCCCTGCCGAGAGCTGACGTGGCGCGTGAGCCCATGCCGGCCACGGTTTCTCGCAATAATGGGGCCCGCTGACTGGTGACGTGGCGACGTGATCCCATGCCGGTCGTGGTTTCTTGCGGTCGTGGGGCCTGCCCAGAGCCGACGTGGCATGGTGATCCCATGACTGTTGTTAGAGTAGGACGTAGACGATGCGTGTTATCATGGGCATAGATCCCAGCTGGCGGCGTATACCGCGGACGTCTACGTGTTCTCGTGGCGAGATCATATAGTGTGTCCCGTTCATAGCTGGGCTGGCAGCATAGATCGTAGTCATCCAGGGGTTTTCATAGCTTGATCGTACTGTGGGAACCACTCATAGCCTAGCTGTTAGCATAGGTTGTAGGCGTACGTGGGTTCTCACGGCGGTATCATACAGCTTCACACCATGGCCAGCTCGGCTATGTATAAGATCCCTCTCGCGGTTTACTCTTCATGCAAAGCGCTAGATAGGTTCTCTCTTTTTCCACCTCCACCTCCATCTAGCCTGCTCCCCTCGCCATTCGCGTGCGATGGTTCGTTGAACACACCCGTCTAGATGCAGCTCCGTCTTCGGGCACGATAACCTCCTCACACGGTAAGCATCGCTTCTCCAGCTTTCAATGCCTTCGTGCTCATTTCATGTCCCCTTGGTTTTCCTATATGTAGGTTTTCTGACACTCATACTCTTTTTGTGTAGCCGAAGTTCGTCGTTGTTTCGTCTACGCCTCCAATAGTACGCTAAGTATGTTTTGTTTTTCTCCAAATTTTCCTATTTACTATTTGTTCTATCATTTAATCCGTTTTGGTTTTATTTTGCTTCACCTTCGTTGTTTACTGTTTTTCCACCAGTCCTATTCGGAAGCGCCGGTCCAAGACACTAGCCGTGCCGGTATGCTGATTTGTCGTATTTTTCTTTTGTTTCCATGCTATCTTTTGTTGATTTAGTTACTTTACAAGTTTTTCTTGCTTTCTAGGATCTGCTCGATAATGTTCGCCGGCCCACCTTCTGCTCTTCCGGTGGCTTCCAATGGACGGTAATACGTCTAACGATCTGATAAAGAACGGTAGGGCACATATCGTACGCGAGAGCAATGGTACGTGACCTTTCTTCTTAGGATTAGTTACTTTGTGTGTTGTCAGACGTCTCCTTTTGCTTTATGATTTCTACTCTTCATTTGTTCTTCTTCTTATGTAGGATCCCTTTTCGTCTTATCGGACTTTGAAAAAGTATGCGAGAGTGCTTGTACGTGACCTTTCTTTTCCAAACTTTTCTTATATTCACTTTCTAGCACATTTTTTCTTTTTTATAGACTTGCATGAGATTGCTTGGTTATGTGGTATACGCCTCCCGTATTGTTCTCATACTAACGAGTTCGAGTTATCGAAGTCTGCGAAACCTCAGTGGACTAGGGCATGAAGACTTTGGGACTTTTGGTACGTCCCTTTTCTTTCGCATGTTTTTTCCCGTTCGTGTTCTGACATCTTCGTAAATTTTTTACAGTGACGGAGGTTTGTGTCCGCGCAGATGGCACCAAAGAGTTCGTGCTTCCTGAGTCTGCGAAACAACACTTGGGTCTTAAGACTGAATACAGTAGGAATTATGGTATGTGACTCTTCTTCTGGACTCTTTTTTAGGCATCCTTTGATTCATAGGATTGTGAAAGGATTTTTGTAGGAATAGAATCCTATGAAAATTTTCCTACAGTGGTTGTTTGATTCAAAGGATCATATCCTATAGGAAAAAATCCCATAGGAATCTGGTAGTGTAAAATCCATAGGAAAAAAACATGAGGTTGGAGCTCATGGAAAATTCCTTTACCACAATCAAAGACAATTGTTCTTACCATAGGATTCAACTAGTCATGACTTCCCAATCCTTTGAGTTTCCTATTCCTACACTTTTCTTATCCCATGAATCAAAGGAGCCCTTACTGTTCGCTTTCTGACGTCTTCGTCAATTTTTTACTGCCCCAATTGGCGTTCTTGGATGGACTCAAAGACACCAATCAGCAAGTCTAATAATGACGTCACGTCGGACGATGGTATGTCGCTCAGTTTCCCCTCTTTCCTTTTATAGATTTTTCGCACATTCGCTTCCTGACTTCTTTCGTTGGTTCGCTGCTGCAAGATGATACACGTATGCCATAAGTATAGGAAGTGTCACAACTTCTTTCATTGGCTCGTTGTTTGTTGACCATACCTGTACAACATAGGTCAAGGAAGTGTGACAAGCGAACTCTCTTGCTATCACTGTTGCGGAGGTAACCCCGGATAGGGTAAGGACGGAGAAAGATGAAAGGATGTTCCCCATCTAGTTTCCGAGTTATAGTCTGAGTCGGCCGAATCTTATAGAGGTCGGCCGAGATAGGGAAGGACATGACCTCAATAGTAATGGAAAGGCATTACCCGACTGAGATATTGCATAAGTCGGCTGGGTTAGCCCGAGTAATCTTAATGCAGGTGAAGGACAAGCCGAGTTACGCGAGGAAGGGCCGGATGATACGAAGCTTGCAGGAGAAGGAGAAGTCTAAAGTCAAACTCTAGCCGCAGGCTAGAGAGAATCTGAGCAGAGCCAAGCGCAAGAGACAAATGTGCAGAACGATAGAGGGGCAGAAGGAGGTCACGGAGGTGACAGTACTGGAGCCCGAGGCACGCAGGAGGGGCCCTCTGGAACCTTGTCGTCATTAGAAGGGCGACAGGGAAAGGAGGGCGCCGAACTACTATATTGGGACAAGCATATTCCTCGAATATGCTTGCCACGTCAGCCCTAAAGGAACCCAAGGCTCTCCTTTATAAGGGGAGGCTTGGACCCTGAGGAGGGCATCGGCTCATTTAGTACCGTTAGGCTGGTAAAGTTCTCTTTTTCTCCTTGTATACAGCTCAAGGAGCACTTGTAGCCCAAGGAAGGAGAAATAAAGATCTTTGCCTTTGCCTTCTGTGTGTAGAATCAACTGCATCTTCCCTCCCTGGATTCCTCTGGCATCCATTGGCCCCAAACTTTAGCCTACCCATGGCATCTTCCGTGCCACCACCACGACAGTTGGCGCCCACCGTGGGGCCAGCAGTGGTGCTAGCTGAAGTCATGATCCGGACGAGAAACTTCATCAACACTGGCGAGCGCATTGTTTCTGGCTTGGTCCGGAGATTTGATCTCTGTGACTACGTCAGCGACAATGCAGGCAGCTCAGGGAACCCCCCCGCATAGCGGTGTCTTCATCAGCTTGGCAGGTCACGTCGGCGTCGACATCTCGGCATTTATCCTCACCAGGTTGTTGTTGCGGAGAGCCACCCCTTAAGCGCTGCGAAGGCCCGCATGAGCGCATCCAATGAGCAGCGTCGAGGTGATGGTCGCAGCCGGAGTGCAGGCGGGAGTAGTGGGTGCCGGATCAACTAGAGACCCTGCCACAAGCGTGCAGGTCGCGCCCAGGCAGACGGCACCACCACCCACCGAGGTAACCCCTCCAGTGACCAACCAGGCCGAAGTACAGGACACTACCCCAAAGGCACCAAGAGTAAGAGGGCCACCTCTGGAAAGACCAGAAAACATTCTTCAGGCAACCATAGAAAACCTGACTACACCTGTAGCGCCGATACTTGATCCGGCAAATGCTTAGGCAGAGTTAGAAGAAACCAGGCAAAAGGTGCTGGTAGAGGCAAAAAAGGTGTCGGCCCTGCGGGAGTCCTTAAACAGGACCCTGCGAGAATATGCCAAAGCTAACATGCTTGACGTCGCTCCCGAACGAGTTGACGAGTTGAGATTAAGAGGGAAGAACCTCATAGATGATATCAACAAGGAGCATGATGCTCATAAGGCAGAATCAGTTGATTTGGGCTTGCCGAGGTATAGTACCCCGGCAAAGAACCTGAGAGCGGCAAATGCCGCAACATTAGAGTTAGAGGGATTGACCGGCGAAGCCCGGCAGAAACAGCAAGAAAGAGTGAATGAGCTGGTACGCATCGCAAACCAACAAAACGAAGAAATGCTCAAAGCAGATCCGGCGAGGCCAGGGGCCTCGCGAATGGTTCATTCAGTTGGAGCAGCACCTGCCTTGTCTGTGGCAGCAGCATCCTCACCAGGAAAAATGCACGGAAAGACAAAGCGGTAACTTCAGGAAAGAGAAACAAGCAGATCGTTCCGTATAATCCGGCGATAGCCGGGAAAGCAAACGAGAACAGAGGCAATGGAAGCCGAGGTAACAGTGGTGAAAGGAATCCCGGCCGTGCTGAGAAAGACGGCGGAAGCCGAGGCAATGGAGATCTCGGCAGAAGAGAACTCGGAAGAGGCCATCACGAGAACAATATCCAGGTTGAAGTAAGGAGAGAACCGCCGCTCAACCCGCAGCCAAGACATGAACCTCGGCAGGAAAGAGAAGCAAGACCAGCTCGCCACAATCAAGTAAATGAAAGGTACAATGATGGTTATTTCGAGATGGAATATGCGATCCATGGTGGAAATAACCACTATGGAATGCAAGAAAGAGTTCTGTACAGAGATCTGCCATCAAATGATGCCAGAGTAAAGCTAGACCGGCTGTACCGATCCGAGTTACTGGAAGAACAGGGTCCGACATGCTTCGGACCACGGATCATGGGCGAACCACCTGTGCCGAACTTTCAGCTGGCAAGAGGCACAAAGACATATAATGGGAGCACCTAACCACAAGACTGGTTGATTGATTATGCCACTGCTGTGAAAATAGCAGGTGGGAACTTACGATGGGCAGTACGGTATGTCCCACAAATGTTGGAAGGACCAGCTAGAGTATGGCTGAATAATCTGCCCGCAGGTAGCATCAACTGTTGGTTGGATTTTGAAGAAATGTCCGTTAGCAACTTTACCAGTACATACAAGAGGCCAAACAGGCCGCAACAGTTAGCCATGTGCAAGCAAAGGCCGAACGAAACGGACAGAGAGTTTTTAACTTGGTGGTGTAACCTGAGAAACTCGTGTGAAGGAGTTATAGAATCACAAGCAATAGCTTGGTTCGCTCAGGGATGCCATTATGCCAGTGTGTTATGGCAGCGACTGCAAAGAGATATGCCAACCACATTGGCAGAAACCATCAGAATAGCGGACTCATATGCGTTGGGAGATCCGACGCAACCGGAATTAATGTCGGCAGATCATCGGGAGCAACAAGACCAATATGCAAGAGATTTGGTCGGGTCATCTAGGCGCAATGACTTTAGAGGAAGAAGAAGAGAAGAAAGGCCGGATTATAGATATAATTCGGCCCAAGTGGCAGTGGTAGCGCAAGATCAGCCGGGTCACGGAACGACTCAACGACAAAAGAATGGTCCTCAACAGTGGACACCAAGGAATGAAGGAAAAAGACAGTGGATACCAGAACAAAAGAAGCAATGGCAGGAGAGGCCGAAGTACACGTTCGAATCTATGTTAGATCAGCCGTGTAAATTTCACACCTCAAACCCAGCCAGGCCGGCCAACCATACGACCCGCCAATGTGCATGGATGAAAAATGCAATGGGAAACCCCGCAGGCATTCAGGCAGCACCTCTCCAGGCACATCAGCAGCATCAGCCGCAGTTGACTGGAGCAAATGCACAGCAACTGATGTTACCGCCTACTCCCTCGAGGTATGATAACTCGGACCGGAGAGATGCGGTACATCAAGTGATGAACCAAGGCCAGGATGGAAGGACGAATCCAGGAAATAATGGACGCAATAATTACAGAGAACATCATTAGTCTTATTGCGTATTCACAACGGAACAGCAAGACAAGCAGAGTGTGCAGCGCCGGCATATGGAAGTAAATGCGGTTATGCCGGCAGTACCAAGATATATGCCTTGGGTAGATCAAGAAGTAACTTGGAGCATAAAGGATCACCCCAAGATAATGCCGAATCCAGGGTCGTATGCACTCGTGTTGGATCCAACATTTGTTGGACCAAGCATTAATGTGAAATTTTCAAAGGTTCTCATTGACAATGGGAGCAGTATCAACATCATGTACAAAGATACCATGCATAAACTTGGAATATCGCAGAACATGCTGCAAACCACGAGGACCACTTTCCATGGGATAGTACCAGGACTTTCGTGCGAACCTATTGGTAAGATTCGAGTGGATGTGTTATTTAGCACAAGAGATAACTGCAGAGCAGAAAACTTAGAGTTTGAAGTGGTGGATCTAGAAAGTTGTTATCATGCTTTACTCGGACGGCCAACATTGGCCAAATTTATTGGCAGCTGTCATGTAAGTTATCTGAAAATGAAGCTACCTGGACCACAAGGAGTGATAACAGTAGCAGGGGATTACAGGAAGTCAATGGAATGTGCTTCGACCGGATCAAATTTGGCCGAATCATTGGTCATAGCAAGAGAAAAAAGAAGGATTCAGGAGGTAGCAGCCCTCGCTCAGTTGGCACAGCTGAATATGCTGGCATTAGCCAATCCACATGGAAATGTCTCCTTTCAGCCGACTAAAGAAACAAAGAAGTTTCAGATAGATGAGCAATTCCCAGAGCGTACTGTTACTATTGGTGCAGGCCTAAATGCTAAATAGGAAAGCGAGCTCACCAACTTCCTTCGTGAGAATCGGGATATCTTTGCATGGTCAACTCAGGATCTGCAAGGTGTTCCGAGGGAGTTGGCTGAGCACTCTCTGAATGTAATGCCAGGAGCAAGGACGGTGAAGCAACCTCTCCGCTGCTTCGCCGAAGACAGGAGAAAAATAATAGGGGATGAAATAGCTCGGCTCCTTGCGGCCGGGTTCATCATGGAGGTGCTGTATCCGGATTGGTTGTCAAACCCGGTGCTAGTAGAAAAGAAGAAGGATGATCCGAATGTATCCATTGTATGGCGAATGTGTATCGATTACACGAACCTAAACAAGGCGTGTCCAAAAGATCATTTTCCATTACCTAGAATAGACCAAGTCATTGATTCGACCGCTGGTTGTGAACTATTGTCATTTGTAGACGCGTATTCTGGTTTTCACCAGATACCGTTAAATCCGGCCGATCAAATAAAGACTGCGTTTATTACCCCGTACGGGGCTTATTGCTATCGCACAATGCCATTCGGCCTGCGAAACGCAGGAGCAACGTATCAGAGATGCATGCAAAAATGTCTACATGACCAGATAGGAAAAAATGTACAAGTATATGTGGATGACGTCGTCATCAAAACCAAAGATAGCAAAACGCTACTGGATGATATACGGCAGACTTTCGCGAACCTGAGAAGGTTCCGAATGAAGCTTAACCCGGAAAAATGCACATTTGGCGTGCCAGCAGGAAAATTACTCGGTTTTCTTGTATCTAGCCGAGGTATAGAGGCCAACCCAACGAAGATAAAGGCAGTAGAAAGAATGGAGTTGCCAAGGTGTCTAAATGACGTGCCAAAGTTCACGGGGTGTTTAGCCTCGCTCAGCCGGTTTGTATGTCGGCTAGGAGAAAAGGCACTACCACTCTATCAATTGATGAAGAAATCAGATAAGTTCATTTGGACTCCACAAGCAGACAATGCATTTCATGAGTTGAAAAGGATGCTGGTCACAGCACCCATTCTGGCTTCTCCATTATCAAAAGAGCCTATGTTACTCTATATAGCGGCTACCAACAGAGTAGTGAGTGTTGTAGTCGTCGTAGAACGATTAGAAGATGATAAGTCGGTACAGAGGCCGGTGTATTATTTAAGCGAGGTGTTATCCGCTTCAAAGCAAAATTACCCACATTATCAGAAAATGGCTTATGGAGTGTACATGTCGGCAAAGAAGCTTAAACATTACTTCGAAGAGCACCCCATCAAAGTGATATGTGAAGCACCCATAGCCGACATATTGAGCAACAAAGATGCAAGCGGCCGAATAGCCAAATGGGCAATTGAGTTGTCACCATATGCTCCACAATTCGATAGGAGAGATGCAATCAAATCTCGGTGTGCCGACTTCTTCAGAGATTGGGCCGAGGTGCAGTATGAGCCACCATTACCAGACCCAAATTATTGGACGATGCATTTTGACGGTTCCAAACTAAGAAATGGTTTGGGGGCAGGAATAGTGTTAACCTCGCCCAAAAGAGATCAGCTGAAATATGTGCTGCAAATACATTTTGCCGCGTCAAACAACGTAGCCGAATATGAAGCACTGGTCCATGGATTGAAAGTAGCAAAAGAGATTGGCATACGCCGAATCTTATGCTATGGGGACTCGAATCTAGTAGTGCAGCAAGTCTCAGGCAATTGGGATGCATTAGATAGTAACATGGCTTCGTATAGATTTCATGTGCAAAAAATCAGTGGATACTTTGAAGGGTGTGAATTTCACCATATACCTCGGGCAGAAAATGATGCCGCAGACACATTGTCAAAGCTAGGATCAACCAGGCAGTCAATCCCCCCAGGTATTGCCCTAGAGCACCTCAGGAAACCATCAATAATCCCATCACCAGAGTCCGAATCCATCTTTATTCCGGCAAATCCAGCAGAAGATAGCGTGTCGATGGAAATAGACCAGCAATATAACCCGGAACTTCCCAAGAGGAGGACAACAGAGGTAAGCACAACTATGGAGAAAGCCAAAGTAGTTATGTCGGCGGAAAACATGGAAATAGACAGTGAGACCACACCAGTGAAAATCACACCGGTATGGGCGCAACCCATATTCTCTTTCCTTAAAAATGCGATTTTACCGAATAATGAAGTGTTAGCAAGACAAATAGTAAGGAGAGCTAAAGCTTATACAATCATAAATAATGAGCTATATAAAAGAAGCGTCACAAGCGTATTGCAAAGGTGCGTGAGTTCGGCAGAAGGCCAGGAGATCCTCCTAGATATACATCAAGGAGAATGTGGACACCATGCCTCGTCTCGCGCTTTGGTGGTCAAAGCATTCAGGCATGGGTTTTATTGGCCAACGGCCTTGAAGGAAGCCAAAGAGCTGGTTGAAAAATGCAATGGTTGTCAGAGATATGCAACCAAGATACACATGCCGTCGTCCGAGTTAAAAACGATACCTATTACTTGGCCGTTTTCTGTGTGGTGCTTAGATATGGTGGGACCATTTAAGCCGGCCCGAGGGGGGATGACCCACATATTGGTTATGGTGGATAAGTTCACAAAATGGATTGAAGTGAAACCAATAAAAAAAGCGATGGGCCCACAGCAGTGAAATTCCTCAAAGATATTATCTTAAGATATGGGTACCCGCACAGTGTGATTACAGATAACGACACAAACTTTGCAGAAGGAGCCTTCGCCAGATTTTGCCAAGAGAAACACATAAGATTGGATGTTGCCTCTGTGGCTCACCCAGCATCTAATGGGCAAGTGGAAAAGTCTAATGGACTAGTATTGTCCGGAATAAAACCACGACTCGTCGAACCATTGCAAAGGTCGGCAGGATGTTGGATTGAGGAATTACCAGCAGTATTATGGAGCCTCAGGACCACTCCGAACAGATCAACAGGTTATACACCATTCTTTCTGGTATACGGGGCAGAGGCCGTGCTTCCAGCCGACATAATACATGACTCGCCAAGAATTACTCAATATACAACTTCAGAGGTAAATGAAGTAGCTCGGCAAGATACTGTTGATCTGCTAGAAGAAGCCAGAGAGCTGGCGCTATCGCGATCAGCTATTTATCAGCAGAACTTGCGGCGATATCACAGCAAGAAGGTAAATCCAAGAGTGTTCAAAGAAGGGGATTTAGTTCTCCGACTGGTGCAACGCACGGCCGGCATGCACAAGCTGTCACCTCCGTGGGAAGGACCATTCGTCGTGAGCAAAGCATTGCACAACGATGCCTATTACCTAATCGATGCTCAATCCCCTGGAAAGAACAGGGCAGACAAAGCCGGCGAAGAAACGAAAAGGCCATGGAACGTAGCTTTACTTCGTCCATTTTACTCGTAGCATGGTATCTCAAGATCAAGCACCAATTACGTATTAGACCTCGGCATCCAGAGCAGTGACTCGAGGACTGCCATGTATTATTTCAATTTTGGGTTATGTATTAAACCTCGGCATCCAGAGCAGTGACTCGGGGACTGCCATGTGTTATTTCAATTTTGGGTTATGTATTAAACCCCGGCATCCAAAGCAGTAACTAGGGGAATGCTACGTGTTATTTCAATCTTGGGTTATGTATTAAACCTCGGCATCTAAAGCAGTGACTCGGGGACTGCCATATGTTGTTTCAATTTTATATGTACTAAATCTCGATACCTTGAGCAGCGACTCGGCAATCATCTTATATTATTTCTGAAGTCTGGTTTACATACTAGACTTCGGCGTTATAGGCAGCGACTCGGGGACTGCCATGTATTGTTCCGAAGTGGTGGTTAGCCTTGGATACAAGGAAGACATCAAACTTCGGCACTCAAAGTAAGAACAACTAAATCTCGTATGATATTCGAAGCCCACACCCAAATTAACTGACTAAACCACGGGAATACAAAGGCAAGAATATATCCCAGAATCAAGAAATAGCAGGCCACCAAAGCAAGGATTCGGACGAACAAGATCACTTAAACTAAGTGATAACAATTACGAACATATATGTCTCAGAAACACACGGCAAAAGAAATTCAGGCCATACAGAAGACGGACAAATATTCTACGTACATCATACGCCCGGCATACCAGGGACAAGAAACGACTTAAAGGTTTTTAGCGGGAGAGGCAGTAACTTGGTCAGGGGCTAGGCACTCCGAGGTAGGCGGAGCTTCGGCTGAGGTTGCCTCACCCTCCACAGAACCAGGTGCGACTTCGGCGGAAGCCCGAGGCTGTGGAGTAGCATCGGTTTGTGAAGTGGAATGCCCAGTACATTTGGAGGAGGATCGCGCATCGCCATTGCCATCCGATCTCGAACTGGAATCACCAGAAGTAGCCGAGTCATCCTCATCTTCCGCTTGTTCAGCTGGATTGTCATCCGATGCATCCTCAACTACGACCTCATCGTCCGGGTTCGGAAGGAAACTCGGACCTTCATTCCAGGTATGCACGTCGGCATACTCAACGAGCTGGAAGGCACGAGCTTGCCGAAGAGCGACGAAGGTGGGGTCCTCAACCCAACGGGAACCAGTGCGCAAGTTTCTCAAGATATCAAGATAAATATCTTCATACCATGACATGATAACAGTGAGAGCCATATCAGCGCCAGCTCGTCCGGCTGATTCCCTCCAAAGACTTAGTTGCCTCTCGGACGCCATTAATCTTTCCACCAGCAATTGGACCTCATTGATATCAGGAGTCCCAGAAGTATTAGGCCAGAGCACATGGTAGGCGCGGATAGCTGCCTGCACCAAATCCCTACCCATAATCTTCATCGGACCAACTGCAGCGCCGATAGAAACCAGGAAGTCTTCCATCGAGTACTCCGAGTCCGCGTCAACAGGGACACCTCGGCGCACACGAGCAGCAAGAACCGCTTTAGAGCTCACGGGCTTAGCTTCTGGAAAATGATCTGCACAAAACAAGAAGGCATCAGAGTGCAGCAGGAAAAAGGAAAAAGACAATCCGGCCGTGCTAAGAAGCTTACGATGAATATAACTCATCATTATCTGAAGGTCTTTAGCCCAGTCAATCTTGCTCTTCTCAAAGCGAGCGATCTCCTCGCTCATTCCCCGAGTTTTCAGTTCGGCAGCCTTGAGGAGCTCTTCATTCTTCTGCAGTTGCAGAGCTAGCCGATTTTTCTCCTCGGAGAACTCTTGGTCGACCTGTTCTAGTTCGGACCTCTGAGAAAGCTTAAGGGCCTCTACCTCGGCGCGCAGGCGAGTTATTTCATCGTCCTTCTCTTTTAGCTGCGCCGAATGAGTAGCGCTTTGTTCTAAAAAATGCAGCATTACATCAGGCATGGGCGTGCAATCTTGGTGAGATGCTGCAAAGGTTTGTAACTCGGCTTTACCAAAGCCAAACGAGATAAAAGAAATTAGCGCACATTTTAAAGAAGGAAATGTATAAAGCAAAAGGGAAACTAACCTTCCAGGTTCTTGACTTTCTTCTCAAGACGAATGTTGAGATTATTGATGTTACCTGTTCACCAACAAAGTGAGCCGACATCTCGCATACAAAACAATAAGAATGTCGGAGATGACGAAAAGAATTGTCGACTTACCAGCTTTTTTCACCACAGGAAGAATTCTCTCGTATTTTTCTTCCAATTTTCTGTGCGAAAAAAGCAACCTTTGAAATTCAGCAGTCCGCCGGTCATGTGCAACCTGAGCAATAGAGCAAAAGATGAGTGGATAATCAAAGCCAAAACAGATCCGAGTCAAGCAGAGCTTAACCTGGATCTAGGTGGCTGGATAATCAAAGCCAAAACAGATCCGAGTCAAGCAAAACTTAACCCGGATCTAGGTGGCTGGATAATCAAAGCCAAAACAGATCCGAGTCAAGCAAAGCTTAACCCGGATCTAGGTGGCTAGATAATCAAAGCCAAAATAGATCCGAGTCAAGCAAAACTTAACCCGGATCTAGGTGGCTGGATATTCAAAGCCAAAACAGATCCGAGTCAAGCAAAACTTAACCCGGATCTAGGTGGCTGGATATTCAAAGACAAAACAGATTCGAGTCAAGCAAAGCTTAACCTAGATCTAGGTGGCTGGATAATCAAAGTCAAAACAGATTCGAGTCAAGCGAAACTTAACCCGGATCTAGGTGGCGGGATATTCAAAGATCAGCTAGACAAAAATCAAACAAAGTTTAAGGCAGATCTAGTCGGATGTAGGTTCGAACCCTAAAGTTAAATCGAATTAAGCAGAACATCATAAAACTTCCAAGCGAATAACAAGTTACTCGTTTGCAAGTTTCGGGGACTAGAGTATATATAGTAGCATCTGGAGAATCAATCAAAACTCCGTGAAACAACAATTACCTCATTCATCTTGTTACTATCAAGGATGATCTTGGCAGCTTGATCCAAGTGGCTGCTAATGTCGGAAAGCTGAAACGGCTGACTGATTGGATTACCCTCAAGCTGATCGGCAGCATTCCAGTTATTGGCATATTCCACCAGAGAGCCGAGGCTGTTTCCACTAGCCGTCCGAGTGAGGACTTTACCCCGGACGTGTTGCATAACCACCGCGGCCGCGAGACTTTTATGAAGAGCAAGCTGGGTACCGGCGGCCGGAGTAACGGAGGCTTGGGTAGAGGCAGTTCCTTTGCGCAGCACATCGGCGATACTCGGCTGGGAAGAGCCGACAAGACCTTTCTGGGAGGTGGAAGCCTTGGTGGCGACAGTTTTTCTTGCTTTAGAGGGGGCATCAGCAGAAGCCGATACCTCGGCCATGGGAACGGTGCTTTCAGGAGCCGGAGGGGTCACAGTTGCAGAGGGTGCCGAGATATTGACGATCTCGGCCGGGGCTGGAGTTACTACAGAAACTGCGGGGGTAGAAAGAGGCTCGTTAGGGATGCTCGGATTCACAGAGGGGGCAACTGGGTCGGTAGAAATCTCGGAGGGCCGAGTGGAATCAACGTCAACAGGAGGAGTCTCAGGCACATCGTGGCGAGGGGGCGAGCGATGCGGAGCTGGAGGAGATGCGGCACGAGCAGGACTGGGGATCCTGGTATCGCCAAGCGGAGGAGACGGGCTTAAAGTGGAGCACTACGAAAATAAAAAAGAAAGAAGGGCGTCAGGTTGAAAAGCAGAAAGAGAGAAACAAGAAATACGAGCAAAAGGAACTTGCCCTGCAACTCCAGGCATGGTCTTGCGCTTGGGAGGATTCGGAGCGGATTTCTTCATTCGTTTCTTGGGGGCCGCCTCTGAGGCACCAACAGGAGCCCTACGTTTCCCCGAGGTAACAGGGGGTCGGGAAGCGATAGGGTCGACGTCGTGAACCTGACCGGCCGGATTAGCTGGGAAAGTAGAAGCCGGAAATGCATAAGAAATGGGCATTGCGGCAACTACCTCTAGAACTTGGACCTCGTCCGAATCACCTTCCTCCTCGTGGACCGAGGTCTTGCCACGAGCACGAGCCGGAGCGAGATCCGACTTGGGGACAAACTCTTCGGAGTCCGGCTCCCCAACGTCCGGGGTATTCCGGTCCGCAGGCCACGGGAGCAACAAAACCTCGGCATCCTCGTCCTTCTGCTCTGCAAACCTCTGTAAGGCAAGAAAGAGGAAAGTTAGCGAAAACAGTCACGAAAGCAGTTGAAAAACAAAGCGTTAATGGTCAAACTTACTGCAGGAGGGGGACGTTCGCGGGTGAACGGCTTCAATCCCCAAGCCCAGTCCTCAGGCATCTCTGTCTTGAAGATAGCTCGGACACGTTTAAAAATGAGATAGTTGTCCAACTCCACGGTCGAGACTCGGTTAGGGTCAAGAGGACCGCTCATGTAGCAGAGTTTGTGCGTCCTTTTCTGGAATGGGCAAATTCGGCTACTGATGAAGGTAGCCATCAAATCCTCGCCGCGTAACCCGGCACGGATCAGCTCCTTAAGCCGAGTCTCAAAAGTCTCAGCCAAGACGTGACTCCTCCTCGGATTATAAGTCCAATTCACCTTGGAGGGCGTACCAATGGAGAAGGCAGGAAGCCGAATCTTGTCCTCCGTTCCTGTGTTCTTGACATAGAAGAAGGACTTGTGCCACTTCTTACACGACTCTAGCCCCGTGACGCGAGGAAACACGGACTTCCTCCGAGGTGTAATGGACGCTGGACCACATTGAGTAAGCAGTTTCTCGGAAGGGTGCAGAGACTTGTCAGGGACAACGTTAGAACGAATCTGGAAGAACTTCGACCAGACATGCACGGACGGCCATAGGCCGAAGTACCCCTCCGAGGCAGAGATAAAAGCAGAGAGAGAGGCGATGGCATTCGCAGGAAGATGATGCGGCTGAAAGCCGAAGTAGTCGAGAAATTCCCTAGCAAAATCGCTAAGAGGGAGACCAAAGCCGCGCGAGAAGTGCGACATGAAAACTACGTACTCGCCCTCCCTAACGTCCGGCGAGGACTCGCTGCCGGGTAAACGACAGGAGACCTCGGCGGGAATCCTCCGAGTCCGGATAAGCCACTCGATCTCACGGCGAGTAACGGAGGAGCCCTGCCACGAGCCTCGCTCAGGTCCAGAGCCAGCGTCGTCATCCTCTATCAGAGCACCGCTGAAGGAGCTAAACATGGGCTCGCCGGAGAAATCAGCAGATGAAGAACTAGCGGCGGAGGAAAGTTTAGAATTACGGGGCCCCGTCGTAGTTCTACACAGAAACGGCGGCGGAGCAGCAAGGGAACCACTACGCGAAAGCAAAGGGGAAACAGAGGAATCTAGGGGAAAGCCTAGGCAATGGGACCGGAAAGAACTCACCGGCGACGACGCCGGAGCTAGCGAACGAGGACGAGGCAGACGGAGCAGCGCAGCGGAGTCCTCGTCGTCGGAGATTCAGATGAACGCGCGGCGGCGGAGCCGCGAACGGACGCGGAAGCGAGAGGAAAAAGAAGGGCGCAGGCGAGCAAAAAGGGGAAGGTGAATTCCCAGGCACCGCGCCCCTCTTTATAACCGATCCGCCTACGAGGTAGTGGGATCGTGGGTGTGGCGGTTGATCGTGTAGATCGTGTACACCGCACGATTGCACGTCGCTGAGCGGAACCGCACCAAGGACCACACGGTGGCAAAGGAGGTCACGATCCCCAACGGAAACGGCGCACGAGGCGTCACAGCGCCGGCGCGACAAAGCGAAAGAATCGTAAATCTGTCAAGAACAAAAAACTAGAGAAACAATGATGGGGATGACACGTAGGACGAGGCGTACGCTAGAAGATACGATGATACCTCGAACGAGAAAGATAACTCGGAAACACTGTAGAACGAGTATCATAAAACTGATACGGCCCGGCCGAGGTTGTCGGCAGGGCCATATCAGCTTCGGGGACTAATGTTGGGGAGGTAACCCCGGATAGGGTAAGGACGGAGAAAGACGAAAGGATGTTCCCCATCTAGTTTCCGAGTTATAGTCTGAGTCGGCCGAGATAGGGAAGGACAGGACCTCAATAGTAATGGCAAGGCATTACCCGGCCGAGATATTGCATAAGTCGGTCGGGTTAGCCCGAGTAATCTTAACGCAGGTGAAGGACAAGCCGAGTTACGCGAGGAAGGGCCGGATGATACGAAGCTTGCAGGAGAAGGAGAAGCCTAAAGTCAAACTCTAGCCGCAGGCTAGAGAGAATCTGAGCAGAGCCAAGCGCAAGAGACAAATGTGCAGAACGACAGAGGGGCAGAAGGAGGTCACGGAGGTGACAGTCCTGGAGCCCGAGGCACGCAGGAGGGGCCCTCTGGAACCTTGCCGTCATTAGAAGGGCGACAGGGAAAGGAGGGCGCCGAACTACTATATTGGGACAAGCATATTCCTCGAATATGCTTGCCACATCAGCCCTAAAGGAACCCAAGGCTCTCCTTTATAAGGGGAGGCTTGGATCCTGAGAAGGGCATCGGCTCATTTAGTACCGTTAGGCTGGTAAAGTTCTCTTTTTCTCCTTGTATACAGCTCAAGGAGCACTTGTAGCCCAAGGAAGGAGAAATAAAGATCTTTGCCTTTGCCTTCTGTGTGTAGAATCAACTGCATCTTCCCTCCCCGGATCCCTCTGGCATCCATTGGCCCCAAACTTTAGCCTACCCATGGCATCTGCCGTGCCACCACCACGACAATCACTACCGTAAAACATAGCCTATGGAAGCTTATTAGTCTTAGCAAGGAAGTTGGCGACTTTATAAGGGAAGATGGCAACATTAAGAGGAGACTAGACTCAGTTAGAGAGCAATCGTGTCTGTAACGTAGTATTCTACTATTCTAAGAGCTTACCCTGTAACTGAACGTATCCTTTTGTAAACTATTGGTTTAGTTGTCTTTTGTAACCCTGTAAACTATATTGATTTAGTCCCTTTTTGTAAGCTAGTCTTTATAAATATTTTTTGCCTTCTTTATTCGTGGGATGAGTATGGTGTTATATCTCAACATCTTTTAAAACATAGCATCGACTGCTATAGTTCGAGACGCATTGCTCGAGGCCTTCTGTCTACATTTACTTACGCATTGATCGACAATCTACCGATGATTTCTCTTAGCGATTTATGCATTGATCACTTTTCATGCAGTGATAGACTTAGCTATCATGCTTGATGCATGCATTGTTATGACATTTGGTCCGGGATGTTCCTCTTCCTCTATGTTCGGTTCTTCTATGTCATCGACTTTCTACATAATTGACATGCCCCGGGAGACGACGATGGCTATTCCTTTTTACATGTACCTTTGCGTTCTTTATTAAGAGGGGCTATTTTTCCAAACATCATTGAAATGTTTTGTCTCGCCCGAGATTTGCATCACTCTCTCTGCTATACGAAACAGTTTAGACGTTCTAACTTTACCAAAAATGAGCTAATGGATGTTTTAGAAGATGGTGTGTAGACCTCACACGTTCTTTGCACTACGTTTGTGCATCGTTTTATTCTTTTCACT
Source organism: Avena insularis (assembly GCA_023614405.1). NCBI lineage: Eukaryota > Viridiplantae > Streptophyta > Magnoliopsida > Poales > Poaceae > Avena > Avena insularis. The sequence goes on from CM042691.1 coordinate 302,462,430, forward strand.
TCATAGAAAATGATTTGGCTAAGTAAACGTGCCGCCTGACAGTCACGCCCCGGGGGGCGCAGTGAGAAGACTAGTGTAGAATAATGCATAGGTCATCCATCCGTCATGAACTTAAACTGACTATGCCAACGTATTGAACCTAACATAACTAAATGAGCATGTCTAACATAAGGGTGGCCCCGCGCGTGCCGTGGAGGGCGATTGGCACCATGCCGGGGACAGTGAGGACGCGCCACATGGTAGCCTAGGCATGATGTGGATGGAGTGTGTGAAATGGTGGCTAGGTGCGTCATGACAACATGGGTCATGTATTTTCTCTTTTTGAGGTGTAGTATCGTTTTCTCTTTTTTATGTATGGCCTACAAATTGAAGTGTCAAAAATACACTCGGTAAGTTAAAAAGAGCAGCACATCTTAAAAGGCAGTGCAACCGAAAGAATGACATCTCGATGTAGTACATTGGATATTTTCACGTAATACTCTGTAGGCTACATTTTGTGGTACCGTGAGGTAGGGCTCCGCGAATTCACTCTGTCTTCACGCGTTAAGCATTCGTATAGATCTTGAAGGTGTACATTGATCATTCGCCCAATATTTTTTGTTACATTTAGTTTACCGTGTGTTTTGGACGTACCTAAACGAGGAGGCATGACATTGGTGCAGCGGAAAGAAGTTCAAGAAAGTCACTTAGGATAGGACATCAAAACATAGTGCATAGTAAGGAAGGACACCGATGCCATAAAATGCAGTTCAAAATATTCTCTCAAGACATGACATAAAAAGGCACTCGGAGCAGTGCATCCAATGGCAGTGTACAAAAAACCAAAAGGTAGTGCGCCGCGAAATCCAAGGGCAATGCACATAAACCAAAGGTAGTACACAATAAAACCAAAATGCAGTGCAGTGCACAAACTGGAGGTAGTACATAGGAAAACCAAAAGCAGTGAGGTAAAATCGAAGCCACTACAGAACAAATCCAAACCTAGTGCATTGCAAAAGCAATGCAACCTACGCGCTCAAGGCAATGAAAATAAAGTTCATCGAACATATCAACACTACTCACGGGGGGATAACCCCCGGGTGGGGAAAGCCAAGCACAAGTAGGCCGGCTCCAGAAAGAACAGGCCGCCTGGCCTTCAAGAAGGACAACTCCAGCTAATTGGCGAACATCACCCGGCTGGGCTTATAACCTTCCCGGCTGGCCCATCTAGCCGGTAGCCAGAAGAACCGGCCGGGTGGCCGCTTCCACCCGGCTCACCTTGGATTTGATGGAGAGCACGGAAGGGCTGACGCTCCGTGCGGGGTACGCCTTTGGCTCTCCCTCATCATCGGACAAGCTGGCATGCCGTCATGACCAGCATTACCCGACAAAGATAAAGCAAAGTGGTCGACTGGACTGGCGAAAGCAGTCCGGGTGATCGTTAAAGCAAGGGGTGACGCCCCAAAGGAAGCTCGGGTGACCACTAAAGAAGAGGATGACGCTAAAGGAAGGGCGGACTGGGTCCTGGCCCACCGGTTGGGCCCTGCATCCGACCATGTCCTGTAAGCCCATATCTAAACAGTAAACCCTAGGGCCCGATTTGTAATCTGCCCCCCCCCAAAACCAGTATATAAGGGAGGGCAGAGCTGGGATTTTAGGTAGGCAACAATAGAAGGATAGAAGTGTTGGTACCAAGTTCCCATCTTCCTCTATCTCTCGATAGTTGCTAAGGAAACAGCTCAAGGAGCATCTGTACAGGGCACTTGCTCCCTCATATAGTTCATCTTGCAGGAGTAGGGGTGTTACCTCGCCGAGAGGGCCCCGAACCTGGGTACGTCGCTGTGTTTGCAGTTCACCGTGCCCAACCCGTTGTGTTAGCCACCGAATGCATCCGTGTGTCCCTTCTTTGTCGTTCCCGATGGCACTATCGTGTTCCACACCACGACAACTACTAACACACATGTGAAGATATATCATGATTTGGATGCTTGGTTCAATCGGAAGATATTATGTTTTTGTATTCAAATCTATAAAAAGGGGAAATAAACGTCGTGACCCTCCCGCTAGGGGCGCCTTGTGTCTCACCCATGGGACGAGACCTTCCCATAGCGTGTCAGTTGCCGCGTCTGGAGGGGATAAAAGCTCACCCTCTCTAGGAGGTCATCCTGATACTAGGGTTTATAATTTTTTTATTTATATCTACATTAAATAACTTGCTAAAAAATCTTTACTTCTCTATTTTACATTAGGTTCTTAGCACTAGGACTTCACTGAGTTAGAGGATCCGGTTATGTGCCGGACGCAGGCTTGGACGAGCTTGTGACAGTGTGTACTATTGGAGGTTCTTGGTGCAGTAAAGGCGCTTTGTTTACTTAGTAAACCAAGTAAGTAAATAAATTCAGAAATTTAAACATGCTAGCAGTTTACTATGTTTGCTCTGGGAAAAAAAAGCAAGGATCATTTGTTCAGTGATAGATTCTTAATCTACAAGAATCTGTTGGACTAATGAAATCACAAAAAAACAAAAGTTTGGTGACACAAACATTGTACTAGGAGTTTAATTAGTGATACTCGCATATTTAATTTTCATGGGTCTTTTTCTGTTGGAAAAAAGATTATCACTAGTCTTGGTCAATTGGTAAGTACGGTACAGTTAGGGAGTTCGTTAGCTTTGGTCTATGCATGTAGTGTGTTACTGATGGCGTGCGTATGTGTCACTGTGTGTATTCTTAATATAATCAACACGGAAATCCAACTCCAAGATGTTGTCTTTCTTTTTCACATGTTAACGGCACAAGTGCTGTCCAATTTCAGGACAAAAACAGGGGAGCTCAATTGCTCAACACCATTATCGCTCAAACAAGCGATCGTTGGGGGTCTTCTGGCTAGCACATGAGATGTTGTGCTAGACAGCCCAAATTCAAATCACATCTTCTCCTGTATATAAGTAGTGTCTAGTTTCTTCTAAACACTCTTTCATCATTATCGCTCAAACAATGGTCACAATTAACAGAGTAATATATTATCGTCAAACAGGAAAGTAGAGTAATCTACTCCATGCATGCTCCGAGACCTGGTGACCTGAACCACTATTAGGTGAATACAAAAGCCAACGGATACATGATTGATTGAAGTCCTTTCGTCCCTTCTGCAATCTTTCGAAGAACGCACTCATGCATGCATGAGTGGATCCGTCAAGGCCTGGCATCAAGGAATTGACGAGATTAAAAAAGTAGTAGTACTATGTCATTGAGTACTGTGATCTACTATATATGACGTCTTTTCTTTTTGCGGCTATCAATTGCCTCATTATGGAGTCGTAATAGGTAGCTCGATCTCTAATTTTGCTAAGAGCTAAATACACGAAAACGTAGGAAGCTCCGGCATATATGCAGAAACTTCAAATTGGGACTCTAAAGTATAGTAGGAATAAGTCCAAAAGGAAGGCATCGTACACTTATTTTGAGTAACGCACGGAAATAGGCTCCAACTCATTTTCGTGCAAAGAAGAGTTGAAACACCACACGAGCCAATCCAGAATCCAAGATCCAATCAGCGTGTGCATGATATTTAGGGTGCTTTTGTACGAAGTTTGTACAGTGAGAATCTCAAAGAATTAATTCGAAATCATCCACCACACCTCACACCATGACTAACATTTAGAGTATAGCAACATGTCCCCTTGTATCGATCTTTCAATATATATATCAGATCCATCCACAGTGTCTATTAGTTCATAAACACCCACTCTATGATGTGTTTGAAACAAATCAGTGAAATAATAGATAGATGTGGATAAAGAGTTAGACGTGGCATACCAATAATATGGATGGATGCATGGAGTAGTTTTAATAGGAATTGTAGGCATCGGGGAAAAGGTAGGGTAAAGACTATACGTTGTGGTCCGATATGTTTCAAAATGCCGGACTAGCATCTGGCCATGCATTGTGTGCAAGGCATCCACCGCCTCATGCCTGGGCTATATAATGACTAGCAGGATAGTCGCTCGTTCCCAACAAGCCATAATGCCGCCAGCGATTCTATCGATCGTCCCTAGTCTTGGCTCGTGCGTTCCCGACGTATCCGGCCTTCCTCAGATGCCGCCAATCTTCCGGCAGAGCTCTCGATGCTGCATGGTCCATGGACCAGACCTTGAGCTGGGATGACGAGCGCGGCGAGGGTGAACGCTGCGAGGTGTACACAAACGCAGGGATGTCGCCTTCTTCGCCGAGATTGCGGCGTGGAGCGACGTAGGCTGTCACTGCCTCTACCGCTGATGGCGGCATGATGCTTCGTGAATCCAAATCAGTTTTGATTCATTCTTAATAGGCCAAAACAGCGATTCCAGCGTATCACATGTATGCTTCTTCAACCAAGGGATGCGTTTCTGCAAATCCAACATTGCTTCACTTCCCAGGCCTTGGATTCTACTAGCGTACATGTCTGCTTCTACAACTAATTTAGCTAAAAAAAATTAAATAATACATTTTTTTAGTTAATTTCACAAATAATACATGAAATCCAAAAATTGCAAATCTAACGGACCATCGTCCGTTGAAAAGACGAAGGTGGTGGTTCGTCTTTTGAAAAGACGAAGGGGTGGTTCGTCCGTTCAAAAGACGACCCACCACGCCAAGCCAACGTCTGAAGAACATGTCCCTCGTCTTTTCAAAAGATGAACCATCCCCTTCATCTTTTCAAAAGACGAAACCCCCCTTCGTCTTTTCAACGGACGACGGTCCGTTAGATTTGCAATTTTTGGATTTTGTGTATTATTTGTGAAATTGAATAAAAAAATGTATTATTTAAAAAAAATTAGCACTAATTTAATTTCTTCCAAAGACAAAAATAAAGCATCTCATAATTTTAAATTACAAAGCTATCACTGAAATAATTGTATGCTTCTCACATAAAGAATTATGCTTCAGACAAACTTTGCATGGAAACCAATCTCATGGATCTTCCATGATTATTCCAAGGAATATCAAGAATATTTCCTCAAGAAACAACGCTTCCGGTGTAGAAAAACAATACTTCTGTGGCACAAAACAATGTTATTATGAGGAAAAACCATAATTAATATATTGGATTATATTATTCGGAAACAACACATAATTTTCTAAAATTATCCCCTAGAAACGAGAGATTAATTTGGATAGATTGATCGTGCATCACGGGAGCATTTTAAACCAAAGCATGCAAATTTGTTCCTAAACTCATGTAGTAATAGCTAGGCGAGGATACCGGCAACATTAATGACCTTCGTTTCTGGATCTGTTTATGGAAGAAAGCAACGAGTCCTCGGTTAATGGAAATTAGGTGGGTCTTTGTTAAGATCATACGGTCCCGCTACTTCCAATCCTACGGGTATGCACTGGTCCGATGGAAAGGAACAAATCGGCATCTAGATAGTTAGTGTAGTTGTGCCTCAATGAAGTTACTTGCATGCATGCATGTAATTCAAGGAGTACTCATTAAATGCGAGCTTTCTTAGACACACTCCTTGAAAATAAATGCATTGAAGTGGTTGTCTCTTAAGATGATGTACCTTCTATGATAACGCCATAAGAGACGACGAATCGTGAAAGGCCTTTACTGGCAACATTTCATCATTTATTTGTTGATAAGAGCTTCCCATGCCCCCATGTAGCTTTGGTGCTTCAGATAAAGTATCGTCTGCGGAAGCTTCCAGATGTGAAAATTTCTATTTTGGAAGATGTGAACATTTGTAGCAGCAATTACTTAAACTTTTGAGAAACATTGTTCAATCCAGGATCTGATTTGGATGGACTTGAGGTAGATAAATGGCTCTTATAATTACTCCTTCGCATGTTCCTCTTTTTACTTACAAGAAGTCACAAACTACATTTCTGTTGGGATGGAATAGATTTAGGGATGTTCTCGGTATATTCAGCTATACCACTCAGTAGCCAATATGATCCTACACTATGATGCCTTTGTGTCTCCGAACTGATTGAGTGTGAAGTCGGTGGTAGAATCCTACCAACCAAACATAGTTTGGTCTATCGGGACCTACAGTTCTCAATTATGTTGGTTTGAATCATAAGCTAACTTATAATGATCGTGAAATACTAACAAAACATGCAATCTAGGATGAAATAGATTAAGGGTGTTCTAGGGATATTTAGCCATGGGGCATAGCACTGACTAGCCAACATGCTCTTACAATATTCCGCCTTCTTGTCATCAGACCGGTTGAGTATTTGAGTGTGACATCGGTGGTACAATCCTACCAAACAAACGGAGTTGGGTCTGCTAGGCCCACATTTCACAATTAAGTTAGTATGAACCTTAAGCTAACTTGTAGTGGTAGATCTTCTCTTAACCAATAATGTCTTGAATACCTTGAACTAATGATGCCATGGTACACACAAGATATTCTAATTCACGGAAGACTGACATAACATGCAATTTAGCAAAAATCACCGATGGATCCATCATGAACTTTAACTACCTACAAGAATGTGCCAAATATATTCATATCACATGGACAATAGTACGAATATGCTAGTATTAAAAATGAACAAATACACCCAAGAATTTTGAAGATCCTTGATGTGATGCCAAGACTGCCAACTACGCATCAGATAGGGGAATGAAAGGTGAGAAGACAAAATCCTTCTCCCAATACAAGAAATTTTCCCGGCTCATCCTACACCAAAGACAAAGACAAAGGACGTGGTTGTTCTTGCTCCTGTGTGCAGCCAGCCAAAGTTCTCATCTGGGACCCTCTCTTATCTCTCTCTCGGCCATATCACACTACGGTGGCGTGTGGTGCACACCAAAAAAGTTCCCATGTGAGGATTATGTCTAAATGTTCGTACAAGGGATGATCAAGGCAAACAAAGTTGAACCCTTTTTTAGAAAGCCAAAGTTGAACCTAGGAATGATACTTGTAACCTTAAATCAGTGACGTGCTAAGAAGTCTGGGCTTTATAACTAAGCAGTGTACCCCCAAAATTCACATGCCCGGTTCTGGAAATTAATCCAAAAATACCCATGTTCTCGGCAAGAGGTCCGATGAATAGACATGTGTTTTGAATTTCATTTAGAGAGAAGACTTGGATGCAAGAAGATTAAAGAAGCCTCGAGGTCCATGCACATGCACATCAATAATGATTTGGATCTGTTTCTCAAATCCCTGACTGGCCAGCTAGACGATCGCCACTCGACGAAAACCAGTAGTCAAAACGCAGAAACATGGCGTGGTCTCGAGTGGGAATCGACCGAAATCTTTAATTTCAATAAGCATGTTGATGACACTGCGTCAGCGTGCAGTACTTCGTCGGAAAACCCCAAGAGCAAGGTGTGATGCAGCACAGCAGCAAGTTTTCTCTCAGTAAGAAACCGAGGTTATCGAACCAGTAGGAGGAAGGAAACGTCACACAGGTGTTGCAAGCAACGTGGAAACCTGCACAACACAAACTCAAGACTTTGCCCCTACGAATCAGTGAGGTTGTCAAGCTCACCGGTTTGCTGTAACAAAGAATTGACTGTATGGTGTGGAAGATGATGAATGATTTGCAGCAAGTAAACACTGGAAGATTTATCAATGATAAAGATTGGACCAGGGTCCATAGTTCACTAGAGGTGCTCTCCTTAGATAAACAAAATGGCATGAAGGGTAAACAAATTACAGCAGGGCAATTGATAGGAACTAAGCAAGGCATAACAATGCAATACCAGACAAAAAGATCCTATGAGATTCGATTGGGCAATACAACAATATACATAGACCGCCATCCAACTATATCTATGACTAGAAGTCCACCTTCAGGTTATCATCTGAACCCCCGCTAGTATTAAGTTGCAAACAACAGACAACTGCTTTAAGCAAAGTGTGTAAGGTAAACAATCCACTTGTTCCATGAACAAGAGACAATTGTTTTCTCCCTAGTGGCAACAACACTTCCCTTAGAAACTAGAGGCATGAACCCACTATCGAGCATAAATACTCCCTCTTAGAGTCACTAGCAACTACTTGGCCAAGATAGCTACTAACAACGGAGAGCATGCAAGATCACAAACAACACAGACATGATAGTATCAAATAGACAAAACCATTAATCAATCTGACATAGTAATATCAATATCCATCGGATCCCTGCAAACACAACATGCATGATTACAAATAGATTAGATCTTGATCATGAACGGAGCTCACAAGATCTATACATGAAAGCACAAGGAGGAGATACAACCATATAGCTACTACATGGACCCGTAGTCCAACGTGGAACTACTCACGCTTCATACCCGAGAAGAAAGCCTCCGGGATGATCCCCCCTCCGGCAGGGTGCCGGGAAGAGCTTCAGATCCTCCTGATCTAGGGACGATGGTGGCGGCGGCTACAGAAGGTTTCGTGGAGTTTTGATCGGGTGCCTAGGGTTTCTGTATCGGGGGCTTCTTATAGGTGAAGAGGCGAGGTTGGGAGGCGACCAGGGAGGCCACACCCTGCCTAGGCGCGGGTTGGGCCCACCCACGCCTAGGGGGGTCTGGCCGCCCTGTGGCGCCTCTCCGTCTCTCCTCTAGACTTTGTGTCGCCCACGGTAAAATATTGACTTTGGCTTTTGTCCCGTCCAATTCCGAGAATATTGATTTTCTGCCTTTCTGGAACCAAAAACAGAAGAAAACAGGCAACTGGCACTATGGCAACTTGTTAATAGGTTAGTTTCAGAAAAGATATAAAAACACCTCAAAGTGTAGACAAAGCAAAGCAAAGTAGATATAAAACAAGCATGGAGCATCAAAAATTATAGATACGTTTCCGATGTATCAAGCATCCCCAAGCTTAACTCATGCTCGTCCTCGAGTAGGTACGTGATAAAAATAATAATTTTTGAGATGACATGCACCATCAAAACCAAAATCAAACCATTTGCAAGCATTGAAAGCTAGGATCAAAGAACTTTAAACATGTGTATGAAAGGTGGAGTTCTAACAATAGGACATAGTAACTATTCATCTAACATGAAAGACTACAAACAAAGATCATGAATAACATGCATTGAAAAACGTTTGTTTGTTTCACATACAGAAAACATAGCATAGTGGCATTCGGCTTGTCCCTCATAGAGTAGCAAATAGATGCATAGTACACCTTCAAAGTTCACAAGGGTGACTAGAAACAAATAGCACAAGAACAAGTAATATCACAATATGCATCAATGAATAAGTTTTGGGACACTGCACACAGAATGACAACTATGCTCTCTTAATGGTGCCTAAAGGTAGAAGGTGGAAACTCAAATAATGGTGGAAGAAAGGCCTTTCATAAAGGAAGCAGAGATTGCAAGTTTCAAAAAGAGCTTCCAAAAAATATGGTACTTGTTAGCTTTCAGCCCTCATTGCCCCTATCATAAGCATCTTGAAGTGATTAAGGTTAAAGTGAACAAAGATGGAGTATATGCTTGACAAAGTATAAGTTGGCAATCTCAAGTCCCTTGAATATGAGGGCCACACCTCATGCTACTCAACTTCAGTCACCTGTAAGTTCTTGTCATTGTAAGTACATGCATATCATAGAGAACTACCAACGGGGTACCCCTTGCACATGGTACAGGAGCTATCCCATAACCAAAATGACAAGGCAAGAAGACAATGAGCATCTCAGCGATCTTTTTATTTACTATATGCATAGCTTTTTATTGAGGATGCTTCATAGATAGCTCACTATGGTCATGCTGCAAGTTTCCACCATGATTAGGCATGGCTTAGTCTAGCAGCCTAGGCGTTTCTCTAACACAAAATACATACTCCATGGACTTACAAGTTCCCTCTTTATTTCACATCGGTAACATCCATAGAAAAAAGAGCATGATATCAACTGAGTATAAAGTACAAGTGCAATGTGGAAAACGTTCCCCGTGACAGCACGGTTCTGCTAATTCCAACATATAAGTGCAAGCATATACAACATAGATGACACAATGGTTCAAGTTTATTTGGGGCAAAGAATATAAAGTGTGCCATCAAGTTTGTGAGGGCTTTAATCACTAAGTTTTCACATAATAAAATAGTTTTTAATTGGAAGATAGCTGAAAATAAGAATATACTTGGAATGGTGTAACACACCATACATAAAAGTTTATAGTGGACACTTTGGAATAACTTGGTTTGTTGGTAGTTGGAAGCATGAGTAGAACTTACTAATACAAGTGGAGGCTAGCAAAAGACTGGGAGCGCCCAACTAAGAGAGCAATAATGGCCAAAATCATGCAGAGCAACAAAGCATTACTAATCCAAGCATAGAGTGGTACTACAAGTCAAGGACTAAATGATCATAGAGGCTGTGGTGACTTGTTCATAGTCATAAAATGGTGTGAGCCTGTGCCAAGTCAACCCAAACAAATCATCAAAGGAGAATACCGCAATACTATGATTTTATATGCTAAAACAACGCATGATTCCTTCAAGGAACATTAAGCAATCCTAATTGTTTGGAACAAGCCATTCTACAGCAATAATCACTAAGCATAAGGTCAAAACAATATCTAGGATGACATGATAAAGTCTAAGCCACAATCAAAACAAACTCCCTTTTGTACCACTATAAGCATGAAACTTTCTACTCTTTTCCAATACCAAACAACTTATTTGAAACAACTCACAAAGATAATAATCAATAAAGTCAGTGAGCTTGTCTCACAAATCCACAAAGAATAACTAAAAAGTTCTAAGCTGAAAGCACAAGAAAACTAAGGCGGAACGCAGTGCTAGCAAAAATGAACACTCACAAAATAATAAGTGTGAAAACTAGAGTGTTCTAGGCAATAAAAACAGAGTGTGTCTCTCTCCAAAAGAAGTGTGTTGTGATCCAACCAACTTACTCAAGCAAACTAAGCAAACGAAAACCAAAAATGAAAACTAAGATGCTCCAAGAACAACACAACTGTGCATGAAACAATAAAAACGAAGTGTCTAGAAAGACCTGAGATTTTTATTGATGAAGAAGGGGATGCCTTGGGCATCCCCAAGCTTTAACGCTTGTAACTCTTGGATATTTCTTGGGGTGACACCGGGGTGGCATCCCTAAGCTTGAGATTTTGTCCATTCTTCATCTCATTACATCATGCTTTCTCTACCCCTGAAAATTTTTCTTCATACAAAACTTTACACAATCTTCATTAGCAACATTAGTGTATTCAAAAGATATTAGACACTTAGGTAAAGCTTTGGAACAGCAATAATTTTCACTAAAAAAACATGATACTGTAGTAACTCCTTCAAAAAGCTCAATTCCCCTAAAGAGAACTCAAAAAGGAAACAATAAGAAGCAAATGCAAATAATGGCAGAAATCTGTCAAAACAGACCAGCAGGTAGAAACCGATTTTTTCGAACATCTTATGTTGCTCAAATCAAAAAGTGTTGAACTAATGAAAGTTATATAACATACTGAAGGATTTATTCGTAAATTTTCATATCAATCAGAGTTACAGAGACTCGTCATGAATTTTTATGATGGAGGACAGAGATCTGTTTCGGGACAGCAACTCCCCAAATCTTACTTCCCTCTCATTAGAGGTCATTCTTGGCACAAAAAGCAAACAAAAAGGATAAGGAGAGGTCATTACAGAAGTAATAACTTCCAAGACTTAAGAAAACTCTTGGATTATCTCCCAAAAAGTACTTTTCTTTAACGCTTTTAAGTTAGGCTTGATAGTTTGAGAAGATGCTCACATAAAAAATATGAATTGAAGTAAAAGAGAGCATCAAGAAGCAAATTCAAAAAACATTTGAGTCTAACCCACTTTCTATGCATAGGAATCTTGTAAAGAAACAAGTCATGAAAGCACAAAGCAACAAGCATAGGACAGCAAAACAAGTGCAACTTCAAGATTTTCAACATAAAGAGGGGAAACTTAATATTGTTGAGATACATGAGACCATGTTTCCCTCTCTCATAATAACTTTCAGTAGCATCATGAATAAAATTAACAATATAAGTATCACATAAAACATTCTTATCATGAGCCACCGGCATAAAATGATTATTACTCTCCACATAAGCATAGTCATTCTTATTAATTGTAGTGGGAGCAAATTCAACAAAATAGCTATCATTATTATTTTCATCACCATAATCATCAAATACAGGAGGCATATTGTAATCATAATAATTTTCTCCTCAATAGTAGGTGGACTAAAAATATCATATTCATCATTGTAATCATCATAGATTGTAGGTTTGGTATCATCATAAGCAATAGAATAGCTATCTTCCAAAGCTGGGGGACTAAAAAGATCATTTTCATAAAAACTAGCTTCCCCAAGCTTAGACGTTTCCATAGCATTAGCAACAATGGTGTCCAAAGAATTCATACTAATAACATTGCTATTAGCATGCAAATAAATCTCCATAGGTTTTTTAATTTTCTCTTCAAACACTTCATGTCCTAACTCAAGATAAACACTATAAAGCTCTCTAATTTTTTTTTGTTTTCCATTAAGCCTAACTAGTGAAAACAAGAAACAAAAAGACAAAATTGCAGAATCTAAAGGAAATAACTCCGAGCACTCACAACGGAGGATGTGAGTACCTTTTACCTTACCTCCCTGGCAGCGGCGCCAGAAAATAGCTTGATGTCTACGCACTTCTATTCTTGTAGACATTTGTTGGGCCTCCAAGTGCATATGTTTGTAGAACAGCATCAAGTTTCCCTTAAGTGGATCACCCAAGGTTTATCGAACTCAGGGAGGAAGTGGTCAAAGGTATTCCCTCTCAAGCAACCCTGCAATCAAGATACAAGAAGTCTCTTGTGTCCCCAACACACCCAATACACTTGTCAGGTGTATAGGTGCACTAGTTCGGCGAAGAGATAGTGAAATACAAGTGGTAACAGTGCCAGAAAATAGCTTCTGACTTGTTGTTGATGTGGGATAACGTGTGTGAGTGACGTAAAGACTAAAGCAAGCAAACATGCAACAGATCTAGTAGAAAATGGTGTTTCAGTGCTTAGAAACAAGGCCTAGGGATCATTATGGTGATGCTGCAAGTTTCCGTCATGATTAGGCATGGCTTAGGCTAGCGGCCCAGGTGTTTCTCTAACACAAAATACATAAATCCATGGATTTACAAGCTCCCTCTTTATTTCACACCGGTGACATCCATAGACAAAAGAGTATGATATCAGCTATGTACAAAGTACAAGTGCAATGTTGAAAACCTTCCCCATGACAGCATGGTTTTGCTAATTCCAACGTATAAGTGCAAGCATATACAACATAGACGACACAATGGTTCAAGTTTATTAGGGGCAAAGAATATAAAGTGTGCCATCAAGTTCGTGAGAGCTTTAATCACTAAATTTTCACATAGCAAAATATTTTTTAATTGGAAGATAGCTGAAAACAAGAATATACTTGGAATGGTGTAACACACCATGCATAGAAATTTATAGTGGACACTTTGGAATAACTTGGTTTCTTGGGAGTTGGAAGCATGAGTAGAGCTTACTCATACAAGTGGAGGCTAGCAAAAGACCGAGAGCAACCAACTAAGAGAGCAATAATGGCCATAATCATGCAGAGCGACAAAACCTTACTAATCAAAGCATAGACTGGTACTACAAGTCAAGTACTAAATGATCATAGAGGCTATGGTGACTTTTTCATAGTCAGAACATGGTGTAAGCATGTGCCAAGTCAACCCAAACAAAACATCAAAGGAGAATACCATAATACTATGCTTTTGTATGCTAAAACAACGCATAATTCTTTCAAGGCACGCTAAGAAATCCCAATTGTTTGGAAAAAGACATACTACTGCAACAATCACTAAGCATAAGGTTAAAACAACACCTAGAATTTTATGCTAAAGTCTAAGTCACAGTCAATGCAAGCTCCTCTTGCACTTTCAAGCAGGAACTTCCTACTCCTTTACAACACCAAACAACTTATTTGAAACAACACAGCGAGAATGGGGGTCCAAACTAATTTATTCAATAAAAACAAACTAAGCAAACCATCTAAAACTAAGACGCTCCAAGAACAACACAACAGTGCATGAAACAATAAAAACGAAGTGTTTAGAGAGACTTGAGCTTTTTATTGATGAAGAAGGGGATGCCTTGGGCATCCCCAAGCTTTGATGCTTGTACCTATTGGATATTTCTTGGGGTGACACCGGGGTGGCATCCCCAAGCTTGAGTTTTGTCCATTCTTCGTCTCATTACATCATTCTCTCTTTACACCTAAAATTTTTCCTTCATACAAAACTTCACACAATCTTTATTAGCAACATTAGTGTATTCAAAAGATAATAGACCTTTGGGTTTAGCTTTGGAACAACAATTTTTTTTATTAAAAACACAAGCTACTGTAACAACTCCTTTAAAAAGCTCAATTCCCCAAAAGAAAACACAAAAAGGAATCAATAAGAAGCAAATGCAAGTAATGGCAGAAATCTGTCAAAACAGACCAGCAGGTAGAAACCGATTTTTTCGAAAATCTTATGTTGCTCAAATCAAAAAGTGTTGAACTAACAAAATTTATCTAACATACTGGGTGATTTATTCGTAAATTTTCAGATCAATCCGACTTACAGAGACTCCTCACGAATTTTTATGGTGGAGGACAGAAATCTGTTTCAGAACAGCAACTCCCCAAATCTTACTTCCCTCTCGTTAAAGGTCATTCTTTGCACAAAAAACAAATAAAAAGGATAAGGAGAGGTCATTAGTGAAGTAATGACTTCCAAGACTCAAGGAAACTTTTGGGTTATCTTCCAACAAGTACTTTTCTTTAACGCCTTTAAGTTAGGCATAAGAAGCAAGAAATCAAGTATTTTCAAATGAGGAATTTAGATCAATACTTGCAAAGTCTTCAACTATGAGGGGTATCTCATCCAAATGAGTTTTAGAGGATCCCTTCTCATTTCTCTTTGGTTTACTACTTTCATCAAAAGGATTTTCAGGAACAATCCAATCAAAATTCTTTTCAAAGGCCTCATGCATTCCAACAAGCTTAAAGGGTATGGGTGTCTTAAATTTCTCTCTAGGCTTAGTTTTATCAGAAGTACCCACAACATCTACACATGAGCCTAGCATATTGAAACGCTCAGAGACCTTTTTGGCTTCCTTAGCAACATCATGGAATTCTTTGAGTAAAGTTTCAAGAATAAATTCTCTCTTTTCAGCATTCTTTTCTTCTTTTAGTTTTAGGAACAAAATTTTCATCATGGGGTTAAGGCTAACAAACCTAGCCTCCAGCATATGAACTAAAGAAGTTGTAGCAATTTCATAATTAGGAGCAATCTTTGCTATAGATTTATCCTCAATATACTCATGCTTGCTAACATGATTGAAGAATTCTTCAATATTATCTTTCCCAATTATGGAGCCATTAGCTATAAAAAGGTCCTTCAGGGTGAACTTGGGGAGCAACATGGTGAGCTAGAAGAAGGTGGCAACTAGAGCAGGAACTAATTTTTTGTGTTTTTGATAAGAGAAAGCAAACCAAACTAAACTAATTTTTTTGGAGTTTTTAAAAAGAGGCAAACAAAACTAAGCAAAAGAAACTAAGCAAACTAAAAACAAAGTAAAGATAAAGGTTGAGAAGGACTCCCCTTGTGAAGATGTCCTTAGCCTCCCCGGCAACGGCGCTAGAAAAGAGCTTGATGGCACTGCGTCAACGTGCAGTGCTTCGTTAGGAAACCCCAAGACCAAGGTGTGATGCAGCACAACAACAAGTTTTCCCTCAGTAAGAAACCGAGGTTATCGAACCACTAGGAGGAAGAAAACGTCACACAGGTGTTGCAAGCAACATGGAAACCTGCACAACACAAACTCAAGACTTTGCCCCAATGAATCAGTGAGGTTGTCAAGCTCACCGGTTTGCTGTAAAAAAGGATTAACTGTATTGTGTGGAAGATGATGAATGGTTTGCAGCAAGTAAATAGTGGAAGATGTATCAATGGTAAAGATTGGACCGGGGTCCATAGTTCACTAGAGGTGCTCTCCTTAGATAAACAACATGGCATGAAGGGTAAACAAATTACAGCAGGACAATTGACAGGAACTGAGCAAGGCATAACCATGCAATTACTAGTCAGAAAGATCCTATGAGATTTGATTGGGCAATACAACAAGATACATAGACCGCAATCCAAATGCATCTATGACTAGAAGTCCACCTTCAGGTTATCATCCGAACCCCCTTCAGTATTAAGTTGCAAGCAACAGACAACTGCTTTAAGCAAAGTGTGTAAGGTAAACAGTCCACATGTTCCATGAACAAGATACCGTTGTTTTCTCCCTAGTAGCAACAGCACATCTATAACCGAAGAGATTATTGTCACTTCCCTTGGAAACTAGAGGCATGAACCCACTATCGAGCATAAATACCCCCTCTTGGAGTCACTAGCAACTACTTGGCCAAGATAGCTACTAACAACAGAGAGCATGCAAGATCACAAACAACATAGACATGATAGTATCAAATAGACAAAACCATTAATCAATCTGACATAGTAATCTCAATATCCATCGGGTCCCCGCAAACACAACATGCATGATTACAAATAGATTACACCTTGATCATGAACGGAGCTCACAAGATCTATACATGAAAGCACAAGGAGGAGATACAACCATCTAGCTACTACATGGACCCGTAGTCCAAGGTGGAATTACTCACGCTTCATACCCGAGAAGAAGGCCTCTGGGATGATCTCCCCTCCGGTAGGGTGCCGGGAAGAGCTTCAGATCACCCCCGATCTAGGGACGATGGTGGTGACGGCTACAGAAGGTTTCGTGGAGTTTTGATGGGGTGCTTAGGGTTTCTGTATCGGGGGCTTCTTATAGGCGAAGATGCAAGTGACATGGTTATACCCCGCGGGTACATGATATCAGCATAGCTGGTCCAGCCCAAGGATGGCCCACTACAAATATACGTCAGCCCATGAAGACTTTCGGGTGGCCAAGGCCCATGACGCCTTCGGCTCCTTGGAGAGCAAGACTAGAGTAGATAGAAAATTCAAAGGGGTAAACCCTAAAACCTATAACCGACTCGGTCTGTTCCTGGGACCTGCCTAACTCTATAGAAAGGCCAGGAGGGCACAACCTAGATCTCTCACCTCATACTTTCGCATAGACACCTCCATGCTAGATTGCATCTACGCACCCCTGTAATCTTCGGTTCCGCCGTAATCAAGAGCAGACAAGCAGGAGTAGGGTTTTCCCTCCGGGGGCCTAAACCTGGGTAAACCTCGTGTCCCGTGTTGCTTGATTGCTAACCGTTTCGCGATCTCCAGCATCCCCATCTTCTCCAAAACCCAAGTTCATAACAATGGGCATTGATGAGATTAAACCTCGTCAATTGGCGCCGTCTGTGGGAACTGGGGATGCTGATTGTGCGATCGTGACGGTCCCAACCCGAGCGATCTACAACCCCGCGGCGACGGAGAGTCATCTCCTCTTCGGCGCCTTCGACTTCACCGCCCACTCACCGGCCACCATGAAGGACTTCGAGCCCGTTGGCGATGGACTCGAGATCCTATTCGGGAGCTTCTGCTTCCAGGTGGGGCAAACCGGCACCCTCCGCCTCCCAGAGCGGGTGCCCATGCCATCAATCAGGCCCGCTTCATGGGCCCCACATCCTGTGCTATGCACATCACCATCAACAGATGAGTCCTATGACAGCAGCAGCTGCAACTCAGATCTGTGCAATCCGCCATCGGAGGAAGGAACCTATGGTTCTGGATCCGAAAGCTGCGGCAGCAGCGATCCAATCTACGATCGATACCAATGCGCCGTAGTCATCTAAAGTGATGTAGATCAGCGAGCGCCCAACTCGCCACCTAACCCGCCATCTAACCCGCAGAACAGAAACAGCGGGAACAGAAGAAGCCAGTCCCCCCACCCGACGGGGACGACGCCGGTCAGGTCATCCGCCTCAGCAAAGAAGGATGGGCCCAAGCACGTGATGCCATGGCGGGTAACACGATCCTGCCCGCAGACGCCTCACGGGACTTGCTGATGGCATACCACTTGCTCCTAATCGAGGAGCACAAGAAGCAGATCAAGATGCAAGAGGTGCTTGACAAACGCAAGCAAGCAGCCTCGGAGTCCAGTGCGCGACGAGTTGCGCTCTCCGCCATGGGCATCGGCTCCAGCTCGAACGGCAACCACGGCAACAAGCACCGTTCCTGGATGGAGAACATGGACCCCAAGGAGCGTCGTGAGGCGACCCGGGCCCTCAACGCATCCTTCATGGAGATGGATGCCGACGGCAACATCATCCCGAAAACGCCGCAAGCTGCGATCATGGCAGTCACCGCGTACCTCGCGTCCCACCCACCTCCGGAGGGGGACCCAAAAAGAGCCATGCACAAGTCCGCACTTACCGGACTCGGACTCGTCGGAGCAGCGCTCCACGAAGAAGCTCCTACGGAGCCGAAGAAGAAAGCTACGGTCAAGTTCGACCACAGCCCCACACCTTCATCCGAAGATGAGGACCATGACCTTCCTCGAAGGCACAAGAGCTCGCACCATCGCAGCCGTGATTACGACGCCAGAAACGCGCTCACACAGCGCAAAATCGACAAAGCGCGAGCCAAGCGCACATGCTCGTCTGAATCAGAGATGGATGAAGACGAAGGAGAACTCTGCGGAGCCCGATGCTTCAGCAGATCTGTTCGACGGACACGGATGCCGTGAAATTTCAAGCTTCCTTCGGATACTCCGAAGTTCGACGGCACACAAGACCCCAAGGCGTGGCTCAGCGACCACTTGTCGTCTGTCAAGCTACACGGTGGAAACAAGGAAACCTCCATGCAATGCCTTCAGCTGCAGCTGACAGGCGCAGCTCGGATCTGGCTTAGCAGCCTATCTTCAGGATCCATCCAAAGTTGGGAGGAGCTGGCGTATAGTTTCGTCCGAAACTTCAAAGGCACCAGCAAGAGGCCTGCCTCGATCGAGGAGTTGCGAGCCTGCACTCAACGAACGGGCGAATCCATTCGCTCGTAGATACTGCGCTGGTCCAACACCAAGAACTCCGCGGCGCACATCTCCAAAGAAAGGGCCATTGATGCCCTCAAGGACGGCGTCAAGCGCCAGGACTTCAAGGAAGAACTTGGGCGCGTCAAGCCCAAGACACTCGACCACCTCATGGACATCGCCAACAGGTGGGCCGACGGCGAGGACTCCGTCCACCGAGCGCACTCGGAGGAAGAGGACGACTACGGCCGACGACGAGAACGCCGTAGCAAGAGGAGATCACGCATCTACGACGATCGCGATGGACCCGACATGGTCGCGGCTGGCTACGCCGACCGCCGCAGCGACGCCAACCGCAACAACGGCGGATACCGCGGAGGCAATTTCCACGATGGAGGACGCCCAGCACAGTCATGGCAGCGCCGCGGTCGCAACGACGGACCCTCAGCATACGAAAAACTGTCGGGTCCATGCACCATCCACTTCTACATCGACAAGCACGATCGTAAGAAGAAGGCAAGCCACATGTTCAAGGACTGCTGCGAGTTCCAGAAACTCAGCGAAAGCATGGATCAGATGAGGCAGCAAGCCCCAAACCCTGGATTTGGGAACGCACTCGCACCAGGCGAGATAGCGCATGGAGCTCCTCCACCGCCACCTATAGGAGGTCCGAACCACCCAGTCGCACCAGCACAGAATAACGGTGGGCACGGGTACACCCCGCCGAAAGGAGCGCTGATGATCCAGAAGGGGCGCCCAACGAATAGGGTGCAGAAGAAAAGCACCCGTCAGATCAACCTGGCCGTAACAGCTCCACCCGCCATCCCTGAGTACCTCAGCGGGTCGGAGTCCTGCATCACGTTCAGCCGTTCGGATCACCCTTGCCAGGTCCCTCGCCCAGGTTATGCTGCCCTGTTGCTTGAGGCGCAGATCAGAGGTTTCGAGATGAGCCGCATCTTCATGGACGGTGGCAGCGGCATCAACCTGATGTTCGCAAGCACCCTAGCAGCAATGCGGATCCCGTTGTGCAGCCTGGAACAGTCAGACACAACGTTCCATGGCATCGTTCCAGGAAAGGGCATATTCCCCCTGGAAAAGATATGGCTCGACGTCATCTTCGGCAGGGGAGACCAGGGGGCCACACCCTGCCCAGGCGCGGGCTGGGCCCACCCGTGCCTAGGGGGTTCTGTCCACCCTGTGGCGCCTCTCCGTCTCTCCTCTGGACTTCGTGTCGCCCACGGTAAAATATTGACTTTGGCTTTTGTCCCGTCTAATTCCGAGAATATTGATTTCCTGCCTTTGTAGAACCAAAAACAGAAGAAAACAGGCAACTGACACTGTGGCAACTTATTAATAGGTTAGTTTCAGAAAAGATATAAAAACACCTCAAAGTGTAGATAAAGCAAAGAAAAGTAGATACTAAACAAGCATTGAGCATCAAAAATTATAGATACGTTTCCAACGTATCACATGTGACATGATCACCGTGGTAGAAAGTTAATGTGGTATTGATGTTTGCCATCATTTTCAGTTAAGCTATGGTCGTGTGTGTCTCATGTGTGCACATCTTTTGCCAAACCTGAGGTGAAAAGAAAAACAAAGATCAATGGTTTCCTGGTAGATCTGTTTAAGGGAAAAAAGAACCCCTGGTAGATTCTTAATCTTCTTTTCCAAAGAAGATAGATCCTTAATATATTGGGAATAATTCACAAAATCGCAAAAAAAAAATTATGATTATTGTTATCACACAAACATTGTACTAAGAAATCAATTTGTGAGATTCACCTATTTAATTATCACGGGTATATTTCCGCAAAAAATAAATCACCGCTAGTCTTGATCAATTGCGACGTATGATTAGGGAGCTCGTTAGATTGGGTCAATGTGTGTAATGTGTTACTGATGGCGTATGTATGTGCCCCTCTGTGTAGCTTTAATAACAGTATAATCGACACGACCACCGATTCTAAAATGTCTTCATTTTTATGTAAATGGAAATAGCACAAGTGTTGTCCAATTCAGCAAAAGAAAAGGTGGGGCTAAGAACCGCTCCCTCGCTCAAACAATGGTCACAATTGATGGAGCAATCTACTGCATGCATGCATGCTCCTGGTCTTTGGAGACATGAACCACAATCCGGTGAATGTAAAAGCCAACGGATACAGGAGTGATTGAAGTTCTTTCGCCTCTTCTCT
Source organism: Avena insularis (assembly GCA_023614405.1). Classification (NCBI taxonomy): domain Eukaryota; kingdom Viridiplantae; phylum Streptophyta; class Magnoliopsida; order Poales; family Poaceae; genus Avena; species Avena insularis. Next base: position 302,483,561 of record CM042691.1, read on the forward strand.
GTGTGGTCTTTGGAGGAGCGCACTACTCATCCATGATTGGATCTGTCAAAACCTTGCGTCCACGAGACTTGACCAGATTAAAGTACTCTGCACCTTGCGTCATTTTCTTTTCTTTTTTGAGCCATGCATCGATTGCATCATTGTGCGGTCCTAATAGGTAGCTCGATCGCATGTAAGAAAAAGTACTAGCTCGATTTGATTGACATTTTGTTAAGATGTACATACACGAAAATGTAGGAAGCTCTAATACTAGTATATCGTGTCGATCTGGCATACATGCATGTAGAAGTTGTAGATGGGGACCTCCTTTTATAAGTAGGATACAGTCCAAAGGGAAGGCATCGATCGACGTATTTATTCTCACACGGAAATAGGTTCCAAATCCTTTTCGTGAAAGGAATAGTTGAAGCACCAGACCAGGCAATCCATAGGATCCAAGAACCAATCACATACAAATCTGATGCCAAATCCATACATTTCAAGAAGAGCCTCTACCTCGCTCACTCTACTCTGCTATGAGTAGGCACTAGCTACCGCCCACAAGTAATATAACTACTTCCCAGCTGCTATTTTGCGTGTCATTGTGTGTGCCAGCACGCAAACCCCGCATATACGTGATACGTGGTCCTTTCAACGTACCCGAAGCTCGCCACCATCTTGGAAAATTGCATATATAGTAATTACTCAAAAAATATGGTCACAATCGGAATAATCTACTGTATGTAGTATTATCGTAAAAAAATAGATTCGTCAAATAATGGACTAATCAATCTGCTTTCTGGTTTTGGAGACCCCAAACCATAATTCGATAACTACAAAGGCTAGAGGATACACGACCGCTTGAAGGTTTTTAATTCATGTTTGTTATGTTGCCTTTCGAAGAGCGCACTCATCCATGAGTGGATCCGTCCAAACCTGCCATCCATATGACTTGAAGAGGTTAAAGTACTCCCTCCATCGTGTTAATTAGACCTAGGCGTATTTTAAAACAAAAAATGACCATAAGTTTGAACAAGAAAAATATATATTAAGTCACAAAAGGTACTCCTAGTAACACTTTATAAAATTTGACCAACTTTTGAAAAGAGTAGCAACATTTATGATCATCAATCAGTATATTATAAAACTAAATTTCAGGACACGGATCTCGTGATACCAATTTTAGTGTCATAATGCTCTACATTTTCCTATAAATTTAGTCAAATATTATTATTTTTTACTTAGGACAAAAGGTAGAAGTGATCAGAGGGAGTAGATTGGTGTGGCCTATCATTCTATTTGTCGTCTTTTCTTTTTGCAGCTACGCATCGATTGCATCATTATGTGGTCCTAAAGGTAGCTTCGATCTCTCTACTTTGTTAAGAAGTAGTACATACATGAAAACGTAGTTCTATATATAGTAGTCCCCAGGAGGCATACATATATGTAGAAGCTATGCGTGGACAGTCCCATACACCAATTCAACTTTTACTTCACAAAGGACAAAGTTCCAACTCTTCATGAAAGAAAGTGGGAAACACAAGACCGGCCAATCTATAGAATCCAAGATCCAATCACATAAATTTGATGCCAAATCCATACATTTCAAGACGTGCATAATTGGCATCACATCTGATCTCCTGCTACAAGCTAGCTAGTCGACAATGCACTAGCCACCGCCTACCAGTGACCACTTCCCCACTATTTGAGTGTCATTGTGTACGTGGTCCTTTCAACGGAACCAACGAACTCCACACATCACCATCACATTCCTTTTACACGAAAAATTATGAGTTCTCTTTCTTGAGACCCAGCAAATCGCTAGATATGATCTGAAGTTTCAGTAACCCGTGCATTTTTGTGAAGGAGGAATCAATTGGTCTCTGTAAGCAAGTGGATCCAAGTATGTCCACTAGCCAAATTTGACGCTAAATTAGACTCGTAGGATGAATACAATGATTAATACATGATACTGAATATAAGTAAATTTGATTTGATTCGAGAATGTGTGTCTCAATGCTACCTTTTGGAGTTGAAAAAGAAATGAATAGAGGCATTTCCCTGGTGATCAGGCTTAATCGGGAGGCAAGAATATAAGATACTCCCTCCGATCCAAATTAATAAACTTTGTCTAAATTCAAGTGCATCTCATGTTTTAGTGCTAGATACATTCGGATCTAAACAAACTTGAGTCCATTAATTTGAATCGGAGGGAGTAGTAAGATAACTTAGAATAATGTGCAAGAGTTAGCTAGGAGAATAAGTCACTAGTAGAAAACAGGACACTAGTCCCGGTTTGTAAGAGGCTTTAGTCTCGGATTGCAATCCGGAACTAACGTATTGGGACTAAAGGTTAGGCCTTTAGTCCCGGTTCTGTTATAAACCGGGACTAGATTATCTCCACGTGGCCGCTCTGTACACGCTGGGCTGGAGGATATTTAGTCCCGATTCGTAACACGAACCGGGACTAAAAATTTCTGTCATGCGCAGATTTTGCACAAATCGCTGCCATGCAGGAGGTGGGGTTTTAGGGTTTTAGGGGTTTTTCTTTTTTGTGTTTGATTATTTTTCATTTTGTGTTTTCATATACATATTATTCTACGCTACTACATGATGTATACATTGATGCATATATAATATAATTTCACTCACGATAACATAAATACATATAAATATATACACAACCGAGACTAGAGCTCGTCTAATTGATTTACACCAAGATCATCATTACAACAGATACTGTCCTTTTGTGTCTATCCACGATTACACGAAGGTCTATCTACGTTGTACTCTCCTTTTGAGTTTAGGACGTCCCTGAGCAAAAATCCCGACAACTCCTCTTAAATTGCTAGTAGGCGTTCATGTGGTAGGAGCTTATCCCGCATCGCATCCAACTATATATAAAGAAGTAGATCATTATGAATGGAACTCAACAAAAACTATGGTATAGAATAAATTGCGAATATATTGTTTACGTACTTGAAGAAAGTCTGTGCCCTGCTCCATACACCCACGAATGAACTCACATACGTAATATCCACATAAATTAGTCCCCGTGGCTGCAAGCACACTTTCGATCGAGAATATAATTCAATCAGATAATAATCAAGCATGATAATTGTAAGAATGATAATTGTAATATCCACATAAATTAGTCCCCTAGCTCTCGTACTACTTACCGGGACCGTACGAAAAGTGAGCTCCTCACGCCATTCACCCTGAACCTCCTTCGTAAACCTTTTCCAAACCCTGTCCGGCAAAAAAGAAATGAATGAGTTATTAATTAGTTTACATCTCAAAGAATGAACGAAAGAGACAGATAGAGTGATTGAAATTACTTTTGGAGGCAATCAATTATGCTGCGGTAGTCTTCCATCGGCTTCTTTAATGAGTCCGAGATTTCAACTTTTGCACGGTCAACGTCAATGTTTAGAAGAATCCAGTGGAAGCTGCGATCGTTTATATACACTTAATATCGAGTAAACAAAAATTGAATGTGTACAGGACAGTAAGACTCTTACCCATAGTTGTAAGGAAATAGTATTTGTGTCTTGTAATGTTGCTCCATTAAAAACATTAGCAAGTTATCCTTTGTTTCCTCGAGGTTATTTATTAGCGTATCTACATTTACTCTGTTTGGGTCAACAAACCCAATGTTGTAGATTGACTTTCTTCTACATTCTTGAATCTTCATTCTGCATATATAATAGCATACAGAAGGAGATATAGTGAGGATAACGACAGGAAATGAATTGAACGAGCTGAGTTAGTGACTTAATTACTTACAGACAATATATGCTGAGGAGGGACTTGTCGAGGGCGTCTAGGTTGAATAACTGAAATAGTTCACAAAGTTCAATGGAGATCTCGTCTGTACGGAAGTACTCCTCTCCAACTTTACATAGGAGAAATTGTCGCCCTTCCTTTGTGACTTTCAAGTACCAGATATGCAACAGCGCATATGTGTTGGCAGATCATCGAATACCTCATCGCTGACCAGAGGCTCCCCGTAGACAAATTTTCGTGCTATTGGTCCCTTGGCGACATTATCTCCGCCGGCTAGAAGTGCTTCGACCGGCACGTTACACTCCTTGGCTAATTTAATAGCTATTTCCATATCTATTCCACCTTGTGTGGGCTGGGGTAACACCTTGAGTGGGGCAATGGATTGTTTTGCCTGTTTGCCGAGTTGGGCAACTTCTTTTGATTTTCTCCCACTTGCAGTACTGCTTGATGACTTCTCTTTTAGTGTCTTCGTAAGACAGCGTGTATAGTCACCTTTCCTATTTAACACATGTTGGGGTGGTTGCTCAGGGAATGCCTTGAAGTGCTTCTTGACTTTTGGATCAACTAGCACATGTGGCTCGGGTTGTTTTGGTGCAAAATGGGCCTTCACTTCGGCCCGGGAGATCACCGCGCTTTCTTCATCAGTCCGGTGATAAGCTAACTTGGGAGGAGACGGCGGTACTCTTGGGGGATCTTGTCGTTTTCGGCGTCGGGTCTCCCTCGACGTAGCGGTGTTATTCTTCCGCTTTCTTCCCTTTGATTCAGTGGGCGGAGGCGGAGGCGCCGGAGATGGAGATGCAGTCGCGCTGCGATCCCTCTCAGGAAGGGGTGGACTATTGTTTCTTGGTGGAGACGGTGGACTCGGAGGTGATGGTGGCCTTGGAGGTGATGGATTGCTTCTCGGAGGAGAAGATTTCCTTGGCGCCAGCCCAGAAACACGATGTGTTGTTTTTCCAAAGAATGATCCCACCTCCACTTCTCCAAGTGTTTTCTCCCTTCACGCTGCGGGATGTCAAGCTCAAGTGATCGACATGTCAGTTCAACTTCATCCACACCGACACGAGCATAGCCAGCTGGAATCTGACTTCCATGGTAGGTCGCTTCCGGCGGACAAGGTAAAGCAAAGACGAGCGCCACCTTCATAGAAATGTTCTTCACTGTGACATGTAGCTCACAAGATGTCCTTGCCTCGACTTCATCCACGGGGTAGCGAACCATCGTTGCATTATTGTCCATCAGCATTGGATTATTAGCTTGTACCTCCATGGAAGCCACGCTGCTTCTCCGCTGAGATGGGCCCACCGGACTGTCTAACGCAGGATCTTGCTGTCGGGCCAGTACTCTAAGTTCATTAATCTGCTCCTGCTGCATCTTGAACATGGCTTGAAATTCCTCGTTCCTTTTTTGAATCGCCTCCAACCGCGCTGCCTCCTCAGCCTTCTACCGGTTCGTTTTTCTGGATCGGCTTCTATAAGTGTCGATGTCAGCGGGAAACCCTGTCTTCCATGGAACATATGGGCCAAAGCCTCGTGTTCATCCGACTTTTTCAGGATTCCCGAGGGCATATGTCAGCTCATCGTTCTCTCTGTCGGGAATGAACTTTCCATCTTTTCTCAGTTGTATCACTTTAACAAGTTCATCTTTGGGTTTAGTAATGGCCTCCTTTGTAACAATAATCTCCCCGGTTTCAGTGTCATACGACCCCCATGCCCAAGGAGCCAATTTTTTGACCTCACGGGCCACTGATGTGTAGCTGGCGTGACCCCTTTTAGACGCATTTCTTTCTCGGTTTTTGTCCACTTAGGCATGGTCGTCTTTTGGCCACCTGTCCCCATAGTATGGTGATATTTATTTTTGGCCGCATTTAACTTATTCTTTTCCGACTTGGCAAATGGGGCCCAGTTATCCCGCTGCTTCTCCAGCGGGCCAGTGAATGGCGGAGTCAGCCCCTTCTTGGCAAAGTTGTTGTACAGTCTTTTCTTCCAGTCCTTGAACTGTCCGCCCATCTTCTTAAGGGCCCACTTTCTGACTTGCAACCTCAATGCCTCAGTGAGTTCAGGAGTGTCCAATTCAGGTAGAGAGAAGTGTGCCATGAGTGAATTCCAAAGACCGTCTTTGGCTCTGTCATCGACAAAAGTTTCTCCAACTCGATCACTTTTCTTTCCTGGCTTATTCCACTTCTGAGTAGTGATCGGGATGGCGTCCCTGACTATCGCTCCGCATTGGTATACAAATACACTTGCGGCCTCTTTTGGCTCCAAAGGTTCGCCGAACTCAGACACTAGATCAATGGTGAAACGCATACCGTCGGCCAACTTTTTGGTCGGGCCTCATTTCCTTGCAGAAGATTCGCCCGATGCGGAGGTCTAAGAGAATAAACAGTCGTTAGTACATATATATATATATATATGAATCAACTAATGCATCTACTAACTCGTTATCAGTAGAGGCTTTATATACCTCGACGGTCTTTGCTATGGTGGTGTCTCCACCATCAGTTCCACCGTCGTCTCCACCAAATAATTCGTCATAGTCGTCTCTTGTGTCGGCTTCATCCAAGTTGAGGTATTGGGAGCCATCATCATCTCCATCATCGTCTACTCCATCATAATTGTAACCTCCTGTACCCTCATCTATCATGTTGTACATGATGTGCTCTTCATTGTCTCTACCGTCCATAACTTAACTAATACAGAAGAAAGATAAAACCATTTTGCTTAATACGATAAAATAAAGGAAGATAAAGTAATCCAGCTTAAACAATGCGATAAACAAAGATAAAGTACCAGTTAAACAACAATACATCTCGAATAATCAGCTAGTACAATAATAAAGTACCAATTAAACAACAATACAACCCTATTACACATCTAGCTAGTTCAGCGAAGACGTCGAGCCCCGGCTACTGAGCCGCGGGAGGTGTGCACCCAAAGTATAGGAACCATCACCGGAGAATATCTCGGGTAAGGTGCCTGAAGAAGCTGCCGGGTATTAGCGTCTCAGACTCCTAAAATGTGCATGTAGCGCCGGACGTGCTCGTCCTCCTCCCTGACATGACACTGTACCACCTCGTCGGGGGCCGGCTCCCTCTGCATCGCACCTGGACCACTCGGCCGCCACCATAGAAGATCTGGGTCGACGACGACACCCAGATTCCTCACGAGACGACGTCCCCCGGCTGGTAGCACCTCCCAGTGCCAGCCCGGCGGAGCCCAGCCCCGTGGATGCCCGGCGACAGTGTCTAGTAGCGCTCCGGGGGTCACGTCGAGTGAACGAGGATGAGGAATCGGCATATTCCTAAACACTAAATTAAACCTATAAACTTTAAACATGATGAAAATAAATAGTATCAACTAAAATAAACTATATTAAACACTAACTAAATTCACTAACTAAAATAAACTATATTAAACACTAACTAAAATCCTAAAATTCACTAACTAGGAAAAATTACACTAAAATTCACTAACTAAAATCCTAAAATTCACTAACTAAGAAAAATTACACTAAAATTCACTAACTAAAATCCTAAAATTCACTAACTAAGAAAAATTACACTAAAATTCACTAACTAAATTCACTAACTAAAATCCTAAAATTCACTAACTAAGAAAAATTACACTAAAATTCACTAACTAAATTCACTAACTAAAATCCTAAAATTCACTAACTAAGAAAAATCCTAAAATCACTAACTAAAATCCTAAAATACACTAAAATTACACTAACTAATTAACACTAAATAATTTAACAACAAAATAACAAAATTACACTAACTAATTAACCTAAAATAACCCTAACTAATTAATCCTAAAATACACTAAAATTACACTAACTAATTAACACTAAAAAAATTAACAACAAAATTTAACTAATTAACACTAACTCACCGCAGGGAGAGGGGCGCCGGCTCTGGTGGTGTGGTGGATTCATGGCGCTGTGCGGCTCGGGCAAGTGGGAGGGCGGTGGGCGGCTGGGGACTAACGGCCTGACGGGCGCGGGATGGACGACCTGAGGGACGGACGGCGGGCAGGGGACAGACTCTGGCAAAGACGGGACTGACAGCATGGGGATGGTGGATGGATGGCGTGGCACAAGCGATTTGATGCGAGAGCAGAAGACGCATGCTGGGTTGCGTCAGGCTCAGGTGCTCGGCTCGATGCACGAATCACACGGGTGGGTATTTATATCACGCCATTTTAGCCCAGTTGGTAGCACAAACCGACTAAAAGATTTTAGCGCCTTGACCGCCGTTCTCCGGTTTGTAGGTCAAACCGGGGCTAAAGGTCCTTTTTTAAAAGCTTTTTCAAAACCTTTTTAAAACCCTTTTTTTTAATTAATTATTATATGCCTGTTTAAAACCCTTTTAGAAACTAAAAACCTTTTTAAAAACCTTTTTCAAAACCTTTTTTAGAACCTTTTTTAAAACCTTTTTAAAAACCTTGTTTAAAAATCTTTTTTAAACCTTTTTTAAAAAACTTTTTTAAAACCTTTTTCAAAACCTTTTTTAAAAACCATTTTTAAAACCTTTTGAATTTTTTATGCCCGTTTTGAATTTTTTGCCATTTCGAACTTAGGTCAAAACGGCGTGCGTGAAGATAGGGGATGAGAATGTTAGAACTTGCATTGGATATCTGAAAAAACGACATATTGTGAGTCTAAAAATGATTTTTTTCAAAAAATTACGGACGTTAGATCATGTACTTGTAGTTCAAACCGGACCCACTTCCTACCGATTTGGCAGACATTTGTCTTTTTCACCCGGGAAGGACATAAAGGTTTGAGATCCCCTGGTTGGGATATAGTTCACGTAACATGGTCTACTATTTTAGAAAAATGGGATGGTAGCATTCTGTAACTGCATTTTGGTGGCCGCTTCACAAAACGACCCGTCTTTTTGCGCTCGGAAAATAGAAAATAGCTTTTCCGAGCGACGAAAAGGAAAACTTCCTCCTGCAACATTGTTCTACATCCCAATATACACATGCATGCACAATATGGGAACCATATCACAAACTATGCCGCGATTCAACACATTCATCTCTTGGACCGAAAGCCATGAAACCTCGAACATGATAGGTCATTTTGTGAAGGTTTTTTGGAGACATAATTAGTATACCAAGTTTGATATTTTTCCTTACAACTATGTCACATAATATCACACCACGCGAAGGATTTACATTGTTTGGACCTTTTTTGAATTTTTTATGCCTGTTTTGAATTTTTTGCTGTTTCGAACTTAGGTCAAAACGGCGTGCGTGAAGATAGGGGATGAGAATGTTAGAACTTGCATTGGATCTCTGATGAACCACAATGAAGCCAGTCGGCGTCTGTGGTGAGCGAACCGTAGTATCATCGGCGTGATGCGCTACATCGCCGGGGGAGACCATCCTCGCCTGCGGTGCCCACAAGTCTACCCGCCACAGAGCCACAAGAAGGCCCCTCCCCCGCCCGGCGGTAGCGGCATCGTCTTCCAGGAGAATCCTCCCCCGCCCGCCGTGAATCCGAGGCCGGAGTGGCAGGTGCCCTCGGTATATGCCATGGCTGGGCTGAGGATCTCTGGAGTGGCAGGTGACGATGACGATGATGATGACGATGACGAAGAAGACCCTGAAGTTGTGTACTATAGGACTAGGCATGATTATGACTAAAGGGGGTGGCTTTAGTCCTTAGTGTTAGCTAGTCCCGGTTTGTCCCGGTTTTTAATATTAATAAATGTCTAAGCATTACCTAGTCTACAGTTTTGGTACCTGCCTACAGCAATCTCAGAAATTCCTTTATTAACCATGGAGCATCTTCCTTTAATAAATGAAAAATATGATTAATTCACAAAAGATTTAATACATTACATCACCAACATCCACATCTAGTGTTTTGGTTCTCTTCTTGTCCGTAACCATGGAGCATCTTCCTTATTTAGCGATATGCTTGGGTTAGTTTTCACTTTGAATGGTGGAATTTTATGAAATTTGTCATAATCTTCTGGCATGTCTGTCCTGTCCTCAACTCCCACCATGTTTCTTTTTCCTGAAAGAACTATGTGGCGCTTTGGCTCATCATATGATATTATATTCTTTTGCTTATCTTTCCTTTTTCTCGGTCTGGTAGACATGTCCTTCACATAGAAAACTTGAGCCACATCATTGGCAAGGACGAATGGTTCGTCTCCGTACGCAAGATTATTGAGATCCACTGTTGTCATTCCGTACAAATGGTCTACCGTTACCCTACCTCCTGTCATCTTGACCCATTTGCATCGAAACAATGGGACCTTGAAATTAGGACCATAGTCAAGTTTCCATATGTCCTCTATGTAACCATAATATGTGTCCTTTTTCCCATTCTCGTCCGTTGCATCAAATCGGACACCACTATTTTGGTTGGTGCTCTTTTTATCTTGGACGTGCGTGTAAAATATATTCCCATTGATCTCGTAACCTTGGAAAGTCAATATAGTTGAAGATGGAGACCTGGCCAACAAGTACAACTGATCTCCAATAGTGGTGTCATTCATGAGATTTGTCTGCAACCAACCGCCAAAAGTCTTCACGTGTTCATCTCTAATCAACCTGTCAGACTTCCCCGGGTAGTTCGAGCGTACAATATTCTTGTGTACCTCGATATATGGAGCCACCAAGGTGGAACTTTGCAGAATTGTATAGTGTGCTTTAGTGAAAGAATGTCCATCCATACATATCTTTGCTTTCTTTCCTAGCGTGCCTTTTCCACTAAGTCTCCCTTCATGCCGTGATTCGGGTACACCGATCGGCTTAAGGTCAGGAATAAAGTCAACACAAAACTCAATGACCTCTGTTCCATATCCCTTGGAGATGCTTCCTTCTGGCCTCGCACGGTTATGGACATATTTCTTTAAGACTCCCATGAATCTCTCAAAGGGGGAACATATTGTGTAGAAATACAGGACCGAGAATGGTAATCTCTTCGACTATGTGAACTAGAAGGTGCGTCATTATGTTGAAGAAGGATGGTGGGAACACCAACTCAAAACTGACAAGACACAGGACCACATCTTTCTGTAACCATGGTAGACTTTCTGGATCGATTACCTTCTGAGAAATTGCATTGAGGAACGAACATAGCTTCACAATGGGTACTCTAACATTTTCCGGCAGAAGCCCCCTCAAAGCAACCGGAAGAAACTGCGTCATAAGCACATGGCAGTCATGAGACTTCAGGTTCTGGAATTTTTTCTCTGCCATATTTATTATTCCCTTTATATTGGACGAGAAGCCAGAAGGAACCTTGATACTACTTAGGCATTCAAAAAAGATTTCGTTCTCTTCCTTGGTAAGAGCGTAGCTGGCAGTACCTTGAAACAACTCTGGATGCCTGCCTTCTCGGTCTTTCATACGTTGTTGGTCATGTCGTGCTTCTGGTGTATCTTTATTCTTTCCATACACGCCCAAGAAGCCTAGCAGTATCACGCAAACATTCTTCGTCAGGTGCATCACGTCGATTGCAGAGCGGACCTCTAAGACTTTCCAATAGGGTAGCTGTCAACACCCGGATTTTTCAATCCTAGATGCCTGTTATGCCATACATCGCAATCCCAGGATTACCATTTTTGTGAGACATAACAGAATTGGATACCATAGTACATCATCCGTTACAACGATACATAAGTTCTTACACAAATAGGGATCTCATGATCCAGTTCTTAATACAACTTCAATGCATGGAATACGTAATAATAACGGTAGAGTAGTGCTCCATCTTGAGGTCACGAGCAATCTTGACGATGGGAGATGATCCTAGTTGTCGTAACCTTCCTAGGGTCCATCTTCCGGTACTCCTCTTCATAGTCCGGCCATGGGAATAGCCAGGGGACAAAGCCATGAGTACTCTTTAAGTACTCGCAAACTAATCTGAACAGTAAGGGGTTTTGGATAATAGGACACTAGGCTCTAGGGTTGTTTTGCAAAAAGCCAGGTTTATCTCTACTAAGTTCCAAAGCTAGTCCCAATTTTATAACTCCTAAGTGGGATCTTGTAATTCAGGTCACAACTCTGTTGTGGTCAAGTCAAAGTCTCAATTCATTTCACAAGTCATTTTGAAAAGTCTGACGGGGGAACAGTATGGCCACTCCAACTGTCCATAACCATGACACGGCTATTCGAATAGTTTGACACTCTGCAGAGATTGTACACTTTCACCACAACATTCGATACATCCGTCAGGAACAAATCCTGAATTTACCATACTCAGTATGCGGATAATCAATCCTAATCTTTCAATTACACGCCCTAGTATAAGCACCTCTCCTGTGAGTTTGGCCTCCCAACCATGACCAACTGTCATCTTGGGTACTGCACAGGTGGACAATCTTCACAAGGTAGCCTCAGCTCAGACCATGGTCGTGAGGGAACTAATACTAAGGAATATAAGTTTCCAGTCAAGCCCTACCCAATCTTCGGGTATTGTGGTTGTATGATAAAATTGTAATGGTATCGCATCTAGACAACCATCAGTTTTATAAAGGGCTAAGGCTCATGCCTCAAAATTTTCATCACCAAAATCATCAAGTGTTTGGAAACACATGTCCAAAATATTTCAATAGAATGATCCATCATTCCAAGGTTTTCATAACCATTTTTCCTCCAAGTATTCCCATCTAAAGTTGATCAAGTTTTATGCTTAGCACTAGCATCTACAGGTGGGGGTAAGCACTGATGAGGGGTGGTAAACTAGTGGGGTTTTAACTAAGTTCAAACTCAAGCCTTAGGATGACATCAAGGTTATCTAGCTTAGGCCAAATTTTATGCTCTTTATGCAACCTTCAGCACAACTGTCTAGTATCTACCAAACTCTTAGGTATACTCTAAGTAAGCTTTGATAAAGGAATAAAGTAAGAAGCTTGCACATAAAACTAGGATTTGGTTTATCAAGTGGGTATGATCACATATGCTTAAGGCATATAGTAGTCATATCACAAGTATGGGTTTGTGGCATTCGTAGGGTATCTTGCAAGGGTTAGCTTGCATCAATATGAGTATAAGCTTGCATAGTTACTAGCTTGCTCAATCAACTAGTAGTATTAGGCTTGCATTGGTATCAGCTTGCCTTGTGCAGAGCAGTGGTTGAAGTTCTCCTCGGCTTCCTCTTCGTAGTATCCTCCTTCCTCCTCGTATCCTTGATCGGTACTAGCGTCTATGAATAAATACGAGGTACACAATCACCAAACAATACTTAACTACTTTCAATCATCACACACAAGGGTCCTATAGATGATCTAGCATCATCTCTAACATTACAAGGTTAAGGCTTGGTTTAAATCTTTTTTTATTTTTAGAAAAGTAATTTCTACTCATTGAAAAACTACTTAAGATTTAATATTCTCCAAACTAAACATGGGATCATGTTGACACATGTCATCATCACATATTGTAGTCCATGGGAATGTGATTTAAAGTGGTGTCACAATTTAACAAGGTTTTACCCTTTTATTTTAATTAATTAAAGTGGCTAGAAATGCTTATGAAGCATTCTTTTATTACTTGAACAATATTTCTGCAAGTAAACCTATATATTTTTATATATTCTGAAAGGTATGGTTAAATGTGATTTTTGAGAGTTGGAATCAACTCAAAATCTATTATGGTTTAAATTTGAAAAATGTTTGAATGCAGAAAAGCTTCTGCCTTGTTATTTTTACCAGGGGTGATCCATAGATCCAAATGACTTGAATCCAACGGGCTTGGATTCAGCATTCACAGACCTTTCCAACAAAATTTGTTTCATTCAAATTGGTGCACTGAATCGACCTAGGTGATTTTTGAAACTGGGTACAGAAGTGTGTTTGAATTGAAATAGAAAAAGATTTAATTTGAATAACTGGGCTGAGCGGGAAATTATAACGGGCCGGCCTGCTAAGCGCAGTGCTCCCGCGGGCTGCTTAAGTGGGTGTCCCCATTCGTCAGTGACACGGGGCTGGGCGAAGCGGTATGGGGCAACGTGGATCGTTTGATCTAGTTCTAATCTAACGGCTGGGAGTCATCGTCGACGCGAGACAACTCCGGCGAGAACGAAACCTAGCGCGGCCAGTGAGGGTCGTTGGGGGCTCACCGGGGTACTGGCGAGGGTCGGCGAGGCGGGCGAACGACGAAGTCGACGACGGCGAACTCAGGGGTGGTCGCGGCAGCTCCTGGGGCGGCTCCAATCGCTGGCTCCTTTCTTCTCCGGCAGGCGGGCTCCGGTGAAATTCGGTAGGTGGTGCTCACCTTGCTCTGAGAATGGTGTGGCACGATCAGTGAGGAGAGGGGAGTGAGATGGTGTGAAGAAATCGAGCTGGGGTGGCCTCTATTTATAGTCGAGCGAGGGGACCGTCGGGGCGCACGGTGAGCTCGTCGGGGGCGACGTTACAGGCGGCTAATGGCATGGGCAAGGGTAGGGGACGGTGCTGTGTCTCCTGGCGATGCTCAACGACATGGTCGCGAGGCATGGGGCGGTGTGGTTTGGTCTGGAACGGGCGGTGCTCTGCGCGGCAGAGGCGGCGTCTTCGACGGCGGGCGGTGGCTGTGCGGCACGGGGCGGCAAATGGGGATGTCTGGCGGTCTCCTGGGTTGATGGCGATCGTGTATGCACGCGGCGAGGGCGGCGCGCGGTCTGTGGATGCTGGTCGAGGGTGGCGCTCTGGCGCACGCTCGGCATGGTCTGGGCGCGGCTTGTGCGCGTGGTCCAGGGCTTGGCAACGCTTGCGGCTGGGACAGTGAGTGGCGGTGGACGGTGGGCTGCCTCCTAGACAAGGTTGGCACGGCTAGTTCTTCCTCTAGCTTGCTGTCCACAATGGGGTGACATTGGGGTGCTCGGTTGTTCACCATTAATGGCAATGGCAAGCTCACAGGGGTGCTAGTGTTGGGCTAATCTTTCTAGATGATCTACTGAGCTGTGTGTGAGCTAACTAGGGAACAAGTTAGGCAAGAATCACTGCACACTATAGTGTTTGATGTTTTGTTTGATTTGTGTCTGCAACCTGTTTGATGAAATGGCCGCATGAAATCAAGTTTTGAATTTTGAAATGATTTTTGGTGGGTTTGCTAGATTGGTGCTGGTGAGTCTGCAGATGCTTGGGTTTTGAAAGTTGAGCTTGTTTGAGTGGGTTTTGAAAAAGTGGGATCTTCCCATATGAAGAAGATTCAATTTTGAATTGTCATTTAAACTATGCATTTGAAAGTTTCTGGATGATCACAAAGTGGGCCTTGATACTCTGTTATGAGTACATTCAAGGGGTGCAAAGATCCAGAAAAGTTTACATTAGGTTCTGAAAGTTTGAGACAGCCAAAGTAGGCATGGGAGTTAAATTGGTCAAAATGACCATTCACTTAATATATTTGTTTTGATTTACTTGTCTTTAAGGAAAGTGTGGGAAACGTTTTAGATGATGTTCATTTCACCTAAGAAACATTTTACAAGCAATGGATCACACAAACAAGGTGGTTTTTAAAGAAATTCAAAATCCATGCATACACATATACATGCATTCATGAGTTTATTTAGAAAAGTTTTTGTTAACCCTAATCTTGATGATTAGTGTTTGATGATCTAAGTTTGGTATTTTTGGGATGTTACAAACCTTACCCCTTAAACAAAATCTCGTCCCGAGATTTGAAAAAGGACGAAAAGATTACCTAGGATTTGAAGAGATCGGGAAACTCCGTCCTGATGTGATCTTCGCGTTCTGTAGCTTCCTCTTACGTGTGGTTGCTCCGAATCTTGAGAAACTTGATGCTTCGTGTTCGGGTAGTTCGAAAAGCTTCTTCCAAAATGCGGATGGGCACTTCGGGATAGGTCAGGTCATCGTTGATCTCTATGGTCTGATGATCGATATTCTTGAACACTTCGGTCTTCTCGGGGACTTCGAGACATTTGCGAAGTAATGAGATATGGAACACATTGTGCACAGCTGACATCTCTTCAGGTAGTTCCAGTTGATAAGATACTTCTCCTTGACGGTTCAAAATTTTGAAAGGTCCGATATATCTGGGGGCTAACTTTCCTTTGAGTTGGAAACGCTGCATTCCCTTCAATGGCGATACGTTCAGATAAACAAAATCTTTGATGTTGAAGGCGAGGTCTCGACGTCTCTTGTCGGCATAACTCTTCTATCGGGATTGGGCGGTCTTGAGGTGCTCACGAATCTTGTGAACCTTCTCTTCTGCTTCTCGTAGGATGTCGGGTCCGAAGATCTGACTCTCTCCTACTTCCGACCAGTTCAAAGGGGTGCGACACTTTCTTCCGTACATGAATTCAAATGGGGCCATTTGCAAACTGGCTTGGTAACTATTGTTGTAGGAAAATTCTGCAAACGGCAGACAGTCTTCCCACTTGGATCCATATTCTAGCACACATGCTCTAAGCATATCTTCGAGTATTTGGTTTCCTCGCTCCGTTTGTCCATCGGTCTGAGGGTGATACGCGGTACTGAAATCTAGGCGGGTTCCTAAACCTTCTTGGACTTTCTTCCAGAATCTCGAGGTAAACTGAGTTCCTCGATCCGATACTATGTTCTTGGGGACTCCGTGCAAACTAACTATTCTAGCGATGTACAACTCCGCTAGCTTCGAACTCTGATAGGTGGTTTTGACGGGCAAGAAATGGGTGACTTTGGACAATCTGTCCACTATGACCCAGATAGAGTCATTTCCCCTACTAGAAGTAGGTAGTCCAGTGATAAAGTCCATTCCTACAGAATCTCATTTCCATTCCGGAATTTGCAAAGGTTGCAACAATCCAGCGGATCTTTGATGTCCTGCCTTGACTCGCTGGCACATATCACATTTAGCGATATAGCTTCCGATTTCTCTCTTCATCTTATGCCACCAAAATTGCTCCTTCAAATCTTGATACATCTTCGTTCCTCCGGGATGGATATAATAAAGAGTATCATGAGCCTCCTTCAAGATAACTTCTTTCTACTCCGAATCTGCTGGTACACAAAGGCGCCCTTTGTAACACAGCACTCCTTCTTCGTCCTCGGTGAATCCGGGTACTTTGCCTGTACCGATACGACGCTTGATTTCGTCGATACTAGCATTTCCTTTCTGCGCCTCTTTAATCTGACTGATCAAAGTGGGCTGAAGTTCTATGCTAGCCAAAAATCCTTCACTTACTAATTCTATTCGAAAATCTTCCATCTCCTTGTGCAGACTTGGTTGCTCCTCTAAAATCATGGAGTTCAACCAGCACGGCAATCTGCTAAGGGCATCGGCTACCGCATTGGCTTTACCAGGGTGATAGTGAATGTCCAGGTCGTAATCCTTGATTAGCTCAATCCATCTTCTCTGCCTCCTATTCAACTCCTTCTGAGTGAATATATACTTTAGGCTCTTGTGATCCGAGTAAATCTCACAATGATTTCCCATCAGGTAATGTCTCCATGTCTTCAGGGCTAGAACTACGGCTGCGAGTTCGAGGTCATGGGTTGGGTAGTTTTGCTCATGTTGCTTCAATTGTCGAGATAGATAAGATATAACTTTGCCTTCTTGCATTAGCACACATCCGAGACCAATCTTGGATGCGTCACAATACACATCGAAGGGCTTCGTGATATCCGGCATGATTAAGATTGGGGCTGATATCAATCTCCTCTTGAGTTCTTGAAAACTCGCTTCACACTTGTCTGTCCATTCAAACTTCTTGTCCTTCTTCAGTAATTGGGTCATGGGTCTGGCAATACTCGAGAATCCTTCTACGAATTTGCGGTAATATCCCGCACATACGAGAAAAGCACGAACTTGGGTTTGAGTGGTTGGGGCTTGCCAATCTTCTACATCTTTCACTTTGGCAGGGTCAACGGCAATTCCTCCTGCTGATACAATGTGACCAAGGAATCCTACCTCCTGTAACCAGAATTCACATTTGCTAAATTTTGCATACAACTGATGCTCTCTAAGGGTTCCAAGAATGGTCCTTAGGTGTAGCTCATGTTCTTCTTCTGATTTGGAATAAATCAGAATGTCATCGATGAAAACAATGACAAACTTATCCAGGAAGTCCATAAAAATATTATTCATGAGATTCATGAAATAAGCGGGGGCATTGGTTAATCCAAAAGACATGACTGTATACTCATACAATCCATATCCGGTGGTAAAGGCAGTCTTTGGAATATCCTCTGCACGAATCTTGAGTTGATGATAGCCAGTTCTAAGATCAATCTTAGAAAACACCTGGGCACCGGTCAACTAATCAAACAAATCTTCTATCTTGGGCAAGGGGTACTTGTTCTTGATGGTGACATCATTCAACTTTCGATAATCCGTACATAAACGGTTACCTCCATCTTTCTTGTCTACAAACAAGACAGGTGATCTCCATGGTGACGCACTTGGTTGAATTAGTCCAATTTCTAGCATGGAATCCAGTTGCTTCTTCAGTTCTTCTAACTCCTATGGGTTCATACTATAGGGTCTCTGGGCTATGGGTCCTGTTCCGGGGATTAGTTCAATGATAAACTCGATATCCCGATCTGGGGGCATACCGGGCAAAACATCTGGAAATACATCGGGGTATTCACAGACTATCCGGACTTGGTCAATGGTAGGTTGGGCTAGACTCATGTTACACTTGAATTGGCGAGGTAAGGTTTCAGATATATGCTCGACTAATATTCCGGCAGTACTGGTCATGGTGATGGCTTTCTTAGCACAGTCAATCAATCCCTTATGTTTGGACATCCAATCCATTCCTAGTACTACTTCCAAACCTTTAGTTCCGAGTACTATTAGATTAGCATAAAAATCTATGCCATGGATTTGGATAGGGACGGCTTTGCAAATTTGCCTAGCCTTGGTGGTTGATCCGGGGATTTGCACAATCATAACATGCTTCAGTTTGGTTGGTTGAATTTTACTAGTGCAGGCAAATTCTTCGGTGACAAATGAATGCGATGCACCAGAATCAAACAACACTCTTGCAAGTACTGAATTAACATAAAACATACCCAGCACGACGTCTGGCGCTTTCTGAGCTTCTTCAGCATGCATGAGAAAAATACGGCCATTGCGGTTGAGTGAATTTCCTAGGGCAAATCTTCTTCCTGGCTGAACACGACGCTGTTGCTGAGCTTGGACATTGGTATTAGGGGCTGTAGCATTCTTCTTGTTAGGGCACTCGTTGGAATAGTGGCCTTTATTTCCACAATCATAACAGGTCACTTGTGACTTGTCCTTGGCTGCGACAGGCACAGCATTGCTTCCAGTCCTCGGGGCAGTGTTGGGATTGGCGGTAGCATTGTTGGTGTTCAACTTGGGTGGGGCACGGGTGAAATTGCTAGAGTTGCCAGGGTTGTTGTGATTTCCTCCGGTTCTAGGGTTTCCACGGTTGGGATAGGTTGGACGGGTCATAGGGGGTCTGTTGGTTCTTGGGGCAAATCCTGGAGATGGGTTGGGGCGATACTTTGGGGTCTGATGGGTTCCTGGTTGATGCATCATACGACGCTTGCGGTTCTCATTGGCTTGGTTGATATTTCCTTCCATCTGGATGGCTGAATCGACAAGGGCTTCAATATCAGCAAAGGGGATATTGACTAACACCGTCTGCATCTCGTCATGCAGACCATTCAGGAATCTTTCTTTCTTCTTGGCTTCGGTGTCGATCTCGTCCGGGGCATACCTAGCTAATGACAAAAATTTGTCACGGTATTCTACTACAGTCATCCTCCCTTGCTTCAACTCTCTGAACTCGTCTCTCATTCTCTTGATCAAACCTGGTGGAACATGGGTTCTGCTAAACTTGACCTTGAATTCCTCCCAGGTCATCATCTGGCCTCCGGTCATGGCACAAACACTGTTCCACCATGCCCTAGCATCTCCAGCTAGATAGTGGGTGGCAAATAGAACTTTCTCGTTGGCTTCGACTCCTGCTACTTCTAAGTTATTTTCCATGGTTTGCAGCCAATCATCGGTGTCTAGGGGTTCTTCTGACTTGGTGAAAACAGGTGGGTTGGTATTCTGAAAATTCTTGAGCTTGGATCCATGGTTGTCCTGATTTCCATGGCCTTGGTTGTTGTGGGCTAGCTGGGCTATCTGTTGCAGAGTGGCTAGGTTGGCTTGACGTTCCGCTCTTTTAGCTT
Organism: Avena insularis; assembly: GCA_023614405.1. Taxonomy (NCBI): domain Eukaryota; kingdom Viridiplantae; phylum Streptophyta; class Magnoliopsida; order Poales; family Poaceae; genus Avena; species Avena insularis. The sequence continues at coordinate 302,503,416 of CM042691.1, forward strand.
CGCGGTTAGAGGTCAACATTTGCAGAATCTGCAACATCGGATCCGGGGCTGAACCACTTCCTCCATGTGGCATCTGAAGATTTAGATAAATCATGAGAAAAGAGGGAAATTTTCTAAGGTTTGGGGTCTTTGAAAAGTTTTAAAGGTTTGACTCAGATTTTTCTAGCAACTTGCTTTTTCATTCATTCATTCATTCATAGCACACAGTACAACACACACCACAACAAGGAAAATAGATGGTTTTAAGAACCATTCTGAAATCTACGATACAGTGGGACTGACTACTACTCACTACGCTAGTGCTCAGTGCTACTACTCCTCGGAGTCTGTGGCTTCATCATCTTCATTATCATCGATGAAGGAAATCATCCTCATCGGTGAAGAAGTCCATGGCACGATCCTCCGGAAAATCATCGTCATCCGAGATAAGAGTAAGGGTCTCCACGAAGATCCCCTCGGCATTCTCCCTTTCCTCCAACTGCATGTCCCTCTCATGGATGGTCTCTTCCGGAGAGGAGATGCGATGGCTAAGACGGCAATAATGCTCCTTCTTGTCGAGTTGGCGGCGATGAGACTTGCGATCCTTTGCTAGCATGGCTATGGTCGATCCTTCGTCTTGATGATGGCGGACTTGTGGTTGCAATAGTCACGGCGGTTGTCCAACTCCTGACGGTCATACATCAAGCTAAGGTGGTCCAATTGAGTCTTCAGCTCAGGGTGGTATGGGGCTTCCGGTGGTTGTCCATTTGTATCACGCCTTGGGAAAACTCAAAGCGGGTTCCCTTGATCGATTGATGCTCGCCCACCGACGGGAGAGAGATTCCTGCATTGCTCGCAAGTCCATCGAGCAGTTGTTCTCTCTTAAGGTAAACTGAATTCCTTCCGCATGGGAGGTTCAATCTTTCCTGAGACTTGCAACAATTAACCACTGCAGATCTTCTCCTCCTTGATCATTGAGCTGAGCTCAAGAAGAACTCGGTGTGGACGCTCCAGAAGTTCCGAAAGCTGATCCAGATCCCTCTCAAAGATAAGGTCTCCTCCATTCCCCAACTGATAAAACTTGTTGTACTTCACGTCCATCTATAAAAATAGAGGATGAGTATATTAGCAGAGTGATCAAGTGTGTCAAAATTTTATGTATTTTGCAAGAGTTTTTGAGGAACATGATTTTTTATGAAAGAATCAAAGAGATAAGAATGAGAATAGGTTTTTGTAAATATTTGTTTTTCTTTGGTTTTGAAACTAAGTTTTTGGTTCAACGTCCAGTCTAACTAGGGTCTCCTATGGTCAGGATGGCTCTGATACCAACTTGTCAACACCCGTATTTTTCAATCCTAGATGCCTGTTATGCCATACATCGCAATCCCAGGATTACCATTTTTGCGAGACATAACAGAATCGGATACCATAGTACATCATCCGTTACAACAATACATAAGTTCTTACACAAATAGGGATCTCATGATCCAGTTCTTAATACAACTTCAAGCAGCGTAATACGTAATAATAACGGTAGCGTAGGCGAAGCTCCATCTTCAGGGTCACAGGCAATGCTGACGATGGGAGATGATCCTAGTTGTCGTAACCTTCCTGGGGTCCATCTTCCAGGTACTCCTCTTCATAGTCTGGCCATGGGAATAGTCAGGGACAAAGCCATGAGTACTCTTTAAGTACTCGCAAACTAATACTAACAGGTAAGGGGTTTTTTGGATAATAGGACACTAGGCTCTAGGGTTGTTTTGCAAAAAGCCAGGTTTATCTCTACTAAGTTCCAAAGCTAGTCCCAATTTTATAACTCCTAAGTGGGATCTTGTAATTCAGGTCACAACTCTGTTGTGGTCAAGTCAAAGTCTCAATTCGTTTCACAAGTCATTTTGAAAAGTCTAACGGGGGAACAGTATGGCCACTCCAACTGTCCATAACCGCGGACGCTGCTATTCAAATAGTTTGACACTCTGCAGAGATTGTACACTTTCACCACAACATTCGATACATCCGTCAGGAACAAATCCTGAATTTACCATACTCAGTATGCGGATAATCAATCCTAATCTTTCAATTACATGCCCTAGTATAAGCACCTCTCATGTGAGTTTGGCCTCCCAACCATGACCAACTGTCATCTTGGGTACTGCACAGGTGGACAATCTTCACAAGGTAGCCTCAGCTCAGACCATGGTCGTGAGGGAACTAATACTAAGGAATATAAGTTTCCAGTCAAGCCCTACCCAATCTTCGGGTATTGTGGTTGTATGATAAAATTGGAATGGTATCACATCTAGACAACCATCAGTTTTATAAAGGGCTAAGGCTCATGCCTCAACATTTTCATCACCAAAATCATCAAGTGTTTGGAAACACATGTCCAAAACATTTCAATAGAATGATCCATCATTCCAAGGTTTTCATAACCATTTTTCCTCCAAGTATTCCCATATAAAGTTGATCAAGTTTTATGCTTAGCACTAGCATCTACAGGTGGGGGTAAGCACTGATGAGGGGTGGTAAACTAGTGGGGTTTTAACTAAGTTCAAACTCAAGCCTTAGGATGACATCAAGGTTATCTAGCTTAGGCCAAATTTTATGCTCTTTATGCAACCTTCAGCACAACTGTCTAGTATCTACCAAACTCTTAGGTAGACTCTAAGTAAGCTTTGATAAAGGAATAAAGTAAGAAGCTTGCACATAAAACTAGGATTTGGTTTATCAAGTGGGTATGATCACATATGCATAAGGCATATAGTAGTCATATCACAAGTATGGGTTTGTGGCATTCGTAGGGTATCTTGCAAGGGTTAGCTTGCATCAATATCAGTATAAGCTTGCATAGTTACTAGCTTGCTCAATCAACTAGTAGTATTAGGCTTGCATTGGTATCAGCTTGCCTTGTGCAGAGCAGTGGTTGAAGTTCTCCTCGGCTTCCTCTTCGTAGTATCATCCTTCCTCCTCGCATCCTTGGTCGGTACTAGCGTCTATGAATAAATACGAGGTACACAATCACCAAACAATACTTAACTACTTGCAATCATCACACACAAGGGTCCTATAGATGATCTAGCATCATCTCTAACATTACAAGGTTAAGGCTTGGTTTAAATCTTTTTTTATTTTTAGAAAAGTAATTTCTACTCATTGAAAAACTAATTAAGATTTAATATTCTCCAAACTAAACATGGGATCATGTTGACACATGTCATCACCACATATTGTAGTCCATGGGAATGTGATTTAAAGTGGTGTCACAATTTAACAAGGTTTTACCCTTTTATTTTAATTAATTAAAGTGGCTAGAAATGCTTATGAAGCATTCTTTTATTACTTGAACAATATTTCTGCAAGTAAACCTATATATTTTTATATATTCTGAAAGGTATGGTTAAATGTGATTTTTGAGAGTTGGAATCAACTCAAAAGCTATTATGGTTTAAATTTGAAAAATGTTTGAATGCAGAAAAGCTTCTGCCTTGTTATTTTTATCAGGGGTGATCCATAGATCGAAATGACTTGAATCCAACGGGCTTGGATTCAGCATTGACGGGCCTTTCCAACAAAATTGGTTTCATTCAAATTGGTGCACTGAATTGACCTGGGTTGATTTTTGAAACTGGGTACAGAAGTGTGTTTGAATTGAAATAGAAAAAGATTTAATTTGAATAACTGGCTGCGGGAAATTTAACGGGCGGCCTGCTAAGTGCTCTGCTGGCTGCTTAAGTGGGTGTCCCCACTCGCCGGTGACACGGGCTGGGCAAGCGATGGGGCAACGTGGATCGTTCGATCTAGTTCTAATCTAACGGCTGGGAGTCATCGTCGACGCGAGACAACTCCGGCAAGAACGAAACCTAGCACGGCCAGTGAGGGTCTCTAGGGGCTCACCGGGGTACTGGCGAGGGTCGGCGAGGCGGGCGAACGATGAAGTCGACGACGGCGAACTCATGGGTGGTCGCGGCAGCTCCTGGGGTGGCTCCAATCGCTGGCTCCTTTCTTCTCCGGCAACGGCAGGCTCCAGTGAAATTCCGGCGAGGTGGTGCTCGCCTTGCTCTGAGAATGGTGTGGCACGGTCAGTGAGGAGAGGGGAGTGATATGGTGTGAAGAAATCGAGCTGGGGTGGCCTCTATTTATAGTCGAGCGAGGGGACCGTCGGGGCGCACGGTGAGCTTGTCGGGGGCGACGTTACAGGCAGCTAATGGCATGGGCAATGGTAGGGGATGGTGCTGTGTCTCTTGGCGATGCTCAACGACATGGTCGCGAGGCATGGGGCGGTGTGGTTTGGTCTGGAACGGGTGGTGCTCTGCGCGGCAGAGGCGGCGTCTTCGACGGCGGGCGGTGGCTGTGCGGCACGGGGCGGCAAATGGGGATGTCTGGCGGTCTCCTGGGTTGATGGCGATCGTGTATGCACGCGGCGAGGGCGGCGCGCGGTCTGTGGATGCTGGTCGAGGGTGGCGCTCGCGACGCTTCGGCATGGTCTGGGCGCTTGCGCTGGTCTGTGGCTTGGCAACGCTTGCGGCTGGAACAGTGAGTGGCGGTGGACGGTGGGCTGCCTCCTAGACAAGGTTGGCACGGCTAGTTCTCCCTCTAGCTTGCTGTCCACAATGGGGTGATATTGGGGTGCTCGGCTGTTCACCATTAATGGCAATGGCAAGCTCACAGGGGTGCTAGTGTTGGGCTAATCTTTCTAGATGATCTACTGAGCTGTGTGTGAGCTAACTAGGGAACAAGTTAGGCAAGAATCACTGCACACTATAGTGTTTGATGTTTTGTTTGATTTGTGTCTGCAACCTGTTTGATGAAATGGCCGCATGAAATCAAGTTTTGAATTTTGAAATGATTTTTGGTGGGTTTGCTAGATTGGTGCTGGTGAGTCTGCAGATGCTTGGGTTTTGAAAGTTGAGCTTGTTTGAGTGGGTTTTGAAAAAGTGGGATCTTCCCATATGAAGAAGATTCAATTTTGAATTGTCATTTAAACTAAGCATTTGAAAGTTTCTGGATGATCACAAAGTGGGCCTTGATACTCTGTTATGAGTACATTCAAGGGGTGCAAAGATCCAGAAAAGTTTCTGTTAGGTTCTGAAAGTTTGAGACAGCCAAAGTAGGCATGGGAGTTAAATTGGTCAAAATGACCATTCACTTAATATATTTGTTTTGATTTACTTGTCTTTAAGGAAAGTGTGAGAAATGTTTTAGATGATGTTCATTTCACCTAAGAAACATTTTACAAGCAATGGATCACACAAACAAGGTGGTTTTTAAAGAAATCCAAAATCTATGCATACACATATACATGCATTCATGAGTTTATTTAGAAAAGTTTTTGTTAACCCTAATCTTGATGATTAGTGTTTGATGATCTAAGTTTGGTATTTTTGGGATGTTACAGTAGCTCCCCAAATATAGATTTCTTCTTCCACATGGGTGCGTGTCCGCCAGCTTCCTTCGGAACGGACTGTCCACCAGGACCCTTTCCAAAGATTACTTTTAAATCCTTCACCATATCAAATACATCATCACCAGTACGACGGACAGGCTTACTCCGGTGATCTGCTTCACCATTGAAATGCTTGCCTTTCCTTCTTAGGGAATGCGTGGGCGGAAGAAAACGACGATTCCCTAGGTACACATTCTTCTTGCACTTATCCAAATAAATACTTTCAATGTCATCTAAACAGTGTGTGCATGCATTGTATCCCTTGTTTGTCTGTCATGAAATGCTACTAAGAGCAGGCCAATCATTGATGGTTACGAACAACAATGCCCGTAGGTTAAATTTCTCACGTTTGTGCTCATCCCACACACGTACACCTTGTCCGTACCATAGTTGTAAAAGTTCTTCAACTAATAGCCTTAGGTATACATCAATGTCGTTGCCGGGTTGCTTCGGGCCTTGGATGAGCATTGGCATCATAATGAACTTCCGCTTCATGCACAACCAAGGAGGAAGGTTATACATACACAAAGTCACAGGCCATGTGCTATGACTGCAGCTCTGCTCCCCAAAGGGATTCATGCCATCCGTACTTAGACCAAACCATAAGTTTCTCGTGTCACCTGCAAAGTCCGGGTACTTTCTCTCAATTTTTCTCCACTGCGACCCATCAGCGGGGTGTCTCAACATCTCGTCCTTCTTACGGTCTTCTTTGTGCCATCGCAACAATTTGGCATGCTCTTCATTTCTGAACAACGCTTTCAGCCGTGGTATTATAGGAGCATACCACATCACCTTGGCGGGAACCTCTTCCTCGTCGCGCCCCTCAACATCACCAGGTCATCTCGTCGGATCTTATACCGCAATGCAAAGGTATACCGTGCATGCATCCAAATTCTCGCACTGCTCACCGCGATAGAGGATGCAGTCATTAATGCATGCATGTATCTTCTGTACCTCTAATCCTAGAGGGCAGACAACCTTCTTTGCTTCGTAATCGTGGCGGTTCGTTATCCTTTGAAGCAGCTTCTTCATTATCTTCAACAACTTTTCAAATCCCTTGTCAGGCACACCGACCTCTGCCTTCCATTTCAGCAATTCCAGTGTGCTGCCTAGCTTTTTGTGGCCATCTTCGCAATTGGGGTACAACAATTTGTTGTCATCATCTAACATCTGCTCAAATTTCAACCTCTCCCTTTCGCTATCACATTCTCCCTTTGCATCAGCAATGGCCCGACCAAGATCATCAACTGGCTCATATGATGCGCATTCTTCTGCTTCTTCATCCTTCATCATCATTGTCTTCCATTGTAGTACCACCGTATTCAGGGGACATAGGATAGCTGTCATCATTCTCTTCATCTTCGTTGTCTTCCATCATAACCCCTCTTTCTCCGTGCTTGGTCCAACAATTATAGCCAGACATGAAACCAAACCGAAACAAGTGGCCATGAAGGACTCTTGAGGAAGAGTATTCCTTCTGATTCCGACACTCACCACATGGACAACAGATGAAACCATTCCGCTTATTTGCCTCTGCCACAACGAGAAAAGAACGCACGCCTTTAATGAACTCGTCAGAGATTCGGTCAGCGTACATCCATTGTCGTCTCATCTGCATTTTATAAGTTCATCAAACAAAATCACGATGCTAAGAGTAGTACTAGTCTAAAAATAAAAGAACACATCGTATACATCAAACAAGCACTGATTTAAAAAACTTTCTACTATATTTTAGTCCTGTTGGACACACCAACCGGGACTAAAGGGGTTGCGGCAGGCTGGGGCCGACATGAGCCCGTTTAGTCCCGAATGGTGTCTCCAATCGGGACTAAAAGTGGGTGACGACACTATATGTCGTGAGTGGACACTATGCCAGTGAGTGGCGACACTGTTTCAGTGGGTGGCGACAATATGACAGGGGTGAGTGTCGACATTATGTCATGAGTGTCGACACTATGTTGTGCTGCTTAATCTATAAATAGGCTTCCTTGTGAACTATCAACTGTAAGGAAGATCGTGTGTGAGACCAGGGACACCACTACGGCGGAGCTTCTCGAAGATGTCTTAGGACCTCGTCCTCAGACATCTTCGAGGAGCTCAGAGAGGCACTCCCTAATATGTGAAATTAGTTAGCTCCACCAGCATACTAATTTAGCTAGAAAAGATATGAACTGAAAGATGGTGTGCGAGAGCAGGGACACCACTATGGCAGAGCTTCTCGAAGATGTCTTAGGATGCCTCGTCCTCAGACATCTTCGAGGAGCTCGCCATAGAGGCACTCCCTAATTTAATTTGGTAGCTCCTTGGCGTGTTCATGTTTTTGTTCTTAATTTCTTGCTTAACTGGCCGATGATTAACTAAAATGCTAGGGCGCCACTATATATATGTGTGTCTCATAGTTTTGGTACTTATTTTTGTTTCAATAGATTTTGTGACGACGGGTAGAAGAAAGAAGAATATTTTGTTGCTCGACGGTGACATGATGCACTGTGAACCGACCGGATTTCAAGACAACGTGTCAAACCAAGATATGTATATAGGAGTAACTCATGTATCTATGTGCTTCGATGAATCAAATGAATTTCGAGAACTATATGTGCCAAATTAACCAGATATACAGAGATAGAACCCACACAAAATATATCCATTTCTAGAGCATGAAATGAGCTAAAACAAGCAATGAGAGATGAAATGATGAAGTTGCTAACCTCTTAGGACCCTTGATAGATGTGGAGCCAAAAAATCTTCACAAATCTTGAGAAAAATGGGAAAGAACTCGAGATTGAGGGGAGAAATTTAAGAGGGATGATTGTGTGAGCTTGAAATGGCTCGGGCTGGGAAGGGGAAAGGGAAGAAGATATAGTCGGGGACTTTAGTCCCGGTTTGAGAAACAAACCGGGGCTAAAGGTCCACGCATCTGTTCTTTTCCAGCGCCAGACCCTTTAGCTCCGGTTTGTTAAACCAACCGGGGCTAAAGTTCACATACGAACCGGGGCTAATGTCTTCTGGTCCCTGCGGCCATTTCTAGCCGTTGGGACCAGGGCATTAGTCCCGGTTTGTACCAGAACCGGGACTAATGCTCTGGACCAAAGATCCATTTTCTACTAGTGAGTGAATATACATGAAGAAAAGCAAGACATAGTTAGCAGGAAACAATTGTATAGTTTTATACTACCTCCGTTTCTATGAATAAGGTGCACACGCATCTCATGGTAAACTTTGACCGAATAAATTGAACAACAATATTTTTATTATATTAATTAATACCGTTAGATTCGTGTTGAAAAACACTTTCTAATGATACTAATGTTATCCAACAATCATTATATATTTAGAGTATTTTTTGTTCAAATAAAAACACGCAAAATGAGAGCGCATTATTCTTTCAAACGGAGGAAGTATACAGGAATAACATGCATCCATGGAATGGATGCTATCTTCTCTTCTCATTAACTTGTACAAGGCCAATGAACCATATACATTCTATTTATTCTGTTTTATAGGAAATCATACTATGAGAGCCTCATAACTGATTTGGCATGACCCACCATGCCTTACGCCATCACTAACATTTAGATCATAGCAAGATGCATGGTCCCCCGGTTTTTATCGTTCATTGATATACCACCCACAGGCCACAGTCACACAATATATTAATATCCGCACATCCACTATATGATGCATGTTGGTTTGAAAAATCATTGTAATAGATACAGATGGAACAAGTTTTAGAGGGGTGCCGAGATGGATGGATCCACGTGGTGCACATAGAATGTTAAGTGATTCTATTAGGAATTGTAGACATTAGGAAAGAGCTTTATAGTATATACGAAGCTAAAGGTAATTGCTTGCATGCATGGATGTAGCGCAAAGAGAGCGATCGTGTAAACATGCTCACATACACCGTAGTTTGAACCTTCTTTAGAGAGCATGGATACTTTTGGCAGCTCGAAGGATGAGTCGGTCTATCTACTTGCCACAAGTCAAGTTGCTACCGGTATATCCTTTGTTACTCCAGCGTCTCCCTGGCGGCAGGTCTCGCCAGCACGCCGGACTCAATAGCAGTAGGGTTGTTGCTCCTCTGCTGCTCTGCTCCTCTCGTCGATTGCTTCCTATGGCAAGGATGCTCGTCCGCGCCGGAGCTTCGTCGTTGATCTGGAGGAGGATGAGGACAAAAGACTTGATTGCTTTTTCAAGTTTCTTTCAAGGTCCTCGATGCAATTTCCTGGGCCTCTGTGTAATATTTATCTTTCTGGCATGTTTGTACTCCAGGGACTAATATGCAGCAATATATGTCGGGTGCTTTGCACCCGTTCAACGTTCAAAAAAAAGTCCGCTAGATCTCAAAAAAAAACTTTTGTTTTTTTCTATTGAAACAATATTATTTTGAAAGTAGGTATATCAGCTTGAACGAGGCAACGGTCTATCAGGAAAATAATGTCATATTATTTTTTGTTTAGTTGTGTTGTGCAGTGGCGAGCGAGTGGGGACACAGTCGTCCAATGTCTCACCATTTGGTGTATAGTATGTTGATAGCAGAACAACAGTGCGACATAGAGTAAACTGACTTCTAAGCACTCCCTTTGTTCCAACCAATAGAAGGTATATTTTTTTTAAAGTCAAACTTTTTTTTTAAAAACACAGTACAATCAAAGACGCACAAAACATGTACATGCACCCACCCCTGTGAACGCACACACGCACACCCTACCCCTATGAGCACTTACGAGAAACTGAGTCGGCGGATCGGGTCTTGAGATTGACGAAGTCACCACGAACGCCTCGCTGTCGACGAAAATGTCGTCTCCCACTGAAAGAATATTCCACCTTTTATGCAACACACAGTGTCAAACCTGGGTTTGAAGTCTGGTGGACTAGGGTTCCATCAAAATAAAGACGAGCACACGCAATCCACAACCTACATTCTTAGGAGAAAAGAACAATAATGTTGGATACTGAATGAGCGGTAACGAGATATGTTTTTAATTTGGTGTCGAATTGGTTGAGATACTACGGGTGAGTAACAAGGAAAGTCAGTGGTGGAGGACGGAAAAAATTCGAGGTAGGGCAAACTCTAAAAAAAGTAAATACCAACTCATTCTTGATGACATTTTTATCGATAAAGCCGTTTCAACTATTGTTGTTTCTACCAGTAAAAGCAATACTAACTTAACAAGACGATAAACGATACGACGTATGATATATCATTTAAATATTAAGATAATCTCTAAAGTCTTTAATTCTCTGCATATGAATAAATAATATCTCAAGGTTATCTTATATAAGCTCATGCTCATAATAATATAAATCCCCATGATAAATCTCTATAAGCCAAGAAATCTTATTTGCGCGGAATCATTTCAGGCAAGACAAACAATTCTGAAGAAACTCTAATGACAACTCATCAAATCGATGGTAAAAATAAGTTGTAATAGGTTTTATTGAAAAATAGAGGTGACCACACGCCCAAATAATCAATAGTGAGCTAGTGTTTTCTCGCTTTTAATGACTTTTCACTTATTTTTTGTTATCACTTCGTCCATACTTAGAATTGTGATCTTATTTTTTTGCGCAAATTCACATCTTTAGTAGGGTTCTAAACCATCATTTCTTTAATTGAGAAAGCACACAATTAGAATTTTTTACCAATAGTAAGCCAAAGTACAAACATAAAACATAAACTGTCACATAATAAAAGTTGGTTTTGACCACATGCCATAAGGTGGCCAAAATACTCTCATGACCTCCTTAGATACCTCATCTAGGACATTGTTTAGAGTTAATTTTTATTAGATTGCGAATTAGCGATTGTGGAGAGAAAGATTTGGTTTAAACTAGACTACACCTAGTCCTTATTTTACTTCAGAATCAATTTTGCGCGGTGTTTACTAAAATAAGCATAACTTTCTCATACGAAGTCCGTTTTCAACATATAACCACTCAAACTGTCCAGAAAAAACATACGCATCTAAAGGTTTTATACAAAAATCAAGGTAGGACGGCTGCTCTATCTTGCCTTACTGGGAGCTCCGCCCGTTGTTTAGAGGGCATCGTCTCACAAAATTCGATGCCAAATCCATACATTTCAAGACGAACACAACTGGCATCGATCATCACACGCATAACTATTCTGCTACTGCGAGCTACTAGTATAGCTAGCCGACACTGCACTAGCAAACCGGTAACCACTTATCCCCGCTATTTGCGTGTCATTGCGTGTGCCCGCGCGCATACATACGTGATATATACGTGGCCGGCCCTTTCAACGGAACCAACAGACTCCACGCATCATCGTCACCTTTTTTGACAAGAAAACAAAGGAGTTCTCTTTCTTGAGGCCATAGCGTGCTACCGCCAGACATGGTTTCGTCTCCCGCGCGCAGAAATGGACCGATGATCTGGCACGGCAGGGCATGGGGTTTGCGCTGCTGTCGTATATAGTACTGTAATCGGTAAGTTGCCTGCTGGCTGGAGCGTGTGCGACAGTGAAGCGTGTGCCGGGTTCCTGCCTAACCGCGCGCCTCCTTTTCAGCTAGCTAGGACAACGGCTTGATTATTCCTTGTTACTACTCCTGTGTGCTAAGCATGGCCAGACAGTGTATGTATCTGAGTACGCGTCACGTACCAACAAGCTGGCTAGCTTAGCTAGCAAGCTAGTTGTGCTCAAAAAACGCAGCATTGTCGGGTTAGGATTTGACAAACTAAAGGACATTATGGTCAATTACGTCTAGACAGTATGTGAGACAACTTACCCAATAGCTGAGGTTTTGTGATAAAAAAAAGTTTTAGTACTAGGATTATGGTTATGTTCAACACTGGCACTAGGAGTTCCTCTTGGTCATTTTTTTAAAAATAAAAAATTTGGACCATTTCTTGATATCTTGCTCGTTAATCAAAGGGCTTGTTTGGATGGCACGCAACGAAGCAAGAAGCAAAACATGTAGTAGTATATTTTTATACAGCGATGGCATTATTGAAACGACCTACGTAGGTGGGTTAGTTATGCATGTCTGTACGTAGCCATGGAGTTTCTTTCTTGGCAGCTAAAACCATTATTGGTTTTGAACTGGTATGCATAGCATCAATTAACCCATGTTAATTAATCACCGTTCCATACTCTAAACACTACTCTCTAATTATAAGAAATTTTAGCTTAGTGAAATAAATGTATCTAATCGTCTTCTAGTGTATATATATTCAAGACAAACCTGCTATACATTAAAAAATATTTAAATACATTTGATTAAAAAGATAAAACGTCTTATATTTTTAAAATGGAGTATAGTACGGATGGAGTAAATAAAATGGAGTATAGTACGGAGTAGTAGTAAAAGACAACGCAGCTGTCTGGTTCCTAGTAATTTCTTGTAGACGATCGATACGTACGTTGAGAAAAACAGAATATATTGTGGCCAGGTCAGACAACGTGAGGATCTATCCGTATCGCCCGCGTCGATCACATGCCGCCACATGCATGCGGTCCTCGTCTCGTACGTCTCGGTATCCTCCTGGACAAAAATAATCTAAAAAAATAACAATGTCACGAAATAAACTCTGGCCAAAAGAAATTCACGAAACTAACCTATTTTGCAACACCATACAACGTGGCGTCGCACCTCAAAGTGGCGCCACGCCTGGCGCCACTAGCGCTTGTAGCATGGCGCCAAGACTGTAGTGTGGCACAGCTGCGCCAAGCGCCCGCACTTTAGGTTTTCTACCCGCGCGGCGCCAGCCCTCTCCAGACCCATCTCATTCCTCTCAGACACACACGAGCGCATGGCGGCTAGGATTTCTCGGCCCCGGCGATTCCTCTCTCCAAAAACCCAAGATTTGCTGGATTTGTCCAAGGATCTTGCTCCCAATCCCTCCCCCAGGTATCTCCTCTCAAATCCCTTGCTATTTGTCCAAAAATTTCTTGCTAATTTACCCGTTTGTTCAAATTTCGGTGAAACCCTAGGTTCAATTAGATGTAGAGATTGAGATGAACCATTGCAATGCTTATTTGATATTTAGGTTTAGATATGGCATAGTACTCTTTGGTAGAACTCTAGTTGGTCTATTTATCTTTGAAGTATATGTTAGGTGCTTTTTCATATTAGCAATTCTATATGGCTAGAGTAAGATGGAGATATGGTAGAACTCTAGTTGGTGTTTTGATTTATCTTACAATTATATGGTAGAACTCTAGTTGGTTGATTTAGCTTGCAATTCTAGATGCTAGAACTATAGGTAGAGTAGGATGAATATGTAGGATGTCTCTATAAGATGGACAAAAGCTAGAACTATATGCTAGAACTATAAGATGATTGATTTAGCTTGCAATTCTAGATGCTAGAACTCTAAGATGGACATTTTGTATTTGTTCTTATTCTCTCTATTGTTTTGAATATGTAGGATGTTTCTAAACCCCCTTCTAAACAATGCTCACTATGATGTTCAACACCGTGCCTACAAGATGTCGGAGAAGAGACAGGTACTAAAAACGTCCATGCAAGTCGAACAAGATGCCATGTTCGTTTAGATGGAAATCTAACATTTTGCCATTGTATGTTTGCAGGAGCTTCAACCCCTTCGACTTAGGTACCACGAGGTCTCGTCCGGCAAGATCCCTTATGATGCACGGTACACTCCGTACATCCAGTAGCTAGGACTCCTCCCCTTTATCCACATGGTCACTCGGTCCACACCGGCCTTCAACCCTGCTGCGATCATCGCGCTTGTGGACCGATGGAGGCCGGAGACGCACACCTTTCACCTTAGGACCGGTGAGACTACGGTCACTTTGCAGGACATGAGCATGATCCTGGCACTCCCAATCGAGGGAAACCCTGTGTGCATGTGCTCGGATTCAGACGGGTGGCATGAGCAGATGGTCTCCCTTATAGGGAAGGATCCACCCGAGGCTATAAACACGAAGGGGGAAAGACCGAGGATCGCTGCCGGGGCTACTTTTACTTGGATCATCCAGAATTTCAAGATTTGCCCCGAGGATGCCGATGAGGAGACGATCAAGACATACACTCGTGTGTATGTGTGGTACATTATCACGAGGACTCTGTTTCCTGACAGCAGTGGGGATCGTGCTTAGTGGCATTGGCTCAAGTTGCTGGGTTTTTTTTGACTCTACCTTCAGTTGGGGTTCTGCGGCGTTGGCCTGGTTGTACCGTCAGGTAATGAGTTATTTACAAATGTTTTTGTATATTTCTGCACTATCTCAAAAAAAATTGTTCTTACCAAATGGTTGTTCACTTCATCTGCAGCTGGATGACGCTTGCCTTAGGAGCGCCGCCGATTCAGGGATTGGTGATTGTTTGCTCCTTCTTTCGGTGTGGAGCTGGGAACACTTCTCCATTGGACGGTCAAGATTGTTGTCACTCAATCCTTACATTGATAACGGCAATGACTACCTTCTCCCCACGTGGGCTTACAAGTGGGATGTGGTCTCCGAACCGCCAACGAACCCAGTGGAGGCGTAAAAGAGGTACACCAACGAGTTTGACACGATCACCATGGATCAGGTAATTTCCTCGGGTGCGGTCAATTATATGTCTTGAACTTGTAATCTTTGACCCTGACATGAGTGTGGTATGATGCAGGTGACGTGGGAGCCATACGGTCGAGGGGACCGCTTTGGTGTTCCGGAGGACTATCGCCTTAACCCTATTTGCCTCAGAGAATCTCGTTTGTGGCTAATGCGTTGCCCCATGGTGTGCATGTGGGCTGTTGAGTATCACCAGCCTCATCGTGTCATGACCCAGTTTGGGTTATTTCAGATTGTCCCGCCTGAGTGGAAGGACACGGACTTAGGACTCCATAGGTAAGCTATTAAGTGCCTTACCATGTGATGTGCTTATCATTCGCCAAATCACGCATTTTGACTTGTTGTTGTGTGCAGCTTGGACAGGAAGAAGCAGAGGAAGGAGAAGGATTGGCCCAAGCTTCATAGGAAGCACCTTGAGAAATTCAGGAGGTGTGTGACCGAGGCTAGGAAAGCAAAAGGAGCACAGGATAGGCCCTTCAATTGGGATGCTTTCAACAACTACATCACATGGTTCGTTGACAACGCGCGGGTGGAGATATACCCACGGGCATTTCGGGATTCGATCTTGGAGGAGCCATTGGTGTTTGATGAGCTTTCAACCGAACAATACAACATCATGGTCAGAGAAGGGCGACAAACCGAGTTTGCTCCCTTGGTCAACTTTGTGGTAAAGTGTGCCGAATAATATTTTTTCCGTCTAGGCGCTTCTCACACCTTGCATGGATAACTTACTAGTTTTTTGTGTATGACAGCGCGATCAGGTAAGGAAGTCCGCCTTCTTTTTTGCCAAGTCACGAGCAAGTTGAACTACCTCTTTGAATGCCTTCCTCCTCTTCTCCTCCTCAGCTTCCTTCCTCTTCCTCTCTTCCTCGGCCTCCTTCCTCTTCTCCACCACCTCCATAGAATTCGCTCAGATCTTCGAGTAGTTCACACCTCCCCCATCATTGGCCTTGTTGGGTTGAGTCTCCATACCTATTATAAGAATAAAAGGGGCAAGTTAGTAAAGGATGCATTTAACCCAATAAACATGAATGATAGTAAAATATGCATAAATGTGAACATACTTACGAGCATACGGGTTTGGTCCGGCTAAGTAACCTATCATACTAGCAGGATTAAAACCACCACGCCCTCTTCCTCTTCGTAGCCCAAGTTGTCGACCTCTTTGTTGTCTAGGAGCTTGTTGTCTAAGAAAATTGTGACTAGGAGCTTGTTGGCTAGTCCATGGTTGGCTAGTCCATGGTTGGCTAGTCCATGGTTGGCTACCACTTGGTTGGCTAGTCCTTGGTTGGCTTGGAGCTTGTTGGCTACCACTTGGTTGACTTGGAGCTTGTTGGCTACCACTTGGTTTGCTTGGAGCTTGTTGGCTACCACTTGGTTGGCTTGGATCTTGTTGGCTACTACTTGGTTGGCTACTACTTCCTTGATTTCCTTTTGCTCTTTTCCTTTGAGAACACTTTCTTGCATTGTGCCCTTCACCATTGCACATTCCACACCGGGCTCTCTCACGAGGCTCTTGGAATTGGTCGTTGCCCGTTTCCCGACCACCACCACGTCCCCATCCGTCCATGTCGCTCCTAAAACACTTTGTCTTGCGTCTTCCACGTCCAACAACCTTCCATTTCGGATCGGGCCATAGTTGAATTCCATGGTACTCCGGCCATTGTGATTGGTCCAAGTATGGATGAAATCTACGAGCCCATGTCTTCTTAGTAGTCTCAATAGAGAACTCAGCCTCTCGCACCGTGAGCGGATTATTGTAATCCAAATGTCGCTCATGAGACGCCACGAGCAAGTGCGAGCACGCAAGATGAAGCAATGATAGCCTTCCACATGTGCACTCACAGGTCTTGAGCGAGACCTTGAAAGCTCGGCCTCCGTGTTGGACACCATCAGCCGTTGTACCTCCGGGCTCCGTAACTTGGTAAATTAGCTCGTCATTGTCATTCTCCGTGACAACTTGGGAATCCGCTTTCCTTGTCTGAAATTGCATCCAATCGTCAACCTTCAGAGGGAACTTGTATTTGTACTTGTTCTTGTTGTCCCTCGCAATATGTCGGTCCGTTTCATGTGAGTATTTCAGAAAATACCCATTCATCATGTCGAATGTATATCGGACTATTGCAGTGACGGGAAATGCACGGACACCTTTTAGCAACTTGTTAAATGCCTCTGCCATGTTGCTTGTCATTTGGCCATACCTCCGGCCACCGTCATCAAAAGCTCGTGCCCACTTTCCCATATGTTCAATGTTCCTATTGAGAAACTCGCGACCACCGGCATTGAGTTCTTTGTTGACTAGCAATTTGTTGTACAAGTTAGAGAAACGACGTTCTATGAAAGCGAGGCAACAATCTTGTAGATCATCGGACAAATCCTTGCTCTTGCATGCCCTATAGTAGTTTGAACAAAAGTGTCTCATGCACCAACGATGGTGCAATGGTGCATGGCCGGGAATATCAATCATCACAGCATTGAGAATTCCTTGATGACGGTCAGAGATGACACATATCTCCCTTTGAGGGGTTAATATCTTGGTTCTCAAAAGATATAAGAACCACTCCCAATTATCATTGCTTTCCGCCTCCACCAAAGCAAACGCCAAAGGAATCAACCGGTTATTCGCGTCATTGGCTATTGCAATCAAGATAGTGCCTTTGAATTGTCCGGTCATAAAGGTGCCATCAACAGAGATGACCGGTCTACAATGTTCAAAAGCCCGGCACATTGCTCAAAACCCCAAAATGCACGGCCAAAAACTCGCACGGTTTTCCCATTTACAACCCTTGTCTTGTTCCCATAAGGTTCAACCACATGAACCATGTCGGGGTTAGCATTGGCCATCGCTAACAACAACCTTGGGATTCGGTTATAATATTCCTCCCAATCACCGTACAACATCTTGAATGCTGCTTGCTTAGCCTTCCATGCCTTCCCGTACTTCACCTCGTAGTGGCTTTCACAAACTCCATGACCTGCTTGATGGTCATTATTGGAAACGACGCGATGTCATTGGAAAGCCTATAAGCGAGGAACTCGGAGGTGAGTTGCCGGTGCTCGTTCTTCGCATCCTTCCCATCCAACACCGGGCCTCGGCACATGTGAGTTGATACGCAACTAGATATGTGCCAATCAGGACCTCCCTTGAATGGTCTTGCACGCACTATCCAAGGACATCCTTCCTCCTCGCACTTCACCGTGTAACGCTTCTTGATGTCCGAGTGCACGACCGTGTAAGGACGATGATTTCTTCACCGAGAAGTCCTTTATCCATTGCTTGAATTCCAACAAGGTCCTGAACCTTGATCCTTGGCAAAAGCCACTATTCACTTCATTGCCATCCCGGTAAGAACTTGTCCTTGGTCCAAGCACTATGCCTTTGCCACCATCAACCGTGGCTTCATCCGCGAGACTAAGATCACGAAACAAAGGCACCCGATGGTCCCGACCCAATACGGTATGGTGGATTTCGGCCTCTCTAGCTGTGAACCCCTCCTCGTCAACTTCTTCTTCGGGACCATCATCATCCGAGTCTGATGCATAGCCTTGAGAATACGGGAGGTCATGGTCCATGTCATCTTGTGTGATATATTTCTCTAAATCTCCAATATTGTTGTCGTGGAGTTCAACATCATCATTGTCATCTTCATCTTCACCCCCACAATCATCATCTTGGTGTCATGAAATCGGGCTCAATGTTTGGGTCAAGGGAGGTTCACGTCTTAGCTCTTGGTCTACGGGTGGAGGACTCATAGTACGCAATGGGGATGACATACGGTTCAAGTCCAAAGACAATGAACTACCAATTTTCTTGGTGGCAAATAACTCAAGAGTCTTGTCTAGTGATTCGTCCACCACCTCCTTGTATGCAAGCCAATGGGCCTCGGAGAAGATATGCATGGTCTTCCAACGGACATGCATTCCCAAGCCAACATTATGTCTTCCCTCCAACTCAACATCATCTTTTGGGTCCATCCATTTCAATTTAATCCTCAATTGCTCCAAGACCTCGGCATATGTTGGAGTACGCTCAAACACCAAATAGAGCTCGTCCGGGTCCGGTTCTATGTTACCTCTCAAAAAAGCATCCTTGTCTACATGGTGAACATGAACAATTCTTGCCATGCCTAACATAATCACAACAACAATACCATGGTCAACACACTCACTAGATACCCATGCTAACATTAACACAATACCAACCCATATGCCAATACAACAACATTCTACCATGCATCTTACAAAACAAACTAGGGTTTGCAAGATATGAACCAAAACAAGAAATTAATGGGTCAAATCATAGATGAAGGGAAGAATACCTCAAGGCACTTGGGGGGATCGAACTCCACGGAGAGAGGCTTCCGATTTGGACACTAGGAGGGAGGAGGTGGAGGGGGGAGAAGAGCCGCCGCCGCCGCTGCAACTCGGGTGTGTCTGAGAGGAATGAGATGGGTCTGGGGAGGGTTGGCGCTGCGCGGGTAGAAAACCTAAAGTGCGGCGCCAGGCGCAACGGCGCTGCACTACACAGTGCGGCGCCATGCTACAAGGCTCCGACTAGGGACCGGTCTGGAGGCGCCACGCTGGCAAAAGGCCGGGCGCCAGGCGTAACGGCGCCGCTCTTCGGGGTGCGGCGCCACGTTGTATGGCGTTACAAAAATGGTTAGTTCCGTGAATTTCTTTTGGCCAGAGTTCATTTCGTGACATTGTTATTTTTTTTAGGTTATTTTCGTCCATTCTGCCGTGATATGTAGACTCTGCGTGCGTGAATATGCATGTGCTCGCTACGGCACCACGCGTAGTAAAAATACAGTACAATCCATAGAGTGGCGTTCCTATATACTACTCCCTCAGTTCATAAATAACTTACTTGAATTTATAAAAATTTAAATATATCTATATACTAAAATATATCTAGATACATTTAAATTTAGATAAATTCAACTCACTTTTGGGCAGAGGAAGTACTACTAGTATAACTATTTTTTGCGAATCTACTACAGTACTAGTAGTATAACCAGTGGCGGGCTCAGGAATTCACAATAAATATTCATAGTAAAAAAATTGAAGAAAGAAACAACAAAAAATGATGCAGGAGTAGCACTTGATCTTCTAATCGGCTTGTAAGCATTTGTCCTAACCAACTACTTCTATTTATACTCCCTCTGTCCTGAAATACCCTGCATTATGGGTTTAGTTAAAGTCAAACTTTATAAAGTTTGATCAAATATATTAAAAAAATTATGTACACCTATAATACAACATAAGAACCATTAGAATCATCATAAAATATATTTTTATAATATATACATTTAGTGCTATAGATATTTATAGTTTTTTCTATATATTCTACCAAACTTTATAAAGTTTGACTTTGATTAAACCTAAAATGCAGGGTATTTTAGGACAGAGGGAGTACTTGTGATAGAATTTCATCCATTTTTCTATTTTTCTATACAAGCATACTAAAATATAAGGCATGCCATATAATTTAAAAAATTTGGCAAAATTTTTGGGTATTCAGCTGAATACCCTTGATACAAGCTGGGCCCGCACCTGAGTATAACATCGCGTTTTTTTTTTGAGAAATACAGTACAAACGCAAACAGGTCTTGAGATTGACGAAGCCACCACAGACGCCTCGCTATCGACGGGAACATCACCTTTCACTAAAAAAATATTCCGTCTTTATAAGACACCAAAACGTCAAACCTGGAGTTTAAACTCTGGTGGACTGTGCCCTCCTGCCCATCCAACCAAGGGTGCTCTGAACCGTGTACGTACACGAGATCGATCGATCGATCTGCATGACGCCGACGCGACGTTGCGTGGTGGCACGTGACAAGGAGCGCGCAGCCGGCCGGCCGGGTCGGTCGAGATCGATCGTACTCCGCTGCTGACACGGAACCGGCCGCCTGTCGGGGTCCTATCATATCCTGTACACAAATCTAGGTGCGTGTGCTTGTCGACGCTGCTGCAGTTCGGAAACACTGCCGAGCTAGCTGTTCTCCACTATAGTTCGAAACTTACGGTAGAGCGTGTCAAAATAGACGGGTCTACTCGAATACCCGAGGCCCTCGATTGATCTTGTTAATATAGGCGTACGTTGCGGTACGATAGCTGTTACAGATTGAACTCCTAGTCTTGTAAACAACCGGACTCCTAGTCTTTAATACGTACGACTTCCAATACCCTTCCTTAATCACAACTTAGTCAAGTTAAGATTATGTTTAAAGTTTTCAAAACTATGAACAGGAAGAGGCTTTGTGAAATCATCTGCTACTTGATCCTTTGAGGAAATAAATCTAATCTCCAACTGTTTGTTAAAAACTCTCTCTCTAACAAAATGAAAATCAATCTCAATGTGCTTTGCTCGTGCATGAAAGACTGGATTTGCTGATAAATATGTTGCTCCCAGATTATCACACCACAAACATGGTGGCTGAGTCAATTTAACTCCAAGTTCCTCAAGCAAGGATTGTATCCATATTACTTCTGCAGTGGCATTGGCTACAGACTTGTACTCTGCCTCAGTGCTGGACCTAGAGACCGTGGCTTGCTTCTTGGCACTCCATGATATGAGATTTGGTACAAAAAAGACTGCAAAACCTCCAGTTGATCGACGATCATCTGCACAACCTGTCCAGTCAGCATCTGAAAATGCACTGACTAGTCTAGAATTAGACTTTATGAATGTCAGTCCAACTCCAACACTTATGCTTAACATATCTCATAATGCGTTTAGCAGCTGTCCAGTGCAGAGTAGTAGGAGCATGTAAATATTGACAAACTTTATTCACTGCATAGAAAATATCAGGTCTCGTGAGTGTAAGATACTGCAAAGCACCCACCATGCTCCTGTAGTTTGTACTATCTTCAGGACCCAGCAATTCTTCTTCATGTGCTGTAATTTTTTCTGAAGAGGATAACGGAGTGGGTGCACCCTTGCATCCTGTCATACCAACTCTTGCAAGAACATCCTGAGCATATTTTGTTTGATTAAGTACTAGTCCATCATTAACGTTTTGAACTTCAATTTCAAGAAAATAGTGGAGATCCCCAAGATCCTTAAGAGCAAATTCCTTGTTCAAATCCTTCAACAAAGCATCTGTCGCGGCTTTTGAAGAGCTAGCAACTATAATATCATCCACATATATAAGCATAAAAATGGTGACTTTGGACTTATGATAGATGAACAAGGACGTATCTGACTTTGAAGCGATAAATCCGAGATGAATTAACTGAGAACTTAGTCGAGAATACCAAGCTTGAGGTGCTTGCTTTAAACCATAGAGCGCCTTGTCAAGTTTGCATACATAGTTCGGTCTCTTCTTGTCTTCATAACCTGGTGGCTGTTTCATGTAGACCTCTTCTTCCAGAACACCATGTAAGAACGCATTCTTTACATCTAGCTGTCGCAAACTCCATCCCCTAGAAACAGCAAGTGCCAGGACAAGCCGAACAGTAGCAATTTTAACAACAGGACTAAAAGTATCCTCATAGTCTATACCATACCGTTGTTTGAAACCTTTAGCTACAAGTCTGGCCTTGTATCTATCAACAGATCCATCGGCTCTTTTCTTAATCTTGTATATCCATCTACAGTCAATAATATTTGTACCATGTCGAGGTGGTACCAATCTCCAGGTTTTAATTTTCATGAGTGCGTCGTACTCTTCACGCATAGCTGTTTTCCACTGTGGATCTACTAAAGCAGTTTGAAAATCAGTGGGTTCATCAGTCGAGGTTGAAAGGCACCATCGAACGGTGCCATCCTTGTATTCACGTGGTTTATGGATTCCTTTGGACGCGCGTGTAGCCGGTTTTGAAGAAGCTGCCACAGGCTGTGCAACAGGGGAGCTAGGAGCTGCTGATCCAGTCGAGGACGCACCATAGGAAGAATTGGTCGCAGAAGATCCGGGCGGAGACACAGCGGGCGGGGACCGAGACGATCCCTCAGCGCGCGTGATGCGACGACCGCGCATGGTGGTCTGACGTGGGGAGGGATGTGAGTTTTCATCAGACTGGTGCGGGGACCAATTCAAGGCAGATTGCTGCACCGATCCTGGAGGTGATGCTCCTAGAGAATCCAACACGTGTTCATCATCGTTATTTTCTTCCTCTATGATTGCATGAGAACTGTTTTGGCTATTGTGAGTTGTATTTTGACCCAAAATTTCTGCAGGTTGTTCCGTTGAATCCTGAAAAACAACAGAAATAGGTCTAGGGCTTGGGTTAGTAGTATGAGTATTTTCCATAGAAAAATTATCAACAAATTCATTCCCATGTTCAAAATGACGAAGAGATTCATCTAGCAAGAGAATTTCCTTTCTAAGAAGGGCGCATGCATTGGGATGAAGCAATTGGAAAGGAAAAATATTTTCGTCAAAAACAACGTCACGAGAGATATATACTCGACCAGTAGAGACTTCAAGACATTTGACACCCTTATGACGGGGACTATATCCCAAGAAGACACATTGTGTAGAGCGGAAGGCAAGTTTACGTTTGTTATAAGGGCGAAGATTGGGCCAGCATGCACACTCAAAGACACGAAGAGACTTGTAGTCAGGACGAGTACCTAAGAGACGATGAATAGGAGTATCATGACGGATGACTTTGCTGGGTAGCATATTAATAAGATATGTGGCGGTGAGAAAGGCTTGATCCCAAAATTTTAGAGGCATGTGTGCATTAGCGAGTAATGCAAGACCTACTTCTACTATATGGCGATGCTTGCGTTCGGCGGAGCCATTTTGTTGGTGTGCATGAGGACATGAGACATGATGGGCAATGCCTTGTTTTTGAAAGAACGGATTTAGTTTAACATACTCCCCTCCCCAATCAGACTGTATGGTAAGAATTTTCCTATCAAGTTTGCGCTCAATAAGCTTTTGAAAGTTGACGAACGCAGAGAAAGCATCAGACTTTTTCTTAAGTAAATATATCCATATAAACTTGCTATAGTCATCAATAAAGCTTATATAATAGTCATGGCGACCGACAGAGGTGGGAGCAGGACCCCATACATCAGAAAATACTAATTGTAGAGGTGTTGTAGAAACACTTGTCGATATAGGATAGGGAAGCTGATGACTTTTAGCCATTTGACATGAGTTACAAATTGACTCGATACTAGAATCTCTAACATAGGGGAGTTTATTTTTACTAAGAATTTGACTAACAATGGCCAAGGATGGATGACCAAGACGACTATGCCACTTCGCTTGAGAGGGCTTGGTGGCGACAAAAGCATGCTTCTCGGACTCAGGGGACGACACCAACGATGAAATAAGGGGATAAAGACCACCAACACATCGTCCTTTATGAATGATTTTCCATGTGACCTGATCCTTGATCAAAAAGAAGAAGGGATGAAACTCTATAAACACGTGATTATCATAGGTGAAACGATGAACGGAGAGTAAATTTTTGGAGGCATGAGGGACATGAAGAATATTATGAAGGCAAAAATTTTGAACAGGGGTACGAATTGTTGAATGACCAACATGGGAAATAGTCATACCTTGCCCATTGGCCGTGTTAACCTTGTCATAGCCCCTGTAGTTGTCGCGGATGGTCAAGTTGTTGAGTTCACCCATAACATGGTGTGTAGCACCCGTATCGGAATACCAATTTGTGTCCACATCATATGATGCTGCATTAACCTCCTTGTCATCATGTGAATCATCGTCATCGTCCTCAAAGCGCCACCAACAATTTTTAGCGGCGTGTCCTTCTTTATTGCATATTTGGCACGTTATGTCCACCCACGGCGTTGAGCGTCGGCGGCCACGGCCACGGCCACGCCCTCCTCCTGGAGGTGTAGCACGTCCACCACCACGTCCTTGACGTGGACGGTCATCCCGGCGTTCATCACGCCGATCGTCATGACGGTCACCACGGTAGTCACCGCGGTCGCCACGGTAGTCACCGCGATCACCACGGTAGTCACTGCGACCACCTCTATTGCCGCGTGTACGTCGCTGGCGGGAAGCAGCATTGGCAGAGGTCTCAAAGCCGCTGCCAGGTTGTCCATCAAGCATCTCCTGCCGTTGATCGTAGGCGTGGATATGGGAGAACAACTCACAGAGTTTGAGCTTGCTAGCCACGATCCCGATTGCAGCAACGAAGGAGTTATAATCTGCGCCGAGGCCGGCTAGGATGAACGAAATTAATTCATCATCTGGAACAGGGCGCCCGACAGCGGCAAGGTCGTCCGCGATGGACTGCATCTTGGACAGAAACGCCGCAGTGCTTGGGAGTTGATGTCTCTTTGTGTTCGCCAACGCAATTCGAAGGTTCGTGACCTTGGATTGGTTTTGGGAGGCAAACATCTCTTCCACCGCTTGCCATACTCCGGCTGAATTTTCAATCCAGATGACATGAGTGAGAATTTCCTTGGACAAGGACTTGAGGAGATAGCTGAGTACGGTCTGGTCCCGGGATACCCAGGAGGCGTACGCGGGATTGGGCACCATCTTCGGTGCTGTTTCTTTGCCGGCAGCGTCGGTAGTGGCAGGATCAGCGGGCAACGTCTTCGGAGGAGCAGCGTCCGAGCCATCCAGCAGACCGACAAGCTGGGCACCGCGGATTGCGGGTAATACTTGTCCTCGCCATAGTGGATAGTTGCTGCGTGTCAGTTTGTCGGACGACGGTTCGCCGAGGTGGATCGCAGGGCCCGAGCTCGAGGAAGTAGCCATGGCGATCGGGAGGTTTGGGTGGGCAGAAGCGTCGTCGACGGAAACTTTCTCGCGATCAGGTAGATGTATCGGAAGAGGGGCTCTGATACCATGTCAAAATAGACGGGTCTACTCGGATACCCGAGGCCCTCGATTGATCTTGTTAATATAGACGTACGTTGCGGTACGATAGCTGTTACAGATCGGACTCCTAGTCTTGTAAACAACGGGACTCCTAGTCCTTAATACGTACGACTTCCAATAGAGCGGAGCTCTTCTAATGTCGTACCTTTTGCCATGATCAGGGACTAGACAGTGGAGGTCTTTTCTTTTACACAGGAGATTAGAGAGTGGCCAATATTTCCCCTACATCGGTACGTCGACATGTATTTTCTGGTCCTCCTCCTCCTCCACCACCACCTTTCTCTCCATCGCCGGGTAGCTAGAGTTGACGTCAGAGTATCAGAGACCTCGCTCGGAGTTTGATGGGGGTATAGCCGTATAGGGTACATCTAAAGTTTTTAATGATATAATTTTCATATTATTTTAGTTATATTTTGTTGGTAAAATTGGTAATCTAGTTAACCGTACGGGACCTATAATCCAAACGGAAGGAGTACGTGAGAAGTGGTGGTGGCGTCCTCGTTGGACGTGACGGCGAGATTATTGCGCGCCACCAGCGCCAGGGTGCGATAGCTGCTTTGTCTCAGCAACAGTGTATTGACGCCTACTCCTACGTGACAAGATGAAACAAAGACCCACGCAACATTGACGGTGGAGAAGACACATGTGAAAACGAGAGCGTCTAGTGCTGCATAAGTAAATTGTACTCCTATGTAGACGCCCCAGGCCTACCAACACTGTCCACTCCATCTAAACTCCTGCTACCTTCATACTCAAAAGAGATGCACCATTCGATTTTGCAAAACCTCTCCACCCAGCACACGTCCCAACATTTTGCAAACAGGCACCATTCGAATCGCTACGCGGTACTCTTTATTAGGTTCTAGAATTAATTCTCTCATGCATTGGACTATTCTCTTTTATCTGTATACACAAAGTACTGTATCATTAGACTCATTTCATGGCTTCAAGATCAAATAACAAATAGGTTACCTCGTTTCAAGCAAGACAAAAATTGCATTTGCTATAATCCACCTTTTTACCATTGTATTACACTGTATTAGATTTATTGCTGGTTTTCAGACCGGGCTTGGCAAAGCCCAACTTGAAAAGCTAAAACCTGAACCCAACGCGAGACGTGGAAAAGGCATATTTTGTATTTAAAACATATTTTCTCCTATTCATATTAATTGTTATGGAATCGGATGTAATATCTAGACATGTTTTAGTACTAGATACATCCAAGTGGTAATTAATAATCCAAGTGATAATTAATATGGACCGGAGTGACTATTAAATAACTCATCTGATCTATATTAATTGTTACTGAATCGAATGTATCTAGACATGTTTTAATGGTAGATACATCCAAGTGACAATTAATATAGACCAGGGGGAGTATTAAATAACTCATTTTTTTGGCATACTCCCTTGGATCCATATTAATTGTCACATATTAATTGCCACTAAATTGGATATATCTAGACATGTTTTAATGTTAGATACATCCAAGTGACCATTAGTATGGACCGGAGGGAGTATTAAATAACTCAATTTTTGCAAGCGAAATACTCCCTTCGTCTTAAAATATATGTCTTAGATTTGTCAAAACTTGAATGAATCTAGACACTATTTAGTATTTAGATTCATCCAAATTTTGCCAAATCTAAGACATCTATTTTGAGACAGAGGGAGTATTATATTCCCTTCGACCCTTATTAGTTGACTCAAATTTATCCAAATACGGATGTATCTAGCACTAAAACTTAAGTTAATTAATTTGGGTCGAAGAGAGTATCCGTTTTTCTAATAATTCTAATAATAGCAATTTTGGGATTTCTAAGCTTTTTGGACCTGGCTTTAGGCACAAAACTATAGCCCAAGCTTGGGTAGGGTTTTCTGGACCGGGCTGCCCATGCATAGAATATTTCACTTTTACTTTCACAATCTCATGCTAATATGCATGATATAAATCACAAAGGAGACATACCAGAAAATAGTGAGGCGCGACAAGAAGATACAATAACACGACATTGAGGAATGAGAGTGTGTATTGTTTCTCATGTGCTATTTTTTACAATATATTATAGAATGAAACAATGAAGACAAAAAAACGCGCCTATTTGAAAGTCCTAGCCTATTCACACCTTCCATTGCATCAAGATTGTGGTACATTTTATAGTAAAACCCTTACTCTGCATAGTTCTCATACTAAAGCTGATAAATTTTTGCAAATATATTCACTTATGGGTCTAGGGTGTGTACTAGTATGGGTGGGCACAAAAGTGGTGGGATTATAGGGTCTAACCAGAAACAGATATTATTAGCCCTAGGATGCGAACATACACTATGGATAGGTCGGAGACGTCCAACAGGTGGTGGAAAAACCTACTTCAAGGAAGCATATATCCCTTGCTTTGCTTCTACATCATACAAGTAACACACACGAACTAGTTGTTTTGTGATGTATTTTAGCTAAGAAAAAAGAAAAAATAACAATTAATTGCCATAATGAGAAATTGCCTAGCCTATTACCTACAAGATTATCATCCACTTGGGAGCATAAATCCCATGGCAACACCCAGCACTACCAGTTGCTAGCGATTGAACATATGTTCATGAAAGCTCCATCCTTTGTAGCACAAAGACCAGGATCACAACAAGTTGATACTTGACATACATGAAAAAATCATGCACATAATGATTATTTTCCTTGTTGGGGATTTAAAATGATCATTATAATAGCATATTGACTAGCAAAATGTTCCCAGACAAAAATATAGGAGCAAAGGGGTTAGAGCAAGCTTATGGATTTGACCGAATCTTCGCCATAGGAATGATAATGAGTGGTGTCTAGTGAATTAATTGCGAACAATACACAATAATGTGACAACCTTTTACAACAAACTCGGCTAACAAAGAAACACAATGGAAATATCAATTTACACTCAATGAGATGCTCTTTGGTTCATTCAAACACAAGAAAATGTAAGCACTATGGTGGGGGGATCTATCATTCCTATGGTGGCTTAGAAGCTCAAACCCCTGGTAAGGAGTGAAGCTCTTGTATAACCTTAGAAAGGAAGTTATCACCTCTTTTTTATAGTCTATGCCTTCAACTAGGACAATCCCATTACAGAAGCCCACTTAGAAACAAAAATGTGTACTTTGGTGCCAGTTGAATTTAGATAATTAAATTGCCATTGGTCAAAATAATCCCCTCAACATCCGCTCCACATAATATTTTAATTCTAAATAAAATAAAATATGCTAGATATTCTCATTACCACAAGGAATGTTGACCTAGTGAGAGCCTTAGTCATATGAATGGAAAATTATATAATAGTACCCTTTTCCTAAATATGATACTCACTCCGTTCACTAATGTAAGACTTCTAGCTATATTTAGAAATGCATGTATCTAGATTTTTTAGGTTCATCTATTTAGGTCTGAATCTAGTCTACTTTTAAATATTTAGAAGGTATTACATTAGTGAAGGGAGCTAGGAAGTATGTTTTGTGAGTTCAACTGAACTCCCAAAATGTCTTGTATTTTGGAACTACTCCGGAGGGTGTAGTTGATTTTTGCATGCATTTTGTATGATGGAGAATGAGAGCTCCCATGACATGTATACAAACGACTGCAGTCTAGATGAGTTTTTTATACTCCTTGTTGATCCTCGGTGCCTTGTTTGACTCATCGCACTAGGGCACTAAGGGGGAATGCTTTAAACTGCTCCCTCCGACCCATATTAGTTGACTTCAATTTGGATGTATCTAGACATGTTTTTGTGATAGATACATCCAAATTGGAGTCAACTAATATGGATCGGAGGGAGTAGAAAAACTAATGATATCAATTATGTGTCACGCAACTCATAGCACGTATTCGACTTTTCACTTTTGTGCATCGAAGCTTTCTGGTGGTGACGAGTCTTAAAATATGACTGGCGGAGCAAATAACAATTATACTCTCTATTTAGAAATATAAGTTATTTTAGCTAGCTTTGTAAATTGAATGTATCTAGATGTCTTTTAGTGTATAGGTTCACTTCAAGCCTCTACGAACTTATAGTACTAAAAAATGTCTAGATACATTTGATTCACGGTTTTCGAAAAGGGGAGTAGCTATAGAAAAAATATTTCCACAACAACGTACAACGAGTACCGGTGACTACGACCAATGAAGAGAAACATTTATATGCGGGGATTGAATCAAGGAAATAAATAAAAGCCTCGTCAACTTTATTTCCAATAAATAGCAGAATATTCTTTTTGCTTGGCAACAAATTTGTCAAGACATTATATTCTCATGACGTCGACGAATCTGCTTCGTGATCGAGACGAATCAAACATTTCGCTATAGGAGCACAGACCATTCATGAAAGACGAGAGTGAAGGCAGTATATCCTCGGTTGAAGATCATGGGACTTGATGCCCTCACACGCATTAACCGACGTGCTATCCGCATTGAGATCCTGCGCCACGGTTCATCGAACCTGGACACTGCTAGCTTGAACCTAGACGCTTGTTGACCACCATCCCCAAACCACGTCCAGGTCCATTATTCAAAAACCTGCCAAAAAAAATCCTGCGCGCCAGTTATGCATGCCTTTGAGCGTTTCACACGGTAAGCTTTTAATTCCTCCTCCGGATTCCCGGATAAAGAAAGTGGCTTTGCGCAGCTGATGGTTTCGATCGTACGCCGCCTCGGAGGACGCGCATAGCATAGGCCGTTGTTTTGTACTGGCGGTGTCCGACTCAGCAACTGGCCAGCAGGACAGGAGTATCCAAGCAGAATCGTTTCGTGGCAGCCAAGTCGGGCTGGCTCGCTAGATCCAACGCACAACTTTCGAGGGGCCAATGTCAGTGTGGCTCACGCTAGCACGCACTGTACGTACGTACAGATTGCAGGGCTTTTGCTAGCTTTGTAAAATGCAAAGCTGGGTGAATATTTAGCACTCAACTATTAGCAGAACACAAGAGTTATTAATCGAACTTAAGCAGGGGATGGGTATCCGAATATTCTCTTTTGCCGATGCTAGTTAGTTTCTGGCACCAGCATTGTCTCACGCATTAGTAGTTTGTGTATCGGCCGAACCTGCATTTACAACGAGCAGGCAGACTGGAAAGTAGATTAGCGCCTTGCCTGGAGAGAAATGGAAGCTGATCGTGTTGCAATTGGCGAAAAAAGAATACAGAACCGAACTGAGCTGCATGCGGTGCGAGTGCCAGCCCACTGCGGCAGTCTGCTCGCCACTGCCCGAACCGGCCCGTGATAATGATCTCAGAAAAGAAAAAAAAAAGGCGGTGCGGGATCGCGCGGTAAAGTAAATCCGCATTTACTCCCTGCCACTTTTTGGCCGAGGAAGAAGAAAAAAACGCCTTTAAATACGGCCGTCTCGCCTCGCTGCCCATCCTCGTCTCTCCTCCCGAACCCGGCCTCATTTGTTAACCCGAGAAACACAATCCCTAGCCCCGCTCGCCGTTCCCCCTGTCCCGTCTCTCCGCTCCCATTCCCCCGGCCCGATCGTCGCTCGCGCTGACGCCATGGGAATGGGGCCCCAGCTGGAGAACGCCGCCGCCTCGGCGGTCGCGGTCGCGGTGCCACCGGCTACGGCGCCTGCGCCTGCGATGATCCCGGCGGCAGCGGCAGGGTCGTACGCGTTGCTGCAGTGCGGGGAGGACTCGGCGTACGTGCGCGACGCGTACGGGGGCTACTTCAACGTGTTCCGGGCGCTGCTGGAGGAGGACGGGGAGCGGTGGCGCGTGTACCGCGCCGTGCGCGGGGAGCTCCCCACGGACGCCGAGGCCGCGGCGCTGGACGGGTTCGTCATCTCGGGAAGCTGCAGCGACGCGCACGGCGACGAGCCGTGGATCCTCGCGCTCGTCGACCTCATCCGACGCGCGCACGCCGCAGGCAAGCGCATCCTCGGCGTCTGCTTCGGCCACCAGGTGCGATTCTCCTTCGGTTCTTGGTTGGCTTGCATCTCTGGTCTGGTCTGGTCTGGTCCGGGGGGTAGAATCGTCAATTAAAAAAATCGAGCCATGAGCTGGGTAGGGGCAGCGCTGGCCGGCCTTGGTTCCTTCTGCGCGTGTGCTTCCGATGTTGGCGCGTCGCAGATGGACAGGTCGCAGCAGCTGAGAGGAGTGGCGTCGTTCTAGGGTCTTCGCCCCTTTCTCTTCTCTTAACCGCTTCTCCTCTTTTCTCTACCACATGCATTTCAGTCAGCTGGTAAAAAGTTGCCTCCAGTACTAGCACATCAATCTGAATGAATCAGGGCTGCATTCAGGGGAAAATAAATAAGTAAATGAGAACCGCTAATGGCCGTCATGTGAAACACTGGAGGTTCGTGAGGTGAAGCTGCTGCATCTAGTCAGGGCGTAAAAGAAAACAATCTACTGCTAACGAATCAACAGTAAAAAAACAGCACTCCTGTGTGGAACATGAGGCCGTGGGTCCCACTACACGAGAGCTCGTGGCCAGGAATCACTCTGTAGCTAGCTCCTGGAGCCCACACCCCTGTATCACCGCCCAGTGATATGCATTTGATCGCTAGCTTCTGACCGCTGGACGTGGTTGCTTAAGGGCAATAATAATCTTGTTTAGGGACACCACACGACGCCCTGTCCCCTGCCGCCAGCGGCCGTGCACGTGAGCCGACGTGGCGCTGCCGGTTCCGTCACGAGCGAGCCGGCCTCTGCCTCTTCGAGATCCCCGTACGGTTGCCCCTGCCTAGCCACTTGCCCAGTCAGCCAGCGCGCCAAATTAGCTTGTGGGCTGCTGGTTGCTTGTTTGAACATTTGAATCCCGTAAGCAAGCTTGGCGCCGTGCGCGCACGCCGATGGCGTGATGCATCTAACTGCACCGGTGGCTTCCCAGAGGTTCGGTGCCACCGTCAAGGGGCGCCCAAAGAGTGTGGGTCTGTGCCGTCTCGGTCAGCACTTGTGATCAGGTGGTGTCTGACGAGGTTTGAAACTGGTCATGCGTGCAAGCAAACGCGGGTCGTCACCGCGTGACGGTGGTCGTAGCTCTCTAGCTGTCGTCCCTGGCTTGACCGAGGAGGCGATCGACCGATGGTGTAGAGAAGCTCGACTTGGTTTCGTGTTCTTGGGACGTGTTAATTAGTCGTCGATCAGCTCTTCCAGCATGGATCGATCGACCCTACTAATATTGTTTAACGACTAGGAGTAATATAATCCTAGGATGAGCTCTGACCCCATCACACACAGGCTCCTCCAGATATTATTACTTTGGTAGAAAGATAATGATAGACTTCGGATGCAAGCCTACGGTTCAGAAAAGTCAGAGTTCTTCGTGCAGGACTTGACTTTCTTTCTCCCAAAACGTACAACGAACGAACGAACGAGGCGCGCAGGTACATGGGATGCCCAAGTACCCATGGTTCTCGGTGGCTGAAGGCTTGCCTCCGAAGAAAACGACGGCGGTACCGAGCCAGGACGATGGCCGCGGCTGGCTGTTGTCTGCACTCTGAAAATGGCATCGATCCCATCATCATCATCGTGCCAGCGTGTCGGCCGTCTGGAGCTTCTTCCTCACATGGCCTCGCCGATTCCCTTTCGGTTGGAATCGAATGATCTAACGGGTTGGACGTCATGTGCCACTGGCTCCATGGGGCTAATGGCACTAATGAAGGCCAGGAATTAGATCGGCTGTTCTGTCGGAACGCCCAAAGGTTCCTGATTAAAACAACTAATTATTCGCCGTTTAGACCGAACCGAGCTGACTGCTGACCTGGTCCATGCTTGAGTGCGATGCAAGACAGCTGCTATGCGATTTTAGTCCGCATTCGTCATCAGGCTGCTCTGAATGGTCCTTCCTTCGGCACCCCTTCCTGTTCAAAGAAATACTATAGGCTGTGCTCTGAATGGTCCTTGGGCACCCATTCCTGTTCGAAGAAAATTGTAGGCTGCTCTGAAACTGTATTTAATTCTACTAATACCTTGATGAGAAATTTGGTGGCCTGTGTGAAACAGCTTGGAAAATGCCTAGACATGTTGATTACCTCACACAGCACAGTACAGTACAGTATACAGTGTTTGGATCTTGGGAACGATTGCGAGTGGCTAACGGTGGTACGGAATGTATACTTTGCAGATCCTGTGCCGTGCGCTGGGAGGAAGGACCGGGAGGTCGACCAAGGGCTGGGACATCGGCGTCAGCTGCATGCACCCCACCGCCGCCGCGGCCAGGCTCTTCGCGCCGCTCAAGCTGCCGGTGCACATGCCCATCATCGAGTTCCACCACGACGAGGTATTACGTGCCGATCCCCTCCTTAGCGTCTGTTGTAAACGTTACTGCTCTTTTTTTTTTCACTGCTCGACGTCAGGTTCAGATCAAGGTTTCAGAGTGCGCTGATGCTTACTCTGAACTGTGTTTGACGCAGGTGTGGGATCTTCCCCCTCATGCCGAGGTGCTTGCGAGGTCAGACAAGACCGGCGTGGAGATGTTCCGGCTCGGTGACCGCGCCATGGGCGTCCAGGGCCACCCCGAGTACAGCAAGGACATCCTCATGAGCATCGCTGACCGCCTCCTCCAGCACAACCTCATCCTGGTAAGCCCCTTCTGCTCTAACCACTTCAGAAAACTCTCTACCTGCATTCGCAAATACAGGTTCTGAATAGTACTAAAAAATTTGTCCTTCGTTGACCAGGACTGCCAGGTGGACGTGGCGAAGGCGAGCTTCGACGTGCGGACGCCGGACAAGGAGCTATGGAAGAAGGTGTGCAGGGGTTTCCTCAAGGGCAGGCTCCAGTCCCAGCAGCAGCAGCAGCAGCCACAACAGCAGAAGCAACATAATAAGCTGCTATAGGAGGGAGGAGGGGCATTCAGCCAGCGGCAACTGATAGCGTTATTGAGAGTGGGAGGGGGTTTATGAGCCTAGAATTAATTAATCCTTTATTTTTCTGCTGCGGGCACCTTAACCATCTTTGTACAGAAATATTTATCCCCGGCATTAATAAAGAGGAGGAAGTGGGTACTAATTTGCTAGTCTCCTCTCATCTCGTTTCTGTCAGATTGTCACTACTACTGCATTTGAGCCCCGGCTTTCTTTTCATGGCATTTCCGAGACCGAAAGAGAAGGGTACCACGAATCCCAGCCCTGCACGATGCACTCACCAACCTGAGCCAGTGACCTGTCCGTGCCTACTTGTAGCTGTTGAACAGGTTTGGTGTGCTGGTGAGATTGGACAAGGTGACGCCCTACTAACCGATTCTCCAAAAGGAAGTCTGGCCTACAGGATCCAATCCAGGCTATCTCACATGTACATGTTGCCATGGAAGATCAAAATCTAGGCTTGCCATGGATCCCCTTCCAGCAACGTGAAACTAGACGCGATCTTGACTTGACCCTGGTCTGCAACTGCTCATGATCAAGCATCAGAGATTCAGGTTCAAGTGCTTACGGTATTCCTTCTGGAACTGAACTGGTTACCCATACTCCTTCTGTCGAACTGATACATTGCCTAACATTGTATTTCGGTCAGTACGATTTCTCGGTGCCCACGCTTTGCACGAGCAGCTACCTGAAAATGGCTCCAGAAGAGCTCTGGTACTACCAAAACCGTACCGACTTCCTGCCTACCTGCCAGCCACACTACTTGGAGCAGGATAAGAAGACCGTCCAGGTTCAGTGAACCGCAGGCAACATCACCGTGCGGTGGCGCTGCGACGGTGATGCGGATAGGGATAGCTATCCCGCCAGTCGTGGAGCTGCCTGCTTGCTGCTATCTACTCCGGGATGTACCACTACATACAGGACCACCCCTCGGAGTAGGAGTGGTACTAGTAGTACTAGTACTACAGTACAGCGACCATTCGCTAGCTTCTATTCGGGATTTATGATGTGACAGATACGGGACTGGACGTCTCGTGACGAAACCACTCGTTTGAAACCACAGCCGGACCATTTACCAGTGACGTTTGAACCGCGGCACGAGCACCAGGCGAGAACACATTTCAGACCTAAGGGCATCCCACAGGGCGATTCAAATAGGCGATCCAAAATACAGATGGATAATCCGACACCTCGAGGATTTGAGAATGAGAATATGGCGCGGTGCACTATATGGGGATGGAAAATCCCCTAGATTTTCGGCTCTGTGGCAGATTTTTTCCCACGAAGGATAATTCATCCCTAGTGGGGGCCGGATAATTCGCCCCCAAATGTCTCCAACGGCCAGTTTTGGCAGGGGTATTTAATCCCTAGCGCACACCCCCCGCCAGAACTCTTGATTCATTTTGAAAAAGTCCAAACATATTCTTCAAGCTCCAACAAGAGATCTCTACCATCATCCACCCAAAGGGTTCGATCTTTGGGGAATCGAAGGAGGAGGCCTCGACAGGGCCGGCTCTATGTTTTGCTGGGCCCTAGGCAAAGTCGACACCAGCCCCTAAGGCTAATGTGTAGCCATATCTAGAAATATAGACATATAATATGTATCTATTTTCATTTGTAAAATATTAAAATCTGACATCCAACAACATATTTTTAGTCTCAAAATATAAGTAGTATACTTCCTGCTAGTTTGAATACCTTAAATAAGAAATAAGTTCAATAATTCCACTGACAATGATACTTTCTTTTTTTAAAGCTTCTTCGAGCATTTCTAGATGCAAAATCGTTGAGTACAATCTCAAGATCAATAGAACCCTAATACTCTTCACAATTATCTCATCATTTATAGCATATAAAATTAGTGAAATAGATGCATTATCAAATCAAGAAACAACCTATAAAACAACCATTGATTACCATCAAATCAGGAAGATTGAATATACCCGAGGCAGCCGTGGGCACAAGCGTACAAGGCCAATTGATTCAATTTTCAAGCTGCAGTCGGTCAAGGACTGAGGGGCTCGAGTCAATTTTTCTTAAAGGTGATCGATTAGCCGGTCAAGAAACAGCAGCGGTAGCAAGAAGTACAGGAGATCATGAGATCGATCGCCCAGGTCCCTGCATGTGTGGTGCGGTTTATTCTACCAGTGGGCTTCCTGGGACAGCTGTGATGGGCCTTTTATTGTAATTTTTTTTTGTCAAATAAGTATAGCAGAGTATGTAGTTTTGGGCCCCCCGCTGGCATGGGCCCTTGGCCGTCGCCATGGTCGTGATAGGCCAGAGCCGGCCCTGGGCCTCGATCTTCATCAACAGCAATCAAGCGCTTCACTTCCCCTTCATTCACTTGGAGGATTCTCGTTCTAGTATTTCTTGCAAATATCTAGATCCTTGTTTCGGTTATTTGATAATCCTTGTTATTGTGGCAGCTTGTTTTCATCACGGGAGCCTCCAATTCAATTGTGGATATGTGTCCCGCTAGCATTGTAAAGGCACCGGTTCCCGCCTCGAAGGGTACCAATAGTGGAAAGGTGGATCAGGCCTTTGGTGGCGAGATTCATCGAAGAATAGGATGAGGCCTATTATGCGTGGTGGTCTTAGAACTGCACACCCCTCCAACGCAGACGTACTTCCCTTAATAAGGAAGGAACTGTGGTCAAACAAATCTTTGTGTCTCCGTGTGCTCCACTACGGTTTCCTCGCTCCTCTTTACACGCTTAGTAGTTAGGTTTGCATATAGAGAAATTCTCGTTATTGCATATCTAGAGAATTTACTTTGTGTCAAGCCTAAAACTGAAAAAGAACAAAAATTTGAAGTAGTCCTGGCTCTTTATTCGGGCTTAACCGCCTAAGAGAAGTATGGGTACCAAGGGAGATGGGAGTGAGGCTGCGGACATAGTCACCATGAATGATCTCAAGACGTTGGAAACAACCTTGATTACTTCAATGGAGACTAAGATGGAAGAGATGCATCAAATGATTATGTGTCCCTCTGCACCCACAGCCCCACCTCCATATGCCTCTGAGGCCGCCACACCGCAATCTAAGGAAAAGGGTAACACCAAATCCAAAGAAGACGATGTGGTAGGTGATGGCACTAGTAAGAGCTCCTCCTCAAAAAAGGGAAGTGGTAAGGAGGAATATAGTGAGGTCCCTCATGTATATTCACTTAATCCACCTATCCCTCACCCTCATATAAACAATAGGGGTGATCCACCCAAGCTTTCTGCATCTTCTTTTAATCAATGGAAATTTTTGATGAAGTCTCAAGTGTGCAGCTCGTCCATTGAGTTATGGAAAATCGTCGAGAATGGTCTTCATGTTGGAGATCCAAACAACCTAACAAGAATAGAGGTTGTGGACAGCCAACTCAATGCAACGTCTCTACACATGATCTAGCTTGGTGTGGGTCCCAAGGACATGCCCCACATAGAACATCTCAATACAGCAAAGGAAGCTTGGGATGCCCTCACCGAGCTATTTATTGGAAATGAAAGCATGCGAAGGAATATGTATGATACTTTGAGTAACCAAGCTGATGGGTTTTATATGATGGACGGTGAGGATCATGAGGATATGTACATAAGGCTCAAGTCAATAGCCACCACATTCAGAAATCATGGTGCTTCCCACGTTGATGATGCACGGATCAAGATAAAATATGTTAGTGCTTTTATGCCATTTGAGCCTACAGATTTGAAGAGCCTCCAAGGTAGACACAATTATCACCAAATGACTTCCAATGAGGTAATGCAAGAAATGGCAGCTTTCAAGGTGGCCGCCAAGAATGTCGAAGATGCTCGTGCTCGAGCCATTGGAATGCAGAAGGGGGTCAATGTGGCCTTGAAGGCAAGTGTTGCTGAACAAGACGAGGATGACTTTGAAGCTATGGACTGTCCCGAGGATGTCAAGAGGGATCATGGTGAGTACATGGCCTTCTATGCCAGAAACTTTTGGAAGGACCCCGCAAAAGCCAAATTTGAACTTGAACGAAAGAGTGGGTCAAATGGAAGAAGGGAAAATGGTCCTAAATTGAGAACCTACTTTAATTATGGAGACCGGCTGCATTTTGTAGCTGAGTGACCATATCAAAGTAGAGAAGATAATGGAGGAAGGCTCATCCTCAAATAAAAGTCAAAGGCTCCACGAAAGAAACAATTTGTGAAGAAGAATATTCCATACAAAAAGCAACCAACGATTGTCTTGGTGGCTCAAGAAGAGTATTCATCCGCAAGTGACGATGAAGAAGATGATGATAGCTCACAAGAGGTGGCTTCCATAGACACCACGTCAACACCGACATATCTCTTTGATGCACCTAATGAGAACATCATCAACAAGGACGTCACTTGCCTCATGGCAAGAGGTTCCGAGGTATCATCTTCCACCACTTCCTTTCCTAAGACTATGATTGACATGGATGATTCTACTAGTCTTAAGGTTGAGGAAGAAATTATTGCTTTGGATTACTTTATCACTAACTTGCAAGGTGAGCATAAGATAAATTTTGAGGCTCTCATGAACCAGCTTTCTCAAAACGAAGTGCTCCTTGAAGAAAAGGGCAGAATTGAAAGGTAGGATGCAATGGAAATTGCATCTTTAAAAAATGCTCTAGAGGAAGAAGAAGAAGAAGAGGCTCGAGTATCTTTGGAAGAGAGACTTGAGTCAATCGAGGAGTCACATGAAGAAGTTGTGATCAAGCTAGCAAAAGAATGTGACAATGCAGTAGCCAAAGCAAAGAAATTCAAGAAAGAGAAAGTTGAATTTAAGGCTGCTCATGCTAGACTCTCCGAGGAATTGGAGAAACTTGACTTTGCTCACAAGGCTTTGGAAAGTGAACACTCTCTATTCTCAATGAGTCTCATGATCAGCTTCAAACTCGACTAAGAAAATATGATATTCCTAGCACTTCTACATCAATATATGCACATGAATAAGTCCTTGAAGAAAATGCTAGGCTGAAGGATGAGCTTGCCAAGGCGTCTACTTCCAAAGGTAAGGAAGTTCTTGATGAGATCCTTGGCAAGCAAAGGTCGAGCTATGGAAAAGAGGGACTTGGTTATGTCTCCAAGTCCAAGAATAAGAAGAAGCAAAAGAAGACCAAGAAGACACAAGCCAAGACAAGCACCACAAAAAAGAACATCGCAAAGGACAAACCTAATCATATTAGTTTTGCAGGGACTAACAATCCTAATTATGAGTTATTTTGTGATTATTATGGTGATGTTTATGCTAGTTTTGTAGGTCCTTATGATAGTTATATCTCTTGGTATATTTGGGTCCCAAAGACCCTTGTTACTAACATGAGAGGACCCATTAAAAAATGGGCACCGAAAACCAAGAAGTAACTTTCTTGTAGGGCTATGCTTCTGGTGGATCTAAATGGGTGCTGGATAGTGGATGCACTAGTCATATGACCGGAAGCGAAGAGATCATCATGGAGATGAGGCCTAGTCATGATCACATAACCGTCTCCCATGGTGATAAGTCAAAATTTGAGGTATTGGGTCTTGGCAAGGTTATGGTTGCCCACATATCTCTCTCGTGGACTTCATTGTTGAGACCCTTGGTTACAATATACTTTCTATTTATGCCCTTGGTAAAATGGGATTTGCTGTCTTTATTGATGGTGATTTAATGGTACTCTGGTGAAGCAAGTCTCTAAAGGTCGCTTTCGTTGGGTATGTCAAAAATGACCTGTATGTGGTGGACTTCTCGGGGAAAACCACTGCAGGTACGATGTGCTTATTCGGAATGGCCGATGCGGGCTGGTTATGGCTGGTTATGGCATCGCCGTCTAGCCCACGTCAACATGAGAACTTTGCAAAGTCTTCACAAGGGTGGCCACATCCTTGGACTAAAAGACAATGTTTCCTTTGCCAAAGGTCGTGTTTGCAGGGCTTGTGTTGAAGGAAAGATGCACGACTCTCCCCACAAGAGGAAGACTATTATATCATCAAAGAGGATCTTGGATTTACTTAATGTGGATCTTTTTGGTCCTCCATCTCATGCAAGCCTCGTTGGGAAGAAGTATTGCTTGGTCATAGGTGATGATTATTCAAGATGCACATGGGTATACTTTTTCAAGCTGAAAAATGAGACTCAACAAACTGTCATTGACTTCGCCAATGAGGTTCAACATCAACACAATGTCCCAATATTGTCAATAGGAAGTGACGATGGCTCTGAGTTCAAGAACTACAATCTGAATGAATTTCTAAGTGAAGAGGGGATAAGACATCAATACTCCGTTGCGTACACCCCTCAACAAAATGGTGTAGCCGAGAAGAAAAAACAGACTTTAATGGATATGGCAAGGTCTATGTTGGCTGAATTCAAGTCACCATACAACTTTTGGCTGAAGCTATATCCATCGCATGTCATTTGTCAAATCGGCTTTACCTCCGCAAAATCTTGGACAAGACTCCATATGAGATACTTACCGGTAACAAGCCCAACGTATCATATTTCCGGGTTTTCGATTGTAAGTGTTTCTTTCTCATTAAAGGAGTTCATTTGTCTAAATTTGAGTCTAAGGCTTTAAAAGGTATTTTTGTTGGTTATGGTGCCGAATCCCACACTTATAGAGTCTACAATAAGCTCTCCGGAACAATTGTAGAATCTTGTAGTGTGGTGTTCGAGGAAAATGATGGCTCCCATGTGGGGCAAGTTGATGTTTGTGATGCAGATGCTGAAATACCCCAAGATGCCATAAGAGGAATGGGTGTGGGATTTTTCTGCCCCATTGAGGAACCCCTTGTGGCGGATCAGGAAGGATAATGCTCTACTCAAGTAGAACCCTCATCTACACAAGATCAACAAGCTCCACCTACTAAGGAAACCACTACACCAACACCACAACCCTCTGAAGATCAACCATCTTCTGAAGATCCTGAAAGCCCCAGGCCGGATTTTCCGGGTAAGGCCAGATTATCTGGCCCTACCTCGTCTAATGCCAGAAACGAAGAAGAAGGCCTGAACTCCGCTAAAACTCCTAGGCCGGATATTCCAGCCCCTCCAAGGGGCGGATTATCCGGCCCTTAAGCTCCAAAAATGCAAGCATCCTCCTGTTATGGTTGTTGATCAAAATCAAGGGCAAAGTTCTTCGTCTCCTATCCGCACTGAACAAGTTGTTAATCAAGGGAAAGCCAATGGTCAAGATGAGGACTCAAATGATGAAGCAATCTCTCCAAGAAACAATAAGGAGATTGAAACTCATCACAAATCTCGTGCTAAAAGGAACCTTGAATTAAGAGGTTATACACTTGACAAAGGGTTTCCACAAGAAGGGAGCTTGCAAGCTTTAGTGATCATCAAGCCCATATTTCTATGGTGGAACCCAAGAAAGTTTTCAAAGCTCTTGAGGATCCATATTGGGTTGTTGCAATGCATGAAGAACTGAATAATTTTGAGCGCAAAAAAGTCTGGAAGCTAGTAGTGAAGCCCAAAGAGTGTCGCGATGTTATCGGCACAAAGTGGATTTTTAAGAACAAGCAAGATGAAAATGGAATTATTGTAAGGAACAAGGCAAGATTGGTGGCTCAAGGTTTCTCTCAAGTGGAAGGCATTGACTTTGGCGAAACTTATGCTCTGGTGGCTCGCCTTGAGTCCATTCCTGTCCTTCTTGCTTATGCTGCTCATCATAATTTTAAATTATAGCAAATGGATGTTAAGAGTGCTTTTCTTAATGGTCCTCTACATGAGTTGGTATATGTCAAGCAACCTGATATGTCCAATTTGCATCACTATTCTATATCATAATTTGCCTCTATCCATTGATATATTTCATATTAAGAGGTGTTACTTATGTCTTTTCATCTGTTTTTGCATGTTGGATGATTCTTGGAGGATGAACTGCCAGAGTCAGGATTCTGATGGAAAAAAGAGGTGTTTTGATGCAATTTCGAGAAGATTAGAAAAATACCAGAAAAACTACGGAAAATCATATTTTTCCAGAAGACGAAGAAAGCCAGAAGGGGAGGCGGAGATGGGCCATAGGGGGCCCACACCCCCCAAGCGCGGGTCACCCCTAGGCCATGCCTACAGGGGGTGTGGCCCACCTGGCCCACCTCTAGCTCCGCCTTCTCGCGTATATCTTCTCCTCGAAACCCTAAAACACAAGGAGCGACCACAGAAAGCTTTCGCCACCTCTGCGGGGTGGAAAACACCGAGAGAGAAAGAGCTCTCCGACAGACAGATTTCTGTCGGGGAAATTCCTTCCCAGAGAGGGGAGATCATCACCATCAACACCATCATCAAGTTAGACTTCATCGGGATCATCATCATCATCCACACCATAATCTCCACCAGCACCATCATCACCACTCCATCCTGATGTAACAATTGTGTTGAATACTTGCATAGTTTTTAGGGGAAACTTTCCCGGTGTTGATTACTATTGTAGTTGATGCTTGTGAGTGGAACCATTGGATTATTGTTTATGTTCAGATTGTTATCCATCACCATATAATCTTTGATACTGATCCATATGATGTCTCGTGAGTAGTTCGTTTAAATCTTGAGGACATGGTAGTGTTGTTAGTAGTGGATTTGTGTTGAGATATTATTCAATGGTTTAGTATTTAAGTTGTGGTGCTATTATTCTAGTGGTGTCATGTGAACATCGACTACATGATACTTAAAATTTATGCGCCTAGGGGAATGCATTGTGTATTTGGATACTAATTGTGGGGTTGCCGGAGTGACAAAAACCTAAACCCCCGTTAGGACACCATTGCATAAGGGAGCATAGGATCTCAGAGTTTAAGGCCGTGGTTAGGTTTATATCTTAATTGCTTTCCTGTAGTTGCGGATGCTTGCAGGGGGTTTAATCACAAGTATGTATTAGTCCAAGTAAGGTCGGTATATTAGCAAAGGTTTACCCACACAACACTTACAACACCAAAGAAGACTACTCAGCTATTTGAAGCGAAAGCACTTGACAGAATTCCCATGTGTCCTCGAGAACGTTTGATCCTTATAAGTATTTCCACCGGCTTGTCCTTTGCTAAGAAAGGATTGGGCCACTTCCTGCAATTGTTCATTGTCTTTATTACTTGCACTTTGTTTCTTTGCTTTATCAGAAAACCCCTAAAAATCCGTTTGCTAAGTATTTACAAAGATTTCCTGCTCCATACCACTAGTCAACACCTTCTGCTCCTCGTTGGGATCGACACTCCTATTTATCAAAAGTACTATGATACACCCCCTATACTTGTGGGTCATCAAGACTATTTTCTGGCGCCGTTGCCAGGGAGTGAAGCGCTATTGAAGAGTGGAACTGGTAAAGGAAACTTCTACTGTGAGTATTGCTTTTTATTTCTATTTGTTACTTTGTTTCCAATATGGATTACCCACTTGGTTTTCTATTTGGGAAACAGTAGTTAGGGTAGTATATGAACCACCACCTGTTGAGATAGATCCTTTTAAGATACCTATAAGTATTATTGACCGTGTTATGGATAATTATTATTTAGGGGATGGAACTGTCCACCCTGGTGATCATTTGCTTTTTATCCATGAATTATGCGGGTTGTTTAAGTGTGCAGGTATCACGACTGAATAGGTGAAGAAGAAGTTACTCTCTATATCCTTTAAAGGGAGAACTGAAGAATGGTATAAGCTGCTGAAGAATGGGCAATCCATGGAATGGGAGGAAATAGTACCTCTCTTTTATTCTAAATTTTATCCTCCCAGTGAAATTCATAAGGATAGGAATCTGATATATAACTTTTGTCCTCGTGATGGAGAGAGTACAACTCAAGCTTGGGGGAGATTGAAGTTACTAATTCTTAAATGCCCTATTCATGAACTCCCTAACAATATTATTATCAAAAACTTTTATGATAGGCTTTCTCTTCATGATAAAGATTTACTAGATGCTTCTTGTGCTGGATCATTCACACGTATGAAGGAAGAAGCTAAACGGGATCTCCTAGACCATATTCAAGAGAACACTGAAGCTTG
Source organism: Avena insularis (assembly GCA_023614405.1). Classification (NCBI taxonomy): domain Eukaryota; kingdom Viridiplantae; phylum Streptophyta; class Magnoliopsida; order Poales; family Poaceae; genus Avena; species Avena insularis. The sequence goes on from CM042691.1 coordinate 302,548,005, forward strand.
GGAGAATGACAAAGGAAGAAATTCAAGTATAAATTATGATTATGAATGCATAAAATCTTTTATGGGAACTGATGACTTCCGTGATATTAGTAATGAGTATGGTATTGATTCTCAAGTTCTTGCAAAATGTTTTAAGGTTTTTGCCTCTTATATTGAAATTCCCAAAAAAGAGTGGGACAAGTACCATGCTCCTTATAAAGACATTGTTACCCATGTTCCTGCTAGCATTGAAGTTTGTATTGTTGATCCTATTTTGCCTGAACCTTATGTTGAGAAAATCCCTTTTCCTGCTGAAGTAAGGGAACATTCTATCATAGCTAATGTGGTTAGCAAAAGTGCAAAGAAAACTATGGAACCAGATGAGCAAATAAATATTGAGCTTGTGGTATGTATTGTGAAAGATCTTGTCACTAAAAATATAGAGGATGAGCACATTGTCTTCTGTGAAGACGCTTATAATATTGTCTCCCATCCTAGAAAAGCTAGAAAATCTAATGTCCATGTGCTTTATGTTAGAATTGGTGATCATTGCTAATATGGTTTATGTGATATTGGTGCTAGTTCTAGTGTTATACCTTATGAGCTTTACATGGAATATATGCATGAAATTGGTCCTTGTGAGCTTGAGGACATTGATGTGGTTACTCACCTTGCTAACAGAGAGACAGTTTGTCCCATTGGCATTGTAAGAGATGTGGAGGTTCTTTGTGGTAAGATTAAATATCATGCTAATTTTTTAGTACTTGGTTTTGAAGCTAGTAAAACCTATCCTATTATCTTTTATAGACCCTTGTTCAATACTTGTGGGGCTATCATAGATTATAGGAAGGAAAAAAGTTTTGACTAAGTTTGATGGAGAGTCTTATGAGTTTAGTTTTTCCAAATTTGCTAAAGCTCCTTGTGAAAATAGCTTGCCTAATAAAGATTTCAGGATGGAACAACTTGCTTCTATTGATCCGGTTTATGACCTTGGACCTCTTTTTGGTGATTGTAAGTATGCTCATTCTGATGATAAAGTCGTTGAAAGTGACAGTTATATTGTCAACTTTATTCAAGGTGCTACTGAAAGTTATTATGAGAGAGGGAAACATGGTTTTATGCATCTCAATAATGTTAAGTTTCGCTGTTTTATGATTAAAGCTTTGAAGTTGCATTTGTTTTGTATTCCTATGCTAGTGGCTTTTTGTTTCAACAATTTTTTTCTCATGATACCCCCATGCATAGGAAGTGGGTTAGACTCAAATTTTTTATTTATTTGCTTCTTGATGATCTCTTTCACTTCAGATATTTATCTCCTATGTGAGCATCTTTGAAACTATCAAGCCTAACTTAAAGGCATTAAAGAAAAGTACTTCTTGGGGAGATAACCCAATATTTTTGTCGAGTCTTGGAAGTTATTACCTCGGTAATAACTGCTCCTTATCCTTTTTGTTTTGGTTTTTGTGTCAAGATCAACTACTTTTGAGAAGTAGAGGAGTTGTGAAAAGTGGCTGTCCTGGGACAGATTTTTGTGCCGCATTGTAAAAATTCGTGAAGGATCTGAGTACTTCGGATGGAGCTGTATTTTTCTATGCTTGTTCTCCAAGTTGTTACCCAACTTTCATTAGCTTTGCAATTTTTGATTTGAGCAACAGAAGGTTTTCGAAAAAATAAATCTTTACCTGCTGGTCTATTTTGACAGATTTCTGCCATCATTTGCATTTGCCTTTTATATTGATTCCCTTCCAAATTCTTTTGGGTTTTTGGAAAGGAGTTGCTACAGTAGCTTTTGTTTTGATGGATTTCAGTTGAAGTGTGAACCTAAAGGTTTATTGTTTTTGCATACACTAATGTTGCCATTGAGGTTTGTGTAAAGCCTTGTATGAAAGGAATTTTCAGGAGATGGGAAAAAGGAGTCTGCAGAGTTCATCTTTGAATATGTAAAAGTGGTGAAGACAGAAGGTTCATGAAAACATTATCTTTTTGTATTTTGATGTTTTTATTACATACGGAAGGTTACGAGACGAAACATAGGAGGAAACGGAGGCCAGGGTGGCCACACACACCCTAGGCGTGGGCCCTAGCTGGCCGCGCCTGGAGGGGGTGTGAGCCCCCTGAACTCCGTCTTCGCCTCGTTTTTGCACCAACACCTTCCTTATGCTTTTAAACTTCGTAATATATAACCCCCTGGGTCCCCCGAGGTTCGTGTATCGTGTTTTCGTTTCGATCTGTTTCTATCGGATTTGAGGAAACTGATTGAGGAGCTTATCAAGAGAATACCACCACCAACGAAGGAGTAATTCGTCATCAGGTTCGGCATCCCCTTGGCTTGTTCCAAGCTTGGGGGAGTGTCGCGGTATCACATCATTATCTTTTATCTTTTACCTTTTTAGTAGATTCATGTCCTTGGTAGAGAAGTTATCTTATAGGTTGGTTTGCATTGTGGAATTATCTCTCCTTTAGTTGATTATCTATGTATCCCTTGGTGTGAGTGCGTTTATGGAATATTAATGAGAAGTTTCATATTTTACTTTTTGCACTTCTTATTTTGGTTTGCAATCTCTATTATATGATTGATCTTGTTGATCAGTATTGGTATCACTTTGGGAGCATCAAGGATCTAAATTGGTTTTGGCAAACCGAGCTCTGGTCAGTAGCAACACCTTTTTGAGATTTGAAAGGAAAAGAGAAAAATCTTACAGGTATTTTGTATCATTTATTTTCTTTCTGGATTGGCTCATAAGCTTAGTATTCTTTATTTAACATCTTTTGTGTCTTCAAGGAAGATTGCATATTTGGCTTTATCACTTGTAGGTTTGCTTGTTTCCTTCAACTCTTTTGCTTGCTACCCAGCCTTGCTAGCCAAAAACCTGTTTTGAGAAGGCATACTTCTCATGCATCCAACCCCTTTGAACCTAACCTATGCCATTTGTGTCCACCATATCTACCTATTAGCATTATTGCTATTCCAAGCAAATTCTCAAGCTTCATCTATCTTTCGAATTAAAAATTATTTTGTTATGTGAAAACTAGTTAGTAAAGCTCTCACGAACTTGATGGCACACCTTATTTTTTGCCTTTAATAAACTTGAACCATTGTGTCATCGAAGTTGTATATGCTTGCATCTATATGTTGGGATAAACTGTGTTGTCACGAGGAACACTTTCAACACTTATGGATACATATCCAGTTGATATCATGCTCTTTTGTTTGCGGATGTCGTCCGTGTGAAATAAAAGGGGAGCTTGTAAGTCCATGGAGTTATGTATGTGTGTTAGATAAATGCCTGGGCCGCTAGCCTAAGCCATGCCTAATCATGGTGGAAACTTGCAGCATAACCATAGTGAGCAATCTGTGAAGCATCCTTAATAAAAACCTATGCAAATAGCAAATAAAAAGATCGCTGAGATGCTCACTATCTGCTTGCCTTGTCATTTTGATTATGGGATAGCTCTTGTATCATGTGCAAGGGGTACCCCATTGGCGGTTCTTTATGATACACATGTACTTACAATGACAAGAACTTACCGGTAACTAAAGTTGAGTAGCATGAGGAGCGGCCCTCGTACTCAAGGGACATGAGATTGCCAACTTATATTTCGTCAAGCATATACTCCATCTCTGATCACTTTGACCTTAATCACCTCAATATGCTTATGATAGGGGCAATGAGGGCTCAAAGGTAGTAAGTACCATAATCTTTTGGAAGCTCTTTATGAACTTGAAATACATGTTTTCCTCTATGAAGGGCCTTTCTTCTATTTCTAAGTTGAGTCAGTAAACCTATTTCCTCTCTATCTCCAGCAAGCATTTGAGTTGTTGTGTTTCAAGCATTCATATGATGATTTATTTAATCATGTTCTTTATCTTACTTGTTTGCACAAGACTCTTTATCTATTTAGTATTACGTTGAAAGCCATCATTGTGAAAAATCTTTTATGTTTGAGCAAAGAGTACTCTTGTTGTGAATACTTCTACGAAAGATTTTTGTGAAATTGTTTGCCGGCTGTTCTCTGACCAAGAAAAAAGTTTGCCAATTCCAATTATGATTTATCTTTATGCATCTCTATTATGACTCCTATACTTGTTGTGAGCTAAGTTATATAATGGCGAGTTGTTTTCTTCTATGAGTTGTGTAATGGTAAGTGGGATGCTTCTTGTCCGTATTCTTTTATCGACACTTCACTTCATAAACTTGTGGGCATGTTTACTGAGCTCAGTTTTCGCTTGGGGACAAGCGAAGTTATAAGATTGGGGGAGTTGATACGTCCAATTTGCATCACCATTCTATATCATAATTTGCCTCTATCCATTGTATATTTCATATTAAGAGGTGTTACTTATGTATTTTCATCTGTTTTGCATGTTGGATGATTCTGGGAGGATGAACTACCGGAGTCAGGATTCTGAAGGAAAAGGAGGTGTTTTGATGCAATTTCGCAAAGATCAGAAAAATACCAGAAAAACTACGGAAAATCATGTTTTCCCAGAAGACGAAGAAAGCCATAAGGGGAGGCGGAGATGGGCCACAGGGGGCCCACACCCCCCAGGTGCGGGCCACCCCTAGGCCGCGCCTATAGGGGGTGTGGACCACCTAGCCCACCTCTGGCTCCGCCCTCTCGCCTATATCTACTCCTCAAAACCCTAAAACACAAGGAGCGAGCATAGCAAGATTCTGCCTCCTCTGCGGGGCGGAAAACACCGAGATTGAAAGAGCTCTCTAGTAGACAGATTTTGCGGTGACCGAGCATACCACTGCATGTGTAGTACACTATAGTCGTTGACATGACATCCACAGAACACCGTTCTGTAAATATCACATCCCTCAGAGTGGTACAACAGAAACATTGCGTGTCCATAATACAAACATACACTCGTTATTATTATTACAATACCGGAAGTTCAAGACTTCCAAAAGATTCAACTTACAAACCAAAATATAAGTGTTTTAGCGGAAGTTTCAAATTTAAAACTTAAACTCCAAATTGAGCTCAACAACTTATTGCTATATAATGTTTATGTTGCTCGGCTCAAGTGGCTACTAGAACTATAGTAATTATTCGGACTCTTGGAATTCTCCTCCATAGACGATGTCGTAATCCTCGCCTTCTACGGATCCGTACAAGTTAGGTTCTTCATAGAAGACCTCCTCTTGATTCTCAGATGCGTACATTGGAGTACCTTCGGAATTCTCAGAGTCTAAGCAAGGATTCAAAGGAAAGGATGAGTAACAACGTTACCCAACAAGTTCATTATATGCAAGGTAGGAAGTTTGATGCTCTATCCACCTCGGACTATCAGTCTTTGGCATTATGCAATTTTCGTAAATCTTTCTTCAAAGGTTGTTTTTATTATAAAAATCTATGACTATCAACCTTCACAGGTTGACTAGAACTTTTATGGAGTTCCTTTCCTGCCGCGTTCGTAGATCCTTCCTGGAACAGGGAGTAACAAGTCATAGTTCTTACACTCTGCAGAGGTGCGTTACTTTTCCCATGAGAGATCAACTCCTTGTTGCACAACCGGCCGTACTTTCCCGTCCACAATTCCATGATGTGGGGCCTAGTAGTTGGTCCAAGCCAATCACTGCCCTCTCCGCGACCTCATATGTCTGCACGATCCTTCGGCTAGCTCTCCTTCGTTAAGCCCCCTTTCGGGCAGGCTAAAATCTTGATGAGTTTCGGAAGACTCTATGACCTAGTGATGCCCGGATTAGTACCATTTACATGGACTATCTCCCTATACACCATTCATAGATAATCTAGACACCAAAAGTGTGGGGCGTAAGGGTTCCCACCCATATGTTGGATCCATACAAGGAATCACAACATCACGTTAAGGTCGTCTTGTGTCCATACAAGAGGAAAAGGATACAACTAACTTCTCTGTCCCATTCCAAATCTCATGGTTAACGCGTAATATACGACGCTAGAATCACTGATGTCATGGGTCATTAATTCCTAATTGTCTATCATTAGTGCAAGTAGAACTCTAAGTTCTATTGTTCCATCATATCATCACTTAGGATGATATCTAAGATTTAATATCTTGAGAAAATAGTGTTTTCTTTTTCTATAGTATAGATGATAACACACGATTTGCAAATACTTTGATAAAGACTCTTCAAAGGACATGAGTAAGTGATGAAATTTCCTTGTGATGGCAAGGTAGTGAAGTATGATGCTTGCACTGGACCTTGAGCTTCTATGTCTACAAAAACATCATTATTGCCCGGTAAGGACAATATTTAAAGAAGCAAAAATGATTATGCAAAGTAATGTAATGCATCTTTTAACTTGATATGCATTTCCCCCATTATTATAAAAACTCTTTTTAATAAAAAGGATTTATAAATATTAATTTTTAATATTTATAATAGAATATTGTATTCTTTTATTTTATTTCCCTTTTTATTTGATTTTTATTGCTTTAATAATTATTTTGAGAATTATCTCTTAAATATCAAAAATTGTTTATTAAATATTTGTTTAGTATTTTTCTAAAATACTACAATATTAATATATGATGAAAGTGATTTTTATTTATTTTTATCATCTTTCAATAATTTTGTAAAATTCCATTGGGAATATATAAATTACAAAATTCTTAAAAAAAATTATATGTCTAAAATTTTATATCTCAATTTATTTGGATAGTTTGGATTTTTGTGAATCCAAAAATATTTTATTTATAATTTTTGGACTTTTATTTTATTTTCTAGAATTTTATTGAGTTTAGGGGCATTTTGGTGTTTTCCTATTTATTAAAACAAATTCTAAACGACTTGGGCTGGCCATTTGGGCGTACTGGCCCCCTGTGGCCCAATAGGGCAGGGTCAAAATCATCACCCCAAAGGGTTTTCGGCCCACCCAGCCCACTCATTCACTGCCTCCTCACTCGATCTCACCTTTCTTCTTCCTCTCTCCTGAGCCCGTGGTCAGTGATGATGTTGCCGGCGATTTGCGCCGCCGTGGATCGTCCTGGCCGCAGCCGTGGTGTGGGGTGAGGTTATTGACCACGCACGTCCATATGGTCCAGTTTGATTTGATTCTGGGGTCCTACCCTGGTCAGGCTAGCCCCTTCCCGAACCCTAGGGTTTGGGGAAAGTGCTGTTGCCGCCACCACGGGCTCTCCCTTGGTGAGGTGTGGTGCCCGTGAACTGTTGTGGCCGCCGCCGTGGCTGGTGCGGGTTGCAGCGCCCTCTGGGTGCTCCCCGTGCCACCGCGAGCACGTCGGCCCTTCTGCTTCCTCTTCAATTCGTTAGCGAGGACCTCGGGTAAGTTGCCTCTGTGGATCTTGGTTCATCCTATCACCATGAATCTCTCTATGTGTATCTAGTGGCTACCGTTGCCTAGTGCATGTGTTCTGATTAGGGTTCATATCCTAATTAGGGTTCTTGTTCTGATTAGGGTTCATATCCCTCTGTTGATCATATCTATGATGATTTGGATCTAGTGATGATAATCCTTGAGCATGATGAATGGATGTTTGCTGTGGATTATTATTTGTAGTTGGCTTTGGTGATGCTAGTGGCCTGTCAGACTTATTCCAGTCATAATTTACTATGATCCACTGTTAGTGTTTCTACAAAATTCCTACTTGGAAATGTTGTTGATCTGAAAACTATCCACTCTCAAGATGTTTATACTAACAGTAGTTCTATCAGTAATTGATTAATGCATTTATAATGGTTGGCTTGTATGAGAATATACATACTGAATATAATCATTACATGTTAATGATTTATGTAGATGTATAGATGAGTTAGATGATGATTCCTGGCATTTGGCTTCAGGAAGATGATATTTAGTGGCTTGCCCCTTTTTCTTTGTGAAATCTAAGTCAAGATTGGGATTAGCTTAAAAGAACTTGTCCTTGTGATACCATTATAAACTGGCACACAAGTGATTGGGTCCTAATCCTGAGCTTAGCTCTGGCAGTGCTTGTGATTAATGCTTGGCAAGATGAAAGATTCTTTTAATTCTCCTGCCTATGATGTTGGTCTGAGGCATAAGAACTAGTTTCCTAATTGCTGTCCCTAATAGAAATATTTTGGTAGAATTACCAGTTGCTAATTCTTGAAGCATAGTTGGAAAACAATGGGTGTGCTAATGGTTTTGCATGGATCCATAGGATTTATGGATACTGAGGTGCTACTCTTTTAAGAGGTGTGCCCAGATATCCACCTTATGGTTCCTGGTAGCTTGGTCTTGACCTTGCTGTCCACATGATCCACCCCTCCTTATGTCACCATCTTGGTGAGTTCTGAGAGGATCTGGTTTGTGGTTTAGTTTGGCAGGTTTGGCTGTGGCTAGGCTGCTGATGTTTGATGTGTATGAACAAGAAGATGAGGTTGTGGTTCTTGCCCACGGCTGTGTTGATGGTTTTGTGTTGCTGGGCTGTTGCTAAGGTGCTGACAACACACACCATGCAATCTGGTGTGTGTCCTGCCTGTGTGTTTGCTATGCAACTTGTGAATATGCTCTAAATTTGAGATTGACTGTTATCTGGTTACTTTTACCTGGCTAGTGAAACTTGCCCCTCCTTGCTGTCATTTGACTTCTGTCTTGAAATTATGAAAGATACATTCTTTCATATTGGTGAAATTTGCCCCTTTTATAAATTACTCAATGATGAATCTTGATTAGTGCACTTCACTGACAAGTCTGAGAGTAAAACATTACTAATCCTAACCTTCTTTATTTCTTTATTTATGTTTGTTTTGCAGGTACCAGACTTGGGAATTCAAGATTTTAGTTTAGGTTCACTTGTAGAATAGTCATATGTAATCTTCTTTATTCTTTTGTAATTTTAGTTCTATTCTTTTGTAAGCTTCATTTTATTATTTTGTAATAAAGATATACTATTATCAATAAATAAATATTCTTATTCTTTACTTATTTGGTATGGTGAAGATTGTGGATGTTTCTAATAAGTTACATTTTTGTAACTTATTTATTGAATGAAAATATGAAATAAATATTCATATTCTTAATTGCTTTCTTTAAATAAAGTTTGAGTTATATTGGTTAACTCTCAATTGAATCAAATATTCAAACATTATTCAGAATTATAAATTCAAACATTCAAGTTTTAAATTCAAATTTCATTTCCCAAAATACATAAATCCACAAAGATCATATCAAAGTCTATAGCAATCATCCTTCAAGTCTAAACCTATTCTCAAAGTATGAAAGAGACCTTGATCACTTTAAGTTTTTATTTAGCGAAAAATTTACCCACATTTTCACAGATGAATGCATGCAGTATTTCAAATTCCTAAATCTACCCTTCGTTAGTTCCTAAATGCTAGGATGTTACAGACTTCCCCCCTTAAATTAAACTTCGTCCCGAAGTTTGTGGAGATGTACCTGAATAGTTCTAGATAGGTTTTTCGTAAGTCCTTTTCTTTTTCCCACGTGGCTTCTCTTTCAGGGTGATGTTCCCATTGTACTTTGCAATATTTGATTACTCTGTTCCTCAACCTTTTCCAGTTTTCTTCCAGAATCTTATAGGGCTTTTCAATATAGGTCAAGTCTACTTGTAGTTCTATCTCCTGGTGTGTGATTGCATCATCCAGAACTTTCAATCATTTACGAAGTTGTGACACATGAAAAACATTATGCACTTGAGCTAATGTTGATGGTAACTCTAAAGCATAAGCTATAGTTTCTGACTCAATATCTTGAATGGTCCGATGTATCTTGGACTCAATTTCCTTTAACTCCGAACCTTTTCACCCCTTTCATTGGACTTACTTTCAAGTATACCATATCTCCCACTTCTGGATGCCAAGATCTTCGACTTTGATCGATAACTTTTACGCCTACTCGGGCTATTTTCACCTATCCCCGATCTTATCAATGATATCTTGTCTTTCCTTGATATAATCTGGCGCAAATTCTTTGTCGCCTGTGCTCATACCAACATATTGGTGATCTACACTTCCTTCCATACAGAACTTGGTATGGATCTGCTTTCAGACTACTCTGATAGCTATTATTATAGGAAAATTCTGCCAATGGTAGATGATCGTCCAATGTACCTCCAAAATCTAGTGCACAAGCTCTTAACATGTCTTCTAGTATTTGATTTGTTCTTTCAGTTTGACCTCCTATCTCAGGATGATATGCTGTGCTGAAATCTAACTTTGAACCAAGTGCTTCATGCAATTGCTTCCAAAAAGCTGAAGTAAACACTGATCCCCTATCAGTTACGATCTTTTTGGGTACTTCCATGCTTACTTACAATCTCTTTGATATAAACTTCAACTAGCTTCTCGGCATTATCTTTATGATTTACCGGAATAAAATGTGTACTTTTAGTGAGTCTGTCCATAATTACCCATATCATATCCTTCCGTTTAGGTGTCATGGGCAATCCTGTGATGAAGTCCATACCTATTTCCTCCCACTTCCATTCAGGAATTTCCAAAGGTTGTAATGGTCCTGCTGGACTTTGATGTTCAGCCTTCACCCTTTGGCAAGTATGGCATTCAGATACATATTTAGCAATATCTCTTTTCATGTTATTCCACCAGAATAGTTCTTTCAAATCCATATACATTTTAGTACTTCATGGATGTATATAATTAGGGGTTTCATGTGCTTCTCTGAGTATGACATTTCTAATCTTAGTCACATCTAGAACGCAAAGACAGTCTTGAAATCAAAAGGACTCATATTCTCCAAGGCGAAAAACTGATTTTTGACCTTGAGATATCCTCTGAATCTCCTCAGCAATAAAAGGATCTTCTGCTTGATGTCTAAAACTTTCTTGCTTAAGATCACTGTCCTGCTCTTCAACTACCTGCATAGTAGCTAATCCTCCAAGAACCCCTTTTCTAATGAATTGAAACTTTAATCTTTCCAAGTCCATTTGTAACTCTTTTGGTAGCTCCTGATTACTAGGCTGAATATCTGCACTCTTTTTGCTTAAAGCATCAGTGTCACATCCCAAGATTTTCCAAATCTTGTTATGTGAAAAATAAATAAATAAAATAAAACTTTGTTGATTTTCAGGGTGAAAAGAAACTTTTTGATTCCAATTGGAAACCTTCAAACCTATTTTGATCAAATAAATCCTAAAAGGATTTAAAAAGATAAACAATTAATAAAGAAAGTTTTAAATATTTGGAACCACTATTTTTGGATCTTTTAATAAAAAGATTGGTTTTATAAAGCAAAGGTAGAATTATATATAAGGATTATTTTATAAAGCCAAATTAAAACTTGGCCAAGCTTATGAACTAAAATATTTCTATTTGATAAAAAGAGTAAAGGGCTATTTAAATAAAATAATGAGGATTTATTAATATCCAGTTTTATTAAAGTAAAGGTTTTCCCATTTTGAATAAACACTAAAACTTATTAATTTATTTTAAATAAGTCTTCCAAGTGTCTTATGTTTTCAAATAAAACCTACTGAATTGGTTTTGGTATTATTTAGATTTCAAAATGGAGATTTTAATAAAACAAATCCTATTTGAATTAATAACTAAGGTCTATTTTATTTAATTATTAAATAGATCCTAAAAGTATAAAAGTATTATTTTATTTTGGACTTTGAATTGTGTTGGTAAACAGAACTAAAAAGGATACAAAGTTTAGCAAAAGTTTGAATCCATTTGTTGTTTGAATTGTTTGATTGAATTTCAAAACAGAAAATCAAATAGAAAAAGAAAAGGCAATCAGTATAAAAAAATGAATCGGACCAAACCCAACTGGCCAGCCCACTAAGCCCAGCAAGAGCCCACCCGGCATACCCCACGCGCGAAACGTTTTCACCAGGAAAAGAACCCACATAGCCACGGACGCAGAGGACCCACTCCCTATCTCTCTCCGTCGCTGACAGCACGGCCCCACACTCCTGTTCATCGTCTCCACCATGACCCCGTCGCCCCTGCCGTTGCAGCCGAATAACTCCGGCGTTGATTACGCGTTGATGGCGGCCTTGATTCCTCCAGTGACTACGCCCATTTAACCGCCCGTGTCTACTCGCCATTTTCCCTCGCTCGCCTCTCCTCTCGCCTTAGGCGCCCAATTCGCCCCACACCAACCTTTGCTCGACGACGTCTCCGTGCGATTCCGGCCACACCCTGCCACCCCTCACCTCCCTCTGCACGCTAGCACCTTCCCCACCTCCTGGCGCATCTGCCCGTGTGCTTCGTTCACTCGCACGCGTTCCAAAACGTCGACTTCGACTTCACCTGAGCACCGCCGCGACTGTCTTTCTCCGGCGACCTTTCCCTGGTAAGCCTTGACCGCCCCATCACCTCCTGTTGACGCTCACAACGTCCCCAGACCAGCCCGCGTCTAACCGTGCGCTTATTTTGCTTCGGAATGATCTGGCCCCATCCAGCGACACTGGCGTGCGACGCCGCCACCAACTCCGGTGGCGATTCCTCCATCGTCGCCCCTGCCTCCTCACGACCACGTCGAGCATCGCCACGATCCCCTGAGCACGGTGAGCTGTTTTCCCCTCTTCCTTGCTTCCTGTATCGTCGGCAAGCTCACCTCCAGAGCGTGCGCCGCCGCCAGCCGCCGCTAGCGCCGCCCAACCATGGTCAGAGGAGCTGTGTCCGTTAGATGTTGATCCTGCGACTGAGATTAGAACTAGACGAAGGGGTACGCGCCCATCTGATCCATTCATTTTAAGTTAGATCCAACGATCCACGTAGGCCGGTCCACCCGAAGCGGTACCAACCAGTTAGATCACGCCGCGTGGCACTGGTTCTGTTTAAAACAGAATTTTGAATCTGATTAAGTTGCAAACTTGTAAAAATCATAACTTTAGTTCTACGCGTCCAAATTTTGCAAATTTTATATCAATGGATTCAGAAAAACAAGACCTAGCCAACCATGCACTTTGTTTAGTAAAAAGCTTCTGGTAAAATGTTTGGTTTTGCAGAAACTTGTGTATGCATGTTTAGAATATAAAATTTGTTCTAAAATGATTTTGGGGATGAAATCTTTGCAAAATGGATTGTTGTGAACCTACTGACCTTAGGAACCAACTCATGGATTTAAAAATTAATTTTGTGAAGGTTAGGAGTAAATACTTGAATTAACTCATTTCTAGTCAAATAAAAATATTGATTTTGATATGGAAATGATTTTGAGTAAGACCTTTGGAAAATGTTTTGATTCAAACCTACTGACCCTAAACACCAAGTTTTGTGAATTAACAACTTATTTGGTGAACAATATAAAATTGTTGCTTTGCTAAAAACATTTTCAACCACATAAAATAATGATTTGATTTAAAAATGGTTTATAGATAAAACCCTTTTTCAAATGGTTTTACCACTTTAGAAAAATGACCACTTTGAACCTTGCAATGTCTAGAACCTAGTAGAAACCACCTTTGCAAATAAAACTATCTTGCATGCTTGCATGCATGACTTTGTTTCTATTATTTTATGTGTGTTAAATTGTTTGAATATTGGTTGGAATGCTAGTTGAATCTATGTTTGCTTGATTGATTTGTAGTGAGGTTAGAAGAGTGTGATATTTGCAAGATCAAAAAGTGAACCAACATTCTCTACTAAAAAGGCAAGTGACACTATCATCCAAGTCCTACTATTTTCATTACACTTAGTGGATTTTGAAACATGCATGATAAGGACTACTATATTTTGCTATGCTAAATCCTAATAGGATACCCTTATATATTCCTTAGTGAAAACAATGTAGTTGTAATATGCTTAGCCCTGCTATATATATTGAGAAGAGATACATGTTAAGATTTTATGAAGTATTGAAAAGACTTGTGTTTTATATAATAAAACAAGTACTCAATGGACCACCTGGGTGGACAAGGATACTCAAGTTTTGGACAAGGTGGCAACAAAAGGAACCATGTTTATATGGCAATCTCTTTTTGTTGTGCACCAGAAGAAAACCACCCAGGGACTTAGAGATTGAACATGTTTCTCAGCATTGGCTTGGTGTACCACATGCTAAATGGGCACTGGCTTAGTCAACTACATAGTGGAAGACCCATGCATTGGCCTCTTCAGGTTAACTAGAATGAGGGAACTTGAAACCCTACACTAGTGCCTGGTAGACAAGCTAGCATTGTGTATTGGGAGGACTCCTATGGAAAGACTTTGTCACATTCTCAATCTGCCAGTACTCCATCTTGGTGAGTACTTATCCAGCGGCCACTGGTGGCAACAAGATGAGATTGTGTCATGTGGGTAAAGTGTACAACTTCTGCAGAAGATCAAATTCTAAGTACTTAGCCGTGTCCCCGGTTATGGACAATACTGAGCAACTAAGGCCTGAAGCCATGGAAGATCTCGACATTCCAATTTCTCAAAGTAAAACTTGATGGTGACAACAAGGGGTTTGAAGCACTTGGAGTTTTCCAAGGAGTTCAGAAAGATTTTCAAAAGAGCAAAACTATTTTGGAAAAGATAGGAAAAAACTATATTGCTTTCTGCAAACGAGCCTAAACCCTACTTAGCCAAATATGCATGTAATGATAGGATCCACTTATTTCTACATAGTAGTGAAACTTGCCAATACAATTCAAATGTATTGACCCTTGTGGCTGTAACTTATTATGTTGCAGGTTTGTTTGATGTTAGTGAAGTGTGTTAAATAGGATTACAACTCTACAACCAACATGACTGCCTGTGGCACTTTGAAGATGAAGGACTCCATGCTATATAGTTATTTCTGCTGCATTGTAATGAGATAGCCAAATGAGCTATGTAAGATGTAATGTATTATTTTATTCCTGGTTATAAAGTTGTATTATGACCTTTGTTTCTTGATATTACATCTTAAACTGTGGATGCTAGCTATTGATCCAGGGACTAGCATTGCAAACATAGGGATCTCTACCTTATTAAAAGTTGGGACCTCTTACAGATGGTATCAGAGCATTGTGTTGCCTGTAGGATTTGTAACCCTAGGATTGGACAAAAACCCCTTAGAAAATAGGAGTTGTATTTGTTCCAAAACTTATTTACAAACAATCTTGTAAACTCTTTCCTCAACCATTTTGGTTTTGATTCTACATCTCTTCTATTTCAACTTGATGGACAAGCCTACCCCATGGCCAAAGACTTCACCATGATCAAAGGACTTCATCAACTCTAATGACTTCAACATCTTAAAACTCTAATGACTTCAACATCTTCAACTCTAGTGACTTCGACATCTTCAACATTTTCACCAAGGACTTCAACCTTGGATATCACTAAGGACTACAAGTGAGACAAGAAATGTTACTCAAGACTTGAAGACTAAGGAAACACAACTTAGAAGGAACCAACATCACCTTTGAAGTTTTTTGACCAAGAATTTTTCCAAGGAAACCATGATCTTGTGCAAGAAGAATCAACCAAGAAGGAAGGAATGAACTCAAGTGAACCATATAGATGGACCACCATATTTAGTTTAAGTCAAACCCACCAACTTATGTGGTGTAACAAAAATATTTTTGGTTGCCTAAAAATATGCTTGAAACTTGTTGTTTGATTGGAATATTTGTTTGTGATTGCTTGCACTTTGCTTGTGTGAATTGTGATGTGTGTTATTAGAATTGATTCCTTAGAAATATTTTGCCCATTCTAACCCAAATCCAACCCAAACAAATGACTTCTCCAAGAGACTCCAACATTAAGATTGATGACAACAACAACAACCAAGAGGACAACATGAGAGAACTCATAGTAACCCAAACCAAGTTGAACCAAGTGACAGCTCAATTTATAGCTAACACTAGTGAGGTAGATCCAACCATGCAAAAGTTTTTGGAAACCCAAACCCAATTGTTGCATAAGGTGACAGATCAAATGATCAACATGGGAAGCAGCTCTTCCAAAGGAGTTTGTGACAACAAGGATGACAAAAATGTTATTCTAGAAGGAACCCAAGCTTGCAATATTTGTGGAGACAAGGATCACACTTCCAAAGAGCATGAAGATCAATGCCCCAATTGTGAAGAGAAACATCCAATTGACCAATGCCCCACATCTCAAGCTACTTGTTACTTATGTGAAGGAAATAATCATGTCCCTATCCAATGCCCCATCTATTCCATAGTTGAACAAAGGAAACAAGGTGGAGTGCAACAACTGATTGCAGACTATCATGAGAGAGCCAAGCCTACCAAGAAGGATGAGGACAAAGGAAAATTTCCACTTGTACCTCCATGCAATATGACCCAATTTAAAGGACCAAATAGGAAACATATGAATTATCCAAGGAGTAACAAAAGGTCAAAGAAACCAGCAACTGTTCCTACCTATGAGATAACATATGAAGAACATGAACTAGAAGCACTCCTAGCTTTGGAGAAACCCAAGAAAAAGAAGGAAAAAAGCCATGTGCAATGTAATCATTGTAAAGAAATGGGACATTATGCCAGCGAATGTCCAGAGAAGAATAAGTATAAGGAGATTGGCCAAGTATGGTGCAACAACTGCAAAGAGCTAGGCCATTATGTAGCAACTTGTCCATTGAAGATACGTGATGAACTCAATCTTATCACATGTTACAACTGTGGTAACCAAGGACATTATGCAAGCAACTGTCCAGAAAAGATGAAGCACAAGATAAGCAAGCCTATGAAGGATCTCAGCCTTGTCACATGTTTCAAGTGTGGAAACAAAGGACACTATGCAGATGTTTGCCCAGAGAAGTTTCCCCAAGATCCCAAGCAGGCCAAAATGTAATTTAGTTGGAAAAATTTTTAAGGGTGGTAGTACCCTAGATGCTTCGAGCCAACTTGTAACCCTATCCTCCCCAAATCTCGGGACGAGATTTATTTTAAGGGTGGTAGCCTGTCACATCCCAATATTTTCCAAATCTTGTTATGTGAAAAATAAATAAATAAAATAAAACTTTGTTGATTTTCAGGGTGAGAAGAAACTTTGTTGAGACAGTTTTCTCCTCACAATTTATCTGAGCTCCGTGTTCTATCATCCAGTCCATCCCCAGCACTACTGCAATTCCCTTCAAAGGAATCACATAAAGGTCTGCAAAATATGTACAACCACAGATAGAGATAACCTGATCTTGTTTGATGTGGCGTACAATCACATTTTCCCCTGCCGTAACTACGGTCATAGGACTTTCTAATGTTGCCCTTCTAATCCCAAACTTATCACAAAATTCTTCAGAAATGAATGAAGTAGTTGCACCAGTATCAAAAAGAGCTTTGTTAGGATTGGTAAGGATATTGAGCGTACCTATCACGGCATGCTCCGAATTATCCACCTCCTCGAGGGTTGCACAGTTCAGTTTCCCGGTAGGTTTGTTCCTCTTACCATTGTTGTTCTTGCCATTATTTCCTCCTTTATTGGGCTATCCATTTCCTCCACTGGCTTGCCTTCCATCTCGAGCCGGCCAACCACCTTGTGGTTTACTTGGACACTTGGGCCTGATGTGACCTCTCTGGCCACAAGCTTGACATACAATTACTGGTTTCAGGCAATCCCTACTAATATGCCCTAGGAGTTTGCAATTGTGACATATAATATTCTTTGCATTTGGATTTGCACTCCGATTGGGATTGTTGTTGTTATAGGGCCTATTCCTTGGTTTGAATTCCAGATTGGGCTTGCTTGCTTCTATTCTCTTGGTTTCCTTCTTAGCTCTCTTCCTTCTATCCTCTTGGACATTCTTGTAGTCATCTTCGAAAGTAATAGCTGCATCTAGCAACTACTGATAAGTTTGCTTGTTAGCCAACCTCAATTGCATCTTCACAAATGGATTTAATCCACGCAGAAAACGCTTCTTCCTCTTTTCCTCCGTGTTAACCTCTTCCTCAGCATAGCGAGATAGTTGACTAAACTCCCGGATATACTTCATAACACTTGTATATCCCTGCTGCATCTCCTCAAATTCTCTCCGCTTCAATTCCATAACACTCTCCGGAACATGATATTCACGTTATCTCTGTTTAAACTCTACCCAAGTATACTCCCTTCCTGGTTGTTGCATGGACAACTGATTTTCCCACCAAGATGCTGCAGGTCCTGTTAGAAGATGGGTTGCATACCTCAATTTCTCCTCCTCATTGCAACCTACAGTCTTCAAATTTCTTTTTTGTATCTGCTAGCCAATCTTCTGCATCCATTGGTTCAGGAGCTGATGCAAAAGGTAACGACCTTGCATTCTAGAAATCAGATAGACTCACTCCTCCACCTTCAGGTGCCCTCTGATTTGCTCGTCCTAGCAACTCCTACATGAACTTGTTCTGGGTCTCTTGCATCATTTTCATACACTGCATAAAATTCTGCTCCATTAACGGCGTATTGGTGGTGGTGGTAATGCTCCTTGATTTGATGCATCTGCATCGGCCTTATCTTTGACCTCTCTCTCCATCCGCTGCTGCTCAGTTTCGCTTTCTACACCCGTATCCATGACCCTCTAGTCCTACAACATAAAGCGAATACTCATAATTACATCATGCACATGTGTTCTGAGCTCGAATTTACGCATAGAACTAGTCACACAATGAAAATCCAAAGAAAATCCAAATATGCATTTCACATATTATACATAATATCATAATATTACAAAGTCATTACAACATATACCATATAGGTATAATCACAAAACTACCTTATTCATCACCCTATCTTATTTATTTGAGTACAGTACACGGTACTCGATATCACTAACTAGTTGCCTCCTTCTAGTAGTAACTACGCTTATCATACATGCCTAATGTCCAACCGTGATGACGTGTTGTTCGTCGCACAGTTTGTGGAACAAATGGCCTTCCAGACGGAACATACTCCGTATCTGAAGTGTTAGGACATGAGTCATTACAAAACCTGAGCGCATTGACTCCCTCCAGCTCAGCTGAAAAGTCTTTAGAAACATATTCAACATTATCTCCCGCCTGCATCTCCTGAGCTTCATTCCTTGAGTTGTCAACAGGATACGCAGATCCTGCTGCTTCCCAGGTGCTCCTTTGGGCAAGATAGTTAAACACTGAATAATGTATATTCCCTGGGTTTTGAGAAGATGTTGATGATTCAAACACTCTCTCCTCAGGATCTTCTTCTTCATCCTGATTATCTATTGACATGGTATTTCTACTACTGTTACTAGGGTTAATCCTTGCACCCATCCAGCTAGATTGTCCAACATTTCTGTCAGAACCATCTGTGGACATCTGGTGTTCATGAGATCCTTCATATGATGCCATTCTCCAACCATCCGAATTCTCAATAGGAAGTTCTGAGTCAGAACCATCCCCTGAGCCCTGTGGTACTGCATACCTCATATCCATAGTAGGATCATGTATAGGTTCAGGTCTTGGTGAATAAGGATATGGTATAAAAGATTCAGGATCTATAGGTATATCCTTAAAGACAGGTGTTGTGCTACTACCTGCTTCCTTCTCTAACTGGAATGCTAACTGCTTCCTCCTTTCCGGATCAGTTAGATCCTCTAACATATCATTTTTTATCTTCAACAATTACTTGATGTGTCTTGTAAAAAGACGCAACGAGTGTTCGGTATCTATCCATAAACTTGGAAGCTAACTTAGGATGCTTCTTAACCAAAGTAAGATGATCCGGTACAGGCTCCGAGTCTATAGAATCATGAGGTATCACCGAAAATGTGCTACCTTCTAACTCCTTAGTTTTATGCTCCCGGATATTAGCTATCGCCTCCACAATAGCAACATGATATGCTGCTAAGTGACTCCTACCTTCACCTATAGGTAGATCGTGATATAATCCAAGCTCCTGTGGAAGTTGGATACTCACACGATATTTGGATAACATCCGGCCATCAAGGTAGGTGATAGTGTTCACCGGAATTCTAGTTGGACAACTAAAGATCTTTAAAAGTAGACGAAGTTGGTCTGTGAATGGTCCTTGATAATCATCAAGAGTCTCCTCTTTCCTTACCAAAGTCTGTTTTGGAAACTTTGGTACCATAACTCTATATATCAAAAAATAGTTTTGATTAGTATCCAATAATATATTGCATCATAACAAAGAATTATCGCACTAAAACATATAACGGAATATTCTCATTTGAATACCCATTATATTACTTTTAGAGAATTCTTTATCGTTGCTAACTTTCCTATAGGTAATACCCTTTACTAGGTTTCCAACCTAAGGTCAAAGCAATTTGCTCTGATACCAACTGCGGTGACCAAGCATACCACTGCATGTGTAGTACACTATAGTCGTTGACATGACATCCACAGAACACCGTTCCGTAAATATCACATCCCTCAGAGTGGTACAACAGAAACATTGTGGGTCCATAATACAAACATACACTCGTTATTATTATTACAATACCGGAAGTTCAAGACTTCCAAAAGATTCAACTTACAAACCAAAATATAAGTGTTTCAGCAGAAGTTTCAAATTTAAAACTTAAACTCCAAATTGAGCTCAACAACTTATTGCTATATAATGTTTATGTTGCTCGGCTCAAGTGGCTACTAGAACTATAGTAATTATTCGGACTCTTGGAATTATCCTCCATAGACGATGTCGTAATCCTCCCCTTCTACGGCTCCGTACAAGTTGGGCTCTTCATAGAAGACCTCCTCTTGATTCTCAGATGCGTACATTGGAGTACCTTCAGAATTCTCAGAGTCTAAGCAAGGATTCAAAGGAAAGGATGAGTAACAGCATTACCCAACAAGTTCATTATATGCAAGGTAGGAAGTTTGATGCTCTATCTACCACCTTGGACTATCAGTCTTTGGCATTATGCAATTTTCGTAAATCTTTCTTCAAAGGTTGTTTTTATTATAAAAATCTATGACTATTAGCCTTCACAGGTTGGCCAGAACTTTTATGGAGTTCCTTTCCTGCCGCGTTCGTAGCTCCTTCCCGGAACAGGGAGTAACAAGTTACAGTTCTTACACTCTACAGAGGTGCATTACTTTTCCCATGAGAGATCAACTCCTTGTTGCACAACCGGGCGTACTTTCCCGTCCATAATTCCATGATGTGGGGCCTAGTAGTTGGTCCAAGCCAATCACTGCCCTCTCCACGACCTCATATGTCTGCATGATCCTTCGGCTATCTCACCTTCATTAATCCCCCTTTTGGGAAGGCTAAAACCCTGACGAGTTTCCGAAGACTCTATGACCTAGTGATGCCCGAATTAGTACCATTTACATGGACTATCTCCCTAAACACCATTCATAGATAATCTAGACACCAAAAGTGTGGGGCGTAAGGGTGCCCACCCATATGTTGGATCCACACAAGGAATCACAATGTCACGTTAAGGTCATCTTGCCTCCATACAAGAGGAAAAGGATACATTTGACTTCTCTGTCCCATTCCAAATCTCATGGTTAACGCGTAATATATGGCGCTAGAATCACTAATGTCATAGGTTATTAATTCCTATATGTTTATCATTAGTGCAAGTAGAACTCTAAGTTCTATTGTTCCCTCATATCATCACTTAGGATGATATCTAAGATTTAGTATCTTGAGAAAATAGTGTTTTCTTTTTCTATAGTATAGATGATAACACACAATTTGCAAATACTTTGATAAAGACTCTTCAAAGGACATGAGCAAGTGATGAACTTGCCTTGTGATGGCAAGGTAGTGAAGTCTGATACTTGCATTGGACCTTGAGCTTCTATGTCTACAAAAACATCATTATTGGCCGGTAAGAACAATATTTAAAGAAGCAAAAATGATTATGCAAAGTAATGTAATGCATCTTTTAACTTGATATGCATTTTCCCCATTATTATAAAAACTCTTTTTAATAAAAATGATTTATAAATATTAATTTTTAATATTTATAATAGAATATAGTATTCTTTTATTTTATTTGATTTTTATTGCTTTAATAATTATTTTGAGAATTATCACTTAAATATCAAAAATTGTTTATTAAATATTTGTTTAGTATTTTTCTAAAATACTAAAATATTAATATATGATGAAAGTGATTTTTATTTATTTTTATCATCTTTCAATAATTTTGTAAAATTCCATAAGGAATATATAAATTACAAAATTCTTAATAAAATTTATATGTCTAAAATTTTATATCTCAATTTATTTGGATAGTTTGGATTTTTGTGAATCCAAAATGTTTTATTTATAATTTTTGGACTTTTATTTTATTTTCTAGAATTTTATTGAGTTTAGGGGCATTTTTGTCTTTTCCTATTTATTAAAAAAATTCTAAACGACTTGGGCTAGCCATTTGGGCTTATTGGGCCCCTGTGGCCCAATAGGGCAGGGTCCAAATCATCACCCCGAAGGGTTTTCGCCCCACCCAGCCCACTCATTCACTGCCTCCTCACTCGATCTCACCTTTCTTCTTCCTCTCTTCCGACCCTGTGGTCAGCGATGATGTCACCGGTGATTTGCGTCGTCGTGGATCGTCCTGGCCGCCACCGTGGTGCGAGGTGAGGTTATCGACCACACACGTCCATCTGGTCCAGTTCGATTTGATTCTGGGGTCCTACCCTGGTCAGGCTAGCCCCTTCCCGAACCCTAGGGTTTGGGGAATGTGTTGCTACCGCCGCCGCGGGCTCTCCCTTGGTGAGGTGTGGTGCCCGTGTACGCTGTGGCCGTTGTCGTGGCTGGTGCGGGTTGCAGCGCCCTCTGGGTGCTCCCGTCTGTGCATGAGCACGTCCCTTCCTCGCTTCCTCTTCAATTCGTCAGCGAGGACCTCGGGTAAGTTGCCTCTGTGGATCTTGGTTCATCCTATCACCATGAATCTCTCTGTGTGTATCTAGTGGCTACCCTTGCCTAGTGCCTGCGTTCTGATTAGGGTTCATATCCTAATTAGGGTTCTTGTTCTGATTAGGGTTCATATCCCTATGTTGATCATATCTATGATGACTTGGATCTAGTGATGATAATCCTTGAGCATGATGAATGGATGTTTGTTGTGGATTATTATTTGTAGTTGGCTTTGGTGATGCTAGTGGGTTGTCAGACTTATTCCAGTGGTAATTTACTATGATCCACTGTTAGTGCTTCCATAAAATCCCTACATGGAAATGTTGTTGATCTGAGAAATATCCACTGTCAAGATGTTTATACTGACAGTAGTTCTATCAGTAATTGCTTACTGCATTTATAATGGTTGTCTTGTATGAGAATATACATACTGAATATAATCATTACATGTTAATGATATATGTAGATGTATAGATGAGTTAGATGATGATTCCTGGCATTTGGCTTCAGGAAGATGATATTAGTGGCTTGCGCCTTTTTATTTGTGAAATATAAGTCAAGATTGGGATTAGCTTAATAGAACTTGTCCTTGTGATACCATTATAAACTGGCACACAAGTGATTGGGTCCTAATCCTGAGCTTAGCTCTGACAGTGCTTGTGATTAATGCTTGGCAAGATGAAAGATTCTTTTAATTCTCCTGCCTATGATGTTGGTCTGAGGCATAGGAACTAGTTTCCTAATTGCTGTCCCTAATAGAAATATTCTGGTAGAATTACCAGTTGCTAATTCTTGAAGCATAGTTGGAAAACAATGGGTGTGCTAATGGTTTTTATATAACTCACCACAACTGTTGTTGCTGTTGTGGTTGCAACTTGTTGATCTGGTAGCCTAATCTTGCTGGCTTGATCTGGTCCTTCTCTTGTTGTTGTCCCTACTGCTTACAGCTTCTGGAACTTGTCCTTGACCTTGCTATCCACCTTCTGGTTCCTGGTAGCTTGGTCTTGACCTTGATGTCCACCTGATCCACCCCCTCCTTATGTCACCATCTTGGTGAGTTCTGAGAGGATCTGGTTTGTGGTTTAGTTTGGCAGGTTTGGTTGTGGCTAGGCTGCTGACGTTTGATGTGTATGAACAAGAAGATGAGGTTGTGGTGCTTGCCCACGGCTGTGTTGATGGTTTTGTG
Source organism: Avena insularis (assembly GCA_023614405.1). Taxonomy (NCBI): domain Eukaryota; kingdom Viridiplantae; phylum Streptophyta; class Magnoliopsida; order Poales; family Poaceae; genus Avena; species Avena insularis. The sequence goes on from CM042691.1 coordinate 302,571,840, forward strand.
TTTTGGGCTGTTGCTAAGGTGATGACAGCACACACCATGCAATCTGGTGTGTGTTCTGCCTGTGTGTTTGCTGTGCAACTTGTGGATATGCTCTGAATTTGAGATTGACTGTTATCTGGTTACTTTTACCTGGCTAGTGAAACTTGCCCGTCCTTGTTGTCATTTGACTTCTGGCTTAAAATTATGAAAGATACATTCTTTCATATTGGTGAAATTTGCCACTTTTATAAATTACTCAATGATGAATCTTGATTAGTGCACTTCACTGACAAGTCTGAGAGTAAAACATTACTAATCCTAACCTTCTTTATTTCTTTATTTATGTTTGTTTTGCAGGTACGAGACTTGGGAATTCAAGATTTTAGTTTAGGTTCACTTGTAGAATAGTCATATGTAATCTTCTTTATTCTTTTGTAATTTTAGTTCTATTCTTTTGTAAGCTTCATTTTATTATTTTGTAATAAAGATTATACTATTATCAATAAAGAAATATTCTTATTCTTTATTTATTTGGTATGGTGAAGATTGTGGATGTTTCTAATAAGTTACAATTTTGTAACTTATTTATTGAATGAAAATATGAAATAGATATTCATATTCTTAATTGCTTTCTTTAAATAAAGTTTGAGTTATATTGGTTAACTCTTAATTGAATCAAATATTCAAACATTATTCAGAATCCTTTTGAATTATAAATTCAAACATTCAAGTTTTAAATTCAAATTTCATTTCCCAAAACACATAAATCCACAAAGATCATATCAAAGTCTATAGCAATCATCCTTCAAGTCTAAACCTATTCTCAAAGTATGAAAGAGACCTTGATCACTTTAGGTTTTTATTTAGCGAAAAATTTACCAACATTTTCACAGATGAATGCATGCAGTATTTCAAATTCCTAAATCTACCCTTCATTAGTTCCTTAATGATGGGATGTTACAGATTTCTACCAGGGAAATGCCTTCCTGGAGAGGGGAGATCATCGCCATCAACACCATCATCAAGCTAGACTTTATCGGGATCATCATCATCATCCACACCACCATCTCCACTAGCACCATCATCACCACTCCATCCCGACGTAACAATTGTGTTGAATACTTGCATAGTTCTTAGGGGAAACTTTCCTGGTGTTGATTCCTATTGTAGTTGATTCTTGTGAGTGGAACCATTGGATTATTGTTTATGTTCAGATTGTTATCCATCACCATATCATCTTTGATCCTGATCCATATGATGTATCGTGAGTAGTTCGTTTAGTTCTTGAGGAAATGGGAGAAGTCATGTTGTTAGTAGTGGATTTGTGTTGAGATATTATTCAATGGTTTAGTATTTAAGTTGTGGTGCTATTTTTCTAGTAGTTTCATGTGAATGTCGACTACATGATACTTGACCATTTATGTGCCTAGGGGAATGCATTGTGTATTTGGCTACTAATTGTTGGGTTACCGGAGTGACAGAAACCTGAACCCCCGTTAGGACACCATTGCACAAGGGAGCATAGGATCTTAGATTTTAAGGCTATGGTTAGGTTTATATCTTAATTTCTTTCCTGTAGTTGCAGATGCTTCAGGGGGTTTAATCACAAGTATGTATTAGCCCAAGTAAGGTCGGTACATTAGCACAAGTTCACCCACACAACACTTACAACACCAAAGAAGACTACTCAGCTATTTGAAGCGAAAGCACTTGACAGAATTCCCATGTGTCCTCGAGAACGTTTGGTCCTTATAAGTATTTCCACCAGCTTGTCCTTTGCTAAGAAAGGATTGGGACACTTTCTGCAATTATTCGTTGTCTTTATTACTTGCACTTTGTTTCTTTGCTTTATAAGAAAACCCCTAAAAATCTGTTTGCTAAGCATTTACAGAGATTTCCTGCTCCATACCACTAGTCAACACCTTTTGCTCCTCGTTGGGATCGACACTCCTTTTTTTTGGAAATACTACGATACACCCCCTATACTTGTGGGTCATCACAACCCCCGGGTTTTGAGGATCCCAATTTTCCAAACCATGTCTACAAGCTTGATAAGGCACTCTATGGCCTCAAACAATCCCCACGTGCATGGTATGAGCATCTTAAAGAGCTTTTGTTAGACCGTGGCTTCGAAGTTGGGCAAATCGATCCCACTCTTTTTACTAAGAAGGTTAATGGGGAGCTTTTGTATGCCAACTATATGTTGACAACATTACCTTTCTCTTTACTAATCAAGCTTCTAATGATGAATTTTCAAAGCTTATGACTGACAGGTTTGAGATGTCTATGATGGGAGAATTAATTTTCTTTCTTGGATTCAAGATCAAGCAACTAAGAGAGGGAACCCTTCATTAATCAAGCAAAATACATCCAATACATGCTCAAGAGGTTCAAGATGACGGATCTTAATGGCGTTGCTACACCAATGCAAACTAAATGTCATCTCGAGCTTAATCCAAAGGGTAAAGATGTAGACCAAAATGTATATGATCCATGATCGGCTCTCTACTTTACCTCTGCGCATATAGACCCGATATTGTGTTGAGTGTAGGAGTGTGTGCAAGGTATCAAGATGCTCCTAAAGAAAGCCACCTAGTGGCGGTCAAAAGAATCTTCCGATATTTGGTTCATTCCCTAAACTTTGGTCTATGGTATCCCAAGGGCTCTAATTTTCTCTATGTGGATATATGGATTCAGATTGGGCTGGTGACAAGGATGATAGAAAATCAACTTCTGGTGCATGTCAATTCTTGGGCAGGTCTCTAGTATGTTGGTCTTCGAAGAAACAGAATTGTATATCTCTCTCCACCGCCAAAGTTGAATATGTGGTTTTGCTGCAAGTGCTTGTACACAATTATTATAGATGAGGCAAACTTTAAAGGAATACGGTGTCAACTGTGACAAAGTGCCTATTTTATGATATAATGAAAGTGTTATTAAAATTGCATACAATCCGGTGTAGCACACAAGGACAAAGCATATTGAGATTCGCAATAAATTTATTCGGGATCATGTTGCTTGTGGTGATAGTACCTTATCTTCTGTGAGCACGAAGAATCAACTTGCTGATATTTTCATGAAGCCACTTGATGAAGCAAGGTTTTGTTGCTTGAGGAATGAGCTAAATATCGTGGATTCAAGGATCTTAGCTTGACTACTATTGCATACTCACTTACATCTCTTCCGTTATTTGGTTTAGATGCGGGCATAGACAAAGGGGGAGTGTGGTCCTAATTGATTGGGCTAACCCTCCCCCCATAATGCCAAAAGCAAGAAAAATCATCTCCCTTAATATCATTATGTGATATGTGGGTTATTGATGAGCATTGGTTTTGAACTCAAGATACATCTTCGCGGTGTCATGTCATGCGCTCCAACATGGTGGCTCCGGCCACCACCCTCTTCTTCGAGAAGAGTTGGTTTCTTGTGGATCTTTTTGGATTTTATTGTTTATCTTGTGTTCTTATGGAAAACACACCCAATCTTGGCTTTTATTTGATTTGTTTTTGCAATGTTGGGTGTGTAGTACCATCTCAGTTTGGTGGTCTAAACCCAAGACTTTTCTCATCCTGAGCCCTCTACTCTTGCACACAAGTCCATTGTTACCTTGCGAGGGTGTTTGTTTGAGTTGCACTCGCCTGAACCTCTGTAAAACAGAAAGTTCGGAGAGGGCCGGATAATCCGCCCCTAGTGAGGGTCAGATAATCCGCTCCTGGCGGTTTTGTCTATTAAGACTAGGGGTCGGGAGAAGGGATCAAACAGAGCAACACTTCCTCCCCAACCCCTATGTCTTGTTCCCAGCCGTTTTCGGACGCTCTGCCCCTTCCTGGAGTCGATTCTACCACCGGATTATTTGGGCCTTCCCCGGATATTCTTCCCAGCGTCTTCGGGTATCCTCTCCTCCAAGATCTTCCTCCAATGAGTGAGGGTAACTCCCCCCATTAATATCTTTTGTATGCAACATGTTGTTCTTGGTGGAAACTCAGTTTAGAGGATATTTTTTGACTCCATTGCATGTTAGGATCCGTAGTCTACCAACCCTAGTGCCGAATCTATGTCGGTACCTTGAATCTGTGGAAGATCTGACAAATTTCGCTAGGGCCGGATTATCCACCCCTGGCAGGGCCGGATTATCCAGCCTGGGAGGTTCACCCCTTTTCAGAATTCCCACAGCTTCTCGTATCGTGTGTGTTTGGACCATGGATTGTTTTACTATTGTTTCTAACATTCCTCCTAGACTTGTGTGTGCGCTTATCCCCATGCTACCTATCTTTCCACTTCACAGGTGGCTCGAGTGCTCCCAAGACTTACAGAAGTTGTCCCTGTGCCCGTTACTTCAGGCCCAACAAAGAAGGTGTGCTTGTGGATGAGGTTGAACACAGGAGGCAACAAAGAGAGGCTGAGAAAATGGCTAAACGGGCTAGGGATTTGAATAGAACCACTTATAGGAAGGGCAAGGGCAAGCAGGCCCGTGTTAATTACAAGAATATGGATATACTTGAGTACTCTGCCATTCTCCACCGTGACTTGTATGATGAGGCTGACAGTGATGAGCCGCAGGAGGACAACCTATTTTGGTGTTTGCACTTCAAGTCTATTCATGATGACATTTATGCATCCCTCAAGATTCGCCCCATGCACCCTCTGTATTTGACTGAGGCACAATCCCAGCCAAGACTTGGTGAGGCTTTGGATGTGGCTGGGAGAATGGGGCTGCACCATCTCATGACTTTGCAGTGTAGCTATGACTCGTCAGTGGTGAAGCAATTCTTTTCTACACTTGTGATCCGTGGAGATGAGCTCCGTAGTATGAAGTGGATAACCGGGAGCACTATGATTCAGTCTGATTTTCGCACCTTTTGGTCAGGTCCTTGGTTACTCCTTTCATGGCCGTGACACTCCTTCTGGCCATCGCATTATCTCTCCGATCAAGCCCAGCAAGGATACCGCTCTCTGTCCATGCCTAGCTCCCAATGGGGTGGTTGGTACTTTCTCTGGACTCTCACCGTTGTATGCGGATCTTGTTGGACTGTTTCGAGACAACCTTGCTCCGAGTGGGGGCAACAATGACAAGATTCGTGGTCACATTGTGCAGCTGCTCGCGTTTTCTCATGAATGTGCTACCAATGCCAATGCAGCTATGTGGGGTACAAGCTGGACGTCATGGATTTCATTTACCATGAGATGACAGATGCAATGTTCAATAGGCTCTCTATCCCTTATGCTCTGTATATCATGATGCTCGTCAAGTATATGCTTCCCCATGAGGAGTTCGGTGGTAATTTGGATGCTGTTCACAAAACCAAGAAGCTTTACAACAAGTCTCAGAAGAACTCCCATCCTTATTCAGCCCCAGAATCCTTCATGTGTGATGCTCGGGCTAGTGGGCATAGGCTCCCAGTGCCTTCTATGGCCCATGAGGTCAAGCAGATGAACTGGTTCCAACAGAACATCTTGTGCATGGGGGGTGATACCCATAAGGGCCAGTATGAGGCTTACAGGCAGCGCCATGAGATGGCACACACCCAGCAACTGATTCTTCATCATGTGTTAGGGGCGTCAGGCCACCCTCCAGCTCCTACTGCTCTCTAGCTCCTTATGCTCAGTGGAATACTTCCGGTATCAACTATGGAGAGCTTGAGCGTCACCTCTTTCCTGCACCAGCGAGGGAGCCTACACCTCCAGATGATGATGATGATGATGACGAGTATGATGATGAGGAACAGGAAGGGGACGGGGACAAGGATGATGACGAGGAGGACTATGATGAGTGATCTCTTGGGGCGTTAGCATAGCTCTTCTTCCTTTTTGGTGTCGTGATGCCAAAGGGGGAGAAGTAGTTCTATTTAGATCTCCATGGATTTGCATGGATCGGGCACAAGCACATGCATTTTATCGTTTTCTTATCGCGTTGTTTGTGCCCATTTAGCGTTGAACTCTATTTGTGTTTGTTTTTGTATGAGACTATATCATGTGGTACTATGGTGTTTGTGTGGATTTTTATCTGTGTGGATGCTATCTATGGACTTACGGATTTCTGGAATTATATCTATGGATGCGTCAAATTGGTGAAGTGGTGGGATGTTTTACGGCCTAATATTATTGTTTATCATGTCTAGTTCATCTCCTGGTGGTATGATATTCTACTCTAACTCATCATGTCCATGTAGCCTTTTATCCAATGAGAAAGGCTTGTACCTTCGTGTGAGCATTTGTATTCAAATGCAAATTATCTATATGCACACACTTAGGTGGAGACTATTTCACCTTTGGAATGATGTGTTAGTAGGGATTTATTGCAAATCCTAGTATTATCATCTAACACCAAAAAAGGGGGAGATTGAAAGAGCATTTCATGATTTCTAGTGTTTTGTGTGTTAGATAACAAGGCCAAAGATTATTTAATGTGCTTTGAAGTGTTGCAGGTCTTAGCATAATCAAAATGAGAAAAACGATGTTCTTGGGGGCAGATTATCCGCCCCTGCCCCAATTCCAAGCGTAGCCAAGGCGCGTCACACTGCATGGGGCAGATTTTCCCCCGGATTGTCTGGCTAGGCCGGATAATTCGCCCCTCAGGGGGGCGGATAATCCCCCCTCCCCCGAGGATTTCACCAAGGAGAGCTAAGGCGACTACATGGGGGGCGGAGAATCCCCCGAATTGTCCGGCCAGGGCCGGATTTTTTGCTCAGGCCAGATAATCCGCCCCTTGAGGGGGTTGGATAATCTGCCCCCTCGAGGATTTTTGAGAAGGAGAATATGGCATTGTGCATTGTATGGGGGCGGAAAATACCCTGGATTTTCTGGCTCAGGGGCGGATTTTTCCACAGGGATGATAATCTGCCCCTAGTGGGGGGTGGATAATCTGCCCTTAAATGTCTCCAACAACCAGTTTTGGCAGGGGTATTTAGTCCCAATCACCCCCTCTTGCCAGAACTCTTGATTCATTTCGAAAAAGTCCAGACCTATTCTTGAAGCTCCAACAAGAGATCTCCACCATCACCCACCCAAAGACTTCGATCTTTGGGGAATCGAAGGAGGAGGCCTCGATCTTCATCAATAGAAATCAAGCGCTTCACTTCCCCTCCATTCACTTGGAGGATTATCGATCTAGTATTTCTTGCAAATATCTAGATCCTCATTTCGGTTATTTGATAATCCTTGTTCTTTGGCAGCTTTTTGTTATCACGGGAGCCTCCAATTCAGTTGTGGATGTGTGACCCGCTAGCGTTGTAAAGGCACCGGTTCCCGCCTCGAAGGATACCAATAGTGGAAAGGTGGATGAGGCCTTTGGTGGTGAGATCCATCGGAGAATAGGGTGAGGCATATTGTGGCGTGATGGTCTTAGAACCGCCCACCCTTCCAACGCAGATGTACTTCCCTTAACAAGGAAGGAACTGTGGTCAAACAAATCCCTGTGTATCCGCGTGCTCCACTATAGTTTCCTCACTCCTCTTTACATGCTTAGTAGTTAGGTTTGCATATTGGTAAATTCTCGTTATTGCATATCTAGAGAATTTACTTTGTGTCAAGCCGAAAATTGAAAAAGAACTAAAATTTGAAGTAGCACCTATTCACCCCCCCCCTCTAGGTGCCCATATAATACATTTCAAAAGCCGGTGAGGCTTGTGTCGATGGGCCCGAGCTCGGGCGACGATGGTGGTGGTGATAACGGTGGTGAGGTAGATCATGGCGGCATGCTTCTTTGGCCGCATCCCTAGGCCTTCCTTGATGGCCACGGCTAAGCCCAGGTGGTGAGGGAGATCGTGGTGGCTTGCTGCTCTGGCCGCGGCCTCTGTGACTACCTCGATGACCACGATCATGGCCTGATGGTCGTCCTAGACGCCCTCTCCTCGTTCCAATGTTGTCGGCCATGGCTTGCTACCAGTAGTGGATGGGAGGGAGGAGATTATTCCAGTTTGACTTTTCAAACCTCCCTTTTGACTTTCAATTTAGAGCTTTAATTCTCTCTCGCAAATGCCCAAACCAAGTGACCTAGATATGATCCAATCATTCCACTTACCCATGACACATTCATGGATCATTCCCCTTCCGATCTGGTGAACCTTCTAGACCCTTCTAGAACCTCTCCGATGAAAACATCGAAATCATTCCCGAACTCCGGAATCGGACTTTCCTTATATGAATCTTATTCTCCGGACCATTCCGGATCTCCTCGTGATATCCCGGATCCCATCCGAGACTCCGAACAACATTCAGTTTCCCTACTTACATTCCATATCTACTAAACAACATCGAATCCTTAAGTGTGTCTCCCTGCGGTTCGTTAATTATGCGGACATGACCGAGACACTTCTCCGATCAATAACCAATAGAGGAATCTAGAAATTCATATGGCTCCCACATATTTCTACGATTACTTTGTGATCGAATGAACCACTTACATACAATACCAATTTCCCTTTGTCTCGCGATAGTTTACTTATCCGAGGTTTCATCGTCGGTACCTCTGCATACCTAGTTCAACCTCATTACCGATAAGTAATATTTTCTCGTTCCCGTGATATGTGATCCCTTGTGAGCCAGTCACATGCTTGCAAGCTAATTGGATGACATTCCACCGAGAGGGCCCAGAGTATATCTATCCGTCATATGGATGGACAAATCCCACTCTTGATCCATGTGCCTCAACACATACTTTCCGAACACTCAATGCCACCTTTATAGCCACCCAGTTATGGTGTGGTGTTTGATTTCATCAAAGCATTCTTCCGGTGATGGTGATTAGCATGATCTCATGGTCGAAGGAATTAGGTTACTATGCATTAGAAAGCTTATAGCAAACGAACTATTGAAATGACTTGATCTTAATGCTACGCTTATCTATAGAAGTATGTCCATCACACCATTCTCCTAATGATATGATCTTGTTGTTAACAACATCTCAATGTTCAAGATCGGGAAACCACGATCATCTATTAACCAACAAGCTAGTATTACAAACAGGCTTTACTAGGGACTCTAATTTAGTTTACAAATCACACAAGTATTAATGTTTATGGTTAATACTATTATAGCATGAATGTAAATATTTATCATAAACACAAAGATATAATAATAACCACTTTTATAATTGCCTCTAGGGCATATCTCCAATAGTCTCCCCCTTGCACTAGATTCAAATAATCTATATTACATGGTAATATACCGAACACCCATGGCGGTTTGGTGCTGGTCATGTTTTTCCCTCGGGAGAGGTTTAGTCAATGGATCCGCCACATTCAGATCTGTGTGTACTTTGCAAATCTTTATGTCACCATCTTGGACATGCTCTCGAATAGCGTGAAAACGTAGCTTGATGTGCTTCAACTTCTTGTGTGACCTTGGTTCTTACGCATTGGTTATGGCGCCCATGTTATCAGAGTAGATAGACATTGGGTCCAGCGCACTTGGAACTACACCGAGCTCTGTAATGAACTCCTTCATCCATATCGCCTCTTGTGAAGATTCCGAAGCAGCTATGTATTCCGATTCAGTTGAAGATCTCGCCACAACGCTTTGCTTTGCACTCCTCCAGCTAACTGTTGCACCATTCAAAGTAAATACGTATCTAGATTGAGATTTAGAATCATCCGGATCGGTGTTCCAACTAGCATCGGTGTAACCATTAACAACGAGTTGTTCATTACCTCCATAAGAAAGAACCATATCCTTAGTTCTTCTCAAGTACTTAAGGATGTTTTTTGACCGCTGTCCAATGATCCACTCCTGGATCACTTTGATATCTGCTAGTCAAACTAACAGCATATCCAATGTCGGGTCTAGTACATAGCATGGCATACATAAGAGATCCTATGGCTGAGGCATAGGGAGTCTTACTCGTCCTTTCTCTATCTTCTGCCGTTGCAGGACTTTGAGTTTTACTCAAGGTCGTATTGGGCAACATGGGCAAGAACCCTTTCTTGCTATCTTCCATTCCAAACCTCTTTAGAACTTTGTCCAAATATGTACTTTGTGACAATGATATTAGGCATCTTGATCTATCTCTATAAATCTTTATGCCTAATATGTAAGCTGCTTCACCAAGATCTTTCATTGAAAAACTATTATTCAAATAATCCTTGACACTGTTAAGAAGGTCTACATCATTCCCAATCAACAATATGTCATCTACATATAGTATTAAGAATGCTACAGAGCTCCCACTCACTTTCTTGTAAATACAAGCTTCTCCATAAGTTTGTATAAAACCAAAGCTTTTGATTACCTTATCAAAACGTTGATTCCAACTTCGGGCTGCTTGCTTCAATCCATAAATGGACCGTTGAAGTTTGCATACCTTGTTAGCACATTTATGATCGACAAAACCTTTGGGTTGTACCATATACAACTCTTCATCAATGTATTCATTGAGGAACGCCGTTTTACATCCATCTGCCATATCTCATAATCATAATATGCAGCGATTGCTAACAAAATCCTCACATACTTTAGCTTCGCTACTGGTGAGAAAGTCTCATCGTAGTCAACTCCTTGAATTTGTCGAAACCCTTTTGCGACAAGTTGAGCTTTATAGATAGTAACATTACCATCAGTATCTGTTTTCTTCTTGAAAATCCATTTGTTCTCGACAGCCTTCCGGCCATCCGGTAAGTCCACCAAAGTCCATACTTAGTTTTTGTACATGGATCTAATCTCGGATTTCATGGCTTCTTGGCATTTATTGGAATCTGGCCTCATCATCGATTCCTCATATGTCGCAGGGTCATCGGTGTTGTCCACCAACATGACACTCATAACGGTATCATACCAATCAGGAGTGGTACGAGTTCTCATTGACCTGCGAGGTTCCGTAGTTACTTCAACCGAAGTTTCATGATCAACATCATTAGCTTCCTCTCTTATTGGTGTAGGCGCCACAGGAACTACTTCCGGTGCTGCGCTGCTCTCAAATTCGAGAGAAGGTTCAACAACCTCGTTGAGTTCTACTTTCCTTCCAGTCACTTCTTTCGAGAGAAACTCCTTCTCTAGAAAGGATCCATTCTTGGCAACGAAGATTTTGCCCTCAGATCTATGATAGAAGGTATACCCAATAGTTTCCTTCGGGTATCCTATGAAGACGCATTTTTCCACTTTGGGTTCAAGCTTGTCGGGCTGTAACTTCTTTACATAAGTTTTCGCAACCCCAAACTTTAAGGAACAACAATTTAGGTTTCTTCCCAAACCATAATTCATACAGTGTTGTTTCAACGGATTTAGATGGTGCCCTATTTAAAGTGAATGCGGCTGTTTCTAATGCATAACCCCAAAATGATAGCGGTAAATCTGTAAGTGACATCATAGAACGAACCATATCTAAGAGAGTTCAATTACGATGTTCGGACACACCATTACGTTGTGGTGTTCCCAGCGGTGTCAATTGTGAAAGTATTCCACATTTCTTCAAATGCTCGCCAAACTTGTAACTTAGATATTCACCTCCACGATCAGATCGTAGAAATTTAATCTTCTTGTTACATTGATTGTCTACCTCACTTTGAAATTCCTTAAACTTCTCGAAAGTTTCGGACTTATGTTTCATGAAATTGATATACCCATATCTACTCAAGTCATCCGTGAAGGTAAGAACATAACGATAACCACCACGCGATGCTACACTCATTGGACCACACACATCGGTATGTATGATTTCCAATAAGTCTGTATCTCGCTCCATCATATAAAAAAATGGAGTCTTAGTTATTTTACCCATCAGACATGCTTCACATCTTTCAAGTGATTCGAAATCAAGTGATTCAAGAAGTCCATCGGAATGGAGTTTGTTCATACGCTTCACTCCAATGTGACCAAGACGACAGTGCCACATATAGGTCGAGTTATCGCTCAATTTCAAATGTTTAGCTTCAATGTTATTAATATGTGTATTACTACAATCGAGATTCAATAAGAATAGACCATCTATCAAAGGTGCATGTGCATAAAACATATTACTCATATAAATCGAATAACCATTATTCTTGGATTTAAACAAGTAACCTTCTCGCAATAAACATGATCCTGATATAATGTTCATGCTCAACAGAGGCACCAAATAACAATTATTTAAGTATAAAACTAATCCTGATGGTAGATGAAGAGGTATCGTGCTGACCGCGATCACATCAACCTTTGATCTATTTCCAACGTGCATTGTCACCTTGTTCTTCGCTAGTTTCCGTCTATTATGCAGCACCTGTTTCGAGTTACAAATGTGAGCAACCGAACCAGTATCAAATACCCAGGCACTACTATGAGTACTAGTGAGATACACATCAATAACATGTATATCGGATATACCTTTCGTCTTGATGTTGCTGTTCTTCAAATCCGCCAAGTACTTAGGGCAATTCCGCTTCCAGTGACCTTCTCCTTTGCAGTAAAAGCACTCAGTATCAGGCTTAGGCCCAGCCTTGGTCTTCTTCGTCGGTGTGGTAACTTTCTTACCACCCTTCTTGAAGTTTCCCTTTTTCTTAGACTTGCCTTGCTTCTTGAATTTGGTGGTCTTATTGACCATCAACACTTGGTGCTCTTTCTTGATCTCCACTTCCGCAGACTTTAACATGGAGAAGAGTTCAGGCAACGACTTGTCCAAGTTTTGCATATTGTAGTTCATCACAAAGTTCTTGTAACTTGGTGGTAGTGATTGGAGGACACGATGAATCCCCAAAGCATTAGGAATCACTATACCTAAGCTTTGAAGCTTGCTTGCGTGCCCAGACATCTTAAGCACATGCTCACTGATGGAGCTGCCCTCTTCCATCTTGCAGTTAAAGAACTTTTCAGAAGCCTCATAACTCTCAACTGCCGCGTGAGCCTCAAATATCATTTTGAGTTCACGGACAATATAATATGGGTCATGGTTCTCAAACCTTTTCTGAAGCTCCGATTCCAGACCATACAAGTTAGCACACTGAACTGTGGAGTACTGATTCTTCTGAGCAAGGAAAACATTCTTTACCTCATCGGTAGCATCAGCTGCAGGTGGGTCACCCAGCGGTGCATCCAGCACATAGGTCAAATTACCAGCATTGAGGACAATCCTCAAATTGCGGAACCAATCCGTGAAGTTGCTTCCATTGTTTTTCAACTTTTCTTTCTCTAGGAACGCATTAAAATTGATGGTAGGGGTCGCCATTGATCTACAACATATTTGCAATAGTTTAGACTAAGTTTATGACAAATTGAGTTCTAATTAATAGTTAAATTAATCTAGGTGAACTCCCACTCAAAACAATATCCCTCACATTTTTTAGTGATCACACGAACCAAATCCACCACATCAAAACCGATCATCACGAGAGTTGATGTAGCTTCAATGGCGAACAATCAACATGTTCATCATATCTACTATATGACTCATGATTTACCTTTCGGTGATCCATGTTCCGAGACCATGTCTGTACATGCTAGGCTCGTCAAGATCAAACCTTAGCTTCCTCATGAGAAAATCTGGCTTGCTCCCGTTACACTCGTAGAATCTAACACACCCGATCATCACGTGGTGCTTCGAAACAACGAGCTTTAGAAATGGTGCTTACTAAGGATGAACACTTTATAACTTGAAATTTTGTGTTGGAGGGATCATCTTATAATGCTACCATCGTGAACTAAGCAATACAAGATGCATAAAAGGATTAACATCACATGCAATTCAAAATATGTGATATGATATGGCCTTTCTTCTTGTGCTTCCGATCTCCATCTTCAAGCACGAACATGATCTCCATCATCACCAGCATGGCGTCAAGGTCAATGGCGCCGCTTCATGGTTGTCGTCCACCAGCATCAACTATTACAACTACTTTGAATAATAGACACACAGGTGTTAATGGAATTGGATGACACTCCACCGAGAGGGCCCAGAGTATATCTATCCATCATATGGATGGACAAATCCCACTCTTGATCCATGTGCCTCAACACATACTTTCTGAACACTCAATGCCACCTTTATAGCCACCCAGTTACAGTGTGGTGTTTGATGTCATCAAAGCATTCTTCCGGTGATGGTGATTAGCATGATCTCATGGTCGAAGGAATTAGGTTACTATGTATCAGAAAGCTTATAGCAAACGAACTATTGAAATGACTTGATCTTAATGCTACGCTTATCTATAGAATTATGTCCATCACACCATTCTCCTAATGATATGATCTTGTTGTTAACAACATATCAATGTTCATGATTGGGAAACCACGATCATCTATTAACCAACAAGCTAGTATTATAAAGAGGCTTTACTAGGGACTCTAATTTAGTTTACAAATCACACAAGTATTAATCTTTCCGGTTAATACTATTATAGCATGAATGTAAACATTATCATAAACACAAATATATAATAATAACCACTTTTATTATTGCCTCTAGGACATATCTCCAACAGTTTTCCTTTTCGTCACACAGAAAAGCCATTTTCTATTTTTTGAATGCCGAAAAACAGGGTGTTTTGTGAAGCAACCACTAAATTAGAGTTTCAAAATGGTTCCACCACATTTTTCAAAAATATTAGACCATGTTACATGGACAATGTCCCAACCAGGATATCTCAAACCTTTCGGTCCACCCCTCGTGAAAAAGACAAATGTTTGCCTAATCGGCAGGAAGTGGGTCCGGACCGAACTACATGTACATGATTTAATGCTCATGATTTTTTTGCAAAAATCATTTTTAGGTTCACAATATGATGTTTTATCAGAGATATAATGAAAGTTTTGCGAGGCTCGTCCCCTAGCTAGGAACCTTCATGCCCGCCGTTTTGACCAAAGTTTGAAACAGGCATAAGAAATTCAAAAACGGTCGAAATAAGGTAAATCCTTCACATGACGTCTTATTATGTGACATATTTGTAAGGAAAAATACCAAACTTGGTATATTACAAGTGTCTCGAAAAAATTTTCACAGAAATGACCTATAATGTTCGAGGTTTCATGGCTTTCAGGCCAAACGACCAATGTTATGTCCATAATCGTGGCATAGTTTGTGATAATGTACCCATATTGTGCATGCATGTGTATCTTGGGATGGCGAACAATGTTGCAGGAGGAAGTTTTCCTTTTCGTCGCATAGAAAAGCCATTTTCTATTTTTCGAATGCTGAAAAACGGGTTGTTTTGTGAAGCAACCACCAAATGAGAGTTTCAAAATGGTTCCACCACATTTTCAAAAATATTAGACCATGTTACATGGAAAATGTCCCAATCAGGATATATCAAACCTTTCGGTCCACCCCTCGTGAAAAAGATAAATGTCTGCCGAATCAGCAGGAAGTGGCTCCGATTTAAACTACATGTACATGATTTAATGCTCATGATTTTTTGCAAAAACATTTTTAGGTTCACAATATGATGTTTTCTCAGAGATCTAATGGAAGTTTAGCGAGGCTCCTCCCCTAGCTAGGAACTTTCATGCTCGCCGTTTTGACCAAAGTTTGAAACGGGCATAAGAAATTCAAAAACGGTCCAAACGAGGTAAATCCTTCACGTGGTGTCTTATTATGCGACATAGTTGCAAGTAAAAATACAAAACTTGGGCTGGAGGACAATGTTACAGGTGGAAGTTTTCCTTTTTGACGCACGGAAAATGCATTTTTCATTTTCCGAGTGCTAAAAACGGGGTGTTTTTCGAAGGGACATGTAGAGGAGTATGTATCAAGACCAGGATTTGTCAATCCAAATAACGGATAGATACACGTGGCCAACTCGATGATGTTGCATTAACGAAGTTTGCAAGTGTATGACTAGGTCATGGAATGCAACAACACGGGAACAAGTAAACGAGTTCATCTATAACGAGATCAAACTGGGTATGGAGATACCGAAGATTAAGTCTCGGATGAACTAGGTATCTAGTGGCAAAGGGAGTGGCACACGACATTGAAGGTTCAAGCGATGAGATTCATGAAATGCACGGGGGTCATTATGGGCATCCAGGTCCCGCTGATGATTATTGATACGAGAGGGGTCTTGGTCATGTTCGGAGTGTTTCTAAACCGAAAGGTGGCACCCTTAAGGGTGGGGACGCATAGGGATTGATCCGGCACCGCAGGAAAAATGAGAGAGAGAAACCAGAAAAGTTCTGTGTAGCACCCGATGTTGATCGGAGGGGTCCGAGAGGAGTTCCAGAGTGAAAGATATTATAATATATGTGTTTTATATTAATTAATTGAATTAATAATAAAACATATATATATATTTTATTTTTAAAGCTAGACCTGCCTAATGGGACTCACCCAAAGGGGAGGCCTAAGAGTGCAAGGCGTATGGGAGGAGGGGCCAGCCGGCCAAGCCCTAGTGGGATCCCCGCCTGGGTCCCACCTAGGGCCGGCGGCTCCCTTGGTGGACAACGGGCCCACACCGCTTGCCCCTTGGGTGTTGGCTGATGGGGATATGCCTACCGGGGTATACCCAGCAGGACGTTTCCGACTGGCCCAGGAACTGGCGAGTGGGCCTGCAAGACGGCGACTGGATTAAGGCCTGGCGTGGATCCAAGCGACTGGAAGCTGAAGGCCCAGGAGAGTAGATAGGCCCAGTCGGATTAGGTTAAACGAGTACCGAAGCCTTAACTGATTCGGTTAAGATATGTAAACCCTAGGGGGAGGTGAGTCTATATAAACCTCCCTACAGGGCGTGTAGAGGCACGTTCCATCATACACCCAAGCGACTCGCTGCCTAGCCATTGAGCTCGCCCCATTGTACCTTCACCATAATACAATCTAGCAGGAGTAGGTCTTTACCCTCCGGGGGCCGAACCTGGGTAAAACCTTATGTCTCCGCCCTCATCTCGCACCGCAGATGGCTGGCCGCCCTTGCCCTTCGTTCTACTACTCGCTGCCGATTGCAGCATCTGCCGTGACCATTCCCATGACAGTGGCGCCCACCATGGGGCCTGGCCGGTCAGGCCGGTGTTCTGCGGCGAGATCCAATCTTCCTATCAACGAGTCGGTCGCCACCGGCCGCATGATAGCGATCGGCGAGATGCTTCAGATCTTGCCGAGTAGCTACGTCCCGGCGGCGCGACCCATCACGCACAGCATGATCTTGCCGGTAGGCACGATCAGCCTCTTCGTCGGCCTCACCGACGTCATCGTCTCGGAGGACTCGGCTCGCATCCGCGAGTCGCCGCCACACGACCGGCTCTCCGAGAGCCAGGTCCGCACGATCCATCGCCTCGCCTTCAAGTACAACTCGGCCCACAGCAACATGGCCGAAAAATCCGCGGCCACGGAAGACGCGGCCCTCAACGACAACACCGACTCGGCGACCCAGCGTCACTCGACGGATCCATCACCGCGGCTTCACCCGCGGGCTCCATCACCCAGGTCTCCAACATAGGAGACTTCGAGGATCCTTCCATCCTTGGGATCTTCGACTTCGACTCCGGGTCGGAAAACTCCGCCGATCTCCGCGAAGGGACCGGTCACCACGCCGCGACCTACATGGCGACTGGCACCAATCCGCCGGAGGATCCCTTCTCCACCCCAATCCCTCCTAACGCCACGGCAACGGAGGTCGAGGAACTCCGCCTAAAGCTAGCGGAGGCAGTCCGCAAGGAGCAAGCCGAGCGCGAATTTTTTTGCCTCGAGCAGGTGACGGCGCAGGAGCTGTCGCGTTACCACGCGCAGCAAATCAGGACGCGCTTGAACCCTACCGTTCAGGGGCGTGCCCTGAACTTCGACGATGAGAACGACCCGGCCCGCGTGGCCGAGCACGCGATCTGTGAGAACGCGCCACCAGGAGGAAGCGCCCGGCCCCCACCAGGGTCGACGGCGATGGGCGCACCACCTCCACCCAACCGCACACCCCCCAGGGATCAGCCGCGGATAGTGGTCTCCTCATGGGAGCGAGACGCGAACGGCCTACCACTTTTCTCCACCCCGATGGACAACCTCGTGGCGGGCCGAGCAGCGGCTGACAACATCACGGCCACCAGCGATAGCGCCCTACAGATCTAGTACGTCAGGGCCCTGCTCGCAAAGGCCGTCGAGCAGCAAAACGCAGGCGCCGACTCGCAGGGTCGAGTGTACTCGCGTTCTTCGGGAAGCAGAGCGGCCTCAAGAGGCCGCCCATTGGTGGCAAACACCCTCAACCGCCCGCCACCCGAACCACTTCAGCTCCAACACCGACCCGCGAACGCGGCACTCTCCACCAACGACCCTAGGCCAGCGACCAACTTCGTCGCCGCCAACGGTCAGCCCGTCGACGCCCGCACCCACATCATCAACAACCAAAGCTGGCACGCACGCCAACCCGACGACCTGCGACACACCCTAACCAATCGCCGCGATGGCGAGCCGATGGGGTCGCTAAGTCGACTCGGGCCCAGGTGCTTCGGACCAATGATCCGAGGCAAAAAATACCCGGCGAACTTCAAAGCGCCGAAGGAAATAGAGAAGTACGACCCTTCCGTGTGGCTGGACACATACCTCATGGCGATGGGGATTGCTGGTCACACCGACCTGCTAGCCGCCTGCTACCTCCCCTTGATGATGGAGGGGACGTGCAGGCAGTGGATCAACACCCTCTCCCAGGATAGCATCGAATCCTGGGAGGAGATGCGCGACGCCTTCGTCAGGCACTTCGAGTGCTCCTACACCCGCGCCACCACCATCGAGGACCTGGAGAGATGCGTCCAGGGACCCCGCGAGTCGACCCGCAACTGGGTCCAGCGGTGGCAAGAACTATGGTACAACGCGGTCGGCATCCACCCAGACACCGCGATCCATTGCTTCAAGACCTCGTTCCGCTATGAGCCTTTGGTCGCCAAGCTCAAGTGACATTCTCGCACGCTCGATAACATACCGGACCTCCTCGAGATCGCCAAACGGTACGCGGAGGAAGATCCAAACCAGGAAACCGACGACGAGTCGGGAGGCCAACGCCGCACGAGCGGCAACGACAATGGATGACGGTCCGACCTACGCTACAGCAACACTCACCTCACTGGCAAGCGCCACAGTGACGGGCGAGTAGACTTGATCGCCAACGCCGGGCACGCACAGCGCGAGCCCAAGAGCTTCCGCCGCGACGGAGGGCAACGCCGCGACGGCGGCAACTACAAGGCGAAACCAAGGTTCGACCCCGCGGCCCTCCTTAACCAACCTTGTGCGTTTCATAGAAGGGAAGGGAAGCCCGCCACGCACACGACCGCCGACTGCCACACTCTCAGGGAGATTGAGAAGGCACGGCGAGCGCGGGAGGACCCCGACAACAACCCGCCAAACGGCGGAAAGTTCGGCAATGTGGCCGGCTCGCTCCATACCTTCACAGGCTTCAACACGAAGCGCGAGAAGAAGGTCATCGCCCGCGCCGTCGCTGTCAACGCGGTGGCCCAGGTGGACGTTCCCCAATTCCTCAACTGGTCAGAGCAGCCCATCACCTGGAGCCGCCAGGACCACTCACCACGCATCGAGTACCCAGGCCGGGTCGCCCTGGTGGTCAAGCCTAAGGTGGGCGACTACTGGCTCCCCAAGACATTGATGGACGGCGACAGCTCCATCAACATCCTGTACCTGGAGACCTTCAGGCCACTGCGGCTCCCGCAGTCGATGGTCGAGACGACCTACACCATGTTCCACGGCATCGTCCCCGGTCGGAAGGCATACCCGATCGGCAAGGTCACGCTGCCAGTCACCTTCGGCACACCAGCAAACTTCTGCACCGAGCGGATCGTCTTCGAGCTGGTACCCTTCGACAGCCCCTACCACTGCGTCCTGGGGTGCCAGGCGTTCACCAAGTTCATGGCAGCGCCCCACTACACGTACAACGCGACGAAGCTCCCCGGGCCGTGCGGCGTCATCACCATCAACGGCGACCCCGACATGGCCGCCGAGTGCGAGGCCAAAGGAGCCGAACTCGCCGACACCGTCATCGCGGCAGAGGCCAACCACGCCGACGAGCTCGCCAAGTACGTGAGCGGGGTCAACAACGACGACCCCACCATACTCAAGAAGCCCAATTCGGAGGGCGCCAACACCTCAGCCTTCGAGGAAACGACGCACACCCGCACCGTCGAGCTGGTCCCAAGCGACTCCAGCCAGACGGTGACGATCGGGATAGGCATGAGCCCAGCCTAGGAAGGCGCGCTCATCGAGTTCCTCCGTGAGAACAGGGACATCTTTGCATGGAAGCCCTCTGACATGCCTGGTGTCCCTAGGGAACTCTTTGATCAAACTCTTTGTTCTTCGATTTGATCATCGTTCCGATTTGATCAAACTCTTTGATCTTCGATCACTGCTTCTGGATTTACGTGTCACTCTACCCGATGGCGCGCCGACGGTGAGGTATATCGTTCCACGACCTCAGCAGTATGATCACGGAAATCAGATCTACCATTCCCCGAGTACAGTTGATCCAATCAACTTCATACAAAACCGATCTATCTCATAGATCGACCACCAAACAGCATATAGATCTCATCTACATCCTACCGCATATCACATATGCGAGATCTCGAGCCTAAAACCAGAAGCTATCGCTCTGATACCACTGTTGGGCCACGCGGAGATAAAATAAAATTTTCCTCTAACATGGTGATCCCAAGATCTAGCTGAGGTAGAAGGCCACGAGGTTTACCACTAGGCAGCGCGATGCGGATTCGATGAAGCGTCGATTGATGAAGTCTGTCCTAACAATCCGATCGTCCTGGTGCTGCACGGCACCTCTTTGGTATCCACACGCATTACAAGGAGGGCGCATGGCTAACTGCTAGGTTCGTTATGGCGGCTGGACTGCTGTGGAGCTAGGGTTTCCAACACATGGAATGACCTAACCGAACAACGATTAACCTTTCTGGGTTAAGGTGCTCCACTATATATAGGGAGTGAACGTGGGCTCTGCTCGTGCGACCCATTCACTAAAGCCCATATAACACTAGTCACCGTGAGTCCAACTCACTAACTCAGTCCTAATCTGGTTTAGGTCCAACCCAACCAGATTACAGATTCGGATCCAATCCGAACTTGCTCCCGCTCTTAAGTGTGTGACCCCGCAGGCTCATGGCTACTTGGACACGATTGGAGTCCGACTCTCAATCGATCAGTCGGTAGTGGCTCCTAGCAGAACATGCCGACTCCCAAGTACCAAAGAGTCATGACGACTTGCCTTTCCAATGCAACTTACGTCCGAGTCCCTTTTGCCTCACGATATACCTTGTCAGACTATAGGCGAATATATGTCATCCCTTAAATAGTCCGACTCTCTTCTCGATCCGAGATAAGTGATTCACCCGACTAACTCTTAGTCGATCGCCTCGGTTAACACTTAACCGAGTCGTGCATGGCCATGTTTTCCGAATCATATCTCACGAGAGGGCCCAGAGAATATCTCTCCGAGTGGAGGGGAAAATCCCATCTTGGTTATTCACATCACGCAGCTTGATTCTCAGTCGACCCGAACCCTGCCTTTATAACTGCCCAGTTACGGATCAGCGTTTGACAGAATCTAAGTCGGTGATCCTCAACTCGGACTATGCAACAACCTCAGGTCTAAGGATTACATTGATTGAGATATACAAATGACAACTTTTTCGTTGTACCTCAATATGGGTCAATCCGACTCGCTAAACTCTTTAGCCGAATCTGTGTAAGTTGGAATAGCATCTCCATGCTCATGACAAGTGGAACCGTGTCATCAAGCCAATTTTCACATTGGTCTAAGTTGTGTGTCCAGCACAACCTCAATGACCAAGGATATTTAGTACAAACAACATGAATGCATAGTTCCACAACCGAATCACATATTCAATGATACACATCAGATGTTCATACAAGGACTACTTAATAACTTTATGAATACAATGGGAAATATCATCATACATGATTGCCTCTAGGGCATATTCCCAACAGCCCTACCTCCACTACTGGAGCCTGCACTTCGACGGCTCCAAGAACGCGGACGGCGCAGGAGCAGGGATCGTGTTGACTTCACCGAAGGGCGACAAGCTCCGCTACGTCCTCTGCCTCGACTTCACCCCCTGCACCAACAACATGGCCGAGTACGAGGCGCTACTCCACGGCATGCGAGCTGCCAAGGAGATGAACGTCAACCGCCTACGTTGCTACGGAGACTCTGACCTCGTCGTTGGACAAGTCGCTGG
Source organism: Avena insularis (assembly GCA_023614405.1). Classification (NCBI taxonomy): domain Eukaryota; kingdom Viridiplantae; phylum Streptophyta; class Magnoliopsida; order Poales; family Poaceae; genus Avena; species Avena insularis. The sequence continues at coordinate 302,593,911 of CM042691.1, forward strand.
CACTTGCGACGCCGTCTCTCCCACCATGGCGGCATACCGCCAAGCAGTAGACAAGCTGGGGGGACACTTCGCAGGCTACTCCGTTGAGTGGATCGACAGGCGGAAGAACGAGGAGGCCGACGCACTCTCTCGCATCGGGTCGGCTCGACTCGCACCACCTGCCGGCGTCTTCCTCGACACGATCACCAAGCCATCAGTCTCTCCCCCAAGGGAGATCGACATCGGAGTCCCGCTGCAACCAGAGGCAGCCCTAGTCGCACTCATCGCCAAGCCCGACGACTGGACCAAGCCGTACATCGCCTACCTGGAGGCTGGCACCTTGCCGGCAGACGAGATAGACACCCGGATGATTGCACGCCGATGCAAATCCTTCACCATCATCGACGGCGAGCTCCACAAGCGTAGTGTGACCGGCGTGTTCCAACGTTGCGTCCAACCGGCCGAGGGACACAAGATCCTCCACGACATCCACTCCGGCAACTACGGCCACCACGCCGGCGCCCACTCTCTGGTCGCCAAGGCTATGCGGCATGGCTTCTACTGTCCCACCGCACACGTCGACGCCGTCGACATTGTCCAGCGGTGCGCCGGGTGCCAGAAGTACGCCAACCAGACACACGTGCCGAGCTCAGCGCTCAAGACAATCCCCATCACCTGACCATTCGTCGTGTGGGGTATAGACATGGTAGGCCCCTTCAAAAAGGCCCCCTCTGGCTTCACCCACCTCCTGGTCACGGTCAACAAATTCACAAAGTGGGTGGAGGCCAAGCCAGTTCGGAAATGCGACGGGAAGACCGCCACCAAATTCCTACGCGAGCTCATATATTGCTACGGGTTCCCAAACAGCATCATCACGGACAACGGCACCAACTTCGCCAAAGGGGCCATGGCCGAGTTCTGCGAGGAACACCACATCCGGCTCGACCAAGGCCGGCCGCCCACCCGGAGTCCAACGGCCAGGCGAAACGGGCCAACCAGAGCATCCTCCACGGCCTGAAGCCGCGGCTCCAAGTACCACTCGAGCGCACCGCCGGGTGCTGGGTCGAGGAGCTACCCTCCGTCATATGGGGCATCCGCACCTCGGTCAACAGGTCGATAGGGTTTACCCCCTTCTTCATGGTGTACGGTGCCGAGGTATTAATGCCCACCGACCGCGAGCATGATTCGTCAAGGGTCGTCCACTACACGGAGGCTGCGAACGAACTCGCACAACAGGATGGAGTCGATCAACTCGACGAGGCATGCGACCTAGCTCGCTCACGCACCACCATCTACCAGCAAGGACTCCGCCGCTACCACAGCCGGCGGGTGAAAACTCGCACCTTCCAAGAAGGCGACCTGGTGCTGTGCCTCATCCAGGACAAGAAGGGCATGCACAAGCTTTCCCCCCCATGGGAGGGACCATTCGCCATCGGGCGAGTACTCGGCAACGATGCCTACTACCTCATCGACGTCCGCGGGGACGGCAAACTCGACGTCAAGCGACCATGGAATGTAAACCTCCTATGGAAGTTCTACTCCTAGAACCCCACATATGTATCCTTCAGTCGCTATGAAATAAAAATATTGGTTACCGCAAATTGCGTCTACTCTCCGTGTCTTGTGCCACTCGCACTCGTAATAACAGCATCGCGCTAATTGCAGAAGTCAACCTCTGGTACAGCGATCGGCACGGCCAAGTAGTGCGTTACAAGGGCACTGGTTTACCCCAGGTCATGTAACGTCCACGAAAAACGCCTACCCGGAGCCCCATTGGAGTCGCCTAGCTCGACTGGCTTAACAAGCTAAGACAACTGCCTTCGCTTCTCACAGCGACCATGATCCTCCGCATCCTCGACATAGCGACTCGAACGGCCAAGTACCACGCTCGGGGACTGACGACCAGTTCAGCACGAGCTGCTAGGGAAAACGCTAAGTATGAGAGCATGACCAGGACTCGCCATGCGACTGACCCAACGAGCCAGGCAGGAGTGACGCGCTTATTCCGACGCGCCCAATCCTCACCCACCCTAGAGTCGCGACTAGAACAACCAAGTACCACGCTCAGGGACTCGGCTACCCGACCCCGTTCGCGCAAGGGAAAACGGTGAAGTACAGAGCACTCATGGGAGTCGCCATGCGACTGGCTTTCCGAGCTCGGGCGAGTCGACATCAATAACAAAACATTCAAAACCACAAACACATAATAAACGAGGTAAACCCCGTAAAAAGGGCGGACGCGCTCGGGGACTCGTTCAACCCTCAATCGCAAACACACGACAATTCACAAAATACCATGATATCTCATTATAGCAGATCACAACTGTCACAAAATACAAAGTATGCCCAACGGCAGAACTGCTACTAACGCCCCAGGGCACAATGTTTTACTCCGCAGGCTTCGATGTCGACTCGCCACCACCCCTGCGGTTGCGAATGAAGGGAGTATACGGATTTGACGGGTACGTCGTCAGCTCACCCGCCATCGCTGCACGTAAGGGCTGCTCGATCTTGAAGTCCTGGTGCTCCGGCTCGGGGTCGTTGGGTGCGACGATCATCTCCTGATAAGGAAGGAGATCTCCCATCGCCCAGACGCGCTCGGAGTACATCGCGGCACGGTCCGTCAGCTTCAGCACCTCGGCAATCTCCACCGAGCCCGTCAACGACGGGTAGCCACTCGTCACATCGTCCAGGTTGAAATCTTCTGGGAAGTGGGCGAGTCCAAGGCTAAGCGCCGTTGCCGCCCCACGCCGGAACGCCGACCGCGTCATGAACTCGACGATCGACGGTGCCTTCTCCAAGTATTGCCACACCTCGACGAGGTCGCTGGGAATCACTTCCGTGGGCGACATCTCCTGAAGATACGCCCGTATACATGTCGCCGACAACGTGGCCGAGTCGACCAGCGTGGCTACACATTGCCGTGCGTCGAACGAGTTCACCTCTTCTGCGCTATCGATGATCCGACCTGCGGACAGAAGATGACAGTGAGCACATCAAAGATTAGACAATGCATATGTAACAGACAGAAGCACGCACACTCACCAATCAAGGGACGGGAGAGATCCGTGATGAAGCTCTGAAGAGAGGTGTAGTCATCCTGAAGCCCAGCAACAAGGGCGTCAGAAACCTTATGCTCCTCAGCGGCGACTGTAACAGCGGCCTTGTCTCGCCCATCCGCCGAACTCGCCTCCTCCTTCGCTTCCTTCAGCTCGCGCTCGAGGTCGGCGATCCGCTTCTCAGCCGAGCTCAACGCCGATTGAGCTGCCATCAGTTCACTCGCTGGGACAAGGCCCTGGCGGACCTCCTCTGCCTTCGCAGCGATCGCCTGGAGCCCCTTGTTCGCCTCTTGGATGGTGGCCAGTTCCTTCTCCGCGCGATGTTTCGCAGCAAGCCGCTCGGCTAACTCATGCTGCAAACCCTGCACACAATTCAAATAGTTAACAGTAGCAGAATCCTAAGTGCCTACCCGCTGAAATTCAGCGAGCGGACACTCAGGGACTGGCAATCAAAAATCCTAAGTGCCCACCCGCTGAAATTCAGCGAGCGGACACTCGGGGACCGGCAATCAAAAATCCTAAGTGCCCACCCGCTGAAATTCAGCGAGTGGACACTCGGGGACTGGCAATCAGAAATCCTAAGTGCCCACCCACTGAAATTCAGCGAGTGCGCACTCGGGGACTGGATGCGAGAAGTAAAGACAAGACACTAAAAGAATCCGACCGCTGCAATTCAGCGGCCCGATCCTCGGGGACTGGACATACCTGGATGGCTGCGCCAAGCATACCATGAAGCTGTATCGCGTCCACAGACGCGAGAAGAGCTGAAGTGTGCCCTCGACGTTGCTCGACCTCCGTCTCGGCGACCCCGGGTGTGCGGCTCGAGGGCGTGGTACCACTCGCCGTAGCCGCTTTGGCCATGAAGCGCGGGAAGGTTGCGATGGACGCGCCGACACCAAAGGAGGCCGGCTCGGCTGCCCCAGGCGAGGGAGCACCCTCCTTGGTCATCAAGGCCGCCTCCACCACGAGATCACTTGGAGCGATCGTTGTGTCGTCAGACACCGTGATGACTTCGTCGCCCTTGGCCTTCTTGGCACTATCCGCAAGGGCAACGACCTCGTCCGCCTTCCTCTTCCGAGAGGGGTCCTCCTCGGCGTCGACTGGCGGCACCTTGGCCACGGACGGGTGGCCTATCTTCTTAGCCCCAGTCCTACAAATTGATCACATCAGTAATGTGGTCTGAGTACAATGAAAAACAAAGACAGGTGAATAGAACTCACTTGGCGACTGGTAGAAACCGCAGCCCTGGATGCCGGATGCGGGCTTCTCGATGGGGGCCGATTACATCGAGACCCATCTCAGATATCATGCGCCCAAGTCACGGACGGCTTCTTCGTTGTTGAGGCCGCGACAGGAGCTTCCGAAACGTTTTGGCGGAGCCTCGCAGGTGAAGCCGCCAGAACCGAGCCCCCTCACCCGTAGATCGGGCGAACGGTGGACGCATCGAGGCCAGAGGCACCTCACTCAGGACGGCGGCGACGTCCGGCGCGGCCGCCGTCGGTGGCGTTTCGTCCTTGGCCAGGCTGGTGGCGTCGGAGCTGTTCGCCGAGTGAGGCGGAGATGCCTGTCTCGCCGGCTTCGTTTTCCTCTTCGGAGGGGCCTTCACCTCCTTCTTTTTCTTCTTCTTCGATGGAGTGGCCTGGTGATGCGAGGTGGTTTCGGGAAGTTCGTCATCGTCATCGTCGTGACGCTCGAGGCTCTTACTTGCCTCGAGTTCACGCTGATGCTGCCCGCGAGTTTTGTGAACCAGCGGGGCGACCTCTTCCTCGGACTCGTCGTCGTCGTCGCTCCCGTCGCTCTCGATGTCGCCTTTGGCAGGAGGCGACTCGCCCCCGTCCCGGACGGACGAGCTCGAGTTCTCGTCGTCTGCGGGCGGAAGCCACCCTTCCACCACTTGAAATAACTACAATAAACATAAGACAGTATCAGTACGACCGCGACTGCATTAACTGCGACTGCGAATGAGAAATAGAGATTTACCGTCGGGCTGGATGCTTCGCGGTGTAGGGGGCGACCCCGGCCTTCGCGTCCAGGTACACTGCCTGGGTGATCTTCTTCAGCGCTGGAATATAATCCTCGAGCTTCCACTCGGCGAGGCAGGATTTTGTCGAGTCCTCCCGGCCCGTGTACTAGTACATATAATGGTCACGTCGGGCCAGGGGAACGAGCCGCCGCCCGAGCCAACAGTTGTACAGGTTAATGGTCTGAAGATCCTTCTTCTTCAGACTGCGGATGGTTTGAAGCATCTCGTCTACGACCATTCGCTGGTCTGTCAGGAGCTTGCCGACTTGGAGTCAGCGTGGATCGGGCCGGTCGGCAGAGTATCGTGGGATCGCCACCTCGCCCTCCGGAGTCGCCTCGGTGACGTAAAACCAAGACTTCTTCCACTCGCTAGCTGCCTTGGCGGGCAGCATCAGATCGAAGCATGAAGCCTTCGACTTCAATTGGAACGTCAGGCCGCCCGCGGCAAGCATTGGGCCACCCGCTTCTTCGCGACTGATCCTCCCGTGGAACAGATCTTGCCACAGGGGGAAGTAGGGCCTGCAGCCTAGGTAGCACTCGCAGAACGCCACGAAGATGGCGAGCTGCTTGATGCTGTGCGGGCCTAGGTCCGACAGCTGGATCCCGTAGAAGGTGCAGAAGCGCCGGAAGAAAAGAGATGTAGGGAATCCCAGACCCCGTTCCAGGTGGCTGGTGAAGCAGACGAACTCTCCCTCGCGCGGGTCCGGAGTCACCTCCCCGGCCGCGGGGATGCGCCACCTACCGGCGCGCAGGATCCCGGCTTCCTCGAAGGATGCCAGGAGCGCTCTCGTACACTTGGACCTGCCCCATGGTTCGGTCGAGGGGTCCATTGGCGAAAAGGTTTGAGGAGGTCGGAGGACTTTGGATCGACTGGATCACGATGCAGAGGAGAACGGAGGTGCGCGCAATCGGAGGAAATGACGAGGGGGTGGTTTTCTGATCGCCTACCATTCCCTTTATATAGCGGTTGTTACCCGCCAAATCAGGAAGCCGTTACTACGCGGTGATTACGCCAAAAGTTACCGTTGGATTACCCCAACGGCTAGTTTTGACCTCGTTTGATGGTCCAACTTCAGCCACTCGGCTCGCCGACCTGATCACTACAACAGTGACTGAGTATTTCGCCGACTCGACTCGCCAAAGCTACGACCAGAATGACTAGTTTCCTCCTTTATTCAGGAGCCCGCCACCAATTCGACTGGATGTCTGCTTTGAAGCCGCATGCTCCGACTGCCAGCAACCACCTGCGCCCAATCGACGACAGCCTCGGGGACTACTGATGGGGATATGCCTACTGGGGTATACCCAGCAGGACGTTTCCGACTGGCCCAAGAACTGGCGAGTGGGCCTGCAAGACGGCGACTGGATTAAGGCCTGGCGTGGATCCAAGCAACTGGAAGTTGAAGGCCCAGGAGAGTAGATAGGCCCAGTCGAATTAGGTTAAACGAGTACCGAAGCCTTAACTGATTCGGTTAAGATATGTAAACCCTAGGGGGAGGTGAGTCTATATAAACCTCCCTACAGGGCGTGTAGAGGCACGTTCCATCATACACCCAAGCGACTCGCTGCCTAGCCGTCGAGCTCGCCCCATTGTACCTCCACCATAATACAATCTAGCAGGAGTAGGTCTTTACCCTCCGGGGGGCCAAACCTGGGTAAAACTTTGTGTCTCCGCCCTCATCTCGCACCGCAGATGGCTGGCCGCCCTTGCCCTTCGTTCTACTACTCGCTGCCGATTGTAGCATCTGCCGTGACCATTCCCACGACATTGGCTCTCCCCTCTTACTATAAATAAAGGGGCACCCCTCCCCTTGGCAGGCACCCTATTCTCTCTTCTCTCTCTCATTTTCCTTGGAGATTTCTCCGTAAGATTGGAGAGAACTTTGAGGGACTTGAGTTCTCCACCTCTGCACTACCGTCGTGCGCTGTTCGGTCTGTCGTCTTTCTTCTTTTGCTGCTCGGCTGGATACGAGCCCAGGAGACGTCGTCTACACCGGACGTGTGTAGTACTTTAGAGGCGCCACACTTGGGACGATAGGAGCTCGGCTCTTGGAGCGATGAGCCTTTCGTCTTCATCAACATACACGTACCTGTGTAAGGCACACCTCGGTCTTCAAGGGTATGAATATTGTTTACCTCTCCGTTACTTATCTCTACATAGAATAGATCCTGGTTATTGTGTTCCCGTAGTTAGAAAAAATTTGTTTTCTGCTGCAGAACCTAACACCTACCTCTCTCCATTGATGGCTAGTGGAAGAAGGCCGTTGGATTGATGCCATGTGGCCCCTCGTCCCCGTGGGAGGACACGCCCGCTATCTGCCCCGACGCAACTGTTGCCAAATTTCATGCACGGATGGGTCGAGCCGGATGGGTCGCCCCGCTGGAGGGGTGCAGCCGACTCGCGCATTCGCTTGAATGTGTTCGAACGCCAGCAGACCGGTTGGGTCATACCGGTGGAGATGCCCACCGGGATGACCCACCCAGAGGAGCGGCGCTGTATGCGATGATCCGCAACACCATCCTACAGGAGATGGGCATCAGGGCGCCACAAACAACATGGCCGGGAACGGCAACGCCTACACCAACGGAGGAAGATGCGACTCCACCATCGGAGGAGACGGCGATGCAAACCTCGTCGGCGACACATTTGGGTTATTGTAATATGTGACCAGTCGGACTTGACGGTGTATTGGTGGCCAAGACAATTTGTGTTTTTATTCTAATCTCTATACTATTTTTCTATATAGTGTACCGATTTTTAAAGTTTGAACCCAAACATCATACTGCAATTTCTACCATTGATTGGACACCATGCTGCAGTCTAGCACAATGGGACTCGCGCCTACATTAGAGCAACTACAACAGCTTACCCATTTATGGATAAGCAAAAATTGTTTGGATAAGAGAAGAGAGAGGGTATAGGTAACTTAAACATTGTCCATTTTTTCAGCTTACCCATAGTTGTTTACCTAAAACTAGCACTACATGTAGGTCCCAAATGGCAATGGGTAACTTTTTCATCCTTTTTTATTTATTTTAAACCCCTCCTTTCTCCCAACGTGCTCTCCCCTCGACATCGAGCATGGCCTCCCGCTAGCATCGAGCGCCGCCTCCTGCCAGCAAGCTCGCATGAGATGAAACAAGGTGTAGCGAGGTGTAGGGAGGGACGAATCAAGGCCTGAGCTCGAGGGGACGTGGTTGGGGATGGTGATGTGGCCATCATCGAATCTCGTAGAAAGTGTGGTGCGGTCAGGGTTGCAGAGCTTGCAACTACGGGTGGGTGCTAGAGATCGAAGCTCGGATGGCGGGGAAGATATGCGGCTGCCGCACAGGGCCCTAGCTTGGCCGAATCGAAGCCACTGCCACGCCGATCCACATGGCCGTTCTTCCTTGATCCCGGCCGGGAGGAGAGGTGGTTGGGCTGGGAGGAGGGCGTCGGGTATTGGGAAGTTCGGAGGCGAGGTTGGGCGGCACAGAGGATGGTCACCGACGAATGGAAACGACGGGGACGACAACCACCGACGTCAAAATCAACTTCGGAAAACTTCCGCGCGTTGCAGTTGGAGCCTCCCGCGGTGATTACGCTTACGTGGTGGCTTACCCAAAATCTGGCTAGTTTTGCCAATATATAGGTAGAAGGGGCTAAAAAAGGGTGATCACCCAAACAAATTGGTGAAAATCATTTTTGGTAAGTTGTTGGAACTATGTTTTTTTGTCCTCTCTGACCCAAAAAAAATTATTGCCCTACTTTGCTATATAGTATAGGTAAGCTCTTGGAGATCTCGTATCCCCATCTTTTTCTACCATAAGTGGATGACAAACTCACAGCCTGTCGCTAATTTATCTCCTCAATCGGTGCCGCTACATGCTCGTGAGTAGGGTTGGACATAAAACTCGAAACTCGACGAGTTTAACGAGCACTCGTTTGCTCGGCTCGTTCGAAATCGACTCGTTTTCTTGACGATTCGAGCTGAGCTATAGTTTTTGCTCGATATCCTTAACGAGCTAAACGATCGAGCTAACGATGTTCGTGAGCTACTCGTTAAACTCGGTAATAACCAAGGTATAGCCCACTTATGTCTAATTTGATAGCCCATTTAAGACAAACAGCTGGCCCATGAAGACCAAACGATCAGGAGCGAGAGGCCGAGAGCCACCGTCCACCATCGACCGACCCCTTATTTCTCCTAGACTCGTCTTCTCCCTAGTCCCCAGTCCCCATCGCATTCCCATCTCCAATTCTCCATCTTCTCATGTGTGGCACGACTATTGATATGTGTCTTAAATACTAGTACATATGTGGTAGTAACTATCGTTTTTAATTATTGGTATACATCTATATGGCTGATGTATTTTCTTAACGAGTAGCTCGTGAGCGTTCGTTAACATCTAACGAACCGAGCCAAGCTTTACTCTTTGCTCATTATCCTTAACGAGTTTAATGATCCAAGCCTTAACGAGTATGAGCCTTAACAATCCGAGCCTTAACGAGTCGAGCAACTCGATAGTCCAGCCCTACCTGTGAGTGGCAACTAGCAACTGCATATAGATAGGAGAAATCTGATGGAACACCGTGTCAATTTTAATATTTCTGCATGAAAAAGTCAAAGTCAAAGTTTTCGTAAGGACATGTACAATGGTGAGAATAGGGGTTTTCTCTCAGCCCTTCATAAATAAAATTACGTCATACAATGGATTATATTTTATTGTTATCTCTAATAATTAACGTGAATTGATTAAATATAGTACCCCCTCCTTCTCAAAATAGATGTCTCACGATTTTTTAAAATTTGGATGAATCTATATACTAAATAGCGTCTAGTTTCATTCAAATTTTGATAAATTTAATACATCTATTGAGATGGAGGGAATAAAAAAATGTCTTGATAATAGATGTCACAAGGTATAATAGAGTCTTCTCTTTTTTAAGAGATTATCCCTTAATTAAGAGAACGCAACAGCGGTGACCCAACATACCACTGCATGTGTAGTACACTATAGTCGTTGACATGACATCCACAGAACACCGTTTCGTAAATATCATATCCCTCTGAGTGGTACAACAGAAACATTGCGGGTCCATATTATAAACATACACACACATTATTATTATTACAATACCAGAAGTTCAAGACTTCAAAAGATTCAACTTACAAACCAAAAATTAAAGTTTTTCAGCGGAAGTTAAAAGTAACAACTCCTACTAAGAGTTGAGCTCATCAGCTTATTATATAAAGTTCATGCTGCTCGGCTCCATTAGCTACTAATAACTAGGGCAACTAAGCTCACTCGTTGCCATCTACTCCATATCGGATCTCGTAATCCACTCCTTCAACACCACCTGACAGGCCAGACTCCTCGTAGAAGACATCTTCTTGGCATTCCGCTACATACATTGGAGTATCTTCGGGATCCTTAGAGTCTAAGAAGGGGATCAAAGGAAAACGTGAGTAACAACATTACCCAGCAAGTTCATTATATGCAAGGTGGGAAGTTTGATGCTCTATCTACTACCTCGGACTATAACTCCTTGGCACTATGTAGTTTTCGTAAATCTTTCTTCAAAAATTTATTTTATTATTAAAATCTATGCCCATCAGCCTTCACAGGTTTACCAGAACTTTCATGGAGTTCCTTTCCTGCCGCGTTTGTAGCTCCTTCCCGGAACAGGGAGTAACAAGTTACAGTTGTTACACTCTACAGAGGTGCGTTACTTTACCCATGAGAGATCAACTCCTTGTTGCACAACCGGGCGTACTTTCCCGTCCATAATTCCATGATGTGGGGCCCAGCAGGTGATCCAAGCCAACCACTACCCCCTTCGCGACCTCGCATGCCTCCTTTGTGTACACCATGCCCACTCATTGAATTACAACAATGCTTTGTATAGACCGTTAGATGCCAGAACTATCATGGGATGATGAGGGTTCCCACCCATATGTTGCATATCCTCTACGAATTACCAATTAATATGCATGCTACGAGGATAACAGCCACGACCTGTACATACGGCTACATGCGAGAGGAAGAAGATACAGCTGACTTCTCCGTCCCATTCCAAATCTCATGGTTAACGCGTGATATACGGCACTAGAATTACTGATGTCATGGGTTGTTAAATTCCTAGTTAATCATCATTGTTGCAAATATAAACCTAGGTTCTATTGCTTCATTATATCATCACTTAGGATGATATCAACAATTTATTTACTTGAGAAAATAATATTTTCTTTCCTTGAAACATAGATGATAGCACACAATTTGCAAATACTTTCATAAAGACTCTTCAAAGGACATGAGCAAGTGATGAACTTGCCTTTTGATTGTAAGGTAGTGAAGTCGGATGCTTGCACTGGACCTTGAGCTTCTATGTCTACAATACATCATTATTGCCCGGTAAGGACAATATTTAAAGAAGCAAAATGAATATGCATAGTAATGTAATGCATTATTTAGCATTTATTTTTCTTTGTGTGTTTTACCCATTATTTTAGTTTCAAGAATTCCTTTAAGTAATAAAGGATTTCATTTAAAAATAATCTTTAATATTTATTGAATATTACATTTGCCATTTTATAGGGTAATAATTTATTTTTTTAGAATTAAAACTTAATATTAATTCCTATATTTATTTATTTAATAATTCCTTGAAGATTTACCATAAAATAATTTCTTTTTATAACTTTAAATATTTATTTAGCATTTTTCTAAAATACTATAATAATAATATAGAATAAAAGGTATTTTTATTTATTTTTTATCCTATTTCTATAATTATATAAAATTCCAAAAGGAATATATATATTGTAATATTCTTGACTAATAATAATATTTATAGAAATTATTTCTAAATTTAAATAAATAGGATGTATTATTATAAATCAAGAAATATTTTATTTACAATTTTTAGATTTCTATTTTATTTTCTAGGATTTTATTTAACTCTAGGGGTATTTTGGATTTTTTTTAATTATTAAGACTTCTTTTAAGTTTTGGGCTAGTTCTATTGGGTTATTGGGCCAATCTGGCCCAAATGACTTTGACCAAAAGGGCACCCCAAAGGGTTTTGGCCCTATTGGCACATTCCCTCTCTCTCTCTCTCTCTCTCTCTCTCTCTCTCTCTCTCTCTCTCTCTCTCTCTCTCGAGACATCACCTCCTCTCCTCTCTGGGTGGTGACGCCCTGCAGTGCGATGCTCGCCGTGTCTCTTCCCCTCGGTCCGTGGTGCATGGCAAGGTTGTCGACCATGCTCGTCCATCTTCTCCGCTTCGATTTGATTTTGGAGCCCTCCTATGGCAAGGCTAGCCCCGTTCCCAAACCCTAGGGTTTGGGGATGGTGCTCCTACTGCCACTACTGATCCTCCCGTGGTTGTGTGCGGTGCTCGTGCCCTGCTGTGGCCGTCGCCGTGGCTGGTGCGGGTTGTAGCGCCCCCTGGGGTGCTCCCCATGCCGCCACGAGCTTGTTGACCCCTCTGCTTCCTCTTGAATCCTTCAGTGAAGACCACCGGTGAGTAATGTCTTTGTGATTACTTGTGCTTATGGCTATCTCGAGTACTTCTGTGTGTATCTAGTGACCAATCTATATTTTGGGTTTGCACTGATTCTAGGGTTCAGCCCTGGTTCTAGGTTTATCCTTATGTGCTTATGAATTGATGCTATGATCTGATAGTGATGCTCAGTGAATATTATATTCTCTACACCTTAGTGCTTGTTGTCATCCTTTGATTATGTGATGCTGTGTTGGTCTAAGGTTAATGTTGATCTGATGCTAGTGTTGATTTGATGCTAGTGGCTCATTGTGTTGCCTCTGATTAGTAACATGGTTGCTTAGTGTGTTCATCTTCTATCAGTATCTTGATACTGATAGTAACACTGTCAGTGATGATCCACTGCATCGGTGTTTGTTGGCTTGTATGTTTATCCATAGACTAAATTTATTCAATAGAGTCTGATGATTCTTTGAAAATGAATGGATATGTTGAATGATATCTGAGTATGGTCTCGGGGAAATGATATATATTGATCTGCTAGTTTATTTATGAAAGCTAGACTATCTGGTTGGTTAGCTGTAATATCATTTCTTGTGAAACCATCTTGGAATTGTACACAAGTTGATCTGGTTGTTGGCTTTACTTATGGTCGGTACTTTAGAATTGATAAATTCTTAATAATAAGTTGAAAAGTTCACTTATTGTTCATGCCTATAATGCTGGTCTGAGGCTCTAGGAACTAAGTTCTTATGTTGCTGTCACTTTCAAAATTTGCTAAGGCATCATAGTTGCTTACTAGATCTTGGATCCTAGTTGGTTAAGTTAATGGATTTGTTTGTAGCTTATAAAATCTGAGGTGCTACTCCTTCTTGGAGATGTGCCCAGATTTTATAAGAAAATATGATGGAATATATAAGTTGCCTTTGATATCACCAAATCTATGAGGCTGGTCTGAGATTTTGGTGTTTTTGATTGAGTTTGGTTCAGACCTTTATATTTAAAACCTCTAGGATAGGTTCACCCCACTTGGGTGATCATTGAGAGGTTGTCTTATGAAACAACACATATTTCTGTTTGGATAAGATGAACAGATCATGTGGATGTTTATGACACTCACCACAAAAACTGATGATTATAGTGGTTTGTTGTGATGGTGGTGTTGCTGGCTTGATCCTATCCTTCACCTCCCGATGTTGTTCTTGTTTCCCTTGGTTCCTGTGCTTGGCCTTGATCTAGCCTGCTCCTTGTAGCTCATGTGGCTTGGCCTTGCTGTCCACCTAATTCTCACCCTCCTTAAGTCACCATCTGGTGATGTTTGGGTTGATCTGTTGTGGAGTTTTGTTGGATGGTTTGCTTGGCTTTGGCTAAGATGCTTGTTCTTGTGTGGTGTGAGCAATGGAGAGGTGCACTAGTGCTTGCCCACGGTTGTGCTTGGATCTTATACTTGTTGAAGTAGTTGTGGTTGTGTCGAAAGCACACCCATGCATTTTGGTGAGTGAGCTACTTGTGTGTCTGCTGCATGGTTGTGGATATGCTCAATGAGGTGTTCTACCTTTTGATCTGGTTACTATTAACCTGCCTGGTGAAACTTGCCCCTTTACTTGTTGTGATCATTTGACTTATGGCTTATTTATTATGAAAGATTAGATTCTTTCATATTGGTGAAACTTGCCCCTGATAGATTTACTCAATGATGAAAAATTGATCAGTGCAACTCACTGCTCTCTACTGAGAGTAAAAATTAATAACTTAACCTTTATTTTCCTTTTTGTTTGTTCTTTATTTTGTAGGTACAAGATTTGAAGATTCAAGATTAGTATTGGTTTTCTTTTTAGATAGATGTAATCCTTTGTAACTTTTATTTCATTCTTTTGTAATGAATTTTGTAATATTTCATTCATATGTAAATGTTCCTCTTTTTGTAATTTTATTTCTATAAATATTCTTTATTGACTTAATGAGTTACATTTTGTAACTTATTCATGGAATAAATATATGGAATAAATATTCATTTGTTTGATTGTATTTCTTATTTAGAGTTTCTGTTATTATGTATTATTTTTTGATTAAATAATATTACTAAATCATAACTCTAATCTTTTAAAATATAAACTCAAATCTCAAGTTTGAATTCAAATTCCTTTCCCCAAAACACACTAATTCATAAAGATCATGTTAAAATTTATAACGATCACTCTCCAAAGCTATTCCTAAACTTAGAGAGTGAAAGAAACTCTGATCACTTTAAGTTTTTATTTGGCGAAAAATTTACCCACATTTTGCAGATGAATGCATGCATATGCACAATTTCCTAAATCTCCCTTTGTTTGTTCCTAAATGCTGGGATGTTACAGACTTCCCCCTGAAATTAAACTTCGTCCCGAAGTTTGCTGAAGTGTACCTGAATAGTTCTGGATAGGATTTTCTTAATTCATCCTCTTTCTCCCATGTGGCTTCTCTCTCGGGGTGATGTTCCCAATGTACCTTGCAGTACTTGATTGCCCTATTTCTTAACCTTTTCCAGTTCTCTTCCAGAATTTTACAAGGTTTCTCAACATATGTCAGGTCTGCTTGTAATTCTATCTCTTCATGTGTGATTGCATCATCATGAACTTTAAGACATTTCTGGAGTTGTGACACATGGAAAACATTATGAACCTGAGCCAATCTTTAGGGTAGCTCTAAAGCATAAGCTATTGTCTTGTTCTGACTCTGTACTTTGAATGGTCCTATATATCTTGGACTTAATTTTCCTTTAACTCCGAACCTCTTAACTCCTTTCATTGGGCTTACTTTTAGATATACCATGTCTCCTACTTCAGGATTCCATGATCTTCGACTTAGATCAGCATAAATTTTCTGTCTACTTTGGTCTATCTTTAATCTATCCTTGATTATATCAATGATATCTTGCCTTTCCTTGATATAGTCAGGCACAAATTCTTTGCTATTCCCAGGATCATACCAACATATTGGTGATCTACATTTCCTTCCATAAAGTATTTGATATGGAGCTGCCTTCAGACTACTCTGATAGCTGTTATTGTAGGAAAATTCTGCCAACGGTAGATGATCTTCCCACGAACCTCCAAAATATAATGCACAAGCCCTAAGTATGTCTTCCAGTATTTGATTTGTTCTTCCAGTTGCTCATTATTTTATGTTAGTAAGCTCAAGCCTTAGTGCTACTTTCTTTTTAGAAATGTATTTTTTGTAAACAGAATTGTTTTGAATTCAAAATTAAGTGCTTCCAAAAGCTTGGGCAAAGCTTCAAAACAAAGTATGAAATAAAACCAAATCTATGCCTATTATTATATCTCCTAAAGGCTTGGTTTTATTTTATTTTCCAAATGACCCAAATATGTTTGAGTAAACAGAAGTGTTTGACTCATATTTGAGTACAAAGTTCACTGTACAAAAATCTAGAGAAGGTTTGAATTCAAACTGAATTGAAATGGAGTTTCAAAACCATTTCTAGAAAATCAAACAGAAAAAGAAAAGGAATAAAGAGGAAAAAATAGCTTATGCTTTAGAGCTTGTGCATAATAGGTGACACTCTAAGATAAGATCTATCACCCACTTCATAGGTGACTTCTCTACGCTTAGGATCTGCGTAGCTCTTTTGTCGGGACTGTGCTATCTTCAATCTGTCTTTGACTAGCTTGACTTTCTCTTCAGCCTCTTTGATTAGTTCTGGTCCGAACAAACTTCTTTCTCCCACACCATTCCACAGCAATGGGGTGGTACACTTTCTCCCATAGAGAAACTCAAATGGTGCCATCTCAATACTGGCTTTATAGCTATTATTGTAAGAGAATTCCGCGTAAGGCAGACTTTCATCCCAACTGGCTCCATAGTCTAGAGCACAAGCTCTCAACATATCTTCTAGCGGACACGATAGAACATAAGCGAAGCGGTATGTTTTAATCTGAGTCGCGCGTTATAGTTAGATCTAATGGTTTGGAAACGTGATCCGGTGCGAAGCGGTATCAGCCAGCTAGAAAGCGCCGCGTGGCACGAGTTTGGTTTTAAAATTTTGAATTAGATCTATTAGATGTTTGTTTTTGTTTAATTCATAACTTTTGAATGCCACGTCCAAAATTGACAAATTTTATATCATTGGAATCAGGAGAGAAAGCCCTTTCCATATATGCAATGTGTTTAATGTTTTGTTTCTGTTAAAATGGTTATTTTTACAGAAACATGTGTAGGCCTATTTTGTGTATATTAATTATTTGAGAAATGTTTTAATGTTCAAATAAAGGTTGTTTGGCAAGTTTTGAACTAGTTTATGAATCAGTATTGTGAACTTGTCTTGTTGATTATAGAAAATCATCACATATCATATTGCATGCATCCATATATTTTTGCTTGTATTTGTTTTGTATGTGATTTGGTGCTATCATTTTATGTGTAGATTTTGGTGCAAATAGTGATTGTGATTGTGAGGATTGTAGCTACTCTCCAAACTACCAAGGCAAGTGGTGCTTCATGATTTATTCCTATGTTTTCACTTATGCATTAGAAATATTTTGCTAGACTTGCATGGATATTTTGTCTATATGCTATGCTTGGGAAATCCTAGTAGTTGTAGAATTGCTAGAAAAAATTCTAAGTTAAGATGCTTATCTATGCCATGCTTAGCCTAGCTAGTAGCAACCAAGGGTGGTTAAATATTCATGCTATGATAAAATATTTCTATGTCTTTGGACTTGTGTTTTGCTTAATAAAACAACTAAGTGAATGAAACACCTGGGTGGAATGGAAGGAATGGTTTATGTTGAGTGGTTACACAAGGCCCATTTCTATGGTTTACCTTGTGTATCTCACTTGTGGAAAGCCACCCAGGAACAAAGGGATTTGAGAGGCCAAATGTTAAGAAGCTTCTAGTACCACTTGCCAATATGGGCTCTCGGATCATATAGGTTGCAATAACTTAGCCATTTGGACAGTTGGTGGTAGTGGGATGATAGGTTGAACGTCCCATTTGGTCTAAGGGAAGGCTTCTGAAAGGTCTTGTCTTGGTGAAAATCAAGTCTTGTGGGGAAAGTGCACAACCTCTGCAGATGGAAGAATCTAAGTACTTAGCCATGTCCCTGGTATTGGACAACTTGAGCATCAAGACATGGAAGCTATCAAGAATCTCCTCATCCCAATTTCTAAGTAAAAAAACTTGTGGTTGAACAAGGGTGAAGGTTCACCAATGTCTATTGGTGGTTCCTTGGGGAAAGTTTTTGTCAAAGAAAAACTTAGTGTTTTCAACTGATAGGCAAAACCTATTTTGAGCAAAGCAAGCCTAAGCTACACTTAGCCAAAATACATATAGTACTTAGTCCACCAATATTCTACTAAGGTATAACTTGCCAATACTATTCCAATGTATTGACCCACTGTGGTTGTAACTTGTGATGTTGCAGGTTATTCTGATGATGATTAGGAGTCATGAGTCTACACTCAACATGCTTGCCTGTGGCACATGAAGATGAAGACTTATTTATCTTATTACATATTTAAACTCTTGTACTAGGCCTGTGGCCATGGAGTTTTGTAAAAGACTATGTTTGTCTCTGGAATGACTGTAATAATGACCTTTGTTTCTGTGTACTTCATCTTAAACTGTGGATGCTAGCATTGATCCAGGGACTAGCATTGCAATCACAGGGATCCTTTTCATTTATAAAGGAGGGATCTTACAGATGTTATCAGAGCACTGTGTTGCCTGTAGGATTATGACCCTAGGATTGGAAACCACTAAGGAAAAAAATTCAACAACTTCCACACTTGTATTTTCTTCTCGTAAACTTTTCTAATCTTCTTTCTCATCTCTATTTGTAGATGAACTCCATCAACAAAGCCGTGAGGAAGGGACCACTCATGACTATGACTTTGGAGTGTGAGACAGAATTCCCCAAGGCTCTCAAGGACCTCATGGTTGCCATGGGAATACATGGTGCAACTGTGTACAAAGGTTTTCCTGTGATGGATGAAGGAGTTGAGTACTGGTGGATGCAACTTTACTTGTATAAAAATAAGGAAGAAAACTGTAGGGGTTCGTAGCATGGAAAACAAAAATTTTCTATCGCATACAAACAAACAAGCCAAGATCTATCTACTAGATTGTAGCAACGAGTCGATGGAATAACTCACCCTCGAAGATTCCAAAGTGTTTAACGAGAGCAGATTCTCGGGTGATGTAGTCGATTTTCTTTCCGATCTCAAGATCGCAGAGACGATCCTTCCGCGCCAGCTTCCTCAAGAGCGCCCGCAATGGGTCACACGTTCGGTACTCGACGAAGACCTTCCTCTCCCTTGTTCCAGCAGGCAGCGGAGGTTGTAGCACTCTCCTCGCGATTCCGGCAGCACAACGGCGTGGTACCGGAGGTAGAGGGGAGATCCCGCAGGGCTTCGCCTTAAGCCAAAAGTAGTATGGTGGAGCTTATGAGAGAGGCTATTAGTGGTCTAGTAATTAGACACACCAATTAGAGGGCTCTAAACCACTAGAAGGCTCTAAACCAAACAGCTCTAAACCGGGTCTAGGTCTAGTTTCTAGTTTAGAGGATAGGAACTTGTGTGTCTCAGAGGGGAGGCCCTGCCTCCCTTTATAGGTGGGAGGGTCAAGGCCAGGAGGGAGGAGTCCCTCCCAACTCGCCTAGGCTGGCCGGCTTGGGAGGAGGACTCTCCCCAAGTCGGTTTCAACTTCTCCTCTTCCAAAACTGGCGGTTGACCAAAATCGGCAGCTTGACTTTTCCAATTTAGGAATTAAATAAACCCTTTATTTTGGACAGCGAGAACACTTAGTACATGATGCAATCATTCCATCTTGCAATGACACATTCATGTACCCTTCCCCGGAGTGCCGGACATTCCGGGACCTTCTAGAATGTTCCCGATGAAAACACCTAACCATTCCCCAACTCCAAAATGGGACTTTCCTTATATGAATCTTATTCTCCGACCATTCCGGATCACCTCGTGATATCCCGGATCCCATCCGAGACTCAACAACATTCGTCTCTTTCATAATACCATAACTACTCAAACAACGTCGAATCCTTAAGTGTGTCTCCCTACGGTTCGTGAATTATGCGACATGATCGAGACACTTCTCAACAATAACCAATAGAGGAATCTGGAAATTCATATGGCTCCCACATATTTCTACGATTACTTTGCAATCGAATGAACCACTTACATACGATACCAATTTCCCTTTGTCTCACGATATGTTACTTATCCGAGGTCATGATCGCTTGCATCTCTCGCATACCTAGTTCAACCTCACATCGATAAGTACTCTTTTCGCTCCTGATATGTGATCCCTTGTGACCAAGTCACATGCTTGCAAGCTAATTGGATGACATTTCACCGAGAGGGCCCAGAATATCTATCCGTCATGTGGATGGACAAATCCCACTCTTGATCCATGTGTTTCAACCAATACTTTCCAACACCCAATGCCACTTTTATAGCCACCTTACGGTGTGGTGTTTGATGACATCAAAGCATCCATCCAAGAAAGGCAATATGCATGATCTCATGGTCGAAGGAATTAGGTTACTATGTATCGTAAAGCATATAGCAATTGAACTATTGAAATGACTTGATCTTTATGCTACGCTTGTCTATAGGAGTATGTCCACCATATCATTCTCCTAACGATATGATCTTGTTGTTGATAACATCTCAATGTTCATGACAAAGAAACCACATCATCAATCAACCAACAAGCTAGTGAAGTATAGAGGCCATACTAGGGACTTCAAATTAAGTTTACAAATCACACAAGTATTAATGGTTTCCTTGTTAATACTATTATAGCATGAATGTAAACATTTATCATAAACACAAAGATATATAATAATAACTACATTTATTATTACCTCTAGGGCATATCTCCAACAGTCTCCCACTTGCACTAGAGTCATCTAATCTAGATTACATGGTAATATACCGAACACCCATGGCAGTTTGGTGTTGGTCATGTTTTGCCCTTGGGAGAGGTTTAGTCAATGGATCCGCCACATTCAGATCTGTGTGTACTTTGCAAATCTTTATATCCCCATCCTGGATATGTTCTCGAATAGCGTGAAAACGCAGCTTGATATGCTTCACTTCTTGTGTGACCTTGGTTCTTGTGCATTGGCTATGGCGCCATGTTATCACAAGAGATAGACATTGGGTCCAGCAGACTAGGAACCACACCCAGATCAGTAATGAACTCTTTCATCCATATCGCTTCTTGTGAAGCCTCCGAAGCAGCCATGTATTCCGATTCAGTTGAAGATCTCGCCACAACGCTTTGCTTTGCACTCCTCCAGCTAACTGCTGCACCATTCAAAATAAATACGTATCCAGATTGTGATTTAGAATCATCCGGATCGGTGTTCCAACTAGCATCGGTGTAACCATTAACAACGAGCTGTTCATCACCTCCATAAGAAAGAACCATATCCTTAGTTCTTCTCAAGTACTTAAGGATGTTTTTGATCATTGTCCAATGATCCACTCGGATCACTTTGATATCTCGCTAGTTAGACTAACAAAGATATGCGATGTCGGTCTAGTACATAGCATGGCATACATTAGAGATCCTATGGCTGAGGCATAGGAGTCTTACTCATCTTTTCTCTATCTTCCGCCGATGTCGGACTTTGAGTTTTACTCAAGGTCATATTAGCAACATGGGCAAGAACCCTTTCTTGCTATCTTCCATTCCAAACCTCTTTAGAACTTTGTCCAAATATGTACTTTGTGACTATGATATTTGGCGTTTCGATCTATCTCTATAAATCTTTATGCCTAATATGTAAGCTGCTTCGCCAAGATCCTTCATTGAAAAACTATTATTCAAATACTCTTTGACACTATTAAGAAGGTCTACATCATTCCCAATCAACAATATGTCATCCACATACAAGATTAAGAATGCTACAGAGCTCCCACTCACTTTCTTGTAAATACAAGCTTCTCCATAAGTTTGTATAAAACCAAAACTTTTGATTACCTTATCAAACGTTGATTCCAACTTCGGATGCTTGCTTCAATCCATAGATGGACCGTTGAAGTTTGCATACCTTGTTAGCATCTTTAGGATCGACAAAACCTTTGGGTTGCATCATATACAACTCTTCATCAATGTCTCCATTGAGGAATGCTTTGACATCCATCCGCCATATCTCATAATCATAATATGCAGCGATTGCTAACATAATCCTCACAGACTTTTAGCTTCGCTACCGGTGAGAAAGTCTCATCGTAGTCAACTCCTTGAATTTTGTCGAAACCCTTTGCGACAAGTCGAGCTTTATAGACGAACATTACCATCAAGATCTGCTTTCTTCTTGAAAATCCATTTGTTCTCGAGCCTTCCGCCATCCAGAAGTCCACCAAAGTCCATACTTGGTTTTCGACATGGATCCAATCTCGGATTTCATGGCTTCTTGCCATTTATTGGAATCTGGGCTCATCATTGCTTCCTCATATGTCTCGGGTCATCGGTGTTGTCCACCAACATGACATTCATAACGGAATCATACCAACTGGAGTGGTACGATTTCGCTGACCTCCGAGGCTCAGAGCAACTTCAACCAAGTTTCATGATCACCATCACTAGCTTCCTCTTATTGGTGCAGTACCACAGAACTTCTTCCGTGTCGCGCTACTCGCAATTTCGAGAGAAGGTTCGACAACCTCGCCGAGTTCTACTTTCCTTCCAGTACTTCTTTCGAGAGAAATTCCTTCTCTAGAAAGGATCCATTCTTGGCAACAAAGATTTTGCCTTCGGATCTATGATAGAAGGTATACCCAATAGTTTCCTTCGCATCCTATGAAGACGCATTTTTCCGCTTTGGGTTCAAGCTTGTCCGCTGTAACTTCTTTACATAGGCTTCAGATCCCCAAACTTTAAGGAACGACAATTTAGGTTTCTTCCCAAACCATAATTCATACGGTGTCGCTTTCAACGGATTTAGACGGTGCCCTATTTAAAGTGAATGCGGCTTTCTAATGCATAACCCCAAAATGATAGTGGCAAATGTAAGTGACATCATAGAACTAACCATATCTAAGAGAGTTCGACACGACGCTCGAGACACACCATTATTACCGTGGTGTTCCGGCGGTGTCAATCGCGAAAGTATTCCACATTTCTTCAAAGGCTCGCTAAACTCGTAACTTAGATATTCACCTCCACGATCAGAACGTAGAAATTTAATCTTCTTGTTACGTTGATTCTCTACCTCACTTTGAAACTCCTTAACTTCTCGAAAGTTTCGGACTTATGTTTCATGAAATAGATATACCCATATCTACTCAAGTCATCCGTGAAGGTAAGAACATAACGATAACCATCACATGATGCTACACTCATTGGACCACACACATCGGTATGTATGATTTCCAATAAGTCCAGAGCTCGCTCCATCATACCGTAAAATGGAGTCTTAGTCATTTTACCCATCGACATGCTTCATCTTTCAAGTGATTCAAAATCAAGTGATTCAAGAAGTCCATCGAATGGAGTTTCTTCACGTTTCACCCAATGTGACCAAGACGACAAAGGCCACATATAGGTCAAATTATCGCTTGATTTAAAACGTTTAGCCTCAATGTTATTAATATGTGTATTTCTACTATCGAGATTCAATATGAATAGACCATCTATCAAAGGTGCATGTGCATAAAACACATTACTCATATAAATCGAACAACCATTATTCTCGGATTTAAACAAGTAACCGTCTCGCAATAAACAAGATCCCGATATAATGTTCATGCTCAACGCAGCACCAAATAACAATTATTTAAGTATAAAACTAATCCCGATGGTAGATGAAGAGGTAGTGTGCCGACCGCGATCACATCAACCTTTGATCCGCTTCCACGCCAGATCGTCACCTCGTTCTTCACTAGCTTCCGTTTATTCGTAGAGCTCTGCTTCGAGTTACAAATATGAGCAACCGAACCAAAGATCAAATACCTGTGCACTACTACGAATACTAGTGAGATACACATCAACATGTATATCGATATACCTTTCTTCTTGATGTTGCCGCTTCAAATCTGCCAAGTACTTTGGGCAATTCCGCCCAAAGTGACCTTCTCCCTTGCGGAAAAGCACTCAGTGTGTTGGGTCCAGCCTTGGTCCTCTTCGTCGGTATGGTAACTTTCTTACCACCCTTCTTGAAGTGTCCCTTCGCTTAGACTTGCCTTTCTTGAATTTGGTGGTCTTATTGACCATCAACACTTGGTGCTCTTTCTTGATCTCCACTTCGCAGATTTTAACATAGCAAATAGTTCTGCAACTCTTTGTTCATGTTCTCGCATGTTGTAGTTCATCACAAAGTTCTTGTAACTTGGTGGTAGTGATTGAGGATGCGGTAAACCCCAAAGTATTAGGAATCACTATACCCAAACTTTGAAGTTTATTTATGCGTCTGCACATCTTAAGCACATGCTCACCGACGAGCTACCTCTTCCATCTTGCGCTTAAAGAACTTTTCGAAGCTTCATAACTTTCAATTGCCGCATGAGTCTCAAAGATTAATTTGAGATCCTCGACAATATCATATGGGTCGACTCTTCAAACCTTTTCCAAGCTCCGATTCTAAACCATACAAGATAGCACATCGAACTATGGAGTACTGATTCTTCCGAGCGAGGTAAACTTCTTTACTTCATCGGTAGCATCACTGCAGTGGGTCACCTAGCGTGCATCCAGACATAGGTCAAATTACCACCGTGAGGACAATCCTCAAATTGCGGAACCAATCCAAGTTGCTTCCATTGTTTTCAACTTTTCTTTCTAGGAACGCATTAAAATTGATGGTAGGGGCTGCCATTGATCTACAACATATTTGCAATAGTTTAGACTAAGTTTATGACAAATTGAGTTCAAATTAATTAATGAAATTAAACTAGGTGAACTCCCACTCAAAACAACATCCCTCACATTGTTTTAGTGATCACACGAACCAAATCCACTACATCAACACCGATCATCACGAGAGTTGATATAGTTTCAATGGCTAACAATAATCATGTTCATCATATATACTATATGATTCATGCTTTGCCTTTCGATCCGTGTTCTGAGGCCATGTCTGTACATGCTAGGCTCGTCAAGACAAACCTTAGCTTCCGATAAGCAAATCTGGCTTGCTTACGTTGTAGTCACCATGGAATCAAAGACACCCGATCATCACGTGGTGCTTCGAAGCAGCAAGCTTTGGCAACGGTGCATACTAAGGGTGAACACTTTAGAACTTGAAATTTATGTGCATGAGGGATCATCTTATAATGCTACCGTCGTCTACTAAGCAATACAAGATGCATAAAGGATTAACATCACATGCAATTCATAATATGTGATATGATATGGCCTTTCTTCTTTGTGCTTCCGATCTCCATCTTCAAGCACGAACATGATCTCCATCATCTCGGCATAGCATCAAGGTCAATGACGCTTCTTCATGGTTGTCCCACCAGCTTCAACTATTACAACTATTTTGAATAGACACGCAGTCTTAACGTAAATTAAAGACAACCATATGGCTCGCCGGTTGCCAACTTACAATAAGGAACATTGCATACATCAAATATAATCACAATCATGGCCATATCACATCATCGACACCCCAGCAAAACAAAGTTAGACGCTTCTACTTTCTTTGCATATTTTACGTGGTTTGGGGCTTTCCATAAGTGTCGTTCTAACTTACGAACAAGAACCACAACATTGATACTAGCATTGTTGATTACCCGTTGTAAATTGGATCTTAACTATGCTAGGAGAAACAGCACCAAGAAAGCCACTTATGCAATACAAGTTGCATGTTGCGTGGAGCAAGTCTCATGAACGATGTCATGTAAGGTTAGCCGGGCGCTTCATCCCAACATACCGCAAGATGCAAAGTACACAAAAGCAATCTACAATAAAAGCATCAACGCCCACAATGACCATTGTGTTCTACTCGTGCAACAGATCTACATATAGACACGGCTGACATCATCAGGGGTTCGTAGCATGGAAAACAAAAATTTTCTATCGCATACAAACAAACAAGCCAAGATCTATCTACTAGATTGTAGCAACGAGTCGATGGAATAACTCACCCTCGAAGATTCCAAAGTGTTTAACGAGAGCAGATTCTCGTGGGTGATGTAGTCGATTCTTTCCGATCTCAAGATCACAGAGACGATCCTTCCGCGCCTGCTCGCAGCGCTCCCAGTCGGTCACACGTTCGCACTCGACGAAGACCTTCCTCTCCTTGTTCCAAAGAAAATGCGGAGGTTGTAGCACTCTCCTCATGATTCGGCAAGACAACTGTGGTACCGGAGGTAGAGGGAGATCCCAGGCTTCGCCTTAAGCCGGTGCAAGTATGGTGGAGCTTATGAGAGAGGCTATTAGTGGTCTAGTAATTAGACACACTAATTAGAGGGCTCTAAACCAATTAGAAGGCTCTAAACCGAAACAGCTCTAAACCGGGTCTAGGTCTAGTTTCTAGTTTAGAGGATAGGAACTTGTGTGTGTCTAGAGGGAGGCCCTGCCTCCCTTTATAGGTGGGAGGGCTGGCGGCCAGGGGAGGGAGGAGTCCTCCCCAACTCGGCCTAGGGCTGGCCGCCGGCTTGGGAGGAGGACTCTCCCCAAGTCGGTTTCAACTTCTCCTCTTTCCAAAATCGGCGGTAATCAAACTGCGCTTGACTTTTTCCAAATTAGGAATTAAATAAACCCTTAAATATGGACAGCGATAACACTTAGTACATGATGAAATCAATCCATATTGCAATGACACAATCAAGTACCCTTCCCCGGAGTGCCGGGACATTCCGGGACCTTCTAGAATGTTCCGATGAAAACACCTAACCATTCCCCAACTCCAAATGGGACTTTCCTTATATGAATCTTATTCTCCGACCATTCCGGATCACCTCGTGATATCCCGGATCCCATCCGAGACTCCGAACAACATTCGGTCTCTTTCTCATAATACCATAACTACTCAAACAACGTCGAATCCTTAAGTGTGTCTCCCTACGGTTCGTGAATTATGCAGACATGATCGAGACACTTCTCCGAACAATAACCAATAGAGGAATCTGGAAATTCATATGGCTCCCACATATTTCTACGATTACTTTGCAATCGAATGAACCACTTACATACGATACCCATTTACCTTTGTCTCACGATATGTTACTTATCCGAGGTCATGATCGTCGGTATCTCTGCATACCTAGTTCAACCTCGTTACTGATAAGTACTCTTTTCTCGTTCCCGTGATATGTGATCCCTTGTGACCAAGTCACATGCTTGCAAGCTAATTGGATGACATTTCACCGAGAGGGCCCAGAGAATATCTATCCGTCATGTGGATGGACAAATCCCACTCTTGATCCATGTGTTTCAACCAATACTTTCCGAACACCCAATGCCACTTTTATAGCCACCCTGTTACGGTGTGGTGTTTGATGACATCAAAGCATCCATCCAGTAAAGGCAATATGCATGATCTCATGGTCGAAGGAATTAGGTTACTATGTATCAGAAAGCATATAGCAATTGAACTATTGAAATGACTTGATCTTTATGCTACGCTTGTCTATAGGAGTATGTCCACCATATCATTCTCCTAACGATATGATCTTGTTGTTGATAACATCTCAATGTTCATGACAAAGAAACCACATCATCAATCAACCAACAAGCTAGTGAAGTATAGAGGCCATACTAGGGACTTCAAATTAAGTTTACAAATCACACAAGTATTAATGGTTTCCTTGTTAATACTATTATAGCATGAATGTAAACATTTATCATAAACACAAAGATATATAATAATAACTACATTTATTATTACCTCTAGGGCATATCTCCAACAAAAACCACAAGGACTCAGGATTCTGCATGGTCACCAACACAGTGATGCACACTACATTCTTTGATTCAGCAAGGGATGCAGCTTGGAAGGCCATCAAAGAACTTGGTGATAGAATCAAGTGCAGAATGCTTAACACTCAGAATGATCTTAAGGAAGAAAAGAAACATACCCAAGAGTTAGAGGCTACCAACCAAAGCTTAAGGGAGGACATCATAGACTTAGCGATGGAGACATGTGATCTAGATAGACAGATTGCCTCTAGGGATGCCCTGTTAGCCAACTTGGCAAGTGAGATGGGATTGTAAACATACTCCGTTAGTTGGACCACCACACTTATCATTTTATTTTCCAAAAAAATGTTGTCTAAAATAAGTTGAACCTTGGATTCTTGTAATGGATTTTATGTATGCTATGACTTGTGTGATTGCCATTGATATGCTTGTGATGCTTTGTATTGTAAATTATTTATTGTGTTGACTCTAACATTTTCTATCTTATAAATAGATGCCTACTGTTACTATCAGCACGGCTGAAGAGTTCAAGGGAACTCGCTTTGGCCCTCGTATTATTGAGCTCACTAGTTTGCTCAATCTCCCTCTTCCTACCATCATGGTGCTTCCCATCACCAAGTTTGAGAGGAAAGACCTTTGGGGCTTCAAGGTTAATCATCCCGGACGCCAGACTGAGCCTACCACAGAGGCAATCATCTTCAAGCTCATGCATGATGACAAGGAGAGAGGCCTTGAGGTAGTCATGCAGGATTTGATTGGCCGTCTGTTAGGGAGACACTCTTGACAGGTTAGAGGTACTCACTTCCACACCTTCGGTAGACGTGATGAGGATGGTGAGGCCATTGACTTCGAGGATACTTCGAGGGAGACAGCAGAGCCGATTCGTCTATACCTTCAGGACTTAGAGGTTCTTCTTAGGCACATAGACACTGATAGGACCAACGTCATGCTCAGCAATGACGAACTCCAGGTGCAGCTTCGTGAGAAGGACAAGCTCTTCGCGGAGCAAGATGAGATAGTCAAGGAGATGGAGGCCAAGTTTGAGAGTCAGGACAGAAAGTTCAAGAGTCAAGAGAAGCGAGTCCAAGATAGGAACAAGAGGATTCGAGACATGACTGCAGAACTGGAGGCCAAGGACTTCGAGCTCGAGCATCATCAGACTGTGATTGAGAGGCTTCGTTCACAGAAGAGGGCTCTCAAAGCCAAAGTAGAGACCTTGACCACCAATTTCGAGGAATACAATACCGCTATGGAGAATGCAGGTCTTACATTTGTTGAGGAGGAGGTTGATGCCGAGGAGTAGTGATGACTACTCATTTACCTTTATTTATCATGTCTTTGATTATTGAGTCGCAATGACCATCCAACATGTGGATGGCTTGCTATTGGTGTGTTTACTTTGCAAACTTGTTGTCTATGTTGTTGAACTTTTATTATTATGATGCATGTTTGGTGATTGTTTATGTGATGTATTGTGCATGTTATCATCTATGGGTATCTCACTCTTACCTCTATTGAACAACCACAGATGCCTCCCCGACGTGCCAATCCCGACCCCAACAACAACAACATCACCCCTGAGATGCAGCAAATGATGACAGCTCAGACTCAGCTGATGCAAATGATGACTATGTTCATCCAGAATCAGAACAACAACAACAACAACAACAATAAAAACAATAACAACAACAACAATCAGAACAACCCACCGGGTTTTGACATGCTTACCAGGTTCTTGAGACTGAGGCCAGCAAAGTTCTCAGGAACTACTAATCCTATGGTGGCCAATGATTGGCTACGCTCTATGAACAAGTACTTGGTAACAGTTGGCTGTACTGATGAAGAGAAAGTCAGATTTGCAGCCCACTTATTGGAAGGACCAACAGCCACTTGGTGGGATAACTTCTAGATCACCACTCCCATTGCAAATGTGACATGGGCTATCTTTGAAGATGGTTTCCGTACTGCTCACATCTCATCCGGAGTGATGAGTTTGAAGAAGAAAGAGTTCCATAAGTTGAAGCAGCGCCACCGCAGCGTGGCTGAATATATTGAAGAGTTCAACAATCTAGCGCGATATGCACTGGATGAAGTTGACACTGATGCAAAGAGGAAGGAAAAGTTTCTTGAAGGGTTGAATGATGAATTGAACCTACAGTTAGCTGTGGCCTATGTTCCCACATACCAGTCTCTTTGTGACAAGGCTGCTATTTTGGAGAGCAAAATGAAACAAGTGGAAAGCAGGAAGAGAAAGCACTCTGACAAGCACAGCTCAGGATCGTCTCACAAGCG
Source organism: Avena insularis (assembly GCA_023614405.1). Lineage (NCBI taxonomy): Eukaryota > Viridiplantae > Streptophyta > Magnoliopsida > Poales > Poaceae > Avena > Avena insularis. The sequence goes on from CM042691.1 coordinate 302,623,642, forward strand.
TTCCCATTATGATGACAGTGGGAGTTCTGGGTCCCACAAGCATGGGAAGTTCAACAAGCACCACAACCACAACCGTTATCATGACAACAAGCACCACCGTAGTCATGATAGCGATAAGTACAAGAATAACAAGGGTGGATATAAGAGCCACCACAGTGGAAGTGGAAGTGGCAGTGGAAGCCAACCTGTCAAGAAAGATCTTAGTCAAGTTGAGTGTTTCAAGTGCAAGAAGATGGGGCATTATGCAAATGAATGCCTAGAAAAGAAAGTTGAAGGACCCAACAAGCCCAACCCTTTTCAAAAGGGACAAGTGAACCACATCAATGTGGAGGAAATTTATGAGGAACCTGATGTTGTTGCTGGTAAGTTCAAACTCAATTCTGTTCCAGCATTTGTTCTCTTTGATACTGGTGCATCTCATTCATTCATATCAAGAGCATTTGTTGAAAGAAATGAACTACCGGTACAAACTATTGGGTGTCCTATAAAAGTAAGTTCTCCTGGCGGGGAATTGATAGTGAATTCAGGATGTCATGATCTAGTCATAGAGTTTGGGAAGTATAAGTTTCCCGTTAACTTCATAATCCTAAACTCCCAAGGATTGGATGTTATATTGGGAATGGACTAGATGACTAAGCACAAGGGAGTGATAGATTGTGCCAACCATACTGTCTCACTCACAACTCCGGAAAACAAAAGGATCAGATTCAAGACCAACTTTGAAGCAAAAAGGAGTAAGCTAAATTCTCTTAAGGGGGTTAGCATAGACAGTGTGCCTATTGTGAGTGAATATCCGGATGTGTTTCCGGAAGAATTGCCGGGAATGCCACCAGATAGAGATGTGGAGTTTCTTATTGATTTGCTACCAGGATCTGGACCTATAGCAAAGAGAGCGTATAAGATGTCAGTTGAGGAACTGAAAGAACTCAAGAAACAACTTGGAGAACAGTTGCAGAAAGGATTTATCCAACCAAGTTCTTCATCTTGGGGAGCACCAGTTTTGTTTGTGGAAAATAAAGATAGAAGTCAAAGGTTATGCATAGATTATCGTTCACTCAATGAGGTGACTATGAAGAACAAATACCCTTTTCCTAGAATCAATGACTTGTTTGATCAGCTAGAAGGAGCTTGTGTGTTCTCAAAGATTGATCTCTGGTCAGGTTATTTCCAGCTCAAGATAAGGGAACAAGACATACCTAAGACAGCTTTCACCACAAGGTATGGATTGTATGAGTATACCGTGATGCCATTTGGTTTGACCAATGCACCAGCATACTTCATGAATATGATGAACAAGGTGTTCATGGAATTCCTTGATAAGTTTGTTGTCGTTTTCATCGATGACATTCTAATCTACTCCAAGAGCAAAGAAGAGCATGAAGGACATTTACGTTTGATACTTGAGAAGCTTAGAGAGCATAAGCTATATGCCAAATTCAGCAAGTGTGAATTTTGGTTAAATGAAGTTGGTTTTCTTGGACACGTTGTGTCAGGAGATGGTATGTGATTGATCCTGCTAAAGTTTCAGCTGTAACAGAATGGGAATCTCCCAAGTCAGTGAAAGAGGTTCGTAGTTTCCTTGGCTTGGCAGGATACTACAGAAGATTTATTGAGAATTTTTCCAAGGTAGCTAAGCCTATGACAGAATTGCTAAAGAAAGACAATAAGTTTGCTTGGTCTAAAGGTTGTGAACTCAGTTTCCAAGAATTGAAGAAGAGACTAGTGACAGCACCAGTCTTATGTTTGCCGGATTTGGAGAAAGATTTCCAAGTATATTGTGATGCATCTCATCATGGATTAGGTGCGGTACTTATGCAAGAAGGGAAAGTTGTGGCTTATGCCTCGAGACAACTCAAAACTCATGAGGTAAAATACCCTACTCATGATTTAGAGTTAGCCTTTGTTGTCCATGCACTCAAAACATGGAGACATTATCTTTTGGGAAAGCATTGTGAAGTGTTCACAGATCACAAGAGTTTAAAGTATATTTTCACCCAGAAGGAAATTAACATGAGACAAAGAAGTTGGCTAGAACTCATCAAGGACTATGACTTGAGTTTGCAATACCACCCCGGTAAAGCAAATGTTGTAGCGGATGCTCTAAGCCGTAAGGTTTTTGTGAATGGTCTTACTAAGGGAGAATTGCCAGATGGTCTGTTTCCCAATTTAGAGATCTCAGATTGGAGATTGTGCCTGAGGGACATCTCATGTCTTTGGATGTTCAACCCACTTTGTTGGACAAGATCAAAGTAGCCCAAAAGGCAGATAAGGAAATTGAAGAGATTAAGGAAAAGATTGGCAAGGGAAAAGCCAAACGATTCCATGAAGACGAACAGGGTACTTTATGGCATGGAAAACGTATCTGTGTTCCACAAGATCCAAAACTTTGGAAACTGATATTACAATAAGCACATAACTCACCATATTCTATTCATCCGGGTAACACCAAAATGTACATGGATATGAAGGAAAGATTTTGGTGGAATAATCTCAAGAAGGACATCGCCGAACATATTGCTTTGTGTGATATATGTAGTAGAGTGAAAGCGGAACACCAAAACCAGCAGGATTGTTACAACCACTACCTATTCCTGAATGGAAGTGGGACAAGATTGGTATGGATTTCATCACCGGATTGCCAAGGACCAGGTCAGGATATGATTCTATTTGGGTAGTAGTGGATCGCCTAACTAAAGTGGCTCATTTCATACCCGTGAAGACAACTTACACAAGTGCTAAGTTAGCCAAGATCTATATGAGTAGAATTGTATGTCTGCATGGAGTACCCAAGAGTATTGTGTCTGATAGGGGAACCCAATTCACTTCTCATTTTTGGAGGCAATTACATGAGTCATTGGGAACGAGGTTGGAATTCAGTACTGCTTTTCACCCCCAAACTGATGGACAAACAGAAAGGACTAATCAGATTCTTGAAGATATGTTGAGAGCTTGTGCTCTAGACTATGGAGCCAGTTGGGATGAAAGTCTTCCTTACGCAGAATTCTCTTACAATAATAGCTATCAAGGCAGTATTGAGATGGCATCGTTTGAGTTTCTCTATGGGAGAAAGTGTACCACCCCATTGCTGTGGAATGGTGTGGGAGAAAGAAGTTTGTTCGGACCAGAACTTATCAAAGAGGCTGAAGAGAAAGTCAAGCTAGTCAAAGATAGATTGAAGATAGCACAGTCCCGACAAAAGAGCTACGCAGATCCTAAGCGTAGAGAAGTCACCTATGAAGTGGGTGATAGAGCTTATCTTAGAGTGTCACCACTTCGTGGAGTGAAGAGGTTTGGAGTCAAAGGAAAGTTGGCCCCAAGGTATGTTGGACCATTCAAGATTCTGAGTCGTAAAGGAGAAGTAGCTTATGAGATTGAATTGCCAGAGTCTTTGTCAGCTGTTCATAATGTGTTTCATGTAAGTCAGCTTAAGAAAAGTCATCCAGAAATGGAAGAGACTTCTTTGAAGGATACTATACCTTTGGAAGAGGTTCAATTGGAGAGTGACCTCACTTATGAGGAGAAACCTATCAAGATTCTTGAAACAGCAGAAAGAGTTACACGAACTAAGACTATCAAATTCTGCAAAGTTCAATGGAACCATCATTCCGAAGAAGAAGCAACATGGGAAAGAGAAGACGATCTTCGGAAAGACCACCCTCACCTATTTGCTAGCCAACCCAAATCTTGAGGGAGAGATTCACCTTAAGGGGGTTAGATTTGTAACATCCCTAAAATCATGTTTCAAAACTCATGCATATCATCCATGCATCCATGATCATTTAGGGTTTCATTTCAAAACCATTTCAAAAACAGGAGCATTTGTTGCTCATTATTTTATGTTAGTAAGCTCAAGCCTTAGTGCTACTTTCTTTTGAGAAAGGTATTTTTTGTATTCAGAATTGTTTTGAATTCAAACTTAAGTGCTTCCAAAATCTTGGGCAAAGTTTCAAAACAAAGTATGAAATAAAACCAAATCTATGCCTATTATTATATCTCCTAAAGGCTTGGTTTTATTTTATTTTCCAAATGACCCAAATATGTTTGAGTAAACAGAAGTGTTTGACTCATATTTGAGTACAAAGTTCACTGTACAAAAATCTAGAGAAGGTTTGAATTCAAACTGAATTGAAATGGAGTTTGAAAACCATTTCTAGAAAATCAAACAGAAAAAGAAAAGGAATAAAGAGGAAAAAAATAAGCAAACAGCCAATCTGGCCCAACCCAGCCCAACTCGACCCAGCTAGCCCAGCAACCCCTCTCCCGCGAATCGTTTTCTTTCACTCGCACCCGCACCCACTGAGTCGCTGACTGTCTGGACCCACCCCCACTCCTTATCTCTCGCTGACAACCACGGCCCACACGACTATCGTCGTCTCCACCCAGCGACCAGTTCATCCCCAAATTACGCCAGACGTTTCCTGTTTAATTCGCGGCGTCAATTCCCATTCAATGCCTTAGTAAATCACGCCCGTGTCCTTGCTACTTAAACCCCCTCTACCCCCTCTCCATTTTCCCCCAAACCCCGAGCACAGAGCGCCCCCAGGCTGCGAGAATTCCTCGCTGCAACCTCGCTGCTCCGACGAGTTTGACATCGAATTCCGGTGAGCACCGCACTCCCCTCTGTCTATGGTTCATACTGGCTTGTTCTACAACTCCGTGCGCACCTACTGACACTCTCCGTTTGCTCGTGCATGGTCTGTAGCCTCGGCAACGACAACGACTGAGCTCTGCCATCCTCTGCTCGAACTCCGGCGACCGTTTCTCGTAAGTCCCAGCTTCCCCTCTTCCCCTGTTTGATACGCATGAGATCCCCAGTGTCCTGTGCATCTAACGACACCCTTCTCTCGTCTTAGCGCGGCCCAGAGCATCGCAATGTCGACGAACAGAAGCATCCGTCGCCAGGGACTACTCCGACGAGCAATCCGCGACGACTCCGAGCGCCCCTTCGCCAACCGAGCACACGTCGAGATTCTCCTCGTCACGACGATTCTGGTGAGCATCCTCACACCTCCCCGGGCGACCTAGCTCGCCGGCAAGCAAGCCAGGCCAGGCGCCGCCGCCAAACGCCACTTGTTGGTCGATCGAGAGCCGTTCGATTTAGATCTAGCGGACACGATAGAACATAAGCGAAGCGGTATGTTTTAATCTGAGCCGCGCGTTATAGTTAGATCTAACGGTTCGGAAACGTGATCCGGTGCGAAGCGGTATCAGCCAGTTAGAAAGCGCCACGTGGCACGAGTTTGGTTTTAAAATTTTGAATTAGATCTATTAGATGTTTGATTTTGTTTAATTCATAACTTTTGAATGCCACGTCCAAATTTGACAAATTTTATATCAATGGAATCAGGAGAGAAAGCACTTTCCATATATGCAATGTGTTTAATGTTTTGTTTTTGTTAAAATGGTTATTTTTACAGAAACATGTGTAGTCCTATTTTGTGTATATTAATTATTTGAGAAATGTTTTAATGTTCAAATAAAGGTTGTTTGGCAAGTTTTGAACTAGTTTATGAATCAGTACTGTGCACTTGTCTTGTTGAGTATAGAAAATCATCGCATATCATATTGCATGCATCCATATATTTTTGCTTGTATTTGTTTTGTATGTGATTTGGTGCTATCATTTTATGTGTAGATTTTGGTGCAAATAGTGATTGTGATTGTGAGGATTGTAGCTACTCTCTAAACTACCAAGGAAAGTGGTGCTTCATGATTTATTCCTATGTTTTCACTTATGCATTAGAAATATTTTGCTAGACTTGCATGGATATTTTGTCTATATGCTATGCTTGGGAAATCCTAGTAGTTGTAGAATTGCTATAAAAATTTCTAAGTTAAGATGCTTATCTATGCCATGCTTAGCCTAGCTAGTAGCAACCAAGGGTGGTTAAATATTCATGCTATGATAAAATATTTCTAAGTCTTTGGACTTGTGTTTTGCTTAATAAAACAACTAAGTGAATGAAACACCTGGGTGGAATGGAAGGAATGGTTTATGTTGAGTGGTTACACAAGGCCCATTTCTATGGTTTACCTTGTGTATCTCACTTGTGGAAATCCACCCAGGAACAAAGGGATTTGAGAGGCCAAATGTTAAGAAGCTTCTAGTGCAGCCACTTGGCAATATGGGCTCTGCCTTGATCATATAGGTTGCAATAACTTAGCCATTTGGACAGTTGGTGGTAGTGGGATGATAGGTTGGAACGCGTCCATTTGGTCTAAGGGAAGGCTTCTGAAAGGTCATGTCTTGGTGAAAATCAAGTCTTGTGGGGAAAGTGCACAACCTCTGCAGATGGAAGAATCTAAGTACTTCGCCATGTCCCTGGTATTGGACAACTTGAGCATCAAGACATGGAAGCTATCAAGAACCTCCTCATCCCAATTTCTAAGTAAAAACAACTTGTGGTTGAACAAGGGTGAAGGTTCATCAATGTCTATTGGTGGTTCCTTGGGGAAAGTTTTTGTCAAAGAAAAACTTAGTGTTTTCAACTGATAGGCAAAACCTATTTTGAGCAAAGCAAGCCTAAGCTACACTTAGCCAAAATGCATATAGTACTTAGTCCACCAAAATTCTACTAAGGTATCACTTGCCAATACTATTCCAATGTATTGACCCACTCTGGCTATAACTTGTGATGTTGCAGGTTATTCTGATGATGATTAGGAGACATGAGTCTACACTCAACATGCTTGCTTGTGGCACATGAAGATGAAGACTTATTTATCTTATTACATATTTAAACTCTTGTACTAGGCCTGTGGCCATGGAGTTTTGTAAAAGACTATGTTTGTCTCTGGAATGACTGTAATAATGACCTTTGTTTCTGTGTACTTCATCTTAAACTATGGATGCTAGCATGGATCCAGGGACTAGCATTGCAATCACAGGGATCCTTTTCCTTTATAAAGGAGGGATCTTACAAGTTTGACCCCCCGTCTCTGGATGATAGGTTGTGCTGAAATCCAATTTTGAACCAAGTGCTTCATCTAGTTGCTTCCAAAATGCCGAAGTAAACACTGATCCTCTATCAGTTACGATCTTATTGGGCACTCCGTGCTTACTTACTATCTCCTTGATATAAACTTCTACTAACTTCTCGGCATTATCCTTCTGATTCACCAGAATAAAATGTGCACTTTTAGTGAGTCTATCAACAATTACCCATATCATATCCATCCGTTTAGGTGTCATGGGAAATCCTGTGATGAAGTCCATACCAATTTCCTCCCATTTCCACTCGGGAATTTCCAAAGGTTGCAATGGTCCTGTTGGACTTTGATGTTCAGCTTTTACCCTTTGGCAAGTATGGCATTCTGACACATATTTTGCAATGTCTCTCTTCATATTATTCCACCAGAATAATTCTTTCAAATCCATGTACATCTTAGTACTTCCTGGATGAATGGAATATGGTGTCGCATGTGCCTCTCGAAGTATTACTTCATGAATCTCAGGCACATTTGGAATACAAAGACGATCTTGGAACCATAAAGATCCATAATCTCCTAAGCGAAAAACCGATGTTTGTCCTTGGGATATCCTCCGAATTTCCTCAGCAATAAAAGGATCTTCTGCTTGATGCCTAAAAATTTCGTGCTTAAGATCACTATTCTGTTCTGCAACTATCTGCATAGTAGCTAATCCTCCAAGAGTCTTTGTTCTTATAAATTGAACCTCTAACCTTTCAAAATTCATTTGTAACTCTTTTGGTAGCTCCCTATTGCTTGGCTGAATATCTGCACTTTTATGACTTAAAGCATCTGCTACAACATTTGCTTTTCCAGGGGTATAGTTGATTGTTAAATCATAATCTTTGATTAGCTCTAACCAACGGTTCTGTCTCATATTCAATTCCTTTTGAGTGAAGAAATATTTGAGACTTTTATGGTCAGTGTATAACTCACATCTGGCTCCATAAAGAAAATGCCTCCATCCTTTCAGAGCAAAGACTACTGCTGCTAACTCCAAATCATGATTGGACAATTAACTTCATGTGGTTTCAATTGTCTTGATCCGTAAGCAATTACTTTCCGATCTTGCATTAACACACAAACCAAACCTTCTTTGGATGCATCACAGTATACTGTAAAGTCCTTCCCTGTTTCAGGAACTGCTAAGATTGGAGCGGTAGTTAATCTGGTCTTTAACTCCTGAAAACTGGCTTCACACTTCTCATCCCAGATGAATGGTGTATTCTTCCTTAATAATTTGGTCATTGGTCCAGCTATCTTGGAGAAACCTTCAATGAACCTCCGATAATAACCAGCCATTCCCAAGAAACCTCTAATTTGTTTCACATTAGTGGGTGCAGTCCATTCTAATACTGATTGAACTTTGGATGGATTTACAGCAATTCCATCTTTACTGATCACATGACCGAGGAATTCTACCTCGTCTAGCCAGAATTCACACTTACTGAACTTAGCATAAAGCTTATGTTCTCTTAGGATCTGCAATGCTAATCTCAAATGATCAGCATGCTCTTCCTTATCTTGGAATATATCAGAATATCATCAATAAACACTATGACAAACTTGTCCAAGTATGGCATGAATATTTTGTTCATCAAATTCATGAATATTGTTGGTGCATTGGTCAAACCAAACGGTATGACAAGATACTCATGGTGTCCATACCTTGAGACAAATGTTGTCTTTGGAACATCTTCTGGTTTGATTTTTATTTGATGGTACCCGGATCTTAGATCTATCTTGGAAAATACTCTAGCTCCTTTATCTTGATCAAACAGATCCTGGATTCTAGGTAATGGATACTTATTATTGATGGTAACATTATTGAGATTTCTATAGTCCCCACACATTCTTCTTCCTCCATTTATTTTATCCACAAAAATCACCGGTGTTCCCCATGGAGATACACTTTCTTGAATAAATCCTTTTCTAGCTAATTCATCAATTTTCTCTTTGAGTTCTTTTAATTCTTTTGTTGCCTAAGTGTGTGCTTGAAACTTGTTGTTTGAGTGAAATGTTTGGTTTGTGATTGCTTGCACATTGCTTGTGTGAAATGTGAAGTGTGTGAGTAGAAATATCACCTTAGAAAAACCTTTTGCCTATTCTAACCCCTATCCAACCCAAACAGATGACTTCTCCAAGAGACTCCAACATCAAGGATGGTGACAACAACAACCAAGAGGTCAACATGAGAGAGCTCATAGCAACCCAACACCAGTTGAGCCAACTAACAGCTCAGTTCATAGCCAACAATAGTGATAAAGACCCTACCTTGCAAAAGTTTTTGGAAGAACAATCCCAACTGATGCTTAAGGTGACTAATCAAATGATCAGCATGGAAGAAAACTATCCCAAAAGAGTGTATGATAACAAGGATGACAAGAACATTATGCTAGATGGAGCACCAGCTTGCAATATTTGTGGAGACAAGGATCATACTTCCAATGAGCATGAAGATCAATGCCCCAATTGTGAAGAGGAACATCCAGTTGGCCAATGCCCAACATCTCAAGTTACTTGTCACCTTTGTGAAGGAAACGACCATGTACCTATCCAATGCCCCGTCTATGCCATTGTTGAACAAAGGAAACAAGAAGGATCCAAGTATGCCAAGAATGATGATGACAAAGGAAAAGGACCACTTATACCTCCAAACAAGACAACCCAATTCAAAGGATCAAAGAAGCCCAAGAAACAAAAGCAAGACATGAGCCTTGTGCAATGTCGTAAATGTAAGGAAATGGGACACAACCCCAGTGGATGCCCAGAGTCCATAAAGAATAAAAGGATGGACCAAGTAGTGTGCAACAACTGCAAGGAGCTAGGCCACTATGTAGCAGTTTGTCCACAAGAGCAACGTAAAGAACTCCAAGATATCCACTGTTTCAATTGCAAGGAACCAGGACACTATGTAAGCAATTGTCCAGAAAAGATGAAGAACAAGATGAACAAGCCAAAGGAGAAACCCAACCTTAGCCCATGAGTCAAGCATGGAAATAATGGACACTATGCAGAAGTTTTCCAAGAAGAAGCTTTCCAAGATTCCAAGCAAGCCAAGATGTAGTTTAGTTAGAAAATTTTTAAGGGTGGTAGTACCCTAGTTGTTTTGAACCTGTTTGTAACCCTAGCCTCCCCAAATCTCGGGACGAGATTTATTTTAAGGGTGGTAGCCTGTCACATCCCAAGATTTTCCAAATCTTGTAATGTGAAAAATAAATAAACAAAATAAATTTTTGTTGAAAATCAGGGTGAAAAGAAACTTTTGTTTCTAAAAGGAGACTTAAATCCCATCTTGAACAAACTTGGCTAAAGTTTGAGTTCAACAAAAATCCAAATCAAGGGAAATGCATTCCTCAATGAATGTATCTGGAAATTTGAGCATTTGGAAAGAAACCCAAAACCCTAAACCCTAATGGAAGGAAATCATTTTCCAAAGTATCTCCAAATCCATGGATTTGATCCATACCAAGTTGATCAACAAATTTTCACAAAGGATCAAGAAAGACCTTAGAGATTAGTTTCACTTAAATTGGAACCAAAGACAAAATCTTGTGAATATAATAAGATAAGGAAATTGAATTTCCAAAGCTAATAAAGCCCTTACCAAAAGCCATACCAAATGGTGAACAAATAATCCTAAAGGGATTTATTTGGATAAACCTTTGATAAAGGAAAAATAAATTGTTTTGGAAATACAAATTTAGATCTTTTAAGACTTTGGTTTCAAATGAAAAGATAAGCCAAATTAATTTTGGCCAAACTTTTGAAATAAAATATTTTGTTTTGATAAAATGAGTAAAGGTTTATTTAAATAAAATAAAAGGATTTAAATATCCAATTTTATTTAAGTAAAAGCTTTTCCCATTTTTAAATAAACACCAAGTATTTTATTACTACTTTGAAATCTTTTATTAAAAGGTTTTGCTTTGATTAAAATGAATAAAGGATTATTTAAATAAAATAATAAGGATTTAAATATCCAATTTTATTTAAGTAAAGGCCTTCCCATTTTAATTAAAACACCAAAACTTATTCATTTATTTAAATAAGTTTCCAAGTATTCTTTTATTTTTCAAATTAAACCTTCTGGTTTGGTTTTGAAAATAATTGGAATTCAAATGGAAATTTTATTAAATAAATCAAACCCTAATAACTAAAGATCCATTTTATTTAATTATTAAATGGATCCTAAAAATAAATAAAATAATATTTCATTTTGAAATTTGGATTATGTTGCCAAATGTAACCAAATTAAAATTAAAAGTTTGCTGTTTGAATTGATTGAGTGTTGTTTGAAATTGTTTGAATTAATTGTTTGAAATTGAAAACAGAAAAAGAATTAGAAAAAGAAAAAGAGAGCAGACAGAAAAAAATAAGAAAACATACCCAGCCCAGCCAGCAGCCCAATAGGCCCAACTCCAGCCCAGCTCCCTCCCCCGAGTGTTTCTTTTCTCACCCAGAAACCTACCTGCACAGAGAATGACATCTGGACCCCACTCCCACTCCCTTTTCTTTCACTTAAGCGGACCCACTCGCCCAACCGCTTTTTTCTCCACACTCGATCTAACCCAGAGTGATTGTGGTGGACCCCTTTCCTCATCATTTCCTCGACCGTTGGACCCCACGCTCTGTTCTCCTTCCCCACCCGCGACCAGTTCTTCCCCTCGTTCTGCCGTTGATTCCTCCAGTTCAATTCACCTTAATGACGCGAGTAAAACCTGCAGTGATCACGCAGATGGAAACGCCTACCTCTCCTCTATAAATCCCCTCTGACACCTCGCGCTCGCACGCTCCAGACCGCCCCAATTTCTCTCTGTACCGCCGCAGCTCCGACCACCGTCTTCGAGCAATTCCGGCGAAACCAGACCTCCCCTTGCCTCTCTGACCACGCACGCATACTCCACTCATCCAGACACATCTGTCCGTACTCTCCGTTCATCCGCGGGTGCCCTAGAACCTCGACTCCGTCGTCGACAGTGAGCGCCACCGTCTGTCTTCAGCTCCGGCGAGCCCCACAGGTAGATTCCGGTCGCCCCTCTTCTCCTCGTTCACGCACACAGCACCTCCGTGACCTCCTGCGTCTAACCCAACCCTCGGTTGTTCTTCTCGTGATCTGTAGCGACGACTCCGACAAGCACAGAGCGCCGCCGTGTCTGCTTCTTCTCCGGCGACTCTTCTGGTAAGCACAAGACGACCCCGACCCCTCTCGTTCATGCACACGACCTTGCCTTGGACCCGCGCATCTAACCGTGCCGTCATTTCACTTCGAGGTGATCCCCAGCGACGCCAACGACAACCAGCCGAGAGCATCGCCGCCCGCAGCAACTCCGACGAGGAATTCCTGCAACCCTAGTGCGCCCCTCGCCCGACCAACACCTCCCCGAGCATCGCCGTGACCTCCTGAGCCTGGTGAGCATCTCCTCTCTCTCCCTCGCTTTCTGTATCGCCGGCACCGTCATCGACCGACGACTCCGCCGCCAGCAGCCGCGCCGCCTAATGTTAGGTCAAGCCTGCCGAAGCCGTTCGATTTAGATCGAACGAATACGATAGTTTCACTTAACGCCGAATGGGTACGCTCTCTGCATCGCACGATCTAGTTAGATCCAACGCTCCACGATGCCGATCCGCAGCGAAGCGGTACCGACGAATAGAATCCTGCCGCGTGTCACCTATCTGTTTAAAAAACAGAATTTCTTGCTAACTTCAAACCTTTGTATCTTTTGATCCACACGTCCAAATTTTACAAATTTGATGCCGTTGGAATCAGCAAGACAAGACCTAACCAACCCTGCCCTTAGTTTAGCAAATAGTATCTGTTAACTTGTTTAACTTTGCAGATTCTTTTGTATGCTTGCTAACATTATAAAAATCATTTAAAAATGATATTTAGGTTAAAACCTTTGCAAATTGGTTTGTTGTGACCTTGCTGACCTTAGGAACCAACCCATAGTTTGGAAAGTGATTTTGGAAAGAATAGAATGGATTAATTAGTTTAGTCCATTTCTAGCTAACTAAAACTATTTGTTTTGTTTATGAAAATGCTTTCATAAAGAAAACCTTGAGAAAATGTTTGGACCAAACCTACTGACCAAAAGCACCAAGTTTTGCAATAGCAACTCATTTGGTGAACCCTATAGACTAAAACCCCAGTAGACATATTTCTTCACCACAAAAAAATGACTAAATAGGTGCCTTGTTTTGAAATTGGTTTTTGAGGTGAAACCTTTGCTAACTTTGCCACTTTGGTAAATGACCAATTTGGATCTTACAAAGTTTAGGAATCTAATAGAAACCCTTTTGCAAATGACTTTGCCATTTTGGTAAATGACCAATTTGGAACTTACAAAGTTTAGAAGCTTAGTGAGGACCATCCCTACATTAGAACCAACCTTTGCATGCCTATGCATGACTTTGCCACTTTACAAAAATGACCATTAGGTGTACCCAAATGTCTATGACCCACTAGGAACCACTTTTGCAAACAAAGCAAAGCTTGGCATGCTTGCATGCATTTCCTTGACTTTGTTATTTTATGTGTGTTGATTTGCTTGATTGGTAGATTGAGTTTGTGCCTTGCTTGATTGATTGTAGTGACTTGAAGAGTGTGAGTGTTGCAAGGACAAGGAGTGAACTTACACCCTCTACCAAACAGGCAAGTGATGCTTCATATCATTATCCCATTATTTTCATTATGCATTAGTGTTTTTGCTAAAGTAAATCTTGCATGGTTTTATTTTGCTAAGTATAGACCTTGCTATAGGAAATCTAGTAGATGAATCCTTAGTAGGATTTTCCTAAGTTAAGAATCCTATTACTACCAAGCTTAGCCTAGCTAATAGAAAACTTGGGTGGGATATATATTCATACTATGAAAAATATTCTAAGTCTGAGGACTCATGTTTTGTTTAAATAAAACAACTAAAAGTTAATGAATCACCTGGGTGGAAATGGAAGGAATGGTTTATGTTGAGTGGTTCACAAGGCCATGGACTTGGCTTGTGTATCTCACTTGTGGATGGCCACCCAGGAAACAAAGAGATTTGAGATGTCAAATGTTGAGAAACTTCAAGTGCAACCACTTGGCATTATGGGCTCTGCCATGATCTTAGGATGCTGGAACTTAGTCTTTTGGACAGTGGGTGGTAGTGATTGATAGGTTGGAGCGTCCAATTGACTAAGGAAAGGCTACTGAAGGATCATTCTTGGGAAACCAAGACTTGTGGGGAAAGTGCACCACCTCTGCAGAGTGTAAAACCTAAGTACTTAGCCATGTCCCTGGTAAAGGACAATTTGAGCATCAAGACATGGAAGCAATCAAGAATCTCATCATTCCAATTTCTAAATTAAAACTTGTGGGTGAACAAGGGTTGTGTGAAATCTTAAATCTTTGATTGGTAGATGCCTTGAGAGGATCTTCAATCATTGGTTGAGAATTTGTTTTGCCAAGTAAATCTTCAGTCTTTGATTGGTAGATGCCTTGAGAGGATCTTCAGTCTTGATTGGTAGATGCCTTGGAATTTGTTTTGCCAAACAAATTTTTTTTGTTTTTTTCAAATAATAGGAAAAATCTATTTTGAGCAATGCAAAGCCTCAACTCCACTTAGCCAAATGCATATAGATGATAGACTCCATTATACTACCAAAGTATCACTTGCCAATACAATTCAAATGTATTGACCCTTGTGGCTGTAACTTATTATGTTGCAGGTTTGTTTGTTTTAGTGAAGATTGATTGATTAGGATTACAAAGCCTACAACCAACATGTCTGCCTGTGGCACTATGAAGATGAAGGACCCAATGCTTATAGTTATTCCGCTGCAATGTAATGTAAATAGCCAATGAGCTATGTTTGATGTAATAAAATTTTGTTATTCCTGGTTATAAAGTTGTATTATGACCTTTGTTTCTCGATATTACATCTGAACTGTGGATGCTAGCTATTGATCCGGGACTAGCATTGTAAACACAGGACTCAATCTTATTTAAGGTTGGGGCGCTTCTGAGAATGGTATCGAGCATTGTGTTGCCTGTAGGATTTGTAACCCTAGGATTGGACAAAACCCTTAGACAATAGGAGTTGTCTCATTCCAAAACTTATTTACAAAACAAATCTTGTAAACTCTTTCCTCAATCATTTTTGTTTCAACTCTACTTCTCTTTTACTTCAAACTTAATGGAAAGCCTACCCCATGACCAAAGACTTCATCATGAGCAAAGGACTTCAACAACTCTAATGACTTCAACTTCTTCAACATCTTCAAGTGATTTCAACCTTATTCTTAACAAGGACTTCCAACTTGGATACCACTAAGGACTGCAAGTGAGACAAGAAATTTTGCTCAAGACTTGAAGACTAAGGAAAAACAACTTAGAAGGAGCCATCAACATCTTTGAAGATTTGTGACCAAGAGACAAGAATTCTCCAAGGAAACAAAGATCTCAATCAAGAAGAATCAACCAAGAAGGATGGAAAGATCACAAGTGAACCATATAGATGGACCACCATATTTTAGTTAAGTCAAACCCACCAACTTATGTGGTGTAACAAAAATATTTTTGTTGCCTAAGTGTGTGCTTGAAACTTGTTGTTTGAGTGAAATGTTTGGTTTGTGATTGCTTGCACATTGCTTGTGTGAAATGTGAAGTGTGTGAGAAATATCACCTTAGAAAAACCTTTTGCCTATTCTAACCCCTATCCAACCCAAACAGATGACTTCTCCAAGAGACTCCAACATCAAGGATGGTGACAACAACAACCAAGAGGTCAACTGAGAGAGCTCATAGCAACCCAACACCAGTTGAGCCAACTAACAGCTCAGTTCATAGCCAACAATAGTGATAAAGACCCTACCTTGCAAAAGTTTTTGGAAGAACAATCCCAACTGATGCTTAAGGTGACTAATCAAATGATCAGCATGGAAGAAAACTATCCCAAAAGAGTGTATGATAACAAGGATGACAAGAACATTATGCTAGATGGAGCACCAGCTTGCAATATTTGTGGAGACAAGGATCATACTTCCAATGAGCATGAAGATCAATGCCCCAATTGTGAAGAGGAACATCCAGTTGGCCAATGCCCAACATCTCAAGTTACTTGTCACCTTTGTGAAGGAAACGACCATGTACCTATCCAATGCCCCGTCTATGCCATTGTTGAACAAAGGAAACAAGAAGGATCCAAGTATGCCAAGAATGATGATGACAAAGGAAAAGGACCACTTATACCTCCAAACAAGACAACCCAATTCAAAGGATCAAAGAAGCCCAAGAAACAAAAGCAAGACATGAGCCTTGTGCAATGTCGTAAATGTAAGGAAATGGGACACAACCCCAGTGGATGCCCAGAGTCCATAAAGAATAAAAGGATGGACCAAGTAGTGTGCAACAACTGCAAGGAGCTAGGCCACTATGTAGCAGTTTGTCCACAAGAGCAACGTAAAGAACTCCAAGATATCCACTGTTTCAATTGCAAGGAACCAGGACACTATGTAAGCAATTGTCCAGAAAAGATGAAGAACAAGATGAACAAGCCAAAGGAGAAACCCAACCTTAGCCCATGAGTCAAGCATGGAAATAATGGACACTATGCAGAAGTTTTCCAAGAAGAAGCTTTCCAAGATTCCAAGCAAGCCAAGATGTAGTTTAGTTAGAAAATTTTTAAGGGTGGTAGTACCCTAGTTGTTTTGAACCTGTTTGTAACCCTAGCCTCCCCAAATCTCGGGACGAGATTTATTTTAAGTGGTAGCTGTCACATCCCAAGATTTTCCAAATCTTGTAATGTGAAAATAAATAAACAAAATAAATTTTTGTTGAAAATCAGGGTGAAAAGAAACTTTTGTTTCTAAAAGGAGACTTAAATCCCATCTTGAACAAACTTGGCTAAAGTTTGAGTTCAACAAAAATCCAAATCAAGGGAAATGCATTCCTCAATGAATGTATCTGGAAATTTGAGCATTTGGAAAGAAACCCAAAACCCTAAACCCTAATGGAAGGAAATCATTTTCCAAAGTATCTCCAAATCCATGGATTTGATCCATACCAAGTTGATCAACAAATTTTCACAAAGGATCAAGAAAGACCTTAGAGATTAGTTTCACTTAAATTGGAACCAAAGACAAAATCTTGTGAATATAATAAGATAAGGAAATTGAATTTCCAAAGCTAATAAAGCCCTTACCAAAAGCCATACCAAATGGTGAACAAATAATCCTAAAGGGATTTATTTGGATAAACCTTTGATAAAGGAAAAATAAATTGTTTTGGAAATACAAATTTAGATCTTTTAAGACTTTGGTTTCAAATGAAAAGATAAGCCAAATTAATTTTGGCCAAACTTTTGAAATAAAATATTTTGTTTTGATAAAATGAGTAAAGGTTTATTTAAATAAAATAAAAGGATTTAAATATCCAATTTTATTTAAGTAAAGGCTTTCCCATTTTAAATAAACACCAAGTATTTTATTACTACTTTGAAATCTTTTATTAAAAGGTTTTGCTTTGATTAAAATGAATAAAGGATTATTTAAATAAAATAATAAGGATTTAAATATCCAATTTTATTTAAGTAAAGGCCTTCCCATTTTAATTAAAACACCAAAACTTATTCATTTATTTAAATAAGTTTCCAAGTATTCTTTTATTTTTCAAATTAAACCTTCTGGTTTGGTTTTGAAAATAATTGGAATTCAAATGGAAATTTTATTAAATAAATCAAACCCTAATAACTAAAGATCCATTTTATTTAATTATTAAATGGATCCTAAAAATAAATAAAATAATATTTCATTTTGAAATTTGGATTATGTTGCCAAACAGAACCAAATTCAAATGAAAAGTTTGCTGTTTGAATTGATTGAGTGTTGTTTGAAATTGTTTGAATTAATTGTTTGAAATTGAAAACAGAAAAAGAATTAGAAAAAGAAAAAGAGAGCAGACAGAAAAAAAAATAAGAAAACATACCCAGCCCAGCCAGCAGCCCAATAGGCCCAACTCCAGCCCAGTACTCCCTCCCCCCGAAGTGTTTCTTTTCTCACTCGAAACCTACCCAAGAGAGAATGACATCTGGACCCCTCCTCCCCTTTTCTTTCATCGCCAAGCGGACCCACTCGCCCGAACCGTTTTCTCCACACTCGATCTAACCTGCAGAGTGATTGTGGTGGACCCCTTTCCTCATCATTTCCCAATCGACTTGGACCCCACCGCCTGTTCTCCTTCCCCACCCGCTGCGACCAGTTCTTCCCTCGTTACGCCGTTGATTCATACAGTTAAATTCACCATAATTAAGCTAGTAAAACCAGCAGTGATCACGAAGATGGAAACGACTACATCTCCTCTATAAATCCCTCGACACCTCGCACGCGCTCAGACCCCAATTTCTCTGCAGACCGCCAAGCTTCACCACCGTCTTGAGCAATTCCGTGAAACCAGACCTCCTTGCCTCTCGACCACGCACGCATACTCCACGCATCCAGACGCATCTGTCCGTGCCCTCCGTTCATCCGCGGGTGCCCTAGAACCTCGACTCCGTCGTCGACAGTGAGCGCCACCGTCTGTCTTCAGCTCCGGCGAGCCCCACAGGTAGATTCCGGTCGCCCCTCTTCTCCTCGTTCACGCACACAGCACCTCCGTGACCTACTGCGTCTAACCCAACCCTCGGTTGTTCTTCTCGTGATCTGTAGCGACGACTCAAGCAAGTAGCGCGCCGTTCTGCTTCTTCTCCGCCGACTCTTCTGGTAAGCACAAGACGACCCCGACCCCTCTCGTTCATGCACACGACCTTGCCTTGGACCCGCGCATCTAACCGTGCCGTCATTTCACTTCGAGGTGATCCCCAGCGACGCCAACGACAACCACCGAGATCGCATACCGCAAAGAATCCGACGAGGAATTCTCGCAACCCTAGTGCGCCGCCCGACCAACACCTCCCGAGCATCGCTGACCTCCCGAGCCTGGTGAGCATCTCCTCTCTCCTCGCTTCAGATCGCTGGCATCATTATCGATCGACGACTCGCCAAAGAAGCCGCGATCGCCGCCCACGTTAGGTCAAGCCTGCCGAAGCCGTTCGATTTAGATCGAACGAATACGATAGTTTCACTTAACGCCGAATGGGTACGCTCTCTGCATCGCACGATCTAGTTAGATCCAACGCTCCACGATGCCGATCCGCAGCGGTACCGACGAATAGAATCCTGCCGCGTGTCACCTATCTGTTTAAAAAACAGAATTTGAAAACAGAATTTCTTGCTAACTTCAAACCTTTGTATCTTTTGATCCACACGTCCAAATTTTACAAATTTGATGTCGTTGGAATCAGCAAGACAAGACCTAACCAACCCTGCCCTTAGTTTAGCAAATAGTATCTGTTAACTTGTTTAACTTTGCAGATTCTTTTGTATGCTTGCTAACATTATAAAAATCATTTAAAAATGATATTTAGGTTAAAACCTTTGCAAATTGGTTTGTTGTGACCTTGCTGACCTTAGGAACCAACCCATAGTTTGGAAAGTGATTTTGGAAAGAATAGAATGGATTAATTAGTTTAGTCCATTTCTAGCTAACTAAAACTATTTGTTTTGTTTATGAAAATGCTTTCATAAAGAAAACCTTGAGAAAATGTTTGGACCAAACCTACTGACCAAAAGCACCAAGTTTTGCAATAGCAACTCATTTGGTGAACCCTATAGACTAAAACCCCAGTAGACATATTTCTTCACCACAAAAAAATGACTAAATAGGTGCCTTGTTTTGAAATTGGTTTTTGAGGTGAAACCTTTTGCTAACAACTTTGCCACTTTGGTAAATGACCAATTTGGATCTTACAAAGTTTAGGAATCTAATAGAAACCCTTTTGCAAATGACTTTGCCATTTTGGTAAATGACCAATTTGGAACTTACAAAGTTTAGAAGCTTAGTGAGGACCATCCCTACATTAGAACCAACCTTTGCATGCCTATGCATGACTTTGCCACTTTACAAAAATGACCATTAGGTGTACCCAAATGTCTATGACCCACTAGGAACCACTTTTGCAAACAAAGCAAAGCTTGGCATGCTTGCATGCATTTCCTTGACTTTGTTATTTTATGTGTGTTGATTTGCTTGATTGGTAGATTGAGTTTGTGCCTTGCTTGATTGATTGTAGTGACTTGAAGAGTGTGAGTGTTGCAAGGACAAGGAGTGAACTTACACCCTCTACCAAACAGGCAAGTGATGCTTCATATCATTATCCCATTATTTTCATTATGCATTAGTGTTTTTGCTAAAGTAAATCTTGCATGGTTTTATTTTGCTAAGTATAGACCTTGCTATAGGAAATCTAGTAGATGAATCCTTAGTAGGATTTTCCTAAGTTAAGAATCCTATTACTACCAAGCTTAGCCTAGCTAATAGAAAACTTGGGTGGGATATATATTCATACTATGAAAAATATTCTAAGTCTGAGGACTCATGTTTTGTTTAAATAAAACAACTAAAAGTTAATGAATCACCTGGGTGGAAATGGAAGGAATGGTTTATGTTGAGTGGTTCACAAGGCCATGGACTTGGCTTGTGTATCTCACTTGTGGATGGCCACCCAGGAAACAAAGAGATTTGAGATGTCAAATGTTGAGAAACTTCAAGTGCAACCACTTGGCATTATGGGCTCTGCCATGATCTTAGGATGCTGGAACTTAGTCTTTTGGACAGTGGGTGGTAGTGATTGATAGGTTGGAGCGCGTCCAATTGACTAAGGAAAGGCTACTGAAGGATCATTCTTGGGAAACCAAGACTTGTGGGGAAAGTGCACCACCTCTGCAGAGTGTAAAACCTAAGTACTTAGCCATGTCCCTGGTAAAGGACAATTTGAGCATCAAGACATGGAAGCAATCAAGAATCTCATCATTCCAATTTCTAAATTAAAACTTGTGGGTGAACAAGGGTTGTGTGAAATCTTAAATCTTTGATTGGTAGATGCCTTGAGAGGATCTTCAATCATTGGTTGAGAATTTGTTTTTGCCAAGTAAATCTTCAGTCTTTGATTGGTAGATGCCTTGAGAGGATCTTCAGTCTTGATTGGTAGATGCCTTGGAATTTGTTTTTGCCAAACAAATTTTGTTTTTGTTTTTTTTCAAATAATAGGGAAAAATCTATTTTGAGCAATGCAAAGCCTCAACTCCACTTAGCCAAATGCATATAGATGATAGACTCCATTATACTACCAAAGTATCACTTGCCAATACAATTCAAATGTATTGACCCTTGTGGCTGTAACTTATTATGTTGCAGGTTTGTTTGTTTTAGTGAAGATTGATTGATTAGGATTACAAAGCCTACAACCAACATGTCTGCCTGTGGCACTATGAAGATGAAGGACCCAATGCTTATAGTTATTCCGCTGCAATGTAATGTAAATAGCCAATGAGCTATGTTTGATGTAATAAAATTTTGTTATTCCTGGTTATAAAGTTGTATTATGACCTTTGTTTCTCGATATTACATCTGAACTATGGATGCTAGCTATTGATCCAGGGACTAGCATTGTAAACACAGGGGACTCAATCTTATTTAAGGTTGGGGACGCTACAATAGAATTCTTCAGAAATGAATGAAGTAGTTGCACCAGTATCAAATAGAAATTTTCCGGGATTGGTAAGGATATTAAGCGTACCTATCACTACATGCTCTGAGTTATCCACCTCCTCCAGGGTTGCACAATTCAGCTTCCCGGTAGGTCTATTCCTCTTGCCATTATTGTTCTTGACATTATTTCCTCCTCGATTGGGATGTCCATTACCTCCACTGGCTTGTCCTCCACCCTTGGTAGGCCAACCACCCGGTGGTTTACTCGGACAGTCAGGCTTGATATGGCCCTTCTGGCCACAACCGTAACAAATAACTACTGGGTTTTTGCATTCTCTCTAGAAATGCCCTAGAAGTCCACAATTGTTGCAGATAAGATTTCTCTAGGGATTGGACTGATTTCCACCATTGCCCATGTTATTGTTATTGTTGCTGTCGGCTTTGTTCCTGGGCTTGAACTCCAGATTGGGTTTAGGTTTACTTGCCTGAATCCTCTTAGTTTCCTTCTTGGCTCACTTCCTCCTATCCTCCTGGACATTCTTGTAGTCATCTTCAAAAGTGATGGCTGCATCCAGTAACTGCTGATAGGTTTGTTTATTGGCGAACCTCAACTGCATCCTCACAAATGGATTTAACCCTCGTAGGAAAAACTTCTTCTTTTTTCTCTTCAGTGCTCACTTTATCCTCGGCATAACGAGACAGTTGGCTAAACTCCCGGTTGTACTTCATGACACTAGTATAACCTTGTTGAAGCTCCTCAAACTCTCTCCGCTTCAACTCCATAACACTCTCCGGAACATGATACTCACAGAACCTCTGCTTGAACTCTTCCCAAGTATACTCTCTTCCTGTCTATTGCATGGATAACTGATTTTCCCACCATGATGCTGCAGGTCCTCTGAGAAGATGAGTTGCATACCTTAGTTTTTCCTCATCATTACAACCTACAGTCTTTAACTTCTTCTCTGTATCTGCTAGCCAATCTTCTGCATCCATTGGTTCAGGGGCTGATGCAAAAGGTAACGGCCTTGCATTCTTGAAGTCAGAAAGACTCACTCCTCCACCTTCAGGTGCTCTCTGGTTTCCAGCTCGTCCCAACAACTCTTCCATGAACTTGTTTTGGTTTTCTTGCATCATTTGCATATACTGCATAAAATTCTGCTCCATTAACGGCCTCATTGGTGGTGGTAATGTTCCCTGATTTCCGGCATCTGCATCGGCCTTCTCCTTGGCCTCACGTTCCATGTGCTGCTGATCAGACTCAGTTTCTACACCCATGTCCATGACCCTCTACTCCTGCAACATAAAGAGAATACTCATAATTACATCATGTACATGTGTTCTGAGCTCAACTTTATGCACATAACTAGTCACACAATGGAAATCCAAATAAAATCCAAATATGCATTTCACATATTATACATTACAAGCCTCACAGCAAAGTACAAAGTCATCATACTTGTACCCTACAAGTACTATAGTATAACAAGCATACTGTCTCACTTATTTATCTACATCACTCTCTCGGATTACAATGCGCAATACCCGATAATTCCTAATAAGCCGCCTGCTTCTAGTATCCACGACGCTCATCATACATGCCTGAAGTCCAACTTTGATGACGTAACATCCGTCGCACATTTTGTGGAACAAATGGCCTTCCAGAAAGAACATACTCAGTATCTGAAGTATCAGGACTTGATTCATTACTCAACCTGAGTATATTGACTCCCTCCAGCTCAACTGAAAAGTCTTTAGAAACATGTTCAACATTATCACCCACTTGCATCTTTTGAGCTTCATACCTTGAGTTGTAAACAGAATCCGTAGATTCTGGTGCTCCCTAGGTGCTCTGTTGGGCAAGATAGTTAAACACCGGATAATGTAAATTCCCTGGGTTTTGAGAAAATGATGATGATTCAAACACTCTCTCCTCAGGATCTTCTTCCTCATCCTGATCTTCGACGAATATGGTATTTCTACTACTGTTGCTAGGATTGGTTCTTGCACACATCCAACTGGATTGTCCAACATTTCTGTCAGACCCATCTATGGACATCTGATTTCCTTGGGATCCTTCAAATGATCCCATTCTCCAACCATCAGAATTCTCGATAGGAAGTTCTGAATCAGACCCTTCCTCCGAACCCTGTGGTATAGCATACCTCATATCTGATGTAGGATCATAGATAGGTTCGGGTCTGGGTGAATAAGGATATGGTGTAAAAGATTCGGGATCTATGGGTATATCCTTCAAGATTGGTTTCGTACTACTGCTTGCTTCTTTCTCCAACTGGAATGCTAACTGCCTCCTTCTTTCCGGATCAGTTAGATCCTCTAACATGTCATTTTTATCTTCAACAATAACTTTATGTGTCTTATAAAAAGACGCAACAAGTATTCGGTATCGATCCATAAACTTGGAAGCTAACTTAGGATGCTTCTTTACCAAAGAAAGATGATCCGGTACTGGCTTCGAGTCTATAGAATCATGAGGTATCACAGAAAATGTGCTCCCTACTATCTCCTTGGCTTTATGCTCCCGAATATTAGCTATCGTCTCCACAACAGCAACATGATCTGCTGCTATATGACTCCTACCTTCACCTATAGGTAGATCGTGATATAATCCAAGCTCCTCTGGAATTTGGATACTCACACGATACTTGGATAACATCCGACCATCATAATAGGTTATGATATTTACCAGAATTTTAGTTGGACAACTAAAATTCTTTAAGACTTAACGAAGCTGATCCGTGAATGATCCTTGGTAATCATTAAGAGTCTCCTCTTTCCTTACCAAAGTTTGTTTTGGAAACTTTGGTGCCATACCTCTGTATATTCAAAAATATTTTAATTAGTAATAGATAATATATCGCATCATAACAAAGAATTATCGCACTAAAAAAATATCAGAATATTCTCATTTGAATACCCATTATACCCTTTTTTAGAGAATTCTTTATCGTTGCTATACACTCCTACAGGCAATACCCTTTACTAGGTTTCCAGCCTAAGGTCAAAGCAATTTGCTCTGATACCAACTGCGGTGACCCAGCATACCACTGCATGTGTAGTACACTATAGTCGTTGACATGACATCCACAGAACACCATTCCGTAAATATCATATCCCTCAGAGTGGTACAACAGAAACATTGCGGGTCCATATTACAAACATACACACACATTATTATTATTACAATACCAGAAGTTCAAGACTTCAAAAGATTCAACTTACAAACCAAAATATAAAGTTTTTTAGCAGAAGTTAAAAGTAACAACTCCAACTAAGAGTTAAGCTCAGCAGCTTATTATATAAAGTTCATGCTGCTTGGCTCCATTAGTTACTAATAACTAGGGCAACTAAGCTGACTCGTTGCCATCTAATCCATATCGTATCTTGTAATTCACTCCTTCAACACCACCTAACAGGCTAGGCTCCTCGTAGAAGACATCTTCTTGGCATTCTGCTGCATACATTGGAGAATCTTCGGGATCCTCAGAGTCTAAGCAGGGGATCAAAGGAAAAGGTGAGTAACAACATTACCCAGCAAGTTCATTATATGTAAGGTGGGAAGTTTGATGCTCTATCTACTACCTCGGACTATAACTCCTAGCACTATGCAGTTTTCCTAAATCTTTCTTCAAATATTTATTATTATTAAAATCTATGCCCATTAGCCTTCACAGGTTTACCAGAACTTTCATGGAGTTCCTTTCCTGCTGCGTTCATAGCTCCTTCCCGGAACAGGGAGTAACAAGTTACCGTTGTTACACTCTACAGAGGTGTGTTACTTTACCCATGAGAGATCAACTCCTTGTTGCACAACCGTGCGTACTTTCCCGTCCACAATTCCATGATGTGGGGCCCAGTAGGTGATCCAAGCCAATCACTGCCCCCTTCGCGACCTCGCATGCCTCCTTGGTGTACACCATGCCCACCCATTGAATTAAGGCAATGGTTTGTACAGACCGTTAGATGCCAGAACTATCATGGGACAATGAGGGTTCCCACCCGTATGCTGCATATCCTCTACAAATTACCAATTAATATGCACCCTACAAGGATAACAGCCACGACCTGCACATCCGGCTACATGCGAGAGGAAGAAGATATAGCTGACTTCTCCGTCCCATTCCAGATCTCATGGTTAACGCGTGATATACAGCGCTAGAATTACTGATGTCATGGGTTGTTAAGTTCCTAGTTGATCATCATTGTTCCAAATTGAAACCTAGGTTCTATTGCTTCATTATATCATCACTTAGGATGATATCAACAATTTATTTACTTGAGAAAATAATATTTTCTTTCCTTGAAACATAGATGATAGCAAACAATTGGCAAATACTTTGATAAAGACTCTTCAAAGGTAGTGAAGTCGGATGCTTGCACTGGACCTTGAGCTTCTATGTCTACAAAACATCATTATTGCCCCGTAAGGACAATATTTAAAGAAGCAAAATCAATATGCATAGTAATGTAATGCATTATTTAGCATTTATTTTTCTTTGTGTGTTTTACCCATTATTTTTAGTTTCAAAAATTCCTTTAAGTAATAAAGGATTTCATTTACAAATAATCTTTAGTATTTATTGAATATTATATTTGCCATTTTATAGGATAATAATTTATTTTTTAGAATTAAAACTTAATATTAATTCCTATATTTATTTATTTAATAATTCTTTTAAGATTTAACATAAAAGAATTTATCTTTATAACTTTAAATAATTATTTATCATTTTTCTAAAATACTACAATAATAATATAGAATAAAAGGGATTTTTTTATCCTCTTTCTATAATTTTATAAAATTCCATAAGGAATATATATATTGTAATATTCTTGACTAAAAATAATATTTATAGAAATTATTTCTTAATTTAATTAAATAGGTTGTATTATTATAAATCTAGAAATATTTTATTTACAATTTTTAGATTTCTATTTTATTTTCTAGGATTTTATTTAACTCTAGGGGTATTTTGGTCTTTTATTAATTATTAAGACTTCTTTTAAGTTTTGGGCTAGTTCTATTGGGCTTATTGGGCCAATTTGGCCCAAATGACTTTGACCAAAAGGGCACCTTGAAGGGTTTTGGCCCTATTGGCCCATTCCCTCTCTCTCTCTCGACCTCACCTCCTCTCCTCTTCGACCCTGTGGGGTGCTGACACAGCCGTCGTGCGATACTCGTCGTCGTGGTCCTCCCTGGCCGCTGCCGTGGTGCAGGGTGAGGTTGTCGACCATGTTCGTCCATCTTCTCCGCTTCGATTTGATTTCGAAACCCTCCTGTGGCCAGGCTAGCCCCGTTCCCGAACCCTAGGATTTGGGGATGGTGCTGCTACTACCATTGCTGATCCTCCCGTGGTGGTGTGTGGTGCTCGTGCGCTGTTGTGGCTGGTGCGGGTTGCAGCGCCCCTTGGGGTGCTCCCCGTGCCGCCACGAGCTCTTCGGCCCCTCTGCTTCCTCTTCAATCCTTCAGTGAAGACCACCGGTGAGTAATGTTATGTGATTACTTGTGCTTTTGGCTATCTCGAGTACCTCTGTGTGTATCTAGTGGCCAATCTATATTTAGGGTTTGCACTGATCTAGGGTTCAGCCCTGGTTCTAGATTTATCCTTATGTGCTTGCGAGTTGATTCTATGATCTGATAGTGATGCTCAGTGAATATTGTATTCTCTGCACCTCAGTGCTTGTTGTCATCCTTTGATTATGTGATGCTGTTGTTGGTCTGAGGCTAATGTTGATCTAATGCTAGTGTTGATTTGATGCTAGTGGCTCATTGTGTTGCCTCTGATTAGTAACATGGTTCCTTAGTGTGTTCATCTTCTGTCAGTATCTTGATACCGATAGTAACACTGTCAGTGATGATCCACTGCATCAGTGTTTGTTGGCTTGTATGTTTATCCAAAGACTAAATTTATTCAATAGAGTATAATGATTTTTTGAAAATGAATGGATATATTGAATGATGTCTGAGTATGGTCTCAGGGAAATGATATATATTGATCTGCTAGTTTATTTATGAAAGCTAGACTATCTGGTTGGCTTAGCTGTAAGATCATTTCTTGTGAAACCATCTTGGAATGGTACACAAGTTGATCTGGTTGTTGGCTTTACTTATAGTTAGTACTTGAGACTTGATAAATGCTTAATAATAAGTTGAAAAGTTCACTTATTGTTCATGCCTATGATGCTTGTCTGAGGCTCTAGGAACTAAGTTCTTATGTTGCTGTCACTTTCAAAATTGGCTAAGGCATCATAGTTGCTTACTAGATCTTGGATCCTAGTTGGTTAAGTTAATGGATTTGTTTGTAGCTTATAAAATCTGAGGTGCTACTCCTTCTTGGATATGTGCACAAATTTTATAAGAACATATGATGGAATATATAAGTTGCCTTCGGTATCACCAAATCTGTGAGGCTGGTTTGAGATTTTGGTGTTTTTGATTGAGTTTGGTTATGAGCTTTATATTTAAAACCTCTAGGATAGGTTCACCCCACTTGGATGATCATTGAGAGTTGTCTTATGAAACAACACATATTTCTATTTGGATAATATGAACATATCATGTGTATGTTTATGATAGTCACCACAAAAACTGATGATTGTAGTGGTTTGTTGTGATGGTGTTGTTGTTGGCGTGATCATGTCCTTCACCTCCTAATGTTGTTCTTTTTTCCCTGGTTCATGTGCTTGTCCTTGATCTAGCCTGCTCCTCCTAGCTCCTGTGGCTTAGCCTTGCTGTCCACCTAATTCTCCCCCTCCTTAAGTCACCATCTGGTGATGTTTGGGTTGATCTGGTGTGGAGTTTTGTTGGCTGGTTTGCTTGGCTTTGGCTAAGCTGCTCGTTCTTGCGTGGTGTGCAATGGAGAGGTGCACTAGTGCTTGCCCACGACTGTGCTTGGATCTTTTATTTGTTGAAGCAGATGTGGCTGTGTCGACAGTACACCCATGCATTTTGGTGAGTGAGCTACTTGTATGTCTACTGCATGGTTGTGGATATGCTCAATGAGGTGTTCTACCTTTTGATCTGGTTACTATTAACCTGCCTGGTGAAACTTGCCCCTTTACTTGTTGTGATCATTTGACTTATGGCTTATTTATTATGAAAGATTAGATTCTTTCATATTGGTGAAACTTGCCCTTGATAGATTTACTCAATGATGAAAAATTGAGCAGTTCTACCGAGAGTAAAAATTAATAACTTAACCTTTATTTTCCTTTTTGTTTGTTCTTTGTTTTGCAGGTACAAGATTTGAAGATTCAAGATTAGTATAGGTTTTCTTTTTAGACAGATGTAATCCTTTGTAATTTTTATTTCATTCTTTTGTAATGAATTTTGTAATAGTTCATTAATATGTAAATATTCCTATTTTTGTAATTTTATTTCTGTAAAGATTCTTTATTGACTTAATGAGTTACATTTTGTAACTTATTGATGGAATAAATATATGGAATAAATATTCATTTGTTTGATTGTATTTCTTATTTATAGTTTCTATTATTATGTATTATTTCTTGATTAAATAATATTACTAAATCATAACTCTAATCTTTTAAAATATAAACTCAAATCTCAAGTTTGAATTCAAATTCCTTTCCCCAAAACACACTAATTCATAAAGATCATGTCAAAATTTATAATGATCACTCTTCAAAGCTATTTATAAACTTAGAGAGTGAAAGAAACTCTGATCACTTTAAGTTTTTATTTGGCGAAAAATGTACCCACATTTTGCAGATGAATGCATGCATATGCACAATTTCCTAAATCTACCCTTCGTTTGTTCCTAAATGCTAGGATGTTACAACAACCTTCTCTTTTTTTAATTCTCAATCCTCTAACTAAGAAAAAAATCCAAGATCGCAACTCTAAGACTAGACTGATGTCACCCAATTGTAAATGGCCTAAGACAACCAGTATATACTCGTGTGTGGGGGGAAGTCTGTAACATCCTAGCATTTAGGAACTAACGAAGGGTAGATTTAGGAATTTGGAATGTTGCATGCATTCATCTGTGAAAATGTGGGTAAAACTTTCGCCAAATAAAAACCTATAGTGATCAAGGTTTCTTTCATACTTTGAGATTAGGTTTAGTCTTAAAGGATGATTGCTATAGACATTGATATGTTCTTTGAGGAATTATGTGTTTTGGAAAATGAATTTGAATTTTAAACTTGAGTGTTTGAATTATAATTCAAATGAATTAGGAATAAGGTTTGAATCTTGATTTAATTAAGAGTTAATTATTATAACTCAAACTTTATCGAAAGAAAACAATTAAGAATATGAAAACGTATTTCATATTTTCATTCCATAAATAAGTTACAAAAATGTAACTTATTGAAATTATCCACAAACTTCAGAATAGCAATTAAATAAAGAATAACAATTTTTCTCATTGATAATCATATAATCTTTATTACAAAAGAATAAAATGAAGATTACAAAATAATAAAATGAAAATTACAAAATAATAAAGAAGATTACATTAACTACCCTATAAAGAAAAATTAAACTAAAATCTTCATCTTCAAATCTGTACCTGCAAGACAAACACTAATAAAGAAAAATAATAAAGGTTAGAGTTAGAATTGTTTTACTCTCAGACATGTCAGTGAGGTGCACTGAACAAGTTTCATCATTGAGAAATTTATAAAAGGGGCAAGTTTCACCAATATGAAAGAATCAATCTTTCATAAATTTTAAGCCAAAAAGTCAAATTGACAGCAAGGAGGGGCAAGTTTCACCAGCCAGGTGAAAGTAATCAGATCAAAGTAACTCTCAAGTCCAAATCATATCCACAAGTGCACATCAAACACACAAGCAGGACACACACCTAAATGCATGTGGTGTGCTGTCATCTTCACAGCACAGCTCAAACACACAAAACCATCAGCACAGCCGTGGAGAGGCACTAGCGCATCTCTTCACTACTCACACACAAGAACAGCCAGCAGCTAAACCAAGCACAACAGCTAGCAACCAAACCAACCAAATCCCAAGATCTCATCACTAGGATGGTGACATAAGGAGGGGGAAGGATCAGGTGGACAGTAAGACCAAGTCCAAGAGCTAGGAGGAGCATGCTAGCTCAAGGTCAAGCACAGGAGCTCAGCAAAACAAGATCAACATCACCACCCAACTCCATAATCATCAGTTTTTGTGGTGAGTATCATAAAACCATCACATGATCTAATCATATTATCTAGACAGAAGCATGTGTTGTTTTATGAAACAAACTCTCAGGAAGCACCCAAGTGGGGTGAATCCATCATTGAGATTTTAAACTCTAAAAGCAAACAGCAAAGTACGAGGATCCAACCAAAACTCAGAACAACATCATTGATTTGGTTATCAAGCTATATATTTCAATCCAAGGACAAATATAGCTAACATTTAAATTCTAGGCACATCCCTAAGATAAGGGTAGCACCTTAGAAGCTAATCTTTTGGATCCATATAATGATCAAGCCTACTATCATTTTCTCCAAGCTTTGATTCAAGAAACAATAGCTGATACCACTACTAGGACTATCCATATGAATCAACTAGATAAGGCCTAAACCCCTAAGCCTCAGACCAACATCATTGGTCTTAGGGATTTCAGAGAAGAACAATTCTACTTATCTTTTAAAGCCAAGCTTGTTTTAAGCTTAAACCAACCCAATCAATGGATTAGAATCAATCTTGTGTGCCATATCAAGATGGTGTCACAAGAACCATTCTACATGAATCGGGATAAACATTCAATCATCACAGATTCAATCAATCTACCAATCATTTTCCTGTCAATACAGGAATCATAATTAGGACATTTCTATGTAAATCTTCACTGTCTAAGATCATTGTGATCTCAAACCACATATGGATTCTCAAGCCAACAGCACTAGGACAGTGATTACATCACACCATACTCATTATCATTAACCAAGAAATGACAGTGGTAGGTTATCAAACCCACTGACTTTACCAAGCATTAGTTTCAGAGCAACTAGGTCATTTGAATCATATGAAATCTAAGCATATAATCATCTAATAAGCCACCAGAACCATTATAGTTCATCTCAAGCAACAAGCCTCAGGATAATAACCATTTAGCATGCTTACAGACCATCCACACATGATCTAATTCATCCAGTATATGATCAATCACAGGATAAGAACCCTAAATGAAATAAATCATCTTAATTAGGACAAGACAGTAACCAGAGAGGTCACTGCCAACATCTAGCATAGGATCATCGAGCGCAGAGAGCACTAGGGGAGAGGAACAGAACTCACCAAAGGTCCTCGCTGAAGACTAGAAGAGGAAGCAGGTGGCGGCGACCATGATATAAGACCTGCAGGGGCGCTACAACCCATACATCGCCACGGTGGCGACCATGACCATGCCTTAAGGCGAGGAGCAGCACCAAGATCCACGCCAACCCCCAAACCCTAGGGTTCGGGACGGCATCGATCCGTCGCAGGAGAGCCCCATGCTCAAATCCAGTTGGAAAGAAAGGATGGCCGTAGTCGACAACCCCCTACCGAACCACGGCGGCGACCAGAACGGCCCACGACGGCGGGAATCGCCGGCGGCGATATCACTGACCACGGGGTCGAGGCAGAGGAGGAGAGAAATGAGCTCGGGGGTGAGTGGCAGCGAGGGAGTGGGCTGAATTGGGCCAGACCTTTCGGGGTGGCTGTTTTGACTATGTCCAATGGGCCACCAGGGCCCAATAAGATTAAGCCAGCCCAAAACCCTTTAAGGCCTGTTTTAATAAATAGGAAAAGACCAAAATACCCGTGAACTTAATTAAATTCTAGAAAATAAAATAAAAGTCCAAAAATTATAAATAAAATATTTTTGGATTCACAATAATCCACATTGTCCAAATAAATTAAGATATAAAATTTTAGACATTTAAATTTTATTTAGAATTTTGTAATTTTTATATTTCTTATGGAATTTTACAAAATTATTGAAAGATGATAAAAATAAATAAAAATCACTTTCATTATATAATAATATTGTAGTATTTTATAAAAAATACTAAATAAATATCTAATAACAATTTTTGATATTTAAGTGATAATTCCTAAAAGAATTATTAACTCCATAAAAGTCAAATAAAAGGGAAATAAAATAAAATAATTCAATATATCTTATAAATATTAAAAAGTAATATTTATAAATCCTTTATTATTAATAAGACTTTTTATAATAATGGGGAGAATGCATATCAAGTTAAATGATGCATTACATTACTTGCATAATCATTTTGCTTCTTTAAATATTGTCCTTACCGAGCAATAATGATGTTTTTGTAGACATAGAAGCTCAAGGTCTAGTGCAAGCATCCGAATTCACTACCTAGCCATCACAAGGCAAGTTCATCACTTGCTCATGTCCTTTGAAGAGTCTTTATCAAAGTATTCACAAATTGTGTGTTATCATATATGCTATAAAAGAAAGAAAATATTATTTTCACAAATAAAGAAATCATAGATATCATCCTAAGTGATGATATAATGGAGCAATGGAACTTAGGGTTCTATTTGCAATAATTATAATCAATTAGGGACTTAATAACCCCTGACATCGGCAATTGTAGCGTCATAAATTATGCGTTAGTAATGAGATTTGGAATGGGACAAAGAAGTCAGTTGTATCTTCTTACTCTTGCATGGAGCCGGATGTGTAGGTCATGGCTGTTATCCTCGTAGCATGCATATAACTGGTAATTCGTAGAGAATATGCAGCATATGGGTGGGAACCCTCATCGTCCCACGATAGTTCTGGCATCTAACGGTTTGTACAAACCATTGTCGTAATTCATTATGTGGGAATGGTGTACACCAAGGAGGCATGCGAGGTCGCGAAGGGGCAGTGATTGGCTTGGACCAGCTACTGGGTCCCACATCATGGAATTGTGGATGCGAAAGTACGCCCGGTTGTGCAACAAGGAGTTAATCTCTCATGGGTAAAGTAACGCACCTCTACAGAGTGTAAAAACTGTAACTTGTTACTCCCTGTTCTAGGAAGGAGCTACGAACGCGGCAGGAAAGTAACTCCATGAAAGTTCTGGTCAACCTGTGAAGGCTGATTGTCATAGATTTTCATAATAAAATCAATCTTTGAAGAAAGATTTACAAAAATTGCATAGTGCCAAGGATTTATAATCCGAGGTGGTAGTTAGAGCATCAAACTTCCCACCTTGCATATAATGAACTTGTTGGGTAACGCTGTTACTCATTCTTTCGTTTGATCTCTTGCTTAGACTCTGAGGATCTCGAAGACATGCCAATGTATACAACCGAATGTCAAGAAGATGTGTTCTACGAGGAACCTGATCTGTCCGGAGGTGTTGAAGGAGTGGATTATGAAATCCGCTACGGTGTCGATGATAAAGAGTCCAACTAATTATACCTAGTTAGTAGTAACCAACGGAGCCGAGCAGCATGAACTCTATAGAATAAGATGTTGAGCTCAACTCCTAGTCGGAGTTGCTACTTTTAAATTCTGCTGAAACACTTTATATTTTGGTTTATAAGTTGAATCTTTAGGAAGTCTTGAACTTCCAGTATTGTAATAATAATGTGTGTATATTTTTAATATGGATCCGCAATGTTTTTGTTGTACCACTCTGAGGGATGTGATATTTACGGAACGGTGTTCTGTGAATGTCAGGTCAACGACTATAGTGTACTACACATGCAGTGGTATGCTCCGCAGTTGGTATCAGAGCAAATTTCTTTGACCTTAGGTTGGAAACCTAGTAAAGGGTATTACCTGTAGGAAGGTTTAGTAACGATAAAGAATTCTCTAAAAGTAATATAATGGGTATTCAAATGAGAATATTCCGTTATATATTTTAGTGCGATAATTCTTTGTTAAGATGCAATATATTATTGGATACTAATCAAATTTATTTTTCTGATATACAGAGATATGGCACCAAAGTTTCCAAAAAAGACTTTGGTAAGGAGAGAGGAGACTCTGGATGATTATCAAGGATCATTCACATACCACCTCCGTCAACTTTTAAAGCTCTTTAGTTGTTCAACTAGAATTCCAGTGAACACTATCACTTACCTTGATGGCCGGATGTTATCCAAGTATCGTGTGAGTATCCAACTTCCAGAGGAGCTTGGATTATATCATGATCTACCTATAGGAGAATGTAGGAGTCATTTAGCAGCATATCATGTTGTTGTTGTGGAGGCAATAGCTAATATCCGGGAGCAGAAAACCAAGGAGTTAGAAGGTAGCACATTTTCTGTGATACCTCATGATTCTATAGACTCGGAGCCTATACCGGATCATCTTACTCTGATTAAGAAGCATCCGAAGTTAGATTCCAAGTTTATGGATAGATACCGAACACTCATTGTGTCTTTTTAAAAGACACATCAGGTGATTGTTGAAGATAAAAATGATATGTTAGAGGATCTAACTAATCCGGAAAGGAGGAAGCAGTTAGCATTCCAGTTAGAAAAGGAAGCAAGTAGTAGTGCAACACCTATATTTAAGGATATACCTATAGATCCTGAATCTTTTATACCATATCCTTATTCCCCAAGACATGAACCTATAAATGATCCTACTATGGATATGAGGTATGTCGTACCACAGGGCTCAGAGGAGGGTTCTGACTCAGAACTTCCTATTGAGAATTCGGATGGTTGGAGAATGGGATCATATGAAGGATCTCATGAACACCAGATGTCCACAGATGGTTCTGACAGAAATGTTGGACAATCTAGTTGGATGGGTGCAAGGATGAACCCTAATAACAGTAGTAGACATACCATGTCAATAGATGATCAGGATGAAGAAGATCCTAAGGAGAGAGTGTTTGAATCATCAACATATTCTCAAAACCCAGGGAATATACATTATCGAGTGTTTAATTATCTTGCCCAAGAGAGCACCTGGGAAGCAGCAGGATCTGCGTATCCAGTTGACAACTCAAGGAATGAAGCTCAGGAGATGCAGGCTGGAGATAATGTTGAATATGTTTCTGAAGACTTTTTAGCTGAGCTGGAGGGAGTCAATGCGCTCAGGTTGAGTAATGACTCAAGTCCTGACACTTCAGATACAGAGTATGTTCCTTCTGGAAGGTCATTTGTTCCACAAACTGTGCGACGAACAACACGTCATCACAGTTGGACATCAGGCATGTATGATGAGTGTAGTTACTACTAGAAAGAGGCAACTAGTTAGTGATATCAAATACCGTGTATTGTACTCCAAGTAATAAGGTAGTGAGATGAATATGGTAGTTTTGTGATTATACATATATGCTATATGTTGTAAGAACTTTGTATCATTATGATATTATGTATAATATGTGAAATGCATATTTGGATTTTCTTTGGATCTTCATTGTGTGACTAGTTTTGTGCGTAAAGTCTAGCTCAGAACACATGTGCATTATGTAATTATGAGTATTCGCTTTATGTTGCAGGATTAGAGGGTCATGGATACGGGTGTAGAAATGGAAACTGAGCAGCAGCGGATGGAGCGAGAGGCCAAGGAGAAGGCCGATGCAGATGCAGCAAATCAAGGAGCATTACCACCACCACCACCACCAATGAGGCCGTTAATGGAGCAGAATTTTATGCAGTGTATGCAAATGATGCAAGAGACCCAGAACAAGTTCATGGAAGAGTTGTTGGGGCGAGCAAATCAGAGGGCACCTGAAGGTGGAGGAGTGAGCCTATCTGATTTCCAGAATGCAAGACCGTTACCTTTTGCATCAACTCCTGAACCAATGGATGCGGAAGATTGGCTAGCAGATACTGAAAGGAAGCTGAAAACTGTAGGTTGCAATGATGAGGAGAAATTGAGGTATGCAACTCTTCTTCTGACTGGACCTGCAGCATCATGGTGGGAGAATCAGTTGGCCATGCAACAACCAGGAAGGGAGTTTACCTGGGAAGAGTTCAAACAGAGATTCCGTGAATATCATGTTCTGGAAAGTGTTATGGAGTTGAAGCGGAGAGAATTTGAGGAGCTTCAGCAAGGATATACTAGTGTCATGAAGTACATTCGGGAGTTTAGTCAACTGTCTCGCTATGCTGAGGAGGATGTCAACCCTGAAGAGAAGCGGAAGAAGCGTTTCCTGCGTGGATTAAATCCATTTGTGAAGATGCAGGTAAGGTTAGCCAATAATCAAACTTATCAGTAGTTGTTGGATACAGCCATTACTTTTTAAGATGATTATAAGAATGTCCAAGAGGATAGGAGGAAGAGAGCCAAAAAGGAAACCAAGAGGATTCAGGCAAGCAAACCTAAACCTAACCTGGAGTTCAAACCTCGGAATATGAATTATGGTAACAATAACAACAACAATAACAAGGGCAGTGGTGGAAATCAATCCAATCCGAGAAGGAATGTTATTTGTAACAATTGTGGAATTCCAGGGCATTTCCAGAGGGAATGCAAAAGCCTGTAGTGATCTGCTATAGTTGTGGTCAGAAGGGGCATATCAAGCCCAATTGTCCGAGCAAACCACCAGGAGGTTGGCCTACCAAGGGAGGAGGACAGGCCAGTGGAGGAAATGGACAACCCAATAAAGGAGGAAATAATGTCAAAAACAACAATGGCAAGAGGAACCGACCTACCAGGAAACTGAATTGTGCAACCCTTGAGGAGGTGGATAATTAGGAGCATGCAGTGATAGGTACGCTCAATATCCTTACCAATCCCGGCAAAGTTCTATTTGATACTGGTGCAACTACTTCATTCATTTCTGAAGAATTTTGTGATAAGTTCGGAATTAGAAGGGCAACATTAGAAAGCTCTATGACCGTAGTTACGGCAGGAGGGAATGTGATTGTACACCACATAAAACAAGATCAGGTTATCTCGATCTGTGGTTGTACATATTTCGCAGACCTTTATGTGATTCCTTTGAAGGGAATTGCAGTAGTGCTAGGAATGGATTGGATGATGGAACACGGAGCTCAGATAAATTGTGAGGAGAAAACTGTCTCAATCAAAACTCCAAGTGGAGCAAGGATAGTTAACCAAGCAGATAAGCACAGTCATATCATGGTAGATCTGCAATTGAACTCAATGAAAGAGGTCAAATTGGAAGATATTCCTATAGTAAATGAATTCCAAGATGTTTTTCCAGCAGAGCTACCGGGAATGCCACCAGACCGGGAGATAGAATTCACTATTGACCTAATTCCTGGTACAAAACCAATAGCTCAAGCACCATATAAAATGAGACCCAAAGAGTTAAAAGAACTCAAAGAGCAAATTGATGAGTTAGCTAGAAAAGGATTTATTCAGGAAAGTGTATCTCCATGGGGAACACCAGTAGTCTTTGTGGATAAGAGAGATGGTGGAAGAAGAATGTGTGGTGATTATAGAAACCTAAACAACGTTACTATCAAGAATAAGTATCCTTTATCAAGAATTCAAGATTTGTTTGATCAAGTGAAAGGGGCTGGAGTATTTTCAAAGATCGATTTAAGATCTAGATACCATCAAATAAAAATCAAACCGAAAGATGTTCCAAAGATAGCATTTGTCTCAAGATATGGACATCATGAGTATCTGGTAGTACCATTTGGTTTGACCAATGCACCGGCAATATTCATGAATCTGATGAACAAGATCTTCATGCCATATTTGGACAAGTTCGTCATAGTCTTTATTGATGATATTCTAATATATTCCAAGGATAAGGAAGGGCATGCTGATCATTTTAGAATAGCATTGCAGACCTTAAGAGAACACAAACTTTATGCTAAGTTCAGTAAGTGTGAATTTTGGCTTGATGAGGTAGAATTCCTCGGTCATGTGATCAGTAATGATGGAATTGCTGTGAATCCATCAAAAGTTCAGTCAGTACTAGAGTGGACTGCACCGACCAATGTGAAGAAATTCGAGGTTTCTTAGGAATGGCTAGTTATTATCGGAGATTCATTGAAGGCTTCTCCAAAATAGTCGGACCAATGACCAAATTATTAAGGAAGAATACACCATTCAAGTGGGATGAGAAATGTGAAGCAAGTTTTCAAGAGTTGAAGACTAGACTAACCACAGCTCCAATCTTAGTAGTTCCTGAGACAGGGAAGGACTTCACCGTATACTGTGATGCATCTAAAGAAGGTTTGGGTTGTGTATTAATGCAAGATCAGAAAATGATTGCTTATGGTTCAAGACAACTAAAACCACATGAGGTCAACTATCCAACTCATGATTTAGAGTTAGCAGCAGTAGTTTTTGCGCTGAAAGGATGAAGGCATTTCCTATATGGAGCCAAATGTGAGTTATACACTGATCATAAAAGTCTCAAATACTTCTTCACTCAAAAGGAATTGAATATGAGACAGAAGCGTTGGTTGGAACTAATCAAGGATTATGATTTAACAATCAACTATACTCCAGGAAAAGCAAATGTTGTAGCTGATGCCTTAAGCAGAAAGAGTGCAGATATTCAGCCTAGTAATCGGGAGTTAACAAAAGAGTTACAAATGGACTTGGAAAGATTAGAGCTTCAATTCATTAGAACAGAGGTTCTTGGAGGATTAGATACTATGCAGGTAGTTGTAGAGCAGGATGGTGATCTTAAGCAAGAAATTTTTAGACATCAAGTAGAAGATCCTTTTATTGCTAAGGAAATTCAGAGGATATCTCAAGGGAAAAAAATCAGTTTTTTGCCTTGGGGATTATGAGTCTTTATGGTTTCAAGACCGTCTTTGTGTTCCATATGTGACTGAGATTCGTGATAATATACTCAGAGAAGCACATGAAACACCATATTCTATACATCTGGGAAGTACTAAGATGTATATGGATTTGAAAGAACTATTCTGGTGGAATAACATGAAAAGGGACATTGCTAAATATGTATCCGAATGCCATACTTGCCAAAGGGTGAAAACTGAACATCAAATTCCAGCAGGACCATTACAACCCTTGGAAATTCCTGAATGAAAGTGGGAGGAAATAGGTATGGACTTTATCACAGGATTGCCCATGACACCAAAAAGGAAGGATATGATATGGGTAATTGTGGACAGACTCACTAAGAGTACACATTTCATTACGGTGAATCAAAAAGATAACACCGAGAAGTTAGTTGAAGTATATGTCAAAGAGATAGTAAGTAAGCATGGAGTACCCAAAAAGATCGTACTAATAGGGGATCAGTGTTTACTTCGGCATTTTGGAAGCAATTGCATGAAGCACTTGGTTCAAAATTAGATTTCAGCACAGCATATCATCCTGAGACAGGAGGTCAAACTGAAAGAACAAATCAAATACTAGAAGACATGTTAAGAGCTTGTGCACTAGATTTTGGAGGAACATGGGAAGATCATCTACCATTGGTAGAATTTTCTTATAATAATAGCTATCAGAGTAGTCTGAAGGCAGCTCCATACTAGGTTCTGTATGGAAGGAAGTGTAGATCACCAATATGTTGGTATGAGCCTGGAAGCAGCAAAGAATTTGCGCCAGATTATATCAAGGAAAGACAATATATTATTGATAAGATCAGGGATAGACTGAAAATAGCTCAGAGTAGGCAGAAAAAGTTATGCGGATCCAAATCGAAGATCATGGCATCCATAAGTAGGAGATATGGTATATTTGAAAGTAAGTCCAATGAAAGGGGTGAAAAGTTTCAGAGTTAAAGGAAAATTGAGTCCAAGATACATCGGACCATTCAAGATATTGAGTCAAAACAGAACTATAGCTTATGCTTTAGAGTTACCATCAAGATTGGCTCAAGTGCATAATGTTTTCCATGTGTCACAACTTCGTAAATGTTTGAAAGTTCCGGATGATGCAATCACACACCAGGAGATAGAATTACAAGCAGACTTAACCTATATTGAAAAGCCCTGTAAGATTCTGGAAGAAAACTGGAAAAGGTTGAGGAATAGAGCAATCAAATATTGCAAGGTACAGTGGGAACATCACCCTGAAAGGGAAGCCACGTGGGAGAAATAAAAGGATTTAAGGAAAGCATATCCAGAACTATTCAGGTACATCTCCACAAACTTTGGGACGAAGTTTAATTTAAGGGGGGAAGTCTGTAACATCCCAGCATTTAGGAACTAACGAAGGGTAGATTTAGGAATTTGGAATGTTGCATACATTCATCTGTGAAAATGTGGGTAAAATTTTCGCCAAATAAAAACCTATAGTGATCAAGGTTTATTTCATACTTTAAGATTAGGTTTAGTCTTAAAGGATGATTGCTATAGACTTTGATATGATCTTTCAGGAATTATGTGTTTTGGAAAATGAATTTGAATTTTAAACTTGAGTGTTTGAATTATAATTCAAATGAATTAGGAATGAGGTTTTAATCTTGATTTAATTAAGAGTTAATTATTAAAACTCAAACTTTATCCAAAGAAAACAATTAAGAATATGAAAACCTATTTCATATTTTCATTCCATAAATAAGTTACAAAAATGTAACTTATTGAAATTATCCACAAACTTCACAATATCAATTAAATAAAGAATAAGAATATTATTTTTCATTGATAATCATATAATCTTTATTACAAAAGAATAAAATTAAGATTAAAAAATAATAAAATGAAAATTACAAAAGAATAAAGAAGATTACATTAACTATCCTATAAAGAAAACTTAAACTAAAATCTTCATCTTCAAATCTGTACCTGCAAGACAAACACTAATAAAGAAAAATAATAAAGGTTAGAGTTAGAATTGTTTTACTCTCAGACATGTCAGTGAGGTGCACTGAACAAGTTTCATCATTGAGAAATTTATAAAAGGGGCAAGTTTCACCAATATGAAAGAATCAATCTTTCATAAATTTTAAGCCAAAAAGTCAAATTGACAGCAAGGAGGGGCAAGTTTCACCAGCCAGGTAAATGTAATCAGATCAAAGTAACTCTCAAGTCCAAAGCATATCCACAAGTGCACAGCAAGCACACAAGCAGGACACACACCTAAATGCATGTGGTGTGCTGTCAGCTTCACAGCACAGCTCAAACACACAAAACCATCAGCATGGCCGTGGAGAGGCACTAGTGCATCTCTTCACTACTCACACACAAGAACAGCCAGCAGCTAAACTGTAACGGTCCCAACCTTTAATAAGGTAGAGATCCCTGTGTTTACAATGCTAGTCCCTGGATCAATAGCTAGCATCCACAGTTTAAGATGTAATATCAAGAAACAAAGGTCATAATACAACTATATAACCAGGAATAAAATAATACATTACATCTTACATAGCTCATTTGGCTATCTCATTACAATGCAGCAGAAATAACTATATAGCATGGAGTCCTTCATCTTCAAAGTGCCACAGGCAGTCATGTTGGTTGTAGAGTTGTAATCCTATTTAACACACTTCACTAACATCAAACAAACCTGCAACATTACAAGTTACAGCCACAAGGGTCAATACATTTGAATTGTATTGGCAAGTTTCACTACTAAGTAGAAATATGTGGATCCTATCATTACATGCATATTTGGCTAAGTGGGGTTCAGGCTCATTTGCAGAAAGCAATATTGTTTTTCCTATCTTTTCAAAATAGTTTTGATCTTTTGTCAAATCTTTCTGAACTCCTTGTAATACTCCAAGTGTTTCAAGTCTTTTGTTGTCACTTTCAAGTTTTACTTTTAGAAATTGGAATGTCGAGATCTTTCATAGCTTCAGGCCTTAGTTGCTCAGTATTGTCCATAACCGGGGACACGGCTAAGTACTTAGATTTTTATCTTCTGCAGTAGTTGTACACTTTACCCACATGACACATTCTCATCTTGTTGCCACCAGTGGCCGCTGGATAAGTACTCACCAATATGGAGTACTGGCAGATTGAGAATGTGACGAAGTCTTTCCATAGGAGTCCTCCGAATACACAATGCTAGCTTGTCTACCAGGCACCAATGTAGGGTTTCGAGTTCCCTCATTCTAGTTAACCTGAAGAGGCCAATGCATGGGTCTTCCACTATGTAGTTTACTAAGCCAGTGCCCATTTAGCATGTGGCTGTACACGGAAGCCACTATACGAGAAACATGTTCAATCTCTAAGTCCCTGGGTGGTTTTCTTCTAGTGCACATACAAAAAGAGACTGCCATATAAACATGGTTCCTTTTGTTGCCACCTTGTCCAAAACTTGAGTATCCTTGTCCACCCAGGTGGTTCATTGAGTACTTGTTTTATTATTTAAAACACAAGTCTTTTCAATACATCATATAATCTCAACATGTATCTCTTCTCAATATATAAAGCAGGTCTAAGCATAATACAACTACATTGTTTTCACTAAGGAAAATATAAGGGTGTCCTATTAGGATTTAGCATAGCAAAATATAGTAGTCCTTATCATGCATGTTTCAAAATCCACTAAGTATAATGAAAATAGTAGGACTTGGATGATAGTGTCACTTGCCTTTTTGGTAGAGAATGTTGGTTCACTTCTTGATCTTGCTAATATCACACTCTTCTAACTTCACTACAAATCAATCAAGCAAACATAGATTCAACTAGCATTCCAACCAATATTCAAACAATTTTAACACACATAAAATAATAGAAACAAAGTCATGCATGCAAGCATGCAAAAGATAGTTTTACTTGCAAAGGTGGTTTCTACTAGGCTCTAAACATTGTAAGGTTCAAAGTGGTCAATTCCTAAAGTGGTAAAACTATTTGAAAAAGGGTTTTATTTATAAGCCATTTCTTAAATTAAATCATTATTTCATGTGGTGGAAAATGCTTT
This sequence comes from Avena insularis, assembly GCA_023614405.1. NCBI lineage: Eukaryota > Viridiplantae > Streptophyta > Magnoliopsida > Poales > Poaceae > Avena > Avena insularis. The sequence continues at coordinate 302,666,920 of CM042691.1, forward strand.
TAGCAAGGAAACAATTTTATATTGTTCACCAAATAAGTTGTTAATTCACAAAACTTGGTGTTTAGGGTCAGTAGGTTTGAATCAAATCATTTTCCAAAAGGTTTTACTCAAAAATTATTTTCATAGCAAAATCAATATTTTTATTTAACTAGAAATGAGTTAATTCAAGTATTTATTCCTAAACTTCACAAAATTCATTTTTAAATCCATGAGTTGGTTCCTAGGGTCAGTAGGTTCACAACAAACCTTTTTCCAAAGATTTTATCCCCAAAATCATTTTAGAATAATTTTTATAACCTAAACAAGCATACAAAAGTTTCTGCAAAAACAAACATTTTACTAGAAGTTTCTTACTAAACAAAGCGCATGGTTGGATAGGTCTTGCTTTTCTGAATCCATTGATATAAAGTTTGCAAAATTTGGACATGTAGATTTAAAGTTATGGAATTTACAAAATCACATATCTAATAGATTCAATCCTGTTTTTAAAACCAGACTCTGGCCACGCGTCCTATTCCTATTTGCCCATACCGTTTCGTCTGGATCGCGCTACGGGAGGCGTTAGATCTAATTAGATCGTGCGGCACAGATTGATCAAAAACGGTTCGTTAAGTCATCTATTGTATCCCTGCGATATGCATCCAACGGCTAGCGACGATCTGACCTAACTCTGGCGGCGCTCAGCGGTAGCGCGCGGCGGCGACGCCCAGCTAGCGGCGGAGCTGGCGCTAGAGGAAGCAAGGAAGAAGAAGATATGGCTCACAGTGATCGCAGTGACGTGGGGATGCTCAACCTGCCCTTGGTTGGTGAAGGGGCGCACGGGGTTGATCGGAATTCCTCGCCGGAGATCTTGCTGGCGTCGGGTACGGTCAGACGTTGACGGGGGCGAGGCTATAGCGCGTGCTAGGACAAGTGGAAGACATGGTCAGATGCGCACGGTCCTGGCAATGATGCGTGTGTGAAGGAGAATGAAAGGCGCGGTCAGGTTCTTACCAGAAGCTTTGCCGGAGAGGAAGCAGACGGTGGCGACGGTGGTCGCCGTTGTTGCCGAGTGTTCTGGGCGCGCGGGGACGAGTTGATGCCTCTGGGAGGTTCGCCAGGGAGTAGGGAGCAGGTGAGGGTGGTCGAGGAGGCAAGGGGCGGTGTCTACTGGCCGGAATCGTTTGCGGAACTCGCCGGAGACAGTGGCAATGCGAGGCGGAATTGTCGCAGCCTGGTGGCTCCTGTGTGGTATGGTCTGGGGGAGAAGGAAGAGGGAAGCCTGGCGCTTATCACTGCGTGGTCACAGCGAGAGATTAATGCAGCATTAAGGCGAATTCATGCGAAGAATTAAACGGCAGGAACGGCAGCGGCGTCTGGGGGAAGAAGGGGTCGTCGCGGTAGGGGAGAAAGAGCTGGCGGTGGGGTCTGCTTGGCAGCGTGAGAGAGAGAGAGGGAATGGGGTCCACCGGTCAGTGTCACTACGGGTGTGTGATTGAGTGAGAAATAAAACGGTTCGGGAAAAAGAGATGGGCTGCCGATGGGTTTAGTGGGCTAGGCTAGTTGGGCTGGGTCCTTCTCTTATTTATTTTTTTCTGTTCTGTTTGTTTTTCTTTTTCTCTTTTGATTTTTCTGTTTTGATTTTGAATAAGCAATTCAAACCCTCATTTGATTTCAAAACTTTTGTCAAAGTTTGTGTAGCTTTAAACACTGATTATTATTGTATTCTGATGTCAATTTTTGAATAAAACCCTATTCATTTTGGGGTCTTTTATTTATTCAAAAAGGCCCTAGTTTTAAATCAAACAGATTTAATAATATTTTCAAACACCATTTAAATTTTTCAAACTTTCCAATTCCTTTCAGTAGGTTTTTATTTGCTTAAAAAGGTGTCAAATAATTCATCTTGAATTATTTGGAAAAGCTTTTAATAGGATTTATTAATTATTTACGATTGGATTTATCTTTATTCCAATAGGATTTGGTTTATGCCATTTTATTTTATTTTGGAAATTCTTTATCCAATATTTTATTTGGATTTGGGTTATAATCAATCCATTTGCTCAATAGATTTGGCCAAGATTTGATTTGGTCTTTAAATATTATTTATTTAATATTTCTTTCTTTATCTTATAAAATCCATATCTTTTCATTTAGAGATCCAAACTTGGTGATTCCAATTTGTGAAATCTTATTTTAATTTGTTTATCCTTTTAAATCTCTTTAGGATCTATTTGATCAAAATAGGTTTGAAGGTTTCCAATTGGATTCAAAAAGTTTCTTCTCATCCTGAAAATCAACAAAGTTTTATTTTATTTATTTATTTTTCACATAACAAGATTTGGAAAATCTTGGGATGTGACATAAACCAAGCACAACAGCCAGCAACCAAACCAACCAAAGCCCAACATCTCATCACCAGGATGGTGACATAAGGAGGTGGAAGGATCAGGTGGACAGCAAGACCAAGTCTAGGAGCTAGGAGGAGCAGGCTAGCTCAAGGTCAAGCACAGGAGCTCAAAAAACAAGATCAACATCACCAACCAACTCCATAATCATCAGTTTTTGTGGTGACCATCATAAAACCATCACATGGTCTAATCATATTATCTAGACAGAAGCATGTGTTATTTTATGAAACAAACTCTCAGGAAGCACCCAAGTGGGGTGAATCCATCATTGAGATTTTAAACTCTAAAAGCAAACAGCAAAGTACAAGGATCCAACCAAAACTCAGAACAACATCATTGATTTGGTTGTCAAGCTATATATTTCAATCCAAGCACAAATATAGCTAAGATTTAAATTTTAGGCACATCCCTAAGATAAGGGTAGCACCTTAGAAGCTAATCTTTTGGATCCATATAATGATCAAGCCTACTATCATTTTCTCCAAGCTTTGATTCAAGAAACAATAGCTGGTACCACTACTAGGACTATCCATATGAATCAACTAGATAAGGCCTAAACCCCTAAGCCTCAGACCAACATCATTGGACTTAGGGATTTCAGAGAAGAACAATTCTACTTATCTTTTAAAGCCAAGCTTGTTTTAAGCTTAAACCAACCCAATCAATGGATTAGAATCAATCTTGTGTGCCATACCAATATGGTGTCACAAGAATCATTATACATGAATCAGGATAAACATTCAATCATCACAGATTCAATCAATCAATCTACCAATCATTTTCCTGTCAATACAGGAATCATAATTAGGACATTTCTATGTAAATCTTCATTGTCTAAGATCATTGTGATCTCAAACCACATATGAATTCTCAAGCCAACAGCACTAGGACAGTGATTACATCACACCATACTCATTATCATTAACCAAGAAATGACAGTGGTAGGTTATCAAACCCACTGACTTTACCAAGCATTAGTTTCAGAGCAACTAGGTCATCTGAATCATATGAAATCTAAGCATATAATCATCTAATAAGCCACCAGAACCATTATAGTTCATCTCAAGCAACAAGCCTCAGGCTAATAACCATTTAGCATGCTTACAGACCATCCACACATGATCTAATTCATCTAGTATATGATCAATCACAGGATAAGAACCCTAAATGAAATAAATCATCTTAATCAGGACAAGACGGTAACCAGAGAGGTCACTGCCAACATCTAGCATAGGATCAGCGAGCGCAGAGAGCACTAGGGGAGAGGAACAGAACTCACCAAAGGTCCTCGCTGAAGACTAGAAGAGGAAGCAGAGGTCGCCGACGACCATGGAGGCACGGGGAGCACCCCCAGAGGGGGCGCTGCGACCCATACATCGCCACAGTGGCGACCATGAACACGCCTTAAGGCGAGGAGCATCACCATGACGCATGACGGCAGCGGCAGCACCAAGATCCACGCCAACCCCCAAACCCTAGGGTTCGGGACGACATCGATCTGTCGCAGGAGAGTCCCATGCTCAAATCCAGTTGGATAGAAAGGATGGGCGTAGTCAACAACCCCCTACCGCACCATGGCAGCGACCAGAACAACCCATGATGGCGGGAATCGCCGGTGGCGATATCACCGACCACGGGGTCGAGGCAGAGGAGGAGAGAAATGAGCTCGGGGGTGAGAGGCAGCGAGGAAGTGGGCTGAATTGGGCCAGACCCTTTGGGTGGCTGTTTTGACTATGTCCAATGGGCCACCAGGGCCTAATAAGATTAAGCCATCCCAAAACCCTTTAAGGCCTATTTTAATAAAGGGTCGTACTACGCGTCTCCCGAGGGATATTTCCCCAAAATCCCCCAGGTCGTCCTGCTGACACGTGTCCACCCAAATCCCGTTTTTTCTACACTCAGACTCGCTATTGCTACATAATGCCCCGCTTTTGCTACACTGTAGCAAAAAAAAGTTCAGCCTAAAAATAGAAAAATAGACTAGACCTCGCCGGAGATTTCGCTGGAGACCTCGCTGGAGACCGTGTAGTAAAAAAGTTATGCTAACGTAGCATATCTGACCTCGCCGGAGACTCGCCGGAGGTTTTCGCCGGTAGACCTCACCGGAGACCATGTAGCAAAAACTTTACGCTATTGTAGCAAAACCGCAAAACGACGGTAGCAAAAAAAATGCTAATGTAGCAAAAAAAACAACCTTGCCGGAGACATCGCCGGTGGCTATCGTAGCAAAACCAATTTTGCTGAGCACTTCGTCAAAAATATCATAGCAAATACTTTGTGCTATTATAGCAAACACATAGAACAAAAATAGCAAAAAATTACTACTATTGTAGCATCGCCCTGTAGCAAATCTCAAAAATAGAAAAAACTTGTTACTATTTGTAGCATCACTGTGTAGCAAAAAATATCAAAACGTATCTATTGGTCGGTAGCATCACGACCCTTCATCTGTAGCAACGATGACCACTTCCAATAGCATCGTCATCCTTCCTGTGTAGCACTGTGTCGTGGCTCCACTGGAAATCAATGACCACGATGGCGGGGCTTGAAGCGTGTGTATGGGGCGAGGAAGAGGACGTCACAGACATAGGGGAGGTGGAGATCCTAGGTGGGTCGGCGGACTAGCGAGGGGCGAGTGGATGGCAGCGGCGCTCCATGACCGGAGATGAGAAGCGACAGCCCAAGGTAGAGGGCGAGGTCGGATCTCGAGTAGGCATACATGGGCATGTATGCGAATCCGTAGAGGATAGCTTGGCATGCCGAATCCAGTGGCGGGGAAGCTCGGCGTAGAGGATGTAGAGGGAAGATTTGGGAAGCTTGCTGATGGAGGTGTGACTGGAGATGGGAGCAGCGCATGGGGCAATGAGAGAAACAATGGCGGCAGCATGGGGAAGCCGGTGGCGGAGAGTTGCCTGTCCATCAGGGATAGAAGCTCTCGGTTGGGGAAAAGATACGAGGAGAGGAGTTGGTTCCGAAAAGATAAGACATAGAGGTGGATCCTGATCCGTTACTTTCCCTTAATTAAGGGGACACGTGTCACTCGTTGGAGCCGGGGAACGCGAGACGCGCGATCCCCGGGTTAACTGTATCATTTTCCTTTAATAAATAGGAAAAGACCAAAATACCCCTGAACTTAATTAAATTCTAGAAAATAAAATAAAAGTCCAAAAATTATAAATAAAATATTTTTGAATTCACAATAATCCACATTATCCAAATAAATTAAGATATAAAATTTTAGACATTTTATTTAGAATTTTGTAATTTTTATATTCCTTATGGAATTTTACAAAATTATTGAAGGATGATAAAAATAAATAAAATCACTTTCATTATATAATAATATTGTAGTATTTTATAAAAAATACTAAATAAATATCTAATAACAATTTTTGATATTTAAGTGATAATTCCTAAAAGAATTATTAACTCCATAAAAGTCAAATAAAATAATTCAATATATGTTATAAATATTAAAAAGTAATATTTATAAATCCTTTATTATTAATAAGATTTTTTATAATAATGGGGAGAATGCATATCAAGTTAAATGATGCATTACATTAATTGCATAATCATTTTGCTTCTTTAAATATTGTCCTTACCGGGCAGAGTTAATAGCATAGAACTACCAGTTTCTAGGAATTTTTTTGAAAATCTACCAGTTTACGTTTTCGCAGCAAAAATCTGCCACATTTGGCGTCCGTTTTCTCAAATCGCACTAAACTCGTCCTGATTGCGAATTGACACAGAAACTGACATGGCTGGCCCACCCGTCAGGCTAACGTGGCAGCGCGAGACTGTGTGACATCTGCCGTTTTGCACGTAGGTCCTCAAATTTTAACAAAAATTGCACAGAAGTCCCTGGCACTATTAAAACCTTCATAACTTTTGAATACGAATTCAAATGGAAAAAGTTTAAATACGAAAAGTGCTCAGAATTGTTTGAATCTTTTTTTACAAACTTTATTTATTATTTTATATAATTTAAATATAAAAAATATTTTATTAATTATAAAAAATTATTTTGTTAATTATAAAAAAACTTTGGAAATTCATAACTTTAACTATATAACTCCAAATAATATAAATAATACGTCTAAATTTATTAGAAAAATCCAAGGTATCCATTTCTAATATTTATAATGCATGAATCATATCCTCTCCTCTCGGATATTTTGATTATGCAAGTAATCATAATAATAAATATGTGCCATTTTATTTAATTCTTGCATATTTGTAGATGCGCTAGAAATATGCAAATATGCATTAGAAATATACAAGTAATCCAACAACGGCACCTAGCTACGTACATACGTACACCTGGACTGATGATCGATCTCGGAGCTGCACGTGAACAACTCCCAATCGCCTTCATTCATGCACACACGCACATCTAACGTGTCCTGCATCAGATAATTGCACCCATAAACACACACGCACAAAGCTACACTGCATACACAATAAATATGCACTAGAAATATGCACTAGAAACTTCTTAAAAATGTGCGCCGCATGTGCTTACGCGCGCGAATACCTGATTAACCAAGCCACATACATTGTCGACAATCTATTAAAATATTGTTATGTTTGCCTAATTAATCAGCCAGTAATTATATGAGACCCATCTAGATCCAATCGTCGCCGCTGTCGCCGGCCCTCGCCGTGGTGGCGGCGGGCCTAGCTGTCGAATGTGGCTGGGGGCGGTGCATCGGAGGAGGATGCCGAAGTACTGCTGTGTGGTGGACGACGACGTATGTACATGTGCCATGCTTCGTATTATATGTCACCTGGGCTGGCGTGCGTTCCCCGGGTGGACCAGACACTCTGTACGTACACAACACACATCACCTACAAGAGCCACGACCAGTATGTACTACCATGCATGTCGGCCACAAGGTACTAAACTAAAGTTGTTGCAATTAGTTAACTGAACCTTTTCGACAAGTACACAGTTTCAACGAATTCATTATGCTAGTAAACTCTTCATGGTCCATAGGGCAGAAGTCTAGTTAACCCATGCACGTACGTGATCTCGCGCGTGCGCGTGCAGAAAGCTGGCCGCTTTGATGCCTCGAAAAGCGCGCTTTATTTCCCCGCCTAAACACGCGCGCGCCTGGTTAATCATCATCAGCTAGCTAGCGCTCAAACTGGTACGTTCGACACACATGTGCATGTGTAGGACAGTAGGAGAATGGTGCAAACATGGCATAGAAATCATCGTCGATGTGTGGGCCAAAAATCGACCGATGATCGGGCCATGGAAGGGAATCGATCAGCAAATATGCAAGAAATAAATAGAACAGCACACATTTATTATTATGATTACTTGTATAATCAAAATATCCGAAAGGAACGGATATGATTCATGCATTATAAATATAAGAAATGGATTCCTTAGATTTTTCTAATAAATTTAGACATATTATTTATATTATTTGGAGTTATATAGTTAAAGTTACGAATTTCCAAAGTTTTTATATAATTAACAAAAATAATTTTTTATAATTAATAAAATATTTTTTATATTTAAATTATATAAAATAATAAAAAAAAGTTTGTAAAAAAAGATTCAAATAATTCGGATCACTTTTTGTATTTAAACTTTTTCCATTTGAATTTGTATTTAAAAGTTATGAAGGTTTTAATAGTGTCAGGGACTTCTGCGCAATTTTCTGTCAAAACTTGAGGACCTACGTGCAAAACGGCAGACGTCACAACATTTGAGAAAATGTATGTATTTTGTTCTATGCTATTAACTCTATCGGACAATAATGATGTTTTTGTAGACATAGAAGCTCAAGGTCCAGTGCAAGCATCAGACTTCACTACCTTGCCATCACAAGGCAAGTTCATCACTTACACATGTCCTTTGAAGAGTCTTTATCAAAGTATTCGCAAATTATGTGTTATCATATGTGCTATAAAAGAAAGAAAATATTATTTTCACAAATAAAGAAATAATAGATATCATCCTAAGTGATGATATAATGGAGCAATGGAACTTAGGGTTCTATTTGCAATAATGATAATCAATTAGGGACTTAATAACTCCTGACATCAGTGATTCTAGCGCCGTAAATTACGCGTTAGCCATGAGATTTGGAATGGGATAGAGAAGTCAGTTGTATCTTATTCCTCTCGCATGAAGCCAGATGTGCATGTCGTGGCTGTTATCCTCATAGCGTGCATATTAATTGGTAATTCGTAGAGTATATGCAGCATATGGGTGGGAACCCTCATCGTCCCACGATAGTTCTGGCATCTAACGGTTTGTACAAACCATTGTCATAATTCATTATGTGGGCATGGTGTACACCAAGGAAGCATGCGAGGTCACGAAGGAGGCAGTGATTGGTTTGGACCAGCTAATGGGCCCCACATCATGGAATTGTGGACGGGAAAGTACGCCTGGTTGTGCAACAAGGAGTTGATCTCTCATGGGTAGAGTAACGCACCTCTGCAGAGTGTAAGAACTATAACTTGTTACTCCCTATTCTGGGAAGGAGCTACGAACGCGGCATGAAAGGAACTCCATGAAAGTTCTGGTCAACCTGTGAAGGTTGATTCTCATAGATTTTCATAATAAAATCAATCTTTGAAGAAAGATTTACAAAAATTGCATAGTGCCAAGGATTTATAATCCGAGGTGGTAATTAGAGCATCAAACTTCCCACCTTGCATATAATGAACATGTTGGGTAACGCTGTTACTCATTCTTTCCTTTGATCCCTTGCTTAGACTCTGAGGATCCCGAAGACGTGCCGATGTATGCAGCCGAATGACAAGAAGATGTGTTCTACGAGGAACCTGATCTGTCCAGAGGTGTTGAAGGAGTGGATTACGAATATCCCTAGTTAGTAGTAACCAACGGAGCCGAGCAGCATGAACTCTATAGAATAAGTTGCTGAGCTCAACTCCTAGTCGGAGTTGCTACTTTTAAATTCCGCTGAAACACTTTATATTTTGGTTTGTAAGTTGAATCTTTAGGAAGTCTTGAACTTCCAGTATTGTGATAATAATAATGTGTGTATATTTGTAATATGGACCCGCAATGTTTCTGTTGTACCACTCCGAGAGATGTGATATTTATGTAGGGGTTCGTAGCATGGAAAACAAAAAAAATTCTACCGCATACAAACAAACAAGCCAAGATCTATCTACTAGATTGTAGCAACGAGTCGATGGAATAACTCACCCTCGAAGATTCCAAAGTGTTTAACGAGAGCGGATTCTCGTGGGTGATGTAGTCGTACTCTTGCCGATCTCAAGGTCGCGTAGACGATACATCCGGCGCTGCGTTCTGGCAGCGCTCCCGCAGTCGGTCACATGTTCGGTACTCGATGAAGACCTTCCTCTCCCTTGTTCCAGCAGGCAGCGGAGGTTGTAGCACTCTCCTCGTGATTCCGGCAGCACGACGGCGTGGTACCGGAAGTAGAGGGGAGATCTCGCAGGGCTTCGCCTTAAGCCGGAGCGAGTATGGTGGACTATGAGAGAGGCCTCGGTGATCTAGGGTTTAGACACACCAAGGAGAGAGGTCTAGGGCGACGGCTAGGGATTGGGGAAGCCCAAGTCGGCGGCTAGGGTTTGCCTAGGTGGCGGTGGCAGCAGGAGGTGGTGGCGCCGGCGGCTTAGGGCTAGGGTTTGGAGAGGGCAAGGTGTTGGTCTTGGAGGGGCAGCCCTGCGCCTCCTTATATAGGTGGAGGGCGCCAGCCAAGGGGAGGGGAGTCCCTCCCCAAATCGGCTTCCAAGGCCGGCGGTGGAGGGAGAGGGACTTCCTCCCCTAGTAGGTTTCCTACTCTCCCTCCACCAAGCAAACTTGTCGTTTGACTTTTCAAATTGGCGTTTGACTTTTCAAACTAGGATTTGATTTATCCCTTTATTTTGCTCAGCGATGACATCTAGTACATGATGCAACCATTCCAACTTGTTATGACACATTCATGTACCCTTCCCCTCCGGAGTGTCGGACCTTCCGGAACCTTCTAGAACATTCCCGATGAAAACATCGGAACCATTCTCCAACCCCGAAACAGGACTTTCCTTATATGAATCTTATTCTCTGGACCATTCCGGATCTCCTCGTGATATCCCGGATCCCATCCGAGACTCCGAACAACATTCGGTCTCTTACTCATCATTCCATAACTACTCAACAACATCGAATCCTTAAGTGTGTCTCCCTACGGTTCGTCAATTATGCGGACATGATCGAGACACTTCTCCGAACAATAACCAATAGAGGAATCTGGAAATTCATATGGCTCCCACATATTTCTATGATTACTTTGCGATCGAATGAACCACTTACATACGATACCAATTTCCCTTTGTCTCACGATAGTTTACTTATCCGAGGTTTTGATCGTCGGTATCTCTGCATACCTAGTTCAACCTCGTTACCGATAAGTACTCTTTTCTCGTTCCTGTGATATGTGATCCCTTGTGAGCCAGTCACATGCTTGCAAGCCAATTGGATGATATTCCACCGAGAGGGCCCAGAGTATATCTATCCGGCATATGGATGGACAAATCCCACTTTTGATTACATTATTGCCTCTAGGGCATATCTCCAACAGTATCCCACTTGCACTAGAGTCAACTAATCTAGATTACATGGTAATATATCGAACACCCATGGCAGTTTGGTGTTGGTCATGTTTTGCCCTCGGGAGAGGTTTAGTCAACGGATCCGCCACATTTAGATATGTGTGTACTTTACAAATCTTTATGTCACCATCTTGGACATGTTCTCAAATAGCGTGAAAACATAGCTTGATGTGCTTCAGCTTCTTGTGTGACCTTGGTTCTTGCGCATTGGCTATGGCGCTGTTGGGGAGATAACCCTGGATAGGGTAAAGACGGGGAGAGACGAAAGGATGTTCCCCGCCTAGTTTTCGAGTTACGGTCTGAGCCGGCCGAATCATGTAGAGGTCGGCCAAGATAGGAAAGGGCAGGACCCTCGTAGAAATGGCAAAACATTACCCGGCCGAGATACTTCGTAAGTCGGCTGGGTTAGACCGAGTAATCTTAATACAGATGAAGGACAGGCCGAACTACGGGAGGAAGGGCCGAATAATATGAAGCTTGCAGGAGAAGGAGAAGCTGAAGTCAAACCCTAGCTGCAGGCTAGGGAGAATCTGAGCGAAGCCAAGCACTACGGACAAAGACGCAGAGCGACAGAGAGACAGAAGAGGTCACGAAGGAGGAACAGCCGAGGCGCAAGGAGGGGCCCTCTGGAACCTTGCCATCGTTAGGGGAACGACAGGGAAAGGGAGGCGCCGAACTACTATATTGGGACAAGCATATTCCTCGAATATGCTTGCCATGTCAGCCCTAAAGGAACCCAAGGCTCTCCTTTATAAGGGGAGGCTTGGACCCTGATGAAGGGATCGGCTCATTCTTAGTACCGTTAGGATGGTAAAGTTCTCCCTTTCTTCTTGTATACAGCTCAAGGAGCACTTGTAGCCCAAGGAAGGAGAAATAAAGAACTTTGCCTTGGTCTTCTGAGTGTAGAATCAACTACATCTTCCCTCCCCATATCCCACTAGCATCCATTGGCCCCAAACTTTAGCCTACCCATGGCATCTGCCGTGCCACCACCACGACAGTTGGCGCCCACCATGGGGCCAGCAGCGGTGCTAGCTGGAGTTATCATCCGGACGGGAAACTTCATCAACACGGGAGAGTGCGTTGTTTCTGGCTTGGTCCAGAGATTTGATCTCTGTGACTACGTCAGCGACAATGCGGGCAGCTTCAGTGGAAAAAGTCCCCCGCGCAATGGTGTCTTCATCAGCCTGGGCGCGCACAGGGTCTACGTCGGCGTCGACATCTCCGGCATTTATCCTCACCAAGTTGTTGTTGCAGGAGAGCCGCCTCTTAACACTGCGAGCCATCCGAGCGGAGCAGATCCTGTAGGCAGCGTCGAGGTGATAGTCGCGACTGGAGTGCAAACTGGAGTAGCGGCTGCCGGGTCAACCAGAGAACCCGCCGCCGGTGTACAGGGCGCACCCAGGCAGACAGCACCACTACCCACCGAGGTAATCCCGCCAGCAGCCAACCCGACCGAGGTGCAGGACACCACCCCAAAGGCACCAAGAGTAAGAGGGTCACCTCTGGAAAGGCCAAAGAACATTCTTCAGGCGACCATAGAGAACTTGACTACGCCTGTAGCGCCGATACTTGATCCAGCGAATGCTCAGGCAGAGTTAGAGGAAACCAGGCAAAAGGTGCTGGTAGAGGCTAAAAAGGTGTCGGCCTTGCGGGAGTCCTTAAACAGGACTCTGCGAGAATATGCCAAAGCTAATAAGCTTGACGTCGCGCCCGAACGGGTGGACGAATTAAGATTGAGAGGGAAAAACCTCATAGATGATATCAACAAAGAGCATGATGCTCATAAAGCAGAATCAGTTGATTTGGGCTTGCCGAGGTACAGTACCCCGGCAAAAAACCTAAGAGCGGCGAATGCCGCAGCATTAGAGTTAGAGGGGTTGACCGGTGAAGCCCGGCAGAAGCTGCAAGAAAGAGTCAACGAGCTGGTGCGCATCACGAACCAGCAAAACGAAGAAATGCTCAGGGCAGACCCGGCGAGGCCGGGGGCCTCGCGAATGGTTCACTCGGCAGGAGCAGCACCTGCTTTGTCCGTGGCAGCAGCATCTTCACCCGGAAATAATGCACGAAGGGACAAAGCAGTGACCTCAGGAAAGAGAAACAAGCAAATTGTTCCATATGATCCGGCAATGGCCGGAAAGGCTAATGAGAACAGATGCAATGCAAGCCGAGGTAACAGTGGGGAGCGGAACCCCGGCCGTATTGAGAAAGACGGCGGAAGCCGAGGCAATGGAGATCTCGGCAGAAGAGAACCCGGAAGAGGCAATCATGAGAACAATACCCCGGTCAAAGTAAGGAGAGAACTGCCACTCAACCCGCAACCAAGGCATGAACCCCGGCAAGAAAGAGAAACGAGGCCAGCTCGCCACAATCAAGTTAATAAAAGATACAATGATGGTTATTCCGAGATGGAATATGCGATCCATGGCGGAAATAACCACTATGGAATACAAGACAGAGTTCTGTATAGAGATTTGCCATCAAATGATGCAAGAGTGAAGCTGGACCGGCTATACCGGTCTGAGTTGTTGGAAGAACAGGGTCCACCAGGTCCGACGTGCTTTGGACCACGGATCATGGCGAACCACCTGTGCCGAACTTTCAGCTAGCGAGGGGCACGAAAACATATAATGGGAGTACCAAACCACAAGACTGGTTGATTGACTATGCCACTGCTGTGAAAATAGCGGGTGGAAACTTACGATGGGCAGTACGGTATGTCCCACAAATGCTGGAAGGACCAGCTAGGGTGTGGCTGAATAATCTACCGCGAGGCGGTATCAAGCGTTGGCTGGATTTTGAAGAAATGTTTGTCGACAAATTTACCAAGACGCATAAGAGGCCAAACAGGCCACAACAGTTAGCCATGTGCAGCGAGAGGCGAATGAAACAGAATCTGAGTTTTTAACTCGGTGGTGCAACTGAGAAACTCATGTGAAGGAGTTATAGAATCACAAGCAATAGCTTGGTTTCGCACAAGGATGCCGTTTGCGGTATTGTAACGTCTGCAAAGAGATATGCCGACCACATTGGCAGAAACTATCAGAATAGCGGACTCCTACGCATTAGGAGACCCAACGCAACCAGAATTAATGTCGGCGGATCATCGCGAGCAACAGGATCATTATGCAAGAGATTTGGCCAGGTCATCGGTAGCGATGATTTCAGAGGAAGAAGAAGAGAGGAAAGGCCGGATTATAGATATAATTCGGCCCAAGTGGCGGCAGTAGCGCAAGATCCGCCGAGTCACGGAGCAACTCAACGGCAAAAGAATGGTCCTCAGCAGTGGACACCAAGGAATGAAGGAAAAATGCAGTGGACCCCAGAACAAAAGAAGCGATGGCGGAGAGGCGAAGTACACGTTGAATCTATGTTAGATCAGCCGTGCAAATTTCACATCAAACCCATCGAGCCAACCATACGACCGCCAATGTGCATGGATGAAAAATGCAATGGGGAACCCTGCGGTATTCAGCACCCCATCAAGTACATCTGACATCAACGACATATTTGGGAGCAAATGCGACAAGCGATGTTACCGCCCCCTCCCCCGAGGTACGACAACTCGGATCGGAGAGACGCGGTACATCAAGTAATGAATCAAGTCCAGGATGGAAGGACAAATCCGGCGAATACTAGACGCAATGATTATAGCGAACATCATCAGTCTTATTGCGTGTTCACAACGGAACAACAAGACAAGCAGAGTGTGCAGCGCCGGCATATGGAAGTAAATGCAGTTATGCCGGTAGTACCAAGGTATGTGCCTTGGTCGGATCAGGAGGTAACTTGGAGCATAAAGGACCACCCCAAGGTAATGCCGAATCCCGGATCATATGCACTCGTGTTGGATCCGACATTCGTTGGACCGAGCATCAATGTGAAATTCTCAAAAGTACTCATTGACAATGGAAGCAGTATCAACATCATGTACAAAGACCCCATGCATAAACTTGGAATATCGCAGAACATGTTGCAATCCACGAGGACCACTTTCCATGGGATAGTGCCAGGGCTTTCATGTGAGCCCATTGGTAAGGTCCGAGTGGATGTGTTATTCGGCACAAGAGATAACTGCAGAGCAGAAAATTTAGAGTTTGAGGTGGTGGATCTAGAGAGTTGTTATCATGCTTTACTCGGATGGCCAGCGTTGGCCAAATTCATGGGCAGCTGTCATATAAGTTATCTGAAAATGAAGCTACCCGGACCACAAGGAGTGATAACAATAGCAGGGGATTACAAGAAGTCAATGGAGTGTGCTTCAGCCGGGTCAAATTTGGCCGAATCATTGGTTATAGCAAGAGAAAAAAGAAGGATTCAGGAGGTAGCAGCCCTCGCTCAGTCGGCACAGCTGAACATGCCGGCACTGGCCAACCTGCATGGCAGTGTCTCCTTTCAGCCGACTAAAGAAACGAAGAAGTTTCAGATAGATGAGCAATTCTCGGAGCGTACTGTTACTATTGGTGCAGGCCTGGATGCTAAATAGGAAAGCGAGCTCACCAACTTCCTCCGTGAGAATCGGGACATATTTGCATGGTCAACTCAGGATCTGCAAGGTGTTAGAGGGAGTTGGTGAGCACTCTTTGAATGTAAGGCCAGGAGCAAGGCGGTGAAGCAACCTCTCCGCCGCTTAGCGAAGGCGGAGAAAAATAATAGGGGATGAAATAGCTCGGCTCCTCGCAGCCGGGTTCATCATGGAGGTGCTGTATCCGGATTGGTTGTCGAATCCGGTGCTAGTAGAAAAGAAGAAAGATGATCCCAATGTAGCCATTGTATGGCGAATGTGTATCGATTACACGAACCTGAACAAGGCGTGTCCAAAAGATCCTTTTCCATTACCTAGAATAGACCAAGTCATTGATTCGACCGCTGGTTGTGAGTTATTGTCATTTGTAGACGCGTATTCTGGTTTTCACCAGATACCGTTAAATCCGGCCGATCAAATAAAGACTGCGTTTATTACCCGTGCAGGCTTATTGCTACCGCACAATGCCATTCGACTGCGAACGCAGGAGCAACATATCGAGATGCATGCAAAAATGTCTACGATCGATAGGAAAAATGTACAAGTATATGTAGATGGCGTGGTCATCAAAACCAAGGAAAGCAAAACATTCTTGGAAGATATCTGAGACTTTCGCGAACCCGAGAAGGTTCCGAATGAAGCTTAATCCGGAAAAATGCACGTTTGGCGTGCCGGCAGGAAAATTACTCGGTTTTCTTGTATCTAGCCGAGGTATAGAGGCCAACCCAACAAAGATAAAGGCAGTAGAAATAATGGAATTGTCAAGATGTTTAAATGATGTACAGAAATTCATGGGTTGTCTAGCCTCGCTCAGCCGGTTTGTATGTCGGCTGGGAGAGAAGGCGCTACCACTCTATCAGCTGATGAAGAAATCAGATAAATTCATTTGGACTCCACAAGCGGACAGTGCATTTCATGAGTTGAAAAAGATGTTGGTCACAGCACCCATTTTGGCTTCTCCATTATCAAAAGAGCCTATGTTACTCTATGTAGCGCCACCAATGAGTAGTGAGTCTTGTCGTAGTAGAACGACTTGAAGATGATAAGTCGGTACAGAGGCCGGTGTATTATTTAAGCGAGGTGTTATCCACTTCAAAGCAAAATTACCCACATTATCAGAAGATGGCTTATAGAGTATATATGTCGGCAAAAAAGCTTAAACATTACTTCGAAGAGCATCCCATCAAAGTGATATGTGAAGCGCCCATAGCCGACATATTGAGCAACAAAGATGCAAGTGGCCGAATAGCAAAATGGGCAATCGAGTTGTCACCGTACGCTCCACAATTTGATAGGAGAGATGCAATCAAATCTCAAGCGGTCCGACTTCTTCAGGGCTGGGCCGAGATGCAGTATGAGCCACCATTACCAGACCCAAATTATTGGACGATGCATTTCGATGGTTCCAAACTAAGAAATGGTTTGGGGGTAGGAATAGTGTTAACCTCGCCTAAAAGAGATCAGCTGAAGTATGTGCTACAAATACATTTTGCCGCGTCCAACAACGTAGCCGAATATGAAGCACTGGTCCATGGATTGAAAGTAGCAAAAGAGATTGGCATACGCCGAATCTTATGCTATGGGGACTCGGATCTGGTAAACAAGTCTCGAGCAATTGGGATGCATTAGATGCTAATATGGCTTTATACAGATTTCATGTGCAAAAGATCGGTGGATACTTTGAAGGATGTGAATTTCACCACATACCTCGGGCGAAAATGATGCGCAGAACACGTTGTCAAAACTAGGATCAACCCGGTGATCAATTCCCGGGTATTGCCCTGGAACACCTCAGGAAACCATCAATAATCCCATCACCAGAATCCGAATCTATCTTTATTCCGGCAAATTCAGCAGAAGATAATGCGCCGATGGAGGTAGACCAACAATATGACTCGGAACCCCCCAAGAGGAGGACAGCAGAAGTAAGCACAATTATGGAGAAGGCCGAGGTAGGTATGTCGGCAGAAAACATGGAAATAGATAGTGAGATCACACCAGAAAAAGTCACACCGCCATGGGCGCAACCCATATTCTCTTACCTTAAAGACTCGATGTTGCCAAACAATGAAGTATTAGCAAGACAAACTGTAAGGAGAGCAAAAGCTTATACAATCATAAACAATGAGCTATATAAAAGAAGCGTCACAAGCGTATTGCAAAAGTGTGTGAGTTCGTGAAGGCGGAGATCCTCCTAGATATACATCAAGGAGAATGTGGACACCATGCCTCATCTCGTGCCTTGGTAGCCAAAGCATTTAGGCATGGATTTTATTGGCCGACGGCGTTGAAAGAAGCCAAAGAGATAGTTGAGAAATGCAATGGTTTTCAGAGATATGCGACCAAAATACATATGCCATCGGCCGAGTTAAAAACAATACCCATCACTTGGCCATTTTCTGTGTGGGGCTTAGATATGGTGGGACCATTTAAGCCGGCTCGAGGGGGAATGACCCACATATTGGTTATGGTGGACAAGTTCACAAAATGGATTGAAGTGAAACCAATAAAAAAATGCGATGGGCCCACAGCAGTGAAATTCCTCAAAGATATTATTTTACGATATGGGTATCCGCACAGTGTTATTACAGATAACGGCACAAACTTTGCAGAAGGAGCCTTCGCTAGATTTTGTAGAGAGAAACACATAAGACTAGATGTTGCCTCTGTGGCTCACCCAGCATCTAATGGGCAAGTGGAAAGGTCTAATGGACTAGTATTGTCAGGAATAAAACCGCGACTTGTTGAACCACTGCAAAGGTCGGCAGGATGTTGGATTGAGGAACTCCCAGCCGTATTATGGAGCCTCAGGACTACTCCGAATAGATCAACAGGTTATACACCATTCTTTCTGGTATACGGAGCAGAGGCTGTGCTTCCAGCCGACATAATACATGACTCGCCAAGGGTTACTCAGTATACAACCTCAGAGGTAAATGAAATAGCTCGGCAAGATTCTGTAGACCTGCTAGAAGAAGCCAGGGAACTGGCACTATCACGATCAGCTATTTATCAGCAGAACTTGCGACGATATCACAGGAAGAAAGTGAATCCAAGAGTATTCAAAGAAGGAGATTTAGTCCTCCGACTGGTGCAACGCACGGCCGGCATGCACAAGCTGTCACCTCCATGGGAGGGACCTTTCATCGTGAGCAAAGCATTGCATAACGATGCCTATTATTTAATCGACGCTCAATCCCCCGGAAGGAACAAGGCAGACAAAGCTGGCGAAGAAACGAAGCGGCCATGGAATGTAGCTTTGCTCCGTCCATTTTACTCGTAGCATAGTATCTCAAGGTCAAAAACCAATGATGTATTAAACATCGGCATCCAGAGCAGTGACTCGGGGACTGCCATATGTTATTTCAATTTCATTTTATGTATTGAACCTCGGCATCCAGAGCAGTAACTCGGAAACTGCTGTATGTTATTTCAATTTCATCTTATGTATTAAACCTCGGCATCCAGAGCAGTGACTCGGAAACTGCTGTATGTTATTTCAATTTCATCTTATGTATTAAACCTCGGCATCCAGAGCAGTGACTCGGGGACTGCCGTATGTTAGTTCAATTTCATCTTACGTATTAAACCTCGGCATCCAGAGCAGTGACTCGGGGACTGCCATATGTTATTTCAATTCCATCTTATGTATTGAACCTCGGCATCCAAAGCAGCGACTAGGGGACTACCATATGCTGCCCCAGTGTTATGTTGAGCACTAAAACTCGACACCCTAAGCAGCGCCTCGGCAACGGTCTTATATTGTTTCTGAAATTTGGTTTACACACTAGACTTCGGTGCAACAGGCAGTGACTCGGGGACTGCCATATATTGTTCCAAAGTAGTAGTCAACCTTTGATACAAGAAAGGTATCACACTTTGACACTCAGAATAAGAGCAGATCAATCTCGTATGATATTCGAAGCTCACACCCAGATTACTCGGCTAAAACACGAGAAAACAAAGACAAAGATACATCCTAAAAACAAGAAATTGCAGGTTACCAAAGCAAGAATTCGGATGAAAACCCACTTAAACAAAGTTATAACAACTACAAACATATATGTCGCAGCAGTACACGGCAAAAGGAGATTCAGGTCATACAGGAAACAGACAAGTGTTCCATGGACATCGTACGCCCGGCATACCAGGGACAAGTAATAACTTAAAGATTTTCAGTTGGAAAGGCAATAGTTGGGTCAGGGGCTGGATGCTCCGAGATAGGCGGAACCTCGGCCGAGGTTGCCTCGCCTTCCACAGACCCAGGTACGACTTCGGCTGAAGCTTGAGGCTGCTGAGGGGCATCAGTTTGCGTAGTTGAATGCCCAGTACCTTTGGAGGAGGATCGCGCGTCACCGTTGCCATCCGAGCTCGAACTGGAGTCACCAGAGGAAGCCGAATCATCTTCACCTTCACCTTGTTCAGCCGAGTTATTGTCTGATGCATCCTCAACTACAACCTCATCGTCCGAGTTCGGGAGAAAGCTCGGACCTTTATTCCAGGTATGCACGTCGGCATACTCAACGAGCTGGAAGGCGCGAGCTTGCCGAAGAGCAATAAAAGTGGGGTCCTCAACCCAACGGGAACCTGTGCGCAAATTCCTCAGGATATCAAGAGAAATGTCTTCGTACCATGACATGATAACAGTGAGGGCCATATCAGCGCCAGCTCGCCCAGCTGATTCCCTCCAGAGACTTAGTTGCTTCTCAGAGGCCATCAATCTTTTCACCAGCAATTCGACCCCGTTGATATTAGGAGTCCCAGAGGTATTCGGCCAGAGAACATGGTAGGCTCGGATAGCTTCCTGCACCAAGTCCCTGCCCATAATCTTCATCAGACCAACTGCAGCACCGACAGCGACAAGGAAATCTTCCATCGAGTACTCCGAGTCAACGTCAGCAGGGACACCTCGGCGCGCACGAGCTGCAAGAACCGCTTTCGAGCTCACAGGCTTAGCTTCTGGAAAATGACCTGCGCAAAACACGAATGCGTCAGGAGGCAGCAGGGACAAAGAGAAAAACATAATCCGGCTGTGCTAAGAAACTTACAATGAATATAACTCAATATTATCCGAAGGTCTTTAGACCAGATGATCTTGTTCTTTTCAAAGCAAGCAATTTCCTCGCTCATTCCATGAGTTTTCAGTTTGGCAGCCTCGAGGAGTTCTTTATTCTTCTGCAGCTCCAGAGCTAGCCGATTCTTCTCCTCAGAGAATTCCTGATCGACCTTTTCTAGTTCGGATTTCTGAGAGAGCTTAAGGGTCTCCACCTCAGCCCGCAGGCGAGCTATTTCATCATCTTTTTCTTTCAGCTGCGTCGAATGAGTAGCGCTTTGTTCTAAAAAATGCAGCATCACGTCAGGCATGGGCGTGCAATCTTGGTGAGATGCTGCAAAGGTTTGCAACTCGGCTTTACCAAAGCCAAACGAAATAAAAAAGCTTAGCGCACATGTTAATAAGTGAAAAGGTGTATGATAAAAGGGAAACTAACCTTCCAAGCTCTTGACTTTCTTCTCAAGACGAATGTTGAGATTATTGATATTACCTGTTCACCAAAAAGTGAGCCGACATCTCGCGGACAAAACAATAAGAACATCGAAAATGACGAAAAGGAACTATCGACTTACCAGCCTTTTTTACCACAGGAAGGACTTTCTCATATTTTTCTTCCAGTTTGCGGTGCGAAAAAAGCAATCTTTGAAATTCGGCAGTCCGCCGGTCATGTGCAACCTAAACAATGGAGCAAAACGATGAATGAATATTCAAAACTAAACCAGATCCGAGTCAAGCAAAACTTAACTCGGATCTAGGTGGCTGGATATTCGAAGCTCAACCAGATCCGAGTCAAGCAAAACTTAACCCGGATCTAGGTGGCCAAATAATCGAGGCTAAACCAGATCCGAGTCAAGCAAAACTTAACCCGGACCTAGGTGGCCGGATATTCGAAGCTAAACCAGATCCGAGTCAAGCAAAACTTAACCCAGATCTAGGTGGCCGGATATTCGAAGCTAAACCAGATCCGAGTCAAGCAAAACTTAACCTAGATCTAGGTGGCCGGATATTCGAAGCTAAATTAGATCCGAGTCAAGCGAAACTTAACCCGGATCTAGGTGGCTGGATACTCGAAGCAAAAACAGATCGGAGTCAAGTGAGACTAAAACCAAATCTAGGTGGCTGGATATTTCAAGATCAACTAAACGAAGGTCAAGCCAACTTTAAGACAGATCTAGTCGGATATAAATTCGAACCCTAGAAATAAAATTAGATTAAGTAAAGCATTATTAAACTTCCAAGCATATAACAAGTTATTTCCTTGCAAGTTTCGGGGACTAGAGCGTATAGTAACATCTGGAGAACTAATCTAAACTCTGCAAAACAGCGATTACCTCATTCATCTTGTTAGTGTCAAGGATGAACTTGGCAGCTTGATCGAAACGGCCGCTAATGTCGGAAAGCTGAAAGGGCTGACTGATTGGATTACCCTCAAACTGATCGGCAGCATTCCAATTATTGGCATACTCCACCAGCGAGCCGAGGCTGTTCCCACTAGCCGTCTGAGTTAAGACTTTACCCCGGACATGTTGTGTAACCACTGCGGCCGCAGGGCTTTTATGAAGAGCAAGCTGGGTGCCGACAGCCGAAGTAACGGAGGCTTTGGTAGGCGCAGTTCCTTTGCGCAGCACGTCGGCAATACTCGACTGAGAAGGGTCGACAAGACCTTTCTGGGAAGAGGAGGCCTTGGTGGCAACAGTTTTTCTTGCCTTAGAAGAGGCATCAGCAGGAGCCGATACCTCGGTAATGGGAACGGTGTCTTTAGGAGCAGAAGGAGTCACGGTCACAGAGGGCGCCGAGATAATGACCTCTTCGGCCGGGGCTGGAGTTGCTGTAGAGACTATGTGGGCAGATAGAGGCTCCGTAGAGGCGCTCGGATCCACAGAGGGGGCAACGGGTTCGGCGGAAAACTCGGTGGACCGAGTGGGATCGATGTCAACAAGAGGAGTCTCAGGCACATCGTAACAAGGAGGCGACTGATTCGGAGCTATAGGATATGCAAAACGGGCAGGAATCTGATATCTTCATGGCGGAGGAGGCGGCTGAGTCCTGTGACTAGTCATACTAGGACCGCCGGGCTTAACAGAAAGTGGAGCACTGCAAAAGTAAGAAAGAAAAAAGGGTGTCAGGATGAAAAACAGAAAGAGAGAAACAAGAAATACGAACAAAAGAAACTTACCCTGCGACTCCAGGCATGGTCTTGCGCCTGGGAGGATTCGGAGCGGATTTCTTCATGCGTTTCTTGGGGGCCGCCTCTGAGGCACTAGCGGGTGCCCCGTGTTTCCCCGAGGTAACAGGAGGCCGGGAAGCAATAGGCTCGGCGTCGTGAACCTGACCGGCCGGATTAGCTGGGAAAATAGAAGCCGGAAATGCATAAGAAATGGGCATTGCGGCAACTACCTCTAGAACTTGGACCTCATCCGAATCACCTTCCTCCTCGTGAGCCGAAGTCTTGCCACGAGCGCGAGCAGGGGCGAGGTCCAATTTGGGAACGAATTCTTTCGAGTCCGGCTCCCCAACGTCCGGGTATTCAGTACGAGCCCGCAGGAGTAGCAGAACCTCGGCATCTTCGCCTACATTACGTGAACCTCTGTAATAAAAGAAAGAGGAAAATTAGCGAAAACAGTTGCGGAAACAGTTGGAAAGCAAAGCGTTAGTGATTAAGCTTACTTCGGGAGGCGGACGATCGCGGGTGAACGGTTTCAATCCCCAAGCCCAATCCTCAGGCATCTCCGTCTTGAAGATAGATCGGACACGCTTATAGATAAGATAGTTGTCCAGCTCCACGGTCGAGACTCGGTTAGGGTCAAGAGGACCGCTCATATAGCACAGTTTGTGAGTCCGCTTCTGGAATGGGCAGATTCGGCTACTGATAAAGGTAGCCATCAGATCTTCGCCGCATAACCCGGCACGGATCAGCTCTTTGAGCCGAATCTCAAAGGCCTCGGCCAAGGCGTGACTCTTCCTCGGATTATAAGTCCAATTCACCTTAGAAGGCGGACCAATGGAGAAGGCAGGGAGCCAAATCTTGTCCTTCGTCCCTCTGTTCTTGACGTAAAAGAAGGATTTGTGCCACTTCTTGCACGACTCTAACCCGGTGACACGAGGAAATACGGACTTCCTCCGAGGTGTAATGGACGCTGCCCCACATTGAGTAAGCAGTTTCTCGGAAGGGTGCAGAGACTTGTCAGGGACTACGTTACAACGAATCTGGAAGAACTTCGACCAGACGTGCAGGGACGGCCATAGGCCGAAGTATCCCTCCGAGGCAGAGATAAAAGCAGAAAGAGAAGCGATGGCATTTGCAGGAAGATGATGCGGCTGAAGGACGAAGTAGTCGAGAAACTCTCTTGCAAAGTCGCTAAGAGGGAGACCAAAGCCGCGCGAGAAATGTGACATAAAAACTACATACTTGCCCTCCCTAATATCCGGAGAGGACTCGCTGCCGGGTAAGCGACAGGAGACCTCGGCGGGAATCCTCCGAGTTCGGATAAGCCACTCGATCTCGTGGCGTGTAACGGAGGAGCCTTGCCACGAGCCTCGCTCGGGCCCAGAGCCAGCATCGTCATCCTCTACCAGGGCACCACTAAAGGAGCTAGACATGGGTTCGCCGGAAAGATCGACGGAGGAAGAACTGGAGGCGGAGGAAAGTTTAGAGCTACGAGGCCCCGTCGTGATTTTGCACAGGAACGGCGGCGGAGGAGCAGAGAAACCTCCGCACGAATACAAAATCGAGACAGAGAAATCTAGGATAAAGCCTAGGCGACGCGGCCGGAAAGAACTCACCGGCGACGACGCCAAAGCTAGCGAACGCGGACGAGGCAGACGGAGCGACACGGCGGAGTCCTCGCCCGAGAAGTTCGATGAACGCAGCGGTGGAGCTAATGTGAGCGAGAGAGGAAGAAGAAGGGCGCAGGCGAACAAGAAGGGGAAAGTGAATCCCCCAGCGCCGCGCCCACTTTATAACCTAGACGCAAGCAAGGTAGCGGGATCATGTGCGCAGCACGACCAAACGTCGTTGAGCGAAACCACACCTAGGGCCACACGGTAGCAGAGAAGATCACAATCCCCAACGGAAACGGAGCACGAGGCGACGCAGCGCCGGCGCGACAGGCACAGTAGTAATTGTAGCCTGTCAGTGAATACTGTAGAGGAACAAAAAACTAGAGAAGTAATGATGGGGATGACACGTAGGACGAGGCGTATACGAGAAGATACGACAATACCTGGAACGAGCAAGGAGTAACTCGGAAACAGTACAGGACGTGTATTATGAAACTGTTACGACCCGGCCGAGATTGTCGGCAGGGCCCTACCAGCTTCGGGGACTAATGTTGGGGAGATAACCCTGGATAGGGTAAAGACGGGGAGAGACGAAAGGATGTTCCCCGTCTAGTTTCCGAGTTACGGTTTGTTCCGGCCAAATCATGTAGAGGTCGGTCGAGATAGGAAAGGGCCGGACCCTCGTAGCAATGGCAAAACATTACCCGGCTGAGATACTTCGTAAGTCGGCTGGGTTAGACCGAGTAATCTTAATACAGATGAAGGACAGGCTGAACTACGGGAGGCAGGGCCGAATAATATGAATCTTGCAGGAGAAGGAGAAGCTGAAGTCAAACCCTAGCTGCAGGCTAGGGAGAATCTGAGCGAAGCCAAGCACTACGGACAAAGACGCAGAGCGACAGAGAGACAGAAGAGGTCACGGAGGAGACAGTCCTAAAGCTCGAGGCGTGCAGGAGGGGCCCTCTGGAACCTTGCCATCGTTAGGGGAACGACAGGGAAAGGGAGGCGCCGAACTACTATATTGGGACAAGCATATTCCTCGAATATGCTTGCCACGTCAGCCCTAAAGGAACCCAAGGCTCTCCTTTATAAGGGGAGGCTTGGACCCTGATGAAGGGATCGGCTCATTCTTAGTACCGTTAGGCTGGTAAAGTTCTCCCTTTCTTCTTGTATACAGCTCAAGGAGCACTTGTAGCCCAAGGAAGGAGAAATAAAGATCTTTGCCTTGGTCTTCTGAGTGTAGAATCAACTACATATTCCTTCCCCAGATCCCACTAGCATCCATTGGCCCCAAACTTTATCCTACCCATGGCATCTGCCGTGCCACCACCACGACAGGTGCCCATGTTATCACAGTAGATAGACATTGGGTCCAGCACACTTGGAACCACACCAAGCTCTGTAATGAACTCCTTCATCCATATCGCTTCCTGTGAAGCCTCCGAAGCAGCTATGTATTCCGATTCAGTTGAAGATCTCGCCACAATGCTTTGCTTTGCACTCCTCCAGCTAACTGCTGCACCATTCAAAGTAAATACGTATCCAGATTGAGATTTAGAATCATCCGGATCGGTGTTCCAACTAGCATCCGTGTAACCATTAACAACGAGTTGTTCATCACCTCCATAAGAAAGAACCATATCCTTAGTTCTTCTCAAGTACTTAAGGATGTTTTTGACCGTTGTCCAATGATCCACTCCTGGATCACTTTGATATCTGCTAGTCAAACTAACAGCATATGCAATGTCGGGTCTAGTACATAGCATGGCATACATTAGAGATCCTATGGCTGAGGCATAGGGAGTCTTACTCATCCTTTCTCTATCTTACGCCGTTCTTTGGACTTTGAGTTTTACTCAAGGTCGTATTGGGCAGCATGGGCAAGAACCCTTTCTTGCTATCTTCCATTCCAAACCTCTTTAGAACTTTGTCCAAATATGTACTTTGTGACAATGATATTAGGCGTCTCGATCTATCTCTATAAATTTTTATGCCTAATGTGTAAGCTGCTTCGCCAAGATCTTTCATTGAAAAAATATTATTCAAATATTCCTTGACACTATTTAAGAAGGTCTACATCATTCCCAATCAACAATATGTCATCTACATATAGTATTAAGAATGCTACAGAGCTCCCACTCACTTTCTTGTAAATACAAGATTCTCCATAAGTTTGTATAAAACCAAAACTTTTGATTACTTTATCAAAACGTTGATTCCAACTTAGGGATGCTTGCTTCAATCCATATATGGACCATTGAAGTTTGCATACCCTGTTAGCATCTTTAGGATCGACAAAACCTTTGGGTTGCATCATATACAACTCTTCATCAATGTCTCCATTGAGGAACGCTGTTTTGACATCCATCTGCCATATCTCATAATCGTAATATGCAGCGATTGCTAACAAAATCCTCACAGACTTTAGCTTTGCTACTGGTGAGAAAGTCTCATCGTAGTCAACTCCTTGAATTTGTCGAAACCCTTTTGCGACAAGTCGAGCTTTATAGACAGTAACATTACCATCAGCATCTGTTTTCTTCTTGAAAATCCATTTGTTCTCGACAGCCTTCTGGCCATCCGGTAAGTCCACCAAAGTCCATACTTGGTTTTCGTACATGGATTCAATCTCGGATTTCATGGCTTCTTGACATTTATTGGAATCTGGGCTCATCATCGCTTCCTCATACGTCGTAGGGTCATCGGTGTTATCCACCAACATGACACTCATAACGGGATCATACCAATCAGGAGTGGTACGAGTTCTCATTGACCTACGAGGTTCTGTAGCAACTACAACCGAAGTTTCATGATCATCATCATTAGCTTCCTCTCTTATTGGTGCAGGCACCACAGGAACTTCTTCTGGTGCTGCGCTACTCGCAAGTTCGAGAGAAGGTTCGACAACCTCGTCGAGTTCTACTTTCCTTCCAGTCACTTCTTTCGAGAGAAATTCCTTCTCTAGAAAGGATCCATTCTTGGCAACAAAGACTTTGCCTTCGGATCTATGATAGAAGGTATACCCAATAGTTTCCTTTGGGTATCCTATGAAGACGCATTTTTCCGCTTTGGGTTCAAGCCTGTCCGGCTGTAACTTCTTTACATAGGCTTCGCAACCCCAAACTTTAAGGAACGACAATTTAGGTTTCTTCCCAAACCATAATTCATATGGTGTCGTTTCAACGGATTTAGATGGTGCCCTATTTAAAGTGAATGCGGCTGTTTCTAATGCATAACCCAAAATGATAGCGGTAAATCTGTAAGTGACATCATAGAACAAACCATATCTAAAAGAGTTCGATTACGATGTTAGGATACACAATTACGCTGTGGTGATCCCGGCGGTGTCAATTGTGAAAGTATTCCGCATTTCTTCAAATGCTCGCCAAACTCGTAACTTAGATATTCACCTCCACGATCAGAACGTAGAAATTTAATCTTCTTGTTACGTTGATTCTCCACCTCACATTGAAATTCCTTAAACTTCTCGAAAGTTTCGGACTTATGTTTTATGAAATAGATATACCCATATCTACTCAAGTCATCCGTGAAGGTAAGAACATAACGATAACCACCGTGCGATGCTACACTCATTGGACCACACACATCGGTATGTATGATTTCCAATAAGTCCGTAGCTCGCTCCATCATACCAGAAAATGGAGTCTTAGTCATTTTACCCATCAGACATGCTTCGCATCTTTCAAGTGATTCGAAATCAAGTGATTCAAGAAGTCCATCGGAATGGAGTTTCTTCATACGCTTCACTCCAATGTGACCAAGAAGACAGTGCCACATATAGGTCGGGTTATCGCTCGATTTCAAATGTTTAGCTTCAATGTTATTAATATGTGTATTTCCACTATCGATATTCAATAAGAATAGATCATCTATCAAATGTGCATGTGCATAAAACATATTACTCATATAAATCGAACAACCATTATTCTCGGACTTAAACAAGTAACCGTCTCGCAATAAACAAGATCCCGGTATAATGTTCATGCTTAACGCAGGCACCAAATAACAATTATTTAAGTATAAAACTAATCCCGATGGTAGATGAAGAGGTAGCGTGCCGACCGCGATCACATCAACTTTTGATCCGTTTCCTACGCGCATCGTCACCTCGTTCTTCGCTAGCTTCCGTTTATTCTGCAGCACATGTTT
Organism: Avena insularis; assembly: GCA_023614405.1. Lineage (NCBI taxonomy): Eukaryota > Viridiplantae > Streptophyta > Magnoliopsida > Poales > Poaceae > Avena > Avena insularis. The sequence continues at coordinate 302,695,448 of CM042691.1, forward strand.
CGAGTTACAAATATGAGCAACCGAACCAGTATCAAATACCCAGGCACTACTACGAGTATTAGTGAGATTCACATCAATAACAAGTATATCGGATATACCTTTCTTCTTGATGTTGCAGTTCTTCAAATCCGCCAAGTACTTTGGGCAATTCCGCTTCCAGTGACCTTCTCCCTTGCAGTAAAAGCACTAAGTATCAGGCTTAGGTCCAGCCTTGGTCTTCTTCGTTGGTGCGGTAACTTTCTTACCACCCTTCTTGAAGTGTCCCTTTTGCTTAGACTTGCCTTTCTTGAATTTGGTGGTCTTATTGACCATCAACACTTGGTGCTCTTTCTTGATCTCCACTTCTGCAGATTTTAACATGGCGAAGAGTTCTGGCAACTTCTTGTTCATGTTTTGCATATTGTAGTTCATCACAAAGTTCTTGTAACTTGGTGGTAGTGATTGGAGGACACGGTAAATCCCCAAAGCATTAGGAATCACTATACCCAAGCTTTGGAGTTTGTTTGCGTGCCCAGACATCTTAAGCACATGCTCACTGACGGAGCTGCCCTCTTCCATCTTGCAGTTAAAGAACTTTTCAGAAGCCTCATAGATCTCAATTGCCGTGTGAGTCTCAAATATCAGTTTGAGTTCACGAACAATATCATGTGGGTCTGAATTCTCAAACCTTTTCTAAAGCTTCGATTCTAAACCATACAAGATAGCACCTTTGAATCGTGGAGTCTTGATTCTTGGCGAGGTAAACATTCTTTACTTCATCGGTAGCATCATTTTGCGGTCACCAGTGCATCCACACATAGGTCAAATTACCGATTGAGGACAATCCTCAAATTTGGAACCAATCATGAAGTTGCATCCATTGTTTTCAACTTTTCTTTCTCTAGGAGCATTAAAATTGATGGTAGGGCCATATTGATCTACAACATATTTGCAATAGTTTAGACTAAGTTTATGACAAATTGAGTTCTAATTAATAGTTAAATTAATCTAGGTGAACTCCCACTCAAAACAATATCCCTCACATTGTTTTAGTGATCACACGAACCAAATCCACCACATCAAAACCGATCATCACGAGAGTTGATGTAGCTTCAATGGCGAACAATCGACATGTTCATCGTATCTACTATATGATTCATGCTTTACCTTTCGGTGATCCATGTTCCGAGACCATGTCTGTACATGCTAGGCTCGTCAAGATCAAACCTTAGCTTCCGCATGAGCAAATCTGGCTTGCTCACATTGTATACACTTGCAGAATCTAACACACCCGATCATCACGTGGTGTTTCAAAACAACAAGCTTTAGCAACTGTGCTTACTAAGGATGAACACTTTTAGAACTTGAAATTCATGTGCATGAGGGATCATCTTATAATGCTACCGTCGTTAACTAAGCAATACAAGATGCGTAAAGGATGAACATCACATGCAATTCATAATATGTGATATGATATGGCCTTTCTTCTTTGTGCGTCCGATCTCCATCTTCAAGCACGAACATGATCTCCATCATCACCAGCATTGCATCAAGGTCAATGACGCTGCTCCATGGTTGTCGTCCACCGGCTTCAACTATACAACTACTTTTAATAGACACGCGGGTCTTAACATAAATTAAAGACAACCATATGGCTCCTGCCGGTTGCCAACTAACAATAAGGAACATTGCATACATCAAATATAATCACAATCATGGCCATATCACATCACAGCACACCCCTGCAAAACAAAGTTAGATGCCTCTAATTTCTTTGCATATTTTACGTGGTTTGGGGCTTTCAATAAGTATCGATCTAACTTACGAACAAGAACCACAACGTTGATGTTTGAACTATCAAGTGCCCGTTGTAAATTGTATCTATACTATAATGGGAGAGACAGACACCCGCAAAGCCACTAATGCAATACAAGTTGCATGTTGAGCGTGGAGCAAGTCTCATGAACGATGTCATGTAAGGTTAGCGGGCTTCATCCCATCATACCGAAAGATGCAAAGTACACAAGAAGAAATTGATAATAAAAGCACCACCACCCACAATGACCATTGTGTTCTACTCTTGAAACAGATCTACATATCGACACGGCTCTGATACCCTTTGTAGGGGTTCGTAGCATGGAAAACAAAAAATTCTACGCATACAAACAAACAAGCCAAGATCTATCTACTAGATTGTAGAAGCGAGTCGATGGAATAACTCACCTCGAAGATTCCAAAGTGTTTAACGAGGCGGATTCTCGTGGGTGATGTAGTCGATCTCTTGCCGATCTCAAGATCGCGTAGCGATCCTTCCGCGCTGTTCGCAGCGCTCCCTTGATCGGTCACACGTTGATTTTCGATGAAGACCTTCCTCTCCCTTGTTCCAGCAGGCAGCGGAGGTTGTAGCACTCTCCTCGTGATTCCAGTAGCACGATGGCGTGGTACCGGAAGTAGAGGGGAGATCTCGCAGGGCTTCGCCTTAAGCCGGAGCGAGTATGGTGGACTATGAGAGAGGCCTCGGTGATCTAGGGTTTAGACACACCAAGGAGAGAGGGCTAGGGCGACGGCTAGGGCTTGGGGAAGCCCAAGTCGGCGGCTAGGGTTTGCCCTAGGCGGCGGCAGCAGGAGGTGGTGGCGCCGGTGGCTTAGGGCTAGGGTTTGGAGAGGGCAAGGTGTTGGTCTTGGAGGGGCAGCCTTGCCCCTCCTTATATAGGTGGAGGGCGCCGGCCAAGGGGAGGGGAGTCCCTCCCCAACTCGGCTTCCAAGGACGGCGGTGGAGGGAGAGGGACTTCCTCCCCAAGTAGGTTTCCTACTCTCCCTCCACCAAGCAAACTTGTCGTTTGACTTTTCAAATTGGCGTTTGACTTTTCAAACTAGGATTTGATTTATCCCTTTATTTTGCTCAGCGATGACACCTAGTACATTATGCAACCATTCCAACTTGTTATGACACATTCATGTACCCTTCCCCTCCGGAGTGCCGGACCTTCCGGAACCTTCTAGAACATTCCCGATGAAAACACCGGAACCATTCTCCAACCCCGAAACAGGACTTTCCTTATATGAATCTTATTCTTCGGACCATTCCGGAACTCCTCGTGATATCCCGGATCCCATACGAAACTCCGAACAACATTCAGTATCTTACTCATCATTCCATAACTACTCAACAACATCGAATCCTTAAGTGTGTCTCCCTACGGTTCGTGAATTATGCGGACATGATCGAGACACTTCTCCGAACAATAACCAATACAGGAATCTGGAAATTCATATGGCTCCCACATATTTCTACGATTAATTTGCGATCGAATGAACCACTTACATATGATACCAATTTCCCTTTGTCTCACGATAGTTTACTTATCCGAGGTTTTGATCGTCGGTATCTCTGCATACCTAGTTCAACCTCGTTACCGATAAGTACTCTTTTCTCGTTCCCGTGATATGTGATCCTGAAAGGATACGGATGTCGCCTAGAGGGGGGTGAATAGGCGATTAAAACTTTTCCTAGAGTGGCTCAACAAAGGCGGAATAAAGCTAGTGTTTACTTTGTTAAGCACAACCTAGAACAACTAAGGTTCACCTATGTGCACCAACAACTTACGCTAAGAAATACAAGCAACAAAGTGATAGCAAGATATATATTACTTCAAGCACGAAGTCTATCACAATGTAAAGTGCATAAGTAAAGAGCTCGGGTATAGAGATAACCGAGGCACGCGGGGACACCGATATTTTACCAAGTTCCTCCCAACATGGACTGCGTCTCGTTTGGAGAGGGGGTGCTATCAAACCACCAATGCCACAAAAGGCCTCCCTTATTCTCCGGTGAATCTCACCCCAACGGGATCGATCCACGCTTCCACTATCGGTGCACTTGTCGGTGGCAACCGGAACCTCTCACAAGGTTGGGGCACTTCTCCACAACTTAATTGGAGGCTCCCAACAAATGCCACAAAAGGCCACAATGCCACCAAGGCCACAAAACCGTCTAGGGTTCCAAGAACCCAAGAGGTACAAGCTCCAATGAGTCACACGAACCAAATCCTCCGAGGAGAACACAAACCGATGCACCAAATGCAAATGGCAAGAACACCACAAAGATGTTCAAATCCTTCTCTCCCAAATTCCACCAAAGCTACAAACTCTTATGGGGGAATAAGAGAGGAAGAACAATGGAGGAAATCCACAAAAGACTCCAAGATCTAGATCCCAATATGTTCCCCTCACTTAGAGGTGAGATTGATTGGTGGGATTGTAGATCTAGATCTCCTCTTTCAAATCCCTCAAGAATATGCAAGAATCATAGGAGGGATTGACATAAAGCAAGCTCAAGAAGGTCAACAATGGAGGGGAAAAGTTGCAAGAATGGTTAAGGAACCATTGGGGAAGAAGGCCCCTTATATAGGTCCCTCCAAAATCCAACCGTTGCAGCCCAAAAACGCGATTCCCGGTACTACCGGACTTTTTCCCGGTACTACCGGACTTTCTCGGCACTACTTGACATTTCCTGGGGTTCCTGGGGCTCCAAACGCATTTTTTCTCTGCGCTCCCCGGTACCAAAATGCGGTACTACCGGACCCCGGTACTACCGGACCCCGGTACTACCGGATCCCGGTCCGGTACTACCGATCATCACAGAGCGAAAACAACCATAACTTTTGCATCCGGACTCCGATTTCGATGATCTTGGGCTCGTTTTGAAGAGGACAACAACGTCTACAAGATCATTCAAAGAAACATCATAGTCCATGTAGAGGTCCCAACCTTTAATAAGGTAGATATCCATGTGTTTACAATGCTAGTCCCTGGATCAATAGCTACCATCCACAGTTTAAGATGTAATATCAAGAAACAAAGGTCATAATACAACTTTATAACCAGGAATAAAATAATACATTACATCTTACATATCTCATTTGGCTATCTCATTACAATGCAGCAGAAATAACTATATAGCATGGAGTCCTTCATCTTCAAAGTGCCACAGGCAGTCATGTTGGTTGTAGAGTTGTAATCCTATTTAACACACTTCACTAACATCAAACAAACCTGCAACATAATAAGTTACAGCCACAAGGGTCAATACATTTGAATTGTATTGGCAAGTTTCACTACTATGTAGAAATAAGTGGATCCTATCATTACATGCATATTTGGCTAAGTAGGGTTTAGGCTCATTTGCAGAAAGCAATATAGTTTTGTCCTATCTTTTCCAAAATAGTTTTGCTCTTTTGAAAATCTTTCTAAACTCCTTGGAAAACTCCAAGTGCTTCAAACCCCTTGTTGTCACCATCAAGTTTTACTTTGAGAAATTGGAATGTCGAGATCTTCCATGGCTTCAGGCCTTAGTTGCTCAGTATTGTCCATAACCGGGGACATGGCTAAGTACTTAGAATTTGATCTTCTGCAGAAGTTGTACACTTTACCCACATGACACAATCTCATCTTGTTGCCACCAGTGGCCGCTGGATAAGTACTCACCAAGATGGAGTACTGGCAGATTGAGAATGTGACAAAGTCTTTCCATAGGAGTCCTCCCAATACACAATGCTAGCTTGTCTACCAGGCACCAATGTAGGGTTTCAAGTTCCCTCATTCTAGTTAACCTGAAGAGGCCAATGCATGGGTCTTCCACTATGTAGTTGACTAAGCCAGTGCCCATTTAGCATGTGGCTGTACACGGAAGCCACTGTACGAGAAACATGTTCAATCTTTAAGTCCCTGGGTGGTTTTCTTCTGGTGCACAACAAAAAGATATTGCCATATAAACATGGTTCCTTTTGTTGCCACCTTGTCCAAAACTTGAGTATCCTTGTCCACCCAGGTGGTTCATTGAGTACTTGTTTTATTATATAAAACTCAAGTCTTTTCAATACTTCATAAAATCTTAACATGTATCTCTTCTCAATATATATAGCAGGGCTAAGCATATTACAACTACATTGTTTTCACTAAGGAATATATAAGGGTATCCTATTAGGATTTAGCATAGCAAAATATAGTAGTCCTTATCATGCATGTTTCAAAATCCACTAAGTGTAATGAAAATAGTAGGACTTGGATGATAGTGTCACTTGCCTTTTTAGTAGAGAATGTTGGTTCACTTCTTGATCTTGCAAATATCACACTCTTCTAACCTCACTACAAATCAATCAAGCAAACATAGATTCAACTAGCATTCCAACCAATATTCAAACAATTTAACACACATAAAATAATAGAAACAAAGTCATGCATGCAAGCATGCAAGATAGTTTTATTTGCAAAGGTGGTTTCTACTAGGTTCTAGACATTTCAAGGTTCAAAGTGGTCATTTTTCTAAAGTGGTAAAACCATTTGCAAAAGGGTTTTATCTATAAACCATTTTTAAATCAAATCATTATTTTATGTGGTTGAAAATGTTTTTAGCAAAGCAACAATTTTATATTCTTCACCAAATAAGTTGTTAATTCACAAAACTTGGTGTTTAGGGTCAGTAGGTTTGAATCAAAACATTTTCCAAAGGTCTTACTCAAAATCATTTCCATATCAAAATCAATATTTTTATTTGACCAGAAATGAGTTAATTAAAGTATTTACTCGTAACCTTCACAAAATTCATTTTTAAATCCATGAGTTGGTTCCTAAGGTCAGTAGGTTCACAACAATCCATTTTGCAAAGATTTCATCCCCAAAATCATTTTAGAACAAATTTTATATTCTAAACATGCATACACAAGTTTCTGCAAAAACAAACATTTTACCAGAAGCTTTTTACTAAACAAAGTGCATGGTTGGCTAGGGCTTGTTTTTATGAATCCATTGATATAAAATTTGCAAAATTTGGACGTGTAAAACTAAAGTTATGATTTTTACAAGTTTGCAACTTAATCAGATTCAAAATTCTGTTTTAAACAGAACCAGTGCCACGCGGCGTGATCTAATTGGTTGGTACCGCTTCGGGTGGATCGGCCTCCGTGGATCGTTGGATCTAACTTAAAATGAATGGATCAGATGGGCGCGTACCCCTTCGTCTAGTTCTAATCTTAGCCGCAGGATCAACATCTAACGGACATAGCTCCTCTGACCATGGTTGGCGGCGCTAGCGGCGGCTGGCGGCGGCACACGCTCTGGCGGCGAGCTTGCCAACGATACAAGAAGCAAGGAAGAGGGGAAAACATCTCACCGTGCTCAGGGGATCGTGGTGATGCTCGACGTGGTCGTGAGGAGGCAGGGGCGCACGGGGACAGGAGGAATCGCTCACCGGAGTTGGTGGCGACGCACGCCAGGTGTCGCCGAGATGGGGCTGTAGATCATTCCGAAGCAAAATAAGCACACGGTTAGACGCGGGCTGGTCTGGGGACGTTGTGAGCGTCAACAGGAGGTGCTGGGGCGGTCGAGGCTTACCAGGGGAAGGTCGCCGGAGAAAGACAGTCGCGGCGGTGCTCAGGTGAAGTCGAAGTCGATGTTTTGGAACGCGCGCAAGTGAACAAAGCACACGGGCAGATGCGCCAGGAGGTGGGGAAGGTGCTAGCGTGCAGAGGGAGGTGAGGGGTGGCAGGGTGTGGCCGGAATCGCACGGAGACGTCGTCGGAGCAGTGTTGGTGTGGGGGCGAATTGGGGCAGCCTAGGGGCAGAGAGGGAGAGGCGAGCGAGGGGAAATGGCGAGTAGACACGGACGGTTCAATGGGCGTAGTCACTGGAGGAATCAAGGCCGCCATCAACGCGTAATCAACACCGGAGTTATTCGGCTGCAACGGCAGGGGCAATGGGGTCGTGGTGGAGACGATGAACAGGAGTGTGGGGTCGTGCTGTCAGCGAGAGAGAGAGATAGGGAGTGGGTCCTCTGCGCCAGTGGCTGTGTGGGTTCTTTTCCTGGTGAAAACGTTTCGCGCATGGGGTATGCCGGGTGGGCTCTTGCTGGGCTTAGTGGGCTGGCCAGTTGGGTTTGGTCCGATTCATTTTTTTTATACTGATTGCCTTTTCTTTTTCTATTTGATTTTCTGTTTTGAAATTCAATCAAACAATTCAAACAACAAATGGATTCAAACTTTTGCTAAACTTTGTATCCTTTTTAGTTCTGTTTACCAACACAATTCAAAGTCCAAAATAAAATCATACTTTTATTCTTTTAGGATCTATTTAATAATTAAATAAAATAGACCTTAGTTATTAATTCAAATAGGATTTGTTTTATTAAAATCTCCATTTTGAAATCTAAATAATACCAAAACCAATTCAGTAGGTTTTATTTGAAAACATAAGACACTTGGAAGACTTATTTAAAATAAATTAATAAGTTTTAGTGTTTATTCAAAATGGGAAAACCTTTACTTTAATAAAATTGGATATTAATAAATCCTCATTATTTTATTTAAATAGCCCTTTACTCTTTTTATCAAATAGAAATATTTTAGTTCATAAGCTTGGCCAAGTTTTAATTTGGCTTTATAAAATAATCCTTATTTATAATTCTACCTTTATAACCAATCTTTTTATTAAAAGATCCAAAAATAGTGATTCCAAATATTTAAAACTTTCTTTATTAATTGTTTATTTTTTAAATCCTTTTAGGATTTATTTGATCAAAATAGGTTTGAAGGTTTCCAATTGGAATCAAAAAGTTTCTTCTTACCCTGAAAATCAACAAAGTTTTATTTTATTTATTTATTTTTCACATAACAAGATTTGGAAAATCTTGGGATGTGACAGTCCAGCAAGGGAGGATAGATCCAAATGATGAAGTAAAAAACCTTCTGCCGCGCTACGTACTAAAATGTGGTACTACCGCTTTTTGGTACCTAGCCCGGCAGTGGCTTTTGGAAGCTTGTCAAAAACCTTCTGCCATGCTAGGTACTAAAATGCGGTACTACCGCATTTTGGTACCTAGGAGGGCAGTGGCATTTGGCAACTTGAAAAAACCTACTGTCGTGCCAGGTACTAAAATGCGGTACGACCTGAAGGGTTTCGCGGCATAGTAAATCAAAATTTTCTACGGTTGCGAACAGAGGGAAGCCAAGATCTAATCTAGGAGATGCAAACAACAAGAGAGATTGGATTAGATCTTCATACCCTTGAAGATTCGCACAGCGGAACGTTCGTCGGAACGTGGGTGATGTAGTCGTACTCGCTTCTCCTCCTCGCGATCCGATCCGATCTAGCACCACAAGTGGCGATGCCTCCATGAGATGCACACGTGCAGCACCTCGACGTATCCTCCTTCCTTGGTCCAGCAAGTATGGTGGAGAGATGGGTTGGATCTACAACGCGACGGCGTGGTGCAATTGATGGAGAATTTCTGCAGCAGGGCTTCGCCTACAAGCAGTCGGGAGGGAGAGAGGCAGCAGGGCGGCTAGGGTTTGAGGGGAAGGTTTAGGGGGGTGGTGTGCCCCCATCCCTCTTTATATAGAGGGGTGGGCGCAGCCCTAGCCCCTCCCCCAAGCCAAGGCCGGCGGCCAAAGGAGGAGGAGTGGGGGGCAAGGAAACCCCCCCCCCCTTCTAGAAGCTCAATCTAGGGTTTTACCCTAGCTAGCCGGTTGGGCCCTATGGGGCCTTGTGCCCCTGGACCAATGCGGCCAGGGCACTCCCTCATAGGCCCATGCCCCCTCCCGGAAGGTGGGTCCACGTTGGTCCCCCTCCGGAAGGTTCTAGAAGCTTCCGGTACAATACCGATTAACCCGGAACAATTCTGAACTCCAAAAAACTGCACTGCCTTATATGAATCTTATTCTCCGGACCATTCCGGAACCTCTCATGATGTCCCGGATCCCATCCGAGACTCCGAACAAAAACTCATAAACCAATTATCCAATCTATCCTAGTGTCGAGACACGTTAAGTGTGTGACCCTGCGGGTTCGAGAATATGCGAACATGATCTTCTATCAATAATCAACAGGGTCTGAAACCCATATTGACTCACACATTCATCGATGATCATATCGGATGAACCACGATGCCAGGATTCAATTAATCCCATATATATTCCCTTCGTCTCGCGATATTTTACTTGCCCGAGATTCGATCGTCGGTACCGTCATACCTAGTTCAATCTCGTTCACAGCAAGTACTTTACTAGTTCCGTAATTCTATATCACTTTGTGATTAGCTCCTTAACCACATGCTTGCAAGCGGTGTTGATATCGATTACCGAGTGGGCCCGAAGTATATCTCTCCGACTTGGGAGGGACAAATCCCATCTCGATACATACAACCCAACAGGTACTTTCCGATCACCTGAGAGACACCTTTATGATCACCCTCTCATAGGATGACGTTTGATGACCTCAAAGCTTTCTTCCGATACCAGGGAGTTGTATTATCTCATGGTCTAAGGAATACAATATTTGACATAGGAAAAGCTTCGCAAAGATGAACACGATGACACGATCTAATTGCTTCGCTTAGTTTGTGCATCCATCATATCATTCTCCCAATGATATGATCTCATTATCAATTGACAACTCATGTCTATGGTTAGGAAACCTTAACCATCATTAATCAATGAGCTAGTCCATAGAGGCGTACTAGGGACACGGTGTTGTTTACAAACCACACAAGTATTAAAGTTTCCGCTTAATACAATTCTAGCATGGAATATAAACATTATCATGAACAAGAATTATAATAATAACATCTTTATTATTGCCTCTAGGGCATAATTCCAACAGTCTCCCACTTGCACTAGAGTCAATAATCTAGTTTACATTTGGCAACAATCTCACACCCATGGCACTGAGGTGCTGATCATGTTTTACACGTGGAAGAGGTTTAGTCAATGGATCTGCGACATTCAGATCTATATGTACTTTGCTAAACTTCAGATCTCCATCTGCTATATAATCTCGGATTATATGAAACTTGCGGTTGATATGCTTGGTCTTTGGATGATATCTTGGTTCCTTAGCGAGTGCTATGGCGCCAGTGTTGTCACACAATATCTCCAGTGGGTCCAATGCACTTGGAACCACGCCAAGCTCAGTGATGAAGTTTCTGATCCAAACTCCTTCACTTGACGCTTCTGCAGCAGCCATGTATTCCGCTTCTACTGTAGATCCCGCGATCACGCTTTGCTTGCAGCTTCTCCAGCTCACAGCTCCTCCATTCAAAATATAAACGTATCCTGTCTGAGATTTAGAATCATCCTTGTCGGTGTCGAAACTAGCATCGACGTAACCTTATACGATGAGTTGTTCATCACCCCCATAGACTAAGAACATTTCTTTAGTCCTATTTAGGTACTTTAGGATGTTCTTCACGGCTGTCCAGTGTTCCACTCCTGGATCACTTTGATACCTGCTCGTCAAACTAAGAGCATTGGACACATTCGGTCTAGTACACAGCATGGCATACATGATAGAACCTATGGGTCACTCCCTCATAGGCCCATGCCCCCTCCCGGAAGGTGGGGCCACGTTGGTCCCCCTTCGGAAGGTTCTAGAAGCTTCTGGTACAATACCGATTAACCCGGAACAATTCCGAACTCCAAAAAACTGCACTGCCTTATATGAATCTTATTCTTCGAACCATTCCGGAACCTCTCGTGATGTCCCGGATCCCATCCGAGACTCCGAACAAAAACTCATAAACCAATTATCCAATCTATCCTAGCGTCGAGACACGTTAAGTGTGTGACCTGAGTTCGAGAATATGCGGACATGATCTTCTATCAATAATCAACAGCGGGGTCTGGAAACCCATATTGACTCCCACACATTCATCGATGATCATATCGGATGAACCACGATGCCAGGATTCAATCAATCCCATATATATATATTCCCTTCGTCTCGCGATATTTTACTTGCCCGAGATTCGATCGTCGGTACCGTCATACCTAGTTCAATCTCGTTCACAGCAAGTACTTTACTCGTTCCGTAATCCGATATCACTTTGTGATTAACTCCTTAACCACATGCTTGCAAGCGGTGTTGATATCGATTACCGAGTGGGCCCGAAGTATATCTCTCCGACTTGGGAGGGACAAATCCCATCTCGATACATACAACCCAACAGGTACTTTCCGATCACCTGAGAGACACCTTTATGATCACCCTCTCATAGGATGACGTTTGATGACCTCAAAGCTTTCTTACGATACCAGGGAGTTGTATTATCTCATGGTCTAAGGAATACAATATTTGACATAGGAAAAGCTTCGCAAAGATGAACACGATGACACGATCTAATTGCTTCGCTTAGTTTGGGTCTGTCCATCATATCATTCTCCCAATGATATGATCTCATTATCAATTGACAACTCATGTATATGGTTAGGAAACCTTAACCATCATTAATCAATGAGCTAGTCCATAGAGGCGTACTAGGGACACGGTGTTGTTTACAAACCACACAAGTATTAAAGTTTCCGCTTAATACAATTCTAGCATGGAATATAAACATTATCATGAACAAGAATTATAATAATAACATCTTTATTATTGCCTCTAGGGCATAATTCCAACAGTCTCCCACTTGCACTAGAGTCAATAATCTAGTTTACATTTGGCAACAATCTCACACCCATGGCACTGAGGTGCTGATCATGTTTTACACATGGAAGAGGTTTAGTCAATGGATCTGCGACATTCAGATCTGTATGTACTTTGCTAATCTTCAGATCTCCATCTGCTATATAATCTCGGATTATATGAAACTTGCGGTTGATATGCTTGGTCTTTGGATGATATCTTGGTTCCTTAGCGAGTGCTATGGCGCCAGTGTTGTCACACAATATCTCCAGTGGGTCCAATGCACTTGGAACCACGCCAAGATCAGTGATGAAGTTCCTGATCCAAACTCCTTCACTTGACGCTTCTGCAGAAGCCATGTATTCCGCTTCTACTGTAGATCCCGCGATCATGCTTTGCTTGCAGCTTCTCCAGCTCACAGCTCCTCCATTCAAAATATAAACGTATCCTGTCTGAGATTTGGAATCATCCTTGTCGGTGTCGAAACTAGCGTCGACGTAACCTTTTACGACGAGCTGTTCATCACCCCCATAGACTAAGAACATTTCTTTAGTCCTATTTAGGTACTTTAGGATGTTCTTCACGGCTGTCCAGTGTTCCACTCTTGGATCACTTTGATACCTGCTCGTCAAACTAAGAGCATTGGACACATCCGGTCTAGTACACAGCATGGCATACATGATAGAACCTATGGCCGAGGCATAAGGCACTTTGCTCATAGCTTCCCTATCATTTACCGTAGCTGGACACTGAGCCTTGCTCAATATCTTACCTGACAACATAGGCATTGAACCTTTCTTTGCCTTATCCATTCTGAACCTTTTCAGAACTTTGTCTAGGTATGTACTCTGGCTTAAAGCTATCAGGCGTCTTTGTCTATCTCTATAGATTTTGATGCCCAATATATAAGCAACTTCACCTAGGTCTTTCATTGAAAAACACATGTTCAAATAACTCTTCACATCGTTAAGCATGTTAATGTCATTTCCAATAATCAATATGTCATACACATATAGTACCAGAAATGTCACCGAGCTCCCACTCACTTTCTTGTAGATACAAGCTTCGTAGCAATTTGGAACAAATCCAAAGCTCTTGATCACTTGATCAAAACGAAGGTTCCAACTCCGAGATGCTTGCTTCAGTCCATAAATGGAACGCTCAAGCTTGCATACTTTATGAGCATCCTTAGGATCGACAAAACCTTCGGGTTGCATCATATACAACTCTTCATCAATGTTGCCATTGAGGAACGCAGTCTTGACATCCATCTGCCATATTTCATAATCATGAAACGCAGCAATTGCTAATAAAATCCGAATGGACTTAAACATCGCTACGGGAGAGAAAGTCTCATCGTAGTCAACACCTTGAACTTGTCGAAAACCTTTCGCGACAAGCCGTGCTTTATAGACGGTAACATCCGCGTCCGTTTTCTTCTTGAAGATCCATTTGCACTCAACGGCCTTTCGGTCATTAGGAGGGTCCACCAAATTCCATACTTGGTTTTCGCTCATGGATCCCAATTCGGATTTCATGGCTTCTAGCCATTTCTCAGAGTCTGGTCTCATCATCGCTTCCTCATAGTTCGTAGGTTCACTGTCTTCTACCAACAAGACAGTCAAGACAGGGTTGCCGTACCACTCAGGAGGGGCACGCGACCTTGTCGACCTGCGACGTTCAGTAGCAGCATCATCCGAAGCTTCATGATCCTTATCATTAGCTTCCTCTATTATTGGTGCAGGCGGCACTGGAACAATTTCAGGTGCTGCGCTACACTACAATTCAAGAGAAGGTTCAACAACCTCGTCTAGCTCTATTTTCCTCCCACTCACTTCTTTCGAGAGAAACTCCTTCTCAAGAAAGGAACCGTTCTTTGCGACAAACACTTTGCCTTCGGTTCTGTGATAGAAGGTATACCCAATAGTTTCCTTAGGGTATCCTATGAAGACGCATTTCTCTGCTTTGGGTTCGAGCTTGTCTGCAATCAACTTCTTGACGTAAGCTTCGCATCCCCAAACTTTAAGAAACGACAACTTAGGTTTAGCACCAAACCACAGTTCATACGGTGTCGTCTCAACGGATTTAGATGGTGCCCTATTTAAAGTGAATGCAGCGGTTTCTAATGCATAACCCCAAAATGATAACGGCAAATCAGTAAGAGACATCATTGATCGGACCATATCTAATAAAGTTCGATTCCGGCGTTCAGACACACCATTGCGCTGTGGTGTTCCGGGTGGCGTGAGTTGCGAACAATTCCGCTTGCTTTAAGATGCGTGAGAAAATCATAACTCAAATACTCGCCCCCACGATCGGATCGTAGAAACTTAATCTTTCTGTTACGATGGTTCTCCACTTCATTCTGAAATTCTTTGAACTTTTCAAATGTTTCAGATTTATGTTTCATTAAATAGATATACCCATATCTACTTAAGTCATCGGTAAAAGTGAGAAAATAGCGATATCCACCGCGCGTCGAAACACTCATTGTTCCGCATACATCGGTATGTATGATTTCCAACAAGTCCGTTGCTCGCTCCATCATTTCGGAGAACGGGGTTTTGATCATCTTGCCCATGAGGCATGGTTCGCATGTGTCAAATGATTCAAAATCAAGAGACTCCAAAAGTCCATCAGAATGGAGTTTCTTCATGCGCTTTACACCAATATGACCTAGCAGCGATTGCCACAAATAAGTAGTATTATCACTATCTACTTTGCATCTCTTAGCCTCAATGTTATGGATGTGTGTTTCATCCCTTTCGAGATTTAGAAGAAATAAACCATTCACAAGAGGTGCATGACCATAAAAGATGTTACTCATATAAATAGAATAACCATTATTCTCCGATTTAAATGAATAACCGTCTTGCAATAAACACGATCCAGAAATAATATTCATGCTCAACACAGGCACATAATAAAATTTATTAAGGTTTAAAACTAATCCCGAAGGTAAAACTAAGGAGAGCGTGTCGACGGCCATCACATCAACTCTTGATCCGTTGCCAACGCGCATCGTCACCTCATCCCTCGCAAGCCGCCGTCTATTCCGTAGCTCCTGTTTCGAGTTACAAATATTAGCAACTGAACATTTCCTGGGGTTCCTGGGGCTCCAAACGCATTTTTTCTCTGCGCTCCCCGGTACCAAAAATGCGGTATTACCGGACCCGGTACTACCGATCATCACAGAACGAAAACAGCCATAACTTTTGCATCCGGACTCCGATTTCGATGATCTTGGGCTCGTTTCGAAGAGGACAAAAACGTCTACAAGATCATTCAAATAAACATCATATTCCAGCAATGGAGGATAGATCCAAATGATGAAGTAAAAAACCTTCTGCCGCGCTAGGTACTAAAATGCGGTACTACCGCTTTTTGGTACCTAGCCCGGCAGTGACTTTTGGAAGCTTGTCAAAAACCTTCTGCCGTGCTAGGTACTAAAATGCGGTACTACCGCATTTTGGTACCTAGGAGGGCAGTGGCATTTGGCAAATTGACAAAACCTACTGCCGTGCCAGGTACTAAAATGCGGTACTACCGCATTTTGGTACCTAGGAAAATTCAAACCTCTATAACTTTTGATTGGTAACTCCGATCGACCCGATTCCAATTGCGTTGGAAAAAGGACGACATGGGCTACCCTATGAAAGGTGAAAATATTGGTTATAACCAAGTGAGAATGTATCATGTATAATAATGTGAGATACCTCACTTGGTGAGAAACCGAAAAGCTGCCAAGATCAAAATCGCAACAAGATACAAACGGAAGATCCGATTTTGATGAACAAGAGCTTGTTTTGGAGATTACCACAAGCTCTATATCCTCACATGGATAAGACCAAATAACAGCCAAATATGATGATGCAAATATGCAAAGGTTTGAGCTCTCTCGAACGGCGAAGTGAGCAGGTTACTCATTCGAGAGCCCCTCTTGATAGTACGGTTGTCTATCCTAAACCCGGTCTCCCACACACAACATGAGACCGGCAAAAGGGAAAACCTATCAAGATTATACCTTTGCCTTGAGCATTCCACTTGAGCTCGATGTAGACGATCTTGCCCTTCTCAAGATGGAACGCCTTTCTTGATTCCTCATCATCGATCCATGATCACCGAGGATGGCAAGCATTAAACATGAGATCTTCTATAGATGGCACATTTTGAGCTTGCACATCACATCTTCTTCTACATATCATCGACCTTGAAGCAAACACATGCTCCAAGCGATGCCAATGGACAAATCCTACAAGTATAACTTAATACACATATTAGTCCATAAAGATTGTCATTAATTACCAAAACCACACATGGGGGCCCACATGTTCTTTCAGATCCCTTGTGATCCAGTCACATGCTTGCAAGCCAATTGGATGACATTCCACCGAGAGGGCCCAGAGTATATCTATCCATCATATGGATGGACAAATCCCACTCTTGATCCATGTGTCTCAACCCATACTTTCCGAACACTCAATACCACCTTTATAGCCACCCAGTTACGGTGTGGTGTTTGATGTCATCAAAGCATCCTTCCGGTGATGGTGATAGGCATGATCTCATGGTCAAAGGAATTAGGTTACTATGTATCAGAAAGCATATAGCAATTGAACTATTAAAATGACTTGATCTTTATGCTACGCTTATCTATAGGAGTATGTCCATCATATCATTCTCCTAACGATATGACCTTGTTGTTAATAACATCTCAATGTTCATGATAGGGAAACCACAATCATTTATTAACCAATAAGCTAGTATTATAAAGAGGCTTTACTAGGGACTCTATTTTAGTTTACAAATCACACAAGTATTAATGTTTCCTTGTTAATACTATTATAGCATGAATGTAAACATTTATCATAAACACAAAGATATAATAATAACTAAATTTATTATTGCCTCTAGGGCATATCTCAAACAATTTATGAAACGGTGTTCTGTGAATGCCATGTCAATGACTATAGTGTACTACACATTCAGTGGTATGCTGGGTCACCGCAGACACGCTACAACTTCGGCTATTAAAGCGAGATAAGAGAGCACTATACAATAGCATAATATAACACCAAACATAACCCATCCGAAGATTTTCCCCTCGAAGACCAGTCGAGGAACTCCCCATGCGGAACACACACAGTGGCAATTTTAGTTAAGCAAGTGTTTAGTTGATAAGGCTAATTACTAATCATATTATTAGAGGCAAAACATTAGTGGTGTTGTCTATGATCATGACACTGTACTCCTGAGGCGTCCATAATCGTGGACACACGGCTTCTCGAAAAAACTTACCCTGCAGGGGTGCACTACTGTACCCAAACGCATGCTCAACCCTTCAGGCAACATATCACACGTGCCATCTGAATCTCACAACAAGAACTGTCCCTTAATTACGCGCATATCCAGAGGCATCACTTACTGTGGGGAACCAACCAAGAGGTATGACGATTCTCAAGGAAGGCATGGCGTTTGCACCTACTGGTGGATTGGGCCCTACGGGGTAACTTGTACACACTATGGGTGTCGCCACCGTGTACCATGATTTATGTATGCAAGCCATGGTAGTCCACCAAAACATCAAGTCCAAAGACATATCAACTCACCCATGTCCGAGGACATATTATGCATATTCACTAAATGGAAAACCAATTTTGTAACCCTCTGGATATACGAATAGCGCCGGTAGTTGAGGGGGGATCCCAGAGGCCCCACATTTGGTTAGCGCGGTCAACTCAGAACTGATATCGTAGAACGAACGGGTCCTAGGTCAGCTCAATCAGTTCCCAAAGGTGGTCCTTGTCGGGGCCTTATCATTAGGTGAATCCATAACCAACAACATCAGGTTAATTATCTTATCACCAACCATATCCGAGTATCATGTTCCACATGTATGAGAGCGGTACTAAGCATTGCCTACGACTCGCAATGACAAAGCTAGCTAATCAAACAAGGCAATAGGATAACCAAGGCAATATAGTGGAGCAGGTAATTAAAGGGGACGGTACTAAAGCATCGATAATAAGGATAGCAATAGACCAAAGGAAGGAAGTAAAGACTATAAATACAAAATAGGTAGAAGGGGGAGAATGCTCGCCTATGATACAAAGTCGGGAAATCGGAGGCTTGTCGCAACTTGCATCCTCTGATCGTCCTATCCGGTGAAGAAGCAAACACTAGAAAGAGCAACCGATGCAGTATTTAATACTAGGCGGAAGATCCGGCATGTTTATGATATGATGCATGGCATGGCAATATGCGGTCCCACTTAGCAATATTAAGCAGAATCGGGATCCCGACATTTATTATTAGGTTCAAGTTATTTAACTACCCCTCATAATAAATGTTGAATTAACAAGGCAAAGCATGACATCGGTTCGCTACACAAATTTAAATGGAGCCAATATTAGAGTAGATTCGTCCGCATATAGGCTCCATATTTAATTATGAGGTGAATCAAAAATATACCCCCAAACCACAATATGTATGCAAGGATGCCCAATTCATGTGCAACAAGTATATTCATATATTATAAAAATATAGGGATCTCGGGAAAAGGGTCACACGTGGGCTTTGGCGATCTTGAAGTTCTGAGGGTTCAGGTTCGGGTCTTCGGATTCGGGGCTTCGAGGTCTTGGCATCCGTGTTGAAGATCATGGCGTCCGTGTAGAAGACCTTTGGTCATCGAATCCATGTAGGCACACTCGGGGTCTCAACGGGATCGATCTTTGCCTCCAGGAACAAGGTCTTCGAATAGTGCAAGTTCACTTGCCTACGCCGGAGCAGAAGGTTTCTTGGCAAGAGCAAAGACACCACACTGGTATGACATGGGGCAGACCTAGGAGGTCCATGTGCCAACACTGATACATAAGACCACCAAAGCGAAGCTTAGCGCAGCAGAACAAAAAGCAATTAGAGGACATAATGTACACTGCGAGGAGGCCCCTATCCCATGCAGGCATAGGCTCGAACACCTTGCAGATGGGAAGTGGCAGGAGGGTCGGCGATCTGGTTCGGGTGGTCTCCAAGCACCGGGATGGAGCTTCTACGGGTGCGACGGTCGCTAGCGGGGCAACCTCGGTGGCAGCGCGGAGGACGAGGTAGCGCGGGTCGTCGGGCCACTTTGGTGAGGCGGGTGGCCAGCATCGCGGAAGATGGCGACGAGGCACGCAGCAGAGGCGAGGCGGCGGGGAGCTATAGGGTCGGGGAAAAGGAGACGCAGAGGAGGTTGCGGCAGCGCACAGCCAAGCTCAGAAGGAGGCGTGAGGTCGAGGCGGCGGTCAGGTGGAGCCCGTGGGCGGCGGCGTGGGGCGAGCTCGAGGGGAAGAAGGAGATCGAGGAGGAGGGCGGCGCGGGTGCTGCAGGGCTGCGGGAGCTCGCTGAGGCACTGGTAACGGCGAGCGAACGAGGAGGAAGGGGCGCATGAGAGAATCACGAGAGAGAGAGAGGGGATAGCGGGCCGAGCGAGCGATGAAAGAGGGAGGCGTCCGTGTGTTGTGTGTCGCGTGCGCCTCAGTGTGTTGGGTCTGAGGCCTTTCACAATGGGGTGTTTCTTAGCACGTTTTCATAGACGTAATTAAAACTTAAGAAACAACAATGACAATACATTGTTTCTTAGATGGTCTTTCTTAGTGGTATTCCATTTAATGATTTTAGTCTCATGCATGTGTCTGATTGGTCTAGCCAAGTTTTTTGCCTGTGATACCGTGCAAGAGATGTAGCTTAGCTAACATATAATAACACTCTCTTTTTTCATTAAATGACATGCCACATAGGCAAAACACCTAGGATATTGCGCTAAGAAACATCCATTGTGAAAGGCTTGAACCAAACGCTGGTTGCGTGTTTGATGCGTGTCCACCAGGAAATGTGGTGTGTGTGCGTGCGTGAGTGCTGGTGTGTGTGTGAGTAGCAACGTGACAGGCGGATGCGGCGTGTTGTTCCAGCGGGTGGCGGCAGCGGAGGAAAATGAAAGAGCTGAAATTTGGTTCAGATCTGGGACTAGGGTTTGGGAGGCAAAAGAGGAGAATGACTATTTATCTAGTCCAAAATAAATTAGATGGGGCTGGTGTTGGACTAAAAATTTAGTCGGGCCTTTAGCTTAATTTTATTTATAAAACAAGAAAAGCTTTTGCCGCGAGAAATATTATTTGTTTTAATTTTAAAATAAGAACGAGAGACGGGTTTAATAAGAACGAGAGACGTAGATATTTGGTAAAACAAAATATTGTTTGATAAAATAATTTTATGGATAAAATATGCATGATGATGTCATGATGATGCAGAAAAGAAAATAACACGCAAATTTTATTTTGTAATGTTTTTGGGGCATTACAGGATCAAACAAATAGCCAGCATCAATGTATCCAATCATACCAGAGTCTATATTTCTCTGAAACTAGAATAGTCCAAAATCCTTTGTTCCTTGGAGATATCAAAAGACAATTTTGACACCCGTCTAGTGGCGTTTGGCGGGAGTTGTGCTGTGTCTAGCAAGTAGATTTAATGCAAATGCGAGGTCAGGTCTCGTGCAATTTGCAAGGTATATTCGTGCTCCAATGGCACTGAGATATAAAACCTCGGGTCCCAACATCTCTTCCTCATCATCCCTTGGCATGAACGGGTCTTTATCTACGTATAGAGAGTGAACCATCATGGAAGTTTTAGATGGATAGGATTTGTTCATATTGATTTTTTTCTCTAATATTTTCTGGATATATGCATCTTGGTGTACCATTATTCCCGAGGGAAGGTATTCGAGTTGGAGACCCAAGCAAAATTTGGTTTGATCCAAATCCTTCATCTCATTCTTTCTTTAGATTATTGTGTGCTCCATCAATATCTTGTGTGTTGCCAATGACTTTGAGATCATCGATGTACACTGAAAAGATGCAAAACACCGACGAGGACTTCTTGATGAAGACACGTGGACAACATCATTGTTGGAGTAACAATTCTGAAGAAGGAACTCACTAAGTCGGTTGTACCACATCCGCCTCGACTGTTTCAAGTCATGCAAAGACTTGTTCAGTTTTACACAGTACATGTTGCGTTTTGTGTTTGCATCCGAGATAGAGACTTCGTCAGGACCCTTCATGTATATGTTCAAATCTAGTGACCCGTAAAGATATGTGGTCATGACATCCATCAACTGTATAGATAGACAATTTTGTACTACCAAAGATATTAGATATCGTAAAGTGATACCACTTATTACTACAGAATATGTCTCATTTAAATCAATGTCGGGTCTCTGCGTGAAACCTTGTGCTACGAGCCGTGCCTTATATCTCACCACTTTATTGTTCTCATTCTATTTCCGGAGGAAAACTAAAACTTGGTATTTCTTCAGTGAATACTGTCCTTTTATTAAGCGAGACAAGTTCTGCTTGTATTGCATCCTTCCATTGAGGCTAGTCAGGGCGTTTTTCATACTCAACAATAGTCCTTGGATCATGATCATTGACAAGGGTATTTGCAATTGTAGGAAAAAAATAAGTGACGATAATCGTAGATTTACAACTAAATGATTCTCCAGAATCGATAAAGTTGGTGGATATCTCCTATACCCTTGGTGACTCTTCGTGATTTCTCAATATGTGTGAGTTTGGATGTTCCGATGTCCTAATCGGTGTGTGCAAGCTGGAGCTAGGTTGTGGAGGTTGCCCTTCCACCAGGTGTATACTACCCATCAGGTATTTGTCAATGTTGAGTTGACTTTTATTTACTGATTTTGAGGATTCTCTCCCCTCTCCTTTGCTGCTTGCGAGAAGGAGTTTCTGGATCAAAGGCCGTAGTACCCCTCCCCCCCCCCCTCTTTTTTGGAACGGGCAGTTGAGTGGGTTTAGTTGGTACCTCCACTCTTTCAGGCATATTTCTAGCTGGAATCAAGGATTTTGTAACACCTTTTAGATCAGTAAATGAATCGGGAAGATTATTTGCAAGATGCTACACATTGATGATTTTACGAACTTGGAGTTCGCTCTCTTGGGTACGTGGATCAGAGATTGAAATGGCGATAGCATTTCAATCAATTTCCGGGCATTCTTTTTGGTATTTGAAATCTCTCCTTAATGTAAGAAAATATTCCTTATCAAATATGCAATTAGTGTGATGGGCTGTGAATAGATCTCTGGTAGGTTCTAGGTACTTAATAATTGATGGGGATTTGTACCCCATATATATGCCTAGTTTTTTATATAGGCCCATGGATGTCCGTTGTGATGGTGAGATCGGGACATATGCAGCACATCCGAACTTACGCGGACGGGGAATGCTAGGAGGATTTCCACATACCAATTGAAAGTACTATGATATGCAGTAGGCCGCAATTGGATTTGGTCAGCAACGCGTAAAACTGTGTGACCCCAACACGAGGTTGGCAAGCTGTTATTTATTAACAAAGGTCTTGCAATAAGGTTGATCCTCTTTATTAGAGATTTGGCCAGACCATTTTAATTATGAACATATCGAACAGAGTGTTGAACTTCAATCTCCATGGCCATGCCAGAGTCATTGAAGGCATGTGAAAAGAATTCTAAAGTATTGTCCATGTGAATTGGTTTAATTTGAATTTCTGGATAATGGGTCACTTCCCTCACTGTCTTAGAAAATGCATGTTTTCGTGTGGACAAAATACACATGTGTGACCATCCCGTACACACGTCAATAAAAACTATAAAATACTGAATGGTCCATATAATGGTTGGATAGGACCACAAATATCACCTTAAATTTATACGAGGAACTGAAGTGGTTCAACTTGCATTTTAAGATACGAAGGCCTTAAAATTAGCTTCCATATGGCACATGATATACACACAAAGTCTGATGACTGATAAAATTTTGAATTATGCAAATTGTGACCAATGGAAATCCTAGTAATCTTTATTATCATCCTGATGCCGGGATGGCCTAGCGATCATGTCAAGTTGAGAATGCGTCAACATTTTGAAAGATTACCTTGTAAGCAACATGTTATATGGGCTTGATGTACGTATAGTACAGTCCAGACGACTGAGAGGGAATTTTTTTTAAGTACTTGATTGCCATATTCGTAATCTTTTATGAAGAATAGATAGTCTTGTTTGTTGTCTTCATGGGTTTTAATGTGAAAATCATTCTTATTTTAAGTACTTGATTGCCATATCTATAATCTTTTGTGAAGAATAGATAGTCTTTTTTGTTGTCTTTATGGGTTTTAATGTGAAAATCATTCTTACGGATATATCGATAACTAATTAAGTTACGTGACGAATCGGAATACAATAAGGCATCATTAATTGTTACTTGTGTACCATTTAGGATGGTAAATATGGCACATCAAGTGCCAAAAATTACAGTATCGCGTTCAGCGATAGTCGAAATATCTCCACTCATCTTTTTTAAAGCCTGGAAATATTTCAACTCCCTCATTATAGAGTTTGTAGTAGCACTGTCCACAAGGCATAATTCATCTTCCATCAGATTGTTCCCGTAGATAGCTATATATAAAACTAAAAAATATTCATAAGAAAACCTTATTAATACATACAATACAATCTTTATTATATCTGATATAATATAAATGACAATAATACTTATGTTCTATTACAATATCACAAATAGACATAAATAACTACATCAACCACTAAGGAGAATAGGACTAATCAAAGTCTCCAAACACATCAATTGAGTTGTATTCAACTATCATGTTCTTTGTTCCCATAGGTCCTCTGATGTCTGGAGGGTCATGGCGTTGCTAGGTCCGGGAGAAACTTCTTGCGAACAACCAGCTTCATTTGTGTCATCTGGATGAAGATTGAAGTTGACTTTAAACATTTTTTCCTTGTGGTGCATTGCGTTCTTAAGATTACTCGTAATGAATTGTGTCTTGCACTTGTTAGTAAGATGCTGCCACACTCATCACAAAGAGCTTAGTTTTGTCAACCGTTGGATTTGCAATGCCTTTCCACGGCCCATGTTTTTAGGCTATTGCTTCCATTTTCCCTTGAAAAGTTTGCCGTTAGAGGCATCATCAAACTTTCATCCATTGGCGACATATGGGAAGAGCTTTAAGCTCCCTTGAATTGAGAGCTTGTGGTTGCTCGTGGAATGGTCACTGGTATGGCCCTACTTGTCAGCCTGTTATCTTTGTTTTTTTTTCATCACATGTGGCGATATGTCCGTGGCGGTAACTGCGTATCTGTGGATCGGTCGCCTGGTGCCTTGGCCACTGGGGTCGTCGTTCCCCTTTCCCATTCCCGATCAGATTTGTTTCTGATTCGCATCTGTTCGCTGCCATCCCATCTGTTCGCCGCCTCCCTGTCTGGCCGCAGGTGAGACTTGCTTCCTTGCAATCCGCTGTTCTGCCTGCTTTTCTCCAACCCCGCCGCCGTTCGCCGGTTACCCAGGTCAGCCATCCATCGGCATGCATCTCTGCCAGGGTGCCGCGCTCGGGTTCCCGCCGGTTCACCGCCCTCTTACAGCAGCGCTGGCTCCTGTGGCATCGTTGCTACATCGGCTCTAGCAGACACGTGCTGCAACTCTGCTCTGCTTGTTGCTTGCTCATTCTCTGAATATGTGGTTCTCCTACTTGCTGCTAGCTTGTGCACTTCCCTAGATGAGGCGATGCGGGAGTACCCATGAATCGTAAAAAACCTAATCTCTTTCGCGCACACATCGCTAGTGTCAGGGGAGGAGGAGGGGCGCACTGACGAGTGGCTGCTGCCAAGCCGGCTGGCGAACATGGCGCCATGGTGCTACAGGGCGATGGAGCCCTGCCCCATGGTTGATTGACATCGCCTATCACAAAGACTTCCGAATGGCCATGGACTACTTCGCTAACATCTACTCTTCGAGGCCATCTACCTTAACCCATTAAACCACACTATAAGACTTGTTCCAATTCTCTTTTCTCTTCATGTTTGTACTGGATTAGGAACTGTGATGCTGACTCTAGTGAGGTGGGATGGATGTTTTCTGGTATAGTATAACATTATTTTAGAGAAAAGGTGGAGTCAAATTTAGGTATAGGATCCTAATGTGCCGTCTAACAATTTGAGTTTTGCTGTCCCAGATCCAGTGTATGAAAGACATGGAATACAATTGGAGTATGCTCTGGACTGGCGGTTGTGAAGGCTGTGTGCCTCGCCTTTCATGACGAACACAACGATCGCTGTGTTCGTAGCCAATGTCGCCTTCGTTTTCACTGGGTACTCCCTATACACCACTGCACCCGCCATGCCCGCCGACTTTCGCCATTAGCCTCAGGGTTCCAATTTTTAGTAAGAGTGTACTGTAACCTGAATAGTCGAAGGTGTCAAAGGCAGGCCAACTTCTCCCCTGCCCCGGTGAGCTGCAACATACAACTGCCAACTTTCTAGCCAGAGCAGGTTAAGCTTGCTCCCTCTTTGAGATGAGTTCAGTTTCTTGTTCTATTTATAATTTGGGAGATGGATTCGAGTTGTATTAGATTGTTCAAATCAATGGATTAGCTAGCTAGATTTTAGGTTTGTGTATTAGGAAGTGAAGTTTCTGCAAATGCTCATCCCCTGCTGTTGTGAAGGTCAGTGTTGTGCAGATTCTTAGCATAGTTTATCGTTTCTTAATTTTGTCCCTATAACAGTTATGATGTTCCCGTCTACAAGATTGTTATTTAAACTTTTAATTTTTCAGGCCTAAACTTCTATGTCGTCCTATAAGGATATTTGAAAAAATAAACACCGGAGGCCACACTGAGTGTGGATACCATTTATATTTCTGTGTGAAGACATTGTATCGTAACAGCTTGTTCCGAAAAAAAATCCGGTTTGTGTTTTGAAGGACTTCGGTTCTCTGTATTTTTTTGAGAGGGGTATCTGATTGTTGGTTGATAGTTTTGCGCTAAGTTATCGGTCCAAGTCCATGAAAAAAATTTAGAGGAAGCGACGATGTTGTATAGTATAGCATAGTTCCATGTAGTACCGAGTGTATTTTCTTTATATATTTTAGAACAATAATCTTATCTTGATCCCACTGCTTTGATTCATATGGCTTAGTGAAAAATACTGCAGGTGCTCATGTTTGTGCATGAGGGTTTGCTGAAAGGAACAGAAAGAACCAGTTCAGGCCACTAGGGCCATCCGATGATTGCATCAGGTTGTTCTTCCTTGCCGTTGTCACCAAGTTCTTCACCAATGCTTCATGTACTCTGCAGCTCAAAAAAATGCTTCACGTACTCTATACAGTATTCGCCCCTTGACATTCATAATGTCTCTCATGTGGTTAGTGCATACTACTTTTATGGACAGATTTAACCAAAAGAAAGTTTTTGTTGTTCTTGAGTAAACAAGGGTTGGAGTATTGGTTGGAGCATATGTTCGAAGCCGTGAGCCTTCAGTATTGTCATTTATGTGTTGACCCGACTTTCATCTTGCTAACACTAACAGTTATGGGTGGTTAATTTAATCTTCCTGTAAAATATGAACATGTTTTCTTCTTTGTTGACTGGAACAATATCACGAGTTCCTCTCATACACTTATTTTGGAATAAATATTCCTGAGGTATTTTATAATTTTCTATTTTTAAGTCCATGCTATCGATTTTATGTGGTAGAAAGCTATGAAGTTCCTCTATTCCTCTTTCTTTCCCTTGATACAATACTCTAGAGCAGATCTATGCAAGGGTTTTTGCTATGTTTGTTTTGCAGGATTATGTTATCCTCCTATCCTGCACGATTCTTTGAAAGTGTGGAGCTTGGTGGTGGTCATGTTATGATAATCTTGGTGTTCCAAGTTGTGACATCGGTCCTCCAGATGATGTAGTTGTAACACCGATGACATTTTTCTTTTGTCTCGACCTTTGTAATGTTTACAGTGTATGCCAATGAGTATTGGCTCCTTTTTAGTGCCGATGTTTTGGACTGTCAAGCAAAGAGGATAAGCTACCACCTGTTCGCCAGCTAGAAAATGTATTATGACAGATCTAATATGTAGAATATCCTCCCCCCTCCCCCCTCCCCCCTCTTCAATTTTATTTCCTTTTGCTAATATGGATAGGCAAGAACACTTTGATTGATTGATACTATTTTGGTAAAGAAGAAAACAACAGTGCAATCACCAAATCTAACAAAACAATAATATGCTAATCCTTAATTATATTATTATAAAATATTTTTCTTAACAATAGAGCGAAGTTTTGTGTGTTCTTTTGCCTTAAAACGGGAAGTAAATATTTTGCATTTTAGAGCTGATAGGAGGTGATGCTGATTAAACTGGGAGGAACAGTGCTTGGGCTGCTTTTGTACACGTTATGAAAGGGTTAAGTGAAGTTCATGAAATTCAAGTAGTTGGTGCACCATGATATTTTTGCATGACATGCCTGGCCTTGAATGCTTCACTCTTATTCTTGATCCATCGGGCTACTGTATGTCATCGTTTTAATGAAATCAAGGTGATGCTTGTTTTACTCTCCAACTGATCATGATGCCACTCATGCCAGCTCTAAAAACGACAACAAAGGATGGAAACGACAACAACAAAGGATGGCGCGGCAAAGAAAGCTAAGGTCCTTCTAGTACATATGAAAGCCATACGTAGTATGAGCTACCCTCTTAGCTCATCATGCTTAGTCTGAAGTAAGATATAAATAAGGTCTGAATAGAGTTGGTGGTCACGAGTGCGATGTTGTTGCGGACACTAGCACGTTGCTGTTGCTAGACAATTGGACAATACTTCGAACGAAAGACAATTGGGTATCAATTGGTTGGCAATTAACAGGACAGGCTAAATAGTCCCAGGTCAACGACCAGTACCCAAACGTTAAGCTAAAACATGCAAATCTTACAACTTCATTTGCGACATTCTTATGACATTCTTTTTAGTAGAGGGACTAATTCATTTCAGTGCAAAATTTAGATTAGTAGAAACTTCCAAATAGGACAGTGGCAGAGCACACCAAACTAAACAGCACGCAAGCAAAACTAGCAAAACAGAAGGCAGCAAACACAGGTGCAGTAAGTTACCAACAGACACAACGTTAATGGCAACAACAGATGCCTTGGCATCACAGAACTGTTTTGCTCAAGGACAGAACTCAGTGTAATATTAGAAACATTAATATAATCAAATTAAAGTACCAGGACACGATATTCAGACTCCATATTTATAATCCCACTGCCATGAAGGTAGTTCCAACATCAATACAAGGAAATACTCTCAGGACAACAGAGCATACCACGAACTAATAAAGACCATAAGCTGTGGCACGAGTCCATTTCGGCAATTATATTATTTATGATATCATCATCATCGAACAAGTTCCGATCAATCAATCAACCCATTCAGGCAAGGTAGCAGCTTAAAGAGTAGAACCGACTCCTGCTCCTCCACGGCGGCACTCGTTGAGCATGTCAAGGTAGAACTGGCACTTGCTGATGTCGCTTCCATAGTGGTTGATGCACTGCATTGCAAATGAAGGAACAGTTAGTACAATATCAGCAAATATGTGCAGCAACTGAGTGGAAAAATAACAATTGAGTGCTACAATGAACTACCTCCCTCTGTTCTACAATACTAGTACTCCCTGATGCTGATGCAACAGGCTTATATTGTGGAACAGAGGGAGTAGTATATTTTACCAAGAAAACTGATCCCTGATGCTTATGTAAGAGCTATACCAACTAATAATATACTTGAGATTCTGTCATTCTGGCAGAAGTGCCAGTTTAGGGAGGCCTTTTAAGGTACTCAGTTATTATGAACCTCAAAATCTACACTGTAATAGAAAGACGAAGGAGACACTATACCAAAGAACAAAGATAGGTAGCACAATCAGAGTCTAAATCAAAAATAAAAATAATGACAGGAGAATTATGCAACATATGGAGAGGGGGGCATACATCTTGGAAAGCCTTGGAAGAGTTGTCGCATGAATCAGATCCAGCAGTGTTGCCCATTGGAGTCATAGATGAAGCAGCTTCAGAGACAACTGTCTCATGCTGAATGGTACGGGGACCCATCACAGCATCAACAGCCCTGTGTGCAACAGCACTGCCAGTG
Organism: Avena insularis; assembly: GCA_023614405.1. NCBI lineage: Eukaryota > Viridiplantae > Streptophyta > Magnoliopsida > Poales > Poaceae > Avena > Avena insularis. The sequence goes on from CM042691.1 coordinate 302,724,902, forward strand.
CCAAAAGCCATACCTGAGAGATGTGCAAATGAGATATAAGCACCAACATTGTGAATGTACAGTATTGGTAGAAAATACTACCTCCATCCCAAGGCTTAAGGCCTATATTTTTTTTGAAAAGTCAAACTATGTCAAGTTTGACCAAGTTTTTACCAAAAAATGTTAATATGGAAAATACATAATCAATATCATTAGATAGATAATGAAATATATTTTCATATGATGTCTATAAAATATCATGTTTATTGATAGTTTTTTCTAAAAGTTTGGTCAAAGTTCAGTTGGTTTGACTTTTCAAAAAAAATATAGGCCTTAAGCCTTGGGATGGAGGGAGTAGATGCAAAGACATACCCTGAGCAATAGTGGACCCAATTCCACTCATGATGCCACCACCACTGCTCTGGGGAGCAGGAGCAGGAGGAGGAGCTTGACGGGCTGCAAGATTGTATTTGCAAATGTCAGTCATGCAGGTCAGATAAGCATTGGAAAATAGATAAGCAATCAAACAATTATCAATATGGTCTAACTTATAATAAACCATGGTTACAAACAAGGAATAACAAGTCTGATGTTCATGTTGATTCTTAAGCAGTAGAAATGTGTCATCAATTGCATCGCAGCAAAGTACCAAACTAGAGACTAATATGTAAAAGAACATTCACAGAATGACTGGGCAGCTTGTCTATACAGAACATGATCAGTGGAGGATAAGGCAAGTACCAGGCTGTGGTGGGTTCCTCACTGGAGCAGCACGGGGAGCAGGGCGTGACCTTCCTGTTAAGACAATGGCAAAAATGAGTACACCCCAACCATAAATAAATATAAATACCAAACAACACATGATTTTCAATGAAAGAAATTGTCGCTTCAGCAAATGGATATATACACAACAACAATATGCAGGAGAATAAAGCAGCATATCAATGAACTATCTCAAGAGCAAAATGATCAGCATTACTTGCAGAAGTCACTGCAACTAACGGCATACAATTAGAGGTCATAAACAATTAGTTAATACCAGAATCAGTCTAAGAAGGGATGAACAGAAAATAACATCCATTCCCTCAAAAGATTACGTTTTACTATGTGCCCCTGTCTGAACCAAACACAGTTAAGCTAATAACAGATGGTTATTCAAGAGGCACATCAGTATCATTAATCATCTGAAGAAATTATTACAAATGTGTCCACAGGAAGAAATGTGAAAAAACAGTAAGCAATTCTAAGAAAATGAAGGAACGAGAGAAATAGATGCAATGTGCAAGGCTGCTAAAAGGAACAGGTCTTTAAAAGATTGGTGTTCTATTTTAACATCCTAAAGCGACTAGGTCACAGCATTTCTATATGCCCACTAACTAAACCAAAATAGTATGCATAATGGCTACTCAAGAAGGCAATTAGCACAAAAGCAACAAAAGAATAAACAGCTGTACAGCTTCAAAACAAATTAGGGACTAGCCTGCTAGATGACAAACTGTGATCACACAAAGCTAACAAGTATGGAACATCAGAAATTAGAGAATATTGGATGGACTGCTTGGGATCCCTCCTAGTTAAGATAGATGATGTTCCAAGAACACAGACCAACAGAAACGTCCCTATTTACCCCTTAACTAAACCAAGGTAGTATGTAAGACCATAATGGCTACTCAAAAAGGCAAATAACATATGCAAAGCAATCGTGACAATTTGTTGACATGTCTCAGGTTGCTTGGGAAGCACATCTAGTTTAGCACAGATGAACTGCAGATGACTTGCTCCCTCAAGAGGCCTGGAAGAGCATCAGATGCTCATTTCATATGCGCCTCCTAACTAAGCCAAGACAGTATCAAGGACGGTAATGGCTACTCAAAGAGGCAAAGGTTAAAATACCCTGATGGACAACTACAGAAGAAAGAACATGCAACATACAAAACCACATGAAATTGGACAGACCACTTGACTAAACCACACAAAGCAAGCATAAACGAGTAACAATGTGAAGGTATATGGATCCATCTTCTAAGAAAGGATGATAAAAACAGCATCCTTTTCAATAAAAGGAGAAGGATTCAAATTTGTTATATGCCCCTGTCTGAACCGAATGAGAATGAGACTCTGCAATCGATTATTCGAGAAGCAATACGTCACCTACTGAATAGAAAGAGGTAAATTACAAGTGAGGCTATATGAAATCCATCAAAACGAAGGACCGATAGAAATCAGACCCCTAATTCTAGAAATAGGGTTTCAGTTTGTTCTATGCCCCTGTCTGAACCGCCTGGAAATGGGAAATGTCCGCAACCGGTTATTCGAGAAGCAATCGGTTCTACGCTGACCAAAGAAATGGTTCGCATTCACAAATCCACGAATAACCCGAGCGGCCTACGTAAGATCTAATACGATGGATCCAATCGTTCTTGCGCCTCGATGCGTCAAAGCATACTCGGCTAAACACAAGAAATCGCTAGGATAAACTACCGCAGAAGCGCAGATCTAATCTGTTCGAACTAAAGGACCAAATCTACACGCCCAAATCCAGATCCGAGACAAACAATGGTAGGTCGTGCAAGAGGAAACATAAGGAGGGCAGGGACTGGATTTATACCTCCTCCTCCGCTGCGGCGAGGCATGGCGGCGGCTGGAGCGGACGGCGGAGGAAACCCTAGAGGAGAGGCGGCGGCTGTAGGGGAAACGGGTGAACAGGGAGCCAACGGATCAGAATGGTTAGACGTCGAGGCAGACCGCGGCCTAGGGTTGGGATTTATAGCCGGAGAGGGACATCGAGTGAGGATTTTTTTCTTTTCCTTCCCATCTTCTTGCGAGACAAGTAAGCTGACAGGTGGGGCCTATTTTGTGATAACGCTCGATGACCGGTGGGACCATCACGTACGCGGTGGTGTTCCAATTTTTTTTGCTAGGAGACTGGTATCATTATCCAGCACGAGCGGTATATGCTTCGAACACTCTAGATCCCACCGGTTAGTTCGTGTCGCTCAGCCGCAAGAACTTGAGCGATTTTTTCCCCGGAAGACAGGGATCCCGTGAGACCGACGGTTATAGGGAGTTCAAAATATTCAAAAAATTAAAATGGGGTACATAAGAGTTTTGAAATTTCTAAATTTTCTAAAAATCATGAATACATTCACAAGCTTGTCATGGTGCTCCTTCTCCTTGCAAGAAAAATAAAGAGGTGCAACACTTGTGGGCCGCCATACAAAAACAAATAGTTTAAGACTCATACAAACTTACCACATTACAATGAAGAGATGGTCGGACAGTGTTAAGCGGCCCTAAGATTCTAACTTATGTATGCCACCTACATCTATTGGGCATCCCTTTAACCTATGGCGGTGACTTAATCATCGGCCATAACTAGTTCAACAATAGTACACAATAAAATGTGCCTCATATTAATGCATGGTGTTCTGTAAAAAAATACAATCAAAATGGGCACCCATTGGCACTTACCCCCTTCGTCCACAAATACGTGCATATCATATGAATTTACTGTCAAAGCTTACAAAGTTTGACCGAATATACAAAGGAAAATGTCAATAAGTACAAATATTGAATTAATACCCTCGCAAAAAAATGAATTAATACATTATAATATTGATACTAATTTAGTATTGTAGATCCCCATATTTTTTATATAGTTGGTCAAACTTGGAATGATTTGACTTTGACTAAATTCATACACGGTGTATTTGTGGATTGAGGGAGTATAATCATTAGCCTACGGATTGATCAAGCAAACATGCATGGTGGCTTCACAAAATCCCCTCTCAAATCAAACTTCGTGTTGTTCACAATAATGGGATCTAGCCGCAAATTTACCTTGCATGTAATCCTAAACTACACAAATGGGATAGAATCACCCTAATCGAGAACTAATCTATAACAACAACGATATGCAACAATCAACAGAGGTGTAACCATATCATCATCCTAACCTAGAGATCATGGATTACATTTTGCTCGTCGTCGTACACTAGAGGGAGCTGCCATTCCTATTGCCATAGAGGAGGGAGTCGGTGCCATCGCGATGTGAAGGTGAGAGAAGTGGAGAGGAGAGTGAGCAGACGAGAGTGAGGGAGTGGGAGCGAGGAGAAACGTATGCTCCTAAGGTAACGTGGCGTCTCCTACCCGTCTCTGAGTGCCAACCCTACCTTGCACCCACTAGGGCTTGGCTAGCTCCAAACAACCAAATCGAGTGTTCTTAGCGGGCCTTGCCAAAGGATAGTTTAAGCACCGTAGCAGTTAAAGCCAAGGCCTCATGTAGGCATCCAAGACTCAAAGTTTCACCTTGCCGGCCTAGTTGGAACCAAATGCTCTCATAGTTTCTCGCATATCTTAATTGTACGTCTTCTTAAATACGTGGTCAAAAAAATTAATAAAAAAATCACTCGTTATTCCAGTTGTAAATACGATACTAACATTTAAACATAGTAAAATTTGTACGCTCTATTCTTTTGATGGCCAAAAGTGGTATAATAAACAAGTAAAGAACACCCTTCATGCATTAAGTGATGCATAATTAGAGCTAATTTTACAAAAAAAAGGGAAAATAGTGAGAAAATAAAGATGGATTTGCTTTTGCAGATATGCACTACCTTCTTCATTGAAATTTAATTGTTTTTTTTCAAATGGATAAGTTAGTAAAATATAGAATTTATATGGTTTCCAATAGTAGTTTCCGTAGTAGTAGTTTGTTTTCAGATATTGCAAGTCAAAGCTACTCCTTCCCTCCTTCCTAATATGTAAGGCCCCTTTGAAATTTGAGCTTAACTTTGACCATGAATTTGACTTGTAAAATATGAGTCATAAGCCACACAAACTATATAATTGGAAGCGAATTATATAGGGGTGTCTGGTGGTACAATTATTGTATCGGATGACTTATATTTTGTTTGCCAAATTGATAGTCAAAGTTAAGCTCAAACATATTCAAACTGCACATCAAGAAAAAATATGGCTGATCTTGCCAATTGATATTCAAAGATAAAAAGTAGTAAGGAAATATTGTTCAATGATTTCCCTTCCTCCTAACATAAAGTAACAAAATATATGTAAAATCAATTTCTTCCTCCTAACATAGATTGTGTTCTTGGACTGAAAAGGCTTAGATATTACCCTGATAGAATAACAGAGAGCCTAAGGACATGTTCGGCAGTCATCTGGCTTCACCAAATTATCAAAACAACACTCCAAATCCCAATGTATGAAGAGGAAGGCATCCAGAAGGGAGAGAGAGAGGATCCAGGGAGAGAGAGAGAGGATCCACTGTAGGGTTCGAACCGGAGACTTGCCCTAGAGAAACCAGGAGTACATGATTGCCTTGGTCCGCAAAATTAGCCTAGGCCGCCCTCCGTTCAGGGCATACATAGGGAGGTTTTCTAAGATCGGGAGCAGATGTGCTCATCCAGCTAAACCCTCGGAAAATAAAACCTTTCGATGAGGTAAGGAGGTGAGTAGGATATAGCTGATTATCCTCAAACTAAGGACCATAATAATGTTACATTAAACTGACATAGATGCGTTCACAAAGGAGAGAAAAAACATATTGGATACACGATGTTGAAATGCTTGCAATATCACTTTTACCCTAGTTGGATATCCAATCCATGATTTTCGTAAGCCTTTGGATTAGCCAAGTGGTGCTACTACTGCAGTAGGTTTCTCCGCCCCGGCTATGGTTGTATCGATGTTGGTAGGCATCAACACGTTGAAGCCATCAGCTGCTGTCGACAGGATCATCCCAGGTATCTGTGGGTGCCAGTGCAATTCTTTCAAATCTTTCTGGCCCTGCAACATATAGGAAAAATGGTCATATGTACTTGCTCCTCCACAGGCAACGATTTTGTTTCAACAGAAGACTTTGGCCGCAAAAGATGACAAAATGGAAATTAAAGCCATCTTATGTAACTTTTTGAGACGAAATTTGATAAGAGTACCTGATGAACAAAGAGAAGTTGTGGGGGCAAATCTTCAGGAGCATTTGCCTGCTCTTTCATCTTTGCTCTGAATTCAGCTTCCTCTTCTGCATCTTTTTCCAATGAAAGATCCCAAATGCTGAACACAAACAATTTAGTATGTTACACAGCAAAAGAATTGAAGATGTGTAAGCACAACATTTCGACAATTTGCAGAACTTAAAAACATAAAATGAGGGGAGGGGAAGAGGGAGGGGCAGCTACGTGAGTTGATGATCAGCAGATGATACAGCCAATGTTGATGCTTCATGTGGACTCCATTCCACAGATGTAATCGGGTGCTTGTGGTACTCAAAATGCGCTACCAATGAATCATCCTGCCAATACAATAGAAACACATCGCATAAAGAGTTTATGCAAGTATACCACTCTTGAGGAATAAGCTATTAGTAGTACAGATAGCAAAATATATTTAATACGACCAAAAAATGGCAATAGAATATACTAGGTCGTAGTCTAGCTGCAGCGATTTTGGCACAAGTGCATACTATATATATACACTAATAGTAACAAAATAGTATCTAAAAACACATATCAAATTGATAATTCTAGTACCAAGGACATGCCAAGTTTTACTAGTCTTCTATTTTATCCAAAATACCATTTCACCTATATTTTTCGTTCTGAATATTGAGTACATAGAAAGGAATACAGAAGCCTAACTCAAAAGTACATCATAACAAAAATTGGAGAAAAACACCATTTAAGCTGATAGTCTGAAACAGACAAGCATACAAAATTGTACTTTCTCAAGAGAAAGGTACCTTGATTAATCTAAGATCACGAATTGAGAAACTGCCATCATCACATCCTGAAGCTATCATACAGCTAGCAAGCCTGATAATGGAGGCCACAACATAAACGTAATATTATATAGAAGAAATGGTAGTGCTCAACTGCTCGTGAATGTAAAAATCCTACTAAATATACCGATTCCAAGAGATAACATTCACATCAGCATTGTGGGCCTTAACAGAAATACAGGGTTGCTTCCCTGTCCTGATATCCCAAATACATATCTTTCCATCCACTGAACAAGAGGCAAAAATGTCGGCTTCTGTGGGACTCCACTGCAAGAATGTAATCATAACATTTGAGGCAATCAACATTTTTAGAGCACATAGGAGTAGATATATGATAAATCATTCAGCAGCATGCCTGCAGATCCTCAACACTGCCTGAGTGTCCAACAAAAGGTTTTGTATCTACTTCCCAAGTGTTCGAAGATGGCTCCCAGAGGTGAATGCACTTGTTGCAATCGCCTGCATTGAAATAACATTAAATTGGTTATGCCAACGAATATATGCCAAATTAATGGCACTGCATCTATGAGTACATGGCAGAGAGAGTGCCATGTAAAATTCAAGACACTGTAGCAGAGGGCAAACATTCTAACATGGAATAGATCTAATTACATACCAGAAACAAGTCTCCCAGTAACAAGTGGACTCCAATCAATCGCGTAGCCTTCATCTTTATGGCCACCAAATACTTTCAGAGGTACGTGATTATGGATTTTGTCGTCTTCTTTGTGAGCAACAGGTCCTGAATCTGCTAGTGAATTAAGGAAGGATTTGAAGTCCCACACCTGCATATGAAGCAAAGGAACACACAGTTAACAATTATACACAAAGAAGGTATTTGGCTCGCTGCATTATGTTCCGTGTAAAGTTTCTTGGAGGAAAATAAGATGCATAAACGGAGAAGGAATTAGGTCATGGAGCGCCTATACTCGTAATTAATATTGTGCACAGATTATACTATATGTTCTTGGTTAAATGGGGCTGAAGATTGACCTAAAACGTTGAGCAGGCCAACCATGAGTAGAAGTAAAAGGAAACGAGGGCCAAAATAAATTACCTGAACATGACCTGTGTCTCCCCATGTAGCACATATGTGTGGTTGTTGAGTCATTGAGCGTATTCGGTTTACACCCCCTGCGTGGGCCACTTTTTTAAGCTGGTACATACAACATTGGTACATCAACAAATGAAGGATTATACCAATGGAGCACGCTGAATTGTGGAATAGAACAATTGATGTCAAAGCAAAATCTGGATTCGTGTACTCGGAGAAAATACATACATGTAAGATGGGCTTTATATCTTCATTGGTTTCCTCCTCTTCTTCTTCATCACTGCTGCTGTCGCTATCCACATTGGTGTCAGCATCAAGCGTTGAAGATGGTATAGGTTCCCGCTTCTTCCCCTTTATGTTGGAAAGCTTGAAAAGGGCGACATAGTTCCATGCAGCCTTTTCAGCCTGAAATGTGATGAGAGGTTCTTGTCATGGACCATGGTTTTAAAGGCATCGCCTAGGCGTCACCTAGGCGTCCAGGCGCCCCTCCTCCGCTTTGCAAAAATGGGCGCTTTAGGCGCCTAGGCGTCCAAAGCGCCCGCCTAGGCGAGCGCCCCCCTGTCGCCTTAAGACGCCTTAACGCCTTAAAAACCATGTCATGGACTAGTTAATTAATTTAGATAGGAGAGCTGCATGGAAACATATTGATTGAAAGAATGAAACAGATATGGTAAACAAGTATCAAAAGTTTCTTTTCATGGACGAGTTACTTGAGATTCCATCAATAATATTATTTTTTCAAGACCAAAATCCAGCACAAGACCAATCCTTTTAGTTGAATTTGATTGTTAAACTTCAACAGAACACGTTGAAGCAGTAACACAAATAACCATGAAACAAGAACCATAGCATTCACACTAAGTTCTGATATGGTTCATCTGTACTAAACATTAGCAGCTGTATATGAAATTCCAATGAGAAACTAATGCAAAGATGTAAACATATAGCACATTCTGAAGAGATAGGCGTCTGTATGTTGCAGAAATGAACTGCAGTCTTAGTTTTGCTAGTAATACACAGCATGAATTGAAATACATGGAAAGTATGTAGTAGTATTTTCTGTGTCTATTTTGAAAAAAAAATAGTAAAGACAGAACGCACCTGAGTACCAGCAACGCCATACAATGTGTGTGGGAACTCTGATCGGACAAGCCCAAGTTGATCACGCACAATATCAAAGCTACAATAGGAAGTGAATCGTTGAGAACAGAGCATGTTAGTCTGAAATTAAGATGCATACAATGCCCCCTGCGGGGGAATTAATTTTACCTCAAGCAAGGCCACCCAGTACTAAATCCTCGGAGATAGTTGTAAGCCTCTGGATCAAACTGGAGTTCCTCCCCCTCCTCTAGTTCATCTACACCTGGTTGCCACACCTACCAACAAAATCAACCATTTAAGTGTAATTCTACACACGCTTTTTAACACCACTCTTACTATCAGAACAGATAAGAAAAATAATAATACAATTAATCACATGAGTTACTAATCTCGACAGCCATCTATATGAACCAATAAAAAGACTAATAATTAGCATTTGAAACGGACGATTAGTGCCCCCTCACCTTTGCCGGCCCAGAAGCCACCGCAGGGTTAGCAGACGATGAAGCTTCAGGTTTCTTCAACCCCTAAACAAGCAAACATCGACCAAGAAAGAACGAAAATTAGGGAGACGAGGCAAAGATTATGGATGATGAGAAGAACAAAAGCCACTGCGGACTCGCGTGCCTTGGTCTTCTTCTTGGACTTGCTGGCCTTCTTGATTGTGCGACCCATGAGCCCGCCAACGTTGAGCGGTCTTACGGATAGGGAGGGAGGAGGAGAGCAGCTAGGCGGTGGTGGTCGGAGTTTGAGGACCCAGTCCAACAGCTGTCCAGAGAAACAGCGGTAAAAATAAGGTATCCAGAAACTGCAGTCTGGTTCTTTTCGGCTTCTCATGTCCTGGCTTATTGCCTGAGCTGTATCATGAAAATTCTGTAACACCCTTGGGATGAATTTGTTTTCTAACTGTTTTGAGACATTTTGTATTGTTTCTCGCATATGTGATCACAAAGTTAATTTTCCGAACATGATAAATTGCTAAATATTACAATTAAAACAGGAGGTCATTGTTAGTTCATTACAAGTCAAATTGAAGGAAGGGTATTACAATTAAAATAAGGTGCTGGTCACATTGAAAAACAAAAGAATTCATTTTACATTGTACTGAAATCATGGATGCTGGCCACGTAACAAAGGAAAAAACATAGTTATCCATCTATTGTGTGTCGTGTCGAGCATCACAGCAGCACAGCATCAGTACAGATCGAAGGGAAAAACAGGGGAAAAAAGAGAGATTTTACCTGGTCGAGTCGAGCAGGTCACAGCAGAGCGAAGGGAGCCGCGCTGGAGGAGAGCAGCGGGAGATCCGGTAAGGCAGCGCCGGTCGACGGCCACAGCAGAGGGAGCCCCGGCGAGCTCAGGCTCCGTAATGCCGCGTAGGGAGTGGCCACGGGCTACAACTCCTCCATGGAATGGAACAGAGAGGAACGGGGGAGCGAATTGGCGGCGAGGGGGAAGAGGCAGGCGGTGGCCGGAGTTTCCAGGGACGGGGGCGACGGCGGCGGCGGAGGTGTTGGGAAGGAGGAACCCTAGTCTTTTTTCAGTTCGAGAGGAGACGACGGGCTCGCTCGGTGTGCTGTGTCACTGTGTGGGCTGAGAAAAAAACAATCGGTGCCGATGCTGCGCGGTGGCATTTGAACTTGAATAACGCAAAATTAAGGGGCATCAACTTCTACAGTTTCGGCACTTCCCGCAAGGGCGTACGGCATCGAGAATATGCCTCTTCACGGCTTCAACCGCGGCGAGCTCAATTTCCCTCTCAAGGTAGAAGGGACGGGCCAGAGCTGAATCGTCTCTGACCGCGAGCGGCGGGAGGATAGGAAGACCCGCGAGCGCCTCGAGGCAGAGCGCCACGACACGGCGATGGCGGCCGCGCTCGCCGGCCTTAACCCGCAGCTCATCGAGGAGGAGGCTGGAGGAATTCGCCGAGGATAAGCGGAAGGCCGCCGCCGCGATGGGAAGAAGGTGAAGAAGGAGAAGCTGGGCGGTGATGCGGGGCCGTCGACAGCTCCGGGGCCGGCCAAGGTGAAGGAGGAGGACGTGGGGCTGTCGACGATGCCGGCGGTCATCGACCTCAACAGCGATTCCTCCTCGTACGACTGGGAGGAGGACCAGGGTTAGGAGGGAATTTGGCCAACTTTTGGTTGTACTATGTATATATTATGTTAAATAGATGTGTTGGTTTCAAACTCGGTTTGAATTCGGTCAAATTTGATCAAATTTGGAGGTGATCGTTTGATTTACTCCGCTAACTTTAGAAGATCAGTTAAAAACTGCTATCGGTTAGAGGATTATTTTACGGTCGTTTAGAGATACCCTAAGGTGGGACTATGAAACCCATTGAAAATGTACATAGGGCGCAAGTATGCAGAACCTAACTTTCCTATGTCCTACTCAGAGTAGCGAATTCAACCGCTCGCAGTATGGTATTCCAAAAAATATATCATATGGATATAGAGTGCCAGATCAGTAGGAAAATACTTTAACAGGAGCCAGAACCAGGTCATTAAATATTTTGCTAGCATCCGACTTCATAATCTAGAGTAGAGAAATCATCTACAAGCTCTATTTAGGCTGGTTCCAGTGAAAGTATCATAGCTACTATCATACATGCCATGTTGGCAAAAAGCTGACGTGGCACAATAATTAATGAAGACTAGTTGAATGCCCGTGCGTTGCTACGGAATAGAAGTTCATGGATGATAAATAACTATCTCAAGCAGTTATCATATTTCTTGAATGAATGCCATGTATGTATTAAGCATTTATCTTCCTCCCTGAAAGTCGTCTCCTCGGCTCTATAGAAAGTTTCCGTGTTACAATAGACATGCAACAAAAGCCTCACATTTAGCCTTCTTTCCGTGTTACTCCAATTACACATATTTATCATCCACACAAACTAAAAAACGTCTAATAGCATTGCTGTGGAGAAAATATAAATTTTTAACGACAAGCCAATTGACCATCTCTCCACTCTGGCGTTTTCCCATTCACACACCATTGCAGGTCTCTATCCTCTCCAAGATCTGGAAGTGTAGTTAAAATAAAATTAAAATAGGATCATGTTTTTATGGGCAGTCGTTCCAACGAGGTCGACCTCCATATCCTTTTAATACGATTCTTGGCGGAGGTTGATGAAGCTTAGAGCATCAGGTGAAGACTTGAACCATCTCTTTCACCAAACATACTGTGGTCGCCATCTTTTGGGACCAACCAAAAAGACCGTAACAATTGTATTTTAGTGATTAATCTGCTACCCTCATTTAAGGATGGCAATGGGCAGGGTATGGGCAGGGTAGAGCAATACCATACCCATACCCGTGTAGTCAATGGGTAGAAAACTTTACCCATACCCATACCCGCGGGTATTAATCTTTATCCATGCCCATACCCGACAGGTACCCATACCCGTTGGGTACCTGACGGGTATTTCCAATAGTAAATAAGTTCTTCACAATTTTACATTAATCAATATCATATTTGACAAGAAAATAAGTATCGCTACTCTATAATAGGTAGATGAGTACATGAAAATTATCAATGTTTAGAAATCGCAATCACATACTTTCCCCTAGGCTACCCGGACGCATAGATTGAAACTATATTGGTAAGTTTTACAAGTCGGTCTAAATGGGCAGGGTATGGGTATACCCATGGGTACAACCCTATACTCGTGCCCGTACCCGTAAATTAACGGGCGGGATATGGGTATTACCCATGGGTATAAAAGTATGCCCATACCCTACCCATGCGGGCACGATACCCGCGGGTACCCGTACCCGTGGGTAAAATTGCCATCCTTACCCTCATTCTGTATCGTCGTATAACTTCAAATTAGCTGGTGTGAGTTTATAGATTCAAAGGAGGTGCAAGCTGCTAGATGGCGTGCAGTGTAATGATGACAAATATGTGTATTTGGAGCAAGTTGCAATTTACAAATCAAGGTGGAACAGTAAATACAAATAGAAAGAGTACATGACTGGGCAATCTATAATGTGCAATTTTAGAGATTCGTGCTTAACTAAGTTGCAATGTATACTCTGGAATCACACATCAAATATTCATGCTTAACTGCATCTTGCATCTGCTCCATATTGACATTTGTGAATCACTTTGTAATACAGTATCGACTGAATTTGAACCAAAGAGAGCTCTTTCTGGGACTCCATATGGTTCGCATTCACCATTTAGGCATGTAACCAAACAGGTTACCCCATATGATGCATCTTGGCTAAAGTTTATCCGAGACAAAAAAAATCAGCCTAGAAATTTATATTGGTCAGAAATGAAATACTTTGTTTGCATGAATTGCAGAACAAGCAGATCTTGCATGAATTGCAGAACAAGCAGGTCGTAAATCACATTCTGATAGCATGACTATAACATAACAGTAGGTCGACACCCTCCTGTTCAGGCTGCCATGTATCTAAGAGTGCATAATTTGAGATACAAACCTATGAACATAATTTGAGATACAAACCTATGAATCACAGGGAAAACAAATTGTCCAGTTCATATATTATAAGGATCTGACTGAACACAATTTCTCAGTAGCAATTTTTTGACAACACCGAATAAGACCTTCAGTTTAAACCTCAATCTTCGAGCCAACCTGTAGACCATCCTCATGGTGTATTCCTAGCAGAACCCATGCTACACCAAATGAGAAGAACTTTGAAAGAGTGACAGAAAGTTTGCATACCTCAATGACACAGCCAACTACGTCATATCCCCAACCTGTAGCTTATACTACCTGATAAGGTGGAAGAGAACAAAACGAGCCATTAGGTAGCAGAACCAATTACAAACTCGATGCTTTATTCCCTTCCTTATATGTCAGTCAATATACCAAATTATAATGTTGTCATAGTTGTTCACGGGGATGGGACCCGCCACGGCGATGACAGTAGTGGGGACGGGGACTGTCTCGAGCTTGTGCAGTGAGGCCTCGAGGCGGACCCTCTAGATCAGGTTTAGCGGGAGGTGGAGGTCTTTCTTGGACCTTGTTCTGTCTCGGCGAGATGGAGGGAGCGTCGTGGTCGGCGGCGGCCCAGCAAAGTTGCTGGCGACCGTCTCCACCTTCAACGGAGATAGCTCCTTCAATGGAAGCGGCGGCAAATCGGGCGCTTACTTGGGCAGCCAAGGTAAGCTGCGAGAGGCCATTTCCCACCTGGGGCAAGCGAGCAGCGTTGGGAAGCACAAGCTGTGAAGCCATTGCACAAGAGTACATAGGATGTGGGAGGCGGCGGGGACGGATCAGATGGGCAGGCTGTGGCGACATCACGAGGGCTAGCGAACATGAGGAGGCCTCCTCGAGGCGACATGATCGCAGGATATCACGGAATATTAATTGATTACCCTAATTACTGGTAATTGATACGTAATCTGCCGTAATAAAAGGAATAAAGACGCAGGCATGATTTAGCGTGAAAATTGATCATGGGTGTTGTGCGGAGATTCTGAGATTCAGATAGCCGGTCCAGATGTCCCAGACGACGACTGTTGTGTGTTGAGTGGCGATGTACCATCACCAACTCTCATTTAATAGTAAAGATAAAAACTACTAACTCTTTGCACATAGTTACCATAGGCTAATTGAAAAGAAAAACACACTAACATACTGTCTCCTCTTCTCTCAACTGAGAACTTTATATATACCTCAAAAGTGGTTAAACCTGGAGTTTTCCAAGACCAAGTATCTTTGGAAGTGTCGAAGTACGACCTACCAACACCAACTTCTTTTTAATAGTACAGATAAGATATATTAAAGTCACTGATAATGCACCATGTGAGGATAAAAAATGAAATTACCTTTGAGAGAGGATCCGGTCTCCACGGGTATGATCCCCACCCATATCTGACCGTTGCCCAGACGCAATTAGAATCGTTGATGGATCCTTGTCAATGGAAAGGTAACTTTAAGCATAGCGCATCATGTCAGCGTTCTCCGTCCTCGCCCCGCCAGGTCGAGGCACCCCGCTCCATGCGCTCGCCAGAACTGCCCCGCCCCTCCAGGTCGAGGCCCCCGGCCCAGTGTGCTCACAGGCCCCGCCCCGTCCTTCTCTGACACTCGACACACGCAGGGTGCTACGTCACAATAGCTGCTCGCTTCCATAGACTCGTAGGCTTGCTAATCGTTGCTGCTACTTCTGCATCTACATGTACTACCGCTGAGACATAGCTGATCGCTTTTTTGCTTAATATGTGATTACAGGACAATTAGCTACCGGCCGTCCGCCACTACATGCGAGAATCCAACGATGGCTACCTGCACGGGCATCATACCCCTGGGGACTCAATATCCATTACCTTTTATGACCATGTCATCTAAATAGTTGAATTGCACCGTAAACACCATTTCTATTCATGTTGATCCCTTATATCTAAAGAGCTATTGAACTTAGTCCTAGTTGATCATAAAGCGCCAAGTCTAGCACTAATACGTATCAAAACAAAGGTTAAAACTCTTGGGGAAAAAAACTAATCTCTATAGATATAGCATAGCGCGAGTATAACTTATAAATTGCGCACTATGCTATATCTATAGAGATTAGTTTTTTCCCAAGAATGCGTGAGTATAACTTATAAATTCGCCGCAAGAAAAAGAGTAACTTATAAATTGATATGTGCATTCTGTATTTTTAGAAGCTTTAAATCCACAACTAATCGTCTAGAGATACTGAATATATATAAAGGAAGAGATTTAAAATGCATACCTTCGCCTATCAAAGAAATCCGTACAATATAAAATATGTGTAATTCTCTAAGAAGTATAATTTGTAAACACTAAAAATATACATGGACAATATAATAATTTATGTAACCGTGTGTCTTCCTCAATAGTTTCTTTTAGTATTGTAACTATAATTGGCATCCTTCAAGTTTTGAAAAACACTGTACTATGTGAACAATTTTAGACGTACCCTAAAATAAAAGGTACTTAACAATAAAACAGCAAGGCTATATGAGAGATATGTACCTAAAAGGTTGCTCCAAGTGATAGTTTTCCGCAGGCTTCTCTTGAATTGCTATGTTTCCATCTGGCATCATGGCTGAATAAGATTTGTGAGATTAGGCGAGGTTCAACAAACTGAAAATGTTGTGGTATTTGGCCAGCAGCTATGGTATATAAACAAAACGACCTTGCTAATCGGCCACATGAACTTACTGAAGTTGTTTGCATAGCCAAGCTATCATTTTTTGTAAATTTACAAAATACTTCCTCTGTTCAGTTTGCTAAAAAGATTGGTGAACGGAGGGAGTAGAGGAGATGTGAATGAAGGTGAGTATTGTGAGGCCTTAGCGTAGCAAGAGGTGTTTCAGTTTGTCCGACAATGAACTACTCAGAGCAATCGTACATCCGGATGGATACCCGTTTGATCTCTAAATTAAGCATCTCTCTATTATCAGCATCTTGAACATAATATAACATGGAAAGAATTTGTTCATGCAGTGAACTTGCAGCCCAGAGCTTGAATAGTTGATATAGCCAAGCAACCAAACTTTAGCACTCTCTCTTATCGCTGGACGGCCGGAACTCGTAAGGCTACAAAGACCATCCAAAATTTGGCCTTCTATGCGCTCCACAGCACATAATCGAC
Organism: Avena insularis; assembly: GCA_023614405.1. NCBI lineage: Eukaryota > Viridiplantae > Streptophyta > Magnoliopsida > Poales > Poaceae > Avena > Avena insularis. Next base: position 302,741,436 of record CM042691.1, read on the forward strand.
TCAGCAACAGTAGATAGAAAATATCGAGGACATATTTCTGATGTGTTTACTTGACTGCGGAGTAGTGGAAGGATTGACAGGACATGAGAGACTCCATGCTGCCAGTCCATCATAATTCCTCCACTCGACAGCCTTAATGAGAAGGTTCCTTCAATCCGCCCAGACCAAAGTTTAATACGACTCACAGATGCTTCTAGCCTATTCAGGGCACAATTTATCAACAATTCCCCAAGTACTGAAGGGTTTCGCGGCATAGTAAATCAAAATTTTCTACGGATGCGAACAGAGGAAAAGCCAAGATCTAATCTAGGAGATGCAAACAACGAGAGAGATTGGATTAGATCTTCATACCCTTGAAGATTCAAGACAGCGAACGCTCATTTAACGGGTGATGTAGTCGCATTTCGCTTCTCTTCCTCGCGATCTGATCCGATCTAGCACCACAAGTGGCGGTGCCTCCGTGAGATGCACACGCGGCAAGACTCGGCGTCTCCTCCTTCCTCGGACCAGCAAGTATGGTGGAGAGATAGATTGGATCTACAACACGGCGTGGTGTATATGGTGGAGAATTTCTGCTTGAGCCACAAAACAATGGGAGGAGAGGAGAGGGAAGGTAGCAAGGCGCCTAGGGCTTGGAGGAAGGTGTGTGGGGGAGGCACCATCCTCTATATATAGAGGTGCCACCTGCCCTCCTCCAAGCCTATCTCTAGTTTAAACGATTTAAACTCTCCCTTCTAGAAACCCTATCTCTAGTTTAAACGATTTAAACTCTCCCTTCTAGAAACCCTATCTCTAGTTTAAACGATTTAAACTCTCCCCTCTTCTAGAAATTCTATCCCGAGATTTAAACGAGTTAAATCTCTAGAATCATTTGGGCCCTATGGGGCCTTGTGCCTGGCCCAATGCGCCAGGACACTCCCTCATAGGCCCATGCCCTCCCTAAGGTGGGGCCACGTTGGTCCCCTTCCTAAGGTTCTAGAAGCTTCCATAAAACCGATTAACCTAACAATTAGAACTCCAAAACTGCCGCTTTATATGAATCTTATTCTCCGGACCATTCCGAACCTCTCGTGATATCCCGGATTCCATCCGAGACTCAACAAAAATTCATAAACCAATTATCCAATCTATCCTAGCCGAGACACGTTATGTGTGACCTGCGGTTCGAGAATATGCAGACATGATCTTCTATCAATAATCAACAGCGGGGTTTGGGCACCCATATTGACTCCCACACATTCATCGATGATCATATCGGATGAACCACGATGTCATATAATACTAGTATGATACTACCATATGATACCATGCACTATAAAGATAGTATCATACATTAGTATCATATACATGATACTAGTAGTATGATACTACCACTAGGACCAGACTTAGCAACCTTGGCCATCAAACGTAATATCTTGCGGGCTTGAATATGAACTGAACCGGTCCCTGCCCTACTTCAATAGAAAAAAAAAGATCCACGGCCCTTTGCTTCTACATAAAGTGAAATTTACCGACATTTTCTTACTAAAGCCAACAACGCTGCTTTCATTGAGAAATGATTGCAGTGGGCATAAAAAGTCAGCAGCTAGCAAGGTTGAAGATGGAGGAACACTCGGACACAGAATAGTATAAGCGAATAAACCAAAGGAGATATAGGCACCGAAACTTTGACGCACCTCCGCCATCGGCCATAGGTGAGTGGCGCACAATTGCATTTGAGTTAAATCCATCGTTAGTCATTAAACTTGCTTAGCAAAGTCAATACGGTCATTGTACAACGGAAATACGAGTTTACGGTCACTAAAGACGCGTTTGAGCGTCACTCACGGTCACCGCTCGCGATGTATTCGATGACGTGGTGAGCCGAGGACCCACTGTCAGCTAATTTAATATGTAGTTAAAGAATAACCACTTATACAAGGTCTTTTTTGCAAAACCATCGTCCCTTCCATGGGTCACGTGTCTTCTCCACCGGTCCGCCCCATGACATGTCTTGCCCCCTCCCCCCAAAAAAAATCCAGCACCGCCGCCGCCTCGATGGAACACGCTGTGCCCCCCCATCTCCCACACAAGCGAGCCGCCCCCACCTCCCCACACCGACGCGAGGTGGACTGCAACGAAGGGTCGGCGGCGACAACCGGTACTTCGGCAACCCGCTGGACGGGCGCCGCCTGCTGCGCTCGGACGCGGTACTGGTGCAGAACGCCACGACGCGGGCCACGGGGCTGACCACCTTCCTCCATGGCCGAGCGGCTCAGATCATGACCGACGCCACTGTGACGGGGCTGCCCACCTTCCTGCGTACCTTCTCGCAGGCAAGCTGTCCCTGCTCTGCTTCATGGCCTCGCGCCGCCGGCGGCAGATGAGACTGGCCCTCTCACTGCGGGCTGCGGGCATCACGGGATCTGCATGCCCGAGCTCTGCATCCGAGCTCCGCGTCCTCTCGCTCGTTAGCAACAGCATCACCGAGGGCCTGCCGGAGGAGGCCGGCAGCCTGCGCAGCCTCCGCGCCCTCAACCTCGCCGGCGACGCGCTCCAGGGCGCCATACCGTCCAACCTTGCCCTGCTCTAGAACCTCACGGCCGTCTCCCTCGCCAGCAACTACTACTCCGACGCGCTCCCCTTCGGCGGCTTCCCGGTGTTGCAGGTGTTAGACGCTAGCGACAACTTGCTCAACGGCACGCTCCCGCCGGACTTCGGCGGCGCCACGATGTGGTTCATCAACCTATCCTCCAACCGCATAGCCGGCGCCATATTGGTCGAGATGGCGTCGCGCCTGCCAGCCAACGTCACCATCGACCTCTCCAACAACAAGCTCACCGGCGTGATCCCCGTAGTGGCGCCGTTCCTGGCGCAGAGGACAACGGTGCTCACGGGCAACGACAAGTTGTCCGGGAGGCCACTGGACATCCTCTGCTCTGATGCTTCCACCACCACCGTGGGTCCACCGAGCGTGCAGACGCCAAAGTCGCCGGCGGCCCTTGCGGTGATACCCAATGACCTGAACGAGGCGGTGCCCGGCGGTGACGATCCTGGAGCGGCGATATCAGGAGGAAGACAAGGCCGGTTGAAGCTGGCCACAATCCTCGCCATTGTCGCGGGCGATGTGGCCGGCATCGCCATCCTATTCCTGGTGTTCCTACGTGTACCAGGTCAGGAAGAGAAGGCAACGACAGGAGGTGGTGATGCAGAGGATGGGAGCGACGATGTTAAAGAAGCTGGAGACGCTGCTCAAGGCGTCGGCGTACATCCGTGGCGCGGCGGGCGACAACATCGTGTAAGGGGGTGTTGGGTGACGGCGCCGCACTAGCGGTGCGCAGGATCGGCAGCGACGACGCCGGCGTGAGGCGGTTCGGCAAGTTCGACGCCCAGATGTGTGCCATCACCAAGCTCCGGCACGGCAACATCCTCCGGCTCCGCGGCTTCTACTAGGGGCCCGGCGAGATGCTCCTCATCCACGACCTGGCTTCCAATGGCAGCCTCGCCAACGTCCCCGTCAAGAGTAAGCATCCACAAGAAGTTTCCCATGCCGACACATGCATACGTACGCTTCATTGCTGACACAATCGATCACTGCTCAGGGAAGGCCGTGTCGCCGCCGATCAACCTCGGGTGAAGGGCGCGGGGCGGCCTCGCGTACCTCCAAGACAAGAAGTGCGCGCACGATAACATTCAGCCCAACAACATCCTCCTCGACGCGGACATGGAGCCGTTGCTCGCCGACCTTGGCATCCACCGGCTGGTCCGTGGCGCTGGGGACAGTATGCTCAAGCCGGCGGGGCGGTTTGAGAGCAAGCGGTCCTGTCGCTTGCAAGCGGTCCACCAAGAGCCTCTCGGACCAGCCGCCGCAAATTAAAACAGAACCTTCGGCGAGACGCGCACAAGGGTGTCTTGCTGATGTATTTTATTTGAGGGGCCTTTTTAAAAAACTATATGACCTGCCAACACGTCAAACTCAGTGCCACATCATCGAATACATTGCTATATCGCGAGCGGTGACCGCGAGTGACGCTCAAACGCGTCTTCAATGACCGTAAACTCGTATTCCTGTTGTACAATGACCGTATTGATTTTGCTAAGCAAGTTCGATGACTAACGATGAATTTAACTCATTGCAATTGATGGGTGAGAAACGGCTCCTTAAGGCCATCTTCATCCGTCCGATCCAAAAGGTCCGTTTCTATCCGTTTAAATCGGTTCGTGGTTATTTTTAGGTCATGGTCCGTCTTGTCCGGCCAACCGGACGCAGCGGTCTGACTCATCTGTCTGCCTCCCTCCGCTATCACCGCTTGACATCCTTGGCGATGAGACGTTAATGACGACGCGACGTGGCTATCAGCGCCGGCGGCTTCCCTCGCGCCGGTGTTTCCCGCCATCAAAGCTTTCTGTTTCCCGCATGCGCCTCGCCTCCCGCAGTTAGAAAATTTCCTGCACCTTCCCGGCCATTTCCCGTCTTCGTCGCGGTCTATAAAAGACGCCATCGGCGCGGCGGAGACAACAAGCCAAAGCAAGAGCAAACCACCAGACGAAAAAAGCGCCAACCACCAACAACCATGCCTCGCCGCAAGATCGCCAACTGGACCAAGATCGGGGAGATGTGTCGCACTTGTTTCCCGGAGGTGGAGATTGACGCCGTCAACCTCCAGGCCACGTTGCTTTTAGCGCATGACCGAGGCGCTGGTGGTGGCCTTCGAGGAGGAAGGTGTAGGGTTTCGTAGCATGGAAAACAAAAATTTTCTACCGCATACAAACAAACAAGCCAAGATCTATCTACTAGATTGTAGCAACGAGTCGATAGAATAACTCACCCTCGAAGATTCCAAAATGTTTAACGAGAGCGGATTCTCGTGGGTGATGTAGTCGTACTCTTTCCGATCTCAAGATCGCGTAGACGATCCTTCCGGCCAAGGTTCGAGCGCTTGCCAATGGTCACATCGCTCGGATTGACGAAGACCTTCCTCTCCTTGTTCCAAAGAAGGCGGAGGTTGTAGTACTCTCCTCGATTCCGCGACGACGGCGTGGTACCTAAGTAGAGTGAGATCTCGCAGGCTTCGCTTAAGCCGAGCGAGTATGGTGGACTATGAGAGAGATCCTCGATCTAGGGTTTAGACGCACCAAGGAGGAGGGTCTAGGGCCGGCTAGGGCTTGGAGCAGCCCAAGTCGGCTGAGGGAGTCCTGGCGGCATGAGGAGGTGTGGCCGGCTAGGGTTTTGGTGGAGGTGTTGTGTACTTGGAGGGGCCCCGCCTCCTTATATAGGTGGAGGGGCCAGGAGGGGAGTCCCTCCCAACTTGGTTTCCCAAGTGGGCGGTGAGGAGGAACTCCTCCTCAAGTAGGTTTCCCATTTCCTCCACCTCACAAAATAGCTTGACTTTTCAAATTGCTTGACTTTTCAAACTAGGATTTGATTAAACCCTTTATTTTGTTCAGCGATGACATTTAGTACATGATGCAATCATTCCAACTTGATATGACACATTCATGTACCTTCCCTCTGGAGTCTTGGCTCTGACATTCCGGAACCTTCTAGAACATTCCCGATAAAAACATCGGAAACATTCTCCAACCCCGAAACAGGACTTTCCTTATATAAATCTTATTCTCCGGACCATTCCGGATCTCCTCGTGATATCCCGGATCCCATCCGAGACTCCGAACAACATTCGGTCTCTTACTCATCATTCCATAACTACTCAAACAACGTCGAATCCTTAAGTGTGTCTCCCTACGGTTCGTGAATTATGCGGACATGATCGAGACACTTCTCCGAACAATAACCAATAGAGAAATCTGGAAATTCATATGGCTCCCACATATTTCTATGATTACTTTGCGATCGAATGAACCACTTACATACGATACCAATTTCTCTTTGTCTTACGATAGTTTACTTATCCGAGGTTATGATCGTCGGTATCTCTGCATTACTAGTTCAACCTCGTTACTGATAAGTACTCTTTTCTCGTTTCCGTGATATGTGATCCCTTGTGAGCCAGTCACATGCTTGCAAGCTAATTGGATGATATTCCACCGAGAGGGCCCAGAGTATATCTATCCATCATATGGATGGACAAATCTCACTCTTGATTCATGTGTCTCAACCAATAATTTCCGAACACTTAATGCCACCTTTATAGCCACCCAATTACGGTGTGGTGTTTGATGTCATCAAAGCATCCTTCCGGTGAAGGTGATATGCATGATCTCATGGTCGAAGGAATTAGGTTACTATGTATCAGAAAGCATATAGCAATTGAACTATTAAAATGACTTGATCTTTATGTTATGCTTATCTATAGGAGTATGTCCATCATATCATTCTCCTAACGATATGACCTTGTTGTTAATAACGTCTCAATGTTCATGATAGGGAAACCACAATCATTTATTAACCAACAAGCTAGTATTATAAAGAGGCTTTACTAGGGACTCTATTTTAGTTTACAAATCACACAAGTATTAATGTTTCCTTGTTAATACTATTATAGCATGAATGTAAACATTTATCATAAACACAAAGATATAATAATAACTATATTTATTATTGCCTCTAGGGCATATCTCCAACAGAAGGCCATGTGACCGAGGCGACGCTGGAGCAGGTGGTGGAGGCGGCCACAAAGGTGGCCGTCCAATGGGCAATGCGCGAGATTCACCACGTCGCGCGCCAAGGAGGCGGTGGCCATGGGCTCTCGGCAACGGGGACGAGATGGAGGTGTAGGAGGACGAGGAGGAGGGGGAGGAGGTGGACCAGTCGAAGGCGACGGAGAAGGGGAAGGAGGCGATCGACGCCCCTCCGCAGATCGCACAGCCGCTGGGCCTTGGCCCCAACGTGTTCCAGTGAGCGTGACCTCGGCGAAGGCGACTCTGGCCAACCAAGAGGCGAGGGACCATTGGCCGCCGAGATGGAGAAGACCCTGGCGAACCAGACGGAGGGGGACCGCAGGAAGGCGATGGCTCGCGTCCATACCCGCTACCGTTACCATGAACGCCTCCAATAGCGAGCCATCTGGGCTGCTAGGACGGCGATCGACGGGTGCGTCCGCGGTGAGTAGCCGTAGGGGCGTCCTCCTCCAGTTGCAGTAGTCCTCTTTTTTATTTTATTTAAATGTTTCTTTTTATAATTGGTAGGGTCTAATCTAATGAAAAGTAAGTTTAAGTAATAATATTTCACTTACATATGGGCCTAGACCGACCGACTAGTAGACACCCGCGCGGTCCGCGCGCTGTCCGGACCGATGCAATCATTGCCCAAATTCGGTGCAAGGATGAATCAAGCCGGACGCGTCTATCCAAATAGGTCTTGTCGCTGGGGCCACGCATCCCGCACATCCACACGAACGCGAACGAACGCGCTCACACAATTCAACCCGGTGAAGCTGCCCTTACTCGTCGCCATGCCTGGACGACTCTGACGAAGCCTTTTCTCCATGATATAGAATCTAGGTATAATTAGAATCGGATCAAATTTTATGTTTTTTTTGGGAAATTGGATTAGATCTGCTGTGTTACTCCATCTGTTTTGGATTATAGGTCCTACGCGTATATCTAGGTCTCTAATTTGACTAATAAAGTATAAGTATATAACACAAAAATATACCATTAGAAAATACATCATCTAAAGTTATAATGGTATAATTTTTATGTTATTCTATTTATATTTTATTGGTCAAATTAGCAACCTAGTTAACCATACGTGATCTATAATCCCAAACAGAGGAAGTACTAACTAGGGCTCAGTGCAGTCCCAAGCAATCATGTCGGCAACTCGGTGTATGAGTTTTTATGGTTGTCTTGGTCCAATTAACTACAACATGCCAATTCGACCTCCATAGTAGCTCCCCTATGTCCTAGGGATATTTCGGCCTACTGTGAGATTGAGGAAGAGCTTACAGCTAAGAATAGCAAGAAAGAGTGGTCCAACGGCCAAAATGTTGAAGGCATGCAGTTGGCTAACTTCTTTTTAGCTTGTGATTTTAGAAAAACTAGATTTTAAAAGATTATGGGGAGAAGCTGTAATGGAAAGAAGCTCGTAAAATCAGGTTCTTTCCATTCGTTTTGCTTTTAGATGTTTGGCTTATTTGGTGGGTTGAGTTGTGAAATGTGTGTAACGTCTCTAAATTTTTTATATATGTTAATTTTTAGCACATAATAAGATATAATGAATAAAAAAGATTCTAAAATAGTAAAATGAGATGATACCATAAGTTGTATATTTTCCCGCAAGCAGCAAAAACATCTGAAAAAAAAAGATTACTGTGAATGCATGCGGGGCATTAGTCGAGCGATGCGTGCTTGTGTGTCTGGCTCTTTTACTAATTATGTGCAGTGACATACCTATAGCCAACAATATGTCTAGGTGTGAACGACGTTTCGTTCCGATCGAAGAAATCCTAAGAATCTACCAGAAGCACCTCCCAACCTAATTCTGGCTTTATACGAATATAAACTTAAATTCTCGGCCAAAAAAAGCTGAGCAGAATCGGACCTATTTGTTGGGCTTGTGGATTCTGGGCCTAGAATCTTTTCGCTGAAAAAAAGTCCGCCATAATATCCCTAATGGGCTGGAGGAAATAATAATAGTTTGTGTCCATAGCCAAATAAAGGGTATTTTAGCAGACATCTGTAACTAATCATCTCGACCTTCCATCTTGTATCCGACGATGGATATGCCATAAGCCGGAGCCACGATCTTGTACAAAACCAAATCGAGAGGAAAAAAAACCCTAGCAAAGCCGTTACTACTGTCAGAGCCCTCTTTCCCGGCGGCGACCACGGCTCGCTGCCGGAACCATTGTCGCCGGCGGCCCCCGTGCGGCCGCCTCCTCCGTGACGCCGGCCATGGTGAGATCTGCACCTCCCCCTCGCATGCCCCTCGGTTCACTTCTCTGATTTCGTGTTACTCACTCACTCTCCGCTCTCTGCCCCTCGCCTTCGCAGTTCTCCATCGCGGCCATCAACGAGAGCGACACCGTCGGCCAGTGGGAGCCGCTCGCGCCGACCAAGGAAGCACAGGTACAATTACAAATCCTCCTCTTCCTCCTCCCCCCGTTTCTCTCTGAGCACTATATGTTCCCAATTCCTAAAATCCCAGCGCGTTGATTATCTAGCTGGCGTCTCGGGTTAGGGTTTTCGATTTCTCGAGTGTACTGTGATGGGTTAAATGGGTTTTATGTGATTAAAGCGTGTGATGTTGTGGCAAGCACCAAAAGCCGTCTCCTGGTGGTGTCATTGACGATCTGGGTGCTTCAATTGCGGTTTTACTAGGCTGTGGTTTCTAGTTCAGCACCGAGGGGAGTTCAAAGCGGTTATTTTTTCCTTTGGTGCTTCCTTTTTGTACCATCCTCAAAACATGAAACTGCATGAGATTCCAGTGCTCGCATTGTGAGGATTGCAGGCGTATGCGGACAATAATGTAGTAAGATCTTTCAGGTTTGAGGTAGTACTCTTAATGTTGAGTTAAGCAGCGGACATAGTATATTGTTGAACACAATACATTAGCATGGAACTGATATTTCTTTCTTTTTAATGAAAACTTATGGAGCTGTGATCCTTCTGCAATGAAGTTAATGGTAAAAAGTGTTGGCATCAAAGAATTTCATGGATTGAAGGAAATTTAGTTGGCTGAAATATGTGGTTTTCTGGATACCAGTGTTTCTTAAAACATGTTAGAATTGTAAAATTAACATGAAGCAATGTTTTGTGACGAGCTTAGACCTGAAAATTTGAAGGATTACTAATTTACTATGCAGAATATTGCACGATTCATGAATGCACTATCACCATGACACCACCCAATAAGTTTTGGCCTTGAATGGGTTTGTGTCATTGTAGGATAGTATAAGAATACGTTTCTCTAGTGATTTTAAGTGCTCTAATCAAACCATTGTAGGAGTATTTACGATTGAAATGCTTAATCCAAGTGCCACTTCTGTATGTGGTAGGAGAGATATGCAGAAGAGCTTGGTTTGTTGCACAAGCATTTTGATTAAGTGCCTAAGAAGGATCCCTGAAGGACTAATTTCAGCGACTGAATGTATCATATGGAATTTTATTACCACTGCATTTTTTTGAACAAAAAATCATTTGGATTCATTCAGGAAACATTCTATCCTTTAATCTTGATCTTAGATGAATATTAGTGATGCATAGTTAGTGTAAAAAGTAATTAAGGATTATTTGTCGCCAAACTGATTATCGTAATGTAACTGCGCTGGTCTCAGATCACAGTGCAATATGAGTGATAGTTCGAAGTTTAATAAGATGAACTGTTCTTTGATTAACTAAACATTATGATTTTTGGCCACATATATAATAGCTCATCCCAGACTTACTGGAAATGGGAGTGTGTGTGTGCTTGTAGGCTGGGGCAGAGCTGCATGGTGGGTTGAACAGGCACCCCGGTTCAATTTTTTTCCTAGCAATTAGTCTAAAAAATGTGTCCATGCACATACTCTCTTGTGAATTCATGTTGATCTTAGTATTGCTCCTCCTGCCTATAGGGTCACCTAAACTACATCGATCATAATATTCCAGCACCTGTTTGGTTTTTGGGTTGTTAAGCTAGAAGGCCTAGCTGTCACATGAGAAGAGATACCACATAGAGATTATTGCTGTCAAGAGAACTGTGTTAGGGATCTGATTTCTATGTCACCACTGGATTAGAGCGTTCAAGTCTTTAAGAACTGGTGGGCTAGGAAGCATTTTCAGTGGGGCACAACTTGTTAGTGTAGATTGATACAAGAATACGTCGAATAGTGAGTATCATGTTACTGAATATTCTTGTTCATTTTTAGAAAGAAGTCCAGATCACCCCCACAAGTATTATGTTTCGGTCCATAGCCCCCCCTAACTATGAAATGGGCCACTTAAACCCCCTAAGTTTGCAATACCGGACAAATTACCCCCCTAGGTGCTCATAGCAAGATTGAGACCAGTTTTAGCCATCCTGACAGCGGTTTAGGACACGTTGGCACATGCCCACGTCACTGTCTCTATCATGTCTGGAACCCATCCATCAGCAGCTCTATCTGTCTCAGTAGGACCTGTGTTTTGCTGTTTGGACAACGTCGTTGCTGCTAAGGCAGCCGCGGCTTCCCTCGTCGGTAGCTTCCTCACGCGGACATGATGAACGAGTACCCATTCTGCAGCATCCAGTACAATACCAGAGCGGGCATATGGGCCTGGTCGCACACCGCCTCCAGGTCGCGGTGCTCGTCTACCAGCTCCAGCCGTTTGCCGAACACCATGGCACGGTCAGGCTTGAGCTTCAGCGACAGGAGAAAGTGCGCACGTTCCAGCTCAGAGCGTGTGAACCCCGGCCGCAAGACCAGCAGTGCATAGTAGGCGATGTTGCACGCCTCGCCGACGGTGACGCGGCCGCGGAGTCCCTGGATGCGGGCGATCAGCTTGCGGTGAGGACGACAGCCTGGAAAGCAGAGGCTTGGCCCACGAGGCACGTGGCCGTGAATGTGTGTGTCGAAGGACGCCTCGGCGTGCCTCGAGTATCTTGGAGAAACGGCGAACAGCCTCTGCTGGGAGACCCGCGTCGAGCGCCGTCATCGCGGCCGTGTGGCGGCGTAGCAGGAGCTTGTCGTGAGCGAGGAGCCGGGACACGGCCTTGCTCGATGGGTTGAGACACACGGCGCTCGCGACGCTGGTCACGACAGGGACAGAGACGACGACCGCGACTACAATGGTCAAGGCGGCCGAGTGAAGCCGTACCCAGCGCTGCGAGGTCATCGCGCTACGACGGGAGAAGGCGGGCCGGCGGCCCGATTCGCCGTCGTGGTTGCGGCAACCAAGCCTCGCGCATGCCAGCTAGGCTCTCACGGGGCTCCCCTGCCTGCTCCCCTGGGCAGGGAAGGCTCGACGCACCTCCCTCGCCTTGTGCTGACGGTGCCCAGGGCCTCTCACAGCAGCGGGCGGTGAGCAAGGCCTCACCTTCTTTGTTGTTGCAGATGCAGCACGCAGACGCGGATGGCATGCAAGATGAAACTGGGCAGGTGCGGCGGGATGCAGCTGGAGATGATGAAGCCGACGGGAAGAAACAGGATGATGTTGGTCACAAGCAGCAGGAAACTTCTACGGAGATGGTCGTGTTCAACCTGGTGTGTCTCGACCAATCAGCGCGTCGCCACCTGGAGTCTAACGTGGCCAAAACCAGTGTCCACCGTGTCCTAAACTGCTTAGAAAACTGCCCATCATCTCCTTGGGGGTAATTTGTCTGGTATTGCAAACTTAGGGGGGTTAAGTGGTCCATTTCATAGTTAGGGGGGGCTATCGACCGGAACCCAATACTTGTGGGGGTGATCTAGACTTCTTTCTTCATTTTTACATCTATGTACGTCAGCATATAATATTGCCATATTGGTCCATATTTAATCCAATGAAGGACTTCCTGTAGTTATATATGCAGATAACCTTTTATTTGCTACCTAGAGGCTAGAGCTTGAAAGAGTATCCCAAAGCTTGCAACAGATTTTGATCAAGTCTTTGGCTGATTTTACTCTTCTAATTCCCTTCTCGTGGAAAGGCTGAACTTTTGAATTTTAGATGCTCTGAATATGGTTGTCAGGATATATTGTTATTGAAACAAACTTTAAATGCTGTCAGGAGTCTGCACTTTCTCATAAGTACCATGAGGGGCTCCTCAAGTTGCAAGAAAAAGACTACACAAAAGCTTGTGAACTTTTGGAGGATGTTCTGAAGGATCCACTAATATCTGAAATACAGGTAATCTCACTAAGAATATTTCACATGTTCTTTTCTCGCCTCCTCCATAACAGCAGGTCGTTCATTTCAACAGGTCGAGAACATTGGCAGTGATCAACATTTGTTGCAACTAAGGTTTTTTTTCACCTTTTTGCAATGTTCATGTTATATGTACTGCTTTTTATTTGCCATTCTAAAGGATTATTTGTCGGTCAAACTCCTGGACTAACATGGATGTTAAATGCAAAATTGGGTAAAACCAATGTAGTCACTAACTCGCTATTCGCAAACAAATGTTATTTCAAAATTTTATGCTCACTTCTATAAAGATGTCAATTGGTAGTGGTGGTCCGTTCACCTTTTGCTTCACCACATGTTGGATCTTGCATATATGGCTGGGATGCGGGACAGTGAATTGTTTGATCAGGCACGGGTGGTATATTTTCTTTAGTTTTATACTCCCTCCGATCCATATTATTTGTCGTAGAAATGGATGTATCTAGACATGTTTTAGTGCTAGATACATCCAATCTAATGACAATTAATATGGATCGGAGGGAGTAGTATTTTTTAATCTGTAACAACATGGTATTGTGCTAATTATTTCAAATTTACCAATACTGTCGTTCTTAATGGTCACTTCTGCTATATGAGGAATCAAAATGGTACCCCCTCCGATTCATATTAAGTGTCGCTGAATTGGATGTATCTAGCACTAAAACATGTCTAAATACATGCATTTCAGCGACAGTTAATATGGATCGGAGGGAGTATATCATTTATAGTAAGTAGCTGATAATACTAGCGTTCATAATAAAATCATAGTGCAGTGCTTGCATGTCATAACATGCTGAAGCCTGAAGGTTTATGGTAAAACACATCACATAGTTGATCTTTGTCTGTACATAGCAAGCTGATTCCCGATGGCCTACTGATTTGAATGTGTGATATTATCATTTGCTGTTCAAAATGCTGATGTGCCTTCTTAATTGCACAGGTTCTTGACACTGAAAAACCTTGCATCTGTTTTCCTTCAACAAGGGTCAAAGTTCCATGATAATGCTCTACGCTGTTACCTACAAGCTGTTGAGCTTGATACAAATGATTCAGTTGTATGGAATCATCTGGGAACACTGTCTTGCAAGATGGGTTTGCTGAGCATATCAAGATGGGCATTTGAGCAAGGGCTTCTATGCAGTCCAAACAACTGTATGATGTCCTTTTCATTTCATTTTCATTTTTATTTAATCTGCTACTTTGCTGTTCAACTATCATATCTTAAACTTGTGATACCTAATTTTGGATTCTCATTAGCTTTGGATGCTTTTATAGGGAACTGCATGGAGAAACTCTTGGAGGTCCTTATAGCGATCCGTGATGAAGTTGCATGCCTTTCTATAGCAAATTTAATACTTCGGAACTGGCCATCACATCATCGCGCGTTACATGTAAAGAAGACCATTGAGAATCCTGAACCAGTGCCTTTTGCACCACGGGGTGTCGACATACTTGAACCCAAGCATGTCAAACTTGATTTTTCCAATAAAAGAAAATGTGCTGCTGATGAAATAATTCAAGAAACAAAGAAGATTAAACAGAATCCTACATTGCAACTCAGTGAAGCCAAATGGACCGCCCTTTTAGATGGCATCATAAGTCTTCTAACTGCAAATAATGGGCTTGCTAATATCCCAGTGGATGTTGTCTTATCTATGGATACATCCAAACCTTTGGAACCTGCTAGTGGAAGTGGAAATGATTTCTGTGATGGTGAAAGTTTGCCATCTCATGATAGCAAGACCACAGTTAAAGAGAAAGATGTTAACTCAGACAGAGAACATCCTCGCGAAAGGCGAAGCAGACGCCTCGAGAGACTGCAAAGTCGTAAATCTGGAAAAGATGAAGACGAATCCAATGGCAAAGATATATCACATGCGATAACTCAGTTTCTAGATTCATTCATCCTGAACCGGGCAAGCACTGCAGATAAGACTGATCATTCTATAAATGCTGATCCTTCTAATCTGGAAACTGTCACATATACATCCGACCGTGAGGCAGATGATGTTAAGCATTTTCTGTTAAAGATATGCAAGAACTATGGTCCTTTCCATATTGGCTATATGTTGTTGGAGGAAATAGCTCATCTTAACATACCTTTTCAAGATTACTTTGTTAACATCATTGAACTAGAGAAACTTACTAGAGTCTGGTCTCAAGATAGATCTGCACTGTGCTGTTTATTTCTTGCTGAACTATACTATGATCAAGCTATATGTTCTGGAAGCTCATCAACATCCTTGGAGCTGTCTGATTCTTCTTACCATCTATGCAAAATCTTTGAGTTAGTAGCTCTGGAATTACCATTCAGCACAGATGTTGAGACAATGAACTCCACCAGCTTCAATTTGGATAAGGAAAACAGTAGGGCAGAAGTATGTTCGAGTGATAAAACAGAGA
Organism: Avena insularis; assembly: GCA_023614405.1. Classification (NCBI taxonomy): domain Eukaryota; kingdom Viridiplantae; phylum Streptophyta; class Magnoliopsida; order Poales; family Poaceae; genus Avena; species Avena insularis. The sequence goes on from CM042691.1 coordinate 302,756,607, forward strand.
GAAATGTTTCAGATATGTCCAAAATCTCTGCAAAGGCTAAAGAATCAATTTTTAATAACATGCTTTGTGACGAAACATCTGAACAAGATTCTTTGTTAGACACTGATCGTGTGAACTGGATTCGTTACTTCTGGATGAGTGGTTGTGTATTCCTTTCAACGGACTGCAAAGAAAGAGCTTATAAGGAGTTCAATGCTGCTCTGTCACTCCTAAGTAACAACAAAGCCAAAAGCAGTAGAGAGTTTATACTTCTACCTCACACCAAGCTTGTAAAATTTCTGACAGCTGATAGGATTCTGCGTGAAATTAACTTGATCAAGCTTGATTCTTTACTTTGGAAGAATGATGAAAATATCAAGAACATAACTCATACAGAGTTCAAAGAATTGCTTCCTCCACTTTTGCTTTCCACTAGTGATGTCTATGTTGGTAGTGCATATGGTTCGCTGAGCGAAAGTGAGAGGGTGATTTCACTTGAGTTATCTGCCTTGGATGTCTTAATATCAGCATGTGAAAAAGCTCAACCAATGGATGTGAAGATCTATCTTGATTCTCACCGAAGGAAAATACATGTTCTAACTGTGGCAGCTGGCATGGTAGGAGCTATTGGCACCCCCAAGGGAGATATTTCAAGTGATGCGGACTTTGTGAAAGCAATGAACAGAAATTGGCTAGAAAATGTTATGGAAGCAGTCAAGGACGTATCTCGAAGTGCCACTATAGCAAAGGATGTTATTGATCAGTCCGATACTTCTGTAAGTGGTCTCTTCATTTGTGTATCGATCTCCTTATCAGTCATTTTTTAGTTCAGACCTTACCGTGTTTGGACTTCTATCTGCAAGATTTCACTTTTTTATTAATGCAATATAAGAATGCCAGCGTTCTGCACTCAGAAATTTCTAACTTTTTAACATGAGTGAAAATCCATTGTTAAATCCTTGGGGTACTCCCTCCGGTTCATATTAATGCCCTCAACTTTATCTAGATTCGTATGTATCTAGTTAAGTATTTAGACTAGATGCATTCGTATCTAGACAAAGTTGAGGCCATTAATATGGACCGGAGGGAGTAGCTTTTTGTGATGTTAAATGATATTTGTTAAATATGACTTATAGCTCTATGTAGGCTGCTGTAGCTGCATTGATGGGAAGTTGAAGTTTCAAAATATTGGTGCATTTATGGCAGTTACATGTTTCTAACTTTGGCCACTTGTATCAATATAATCATCTAGAATCGCCACGGAGAAAAATAAATGAGCATATTTGTTGTAAACATATACTACTTAACATATAGTTACATTTTTCACTATCATATTAATATCAGTGGTCAAACTACCAGTCATAGTAGATTGGCTGTTCAGCGTGAAGTTTTCCACACTTGCAGCTGCAATAAGTTATATATGAGCATAGTAGTCGCTATGTTATCCTGATTTTCTGTAAAAGCTTTGTAAGACTGTAATTAGATCTAATTGAAAACTAGGGTTATTTAGAATGTTTAAGGAGCATTCGAGTTGTTAATTTCTTGTGCGGTGCAAGAAGCTTATCTGAGCTGCCTGCCATTTAGTATTATACAATCTAAACATTACTGCCGGGGTTTGGGAAATTTGCTAAGGCTCAAAGAAGCGGTAGGTGTAAATTCCCACTTTTAGCTTGTCTAGGTGTTCCGTACGGATACTGTACGCAATAGGACACATCTGAGAAGGCTGAGGAGGGGGCTGGGAGCAGCAGCAACGGCTGCACGATCCTTATTAAACTGGCCCACCTCGTTTTCTTGCTGGAGAATGCCGATTCCTCCCTGATGAGCTTGATTCCTGGTTGGAGGAGGTTGATTCCTGGTTCGAGCAATTCATTACCCGAGAACCTCACGGGGAGCCAATTCCACCACCTAGGGCTATGGCTAGGCATACTACTGTCACCTAGGGCGCTCCTAGACAAGCGCCTAAGCACACCTTTTTTAACCTTGGAGAGTTCTAAGTTATGCTTATTCTAAGGGCCCATGTAAAAAATAGTTTTAGCTCATGATAGTATCAGTAATTTAATATATCCAGTAACAAGGGAATCTTAGTAATGGACTTTGAGTAATATACATTGTAAACAACGCGATGCATTTTGTGATAATTGCTTCCAGGTGTTGGCCATGCTCTAGTTAAATGCACTACTTGGAATGACGTATCTTTCTAGATTACCTGTATCAATTATATTTGATTCATTGGACCAAACGTCTGTGCAATCTTTCTAGTCGGGCAAATTTTTTGTTATGGATTAAAATACCTCTAATAGCACAACGAAAGTAACTGTTTGATATTCATATTTGCAGGATGGGGAAGATGGTCTGAGTTCCCTAGTTTATATCATCAGTGGTATTCAATCATTGCTCCTCAAAATCATGTGCGCTGCTGTCAAGATGATAGTATGGAGAAAACTTTCGTGCTCTGGAACTTCGGATCAGGCTGACCAGTTGGACAGTTCTTGCCTTATAGATGCAGCTATTGCATTTTGCAAACTTCAGCATCTTGATCCTACAATATCTGTCAAAACTCAGGCACATGTTACCTTCATATTACTAATACAATTTATGGCGTTGATTTTTCTATTCAGTATCCACTTACTTTTCTTCACCTATGCAGGTTGAATTAATTGTCGCTCTCCATGATTTACTTGCTGAGTATGGGCTCTGCTGTGCCGGAGGGGATGGTGAAGGGGGGGAAGGGACTTGCCTCAAGTTTGGAATAAAACATCTCATGTCTCTAGACGTGAAGCTAAAATCTCAACTCAGTATGTTTTTCTAGCAAAATTATTCTGGTAGATATGTTTCTTTGGCAATTAATAACTAGCATTTGTCGGCCTTCTCTTTCTTCTTATATAGATCCATGTGGGATGGAAGGATCACTTCCAGAAAATGGGAGAACACAAGATACTGTAACTGATGGGCACTCTGCTGGTGAAAATAAACATAACTCTGAGGATGAGGAAGAATCGGGTAGGCGATTATCCTGACCGATTTCATATTATTTTGTGCTAGAGAAGTAGAGATCTTGCATAATGCCAGATAATGCTTGAAGCTGCAGGGAAAGTACAACCGTGAAGAAATTCCTTATTTGACACTAGATTAAAATTTACTTCCTATTTGACCCTGTAAACTGTTTTCTTCCTTATCGACACTGGTTCTGAATTTTGTTCCTTATATGACACTCCGTCCATTTTGACTACTAGCGGTGGTAAATGATGACTCCTGAAAAGACACTTTTGCCCCTGGTGCAGTATGTAAAAAAAAATTACGGGACCAAAACAGCATATACACCAGGACAAGTCCATGCACGCATCCCCTTTTTTTGGGGCAAAGGTCCCTGAATATATTAGAACAGATTACACATGGAAACCCAGAAGTTTCCACCGCGGATTACAACCTGGTACACAAAATAAGGTAACAAGAAAAAAGAAAATGTAAAACAGCCTCTGAGGGACACATGACGAACAAACACAGAAGAAGCACACGCGTGTCTTGGATGTAGCCACAGGTTGCCTTGGGAAGCTCCCACACTTGATGCCGCTGACCAACACCAGACTTGCCGCTGACGAGATGAAGTGTCGGCTGCCACCTGTGGACCAAGTTAGCATAGGCCTCCAATCAATCCAAAAAAGATCTGGAGGTGATGGAGCTCTCTGCCGCCGAAGTTATTTGAGGGTTTTCAAGGCATCAGCCAACTCAAAGGGCCCCACGAATGGGCAGGCATCTCTGACATGATGCTCAAGCCTCTCTACTGTCAATGCCAGTAGATCATCAGTCCCAAGAACTGCATAGCAGGCCTCCGGAGTGGAGGCAGGTACGTCGTGGCAAACGGCGCTGTCCTGCGAATCAGCAGCTGGGGAACTCCTCATTGAGCCACTGCATCACGACCTGCAGCACCTCCTCGACGCGTGGGCCTACCTCTCCCATGAGGCAGGCGGCCGCGGCGAGGTAGTCCTCGGCGTCTCGAAGACCAGCCTGTTCTCCCCCGTAGGCGGTTGCCTCGTCCCGCTCCCGGATGGACCCCGCCGTGATGTTGGGGGACAGCTAGGAGTTGGGAGAGATCGGGCCTCATGCTGCTGCCACCGTACCAGCTATGGTTCGAGACTGGGATGGGAGAGAAAGATAGTTCGATTGGGACGACAAATGGGATGGACGGTTCTGTCTCTTTTTTTACCATCGTATAGCAATGGGTAATTTGGTACATGAAACAAAAAACTGACATGTCAAATTGGGGACCTACATGGTAAAGCGTAACGGAGTTGACGGCAGTGTCGTATTAGTATCAAAAGTTAGACCCAGTGTCAAGTAGGAAAGAAAAAAGTTTCCAGGGCCAAATATGGAAACGCATTGTCAAATAAGGAGTTTCCTCAACAAACATGTAGCTTTTTGTTTGGTGTGTACCCTGATAAATGCTTTGTCAATGCAGAATTGGAGGAACTACAATCAAGTATTGATAGTGCCTTGGACCAGGCTTTTTTCTGCTTATATGGTCTGAAGTTAAACCCGGACTCTTGCAGTGAAGATGATCTAGCAGTACATAAAAATACGAGCCGTGGTGACTATCAAACAAAAGAACAATGTGCTGAAGTGTTTCAGTATGTCCTACCATATGCAAAAGAGCTCTCTGTGAGTTTCTTAACGAGGCGTTAGTTTTCATTTTGATATGAAGCATCAAGTACAGCGAATAATGTATTTTCCATTCCTTATTTATCATTTCAGAAAACTGGGTTGGTTAAGCTACGGAGAGTGCTGCGCGCTATACGTAAACACTTTCCACAACCACCTTACGACGTATTAGTTAATAATCCTCTCGACAATTTCTTGGATGGACCTGATTCATGTGAAAAGACGCTCTGTGAAATTTATGAATCTGATGGATCTACGGAAGCAATACTGAATGTACTGTTCCCAGGTGAAAGGGGCTATGAAGCATTCAAAAAACTTTCGACTGACAGGTGTTACATTTCTGCTAGATTTCATTTTCCTGTGCGCCAAAACATAATTAGTAGAGGATATACGCTAACGATATTTTTGACTTATTCATGCAGCTCTGAGTCTTACTCAGATGTTTATGGAAACCTGTATCACTACATCGCACAAGCTGAAGATATAAGTGCTAGTGACAAGTACACGGGTTTTGTGTTGAAAAAGGAAGGAGGAGAATTTGTTGAACAGAGTGCAAATCTTTTCAAGTATGATCTATTGTATAACCCATTGCGGTTTGAAAGCTGGCAAAAGCTTGCAAATTTATATGACGAGGTAATATTTATTACTCCCTCCGGTCCATATTAATGTTCTCAGATTTGTCTAGATTATGTATCTAGTCATATTTTAGTGCTAGATACGAATCTAGACAAATCAAGGAATATTAATTTGGATCGGACCTAGTACTTCCTCCGTCCAAGTTTATTAGGCCCTGATCCAAATTTGGGCTCTCCAGGATTATAAGGCCAATTTCCAGCTCCCCTCTCTTAATCTGCGTCTCACATAATTGCGAGTCTCCAGGTCCCAAATCCGCATTAACTGTGACAAATGCATGCCTATCATTCCAAATCTGCATTAATTGCAATTTGCAAGTCTGGTTCCAAATCTATTGGCCAAAACGAAAATAAATAAATGAAAACCTCTCCAAAGTGCTTCTGCTCTTTGCCTTCGTGTCGGATATATCTCCAAACGGACCATATAAACTTGGATGGAGAAGATATACTATTTGTTTGAAGTTGTTCCTTGTATCTTCATTCTGTTGCATAACAAGTGTTTTTCACGCTACTATAGGAAGTTGATCTGTTGCTGAACGATGGTAGTAAACATATAAGCATCTTGGATTGGCGAACAAATACAACTTTGACTCAAAGGGTTGAGGTGGGTCGTAGACATAGTCGACGCTGCCTATTGATGAGTTTAACATTGGCCAAAACTGTTCCAGACAAGGTATGTTCATGAGTCTGTTTTTATTCTGTACTCATCCATTAGATGCCTCTGCTATCTGTTATTTGTCTTCCATTTTTCTTTATTAAACGTGGACACTGTTGGAGATGACACCTAATCTCCTTTTCAGGTTGAAATACATGAACTGTTAGCCCTAGTTTACTATGATAGCCTTCAAAATGTGGTGCCCTTTTATGATCAAAGAGCTACTTTACCCGTGAAGGATTCAACATGGGATATGTTCTGCCAAAATTCTCTGAAGCACTTCGAGAAAGCTTTTGAACTCAAGTAATCTAACACACCTAACCTGTACTCCTCTTCATTGTTTTGCTTGCCTCACATGGAACATTGTGTTGCTTATTTACTTTGCAGGGCTCAGTGGCTCCATGCATTTTACCTCGGAAAGCTGTGCGAAAAAATGGAGCACTCCCCAGCTAAGGCTTTTTCATACTACAACATAGCCATCACGTTGAATCCAACTGCAGTTGACCCGGTTTACAGGATGCATGCATCACGCATGAAGTTACTTTATACTCGAGGGAAACATAATCTTGATATTATACAGGTTTGTTAAGATGATATTCATCAATTTATAAACAGCTTGAGAGAAAAATGGTAGGCAAAAACGCTAGTTTATCACATTAGTGAAGTGGTCTTCATTTATAATTGTAACTTTGGGCAAGATTTGGCATGCTGATAGCAATCAGGTGGTTATATTTGGTCACTGGCTTTTAGGGGCTATACAAATAGAGCCTGCTACAAGACAAATCAGCATCAACAACACATAAAGACTAGGCATAACGACTCTATTAAAAAATAAGGCATTTTAATATAAATATAATAAATAATGGTTCCAAACATACGATACAAATAATTAAAGTTAGTTCAGCGACCATCAATCAAGTTTCTCATAGATAAATAAGTCGATACATAAGGTCTTGCTCAAAATGCCAACCAAACAAGTGTGTGATATGATAAACTACTTGTGGGTTGGGCTCTAAGTGAAACGAGCTAATGAGCAGTTTGTGAACTAGTCCGGTAGCTGAGCCACTAACAAATGAGCCCGAGCGGGCTTGCGAGCTTCGCGTTTTTCGCCAGCCCTACTGGCCACAATCTAGCTTTCCTGGCTTTTCGAAAACTTGCCTGGGTACCAAGAGCACAGTTTTAAATATTTTTAATGCTAAAGTGTGAAGTTCCTTACTTTATCGTACGTCCAGCGTTCTGAATTTCCAGTCAGAAGTTCATTTTGTAGGCAGTACCTTTTCATTTATGACATACTACTTCAACAATAGGCAATTAGATATTAACTTTGTGGATTTTTTGATTGCTAGGTGGTTACTGATTACACATACAACCAATCAACAAAGGAAAAAGTCTTGAGCATGCTGGGGTCCATAACTAATGCCAAGCATTCATCCTCTGAACAGAACGATAGTACTCTGGATAGTACAGAGGAAAATGAGTCTGTTGAGCCCGGTTTACTTGAGAAAGTATGGCGCATCCTTTATGATGACTGTCTGTATGCCCTTGGTACTTGTGTGGAAGGGGAGCTAAAACATTTCCACAAGGCAAGGTACAAGCTTGCACAAGGATTATATAGAAGAGGTGAAGTAGGGGACCTAGAGCGGGCTAAGGAAGAGCTCTCATTTTGTTTCAAATCCACTCGGTCTTCCTTTACAGTGAACATGTGGGAAATCGATGGTGCTGTTAGGAAAGGAAGGTGACGTTTCTTTTGCTATATAACTTACACTGATGTTGTCGATTGCTACTACTTTTGTTATAAATAGTTTCCCAAAGAATTCTTATTATCCGTTGTTTCTTTCAGGAGGAAAAATCCAAGTATTGGTGCATCAAGAAAGAATCTGGAGGTCAGTTTATCAGAAAGTTCACGAAAATTTATTACATGCATCAGGAAGTATATGATACTATACTTGAACCTGTTGGAGAAGAACTTGGACTTGTGGACTCTTGAGAGGGCATACACATATTTGCGAACTGACAAAAGGGTACCTCCTAATTGCCAGCATGATGATTTTAATATATACCCTTTTCTGGACATTACTATAACTATTTGTTTTCTTTTATAGTTTGCTCTATGTTTGGGTGATATTGTTCCTGTCGGTCTTGGGAAGTACCTTCAAGTTCTAACAGCAGCAATCCGTGATCCTGTGACCCGTCGAGTTTGTGGTGATACTTCTGTTGAGCAACTATATGAGAAAATGTTTGGTATATTCATGGACCATGCAAACTTGTGGGCCGATATAAGCACTATACCAGAGGTGAACAGTCCAGATTTGTTGGAAAGCAATCTTTACAGGTAAGTACTTGATCAGAGCGCAATACATTAGTATTCTTTAAGCTAGATTGATGTCATATAGTGCTTCCTTTATGGCAGTCATATCCACCAATATATCCATTTGCTCGAGAGTGATGTCCGAGTAGATGTTCTTGAAGCACTAAACGAGAAGATAAGAAAGCGTTTCAAGACACCTAAATTGTCAAATAGCAACTTTGCGAAGATATGTAAGCATGCTTCTCTGTCATGGTGCCGGTGTATACTCATCAAACTGGCCTCAATTACTCCTCTGCCTGAATCTGTGGATACAGCCAAGCAGCCTGTTCCATTATCCAGTGGCCTTCTACTTTATGTTGATTTGCAACCTGATGAGCTCCTTATCTCATCCCCTGATGGGCCTGCTCCATTCAAAGGTCTTGATATGAATTTGTTTGAGACACTCAACAGAATTAAAAACATTCCGATCAGACAGACATCTGAAGATAACATGGAGACTGCTGTTACTGTAATGAAGAGCACCTACAACTTTTACCGGGAGAGTTCTTGTGGAACATTTCCCACGGGTATTAATCTCTACACGGTAACCTCGTCTCAGGCATCTTTTGAAGGGCTACACCAAGCCCCTGGTATAGTTGATGCTCTTGACCTAAGCATTCCAAGGAAGCTTCTTCTGTGGGTATACACTTTGGTTCATGGTCGATACTCCAACATATCCGCTGTTGTAAAGTACTGCGATGAGATGAAGGTATGGTCTGCACTGCTCATAATGGAACTAGTTGCCATGTAGCTTGTCATCCTTACATCATTTCATTCTTGTGCAGGCAAGAAATAAAAGAGGAACCTCAGCAGCGGCAGCTTCGTCACAAGTCACTCCTCCAGCACCGCACAGCTCTGTTTCTTCTCATGGTACTTCACGCAACTCCTGACATGTGGGCATATGCTGAAACCGCAGTTACCTTTGCTAGACCCTGACATGTGTAGTTTGGTGTACAGTTACCTCCAAAGAAAAGAGCATGCATACTGAGTCCAGCGAAGCTCATGAAGCAAATCCTTCTGCTCCAGCAGTGGCCAGCACTCCTCCTCACCAAGAAGCAGGAGACAACTCCTCGCAGATTGCAACTGAGGCCCAGAAACCCAGCAGTGTGGCATCTCAGTTGGCCCGCAGCAGCTCATCCAGGTCAATGGAAAATGCTCAGGATGGTGGTGGTACAACTTGATTGTACAGCATGCTTGTCTGTCGCCCGCATGAACTCCTCGGATGGTTCATCCAGTTTCAGAATACATTGAAGGCTTCTTCCCTTCCAGCAGAAATAAGACGTAGTGCGGTTGTAGAACATCTTCAGCAAATAGAGGAGATATAGAGTAGGTCCTAGGTTTATCCTGGCGTATATATACTGTATTAGTTTACCAATGTGTAGATCAGAGAAGCGTGGAGTGGCTGAGATAAAAAAGGGTTACTTCTCTCAGTTTTTGAAGCTGCACTGCTGGAAGGATGGACATGGTTTTTTTTTTTAATGTTGTTCTATTCCGATGGTATGTCTGGAATACAAGAACCGGAAACAGTTCAGCTCTTGTAGGAAAACTAGTACTCCTACTTGGAAATTTCAGAGTTGTAAATAAATAGGGCTTTAACGTCCGTATGGTGTATAAAGAAATGAAGCTTGCCCTTTTAGCACTCTTCTCTCCCAGTTTGCAACGTTGTAGTCAACTTTTCAAAAGCTCTTAAGGGCAATTCAAAGGACTCTGGGTTGTTCTGAAAACAAGTGTAACATTTTTTGGAGATAGGGGTGACCGTAACATGCTTGATAAAGCGTGGCTTGTCGCCTTGGGCAATTAACCAAATTGTACCAATGATTTTCTCTTGTGTTGCATAGAACATCGTAAGTAGTAAATAAATAAAAATGAGATTAATACGCGTCCATGTTGACATGCATGAGTATAACTGGAACGATCAGTGTGACAGACCATTTTGCGTCCATTTGGTGAAAACTACCTAGATGCTAGCGTACTTACACTTTATATCATTTGTACTCCCTTCGTCACGGTTTGGAGGACGTGAAAATAAGGAAATTAGACGCATGCATTGGTGGAGTTGCATGCAAGAATTAATTCCTTGACTGTATGGAGTAGAAAGTGAGGAGGAAAAAAAACATTAATTCTGTAATTAAGTCTAACGTACCTAAGAGAAAAGGATTTTTAAAAACGTATGGCTTTTGTAAGACGTCCTCCAAACCGTGACGAAAGGAGTACTGAACATTGCTTTTGAATGTGCTACAGCAGGGATAATAACTATCTGCAATAGAGTGAAAAAGAAACATTTGCACAACGCCTTGAACTATTAGGAACAAAACTAGACAATGACTCAGAATTACTCGACCAAATTTAAAAATTCCATTTATGAGAAATTAAAATTACTTCTTCATAGACCACGAAAAACATTATTCTCACTTTCCTTCAATCAAACGGAGTCGCAAGATTGTAAAAGAAAGAAAAAACACAATGAGCGGATTAGCCCCGGATATCGAGCCCACGATTAGGCCATCATAATTACTGGGCCGGTTCAGGCCGTTCACCACGTTGACATCGCCGCAGGCAGCCGCCACCCACCATCCCTAGCCAGGATACGCCGACCGCGACCGAGGAGGAGGAAGAACCGAAGAAGACAACTCAGATCGATCCGAGAGAGAGGAGCAGAAGGAGTGTGGAGCTGAGGCAGTTCGCGATGGGTTTCATCATGGAGTTCGCGGAGAACCTGATCCTGCGCATGATGGAGGACCCGGACCAGCGGGACGAGGCGCAGCGGGCGCACGTGTACCGGATGAAGGAGCGGTGCGAGCGCACCAAGGCGGCCTGGGCTCTCCCGCTCCGCCCCTACGGCTTCTGGACCTTCGAGCGCTTCAACTCCCAGCTCACCGGGGACGCCCAGATCAGCCAGGCCGCCGGCCGCCGCGACCCCTACGACGACCTCATCGCCCGCCACGCCGGCCCCACCCCGTCGCCCTCGTCCTGAAACCGAATCCGGTGCGTCACTTTGCCCACACTTTTCAAGCTAGATCTCCGCACGCTACTCGTGCTGCCATCGTTGCTGTGTCTGCGATTGTCTCTGTCTCTACCTAGGGATTTGGTTGGGAAGGTTGATTTGACTGCGGGTAGCTGGCTAGATTTGACTGCTTTATCCAATTCCTCAGAGTTCGTTCGTGCTGCTGCGGTTGCTCCAGCTAGGTTTAGTTTAATTCGTGCTGTGCGTGAACTCTGCGGAGTTTGGTATGTAGGTTAATATGCCAGATTTGTGCTGCTGCTGCTTGGGTGAAGGGCGAGCAGTTTATATGGGTTACCATTTCGTTGATTTGTGGAACTGTAGTAAGATTCCGGATCTTCATTTCTCATTGTGTCATTTGGGCGGAGTGTATCTCGATCCACTGGTCCCTAGCTTTCAGTAGATTTTAGTACTCCAGTCATTCCTGTCTCACACGTGAACTGCACAAATTAAGACGCTCTTACAATCTGAATATACTATGGCAAAATTGAGTAATCATGTGAATAGACTCTAGAAGTGTCGGTGACATTGTTCTGAGGAGTCAAGAATATCTGAAGCTTTGCTTAATCTTTTTCATGTAGACACAAAGGTTCTATTGAACTCCTATGTAACACGCTTTTGTTTCATGTAGACACAAAGAGATGAAAACATGAGGTCTCACCTCATGAGGTCCCACCTCATGTTAGTTTCCTCCCAAATTCCTATGAAATAGCCTATACCATAGGAATTTCAAAGGAATCTAGGATTCCTATTCCTTTGACCCAAATGGTACCATAGGATTTTTTCCTATAGGAATGCTATCCTCTAAATTTCCTACACTTATCCTTTGTTTCACACGGGGCCTTAGGGTTTTCTGTAAACATCAAAGCAGGTGACAGTTAATTGATAAGTATGTTCTCTTGAAGTTAGTAAATTGTTGTCAATGTGCTGGACTTCTAGTTCATGCACGGTCCATTAGGCTTTCTTAACATGGACACCAGTAGCTCTCATGGCAATGGTGGAGACCGTGATGTTCTTCTAGTTGCATATTTATTATCATATTAGATAATCTAATTAGCTAATGTATATGTCACTGTTCAAATTTTCAGGACTGAACATCAGGTAGCTATTGTGATGTCCATATAGTGGAACCATATACTGATAATACATAAACAATTTATTTTATGATACAACTTGCTTCCTCCATTCTTAAGTACATGCCATTTTAGAAAGTGGGCAACCTGAGTGTTGGGAACATATACCACTAATATAGACATGTAAGTACCCGGACTTTGTCATATAGAATTTTATGGCTATATGTGTGTATTTGGAGACTGTTTAGAAACAGGAAAAAAACGATATTGCTGTTTACCATCTTACTATCAGGTTGCTAATGGATTTATAAGCAACAACCACTGTACTTGATTTATGTGTGTGTATTGAATTAATTTGTGTGACGTCCATGCCACAAGTGCACATATGTGCTTATGGTTTGACATCCTTCTTTTTTTTATGACTAGTTAGTTTGTGCTTTGAACTTACTGTGATTTATATAATCAAGTGGACAAGGAAGAAGCAATTCCAGGGACCAGAAGAATGTCTATTAGGAGGGCATTATGAGCTATTATAGGATCATAGAATTATGTACTCCCTCCGTCCGAAAAAAGTGACTTGGATTTGTCTAAATTCGCACGTATCTATACACTAAAACACGTCTAGATACATGTGAATCTAGACAAATTTAAGTCACTTATTTGTGAAAGGAGGGAGTTGTTGTTTTTCCTCTATACTTAGCTCAAATGGCCGCTAGTTGATAAGAGTACAGAAGGTTGTGCCCTTGCAAAGAACCAACAAGATTTTAGCATCATGTCATACCACATTTTCAAGTACCAGATGGTTGTCCACTTATTAAAATGTTCATGTGAACGTTACAATGGCCTTAAATATGCACGTTTTGTCAAGAAATTATGCCAGTAGGTAGCTACTGTATTGCTATCTTTCTATATGAAAAGTCATGCTCTAGTGTTCATATCTACGTTTGTGCTGCTTGACAAACAGGATACTGCTTAATCCATCTTGGTTTGCAAGCCAGCATTTCAGCAATATGTTTTTTTAAGAACAGTTGTGCACTTGTGTTCGTCGGGTTTAATTCCTTTTCAGGTTGAAAATTCAGATGGTTTCATGATCTTTAATTTGTTTCCCTGCAGATATTCTTCGTGAAGAAGTATGGTTGCACCATATCCACCTGGGCAGCAATAAGGAACTCATTACCCTTGAAATGACTGATTGCGTTCTCTTCCGTTTCATTACTTTTATCCTTGAAAGTGTCCTAGTTGATTCATCTGTTGAATGGTCCTTTCGACAAACGCAGTTCGGCAAGATACCAGAAGTGATCTCTATCTGTTGATTTCCTCTTGTATGATGCAAGCTTTCTATAATCTCACTATGCTTTCCTTTTGATAATATGAAAACCATCCAATGGTCATGAGACCTTGAGTTCTCTTCCTGGGTTGAATGGCTGGTTATCAAATGTTAAATATATGTACTTTGATCCATATTTAATTGACTCAACTTTGTCTAGATTCATATGTATCTAGTTGAGTATTTAGACTAGATGCATGCGTTTCTAGACAAAGTTGAGTTAATTAATTTGGATTGGAGGGAGTAGATGAGTTTTAGGCCCTGTTTGGTTGCTAAGTATTTGCCAGATACTTCAGTTTTTAGAAGCACCATAGTTTTAGATACTTTGATGTGTTTGGCTCTAATGAAAACTGCAGTTTAAAATACTGCATTAATAGAAAAACTGTGGTATTTTCGCTGTATCTGAAAAAGAGCCCCGACATCTTTTTTCTAAAATTGAGAGAAAGGCTTTCTCTTCCGTCTCTTTCGCTGGTCCTGCAGGCTACTGCGCCATCTTCCTCAGCGACACGCCGAGATGCAATCCGTCGCTTCCTTGGATCACTAGCTAACCCAACCTGACGCCTCCACAAGCGTTGCTAGCTCAAAATCAATCAAAAAAGCTCTTGGATCACTAGCCCAACCTGACGCTTCCACAAGCGTAGCTACCTCAAAATCAATCCAAAAAAGCTACTCACATTGTTCCAATATAAATTGTTTTAGGATTTTTATAAGTCGCATGTAAAAATGAGTGGAGATTTGGTGCACATGGGCACCAGTGATCTGGTTTTTAAATAAAGTTCAAAAATCATATTTTTGAGTTTCAAAGAATTCTAGAAAAATGTGTGACAAAGCCAATGATTATCCCACAAACGTACAAAATAGCAATTTGAAATACTTTGTATTATAAGCTACATAAAAATTACAAAAGTGTGGATCTAAGTATACGTTAGTTCTACATCTCTAAATTTTATTAGATTTTGTTATTTTTAGCCCATAATACAAATAATACCGGGTTGAATTTTTCATGCTTACATGATACAACATTGACTATGTGCAGAATTTATTTTTAGTTTTTCAAAGTTCTCCGCTGTAACAATATGATGACTAATATGTGCATAAATAAAATCATCTTTGGGAGCAGTATACTCTCCAAGTTTTTTTTTTTTTGGCGCCAATCTCCAAGCTTCTTTTGTGACCTAGTAATTATCTTTTTGGTATTTTTAGATTGAGAAAAACAATTTAACAAGTAATATTTTTTGGGTTTTCAAATAGATAACAAAAGGTAAACTAATAATAAGAATTAAAAACAAAAGTATTAAACAAGGTCTATAATAACCTCATCAGAATAACGGAATTGTTTTCTCGGCAACTGTGTAAAAAAAATAGTTGATACCTTCGATCTAGATTATGGACAGTATAATAGCCTTTTCTCTAGAAAATACCCAGGTTTATCGAACCTGAGAAGCACTTGCAAAATGGAATTGAGGAACGTCTACAAGACTTGCTAAATAATTTTGTTTTTTGTTTACCGGACTTTTCCAGTTTACTTTGTATCTTGGGTTGTTTTCAATGATGGAGATAGGACATGGTTGAAAATTCATCTACAACTATGTATTCATATGCGATAAAGATAAAGTTAAGCACATTTATGTGTAAGATGATCTAATAGTGATTAGAGTTGTGGGCAACACATCCTTAGCTACTAGAGTCCTTGAAACCATATGCGACAATAGTCTCTTGCTCCAACCGTTATACTACGAAAGCACGGGTTACAACAATTATTAAGTATAGCAGACCAAAGCCTTAAAATTAGTGATGCTACTCTTGATCCCAAGAAGATCACTAAACAAATACTGTACCCCCCTCTTTCTGTCACTTGGATTTCGCGCGTGAGACGTCGTTCCCCACTCATCTCACCTCACGGCTTGATCAATCCTCGGGGTCTTTGGGTACCTACAATTCCTCGGATCGAGGTCGAGACAAAGATACAAGATAAGTAAGATCATATTCAATCACTAAACAATATTCCCATGTAATTAGATGCACAAAACCGCTGCGAGGCTTCACCACAAACCATAGCTCGTAAGAACTACTCACACATAATAATAAGATCAAGAAAATAGACCATTGTTAAAATACTTGGACTGAAATCAAATATGGTAAGAATATTTGATTTCAATCCAAGTATTTTCACAATGATTTATATTCGCAAGGAGGTCTCTATTACAAGACAATAGCTATGACTATGAAGGAGATGTGAGACAAATGTGATGAACTATGGTGGTGTGGATCTCTTTCGGTGTGTGATGGTTGAGATCTGGATGGCGACTGTGTTCTATGGCGGCTGGAGGGCCCGTCTCTCCTCGAATGATCTCGCTCCCTTCACATAAGTAGTTCTGTTTGACCTAAGAAAGGCTCCAACAGGTAGTACGGGCGGGCCGCGCCCGTACTGATGCTCGTTACGGCTCCTGGAGACCCTTTTTCACCCTTGGTTAACTTGGTTGTGTTGTCAATGACATATTCTTCAATAATTGTTTCTGATTTCGCCATAAAAGTGCGATTTTCTAAACATCATGAATTAAGAGGAGGATTTGCAATCTTTACAATAATTAGTCTTTAATAGAAAGGCTAGAGAGATATTTAGTCAATTTTTTTGATTTAAAATACGATTTAAACACGGATAAAGATGACTATTTTTATAGTCATTACCCACACTTGCTTGATGAAGACTTGCGAATTACTCCACCATACACCATGGAAAAACCTCTTCTTTGAACTTGTCTTCATCGATCCATGATCACTGGGGATGGCAAGTTTCAAGCATGTGATCTTATAGAGATGGAGGATCTTGATTTTACACTTTGTTTATTCTAAGTCCATTAGGATGATGTCTTGAAGATACACATGAGGAACTCCATCTTCTTTTGCAAGACAAACTTGATCTCCTTTTCTTTATTCTTATTCTTCTTCAACATGATTTCAATAGGCCCAAAGTCCTTGGACATTTCTTCTTCTTCATTTCTTCTACCTTAAAGCCAACACATGGTCCAAGCGATGCCAATGGACGATTCCTACAAGTGTAACTCAATGCAAACATTACTCCATAGATACTGTAATTAATTACTAAAACCACACATGGGGACACACATGCCCTTTCAAAAGGAACTATCACGAAATGTGATAGAAAGTACATCTAGGGAGATGGGGCTGAGACCCATGGATGTCACACCATAGTGGTAACCTAACCTATGTGATCGGTGATCCCGTGAATTAGGATCTAGGAAGAACAAACACTACACGAAATGTTTCCTTCCGCAATGAATTGGCCTGTCGGTCATCGTAGAAGGCGCCGTCTTCCGCGATGAAATTCTTGGCTCGACCTTGGCTAATGCAAAACTTTTTTTTCCAGTTTCGCGCCCCTCTACTACGACGAAACCGCTAAAAACATGGACGAAGCTCGATGGGAGCGTGGCAAAAGCAAGATTTCCGGTTCCTCGGGAGATGTTGACTCGTCGAAGTATTTTTTGCATGTGGCCCCCGGATGTCAGTGACTAGCGGACCAAACTTTTAGGTCGCGCCTCTATGATTTGAACTTGATAACATTGTTCCATGGATCTTCCATTTAGTCACGCTGTTGAGTCCCACATGTTTGCCTCTCATTAGAGGAATCGTGTGTATGATGGAATTTTTTCCTTCCCTGTTCCGAATTTGATAGCGTTGCTCGATGCATCTGCCATTTAATCAGGCTGCTGGGTCCCACGTGTCATCCTCACACTAGAATAAACATGTGCATGATGTTTTTTTCCTTGGCTCGTGCCTCCCTAATTTGAACTCGATAACGTTGCTCGATCTTTCTGCCGTTAATCAAGCTGTTGGGTCCCATATGTCAGCCTCTCATTATAAGAATCGTGTCTATGATGAGATTTTTTCCTTCGCTACTGCTACCCTATTCCGAACTTGATAGCGCTGCTAGATGCATCTACCGTTTAATCACGTAGCTGGGCCCCACATGTCATCCTCTCATTAGAAGAAACATGTGTATGATGGAATTTTTTTCTTCGCTCGCGCTATCCTGTTCCGAACTTGATAGTGCTGCCAGATCATATACCATTTAATGACGCAGCTGGGCCCCACATGTCATCCTCTTATTAGAAGAAACGTATGTATGATGATGGAATTTTTGCCCCCAGTCACGCCTCTGTGTTAACTTGATAGCGTTGCTCACTACATCAGCTGTTTATTTAGGCTGGTAGGTCCCATATGTCAGCCTTACATTATAAGAATTGTGTGTATATGATTGAATTTTTTTTCTAGAGCTACCATGTTCCTAACTAGATAGCGTTGCTTGAGGAATCTGCCGTTTGGTCACGCAGCTGGGTTCCATATGTCAGCATCTCATTAGAAGAATATGTGCATGTTGGACTTTTTTTCTCGCCGCCCGCGCCTCCATGTTTTAAACTTGGCAACGTTGCTCGATTCATCAGCCGTTTATACAGGTCGTTGGGTCCCACATGTCAGCATCTTATTATAAGAAATATGTGCATGTTGGACTTTTTTCCCGCTCGCGTCTCCATGTTTCGAACTTGGCAACGTTGCTCGATGCATCATCCGTTTATACAGGCTGCTGGGTCCCATATGTTAGCCTCACATTAGAAGAATTGTGTGTATATGATATAATTTTCTTCTTCTCTAGCGCTACCTATTTCAAACTAGATAGCGTTACTCGATGAATCTGCCGTTTGGTCACGCTGCTCGATCCCACATGTCAGCATCTCATTAAAAGAATGTGTGCATGTTGGACTTGTTTCTCGCTCGCGCCTACCTTATTCGAATTTGGCAACGTTGCTCGATGCAACTCCTATATAAGGTATCTCTGGTGGGTCCCACATGTCAGCCTCTCCGTCAATGAAATGTGCTATGGTGGAGTTTTTTTCGGCCGCCTCCGTTGTTCCGACTTTGGTCCATAGATGGATCTCATATGTCAGCAACCTCTGTGCAAGAAACGTATCTACGCTGGGTCCTAGATGTCACCCTCTATTTGAAAGAAACGTGTGTATGTTGGACTATTTTTTTAGGTTGAGTCCACCGTTATGACCTTGGCAACATTGGTAGATGCGGCAACATTTTATCTGGGTCCCAGATGTCATCCTTATAGAGTACAAAAAATGTTAATCTATACTCCGTTGCTGGGTCCCATATGTCAGCCTTCCCTATGTAGGAAATGTGTTTATGCTAGGTCCCACATGTCAGCCTTCTTTATATAGGAAACATGTCTATGCTAGGTCCCATATGTCAGCCTCTATTTGAATTAAACGTGTCTATGCTGGGTCCCACATGTCAACCTCTATTTGGATTAAACATGTGTATATATGTTGTACTATTTTTTTAGGTCGAGTCCACCGTCTCGACCTTGGCAACATTGCTAGATGCTGCACCAGTTTATCTGGGTCCCATATGTCATCCCGAGAGTACAAAAAAGTTAACTCTATATTAACACAAATTTCCTAAAATTTCGAACTCGATACCTCACCAGCGGTGAACTGGGTGCCTTGCTACTACGAAAGAAACAACTAATAGAATAGAATCGTTAAACTTTGCTATTATAACTTACAGATTTGTCTCCTTAAAAAGATTTTTTTGACCATTTTTTATCTCCCATCAAATAATAAGGTGACGCTCTTGGCAGCTAAACTAAAAACTGCAAGCGCTCTAAAAAAATAAAAACTATAGGCAGAGTTTTTTTAAATTTTTTTTGAGAGGTGGGGAGCAATTCCTAAAAGGCCGAATTAAAAAAAGGCTGTCTATTGTACATGGGCCGCTCTACATGGGCTATACTCCATAGGCTATTCTCCATGGGCTCTTTTCTCAAATTTCCCTAGGATGTGGTCACGATTCCCCTGGCCCCTAAAAGGCCGAATTAAAATGTTCTGGGATAAAGAGGGGACGAATGAGCTAGATTTATTCTCCTGGTATATAAAAAATGCATTTTGCTATGGCTCGGCCGGATTCGAAACAAAGAACTCAGAGAGGGAGGGAAAGAAATCGATAATTCTTTTGGTAGATATTTATATAAGCTCTATAGTACAGAATAAAATAGAAAAATCATTGATAGATTCGCAGTCACATTCAGCAGCACTTGACTAATTCAACAACATTTCAAAGTGAGCGATTCAGCAATACAGACACTAAAATACAATAGCAGTATAGAGAGAACCAGTTCTTGTTTCAGATCCTAAAACCTTGTCGCCCGATCAATTTTCCCTTTTCTCCAAACACACCCGACCATTGAAGCATGCAAAACTGACGATCAAGTCTTCTTTTAGTACCTTCTTCTTACATCAATGCCTGTGTGACCCCCGATGCAACCAAAAATGCCCAAGTTTCATCTAGATTGAGACAAGGCAATGTTTCAAAACAAAAGCAAGACTAACTACTGCACTTGATATAAACAAGTACCAGTACATCAATATTAGTTATAGAAATACTTTAGTAAGTAGGATTTGATAGATTCAGCAGTACATAATAAGACAGAAAAAACATCGGCAGATTCCTAGTTCATATTCAGTAGTAGTTGACAGATTCGGCAACATTTCAAAGTGACCGATTTAGCAGTACAAACAATGGCCAAAATAAATGACAAATTCAACAATGCAGATGATGAAATTCAAAAGTTGTAGCAAGGCCATAACTCAAAAGGAAAGAGAGACCATATTCTACACTCGTTTGGTCGATCTCAAAAAAATACCAGTACATATGTAATACTAAAAAATAGATTAGTAGTAGGAAACCTCCATACAAAATACACAGCATAAGGCATCGGCTTGTCCAAGTGCTGGTCGAGTCATACGAAATACAAAGTGCTTTCTTTCCTGCCTGTGAAGCTTTCCTTGTCACACCGTCGCCTGTGGGCCCATTATGTCAGGAGCGTACATTGGAAATAGGTATAAATTATTGCAATTTTGTTCCACCTCTCCCCATCCAAATTGAGTCTGTCACCAATATAAAGTAGTTAATTAGTATGGCGTTACCTATCTTAACATTGGGATCATCTGACGAGGTTCGATCTCATCAATGCCTATTATTATGGACTTAGGTTTTGGAGAAGATGGGGAGGCTGGAAGTCGTGGAACGGTTAACAGACAAGCAACACGGGACACGAGATTTACCCAGGTTCAGCCCCCCGGTGAAATGGATCGTATGAGCACCTAGAGGGGGGGGTGAATAGGTGCTACTCAATTTTTAGTTATTTTTCAATTTTAGGCTTGGCATAAAGTAAATTATCTAGATATGCAACTTCGAGAATTTCCCTATATGCAAACCTAGCTACTAAGCACATAAAGAGAGGAGCGAGGAAACCGTAGTGGAGCACGCGGAGACACAGGGATTTGTTTTAACACAGTTCCTTCCTTGTTAAGGGAAGTACATCTACTTTGGAGGGGCGGGCCGTTCTAAGACCACCATGCCACAATAGGCCTCACCCTATTCTCCGATGGATCTCGCCACGAAAGGCCTGATCCACCTTCTCCACTATTGGTACCCTTCGAGGCGGGAACCGGTGCCTTTACAATTATACCGGGGCACACACCCACAAATGAATTGGGGGCTCCCGAAATGACAACAAGCTGTCACAAGAACAAGGATTATCAATATAATCGAAAGCAAGGATCTAGATATTTGCAAGAAATACTAGATCGGAGATTATCCAAATGAATGGAGAGGAGATGAAGAGCTTGATTGCAGTTGTTAAAGATCGAGTCCTCCTCCTTCGATTCACCAAGGGACGGGGCCTTTGGGTGGATCTAGGTGGAGCTCTCTTGGATGAAGGTTGCAGATTAGATCTTGACTTTTTCGAATGAACCAAGAGATCTGGCAGAAGGGGGAAGGCTGGCTTAAATACCCCCTGCTCAGATCTGGCCGTTGAAGAAGTTTGGGGGCGGATTATCCGCCCCCTACTATGGGCGGACTATCCGCCCTGGGGAAAAACTCCGCCCCCAGGACGAAAACTCCAGGGGAAAATCCGCCCCCATATAGAGAGCGACGCAGGTCTTGGCTTGGTGAAATTCCTCGAGGGGCGGATTATTCGGCCCCCTCAAGGGGCGGACTATCCGGCCTGGGGAGAAAATCCGCCCCAACGTCGGAAAGTCTGGGGGAAAATCCGCTCCCTCTCCGGGGGTTGCGCCTTGCAATCTTGAAGCCGATCCTGGGGGGCGGACTATCCGGCCCCCCTGAGGGGCGGATTATCCGGCGGGGCCGGAAAATCCGGCCGATACTCCGCCCCCTCTCTAGGGGTTGCGCCCTTCTAGGAATGGGGTGGGGTGGATTATCCGCCCCCAAAAGCAGTTTCTTTTCCTTTTTCAAGATAGGGATCTGCAACACTTCAACACACATTAAATAGTCCTTGATATTGTTATCTAACACACAAAACACTAGGGATTATGAAATGTTCTTTCAATCCCCCCTTTTTTGGTGTTAGATGACAATACTAGGATTTGCAATGAAACCTACTAACAACACCTTAATGAAATGAAATAGACCCCCTAGATGTGTGCATATTTAAAAATTTGCATTTGAATACAAATGCACACCCTAGAGAGCAAGAAACTTTCATAACAAAGATAATTAAAACAAGGTGAGTTAGGAAACAAGATCATACCACCGGGATGTGAGAATAGCCAAAATGAATAGTGATGATATTAGGCTCCAAGCACATCCCACAATAGATAATTCCATGATTCCATATGCCATCAATAGAATACCAAACTCCATAGATACATCCAGAATTCCATATGAGTAGATCCACATGATAAATCTACAAATCCATACATAGTATCACACGACAGATTCTTATACAAACCAATCACGAATAACAAATAAGTTCACGCTAAAAGGGCACAAGCAAGCAAATAAAACGAATGAAAAAGAGGCAAGTTCTTGCGCCCGACCCATGCAAATCCGAGACCTAATAGAACTACTTATCCCCCTTTGGCATCGCAACGCCAAAAAGGAAGAAGAGCGATGCTAGCGTCCCAGACGATCAAGCCTCCTCGTCCTCGTTGTAGTCATCCTCGTACCCTTCCTCTTCATCATACTCATCATCGTCAGCTGGAGGAGTGGGTGCCCTCGGAGGTGGAGGAAATAGGTAACTCTCGAGCTCTCCATAGTTGAGCCCTGAAGTGTTCCATTGAGCATATGGCTCTAGAGCGGTAGGAGGTGGTGGATTGCCAGTGGCACCTGACACATGATGAATAATAAGCTGCTGAGTGTGAGCCATCTCATGGCTCCTCCTGTAGTCCTCATACTGGCCCGTGTGAGTATCAACGCCCATGCAAAGAATGTTCCGCTGGAACCAATTGAGCTGCTTGACCTCACGTGCCATTGGGGACACGGTGGGGCGACGACTGAAAGGATACAGATGTTGCCTAGAGGGGGGGGGTGAATAGGCGATTAAAACTTTTCCTAGAATGGCTCAACAAAGGCGGAATAAAACTAGTGTTTACTTTGTTAAGCACAACCTAGAACAACTAAGGTTCACCTATGTGCACCAACAACTTATACTAAGCAATACAAGCAACAATGTGATAGCAAGATATAGATTACTTCAAGCACGAAGGCTATCACAACGTAAAGTGCATAAGTAAATAGCTCGGGTATAGAGATAACCGAGGCACGCGGGGATGACGATATTTTACCGAGTTCCTCCCAACATGGAGTACGTCTCGTTT
Source organism: Avena insularis (assembly GCA_023614405.1). Lineage (NCBI taxonomy): Eukaryota > Viridiplantae > Streptophyta > Magnoliopsida > Poales > Poaceae > Avena > Avena insularis. The sequence continues at coordinate 302,779,978 of CM042691.1, forward strand.
GGAGAGGGGGTGGTATCAAACCACCAACGCCACAAAAGGCCTCCCTTATTCTCCGGTGAATCTCACCCCAATGGGATCGATCCACGCTTCCACTATCGATGCACTTGTCGGTGGCAACCGGAACCTCTTACAAGGTTGGGGCACTTCTCCAAAACTTAATTGGAGGCTCCCAACAAACGCCACCAAGGCCACAATGCCACCAAGGCCACAAAACCGTCTAGGGTTCCAAGAACCCAAGAGGGACAAACTCCAATGAGTAACTCAAACCAAATCCTCCGAGGAGAACACAAACTGATGCACCAAATGCAAATGGCAAGAACACCACAAAGGTGTTCAAATCCTTCTCTCCCAAATTCCACCAAATCTACAAAAGCTTATGGGGGAATAAGAGAGGAAGAACAATGGAGGAAATCCACAAAAGACTCCAAGATCTAGATCCCAATATGTTCCCCTCACTTAGAGGAGAGATTGATTGGTGGGATTGTAGATCTAGATCTCCTCTTTCAAATCCCTCAAGAATATGCAAGAATCATCGGAGGGATTGAGAGAAAGCAAGATCAATAAGGTCAACAATGGAGGGGAAAACTTGCAAGAATGGTTGAGGAACCATTGGGGAAGAAGGCCCCTTATATAGGTCCCTCCAAAATCCAACCGTTGCAGCCCAAAAACGCGATTCCCGGTACTACCGGACTTTCCCGGCACTACCGGACATTTCCTGGGGTTCCTGGGTCTCAAAACACATTTTTTCTCTGCGCTCCCCGGTACCAAAATGCGGTACTACCGGACCCCGGTACTACTGGATCCTGGTCCGGTACTACCGGTCATCACAGAACGAAAATAACCATAACTTTTGCATCCGGACTACGATTTCGATGATCTCGGGCTCGTTTCGAAGAGGACAACAACCTCTACAAGATCATGCAAAGAAACATCATAGTCCAGTAAGGGAGGATAGATCCAAATGACGAAGTAAAACACCTTCTGTCGCGCTAGGTACTAAAATGCGGTACTATCGCTTTTTGGTACCTAGCCCGACAGTGCATTTTGGCAACTTTCCAAAACCTTCTGCCTCGCTAGGTACTAAAATGCGGTACTACCACATTTTGGTACCTAGGAGACCAGCAGATATTCAAACGGCTATAACTTTTGATCGGTAACTCCGATCGACCCGATTCCAATTGCGTTGGAAAGAGGACGACATGAGCTTCCCTATAAAAGGTGAAAGTATTGGTTATCACCAAGTGAGAATGTATCAAGTATAATAATGTGAGATACCTCACTTGGTGAGTAACCAAAAAACCGCATAGATCAAAATCGCAATAAGATATAAAAGAGGGATCCGATTTTGATGAACAAGAGCTTGTTATGGAGATTACCACAAGATCTATATCCTCACATGGATAAGACCAAATAACAACCAAATACGATGATGCAAGTATGCAAAGGTCTGAGATCTCTCCGAACGATGTGATCGAGTTACTCATTCGAGAGCCCCTCTTGATAGTACGGTTATCTATCCTAAACCCGGTCTTGCACTAACAATATAAGACCGGCAAAAGGAAAAACCTAACAAGATTATACCTTTGCCTTGAGCATTCCAATTGAGCTCGATGTAGACAATCTTTCCCTACTCAAGATGGAACGCCTTTCTTGATTCCTCATCATCGATCCATGATCACCGAGGATGGCAAGCATAAAACATGAGATCTTCTAAAGATTGCGCATTTTGATCTTGCACAACATATCTTCTTCTCATTTCATCGACCTTGAAGCCGACACAAGCTCCAAGCGATGCCAATGGACAATTCCTACAAGTATAACTTAATACAACATTAGTACATAAAGATTGTCATTAATTACCAACACCACACATGGGGGCCCACATGTTCTTTCAATCTCCCCCATTTTGGTAATTGATGACAATCCCTTTAAGAGGGTTTGTATAAGGAATTTTAAAGAATAAAATGGTAACACCAATATCAAATACTACACAAGTATGTGATATTCATACTACCACCATATATAGAGCAAACTCCCCCACAATCTATGCATGTGTGATGAACTTGAATTTCATTGCATATATTGCCAATCATTATCATTGGTGGAGTTTCCTCTATATATACCACATGCTAAGCAACAAAAAAGATGCAATAGCATGAAAGGAAAATGCTTTAAGAACAAACTCAATGCATAAACCAACTTCCCTTAAACCCTCTAAATTTATCCCCCATTGGCATCGATTGCCGAAATGGGTGACAAGCTTTAGAAGGCAAATATAATAATAATTCCTCCAAAGGTGTTCCTTCGCACATATCCAATGATGAATACTTGGGAGGGAGTATAACTACGTCGAGGACCCGAAGATTGCCAAAATAAATAAAATCAAATGATGCAAGCAATTACAAGGTCCGACAAACCAATTGAAAACAACACAGGAGTTCAAATGGAAACTACGAGATATTATGATATGAGCAAGAGAGTGCTTTAAATAATAAATAGAGAAGCTCCCCAAGATTTGTGCATAATTCAAAATAAATGCATTAGAATACATATTGCACAAATATGGAATCCTCGCTCCCCCATAAGTATTTAAAACCCAACAAATGAAAGATCAAATAAATGCTTAAATAAAATAGAGAAGCTCCCCAAGATTTGTGCATACTTTAAAATCGATGTATCTCAATACAAAAATGCACAAATATGGAATCCTCACTCCTCCATAAACATTTTAAGGCACAAAAATGAGAAAGGAGACAAATGAGCATTCTTAAGTGAATTAGATGAGCTCCCTAAAGATAATGCACCAATTATGATAATTGCATTTGGGATCAAGGTGCATAATCATGGAATCCTCACTCATCCAAGTTCATTTAACAATACAAGGCATGAGAGAACAAATATGAGTGCCAAAATGTGCAAACAAGAGGAACAAGCACTCATAGGCAATTAAATTTGGAAGCCACCGAAGAATCAAAAGGAATAGAAAGGTGGTCTCCAAGGATTAAAGATCAACTAAAATTATCTTCTCATATGTGTATATGTCTCTAAGTTGAAAACATCACAAAGACATATGCCAACAAATAAATATGCACACATAAAGAAGATATACAAGAAGCACATGGAAGCAAAAATGAAGTCATAACATATACCAATAAGATTTTTGCTTCAAAGCACGACCAAAGGCTCAAATATATCTTATTGTAGATTAATGATCTTCAAACACTAACACACTACATATATTACAACTATCACCAAGGGAAAAGGAGAAAGTTGGAATATATGGAGAAAGACAACAAGTATCATAAAAGAAAATGGACTAGCAAAATCTCACTATTGCACATTAGAAAAGTTGAGGAAATGACAGGCAATAAAATTGCTAGATTGACATATTTGGGATTGGAGGATCATATGCATGATTTTGTATAGTCCCAATTATATGCACTCATCTCAACTTATACACATATACAATAGAGAGTCCTCTTAATACCATGGCTAGATATACAACAATAAATACAAAATCAAAGAAACCATGCCAAGATGCAACCTACAAAAGGTTGGAAGCAATATAAATATGCATGATGAAGAGATACTTGTTACCGAGATATAATTGGTAGGGTGTAGAGGATATGAATTCATTGATCATCCTATAACTTGCCTCCAATTGTCATTAACGCACCACTTCTTCAAGATTGAGAGACAAGCATCCAATCTATCTCCAATGCACCTAAAACAGATTTAAGTACAAAATGGTCCCCAAACTTATTGGGTCCAATGTAGTTAGTGAAACTACAATACATAGGAGAGACTCCACATAAATATGTGCATATTGATATGAAATTGAATTTCATGCACAGCTTAGCCGATGGGATTTGGTGGAGTTTCCCCTATATATTGGATCAAAGAAAGCAAGCATGCCATAATATAGATATGTAGTCAATGTTAAGGAAATCGGTAATCGTTAGCTGCTCGCTTGGCTTGGGAGTAGCGATTAATCGGAATTCGGACGATTAACTGATTTAATCGGTCGGCTATTAATCGGTGCAGCCTACAAAAATTAGCACCTAAAACATGTATGAATCCTCGTCCTTGAGCTTCCGGATGAGATCCTTAAGGCGCTCGAGCTCTTGTATCTGAGGTCTGGTCGGCAACTACAAGGAACTGGTCAACACCGACAATGAACTAGTTGGTGATGGCTGAAATCAAGCTCCTGGAGGCAGGGATCGAACGGAAGCTTCGCAAAACCTACTTCATTGGGGCGGGCTAGCGGATGGATGGGCGATATGGGTTGATAATTTTGCAACTTTTTTGGCCAAGTGTAGTGGTTAATCGGGAACATACCTAGTAATCGGAGTGTCAGACCTATTAATCGGGGTAAACGATTAACACGAAGGATTAATGGTAATCGACACGGTCAGGTCCCTAGTAGCGATTAATCGGCCTATTAATCGTTGATTCGGCCTATTTTTTGAACATGCACAAGGCTTCCAAGAACCAAAAATGAGATACAATTTGAACAAAAACACCAAGTAAACCGCGATGGCACACACAAGAGTGTGACAAGACAAGCGGTGTCCAAATTGTATCAAAGACCCAATTCAACACATGAAAGATCACACGTTCAACAAATGAACTAGGCTAAGGCCAAAAGAGAAAAAATAAATAGAAATAAAAATGCTCAAGGATTTATCTCATTCTAAAATGGTCAAATCAAGAAACAAGGAATGAGACAAAACCAACTCCCAAAAAGAGCAAGGTTCCAACAAGAAACCAAACTCCCCAAACTTCACATGATGGCACAAAATACCAAAACGAAAAGATTGAGGTTCCAAGCACATAAAACCCGATATGGATCAAACAAAGAAGCATAAATATGAATGTTCTAAATAATATAGGAGAGCTCCCCCATGGATAGTGCATTATGTAGGATTTTCCTTTAGAATGCAAAATGCACACAAATGGGATCATCACTACTACCTACATTAACTAAAACACAAGAGGATATCAATAAAATAAGAAGATCCAAAAGAAGCAAGGAAGCTTGGGAGACAACATAAAACATTTTCTTGGCCAAAGATAGGATAAAATTAAACAAAGGCCAAAGTGAATATGATCAACAAATTCTACCTTAAATTGAGTACTCATTGTCCAAGGACAAGAAATATTGGGAATAATTTTCCCTAGGTAGTTCATGCGGATATCCAAGATCATATACACACAACAAGAAGCATATAACTAAATATAAGAATTGAGCATGATACTTCAAACAAGATTCTTGGTAGCTTCCAATAGTCACACAATCACTAGTGATTAGAGTAACTTGAAGCAAATGGTTTCCATGCGAATATATATATCTAAATATGAGGAAACACATACCAAGAACCACTCTCATATACAAGATCCAAAATAAGATCAATAAAGCCATTCAAGCAAATTGGAAATTGTATGAGCAAATGTGTCACATAGGTGCTAGATAATTATCAATATCAAATCTAAGTGACACAACCTTGAATATCCACATTTTCTAGGATTTGTAATATGCACTAAGCATATGACTCTCCCATAATGTGATACTACCATAAAACCAACACGAGGCAAAAGGATACAAATAGAGATAATTAATGGACATTATAAAACTTAAATTTCTCATGAGAATTGTACCACATAGAGGCTAGACAATAATCCAATATAAATACTAGGTGGTATTCCTCATGTACACACAATTTTAGGATTGTGGAATGCCCAAGCATAACACTCCCCCAAAATGGGATAATCCATTAATCTCTCAAAAAGATCCAAATAAGATACCAAATATAATCAAGAAAGGCTCAAACACAAGAAACACACATACATGTTGTGCCACTTAATCATACACACATATGATTGATACCTCAAGATAATTAAGTGGAAAGCACAACTTGTACAAAAGCATGTAAGATACAAAACCAACACATGCACAAGGGGGCGAGTAAATTTTAATGAAATGCGTTAAGCATATGTTACCGCAAGGAGGAACATTGGAAATATAATAATAATAGGAGCAATATAAACCACATGACTTAGCTTGACAAATATAATAATGAAGATCCCTTAATTCTTCATGATGTAGACAAGTCTCCAATGCCCTCCAAAACACACCTATTGATCAAGTTTTGGCTTGTTGGTCCCCATCCAAGTTGGGTCCTAAGAGGTTAGTCACAATAGGTTTGGCAACCCAAATGGTTCTTTTCTTGACACCACATTGAGCACCAACAAATTTGGCAAACACATTGCCAACCTCATCCTTACAAAGAGAATAAGAATCATCAATCAAGATAGGATGGGATGAGGAGTTACCAATAGTGCATGTGGAAGAAATGTTCCCCTTCTCACGGCATATGTAGCAAGTTATACTCTTTCTATCTTTCTTCTTAGGTGAAGCCACACCTCGAGGAAGGGCTCGAGTAGTGCTCTTAGGAAGAGGCCCATTAATGACTTGAGGTGGAACTTGAGGCCGCTTCCCTTGATGCTTCACACTAAGAGGCTTTTTATTCAATGGGCAAGATCTAACATGGTGCCCTTGTTCCTTGCACTTGAAGCAAACAATGTTGTCCGGATTCTTGACTTGATCTTGGCCATTCTTATTGTTGTCCTTATGCTTCAACTTGATATTGGACTTGTTCTTGACATTGGAGTTGAATACAAGCCCACTTTTGTCATTGGGGGATTTTTGCACACTCAAGATTTTGTTGAGTGAGGCCTTCCCTTGATGACCCTTTTTCAAGTCATTCTTCAAAGAAGTGACTTGAGCCTTGAGCTCTTTGATTTCCTCTACATGGTTAATTTCAACAAAAGTACTAGAGGAAGTAGATGCTACATTGTTAGAGCAACAAGGCAAGGAATGTAATTCATCACGAGATATAGCATGGTTGTGAGAGGATGAATTACAAGGACTAGCACATGGCAATATAACATTTGGAGTAGATATAGTGCTAATGTCCACATGAGGCCCACTAGATGTTACCTTTGTCATGATGGACTCATGAGCTAACTTTAGCCTACCATGGGAGACTAAAATATCCTCACGCGATCTCGAGAGCTTAACATGACTTTCTTCTAATTTCCCATAGTTGCTAGTTAGCAACGCAAGTTGAGCCTTTAGCTCAACATTTTCCTTCAAAATAGATGCTTCACAAGAAATAGAGTTAGTAGCACAAGCATCATTACTATTTGCAAGAGGTGAGGGCAACTTGGCAAGCACTTTAGAATATGAAGCTTTAAGTTGCTCATGTGACTCGGTGAGTTTGATGAGCTCACCCTTGATGACCCTAGAGCCATTTTTGAGGTGCTCAAAATCCTCAAGGAGTTTAGCATAAGCACCTTCAAGTTCATCATTTTTAATCTTGAAGGAGTTTGCCACCGCAAGTTCTCTATCATGGTATTCCTTTACTCTAGATAATTCTAGAGTAAAAGTCTCCTCAAGAGATTCTTTGGTGGTTTGTTCTTCTTCAAGGGAGTCCTTTAGTTGTGCAACTTCATTAGCATACTCACGCTCAAGTGCAAACTTTTCATCAATTAAGTTTTCTTGCTCCTCAATAAGATCATTGCCTTCTATGGCACAATTCAAGATTTCAAGAAAGTTGGAGGAAGGAATTTTATTTTTTAAGAGAGCGCTATAGACAAGCTCTCCCATTTTCTTAATAGAGGTAATATCATACTTACCTCTATAATCATCATTATCATTCTCAACCTCATCATCATCATCATGAGATACAATGGGATTCAAAGAGGTTACCTTTGTTCCCTTAGCCATAAGGCATATGTGAGAACCGGAGGAAGGTGATGATGATATTGCACTTGTAGATCTCTTCAAGACCTTGTCATGGCCCATGGAATCTTCATTTTCCTCTACATGGTTAGCAACACAAGCACTAGAGGAAATAGAAGCATTTTTATTATGGCAACAAGACAACATGAGCATATCATCATGAGATTTATTCAAGTCATTTCTACATGATATGCAAGGACTATTAACACAAGCATGTAAGGAATTTTGAGTGCTAGAGGTGTTAAGGCCCAAAGATAGATCATTGCAATTAAATAGATATGAGGGATTACAAATAGTAAGCACACTATCCAAATTGCAATTTCTATCACCACTCACCATATCATTACCTAGTGAAAAGTCACATGTTGGTGAAGTGGTAGAGGATGAGAACTCATCTCGACCGGAAGTGGAAGCAACACAATCATCCTCAATAATGTTGGACACAACATATTTATCTTAAAGTTTTGTCCATAACTCATGACCGCTCCAAAAAGGAATGATTGAAGATGTAACTACATAGCTCAAAGCATTAACAAGCACATTAGAAGCTTGAGCATCAAGATATAAGTTTTCTCGTCCTCGCAAGATAGATTTTTGAAATCCATAGGATGAGAAAAACCTATATCTACAATACGCTCCAAATTTGGGTCCATGTCCCAAAAATGAATAAGCATACGAGTTTTCCATATATCATAATTTGTGCCATCGAATATGAACATGTCATTGTGCACTAATCCCCTAGCCGACATCTTTACTCTCAAGGCGGTGAAGCCTAAAATGAGAGACCGGGCTCTGATACCAATTGAAAGGATACGGATGTCGCCTAGAGGGGGGGGGTGAATAGGCGATTAAAACTTTTCCTAGAATGGCTCAACAAAGGCGGAATAAAACTAGTGTTTACTTTGTTAAGCACAACCTAGAACAACTAAGGTTCACCTATGTGCACCAACAACTTATACTAAGCAATACAAGCAACAATGTGATAGCAAGATATAGATTACTTCAAGCACGAAGGCTATCACAATGTAAAGTGCATAAGTAAATAGCTCGGGTATAGAGATAACCGAGGCACGCGGGGACGACGATATTTTACGGAGTTCCTCCCAACATGGAGTACGTATCGTTTGGAGAGGGGGTGGTATCAAACCACCAACGCCACAAAAGACTTCCCTTATTCTCCGGTGAATCTCACCCCAATGGGATCGATCCACGCTTCCACTATCGGTGCACTTGTCGGTGGCAACCGGAAACTCTCACAAGGTTGGGGCACTTCTCCACAACTTAATTGGAGGCTTCCAACAAACGTGCAACATCCCTAAAATCATGTTTCAAACTCATGCATATCATCCATGCATCCATGATCACATAGAGTTCATTTCAAACAAATAAATTCAAAAACAGGAGCATATGAGCTCATTATTTTATGTGATCAGCATTTGAAACAAATGCTACTCTTCTATGAGAGATTGTTATTCATGAAACCAAACCTTGTGCCTTATTGCTTTCAGAATGTGTTGCTAGATTGCTAAGGTTTTAAACCAAGATTTCAAAGCAAATACAAATTGAAAACCCATTTCAAAACCAATATAAAACAAGTGCTATGTCACTGTTTATTTTATTTTTCCAAATGACCAAGCCAATTCAAAGTGACCACTTGGTTTTATGCCTAGAATTGTGACTGTTGCACACTGCAAAAATCCTGAAAAGATTTGAATTCAAATATAGTTTGAATTCATTTGAAAATCATTCCAGAAAATCAAATCAGAAATAGAAAAGGAATAAAGAAAAGGAAAAAGGCCAGCGCCAGGGTTTGAGCGCATCAACAGATCCAGCCCAGCTAGCCCACCTGGGTTCCCCCTCTCTCTATTTCACTCGCAGACGCACCCACAGAGTCGCTGACACCAGGACCCCACCCCCTTGCTGGTTCTCTCACAGACAACTGGGCCCTCTCCACGTCAACTCCTTCTTCCCCAAATCGCGCCCGCAGACCACGTCGTCGCTGCCGTTGATGCCGGTAATGGCGCGGCGTAATTAGCCTTGATACTGCGAGCGTTTCCTGTCACGCTTCGGCCTATTTAAACCACACCCCGCCGCGGTCATTTCCCCCCACACTGCATACTCTTCTCGCCACCAGGCTGCCTCAATTTCGCATTGCACCGCCGCAGTCAGAGCCAACTCCGGCGAGGTATTCCGGTAAGACCCCGTCGCCCCTTGCTGTCTAAGTTTGCCAGAATGATCACGACAACCATGCGCATCTTCTCACCCTATTGGTGCATGCTAGGATCATCTGGAGACTCGCAAACGTCGACGACTACAAGCACCTGACGCGTTCTTCTTCTCCGGCGACCAAATTCGGTTAGTTCCTTGTTCCCCTTCACCTCTGACTCACACGAGGTTGTTCGCCACTATCTTGCGCATCTCCTAAACCATCTGGCTCGTGCTAGGGCGACGCAGAACCTCGGCAACAACTTTGACAGCAACCACCTGACGCCGTGCATGACTCCGACGAGCTCCCTCAGCCACTACAGCGCGCCCCTTGACGAACCATCGCTACCTTGAGCATCAGCAGCTTGCTGCGATTCTGGTAAACCCCTTCTCCCTCTCCCGCGCGACCTAGAACACCAGCTCCGCCACTGACAGAGGCGCCGCCGCCGCTAGCGCCACTCGACTTTGGTCAAAGCAACAAGATCCGTGATCGTTAGATCATCGAGGGATTAGATTAAGACGCGTGGCAGTGAGTTAGGTTTAAAACAGAATTTGAATCTGATTTATATTCAAATTTGATTTAGCTATAACTTTTGATCCCCACGTTAGAATTTGACAAATTTTATACCGTTGGAATCAGGAGAGCAAGCCCTTTCTAAATATGCACTGTGTTTAATGTTTAGTTTTTGTTAAAAAGGTTTTATTTGCAGAAACTTGTGTAGGACTAATTTGAGTATATGAAAAGTTTAGGAAATGATTTAGGGTTTAAACAAATGTTGTTTGGCAAGTTTTCAACTTGTTTATGAATCAGTACTGTTTACTTGCTTTGTGGAGTTTTAAAAATCATCACATATCATTCTTGCATGCATGCATATAGTTTTGATTGTATATGTTTTGTGTGTAATTTGTTGCTACCATTCTTTGTGTAGACTTTGGTGCTAGTGATTGTGATTGTGAGGAGTTCTACTCTCCAAACTACCAAGGCAAGTGGTACTTCATGAATAATTCTATCCCTATGTTTTATACTAAGCATTAGAAATATTTTGCTAAGTCTTGCATGATTATATTTTGCCTATATGCCATGATGGGAAATCCTAAGTAGTTGTAGAATTGCTAGGGAATTTCTAAGCTAAGTTACTATCTATACCATGCTTAGCCTAGCTAGTAGCAAACAAGGGTTGGTGAAATATACATGCTATGATGAAAATATTTCTAAGTCTTTGGACTTTGGTTTTGCTTAATAAAACAACTAAGTCAATGAATCACCTGGGTGGAAAGGGACTTGTTTGGTGGTTTTGGTTGAGTGGTTACACAAGGACCATGGCTATGGTTTATCTTGTGTATCTCACTTGTGGAAAGCCACCCAGGAACAAAGGGATTTTAGAGGCCAAGTGTTGAGAAGCTTCTAGTGCAGCCACTTGGCAATATGGGCTCTGCCTGGACCACATAGGTTGCTAGAACTTAGCCATTTGGACAGTTGGTGGTAGTGGGAATGATAGGTTGGAGCGCATCCATTTGGTCTAAGGAAAGGCTTCTGAAAGGTCTTGTCTTGGTGAAACCAAGTCTGGTGGGGAAAGTGCACAACCTCTGCAGATGGAAAAATCTAAGTACTTAGCCAAGTCCATGGCAATGGACAACTTGAGCATCAAGACATGGAAGCTATCAAGAATCTCATCATCCCAATTTCTAAGTAAAAACTTGTGGGTGAACAAGGGTGAAGGACCTCAATGTGTATTGGTGGTTCCTTGGGAAAAGTTTTGACAAAGAAAAACCTAGTGATTTCAACTAATAGGCAAAACCTATTTTTGAGCAAAGCAAGCCAAGCTACACTTAGCCAAATTTGCATATAGTAATTAGTCCACCAAAAATATACTAAGGTATCACTTGCCAATACTATTCCAAAGTATTGACCCACTGTGGCTGTAACTTGTGATGTTGCAGGTTATTCTGATGAGGATTAGGAGTCATGAGTCTACACTCAACATGTTTGCCTGTGGCACATGAAGATGAAGACTTTTATATATTTACTTATTCAAAATCTTGTAATAGGCCTGTGGCCTTTGAGTTGTAAAGACTATGTTTATCTCTGGAATGGATGTAATAATGACCTTTGTTTCTATGTACTTCATCTTAAACTGTGGATGCTAGCATTGATCCAGGGACTAGCATTGCAATCACAGGGATCCTTTTCCTTTATAAAGGAGGGATCTTACAGATGGTATCAGAGCACTAAAGAAAGAGAAGGAACATACCCAAGAGTTGGAGGCTACCAACCAAACCTTAAGAGGAGACATTATAGACTTAGTGATGGAGTCATGTGAGCAAGATAGGCTAATTGCTTCTAGAAATATTGTGTTAGCCAACAGATCCAGTGAGATAGGATTGTAAACGTACTTCGTTAGTTGGACCACCACTTATCACCTTATTTTCCAAAAAGATGCTTTAAAAATAAGTTGAACTTTGATTGTTGTAATGGATCCATGTGAACTATGACTTGGGTGTTTTGATTTATATGTGATGCTTTGCCTTGCGTTTCTTTTTAGTTTGTGTTGTTCTAACTTTTTCTATCTTATAAATAGATGCCTAATGTTACCATCAGCACTGTTGAGGAGTTACAGGGAACTCGCTTTGGTCCTCATATTGTTGAGCTTACCACCTTGCTCAATCTCTCTCTTCCTACCATCATGGTGCTTCCCCTCACCAAGTTTGAGAGGAAAGACCTTTGGGGCTTCAAGGTCAATCAGCCCGGACATCAGACAAAGCCTACCACGGAGGCCATCATCTTCAAGCTCATGCACGATGACAAGGAGAGAGGCCTTGAGGTAGTGATGCAGGATCTGATAGGACGTCTACTAGGGAGACACTCCCGACAAGTTAGAGGTACTCACTTCCTCGTCTTCGGTAGACGTGATGAGGATGGAGAGTCCATTGACTTCGAGGACGACTCGAGGGACACAACAGAGCCAATTCGTCTATACCTCCAGGACTTAGAGTCTCTCATTAGGCACATGGACACTGATAGGACCAACGTCATGCTTAGCAATGACGAACTCCAGGTGCAGCTTCGCGAGAAGGACAAGCTCTTCACAGAGCAAGATGAGATAGTCAAGGAGATGGAGACAAAGTTCGAGAGCCAGGACAGAAAGTTCAAGAGTCAGGAGAAACGAGTCCAGGATAGGAACAAGAAGATCCGGGACATGACTGAAGAACTGCAGGCCAAGGACTTCAAGCTCGAGCATCAGTAGACAGTGATTGAGAGGCTTCGTTCCCAGAAGAGGGCTCTCAAAGCTAAGATAGAGACCTTGACCACCAATGTCGAGGAATACAAGACCGCAATGGAGAATGCAGGTCTTACCTTTATCGAGGAGGAGGTTGATGCCGAGGAGTAGATCTGACTACTCATTTACCATTTATTTTCATACTTGTTGTTGAGAACTTGCTATTTGACCATCCGACATGTGGATGGCTTGTTATCTGTGTGTGTTTTACTTTGTGAACTTGTTATCTTGTGGTTGAACCTTTATCCTTTTGTTGCATGCTCTGTGATTGTTTATGTGATGTATTGTGCATAAAAGCATCTATGGGTATCTCATTCTTATCTCTATTGAACAAACCACAGATGCCTCCCTGTCGTGCAAACCCCAACCCCAACAACAACAACATCACGCCAGAAATGCAACAAATGATGACCGCTCAGACTCAGCTGATGCAGATGATGACGACGTTCATCCAGAACCAAAACAATAACAACAACAACAACAACCCACCGGGCTTTGACATGCTTACCAGGTTCTTGAGGTTGAGGCCAGCAAAGTTCTCAGGAACAACTGATCCCATGGTGGCCAATGATTGGCTACGCTCAGTAAACAAGGACTTGGTAACTATTGGCTGTACTGATGCTGAAAAGGTCAGATTTGCAGCACATTTGCTAGAAGGACCAGCCGCCACTTGGTGGGATAACTTCCAGATCACCACTCCCATAGAAGATGTGACATGGGCAATCTTTGAAGATGGCTTTCGTGCTGCTCATATCTCATCTGGAGTGATGAGTCTGGAAAAGAAGGAGTTTCATAACTCAAGCATACCATGTGGCTGAATATATTGAGGAGTTCAACAATCTGGCGCGTTATGCACCGGATGAAGTGGACACTGATGCTAAGAGGAAAGAAAAATTTCTTGAAGGCCTAAATGATGAACTGAATCTGCAGCTATCAGTGGCCTATGTTCCCACTTATCAGTCCCTTTGTGATAAGGCTGCTATTTTGGAGAACAAAATGAAGCAAGTTGAGAGTAGAAAGAGAAAGCACTCCGACAAGCACAGCTCGGGATCGTCTCACAAACGATCTCATTATGATGACAATGGAAGCTCAGGATCCCACAAGCATGGTAAATTCAACAAGCACCACAACCACAACCGTCATGACAACAAACATCATCGTAGTCATGACAACGACAAGTACAAGAACCACAAGAGCGGACATAAGAGCCACCACAGTGGTAATGGAAGTGGAAGTGGAAGTCAATCTGTTAAGAGAGACATTAGTCAGGTTGAATGCTTCAAATGCAAGAAGATGGGGCATTATGCAAATGACTGCCCAGAAAAGAAAGTTGAAGGACCCAACAAGCCCAACCCTTTTCAGAAGGGGCAGGTGAACCACATCAATGTGGAGGAGGTCTATGAGGAACCTGATGCTGTTGCTGGTAAGTTCAGACTCAATTCTATCCCAGCATTTGTTCTTTTTGATACTGGGGCATCGCATTCATTCATATCAAAAGCATTTGTTGATAGAAATGGGTTTCCAACTGATAATATTGGGTGTCCAATAAAAGTTAGTTCTCCGGGTGGAGATATGATAGTAAGTCTTGGATGCCAGGATCTAGTAATAGAGTTTGGAAAACATAAGTTCCCAGCGAGTCTGATAATCCTAGATTCCCAAGGACTGGACGTAATATTGGGAATGGATTGGATGGCTAAGTATGAAGGAGTACTAGATTGTGCTAATCGTACTGTTGCACTCACAACCCCGGAAAGAAAACAGATTAAATTCAGATCCAACTTTGAACCAAAAGGGAGTAAGCTAAATTCTCTTAAGGGGGTTAGCATAGACAGTGTGCCAATTGTCAGTGAGTATCCGGATGTGTTTCCGGAAGAATTGCCGGGAATGCCACCAGATAGAGATGTGGAGTTTCTCATAGATTTGGTACCAGGGTCTGGACCAATAGCAAAGAGACCATATAAGATGTCAGTGGATGAACTGAAAGAACTCAAGAAACAACTAGGAGAACAGTTGCAGAAAGGATTTATTCAACCAAGTTCTTCATCTTGGGGAGCCCCAGTTTTGTTCGTGGAGAAGAAAGATAGAAGTCAAAGGTTATGCATCGACTACCGTTCACTCAACGAGGTGACTATCAAGAACAAATACCCTTTGCCTAGAATCAATGACTTGTTTGATCAGCTTGAAGGAGCTTGTGTGTTCTCAAAGATTGATCTAAGGTCAGGATATGATTCAATTTGGGTTGTAGTGGATCGCCTAACTAAAATGGCTCATTTCATACCCGTGAAGACAACCTATACAAGTGCTAAGTTGGCCAAGATCTATATGAGTAGAATTGTATGTCTACATGGAGTGCCCAAGAGTATTGTGTCAGACAGGGGAACTCAATTCACTTCCCACTTTTGGAGACAACTACATGAATCATTGGGAACGAGGTTGGAATTCAGCACTGCTTTTCATCCTCAAACTGATGGACAAACAGAAAGAACTAATCAGATTCTTGAAGACATGTTGAGGGCATGTGCTCTAGACTACGGAGCCAGTTGGGATGAAAGTCTGCCTTACGCAGAGTTTTCTTATAGCAACAGCTATCAAGCCAGCATTGAGATGTCACCATTTGAGTTTCTCTACGGAAGAAAGTGTACCACCCCGTTGTTATGGAATGGTGTGGGAGAAAGAAGTTTATTCGGACCAGATCTTATCAAAGAAGCCGAAGAGAAGGTCAAGTTGGTTAAGGACAGGTTGAAGATAGCACAGTACCGACAGAAAAGCTACACATATCCTAAGCATAGAGAAGTCACCTACTAAGTTGGTGATAGAGCTTATCTTAGAGTGTCACCACTTCATGGAGTGAAGAGGTTTGGAGTCAAAGGAAAATTGGCAGCAAGATATGTTGGACCATTCAAGATTCTGAGTCGTAAAGGAGAAGTAGCTTATGAAATTGAACTACCAGAGTCTTTATCAGCCGTTCATAATGTGTTTCATGTGAGTCAGCTTAAGAAATGTCATCCAGAAATGGAGGAAACTTCTTTGAAAGATACCATACCTTTGGAAGAGGTTCAGTTAGAAAGTGATCTCACTTATGAAGAGAAACCTATCAAGATTCTTGAGACTGCAGAAAGAGTCACACAGACTAAGACTATCAAGTTTTGCAAAGTTCAGTGGAACCATCATTCCGAAGAGGAAGCAACATGGGAAAGAGAAGATGATCTTAGGAAAGACCACCCTCACCTATTTCCTAGCCAATCCGAATCTCGAGGGCGAGATTCACCTTAAGGGGGTTAGATTTGTAACATCCCTAAAATCATGTTTCAAACTCATGCATATCATCCATGCATCCATGATCATATAGAGTTCATTTCAAACAAATAAATTCAAAAACAGGAGCATATGAGCTCATTATTTTATGTGATCATCATTTGAAACAAATGCTACTCTTCTATGAGAGATTGTTATTCATGAAACCAAACCTTGTGCCTTATTGCTTCCAGAATGTGTTGCTAGATTGCTAAGGTTTTAAACCAAGATTTCAAAGCAAATACAAATTGAAAACCCATTTCAAAACCAATATAAAACAAGTGCTATGTCACTGTTTATTTTATTTTTCCAAATGACCAAGCCAATTCAAAGTGACCACTTGGTTTTATGCCTAGAATTGTGACTGTTGCACACTTCAAAAATCCTAAAAAGATTTGAATTTGAATAGAGTTTGAATTCATTTGAAAATCATTCCAGAAAATCAAATCAGAAATAGAAAAGGAATAAAGAAAAGGAAAAAGGCCAGCGCCAGGGTTTGAGCCCATCAACAGATCCAGCCCAGCTAGCCCACCTGGGTTCCCCCTCTCTCTATTTCACTCGCAGACGCACCCACAGAGTCGCTGACACCAGGACCCCACCCCCTCGCTGGTTCTCTCACAGACAACTGGGCCCTCTCCATGTCAACTCCTTCTTCCCCAAATCGCGCCCGCAGACCACGTCGTCGCTGCCGTTGATGCCGGTAATGGCGCGGCGTAATTAGCCTTGATATCTGCGTTTCCTGTCGGCCGCCTATTTAAACCACACCCCGCCGTGGTCATTTCCCCCCACACTGCATACTCTTCTCGCCACCAGGCTGCCTCAATTTCGCATTGCACCGCCGCAGTCAGAGCCAACTCCGGCGAGGTATTCCGGTAAGACCCCGTCGCCCCTTGCTGTCTAAGTTTGCCAGAATGATCACGACAACCATGCGCATCTTATCACCCTATTGGTGCATGCTAGGATCATCCGGAGACTCGCAAACATCGACGACTGCAAGGACCTGACGCGTTCTTCTTCTCCGGCGACCAAATTCGGTTAGTTCCTTGTTCCCCTTCACCTCTGACTCACACGAGGTTGTTCGCCACTATCTTGCGCATCTCCTAAACCATCTGGCTCGTGCTAGGGCGACGCAGAACCTCGGCAACAACTTCGACAGCAACCACCTGACGCCGTGCACGACTCCGACGAGCTCCCTTAGCCACTACAGCGCGCCCCTTGACGAACCATCGCTACCTTGAGCATCAGCAGCTTGCTGCGATTCTGGTAAACCCCTTCTCCCTCTCCCGCGCGACCTAGAACACCAGCTCCGCCACTGACAGAGGCGCCACCGCCAGTCGCCGCCGCTAGCACCGCTCGACTTTGGTCAAAGCAACAGCAGCCGTTAGATCTGCATCGTAGGGATTAGATTAGAACGAGGACGAATCGTTTTCTTTAGATCTGGCGCGTTGGATCTAAGTTGATCCTACGGCGCGGAAGCACGATCCTGTGCCAAGCGTATCGCCAAGAAGATTAAGACGCGTGGCAGTGAGTTAGGTTTAAAACAGAATTTGAATCTGATTTATATTCAAATTTGATTTAGCTATAACTTTTGATCCCCACGTTAGAATTTGACAAATTTTATACCGTTGGAATCAGGAGAGCAAGCCCTTTCTAAATATGCACTGTGTTTAATGTTTAGTTTTTGTTAAAAAGGTTTTATTTGCAGAAACTTGTGTAGGACTAATTTGAGTATATGAAAAGTTTAGGAAATGATTTAGGGTTTAAACAAATGTTGTTTGGCAAGTTTTCAACTTGTTTATGAATCAGTACTGTTTACTTGCTTTGTGGAGTTTTAAAAATCATCACATATCATTCTTGCATGCATGCATATAGTTTTGATTGTATATGTTTTGTGTGTAATTTGTTGCTACCATTCTTTGTGTAGACTTTGGTGCTAGTGATTGTGATTGTGAGGAGTGCTACTCTCCAAACTACCAAGGCAAGTGGTACTTCATGAATAATTCTATCCCTATGTTTTATACTAAGCATTAGAAATATTTTGCTAAGTCTTGCATGATTATATTTTGCCTATATGCCATGATGGGAAATCCTAAGTAGTTGTAGAATTGCTAGGGAATTTCTAAGTTAAGTTACTATCTATACCATGCTTAGCCTAGCTAGTAGCAAACAAGGGTTGGTGAAATATACATGCTATGATGAAAATATTTCTAAGTCTTTGGACTTTGGTTTTGCTTAATAAAACAACTAAGTCAATGAATCACCTGGGTGGAAAGGGACTTGTTTGGTGGTTTTGGTTGAGTGGTTACACAAGGACCATGGCTATGGTTTATCTTGTGTATCTCACTTGTGGAAAGCCACCCAGGAACAAAGGGATTTTAGAGGCCAAGTGTTGAGAAGCTTCTAGTGCAGCCACTTGGCAATATGGGCTCTGCCTGGACCACATAGGTTGCTAGAACTTAGCCATTTGGACAGTTGGTGGTAGTGGGAATGATAGGTTGGAGCGCGTCCATTTGGTCTAAGGAAAGGCTTCTGAAAGGTCCTGTCTTGGTGAAACCAAGTCTGGTGGGGAAAGTGCACAACCTCTGCAGATGGAAAAAGCTAAGTACTTAGCCAAGTCCATGGCAATGGACAACTTGAGCATCAAGACATGGAAGCTATCAAGAATCTCATCATCCCAATTTCTAAGTAAAAACTTGTGGGTGAACAAGGGTGAAGGACCTCAATGTCTATTGGTGGTTCCTTGGGAAAAGTTTTGACAAAGAAAAACCTAGTGATTTCAACTAATAGGCAAAACCTATTTTTGAGCAAAGCAAGCCAAGCTACACTTAGCCAAATTTGCATATAGTAATTAGTCCACCAAAAATATACTAAGGTATCACTTGCCAATACTATTCCAAAGTATTGACCCACTGTGGCTGTAACTTGTGATGTTGCAGGTTATTCTGATGAGGATTAGGAGTCATGAGTCTACACTCAACATGTTTGCTTGTGGCACATGAAGATGAAGACTTTTATATATTTACTTATTCAAAATCTTGTAATAGGCCTGTGGCCTTTGAGTTGTAAAGACTATATTTATCTCTGGAATGGATGTAATAATGACCTTTGTTTCTATGTACTTCATCCTAAACTGTGGATGCTAGCATTGATCCAGGGACTAGCATTGCAATCACAGGGATCCTTTTCCTTTATAAAGGAGGGATCTTACAAAACGCCACCAAGGCCACAATGCCACCAAGGCCACAAAACCGTCTAGGGTTCCAAGAACCCAAGAGGGACAAACTCCAATGAGTAACTCAAACCAAATCCTCCGAGGAGAACACAAACCGATGCACCAAATACAAATGGCAAGAACACCACAAAGGTGTTCAAATACTTCTCTCCCAAATTCCACCAAAGCTACAAAAGATTATGGGGCAACAAGAGAGGAAGAACAATGGAGGAAATCCACAAAAGACTCCAAGATCTAGATCCCAATATGTTCCCCTCACTTAGAGGAGAGATTGATTGGTGGGATTGTAGATCTAGATCTCCTCTTTCAAATCCCTCAAGAATATGCAAGAATCATCGGAGGATTGAGAGAAAGCAATCTCAAGAAGGTCAACAATGGAGGGGAAAACTTGCAAGAATGGTTGAGGAACCATTGGGGAAGAAGGCCCATTATATAGGTCCCTCCAAAATCCAACCGTTGCAGCCCAAAAACGCGATTCTCGGTACTATCGGATTTTTTCCCGGTACTACCGGACTTTCCCGGCACTACCGGACATTTCCTGGGGTTCCTGGGGATCCAAACGCATTTTTTCTTTGCGCTCCCCGGTACCAAAATGCGGTACTACCGGACCCCGGTACTACCGGATCCTGGTCCGGTTCTACCGGTCATCACAGAACGAAAACAACCATAACTTTTGCATCCGAACTCCGATTTCGATGATCTTGGGCTCGTTTCTAAGTGGACAACAACCTCTACAAGATCCGTCAAAGAAACATGATAGTCCAGCAAGGGAGGATAGATCCAAATGACGAAGTAAAAAACCTTCTGTCGCGCTAGGTACTAAAATGCGGTACTACCGCTTTTTGGTACCTAGCCCGGCAGTGGATTTTGGCAACTTTCCAAAACCTTCTGCCTCGCTAGGTACTAAAATGTGGTACTACCACATTTTGGTACCTAGGAGACCAGCAGATATTCAAACAACTATAACTTTTGATTGGTAACTCCGATCGACCCGATTCCAATTGTGTTGGAAAGAGGACGACATGAGCTTCCCTATATAAGGTGAAAGTATTGGTTATCACCAAGTGAGAATGTATCAAGTATAATAATGTGAGATACCTCACTTGGTGAGAAACCGAAAAACCGCATAGATCAAAATCGCAATAAGATATAAAAGAGGGATCCGATTTTGATGAACAAGATCTTGTTATGGAGATTACGACAAGCTCTATATCCTCACATGGATAAGACCAAATAACAACCAAATACGATGATGCAAGTATGCAAAGGTTTGAGCTCTCTCCGAACGATGTGATCGAGTTACTCATTCGAGAGCCCCTCTTGATAGTACGGTTATCTATCCTAAACCCGGTCTTCCACTAACAATATAAGACCGACAAAAGGGAAAACCTTACAAGATTATACCTTTGCCTTGAGCATTCCACTTGAGCTCGATGTAGATGATCTTTCCCTACTCAAGATGGAACGCCTTTCTTGATTCCTCATCATCGATCCATGATCACCGAGGATGGCAAGTATCAAACATGAGATATTCTAAAGATTGCGCATTTTGAGCTTGCACAACATATCTTCTTCTCATTTCATCGACCTTGAAGCCGACACAAGCTCCAAGCGATGCCAATGGACAATTCCTACAAGTATAACTTAATACACACATTAGTACATAACGATTGTCATTAATTACCAAAACCACACATGGGGGCCCACATGTTCTTTCAACGACCACTAGCCCTTGCATCATGCATGAAGGACTCAGGGGCAGTGGAGGGGTGAGAAGTCTTCTGAGCCTTTTTGTATATCTTCTTGGACTTGTGAACACCATCGAAACTAGTGCCAAAGTCCTCATGTGGCAGCATATGCTTGATGAGCATCATAATAAACAGAGCATATGGGATGGAGAGCCGGTTGAGCATCACATCAATCATCTCATGATAGATAAATTCCATAACATCCAACTTATACCCTGTAGACGAACCATCATTGGTTCCACACTCGTGAGCAAAGGCAAGCAAGGGAACTAGGTGACCGCGGATCTTATCATTATTACCCCCACTAGGAGTGATGTTGTCCCTAAACATTCCAACAAGGGTGGCATATAAAGGAGAGAGGCCAGAGAAGGTACCAGCAATGCCATCAGGTGACAGACATGGGGCAAGCACAGTGTCCTTGGATGGCCTGAGTGGAGAAATGATGCGGTGGCCAGAGGGCGTGCCACGCCCATGGAAAGCATACCCAAGGACCTGAACAAAGGTGCGGAAATCAGGATGAATCATTGTTGTCCCGATCATACACTTCATTGTGAGAAGCTCATCTCCGCAGATCACAAGTGTTGAGAAAAATTGCTTCACCACCGAGGAATCATAGTGACACTAGAGAGTCATAAGGTGATTGATGACCCACAAGTATAGGGGGTGTATCATAGTATTTTTGATAAATAGGAGTGTCGATCCCAACGAGGAGCAGAGGGTGCTGAACAGTGGTATGGAGCAGGAAATCCCTGTGAATACTTAGCAAATGGATTTTTAGTGTTTTTCTGACAAGGCAACAAAACAAAGAGCAAGTAACAGAAGTAACGAACAAACGGAGCAAGTGGACCAATCCTTTCTTAGCAAAGGACAAGCCAATGGATATAGTTATAAGGACCAAACGTTCTCGAGGACACATGGGAATTCTGTCAAGTGCTTTCGCTACAAATAGCTAAGTACTCTTCTTTGGTGTTCGTAAGTGTTGTGTGGGTGAACCTGTGCTAACATACCGCCCTTCCTAGGACTAATACATACTTGTGATTAAACCCCCTGCAAACATCCGTAACTATAGGAAAGCAATTAAGATATAAATCTAACCACAACCTTAAACTCTGAGATCCTACACTCCCTTGTGCAAAGGTGTCCTAATGGGGGTTCAGGTTTCTGTCACTCCGGCAAGCCCGCGATTAGTATCCAAATACACAATGCATCCCCTTAGGCCCATAAATGGTGAAGTGTCATGTAGTCGACGTTCACATGACACCACTAGAAGAATAGCACCACAACTTAAATACTAAACCATTGAATAATAACTCAACACCGATTCACTACTAACAACATGACTTCTCCCATGTCCTCAAGAACACAACGAACTACTCACAAGACATCATATGGATCAGGATCAAAGATGATATGGTAATGGATAACAATGTGAACATAAACAATAATCCAATGGTTCCACTCACAAGCATCAACTACAATAGTAATTAACACCGGGAAAGTTCCCCCTACGAACTATACCAATATCCAACACAATTTTTACAACGGAATGGAGTGGTGATGATGGTGCTGATGGAGATGATGGTGTGGATGATGATGCTGATCCCGATGAAGCCTAGCTTGATGATGGTGTTGATGGCGACGGTCTCCCCTCTCCGGGAAGGAATTCCCCCAGCAGAAATCTGTCTACCGGATAGATCTTTCTCTCTCGGTGTTTTCTGCCCCCAGAGGCGGCGAAAATCTATCTTTGGTCTCTCCCTTGTGTATTAAGGTTCCGAAGGGAAGTTATAGGCGAAGGGGAGAGTCGGGAGCCGGGCAGGTGGGCCACACCTGCCCTAAGCGCGGCCTCAGGTGGGCCCGCACCTAGGGGGTGTGGGCCCCCTGCGCCCCCCTTCGCTCCTCCTTATGGCTCTAGTCATCCTCCGGTAAAATAATATGTTTCCATATTTTTCTGGTATTTTTCTGATCTTCGCGAAATTGCACCGAAACGCCTTATTTTCCATTAGAATCCAGACTCCGGCAGCTCATCCTCCAAGAATCATCCAACATGCATAAACATATGAAAATCCATAAGTAATACCTCATAATAAGACAAAATATCAATGAATAGAGGTAAATTATGATATAGAATGGTGATGCAAATTGGGCGTATCAACTCCCCCAAGATTAGACTTCGCTTGTCCCCAAGCGAATACTGAGCTCAGTAAACATGTCCACGGGTTTATGGAGTGAAGTCTCGATAAAAGAATACGAACAAGAAGCATCACACTTACCATTGCACAACTCATAGAAGAAAGCAACTTACCGTTATATAACTTAGCTTGCAACCAAGCACAGCAGTCACAATAGAGATGCATAAAGATAAATCATAATTGGAATTGGAAAACTTGTTCTTGGTCAAAGAACACCTGGCAAATAGTTTCACAATAAGATTTTTGTAGGAGTTTCAAAACAGGAGCACTCTTTGTTCAAAAAGGTTTTTCACAAGTGAAGGCTTTCAAAGTAATACTCAATAGGTAAGAGTTTTGTGTAAACAAGGAAGATAAAGAACATGATTTTAATAAATCACCATATGAATGCTTGAAACACAACAACTCAAATGCTTGCTTGAGATAGAGAGGAAATAGGTTTACTGACTCAACTTGGAAGTGGGAGAAAGGTCCCTTCATAGAGGGAAGCAGGGATTACAAGTCATAAAGAGCTTCCAAAATATTATGGTACTTACTAGCTTTGAGCCTTCATTGCCCCTATCATAAGCATCTTGAGATGGTTAAGGTTAAAGTGAACAAAGATGGAGTATATGCTTGACGAAATATAAGTTGGCAATCTCATGTCCCTTGAATATGAGGGCCACTCCTCATGGATACTCAACTTAGGGCCCATGCAAGTTCTTGTCACTGTAAGTATTTGCATATCATTGAGAATCGCCAACGGGGTACCCCTTGCATATGGTACATGAGCTTTCCCATAACCAAAATGACAAGGCAAGCAGACAATGAGCATCTCAACAATCTTTTTATTTACCATATGCATAGCTTTTTATTGAGGATGCTTCATAGATAGCTCACTATGGTGATGCTGCAAGTTTCCACCATGATTAAGCATGGCTTAGGCTAGCGGCCCAGGCGTTTCTCTAACACAGAATACAAACTCCATGGACTTACAAGTTCCCACTTTATTTCACACCGGTAATATCCATAGACAAAAGATCATGATATCAACGATGTACAGAGTACAAGTGCTATGTTGATAACGTTACCCGTGACAGCACGGTTCTGCTAATCCCAACGTATAGATGCAAGAATATACAACTTCGATGTCCACAATGGTTCAAGTTTATTAGGGGCAAGAAATAAAGTGTGCCATCAAGTTCGTGAGAGCTTTACTAACTAGTTTTCTCATAACAAAATACTTTTTAATTTGAAAGGTAGATGAAGCTTGAAAATTTGCTTGGAATAGCAATAGCTACTAGGTAGATATGGTGGACACAAATGGCAAAAGTTTGGTTTAAAGGAGTTTGGAAACATGAGAAGTATGCCTTCTCAAAATAGGTTTTTGGCTAGCAAGGTTGGGCAGCAAGCAAGAGAGTTGAAAGAAACAAGCAAACATACAAGTAATAAAGCCAAACATGCAAGCTTCCTTGAAGACACAAAAGATCTTAAATAAAGAATATTAAACTTATGAGCCAACATGAAAGAAAACAAATGATACCAAATACCTGTAAGCTTTTTCTTTCAAACCTCAAAAATTGTTGCTACTAACCAGAACTCGGTTTGCCAAAACCAATTTAGATCCACTTGATGCTCCCAAAGTGCTGCCCATACTGATCAACAAGATCCATCATATAATAGAGATTGCAAACTAAAATAAGAATTGCAAAAAGTAAAAGGTGAGACTTCTCATTAATATTCAATAAAGACACTCACACCAAGGGATACATAGATAATCAACTAAAGGAGAGATACTTCCACATGCAAACCAAACTATAAGATAACTTTTCTACCACAGATATGAAATCCACTAAAAAGGTAAAATATGAAAGATAGTGGTGGTGATACCGCAACACTGCCCCAAGCTTGGAACAAGCCAAGGGGATGCCAAACCTGATAGTGAATTACGCCTTTGGTGGTGGTGGTGTTCTCTTGATAAGCTCTTAAATAAGTTTCCTCAACTCCTCGAACTCAAAAGTAAGAGTACGGATTAGCTCCGAGTTTTGATCTATACGGTTCATGATCATGTCAGTATGAGAATCCCAGTTCCTGTTGTTCTTTCCCCAGTCTTCATCCTTAGCATGATCCTTCTCTGCATTGTTAGAGCGAGGTAAATCCCAAACCGAGGGCAAATTCCCTTTGGGCACATGTTGATATTGATATTCATGTATAAGTGTATGGAAAGGTGTAACATCCCAAGATTAGCACCTAGAAATAAAGAGGACACAGGGCTGTGCATCGCATTCATGCATAAGAAAATCCGGGGAATTTTCGCGCAAAACTACAAGAGGCTATAGAGGGATCGAGGTCTCCCTTGTTCTGATGGAAACACCAGGACATGTGCGATGGAATTCGACATGACCTCTATTGTACTTTTGTATTTTAGGGGAAGACAATTCAAATCTGAATATTTACTTGATATATTTTAATATTCTAAGAATTTGAAATAGAATTAGAATTGGAAATTAAATTATAATAAAAGATAAGAGGTGAATTCTTATTTATGAATAAGATTCAGTATTATTCGAATTAAAATTTAAAACACAAAGAGATAAGTGTTTCTCTTGCCATTGGAGAAATGGGGTTTAGTTCATCTTAGATGGGGGTTAGGAATTTGGACATGACCTTTGTTGAATTTATAATTTTGGGGAAAAGAATTTGCATTCAAGACTTCAAATATGAGATCATACAATTCAAATATAACTTAAATTTAAATTTAAATCTTAAAGTATTATAGAATATTTCATAATCATAATACAAAATGGTATAAATAAATATAATCTTTATTACATAAATCGAGTAACTCAAATAATTTTTATTACAAGAAGAAATATATATTACATTGTCTTTACAAATGAATGGAATAAGACAAATAAAACAAGTAAACTTTATTGAAGGTAATACAATAATACAATGTCTTTACATTATTCAAACAGAAAACAAATTACAATAAGATGAAAAAGAAAACCTAAACTAAATCTGGTATCTTCTTTCTTCTTTGTTTTATTTCCTGCAAAACAAAAGATCAATAAAACATGCTAGAAATGAGGGGTTAGTATAATAAATTGCTCTCATATATCAATAGTGTAGTGCACTGTTTTGTCTCCTCATTGAGCTGAGTTGTTTTTTAGAAGGGGCAAGTTTCACCAAAGGAATAATATCTGTTCTTATCTAGAATATTTGCCTCAGGCTTATGCATCATAGGCAGGGCAAGTTTTCACCAAATTAGTAAAAAGATAAAAGTCAAAACAGTAATACCAACAAAAAGATCTATCTTCACTTGATCTAATCCATGAGTCACAGCAGTAGCCCAGGAAGGAGACAAGAAAGCCAACTTATGTACACAAAGGGGTGAACCAGCCGTAGCAACAAGCTACCATTTCACCTCCACACTTCAGAGCACATTCCCCATCTCATCATCTTATCATCAAACCAATAATACTTGGATCATCCCACCAAATCCACCACCTAATCAATCTATGGTTTCTCCCTAGAGCCATCCAAGAGTTAGAACAAGGGGAAGGTAAAGGTCAGGCAGCAACCCAGGAAAAGAAGGCTAGACCAGCAATGGCAAGGAGTAGCTGATCATACACAAGTATCAAGTGGAAGAAGTAGATCAAGATCTATAAACTATGACCATGAAGGACAAGCATCAGGTTGACCACCCATACCATCAATAATATCTGTTCTTACCAATTCCATTAAAAAAGAGTTTGGGAGTGTTGAGATTGTTCTCAGATAGGCATAGAGATGCTATGCTTGTCTCATCATTGAACTTCTAGGCATCAGTAGTAATTGTCTATCTTATTTCCAAATATGTGCCTCAGCCATTGCATCCTTGGCAGTCATATCTTGATTCTTAGCCAAACTATTTAAAATAGCAGATTGAGCTATCCAAGTATGCCATTATAGCTTCAGACTTTTGCATCACTAGCTATAAGCCATATCTCCCTATTATACCACTCAGGTTACATCATAGTGATATTTTCAGCAGCAGTTTTATGCTAATTAAGATTCACCACTGTGCACACTCAAAATTGAGGCACCATAGTGACATCTACACTAACACAAGCCACTACTTTATCTTGCCACATCATTTTCCTAACAGATGTTCTAGGAATCAGGTATGTAGATTGTTTCATTGTAGAAAAGTTCTATGAAACAAACCCTTTCTTGAAACCTCAAGAAAGAATCCATTCATGATTTGCCTCTACAAAGCTTAAGCCTCAAATTATGATATCATTGGCTAGGGAAAGTCCAAACTTCTAACCAGTAATATTATAGCATGGATATATATGTGATCTAGTTCATGTGCATCCTCCAAGGAGGTACCACATTAGCCAGAACAGTTGCTTAAAGCCAAGTATTGCATAAATGCAACATCTAGGAGACCAAAGAGGCACCACTAGTCTAGATGATAGCAACCCTTACACATGATAGATTGTTGTGTACTATCTAGGGAGAGGCATCACAACAGCAAGTTACAATCAGCATTAAGCTAGGATGCTTAAAAGATATATATATACCTCTGGTAACATATCTAGTTCAGAAAATGATCACCAACACAGAAGAAATTATAAATAGGACAAGTAGAGTATATCTATCTACCTTTACAATACACACTTCTGGCAGTCAACATTTAGTTTATTAGCACAAATAAAACTGATACAAGAAACTACTATCAAGTATGAAGGAAAGAATAAGGATTTGATAATACAAATCACATAGTAATCACTAGATCATCAGGAAACCACTAACCACTACTTGTATTTATCAACATGGTTAAGAAGAACTCCAACCCAAGAACAAAACTAATAGGATCATCTAGAACTAAAGCAACTGGTACCATAACCTGGTCAAGTGCATCTTGGCTATCCTATGAATACCAAATTTACACATCACCACAACAATACTTTAGAATTTATACGTCTGACTATCTAAGATAGATTAATTATCTTAATCATAGGAATAACACATGTCCATTAACACTATTTGATCACAAATGATTTCCAGAACCAACAGGTATGCTGCCAGACTCTAAGTTAATTAGTAGCACATGATCAACCACACAACCAACAGACTACTAAAATCAAGCCACTAATGAATATGCCATAACCATAACAAGTAGCTCCAATCCTAGATTACCAAGAATCATATCCTACAATAATACAAGAACATTTCATCGGCTCGAAGGCCGGTCACATCATAGTTACCGGAATCAGAATATAAGATATTGTAGAGGGACCATAGTAACCAAAGCATACCAGGAAACAAACGCCAGGGTTGCAAAGAATACCATCCCGCCGGAGTTAGAGAAAGAAATAATCCCAGTACCAGTACCATTACCATTATCCACAATCCTCTTAGCCAAATTTAGGGGCAGAAAGTCATGGCTGCCGGGGTTGCAGGCACCTCTGCCATCCCGCCGGAACCAATGCCCAAGTAGACAAAAGGAAGAGCCCAAACCAAAGCACCAGAGTCCAAGAACACCGAAGAAGCTCCCATGGTTATTCCTCAGCAGCAAAGGAGATGCGGGATCCAAAGAGAAGCATCCAGGGCGTAGGGGCACCAGCGCATCTGACCCAGGCGAGGCAGAGAGTTAGGGTTTGCCTTGGGTGCTCTAAGAGGATGCATGCGTAGGCTACGGCGGCGAGGAAAAGAAGGAGGAGGTCGAGGCAGAGCTTGGCCGGCGAGTGGCTGCGAAGGAGGCGGTCAGCGGCAGCCGAAGTGGCTGGCGGCGGCAACATCGCACGAGAGCAAGGGGAGGAGAAAGAGAGGTGTGCGGGTGTGTGCGTGTGGTAAGGGGTGGGCCGGGGGTGATGTGTCTGGCATGGTCCAGCTGGGCCAGGCCAGCCCACATACCCAACCAAACGGCCCAAGTTAATTAGGTTTAGAAGTAAAAAAAATGAATTACTAAAATAACCTCCAAACATTTTTAGCTATAGAAAATTATAGAAAAATCCTAAAAATACATATGATATATCAAAATGACCACAAAAATAATATCTACTTAATAAAAATATAATTCTAAGTGTTTAAAATAAATTTAAAGTAAAATAATTATTAACACCATTAAATCTTAAATGAAATTTTATAAAATAAAACAAAAACCCTAAAAATAAATAAACAATCATTTTTGTGTATCAAAATAACTCTATTATTTTATAAAAATACTAACTTAGAATTTTACAAATAAAACATAAAGCAAATATTCAAAGACACTTAATTCTTTGATGAATTTTATAAAAATAAAGATAATACTTAACAATAAATAAAATTCATTTTTAAGGTCTTGAATAAATATATTACACTAGAAAAATATTAAATATATTATTAGAAAATTCTTTAATATTTTAAATAATAAATCCTTATCTATTACTTATTTTATAAATTCTTTAAAAACAATTCTTAAGTAATAAATAATCACAATTGTTATAAAACCTTGAGTAATTAAAGTCTAAATATTAGATTCCAAATTCACAACTTAAATTCATACTCAAACTTAAGTATACCTTTTTAACTTTAATGTATTCTTTTAAAAATCTTATTGAGTATTACTCATATATATAATGAACAATCATTATATCTTAACCATTATTAACATAACTTTAAATTCTAACAAATTACTAAGATCATCTAATTATGCTCCCATTAATAAATACAAATTATTTTCTTAATAAGCAAAACAAATTTAATCTAAATCATTCACTTAAAATATAAAGTGAATAATTCCACACCTTAGTTATACCTATCATAAATCTAAAACTTGGGAATAATTAAAATATATTATATCTTAAGTTTACTTAACCTTTTAAAGTTAACTTTAGTCTCAAACCTTATAAACACCAGGTCCAATAAATCACTAATGTTTTTATAGTTAACTTTAGTCTATTTAACTTAAGACATAAAGCATCTCAAGTCCAAATTAATAAATAAAACACCAAAAGACATTAATCATGTTCTATTAACAATGATGATTGTTTAAACCTTAGAAAGGAAATCTTTTCTTCAAATATTATTCTTTTTGCCACTTCAAAGAATAATCTCATAATAAATTCTTCAACTCTTAACAAATAAAACCAAGGACTTTTATCATAGTCACCACATGATAATTCACCATAATCACATCATCTTGTACTTTACTTACATATTTTGGATTGTTAACACTTAGGTTCCTTGTAAAGGTCATTACTTGTAAAGTAAAATTTGAAGATAAACCAACTCTGAAAAGAATCACTTGAATTTACTTCACTCAAAGTATTGGGGGTTCAATTTGGGAGTTTTACAAAAATGCATAGCATTACTGATGTATAACTGCATATTGCTTCTTTAAACATTAGTCCTTACCGGACCAATGATGCAGATTTCAGATATTGGATCTTATGTCGTCTCAAAGACCGTGAGTGCATAATCTTGCAATCACAAAAGGCAAGTTCACACTTGCTCATGTCCTTTGATTATTTTCTGTAAAGTATTTTACAAATCTAGTCTTGTCATCACCTGCATTTGAAAAAGGTCCGAAAACACTATTTTCATAATAATATGATTATAGGTTATTTACCATGAGGTAATAACCTACTATGAAAGTTCCGGTGGTAAAGGAACATATTATCTAGGACTTAACAACCAATGTCGCTAGTGATTCTTGCGCCGTATATCACGCGTTAACCATGAGATTTGGAATGGGACAAAGAAGTCAGCTGTATCTTCTTCCTCTCGCATGAAGCCGGATGTGCAGGTCATGGCTGTTATCACTCGTAGCGTGCATATTAATTGGTAATTCGTAGAGGATATGCAGCATATGGGTGGGAACCCTCAACGTCCCACGATAGTTCTGGCATCTAACGGTTTGTACAAACCATTGCCGTAATTCAATATGTGGGCATGGTGTACACCAAGGAGGCATCTTGGGTGTGAAGGGGCAGTGTTTGGCTTGGATCTTAGACTGGGCCCCATACCAAGGAAGTATGGACAAGGTCATGACTTGGTTGTGCAACAAGGCTAAGGTCTCTCATGGGTAAAGTAACGCACCTCTGCAGAGTGTAAGAACTGTAACTTGTTACTCCCTATTCTGGGAAGGAGCTGCGAACGCGGCGGGAAAGGAACTCCATGAAAGTTCTGGTAAACCCGTGAAGGCTGACAGACATAGCTTTTCAGAATAAAAGCAACCTTTGAAGAAATGTTTACAAAAACTTGCATTGCCTACGACCTACGGTCTGTGGCTGTAGATATAGTGCATCAAACACACCTTTTCTAGTGAACTTGCTAAGTACGCTCGTACTCAACGTATCTTCTTAACCCTTGCTAGGTTCTAAAGCCAGTACAGACGATGTCTACATCAAGTTATGCTCCAGGAATCATCACCAGAAGCTTAATCTCTTCAATGAAGTCAGGAAAGTCAACATATACATCAACTCAAGTGAAGTTACTGATTAGATAAGAATATAATCTCTAGCCATAGAACCTATTTCTGTAGAGTGCTGCAATAGCAGCAATACAAGCCAAATAGTTAGATGCTAATGTTATTAGCATAATAGTTATGAGTTGTTTATTTCTGATTCTTCTTTGTAAAGAGTTTCTTTCTCCCTCTTTAACCTAGAGTGCTCTCTGGATCTTGTGTAAAGAGTTCAGTTGTAACCTATAGTCATGTCTTGGACCTGCTGTGTTTCTGTTGTACCACTCTGAGGGATGTAATACTAGTGAACGGTGTTTCATTGGTGTTATGTCTACGACTATAGTGTACTACATCATGCAGTGGTATGCTGGGTCACCGCAGTTGGTATCAGAGCATATGCTTTGACCTTAGGATTAAAACCATTTTAGGAAGATCTGTAGGTTGGATAGTGACTATAGGAGCCATCTTATCTAAACCAAATATTCTTATGACTTGTGATGTGTATCCACTCGAGGATAACCTTGTCATACCTAAGTTAGAAGATTAAGTCATTATTTCTTAGGAGTAAATATTTTATCCTTTCTTAGTCTAGTTCTATTTAGTGTCTTCCAAAGGAGACATAAACCACCAAGATACTGTAAGAAAGTGTAAGACATCATATGGAAGTAGTCTTAATGGTGTAGCCTAACTCTAGAATTCAAGTAGCACAATGGAATTTTTTTGTTAGTTGTTAACCAAAGACAACGAGATGAATCTCACTAGGATAAATGTTGATGTAATAAGTAGTAATCATGTGGGATTCACTTGAGAATTCTATGTGATGAAGTAAAATTATGATAAGACTTAATGATAGTGTAATGAGAAACAAAGTCATGATGGTTAGATCAACCCCTAAATCATGATGTATAGGTAGACATAACCAGATCGTGGTGAGATTAGCTTCAAAACCATGATGTAGGAGTAAGTATGACAAGTACTTAGTGACTTATCTTGGAGTAGAGGTATGAAAATTACATAGTGGAGTTATGATAGAAGTCATGGGTGCTAAAACTTTCTAATAATCTTTGGTTTTAGTTAACAAATAGAATCTGATTAGTCATTTGGAGAGATCATGTGAGGTTAGTTGGCTAATAAAGAAATGTTGAACATAGTTAATCATTCCAAAGGTGAAACCAAAGGTTAATCAAAACCAAACTGAGACCACTTTGCTTAATATTATCCTGTTGCACTTGGGCAATTTGGGTAAATATTGAGATAAAGAATAGTTGACTTTATGTGCTAAGTATCACAATGTCAACCTATATGAGGAGGTGTCATATACTACACAACTAAGCCGGAATTCTAGAGATATTATACTCAACTACTATATTCTGGACTTAGAATATTGTGTGTTATATGTACCACATTTGGATTTATTTGTTTTTCTTGGATCTTCTTGATTGACTAGATCTGTACATGAAGTTTGACTTGGTGTGCAAATGCATGTTGCAACATACAGTCACTACTTGATGTTATAGACCTAGATAGAGTAAGGGAATTCGTGTAAGGGAGTGACGAATTTCAAAGACCAAAATGAAGACTTACATGAAGAATGAAGCCAAGTGTAAGGATTATCAACTCAATTTAGAGGATGGATCAAGCTTAGATCATTATTAGTTAGCAACAACAAGTGATGAACTTAAAGTTCAATCAAAATAGGTAATTTTGCTAAGAAGTCAATGGAATAATTATGCAAGTTCATGGAAGTATCATGAATAAATACAAAGAAGTAGCTTTGAAACCAAAATGGTATTCAAGATCTGACAATTCAGAGAGAATGCCATAAGGATGCTAGAAACCATAGGGTAATACATACACCCTAGGATGATCCGCAGCTGGTATTTGATCCATAATCGGTATCCTGATCCACAGTTGGTAATTGTCCGCAGCTGGTATTTGGTTAACTTAGTTAACCAGATCTTCTTAGAAGTTGCATAAAGAGCATAAAATTTGGCCTAAGATAAGTAAGACACAAAGGAGTATAAAAATTGAAAGCGACAGTCTTTTGAGACTCTTCGCGAAAATTGACCTATCAAAGTGAAAATGTCCAAATAGTAAGTAAGACAAATAATGCTGAAAGATTAACTTCGGAGATCCACAAAGGTGTGGATACACCGTACAATATTTCATTAGACCCTAATTAGGTAGAATATAAGCTGGATAGAGACCAATATTCTAATTACAAAGTCAATAAATACTATGTAAACAGTTTGAAGACTATTAGTAAATCCTAAGGGGGAGAGTAAACATTAGAAATGAAAGTAATATTATCTTACTTTATGAACAAAGGTTGGAGAAGAAATATTATCTAAAGCCTTCTAAGGTAAAAGCTTGAAAGAGATAGAATAGATTAATTCTAAACGAACTAATTCTAGAGGAAACAACTCTTAAGTGATCTTTAAGAGTGAATAATCACATCAAATTATACATGTATAGAGGAACAAGAAATTCCAATGGGTATGGACTAAATGTGTTCAAATCTAATTTTCAGAAGGACTACCAGTATAAACCATACCTTCACAAATCAAAAGTTAGTCTTTTGTCCTCCACTATTGACTAAATTAAAACCCCGTTTTAGTGAGACTTCCTAAACCTTATATACTATAGCAAGGAAGTTTTATGAACAAGTAAAAGAATTGGATTAGGGTATCTAATCAGAATAAGGAACTAAAGCAGAGACCCCAATTGAATGATCTTCTAGTAAGGACATAGCCCTAAGGGAATATAGTAAGATGAACATTAGTGCATTGTAGACAACAAGTTGGTCATTGCCAAGTAGGAGGAGAATTCAAGGAAAAGGTATGGATATGGGATATTACAATTATTCCCATTTGAGATTATCATGGAATTGGGAAGTGTCGTGATCAATACAATGGCAATTCCTTATTCTAAAACGTGAGAGTATACGAACTTCGAGGATGAAGTTTATTTTAAGGGGGAGAGTCTGTAACATCCCAGGATTAGCACCTAGAAATAAAGAGGACACAGGGTTATGCATTGCATTCATGCATAAGAAAATCCGGGGAATTTTCGCGCAAAACTACAAGAGGATATAGAGGGATCGAGGTCTCCCTTGTTCTGATGGAAACACCAGGACATGTGCGATGGAATTCGACATGACCTCTATTGTACTTTTGTATTTTAGGGGAAGACAATTCAAATCTGAATATTTACTTGATAGATTTTAATATTCTAAGAATTTGAAATAGAATTAGAATTGGAAATTAAATTATAATAAAAGATAAGAGGTGAATTCTTATTTATGAATAAGATTCAGTATTCACAATTATTCGAATTAAAATTTAAAACACAAAGAGATAAGTGTTTCTCTTGCCATTGGAGAAATGGGATTTAGTTCATCTTAGATGGGGGTTAGGAATTTGGACATGACCTTTGTTGAATTTATAATTTTGGGGAAAAGAATTTGCATTCAAGACTTCAAATATGAGATCATACAATTCAAATATAACTTAAATTTAAATTTAAATCTTAAAGTATTATAGAATATTTCATAATCATAATACAAAATGGTATAAATAAATATAATCTTTATTACATAAATGGAGTAACTCAAATAATTTCTATTACAAGAAGAAATATATATTACATTGTCTTTGCAAATGAATGGAATAAGAAAATAAAACAAGTAAACTTTATTGAAGGTAATACAATAATTCAATGTCTTTACATTATTCAAACAGAAAAGAAATTACAATAAGATGAAATAGAAAACCTAAACTAAATCTGGTATCTGCTTTCTTCTTTGTTTTATTTCCTGCAAAACAAAAGATCAATAAAACATGCTAGAAATGAGGGGTTAGTATAATAAATTGCTCTCATATATCAATAGTGTAGTGCACTGTTTTGTATCCTCATTGAGCTGAGTTGTTTTTTAGAAGGGGCAAGTTTCACCAAAGGAATAGTATCTGTTCTTATCCAGAATATTTGCCTCAGGCTTATGCATCATAGGCAGGGAAAGTTTTCACCAAATTAGTAAAAATATAAAAGTCAAAACAGTAATACCAACAAAAAGATCTATCTTCACTTGATCTGATCCATGAGTCACAGCAAGCAAGCAAGATGCTCACACAACCATGCATATGGGTGTGCTGTCAACACAGCAGCAGCCTAGTAAGGAGACAAGAAAGCCAACTTATGTACACAAAGGGGTGAACCAGCCATAGCAACACGCTACCATTTCACCTCCACAATTCAGAGCACATTCCCCATCTCATCATCTTATCATCAAACCAATAATACTTGGATCATCCCACCAAATCCACCACCTAATAAATCTCTGGTTGCTCCCTGGAGCCATCCAAGAGCTAGAACAAGGGGAAGGTAAAGGTCGAGCAACGTCAGAAAAGAAGGCCAGACCAGCAATGGCAAGGAGTAGCTGATCATACACAAGTATCAAGTGGAAGAAGTAGATCAAGATCTAGAAACATATGACCATGAAGGACAAGCATCAGGTTGACCACCCATACCATCAATAATATCTGTTCTTACCAATTCCATTAAAAAAGAGTTTCGGAGTGTTGAGATTGTTCTCAGATAGGCATAGAGATGCTATGCTTGTCTCATCATTGAACTTCTAGGCATCAGTAGTAATTGTCTATCTTATTTACAAATATGTGCCTCAGCCTTTGCATCCTTGGTGGTCATATATTGATTCTTAGCCAAACTGTTTAAAACAGGAGATTGAGCTATCCAAGTATGCCATTATAGCTTCAGACTTTTGCATCACTAGCTATAAGCCATATCTCCCTATTATACCACTCAGGTTACATCATAGTGATATTTTCAGCAGCAGTTTTATGCTAATTAAGATTCACCACTGTGCACACTCAAAATTGAGGCACCATAGTGACATCTACACTAACACAAGCCACTACTTTATCTTGCCACATCATTTTCCTAACAGATGTTCTAGGAATCAGGTATGTAGATTGTTTCATTGTAGAAAAGTTCTATGAAACAAACCCTTTCTTGAAACCTCAAGAAAGAATCCATTCATGATTTGCCTCTACAGAGCTTAAGCCTCAAATTATGATATCATTGGCTAGGGAAAGTCCAAACTTCTAACCAGTAATATTATAGCATGGATATATATGTGATCTAGTTCATGTGCATTCTCCAAGGAGGTACCACATTAGCCAGAACAGTTGCTTAAAGCCAAGTATTGCATAAATGCAGCATCTAGGAGACCAAAGAGGCACCACTAGTCTAGATGACAGCAACCCTTACACATGATAGATTGCTGTGTACTATCTAGAGAGAGGCATCACAACAGCAAGTTACAATCAGCATCAAGCTAGGATGCTTAAAAGATATATATACCTTTGGTAACATATCTAGTTCAGAAAATGATCACCAACACAGAAGAAATTATAAATAGGACAAGTAGAGTATATCTATCTACCTTTACAATACACACTTCTGGCAGTCAACATTTAGTTTATTAGCACAAATAAAACTAATACAAGAAACTACTATCAAGTATGAAGGGCAGAATAAGGATTTGATAATACAAATCACATAGTAATCACTAGATCATCAGGAAACCACTGACCACTACTTGTATTTATCAACATGGTTAAGAAGAACTCCAACCCAAGAACAAAACTAAATGTTCACCACAACCTGGTCAAGTGCATCTTGGCTATCCTATGAATACCAAATTTACACATCACCACAACAATACTTTATAATTTCTACGTCTGACTATCTGAGATAGATTAATTATCTTAATCATAGGAATAACACATGCCCAGTAACACTATTTGATCACAAATGATTTCCAGAACCAACAGGTATGCTGCCAGACTCTAAGTTAATCAGTAGCACATGATCAACCACACAACCAACAGACTACTAAAATCAAGCCACCAATGAATATGCCATAACCATAACAAGTATCTCCAATCCTAGATTACCAAGAATCAAA
Organism: Avena insularis; assembly: GCA_023614405.1. Lineage (NCBI taxonomy): Eukaryota > Viridiplantae > Streptophyta > Magnoliopsida > Poales > Poaceae > Avena > Avena insularis. Next base: position 302,818,127 of record CM042691.1, read on the forward strand.
TCCTAAAATAATACAAAAACATTTCATCAGCTCGAAGGCCGGTCACATCATAGTTACCTGAATCAGAATATAAGATATTGTAGAGGGACCATAGTAACCAAAGCATACCAGGAAACAAACACCAGGGTTGCAGAGAATACCATCCCGCCGGAGTTAGAGAAAGAAATAATCCTAGTAGCATTACCATTATCCACAATCCTCTTAGCCAAATTTAGGGGCAGAAAGTCATGGCTGCCGGGGTTGCAGGCACCTCTACCATCCCGCCAGAACCAATGCCCAAGTAGACAAAAGGAAGAGCCCAAACCAAAGCACCAGAGGTCAAGAACACCGAATAAGCTCCCATGGTTATTCCTCAGCAGCAAAGGAGATGCGGGATCCAAAGAGAAGCATCCAGGGCATAGGGGCACCAGCGCATCTGACCTAGGCGAGGCAGAGAGTTAGGGTTTGCCTTGGGTGTGCTAAGAGGATGCAGGCGTAGGCTACGGCGGTGAGGAAAAGAGGGAGGAGGTCGAGGCGGAGCTTGGCCGGCGAGTGGCTGCGAAGGAGGCGGTCAGCGGCGGCCAAAGTGGCTAGCGGTGGCAACATCGCACGAGAGCAAGGGGATGAGGAAGAGAGGTGTGCGAGTGTGTGCGTGTGGTAAGGGGTGGCCCGGGGATGATGTGTCTGGCATGGTCCAGCTGGGCCAGGCCAGCCCACATACCCAACCAAACGGCCCAAGTTAATTAGGTTTAGAAGTAAAAAAATGAATTACTAAAATAACCTCCAAACATTTTTAGCTATACAAAAATTATAGAAAAATCCTAAAAATACATATAATATATCAAAATGACGACAAAAATAATATCTACCTAATAAAAATATAATTCTAAGTGTTTAAAATAAATTTAAAGTAAAATAATTATTAACACCATTAAATCTTAAATGAAATTTTATAAAATAAAACAAAAACCCTAAAAATAAATAAACAATCATTTTTGTGTATCAAAATAACTCTATTATTTTATAAAAATACTAACATAGAATTTTACAAATAAAACATAAAGCAAATATTCAAAGACACTTAATTCTTTGATGAATTTTATAAAAATAAAGATAATACTTAACAATAAATAAAATTCATTTTTAAGGTCTTGAATAAATATATTACACTAGAAAAATATTAAATATATTATTAGAAAAGTCTTTAATATTTTAAATAATAAATCCTTATCTATTACTTATTTTATAAATTCTTTAAAAACAATTCTTAAGTAAGAAATAATCACAATTGTTATAAAACCTTGAGTAATTAAAGTCTAAATATTAAATTCCAAATTCACAACTTAAATTCATACTTAAACTTAAGTATACCTTTTTAACTTTAATGTATTCTTTTAAAAATCTTATTGAGTATTACTCATATATATATAATGAACAATCATTATATCTTAACCATTATTAACATAACTTTAAATTCTAACAAATTACTAAGATCATCTAATTATGCTCCCATTAATAAATACAAATCATTTTCTTAATAAGAATTTTTTTAATCTAAATCATTCACTTAAAATATAAAATGAATAATTCCACACCTTAGTTATACCTATCATAAATCTAAAACTTGGGAATAATTAAAATATATTATATCTTAAGTTTACTTAACCTTTTAAAGTTAACTTTTGTCTCAAACCTTATAAACATCAGGTCCAATAAATCACTTATGTTTTTATAGTTAACTTTGGTCTATTTAACTTAAGACATAAAGCATCTCAAGTCCAAATTAATAAATCAAACACCAAAAGACATTAATCATGTTCTATTAACAATGATGATTGTTTAAACCTTAGAAAGGAAATCTTTTCTTCAAATATTATTCTTTTTGCCACTTCAAAGAATAATCTCATAATAAATTCTTCAACTCTTAACAAATAAAACCAAGGACTTTTATCATAGTCACCACATGATAATTCACCATAATCACATCATCTTGTACTTTACTTCCATATTTTGGATTGTTAACACTTAGGTTCCTTGTAAAGATCATTACTTGTAAAGTAAAATTTGAAGATAAACCAACTCTGAAAAGAATCACTTGAATTCACTTCACTCAAAGTATTGGGGGTTCAATTTGGGAGTTTTACAAAAATGCATAGCATTACTTATGCATAACTGCACATTGCTTTTTTAAACATTAGTCCTTACCGGACCAATGATGCAGATTTCAGATATTGGATCTTATGTCGTCTCGAAGACCGTGAGTGCATAATCTTGCAATCACAAAAGGCAAGTTCACACTTGCCCATGTCCTTTGATTATTTTCTGTAAAGTATTTTACAAATCTAGTCTTGTCATCACCTGCATTTGAAAAATGTCCGAAAACACTATTTTCATAATAATATGATTATAGGTTATTTACCATGAGGTAATAACCTACTATGAAATTTCTGGTGGTAAAGGAACATATTATCTAGGACTTAACAACCAATGTCGCCAGTGATTCTTGCGCCGTATATCACGCGTTAACCATGAGATTTGGAATGGGACAAAGAAGTCAGCTGTATCTTTTTCCTCTCGCATGAAGCCGGATGTGCAGGTCGTGGCTGTTATCACTCGTAGCGTGCATATTAATTGGTAATTCGTAGAGGATATGCATCATATGGGTGGGAACCCTCAACGTCCCACGATAGTTCTGGCATCTAACGGTTTGTACAAACCATTGCCGTAATTCAATATGTGGGCATGGTGTACACCAAGGAGGCATGCAGGGTCGCGAAGGGGGCAGTGATTGGCTTGGATCTTAGACTGGACCCCATACCAAGGAAGTATGGACAAGGTCATGACTTGGTTGTGCAACAAGGCTAAGGTCTCTCATGGGTAAAGTAACGCACCTCTGCAGAGTGTAAGAACTGTAACTTGTTACTCCACATTAGGAAGGAGCTACGAACGCGGCGGGAAAGGAACTCCATGAAAGTTCTGGTAAACCCGTGAAGGCTGACGGACATAGCTTTTCAGAATAAAAGCAACTTTTGAAGAAATGTTTACGAAAACTTGCATTGCCTATGACCTACGGTCTGTGGCTGTAGATATAGTGCATCAAACACTCCTTTTCTAGTGAACTTGCTGAGTACGCTTGTACTCAACGTATCTTCTTAACCCTTGCTAGGTTCTAAAGCCAGTACAGACAATGTCTACATCAAGTTATGCTCCAGGAATCATCACCAGAAGCTTAAGTTCTTCAATGAAGTCAGGAAAGTCAACATATACATCAACTCAAGTGAAGACGAAGTTACTGATTAGATAAGAATATAATCTCTAGCCATTGAACCTATTTCTGTAGAGTGCTGCAATAGCAACAATACAAGCCAAATAGTTAGATGCTAATGTTATTAGCATAATAGTTATGAGTTGTTTATTTCTGATTCTTCTTTGTAAAGAGTTTCTTTCTCCCTCTTTAACCTAGAGTGCTCTCTGGATCTTGTGTAAGGAGTTGAGTTGTAACCTATAGTCATGTCTTGGACCTGCTGTGTTTCTGTTGTACCACTCTATGGGATGTAATACTAGTGAATGGTGTTTCATTGGTGTTATGTATATGACTATAGTGTACTACATCATGTAGTGGTATGCTAGGTCACCGCAAAAGGTCTCTTGTTATGTGGAGGAGATGATTATAGAGAGAGAGTATTACGTCGATATTTCCTGTAGACATCCGTGCTGTCCTCTTAAGCTTGGTAGGTCGTAACACCAAACCAATGACCGGGACGGTAGCGCGGGTGTCCTCCATGTCACCTTCATATCCTACCGGAGTCTCCTCCTTTGGGACTTGAGGTTCTTCTTCCTCGGGCTTCTTTCCTTTGTCGTCGGCGGAGGCCATGACACTCTAAACTTGAGAAGATTTCCTGACAGAAACAGATAGAAACGAAAACACAACGAGAACACGATGCACGAACCTCGGGGGGTCCGGGGAATTATATATTGCGAAGTTTCAAGGCATAAGGAAGGTTTCGACACAGAAACGAGGTGGAGACGGAGAGCAAGGAGGGGACACCCCCTCAGGCGGGGCCAGGCTGGGGCCCGTGCCTGGGGTGGGTTTGTCCACCCCGGCCTCCGTTTCTTCTTCAGTTTCGTCAACTTCCCTCATGTATTAAGAACATCAAAAATATAAAAAGATTGGAGTTTCACGAACCTTCTGTTTTCACCACTTTTACCTAGTTAAAGACGAACTCTGCAGATTCCCCTTCTCTTTCTCCTGAAAATTTCCTTCATACAAAACCTTTGCACAAACTCAATGAAAACATTAGTTTAAGCAAAAACAATATCCCTTTGGTACACACTTCAACTGAAAACCCATCAATACAAAAGCTTCTATAAGAGGCAAATGCAAATGACGGCATAAATCTACCAAAACAGACCAACAGGTAAAGATTGATTTTTTTCGAAGACCTTCTGTTTGGTCAAATCAAAATTTTTAGAACTAATGAAAGTTGGGTAACAACCTGGAGAACAAGCTCAGAAAAATGCAGCTCAATCTGAAGTACTGAGCTTCCTCACGAATTTTTACACTACAGCACAAAATTCTGTCCCAGGACAACCAGTTTTCACAACTCTTCTACTTCACAAAAGTAGTTGGACTTGACACAAAAACCAAAACAAAGAGGATAAGGAGAGGTTATTACTAAGGTAATAACTTCCAAGACTCGACAAAACTCTTGGGTTATCTCCCAACAAGTATGTTTCTTTAATGCCTTTAAGTTAGGCTTGAAACTTTCAAAGATGCTCACATAGGATATATATATCTGAAGTGAAAGAGAGCATCAAGAAGCAAATAACCAACACACTTGAGTCTAACCCACTTCCTATGCATGGGGGTATCATGAGAAAACTAATTATTGAAACAAAAAGCCACAAGCATAGGAAGACAAAACAAGTGCAACTACAAAGCTTTCAACATAAAACGGGGAAACTTAACATCATTGAGATGCATAAAACCATGTTTCCCTCTCTCAAAATAACTTTCAGTAGTACTTTGAATAAAGTTGACAATATAACTTTCACTGGAAACAACTTTATCATCAGAATAAGCATACTTACAGTCACCAAAAAGAGGTCCAAGGTCATAGACTGGATCAGTAGAAGCAAGTTGTTCCATCCTGAAATCTTTATTAGGCAAGCTATTTTCACAAGGAGCTTTAGCAAATTTGGAAAAGTTAAACTCATAAGAATCTCCATCATACTTAGTTAAAACTTTTCCTTCTTACAATCAATAATAGCTCCACAAGTATTCAAGAAAGGTCTACCAAAAATGATAGGACAAGTTTTGCTAGCTGCTAAATTAAGCACTAGAAAATCAGCAGGATATTTAATCTTACCGCAGAGAACCTCCACATCTCTTACAATGCCAATGGGGCAAATGGTTTCCTTATTAGCAAGGTGAATAACCACATCAATGTCCTCAAGCTCACAAGGACCAATCTCATGCATAATTTCCCTGGAAAGCTCATAAGGAATAGCACTAAAACTAGCACCAATATCACATAAACCATAGTAGCAATGATCACCAATTTTAACAGAAAGCACAAGAACACTAGATTTTCAAGTCTTACTAGGATGAGAAATAATATTAGAAGTGTCTTCACAGAAGACAATATGCTCATCCTCTATATTTCTAGTGACAAGATCTTTCACAATAGCTACCATAGGTTCATCACTCAATTGCTTACCAGGATCCACAGTCTTCTTTGTACTTTTGTTATTTGGACTAATAATCATAGAATACTCCCTTACCTTAGCTAGGAAATGCATTTTCTCAACATGAGGTTCATGCACAATATGATTAGTAGTACAAACTTGAGTACTTCTAACAGGAACATGATTAACAACATCTTTATAAGGAGCATGGTACTTATTCCACTTCTTCTTTGAAATTTCTATGTAAGAGGCAAAGGACTTAAAACATTTGGCAATACTTTGGGAATCAAGACCAAACTCATTGCTAATATCACGGAATTCATCATTTCCCATAAAAGATTTAATGCATTCATAATCATAGTTTATACCTGACTTTGTTCCTTTGTCATTCTCCCAAGCTTTAGTGTTATCTTGAATACGGTCTAAGAGATCCCATTTATCTTCTTCCTTCATATGTGTGAATGATCCAACACAAGAAGCATCTAGTAAATCTTTATCATGAAGAGAAAGCCTAGCATAAAAGTTATTGAGAATAATATTGTTAGGGAGTTCATGAATAGGACATTTAAGCATTAGTAACTTCAATGTCCCCCAAGCTTGAGCTGTACTCTCTCCATCAAGAGGCCAAAAGTTATATATAAGATTTCTTTCTTTATGAATTTCACTGGGAGGATGAAATTTAGAGTAAAAGAGAGATGCCATCTCCTCGCATTCCATGGATTGTTCATTCTTCAGCAGCTTATACCATTCTTCAGCTCTCCCTTTCAAGGATATGGAGAGTAAATTCTTCTTCACCTGTTCAGTCGTGATACCTGCACACTTAAACAACCCACATAATTCATGGATAAAAAGCAAGTGAACACCAGGATGGACAGTTCCATCCCCAAAATAATAATTATCCATAACACGGTCAACAATAGTTGTAGGTATCTTAAAAGGATCTATCTCAACAGGAGGTGGTTCATCTACTACCCTAGTAGTGGTAGTAGTTTTCCCAAACAGAAAACCAAGTGGGTTAGCCATATTGGAAACAAAGTAACAAGCAGTAACAAAAGCAATACTCACAGTGAAAGTTTCCCTTACCAGTTCCACTCTTCAATAGCGCTTCACTCCCCGGCAACGACGCCAAAAAATAGTCTTGATTACCCACAAGTATAGGGGGTGTATCGTAGTATTTTAGATAAATAGGAGTGTCGATCCCAACGAGGAGCAGAAGGTGCTTAACTGTGGTATGGAGCAGGAAATCCCTGTGAATACTTAGCAAACGAATTTTTAGTGTTTTTCTGACAAGGCAACAAAACAAAGAGCAAGTAACAGAAGTAACAAACAAACGGAGCAAGTGGCCCAATCCTTTCTTAGCAAAGGACAAGCCGGTGGAAATACTTATAAGGACCAAACGTTCTCGAGGACACATGGGAATTCTGTCAAGTGCTTTCGCTACAAATAGCTGAGTACTCTTCTTTGGTGTTCATAAGTGTTGTGTGGGTGAACCTGTGCTAACATACCACCCTTCCTAGGACTAATACATACTTGTGATTAAACCCCATGCAAACATCCTTAACTATAGGAAAGCAATTACGATATAAATCTAACCATAGCCTTAAACTCTAAGATCCTACACTCCCTTGTGTGAAGGTGTCCTAACGGGGGTTCAGGTTTCTGTCACTCCGGCAACCCCGCGATTAGTAGCCAAATACACAATGCATCCCCCTAGGCCAATAAATGGTGAAGTGTCTTGTAGTCGACGTTCACATGACACCACTAGAAGAATAGCACCACAACTTAAATACTAAACCATTGAATAATAACTCAACATAGATTCACTACTAACAACATGACTTCTCCCATGTCCTCAAGAACACAACGAACTACTCATAAGACATCATATGGATCAGGATCAAATATGATATGGTAATGGATAACAATCTAAACATAAACAATAATCCAATGGTTCCACTCACAAGCATAAACTACAATAGTAATTAACACCAGGAAAGTTTCCCCTACGAACTATAGCAATATCCAACACAATTGTTACAGCGGGATGGAGTGGTGATGATGGTGCTGATGGATATGATGGTGTGGATGATGATGATTCTGATCCTGATGAAGCCTAGATTGATGATGGTGTAGATGGCGATGGTCTCCCCTCTCCGGGAAGGAATTCCCTCGGCAGAAATCTGTCTGCCGGAGAGATATTGCTCTCTCAGTGTTTTCTGCCCCCAGAGGCGGCGGAAATCTATCTATGGTCGTCCCCTTGTGTATTAGGGTTCCGAAGGGAAGTTATAGGCGAAGGGGGAGAGTCGGGAGCCAGGCAGGTGGGCCCCCTGCGGCCCCTCTTCACTCCTCCTTCTGGCTCCAGTCATCCTCTGGTAAATAATATGTTTCCATATTTTTCTGGTATTTTTCTGATATTCGCGAAATTGCACCAAAATGCCTTCTTTTCTCATAATAAGACAAATATCAATGAATAGAGGTAAATTATGATATAGAATGAAATTGGGCGTATGAGTGATGAAGCCCCATCTTGTTAGTCACATCCAAGGCTTCACAGAGTCTTGCCTTGGTTTGGACCTCATTCATATTCATAGGGTGCATGGGGTGAATCTTGAGAGAAACATACACATCATCATGAATGGCCTTAAAGTGTGCGCACCAAAACATGTTATCCTCTGGAGGACCATCACTGTCAGCCTCAGCATAGTAATCAGTTTGGCGAATGGCGGAATACTGAACATTGTCCATGGCCTTGTAGTTGGGCCGTGGCTGCTTGCCCTCGCGAGATGCAGCCCTCTTGGATCTCTTTGATGCCTCATCCATCCGTTTAGCCTCTCTAGCTAACCTGCGGACCTCGGTTTCATCAATAAATGTACCCTCTACAGTGGGCTTGAGATAACGGGCATGGGAACGATGAGTGAAGGTCTTGGTAGCCTTGGAACCACATGTGATAAGCATGGGAGAGATAGCATGGGGATAAGCACACACACAAGTCCAGGAGGAATGTTAGAAATAGTAGGAAAACAACCCATGTGCCAAAGATGTGCATTGCAGAAAGCAGAACCAAACCAGAACAGATTTTTAGTCTCCAGGCCGGATTATCCGGCCTTGGCAGGGGCGAATAATCCGCCCCCTGCAGAAAATTTCTGGAATGGCTCAGATTTACCAAGGAAAAACAGATCAGGCACTAGGGTTGCAATACTAATGATTCTAACAAACTGGGGAAACACATAATATCTTCTACAACGAGATTTCCACCAAAAACAACGAATCCCATACAAAGGAGATGGATGAGGGAGTTACCCTCACTCATTGGAGGAAAATCATGGAGGATAAGATACCCGGAGGCATGGGGAAGAAGATCCGGGGACGGCCCGGAGAATCTGGTGGTCAAATCGACTCCCGGGAGGGGCGGATGCTCCAACATCGGCTGGGGGCAGAGCTAGGGTTGGGGGAGGGATGGCTGCTCTGTTTGAGCCTTTCCTCCCCGACCTAGCCCTTAAGAGGCAGAAATCGCCCGAGGCAGATAATCCGCCCCCCACTTGGGGCGGATAGTCCGCCCCCTCTGAATTTTCTGTTAAGTACAGATTCAGGACGGAGCACCCTTGCAAAACCCCTCGATGGTTTATAGAGGACTTGTGTGCAAGAATAGATGTTTCAAGGGAAAAAAGGCTTGGGTTTAGAGCAACAAATTGTGATGGTACTACACACCCAAAGTTGCAAGAACAAATCAAACAAAAGCCAACATTTGGTGTGTTTTCCATAAGAACAAGATATAAGCAAGAAAATCCAAAGAGAGCCAATAGAAACCGACTCTTCTCAAGGAAGAGGCGGTGGCCTAAGCCACCATGTTAGAGCGCATGGCATGGCACCGTGAAGATGTATCTTGAGTTCAAAACCAATGCTCATCGATGACCCACATATCATAAAATCATATTAAGGGAAATGATTTTTCTTGCTTTCGGCATTATGGGGGGAGGGTTAGCCCAATCAATTAGGACCACACCCCCTATGTCTATGCTCGCATCTAAACCAAATACATGAATAAGAGTAAGTGAGTGTGCAAGGATAGTCAAGCCAAGCTCCTTGAATCTATGATATTTAGCTCATTCCTCAAATAACAAAATCTTGCTTCATCAAGAGGCTTCGTGAAGATATCAGCAAGTTGATTCTTCGTGCTCACAAAAGATACTGCAATATCGCCACGAGCAACATGATCCTGAATGAAATGATTGAGAATCTCAATATGTTTTGTTCTTGTATGCTGCACCGGATTGTAAGCAATTTTGATAGCACTTTCATTGTCACATAAAAGAGGTACTTTGTCACAATTGACAACATATTCCTTTAAAGTTTTCCTCATCCATAATAATTGTGTACAAGCACTTGCAGCAGCAACATATTCAGCTTCGGCGGTTGAGAGTGATATGCAATTTTGTTTCTTAGAAGACCAACACACTAGAGACCTGCCCAAGAATTGACATGCACCAGAGGTTGATTTTCGATCATGTTTGTCACCATCCCAGTCTGAATCAGTGTAACCACATAGAGAGAAACTAGAGCCTTTGGGATACCATAGACCAAAATTTGGGGAATGAACCAAATATCTAAATATTCTCTTGACCGCCACTAAGTGGATTTCTTTAGGAGCAGCTTGGTACCTTGCACACACTCCTACACAACACGATATCGGGCCTAGATGCGCAAAGGTAAAAGAGAGAGCCGATCATGGATCAGTATACCTTTTGGTCCACATCTTTACCCTTTGGATTAAGCTCAAGATGACACTTGGTTTGCATTGGAGTAGCAACGCCATTGAGATCCGTCATCTTGAACCTCTTGAGCATGTCTTGGATGTACTTAGCTTGATTAATGAAGGTTCCCTCTCTAAGTTGTTTGATCTAGAATCCAAGAAAGAACCTCAATTATCCCATCATAGACATCTCAAACCTGTCAGTCATAAGCTTTGAAAATTCATCATTAAAAGCTTGGTTAGTAGAGCCAAAAATAATGTCGTCTACATATAGTTGGCATACGAAAAGCTCCCCATTAACCTTCTTAGTAAAAAAAGTGGGATCGATTTTCCCAACTTCGAATCCACGGTCTAACAAAAGCTCTTTAAGGTGCTCATACCACGCACGTGAGGCTTGTTTAAGGCCATAGAGCGCCTTATCGAGTTTGTAGACATGGTTCGGGAATTTGGGATCCTCAAAACCCGGGTGTTGCTTGACGTATAACAACTCATGTAGTGGAACATTAATAAAAACACTCTTAACATCCATTTGCTATAATTTAAAATTATGATGAGCAACATAGGCAAGGAGGATACTGATGGACTCAAGACGATCCACAGGAGCATAAGTCTCGCCAAAATCAATTCCTTCCACTTGAGAGAATCCTTGAGCCACAAGCCTTTCTTTATTCCTCACAAGAATGCCATTTTCATCTTGTTTGTTCTTGAAAATTCACTTGGTGCCGATAACATTGCGGCACTCCTTGGGTTTCTCTACAAGCTTCCAAAACTTGTTGCGCTCGAAGTTATTTAATTCTTCATGCATTGCAACCACCCAATCGGGATCTTTAAGAGCATCAAAGACCTTCTTTGGTTCAACCATTGAAATGTGAGCTTGATGATCACAGAAGCTTGCAAGTTCTCTTATAGTAGACACCCTTCTTCTTAGATCACCGACAACCTTGTCAAGAGTGTGACCCCTTAACTCAAGGTTCCGATCAGCACGAGCCTTGCGTCGAACCTCAATTTCCTTATTGTTTCCCAAAGGAGTTGATTTGTCATTTGGATCTTTGTCTTGTACACTACCTTGCCCTTGGTCTAGATCTGAGCTTGAAACAGGCGACTATTGCTATTCAGGTACTTCAGGGCCGGATAATCCGCCTATTGGTGGGGCTGGACTATCCGGTCTAGGAGATGTGGCTGCAACTTCTTCTTCCTGTGAGACCCTGGTAGAGATTGGAGTTCTAGGGGCGGATAATCCGCCCCCTTGGTCCGGATTATCCGGCCTAGGAATTTCTTGGCCGTCTTGTTCTTCTTGAAGTCCTCTGGAGCAGGTGGGAGTGCCAGGGGAGGACAGTCCGCCCCTTGGAGGGGGCAGATAGTCTGGCCTGGGACTATCATTTTGCTTAGAAGAGTGATGATCTTCAGCAGGGTGAGGTGTTGGTGCAGGGGTTTCTCCAGCAGGAAGAGCTTGTTGATCTTGTGAAGATGAGGGCTCCACTTGAGTGGAGCATTGTCCTTCCCGATCCGCCACAAGGGGTTCCTCAATGGGGCGGAAAAATCCCACGCCCATTCTTCTTATGGCATCTTGGGGTATTTCAACATTTGTATCACAAACATCAACTTGCCCCACATGGGAGCCGTCATTTTCATTGAACTCAACACTACTAGATTCTACAACAGTCCTGGTGAGCTTGTTGTAAACTCTATAAGTGTGGGATTTGGCACCGTAACCAACAAAAATACCTTCTAAAGCCTTAGACTCAAATTTATCAAAAATACCTTTGATAAGAAAGAAACACTTACAACTGAATACCCTGAAGTATGAGATGTTGGGCTTGTTACCAGTAAGTATTTCATACGGAGTCTTGTCCAAGATCTTGCGGATGTAGAGCCGTTTTGATGAGTGACAAGCGGTGGATATGGCTTCAGCCCAAAAGTTGTAAGGTGACTTGAATTCAGCCAACATCGATCTAGCCATATCCATCAAAGTGCGGTTATTCCTCTCGGCTACACCATTTTGTTGAGGGGTGTACGCAGCGGAATATTAATGTCTTATCCCCTCTTCACTTAGAAATCCATTCAATGTGTATTTCTTGAACTCGGAGCCGTTGTCACTTCTAATTGCCAAAATGGGAACATTGTGTTGATGCTGAACCTCATTGGCGAAGTCAATGACAGTTTGTTGAGTCTCACTCTTTAGCTTGAAGAAATAGACCCATGTGTATCTTGAGTAATCATCGACTATCACCAAATAATATTTCTTCCCACCAAGACTAGCATGAGATGGAGGACCAAATAAGTCCACATGAAGTAATTCCAAGATTCTCTTTGAAGAAACAATAGTCTTCCTATTGTGGGGAGAGTCATGCATTTTGCTTTCAACACAAGCCCTGCAAACACAATCTTTGGCAAAGGAAACATTGTCTTTTAGTCCAAGGATGTGGCCACCCTTGTGGAGACTTTGCAAAGTTCTCATATTGACATGGGCTAAACGGCATTGCCATAGCCAACCCACGTCGGCCTTTCCGAATAGGCACATCGGACCCGAAGTGGTTTTCCCCGAAAAGTCCACCACATATAGGTCATTTTCGACATACCCAACAAAAGCGACCTTTAGATACTTGCTCTACAAGATCACCACCAAATCATCATCAATAAAAACGGCAAAGCCCATCTTACCAAGGGCGCGAACATAAAGCAAGTTGTAACCGAGGGTCTCAACAAGCATGACGTCCACGTGAGAGATATCGTGGGCGACCACAACTTTCCCAAGACCCAATACCTGAGATTTAGACTTATCACCATAGGAGACTGTAATATTATCATGATTGGGTCGCATCTCCATGATGACCTCCTTGCTTCCGGTTATATGACTAGTGCATCCACTATCCAACACCCATTTAGACCCACTGGAAGCATAGCCATGCAAGAGAATTACTTCTTGGTTTTAGGTACCCATTTTCAATGGGTCCTCTCATGTTAGTAATAAGGGTCTTTGGGACCCAAATAGACCAAGAAACATATTCATCAAAAGGACCAACATAGCAAGCATAAACATCACCATAATAATCACAAAAGAGTTCATAATTTGGATTGTGATGCCCTGCAAAACCAATATGGTCAGTTTTGTCTTTTGTGACATTCTTCTCAGCGGTGTTTATCTTTGATTGTTCACCCTTGGTCTTCTTGTTCTTGTTATTCTTCTTGGACTTGGCGACATATCCAAGTCCCTCTTTTCCAAGATTTGACCTTTGCTTGCCAAGTATCTCATCAAGAGCACCCTTACCTTTAGGAGTGGTGTCATTGACAAGTTGATCTTCCACACTAGCATTTTCCTTGTGAATAAATGTTGATTTAGATTTGCTAGGAACATCATACTTGGTCAATCGAATTTGGAGCTGATCATGTGACTCATTGAGAATGGAAAATTCACTTTTCAAAGCCTTGTGAGCTATGTCAAGTTTCTCCAATTCCTCGGAGAGTCTAGCATGAGCAGCCCCAAAGTCAATCTTATCCTTCTTTAACTTCTTTGCTTTGGCTACAACAATGTCACGTTCCTTAACGAGCTTTGTCACCATTTCTTCATGTGACTGCTCAATAGATTCAAGCCTCTCTTCAAGAGACACTCGAGCCTCTTCTTCTTCTTCTTCTAGAGCATTTTTTAAAGATGCAATTTCCATTGCATCCTCTCTTTCAATTCTGCCCTTTTCTTCAAGGAGCACTTTATTTTGGGCCAGCTAGTCCATAAGTGACTCAAAATGTACTTTGTGATCACCTTGCAAGTTAGTGAAGAAATAATCCAAAGCAATAATCTCTTCTTTAACCTTAAGACTAGTAGGATCATCCATATCAATCATAGCCTTAGGAAAAGAAGTGATAGAAGTTGATACCTCGGAACCTCTTGCCATGAGACAAGTAGCGTTCTTGTTGATGACGTTTTCATTTGGGGAGTCGAAGAGATATGTTGGTGTAGATGTGGTGACTATATCAGCCACCTCACGAGAGCTATCATCCTCGTCTTCATCTTCACTTCCTGACGAATATTCTTCTTGAGCCACTAGAATAATCTTTGGTTGCTTCTTGAAAGGAGCATTCTTCTTCACAAATTGTTTCTTGCGTGGAGCCTTTGACTTTTCCTTGAGAATGAGTCTTCCTCCATTGTCTTCCCTACTTTGATACGGACACTCGGCTACAAAGTGCAACCGGTCTCCACAGTTGAAACAAGTTCTCAGTTTAGGACCGTTTTCATTTCTTCCATATGTTCCACTCTTGCGTTCTAGTTCAGATTTGGGGTTGGATCCTTCCAAAAGGTCCTAGCATAGAAGGCCATGTATTTTCCATGAATTCTTTTTACATCCTTGGGACAGTCCATACCTTCTATGTCATCTTCATCATGATCAGGCAGGCTTGTCTTCAAGGCCACATTGACCCCCTTTTGCATCCCCATAGCTCGTGCACGAGCATCTTCAGCATTCTTGGCGGCCACTTTGAAAGTGGCCATTTCTTCCATTACCTCATTGGATGTCATAAGGTGGTAGTTATGCCTTCCTTGGAGACTCTTCAAATCTGTGGGCTCAAATGGCATAAGAGCACTGACATAGTTGCGCTTGATCCATGCATCATCAACATGAGAGGCACCATGATTCCTGAAAGTGGTGGCTATTGACTTGTGCCTCCTATACATGTCCTCATGGTCTTATCCATCCAACATATAAAATCCTTCAGCTTCATTGCTCAAAGCATCATATCTATTCCTTCTCATACTTTCATTTCCAATGAAGAGCTCGGTGAGGGCATCCCAAGCTTCCTTAGATGTACTAAGATGTTGAATGTGTGGCATGTATTTGTCACCCACACCAAGCTGGATCATGTGTAGAGCTGTAGCGTTGAGTTGACTATCAACAACCTCTCTTCTTGTTAGGTTGTTGGGATCTCCAACATGAAGACCATTCTCGATGATTTTCCACAACTCAATGGAGGAGCTACACACATGAGACTTCATCAAAAAATGCCATTGATTAAAAGTAGATGCTGAAAGTTTGGGTGGATCACCCCTATTATGTATATGTGGGTGTGGGATAGGTGGATCAGGAGAATGCACATGGGAAACCTCATTGTATCCTTCCTTACCACTATCCTTTTTCGAGGAGGATCTTTTGCTAGTTCCATCACCAACCACTTTGTTATCTTTGGAATCGGTTTTACCCGTTTCCTTGGATTGCAGAGTGGTAGCCTCCGAGGCAGATGGAGGTGATGCTACGGATGTGGAGAGACACAATATCAATTGACGCATCTCTTACATCTTAGCCTCCATTGAACTAACCAAGGTTGTTTCCAACGTCTTGAGATCGTTCATGGTGACTACCTCCGGAGTATCACTCCCATCTCCCTTGGAACCCATACTTCTCTTAGGCCGGTTAAGCCCGAATTAAGAGTCGGGGCTCTAATACCAATTGAAATGGATCGTATGGGCACCTAGAGGGGGGCTGAATAGGTTCTACTCAATTTTTAGTTCTTTTTCAATTTTAGGCTTGGCATAAAGTAAATCCTCTAGATATGCAACTACGAGAATTTCCCTATATGCAAACCTAGCTACTAAGCACGTAAAGAGAGGAGCGAGGAAACCGTAGTGGAGCATGCGAAGACATAGGGATTTGTTTTACCGCAATTCCTTCCTTGTTAAGGGAAGTACATCTGCGTTGGAGGGGTGGGCGGTTCTAAGACCACCACGCCACAATAGGCCTCACCCTATTCTCCGATGGATCTCGCCACGAAAGGCCTGATCCACCTTCTCCACTATTGGTACCCTTCGAGGCGGGAACCAGTGCCTTTACAACTCTATCGGGGCACACACCCACAACTGAATTGGGGGATCCTGAAATGACAACAAGCTGTCACAAAAACAAGGATTATCAATATAATAAAAAGCAAGGATCTAGATATTTGCAAGAAATACTAGATCGGAGATTCTCCAAATGAATGGAGAGGATAGTAAGCGCTTGATTGCAGTTGTTTAAGATCGAGTCCTCCTCCTTCGATTCCCCAAGGGACGGGGCCTTCGGGTGGATCTAGGTGGAGCTCTCTTGGATGAAGGTTGCAGATCAGACCTTGACTTTTTCGAATGAACCAAGAGATCTGGAAGGAGGGGGAAGGCTGTCTTAAACACCCCCTGCTCAGATCTGGCTATTGAAGAAGTTTAGGGGCGGATTATCCGCCCCCCACTAGGGGCGGACTATTCGCCCTAGGGAAAAACTCCGCCCCTAGGACGGAAACTCTAGGGGGAAATCCGCCCCCCTACTGAGAGAGACGCATGTCTTGACTTGGTGAAATTCCTCGGGGGGCGGATTATCTGCCCCCCTCAAGGGGCGGACTATCCAGCCTGGGGAGAAAATCCGCCCCAGTGCTGGAAAGCCCGGGGAAAATCCGCCCCCTCTCTAGGGGTTGCGCCTTCCAATCTTGAAGCCGATCCTAGGGGGGAGGGGGGCTATCCGGCCCCCTTGAGGGGCGAATTATCCGCCGGGGTCAGAAAATCCGGCCGATACACCGCCCCCTCTGTGGGGGTTTCCCTTCTGGGAATGGGGTGGGGCGGATTATCCACCCCCAAAAGCAGTTTCTTTTCCTTTTCCAAGATAGGGATCTGTAGCACTTCAACACACATTAAATAGTCCTTGATATTGTTATCTAACACACAAAACACTAGGGATTATGAAATGTTCTTTCACCCGGAGGGAAAACCCTACTCCTTCTTGTATTCTCTTGATTATGGCGGAATTGAAAGTTACAGGGGTGCCAGATGCAATCTGGTGTGAGGTGCGTATGAGAGGTTGGAAGCGATCCTTTTCGCTGTACCCTCCTGGCCTTTATATAGATAGGCAGGTCCCGGGCTTAGGTCGAGTCGGTTACAAATTAGGGTTGATACCCTTTGAAATTCTATCTAATCTAGACTTGTCCTCCAAGGATCCGAAAACATCATGGGCTTGGGCCACCCGAAGTCTTCATGGGCTGTGTGTCCTGACGTGGGCCTTCCTTGGGCTGGACCAGGTATACCAATGTCATGTACCCGTGGGGTATATCCATGTTATCATCACAAGAAGATTTAGTTATGCTATCTCACTCTTGAAAATTGTCGATGCAATACTCCTAATCCACACGGAATTCCGACGAACAGTTTAGAAGCTTTCAGGTAACACCGCGGCTGCTACAGGTACGACGTGAGCCCTTCCAGGGTGACTTTGGCCGATAACGGCCTG
The DNA here is from genome assembly GCA_023614405.1 of Avena insularis. Lineage (NCBI taxonomy): Eukaryota > Viridiplantae > Streptophyta > Magnoliopsida > Poales > Poaceae > Avena > Avena insularis. The sequence continues at coordinate 302,835,776 of CM042691.1, forward strand.
CTCGTCAGCTCAGATGTTGCCACCATTTTGACCGCATGGAGCTCATGCCATAGAGACAGCGACCAAAGCTTCACCTTGTACCGCGGCAATTCGCACGCCCCTAAACTGACGAACCTGGGGGATATGACGATGTCTGTGGTTTGGCCGTCAATTTGGGTGATGACCACCTTTCCCTCTTTCCTGATGCCGATGATCTCTGCTCTCCGTGAGCCTCTTGCGGGCACCGGCTTAGACGACTCCCAGTGTTTGTGGCTGTAGGGCATTATGGCCGCAGTCCTCGAGTGGGAAACTCTGAGGTGGCGGACTAGCTCTACCAAAGGTGTTAGCTCTACCGACGAGGTGGTGAACTCGCATCCAGGCTCCATGCAGACTTGTTGGACGTGGAAGCACCAGATTTATGTGGTCGTGGACATCGTTGCAGGGGACCAATATCTCGCAGTGGTTATTGGGGCATTTGCTTCCTTTTCCTCCGGCGACTTGGCAGTACAGCTCCTTGGAGCATGCGGCAAGCTATGCAACGCTAGCAGTGTCCAGACGCATAGTGATTTCGTTAAAAACATCATCTCTGACCTTGCTACAGACGCCGTGTAGCCGTTTGTGCGTCGATTGCGACATCGGGATGGATTGGGGGCAAGGTCAGACCAGAGTATGACTGTCGAGGGGCTTTTGGATAGGGGTGGCGTGGCCTACAAGATCCGATGCAATGGGCGAGATGGCGAGGAAAATGTAGGAAGCACGCACTGGAGAGGATCCCGAATACGGCCAAGCGGCGTTGGCGAGTGGGGATAAACGACCGAGATGGGGAAGATGGACTCTAGTCTTTGAACGAGTTTTTTTGTTTTTGCATGGCCTCTGGAGCTGCATCTACGATGACAAATATAGCTTTACTGGCACACTTAACTTCACTAAATTATAAGCTAGGCTCGGACGCTGCCGTACACTAAATTAACCATATCACATCCTGGGGCATTACAGCTTGCGAGGCTGGCATGCTGCCGTGCATGCCGACTAGAGTTAATACTTTCTTGTTTGACCAGATGATGTTTTGTAAGGTCCCTCCTTTATAAAGGAAAAGGGTCCCTGTGATTGCAATTCTAGTCCCTGGATCAATAGCTAGCATCCACAGTTAAGATGTAATATCAAGAAACAAAGGTCATAATACAACTTTATAACCAGGAATAAAATAATTCATTACATCTTACATAGCTCATTTGGCTATTACATTACATTGCAGCAGAATAACTATAAGCATGGGGTCCTTCATCTTCAAAGTGCCACAGGCAGACATGTTGGTTGTAGACTTTGTAATCCTAATCAATAAACTTCACTAACATTAAACAAACCTGCAACATAACAAGTTACAGCCACAAGGGTCAATACATTTGAATTGTATTGGCAAGTGATACTATGGTAATATAGTGGAGTCTATCATCTATATGCATTTGGCTAAGTGGAGATTAGGCTTGCTTTGCTCAAAATAGATTTTCCTTATCATTTGAAAACACTAAGTTTTTGTTTAGCAAAAATCACCCAAGGCATCTACCAATCAAAGATTGAAGATCCTTTAATCCTTGTTCAACCACAAGTTTTTAACTTAGAAATTTGGATGATGAGATTCTTGATAGCTTCCATGTCTTGATGCTCAAAATGTCCTTTGCCAGGGACATGGCTAAGTACTTAGATTTTACACTCTGCAGAGGTGGTGCACTTTCCCCACCAGACTTGGTTTCCCAAGACAAGATCTTTCAGAAGCCTTCCCTTAGACCAGAATGGACGCGTTCCAACCTATCAAACCCCTACCACCAACTATCCATTTGGCTAAGTTATTGCAACCTATATGATCCAGGCAGAGCCCATAATGCCAAGTGGCTGCACTTGAAGCTTCTCCACATTTGACATCTCAAATCTCTTTGTTCCTGGGTGACCATCCACAAGTGATATACACAAGGTTCACCAGTCCCCTGGCCTTGTGTAACCACTCAACACAAACCATTCCTTCCATTCCACCCAGGTGATTCATTCACTTAGTTGTTTTATTAAACAAAACACAAGTCCTCAGACTTAGAAGTTTTCCATAGCATGAATGTATATTCCACCCTTGTTTTCTATTAGCTAAGCTAAGCATGATAGTAGTAGGAATCTTAACTTAGGAAATTTCTACTAAGGTTTCATCTACTAGGATTTCCCATGGCATAGTTTATACTTAGCAAAATTCCATGCAAGTCCTACTTAGAAATATCACTAATGCATAGTGAAAATAATGGGACAAAAGTATGAAGCATCACTTGCCTTTTTGGTAGAGAGTATAGGTTCACTCCTTGATCTTTGCAATGTTCACTCACTTCAAATCACTACAATTCAATCAAGCAAACAATATTTCAATCTACCATTCAAGCAATTCATCACATAAAATCACAGTAATAAAACAATGCATGCAAGCATGCTAAAGATTGTTTTATTTGTAAAAGTGGTTCCTATTGGTTCACAAACATTTGAAAACTTCCAAAGGTCATTTTATAAAGTGGCAAAGTCATTTGCAAAAGGTTTTATTTCATAAACCATTTTCTAAAACAAGGTATCATTTTATGTGGTGTAGAAATGTTTTTAATAAGGCATTAATATATAGGGTTCACAAAATACATTTTCAAATCATAAAACTTGGTGTTTGGGGTCAGAGAGTTTGAAACAAAACATTTCCCAAAGGTTTTCTTCCAAAACCATTTTTAATAAATAAACCATATTTTTATTTGACTAGAAATAGTTTAAATCAAAGTTTCATTCTTTTGCATCACCATATACATTTTTTAAACCACAATTTGTTTCCTAGGGTCAGAAGGTTCAAAACACACCATTTGCCAAAGATTTTATCCTCAAAATCATTTTAGAACAATTTTTATAATCTAAACAAGAATACACAAGTTTCTGCAAAAACAAACATTTTACCAGAAGCTTTTTACTAAACAAAGTGTATGGTTGGCTAGGGCTTGTCTTGCTGATTCCATTGATATAAAGTTTGCAAAATTTGGACGTGTAGATTTAAAGTTATGGAATTTACAAAATCACATATCTAATAGATTCAAATCTGTTTCAAAACGAAGCCTGAGCCACGTGGATCAATCCTATAGGCTGGTACCGGTTCGGGCGGATCGGCTAACGTGGACTGTTGGATTTTAAGAGGATCGTACGGCACAGATCAATCAAAAACGGTTCGGTAAGTCATCTATCCTAACCGCTAGATCGGGATCCGACGGTCCTCATCGCACTGACCATGAACTGGTGGCGCTACGGCGGTGGCTGGCGGCGGCGCGCTCAGACGATGACGGTGCCTGTCGTGGGAATGGTCATGGCAGATGCTGCAATCGGCAGCGAGTAGTAGAACGAGGGGCAAGGGCGGCCAGCCATCTGCGGTGTGAGATGAGGGCGGAGACACAGCGGTTTACCCAGGTTCGGCCCCCCGGAGGGTAAAGACCTACTCCTGCTAGATTGTATTATGGAGGTGGTACAATGGGCGAGCTCGACGGCTAGGCGGCGAGTCGCTTGGGTGTCTGATGGAACGTATCTCTACACGCCCCGCAGGGAGGTTTATATAGGCTCACCTCCCCTAGGGTTTACATATCTCAACCAAATCAGTTAAGGTTTCGGTGCTTGTTTAACCTAATCCGACTGGGCCTATCTACTCGCCTGGGCCTTCAGCTTCCAGTCGCTTGGATCCACCCCGGGCTTTGGTCCAGTCGCCGTCTTGCAGGCCCACTCGCAGTTCTTTGGTCCAGCCGGAAACGTCCTGCTGGGTATACCCCGGTAGGTACATCCCCATCAGTAGTCCCCGAGGCCGTTGTCGATTGGGCGTAGGTGACTGCTGGCAGTCGGAGTACGCGGCTTCAGAGTAGGCATCCAGTCGAATCGTCGGTGGGCTCCTGTATATAGGAAAAACTTGTCATTCTATTCGCAGCTTTGGCGAGTCGAGTCGGCGAATCGCTGTTCGCAGCGAATGGGTCGATGAACCGAGTGGCTGAAGTTGGACCGTTAAGTATGGTCAAACTAGCCATTGCGGTAATCCAACGGTAACTTTTGGCGTAATCACCGCGTAGTAACGGTCTCCTGATTTGGCGGGTAACAACCGCTATATATGGGGAATGGCAGGCGATCGGGGAGCTATCTTTTCGCCATTCTCTCCGACTGCACGCGTTCTCGCCTTCCTCCGCTTCGCGATCCAGCCGACCCGAAATCTCCCGACCCCCCCTCAAAGTCCTCCACCATGGCCCTGTCCACCAAACCCTGGGGAAGGTCCAAATGCACGAGGGCGCAACTGGCGTCCTTCGAGGAGGCCGGGATTCTGCGCGCCGGCTGCTGGCGCATCCCCGCGGCCGGGGAGGTGACCCCGAGCCCGCGCGAGGGGGAATTCATCTGCTTCACCAGTCACCTGGAGCGGGGACTGGGATTCCCCACGTCCTTGTTCTTCCGGCGGTTCTGCGCCTACTACGGGATCCAGCCGTCGGATATGGGTCCCCATAGCATCGAGCAGCTCGCCATCTTTGTGGCGTTCTGCGAGTGCTACTTGGGCTGCCGGCCCTACTTCCCTCTCTGGCAAGATCTGTTCCATGGACGGATCAGTCGCGAGGAAGCGGGCGGCCCAATGCTTGCCGCGGGTGGCCTGACCTTCCAGCTCAAGTCGAAGGCCTCATTCTTCGACCTGATGCTGCCCGCCAAGGCAGCAAGCGACTGGAAGAAGTCGTGGTTCTACGTCACCGAGGCGACCCCGGAAGGCGAGACGGCTATTCCGCGGTACTCCGCCACCCGGTCCGAGCCGCGCCGTCTTCAAATCGCCAAGCTTCCCGACGACCAACGGATGGTCGTCGACAAGATGCTTCAGACCATCCGTGGTCTGAAGAAGAAGGGCCTCCAGACGATAAACCTGTACAATTGCTGGCTCGGGCGTCGACTCGTTCCGCTGGCCCGGCGCGAGCACTATATGTACCAGTACACCGGCCGGGACGATCCGACAAAGGCTAGCCTGGCCGAGTGAAGGCTCGACGACTACACCGCGACCCTGAAGAAAATCACCCAAGCGGTGTACTTGGACGCTCAAGCCGGGGTCGCCCCCTACACCGCGAAGCGCTCAGCCCCAACGGTAAGTACTTTGTGTCATTCGCAATCGCAGTCCTTTTGCAGTCGCTGTCATACTAACTTCAACTTGCTTTTGTTGCAGCTGTTCCAAGTGGTGGAAGGGTGGCTCCCGCCCTCGGATGACGAGAATTCGAGCTCGTCCGTCCAATACATGGGCGGGTCGCCCGCCAGGAGCAACGAAAGCGATGGCGACGACAAGTCCGAGGAGGAAGCTGCCTCGCTAGCTCGCAAGACCCGCGGGCAGCATCAGCGCGAACTCGAGGCGAGCAAGAGCCTCGAGCGCCACGATGATGAAGAAGAACTTCCGGAGACGACCTCGCGCCGCCAGGCTACTCCGTCAAAGACGAAGAGGAAGGAGAAGGAGGCGAAGGCCCCTCCAAGAAGGAAGACGAAACCATCGAAGCCAGCCTCGCCACCACATTCGGCGAGCAGCTCCGACGCCCCCAGCCTGGCCAAGGATGAGGCGCCGCCGACGACGGCCGCGCTGGACACAGCCACCATCGAGGTGCCCCTGGCGTTGATGCCACCGCCATTCGCCCCAGTCTCGGGGCTGGGGGAGGCTCCGTCCACGGCGACTTCGCCTCGCAGGGAAGCTCCTGTCGAAGGAGTTATAGAGGCTCCAGTCGCAGCTTCAACGACGAAGAAGCCGTCCGTGTCTTGGGCACGCGACGTCATGGACATGGGGCTCAACCGCCGACTAGGCCCCGAGCTGGAGAAGCCAGCCGGCCTCCGTACGGGGCTGCGCTTTATTCCGGTCGCCAAGTAAGTGCACTCGCCTTCCTTTGTCTCCCATAATCACTTGAATTATCTTGCTTATATGATCCATGTACAGGACCGGAGTGAAAAGGATGGGCCATCCAACCGTGGCTAAGGTGCCGCCCGTCGTCAGCAAGGAAGATTCTTCCCGCAAGAGGAAGGCGGACGAAGTCGTCGTCCCTGCGGATGATGGCAAGAAGGCCAAGGGTGACACCGTCATCACAATTTCTGACGACACGGTGGCCGCGCCGGCTGGTCCTACAACGGAGACGGCCGCGTCCACGAAGGAGGGCGCTCCCTTGCCTGGAACGGCCGAGCCGTCTTCCTTTGGGGCAGGTGCCTCTATCGCCACCTTCCCGCGTTTCGTAACCAAGTCGGCCGCGGCGAGTGGAACTTCGCCTTCGAGCCACGCTCCAGGAATCGCCGACGCTGAGGTTGACCGGCGCCGTGGGCATACGCCAGCTCTCCTCGCGTCCGTGGATGCGATACAACTCCACAGCATGCTTGGCGCAGCCATCCAGGTACATCCAGTCCCCGAGGATCAGGTCGGTGCTTTGCAGCGGCCTGATTCTTTTAGTGTCTTACAGCGGGTGGGCACTTAGGTATTTTTTCGCGTCCAGTCCCCGAGTGCGCACTCTCTGAATTTCAGCGGGTGGGCATTTAGGTATTTTTCGCGTCCAGTCCCCGAGTGCGCACTCGCTGAATTTCAGCGGGTGGGCATTTAGGTATTTTTTGCGTCCAGTCCCCGAGTGCGCACTCGCTGAATTTCAGCGGGTGGGCACTTAGGTATTTTGCTTTGATTAACCTTTTTGGTGATGTGCAGGGTCTGCAACTTGAATCGGCCGACCGATTGGCGGCAAAGCAGCACGCGGAAAAGGAACTGGCCATCGTCCAGGAGGCTAACGAAGGGCTTCGGGCTGTTGCCGCGAAGGCAGAGGAAGCCCGCCGGGGGCTTGTCTCTGCTGGTGAGTTGGCGGCGGCTCAGTCTTCGTTGAGCTCGGCGGAAAAGCGAATCGCTGAGCTTGAGCGCGAACTGAAGGAGGGGAAGGAGGAAGCGACCTCAGCGGACAGGCGGTCCAAAGCCGCTATTTCCGCCGCCGCGGAGGATCGTAAGGTGTCCGACGCCCTTGTGGCTGGTCTTCAGGACGACTATACTGCGCTTCAATCCTTCATCACGGATCTCGCCCGCCCGTTGATTGGTAAGTGCGTCTGCCCCTTCCAGTAGTTGTGCCATTTGTGGGGTCCGTCGTATTCATTATTGTCTTCTTACTCGCAGATCGCATCATCGACAGCGCGGAAGAAGCAAGCACGTTCGACGCGTGGCAGTGTGTGAGCATGCTTGTCGATTCGGCAACGTTGTCGGCGACTTGCATCCGTGCCTATCTCCAGGAGATATCGCCCACGGAAGTGATTCCCAGCGACCTCGTTGAGGTGTGGAGGTATTTGGAGAAGGCGCCCGCGGTCGTTGAGTTCATGGCGCGGTCGGCGTTTCGGCGTGGGGCGGCGACGACGCTTAGTCTTGAGCTTGCCCACTTCCTCGAGGACTTCGACATCGACGATGTGACGAGTGGCTACCCATCGTCGACTGGCGCGGTGGAGCTTTTCAAGGTTCTCAAGTTGCAAGACCGCGCCGCCAAGTACTCGGAGCGTGTCTTGGCGATGGGCGACCTTCTTCCATACCAGGAGACGGTCGTCGTGGCGCAATTGGCGACCAAGATCGTGACCTCAAGGTTGAGAAACCCTTCCGCGCGGCGATGGCGGGTGAATTGACGACGTATCCGTCGAACCCCTACACGCCGTTCATCCGCAATCGCCGGGGAGTTGGCGAATCGTCATCTAAGCCTGCAGAGTAGGATAATTTGCCTTGTGGCGTCAGCAACAGTTCTGCCATGCGGGCATATTTTGTAATGCGAGACAATGCAACATGCTATCTAATGAGATGTCGTGTCTATTTTGGTATTTTTGCATGTGTTATGTGATTGATGTTTTGAACGAGTACCCGAGCGCGTCCGCCCTTTGTGGGGTTTACCTCGTATCTGATTTGTTTATGGTTTTTCAATGTTTTGTTATTGTGGTCAACTCGCCCGGACTCGAAGAGCCAGTCGCCAGGCGACTCCCTTGAGCACTCTGTACTTCATCGTTTTCCCTTGCGCGAACGGGGTCGGGTGGCCGAGTCCCCGAGCGTGGTACTTGGTTGTTCTAGGCGCGACTCGGTGGGGAGGACTTGGCGCGTTGGTTTAAGCGCATCTCTCTCCTGCCTGGCCGTGGGTCGCATGGAAGTCTGAGCATGCTCTCATACTTGGCGTTTTCCCAAGCCGCTCGCGCTGAACTGGTCGTCAGTCCCCGAGCGTGGTACGTGGCCGTTCGAGTCGCTATGTCGAGGATGCGGAGGATCATGGTCGCTGTGAGAAGCGAAGGCAGTTGTCTTGGCTCGTAGAGCCAGTCGGGATAGGCGACTCCGATGGGGCTCCGGGTAGGCGTTTTTCATGGACGATGCAAAACCTGAGGTGATTCAGTGCTTTCACATCGCACTACTTGGCCGTGCCGGTCGCTTTACCAACGGTTGACTTCTGCGGTTAGCTTGACGCTGTTATTACGAGTGCGAGTGGCATAAGACATGGAGAGTAAGCGCAATTTGCGGTAACCAATTCTTTTTATTTCATAGCGACTGGAGAGTACATATGTGGCGTTCTAGGAATAGAACTTCCGTAGGAGGTTTACATTCCATGGTCGCTTGACGTCGAGTTTTCCGTCCCCGCGGACGTCGGTGAGGTAGTAGGCGTCGTTGCCGAGTACGCGGCCGATGGCGAATGGCCCCTCCCATGGAGGAGAGAGATTGTGCATGCCCTTCTTGTCCTGGATGAGACGCAGCACCAGGTCGCCTTCTTGGAAGGTGCGAGTTTTCACCCGCCGGCTGTGGTAGCGGCGGAGTCCTTGTTGGTAGATGGCGGTGCGCGAGCGAGCTAGGTCGCGTGCCTCGTCGAGTTGATCGACTCCATCCTGTCGTGCGAGTTCGTTCGCAGCTTCCGTGTAGTGGACGACCCTTGGCGAGTCGTGCTCAAGGTCGGTGGGCATGACTGCCTCAGCGCCGTACACCATGAAGAAGGGGGTGAATCCTGTCGACCTGTTAATCGAGGTGCGGATTCCCCAGATGACGGAGGGTAGCTCCTCGACCCAGCACCCGGCGGTGCGCTCTAGTGGTACTTGGAGTCGCGGCTTTAGGCCGTGTAGGATGCTTTGATTGGCCCGTTCCGCCTGGCCATTGGACTCCGGGTGGGCGACTGACGCGAGATCGAGCCGGATGTGGTGCTCTTCGTAGAATTCGGCCATGGCTCCTTTGGCGAAGTTGGTGCCGTTATCCGTGATGATGCTGTTGGGGAACCCGTAGCGATATATGAGTTCGCGTAGGAACTTAGTTGCGGTCTTCCCGTCGCATTTCTGGACTGGCTTGGCCTCCACCCACTTTGTGAATTTGTCGACTGCGACCAGGAGGTGGGTGTAGCTGGAGGGAGCCTTCTTGAATGGGCCCACCATATCCATGCCCCATACGGCGAATGGCCAGGTGATGGGGATTGTCTTCAGTGCCGAGCTCGGCACGTGCGTCTGGTTGGCGTATTTCTGGCACCCGGCGCACCGCTGGACGATGTCGACAGCGTCGGCGTGGGCGGTTGGCCAGTAAAAGCCGTGCCGCATAACCTTGGCTACCAGAGAGCGGGCACCGGCGTGGTGGCCACAGTCGCCGGAGTGGACGTCGTGGAGGATCTTGCGTCCTTTGGTCGGTTGGACGCAGCGTTGGAACACGCCGGTGATGCTTCGCTTGTGGAGCTCGCCGTCGATGATGGTGAAGGATTTGCAGCGGCGTGCGATCATCCGGGCTGCCGTCTCGTCTGCCGGCAAGGTGCCAGCCTCTAGGAAGACAATGTAGGGTTTGGTCCAGTCGTCTGGCTCGGTGACGAGTGCGACCAGGGCTGCCTCTGGCTGCAGCGGGACTCCGATGTCGATCTCCCTTGGGGGAGAGACTGACGGCTTGGTGATCGTGTCGAGGAAGACGCCGGTGGGTGGTGCGAGTCGAGCCGACCCAATGTGAGAGAGTGCTTCGGCCTCCTCATTCTTCCGCCTGTCGATCCACTCGACGGAGTAGCCTGTGAAGTTTCCGCCCAGCTTGTCCACTGCTTGGCGGTAAGCCGCCATGGTGGGGGATACCGCGTCGCAGGTGCCAGCGACTTGCCCGGTGACGAGGTCGAAGTCTCCGTAGCAGCGTAGGCGGTTGACATTCATCTCCCTGGCGGCCCTCATGCCGTGTAGTAAGGCCTCGTACTCGGCCATGTTGTTGGTGCAGGGTGTGAAGTCCAGGCAGAGGACGTAGCGGAGCTTGTCGCCCTTCGGAGAAGTTAGCACGATCCCTGCGCCTGCGCCGTCCGCGTTCTTGGAGCCGTCAAAATGTAGGCTCCAGTAGTGGAGGTATGGCAGCTTCTCTGGCTGCTGGGCCTCTTCCCAGTCGGCGATGAAGTCCGCTAGGGCTTGCGACTTGATCGCTCTTCGTGGCTCGTATTTGATGTTGTGGACGCCGATCTCGACGGCCCACTTGGCGACTCGCCCGGTCGCCTCACGGTTGCGGATGATGTCCTGCAACGGTGCGGAGGAGACGACCGTGATCGGGTGCTCCTGGAAGTAGTGCGGCAGGCGTCGCTGTGCCCTGAAGACTGCGTATACCAGCTTCTGGTACTGCGGGTACCGCTGGCGCGATTCGGTGAGGACCTCGGTGATGTAGTACACCGGTCGCTGTACTGGGCGCTCCTTTCCTTCCTCCGGTCGCTCGACGACCATGACAGCGCTGACGACGCGCTCGGAAGCTGCAATGTAGACCAGCATGGGTTCTTTGTCGACCGGGGCAGCGAGTAGCGGTGCGGCGAGTAGCACCTTCTTGAGGTCGCGGAGCGCATTGTCCGCCTCCTTGTCCCACTGGAATGTGGGGTTCTTACGCATCAGGCGATATAGGGGCATCGCCTTCTCGCCCAAGCGGGGAATGAAGCGACTGAGAGCCGCTACTCGCCCGGCCCAACGAGCGTCGGCAGCACTTTCGGGTTTGCCGAGTCGGGCGATCGTGTCGATCTTGGTGGGGTTTGCCTCGATCCCGCGCTTAGAGACGACGTAGCCCAGTAGCTGCCCTGCTGGTACGCCGAAGGTGCATTTGTCTGGGTTAAGTTTTATCTTGTACCTTCGCAGGTTGGCGAACGTTTCCGCCAGGTCAGCGAGTAGATCACCTTGGCGAGCGGATTTTACGACCACGTCGTCGATGTAGACGTGGATGTTGCGGCCAATTTGGCTCGCTAGGCACTCCTGCATGCACCGCTGGTAGGTCGCCCCGGCGTTCTTGAGGCCGAAGGTCATGGTGGTGTAGCAGAAGGCTCCAAATGGCGTGATAAACACCGTCTTCTCCTCGTCCTCGACGGCCATCTTGATCTGGTTATATCAAGAGTAGGAGTCGAGGAAACATAGCGACTCCGAGCCCGCGGTGGAGTCGATTATTTGGTCGATCTGTGGGAGGACGAACTGCTCCTTTGGGTAGGCGCTATTCAAGTTTGTGTAATCGATACACATCCTCCAGGTGCCATTCTTTTTCTCGACTAGGACTGGGTTTGCCAGCCACTTGGAGTACTTGATTGGCCGGATGAAGCCTGCAGTGAGTAGACGCTGCACTTCCTCGGCGATGGCTCGGCGGCGCTCTTCATTGAAGGGCCGCAGCGACTGCTTGACGGGTCGCACTTTGGGGTCGGCGTTTAATTTATGCTCAGCGAGCTCCCTAGGGACACCAGGCATGTCGGAGGGCTTCCATGCGAAGATATCCCTGTTCTCACGGAGGAACTCGATGAGCGCGCCTTCCTAGGCTGGGCTCATCCCTGTGCCGATCGTCACCGTCTGGCTGGGGTCGCCGGGGACCAGCTCGACGGTGTGCGTGTGCGTCGTTGCCTCAAAGGTTGAGGTGTTTGCGCTCTCCGAGTTGGGCTTCTTGAGTATGGTGGGGTCGTCATTGTTCACCCCGCTCGCGTATTTGGCGAGCTCGTCAGCGTGGTTGGCCTCTGCCGCGATGACAGCGTCGGCGAGCTCGGCTCCTTTGGCCTCGCACTCGGAGGCCATGTCGGGGTCGCCATTGATGGTGATGACGCCGCACGGCCCAGGAATCTTCATCGCGTTGTACGCGTAGTGTGGCGCTGCCATGAATTTGGCGAACGCTTGGCGCCCCAGGACGCAGTGGTAGGGGCTGTCGAAGGGCACCAGCTCGAAGACGATCCGCTCGGTGCAGAAGTTTGCGGGGGTGCCGAAGGTGACTGGCAGCGTGACCTTGCCGATCGGGTACGCCTTCCGACCGGGGACGATGTCGTGGAACGTTGTGTGGGTTGTCTCGATCATCGACTGCGGGAGCCGCAGCCGCCTGAAGGTGTCCAGGTACAGGATGTTGATGGAGCTGCCGCCGTCCATCAACGTCTTGGGGAGCCAGTAGTCACCCACCTTTGGCTTGACCACCAAGGCGACTTGTCCTGGATACTTGATGCGCGGCGAGTGGTCCTGGCGGCTCCAGGTGATGGGCTGCTCCAACCAGTTGAGAAACTGGGGAACATCCACCTGGGCCACCATGTTCACGGCGACGGCGCGGGTGATGACCTTCTTCTCGCGCTTCGTGTTGAAGCCGGTGAAGGTGTGGAGCGACCCGGCCACGTTGCCGAATTTTCCGCCGTTTGGCGGGTTGTTGTCGGGGTCCTCCCTTGCTTGCCGTGCCTTCTCGATCTCCCAGAGGGTGTGGCAGTCGGCGGTTGTGTGCGTTGCGGGCTTCCCTTCCCTGCTATGAAACGCGCAAGGTTGGTTAAGGAGGGCCGCAGGATCGAACCTTGGCTTGGCCTTGTAGTTGCCGCCGTCGCGGCGTTGTCCTCCATCGCGGCGGAAGCTCTTGGGCTCGCGTTGTACATGCCCGACGTTGGCGACGAAGTCGACTCGCCCGTCACTTCGGCGCTTGCCGATGAGGCGAGTGTTGCTGTAGCGTAGGTCAGACCGTCGTCCGTTGTCGTTGCCGCTCGTGCGGCGTTGGCCCCCCGACTCGTCGTCGGTTTCCTGGTTTGGATCTTCCTCCGCGTACCTTTTGGCGATCTCGAGGAGGTCCGGTATGTTGTCGAGGGTGCGAGAATGTCGCTTGAGCTTGGCGACCAGCGGCTCAGAAGGCACGAGGTCTTGAAGCAATGGATCGCGGTGTGCGGTGGATGCCGACCGCGTTGTACCAAAGTTCCTGCCACCGTTGGACCCGATTATGGTCGACTCATGGGTCCCTGGACGCATCGCTCCAGGTCCTCGATGGTGGTGGCGCGGGTGTAGGAGCACTCGAAATGCCTAACTAAGGCGTCGCGCATCTCCTCCCAGGAGTCAATGCTGTCCTGGGGGAGGGTGTTGATCCACTGCCTGCACGTCCCCTCCATCATCAGGGGGAGGTAGCGGGCGGCTAGCAGGTCAGTGTGGCCTGCGATCCCCATTGCCATGAGGTACGTATCGAGCCAGACGGCGGGGTCGTACTTTTCTATCTCTTTTGGCGCCTTGAAGTTTGGCGGGTACTTCTCGCCTCGGATCATTGGTCCAAAGCACTTGGGGCCGAGGCGACTGAGCGACCCCATTGGCTCACCGTCGCGGCGATTGGTCAGGGTGTGTCGCAGGTCGTCGGGCTAGCGTGCGCGCCAACTTTGGTTGTTGATGATGTGGGTGCGGGCATCGATGGGTTGACCGTTAGCGGCGACGAATTTAGTCGCTGGCCTGGGGTCGTTGGTGGAGAGTGTCGCGTGTGCGGGTCGATGTTGGAGCTGCAGTGGCTCTGGTGGCGGGCAGTTGAGGGTGTTTGCCGCCAGTGGGCGGCCGCTGGAGGCCGCTCTGCTTCCCGAAGAACGCGAGTACACTCGACCCTGCGAGTCGGCGCCTGCGTTTTGCTGTTCGACGGCTTTTGCGAGCAGGGCCCTGACGTACTGGATCTGTAGGGCACCGTCGCCGGTGGCCGTGATGTTGTCGGCTGCTGCTCGTCCTGCCACGAGGTTGTCTATCGGGGTGGAGAACAGTGGGAGGCCGTTCGCGTCTCGCTCCCGTGAGGAGACTACGATCCGCGGCTGGTCCCTGGGGGGTGTGCGGTTGGGTGGAGGTGGGGCGCCCATCGCCGTCGACCCTGGAGGTGGTCGGGCGCTTCCTCCTGGTGGCGCGTTCTCGCAGATTGCACGTTCGGCCGCACGGGCCGGATCATTTTCGTCGTTGAAGTTCAGGGCGCGCCCCTGAACGGTAGGGTTCAGGCGCGTCCTGATCCGTTGCGCGTGGTAGCGCGACAGCTCCTGCGCCGTCACCTGCTCGAGGCGAAATTTTTCGCGCTCGGCCGGCTCCTTGCGGACGGCTTCCGCCAGCTTCAGGCGGAGTTCCTCGACCTCCGTTGCCGTGGCGTTGGGAGGGATTGGTGTGGAGAACGGGTCCTCCGGCGGATCGGTGCCACTCGCCATATAAGTTGTGGCGTGGCGACCGGTCCCGTCGCGGAGATCGGCGGAGTTTTCCGATCCGGAGTCGAAGTCGAAGATCCCAAGGATGGAGGGATCCTCGAAGTCTCCCGCGTTGGAGACCTGGGTGATGGAGCCCGCGGGTGAAGCCGCGGTGATGGAACCGGCGAGTGATGCCGGGGTCGCCGAGTCGGCGTCGTCGTTGAGGGTCGCGTCTTCCGCGGCCGCGGAGTTTTCGGCCACGTCGCTATGGGCCGAGTTATACTCGGAGGCGAGGCAATGAATGGTACGGACCTGGCTCTCAGAGAGCCGGTCGCGTGGCGGCGACTCGCGGATGCGAGCCGAGTCCTCTGAGACGATGATGTCGGTGAGACCGACAAAGAGGCTGATCGTGCCCACTGGCAGGATCATGCTGTCCGTGACGGGTCGCGCCGCCGGGACGTAGCTGCTTGGCAAGATCTGGAGCATCTCGCCAATCGCTATCATGCGGCCGGTGGCGACCGACTCGTTGATGGGCAGATTGGATCTCGCCGCAGAACACCGGCCAGACCGGCCAGGCCCCACGGTGGGCGCCACTGTTGTGGGAATGGTCACGACAGATGCTGCAATCGGCAGCGAGTAGTAGAACGAGGGGCAAGGGCGGCCAGCCATCTACGGTGCGAGATGAGGGCGGAGACACAGGGGTTTACCCAGGTTCGGCCCCCCGGAGGGTAAAGACCTACTCCTGCTAGATTGTATTATGGAGGTGGTACAATGGGCGAGCTCGACGGCTAGGCGGCGAGTCGCTTGGGTGTCTGATGGAACGTATCTCTACACGCCCCGTAGGGAGGTTTATATAGGCTCACCTCCCCTAGGGTTTACATATCTCAACCGAATCAGTTAAGGTTTCGGTGCTTGTTTAACCTAATCCGACTGGGCCTATCTACTGCTGGGCCTTGACTTCCAGTCGCTTGGATCCACGCCGGGCTTTGGTCCAGTCGCCGTCTTGCAGGCCCACTCGCAGTTCTTTGGTCCAGCCGGAAACGTCCTGCTGGGTATACCCCGGTAGGTACATCCCCATCAGTGCCGGCGATACAGGAAGCTAGAGGAGGAGTGGGGTGGCTCACCAGATTCGTCGAAGCTTGCTGATGCTCAACGTGGTACTATCTGGTGAAGGGGTGCACGAGATTGTCCTTAATCGCTCACCGGAGTTGAGCTGGGCCTCGGGTGCGGTCAGACGTCGACGGGGGCGAGGCTACAAGGCGTGCCGAAGCAAAGTAAAGGGTGCGTTAGACGCGCACGGTATCAGGGAACATGCGTGCATCATCGAATAGCTTTGGGGTGGTCCGAGCTTACCAGGAAACCTCGTCGGGTGAATGGCAGGCGGTGGCTGTAAGATCCCTCCTTTGTAAAGGAAAAGGATCCCTGTGATTGCAATGCTAGTCCCTGGATCAATGCTAGCATCCACAGTTTAAGATGAAGTACACAGATACAAAGGTCATTTATTACATCCATTCCAGAGATAACATAGTCTTTACAACTCAAAGGCCACAGCCAAAATACAAGAGTTTGAATAAGCAAATAAATATAAGTCTTCATCTTCATGTGCCACAGGCAAACATGTTGAGTGTAGACTCATGACACCTAATCTTCATCAGAGTAACCTGCAACATCACAAGTTACAGCCACAGTGGGTCAATACTTTGGAATAGTATTGGCAAGTGATACCTTAGTATATTTTTGGTGGACTAGTTACTATATGCAAAATTTGGCTAAGTGTAGTTTGGCTTGCTTTGCACAAAATAGGTTTTTCCTATTAGTTGAAATCACTAAGTTTTTCTTTGTCAAAAACTTTTCCCCAAGAAACCATCAATAGACATTGAGGTCCTTTACCCTTTTTCACCCACAAGTTTTACTTAAAGTTGGAGTGATGAGATTCTTGATAGCTTCCATGTCTTGATGCTCAAGTTGTCCATTGCCATGGACTTGGCTAAGTACTTAGGTTTTTCCATCTGCAGAGGTTGTGCACTTTCCCCACCAGACTTGGTTTCCCAAGACAGGACCTTTCAAAAGACTTTCCTTAGACCAAATGGACGCGCTCCAACCTATCATTCCCACTACCACCAACTGTCCAAATGGCTAAGTTCTAGCAACCTATGTGATCCAGGCAGAGCCCATATTGCCAAGTGGCTGCACTAGAAGCTTCTCAACACTTGGCCTCTAAAATCCCTTTGTTCCTGGGTGGCATTCCACAAGTGAGATACACAAGGTAAACCATAGCCATGGGCCTTTTGTAACCACGCAACCAAATTCCAACCAATCAAGTCCCATTCCACCCAGGTGATTCATTGACTTAGTTGTTTTATTAAGAAAAACATAAGTCCCAAGACTTAGAAATATTTTCATCATAGCATGTATATATTTTACCAACTCTTGTTTGCTACTAGCTAGGCTAAGCATGGCATAGTAACTTAACTTAGAAATCTCCTAGCAATTCTACAACTACTTAGGATTTCCCAACAAGGCATTTGACAAAAAAATAGTAACATGCAAGACTTAGCAAAATACTTCTAATGCTTGTATAAAATATAGGGATAGACATATTCATGAAGTACCACTTGCCTTGGTAGTTGGGAGAGTAGCACTCCTCACAATCACAATCACTAGCACCAAAGTCTACACAAAGAATATAACCACAATCACATACAAGTCATATACAAGCAAAAATATATATGCATGCATGCAAGATGCCAAGTGATGATTTTTGAAACTCAACCAAGCAAGTGCATATTACTGAACCATAAACAAGCCAAAAACTTGCTAAACCAAGTTTATTTAGCACTAAAACAATTTCCTAAACAATTTCTATGCTCAAAATAGTCCTAAATAAGTTTCTGCAATAAAAGTCATTTTAACAGAAACTAAACATTAAACACATTGCATAATCAGAAAGGGCTTGTCTCCCTAATTCCAACGGTATAAAATTTGTCAAATTCCAACGTGTGGATCAAAAGTTATAGCCATTTCAAAATTGGATCTAAATCTGTTTTCAAATTCTGTTTTTAAACAAACCCTAGCCACGCGTCTAATTCCTATTGGCCCGTACCGGTTCGGACAGATCGAGCTCTACGAGCCGTAGGATCTAAGTCAGATCTGGTGGCTCAGATGCGCGCTTACCCCTTCGCTTAAGTTCTAATTTCAGCCGTAGGATCTACATCTAACGTCCCTGAACGTCTTGACCAAAGATGAGAGGCGCTAACGGCGGCGACTGGCGGCGGCGCGTCTGTCAGCGGCGGCACTAGCGTTCTAGGTCGCCCGGGGAAGAAAGAGTGTGCTCACCAGAATCGCAGGGTCGAGGCGAAGCTCAACGTGGAGGTGTCTTGGCAAGGGGCGCTCGGGGTCGTCGGGTATTCCTCGCCGGAGTTTGTGGATGCGTCAGGTACGGTCTGTTGTCGATGTTGGCGAGGTTCCGCATCGCGCTAAGTCAAAAGGAAGGCACCGTTAGATGCGCAAGACGATGGGGATTCCAGGCGTATCAGACAGAGGGCAAGGGGCGGCTGGTACTTACGGGGAGAGGTCGCCGGAGTTCGTGCAGAGAACGGCGGCGCTCGGTCGAAGTCGTTGCCGAAGCTACAGATCATGCGAGGACAAACGGGGAGTGTCAGTAGATGCGCAAGGAGTTGCTGAGCTTGATAGCATGATTCAGGGACAAAGGGGAACACGGTGCTCACCGGAATTACTGCCGGAGACCGTCGGGACAGCGGTGGCGTCTGGCGAGTTGTGGGCAGCCTGGGGGCATGGAGAAGGAATTGGTTGAGGGGAAATGGTCGCGAGAGAGAGGGGATTAAGTAGCCAGAGGCTCGACAAGAAACGCCTACTGAATCAATGCCAATTACCTCGCGAAATCAAAGCAGCAACGGGCAGCGGCGGAGTTCGTGCGCGAGATTTTGGGGAAGACGACGATGACGTGGAGAGGGCCCGCTCGTCAGCGAAATAAGCAGAGAGGGAGTGGGGTCCAGGAGTCAGTGACCGCGTGGGTGCGTCTGCGCGTGCGAGAGAGAGAGGGATGGCCCGGGTGGGCTAGCTGGGCTGCGTCTGTTGCTAGGCCAAAATCCTGGCGCCGGCCTTTTTCCAATTCTTTTCTCTTTTCTTTTTCTAAATTGATTTTCAGGAATGGTTTTGAAATGAATTCAAGTTCCATTTGAATTCAAATCTATTTGGGATTTTTGCAGTGTGCAACATACTCAAATCTAGGTATAAAACCATGTGGTTACTTTGAAAGGGCTTGGTCATTTTTGGAAAATCAAAATGACAGGAACATTGCACTTGTTTAGTAAATGTTTGAAAATGGTTTTTGAAACCATTTCTATTTTGTAAAATTTTGTTCAAACTCTTCACTCAAACCAAACAATATAGAAGCAACCAAACTTGGTTTTTGAAACACTAAACTCTCAAGTGAGGATGGCATCTGATTTAAGTTGGCTCACATAAAATGATAGCACTATGTGCTTCTGTTTTCTTGAAAATGAGTTTGAATTTGATCTCAAATCTATATGCATGCATGAATGATATGCAATCTTTGAAATCATGAATTTAGGGATGTTACAAATCTAACCCCCTTAAGGTGAATATCTCCCTCGAGATTCGGATTGGCTAGCAAATAGGTGAGGGTGGTCTTTCCGAAGATCATCTTCTCTTTCCCATGTTACTTCCTCTTCGGAATGATGATTCCACTGCACTTTGCAAAACTTGATAGTCTTAGTCCTTGTGACTCTTTCTGCAGTCTCAAGAATCTTGATAGGTTTTCTTCATAGGTGAGATCACTTTCTAGTTGAACTTCCTCCAAAGGTATAGTATCCTTCAAAGAAGTTTCTTCCATCTCCGGATGACATTTCTTAAGTTGACTTACATGAAACACATTATGGACTGCTGACAGAGATTCCGGCAGTTCAATTTCATAGGCAACTTCTCCTTTGCGACTCAGAATCTTGAATGGCCCAACATATCTTGGTGCCCATTTTCCTTTGACTCCGAATCTCTTCACTCCACGAAGTGGTGACACTCTAAGATAGGCCCTATCTCCAACTTCGTAGGTGACTTCTCTACGCTTAGGATCTGCGTAGCTTTTCTGTCGGGACTGTGCTATCTTCAACCTGTCCTTAACCAACTTGACTTTCTCTTCAGCTTCTTTGATAAGATCTGGCCCGAATAAACTTCTTTCTCCCACACCATTCCATAACAATGGGGTGGTACATTTTCTTTCGTAGAGAAACTCAAATGGTGCCATCTCAATACTAGCTTGATAGCTGTTGTTATAAGAAAACTCTGCGTAAGGCAGACTTTCATCCCAACTGGCTCCATAGTCTAGGGCACATGCCCTCAACATGTCTTCGAGAATCTGATTAGTTCTTTCTGTTTGTCCATCAGTTTGAGGATGAAAAGCAGTACTGAATTCCAACCTCGTTCCCAATGATTCATGTAGTTGTCTCCAAAAATGGGAAGTGAATTGAGTTCCCCTATCCGACAAAATACTCTTGGGCACACCATGCAGCCATAAAATTCTACTCATGTAGATTTTGGCTAACTTAGCACTTGTATAAGTTGTCTTCACGGGTATGAAATGAGCCACTTTAGTTAGGCGATCCACTACTACCCATATGGAATCATACCCTGACCTGGTCCTTGGTAATCTGGTAATGAAATCCATACCAATCTTGTCCCACTTCCAGTCAGGAATGGGTAGTGGTTGAAGCAAACCCGCTGGTTTCTGATGCTCCGCTTTCACTCTACTACACACATCACACAAAGAAATATGTTCGGCGATGTCCCTTTTGAGATTGTTCCACCAAAATCTTTCTTTCATGTCCATATACATTTTGGTGTTACCCGGGTGAATAGAATATGGGGAGTTGTGTGCTTCCTGCAAAATCAGTTTTCGCAACTCCGGGTCTTGTGGAAAACAAATACGTTTCCCATGCCATAAAGTACCCTGTTCGTCTTCATGGAAATTTTTGGCTTTTCCTTGGCCAATCTTTTCCTTAATCTCTTTAATTTCTTTATCAGTCTTCTGGGCTTCTCTGATCTTGTACAACAAAGTGGGTTGAACATCCAAAGACATGAGATGTCCTTCAGGCACAATCTCCAATTTCTGAATTGGGTACACAAATCATCTGGCAACTCTCCTTTGGTATGGCCATTCACAAATACCTTACGACTTAGAGCATCTGCTACAACATTTGCTTTACCGGGGTGGTATTGCAAACTCAATTCATAGTCCTTGATAAGCTCTAACCATCTTCTTTGTCTCATATTGATTTCCTTCTGGGTGAAGATATACTTCAAACTCTTGTGATCCGTGAACACTTCACAACGCTTCCCCAAAAGATAGTGTCTCCATGTTTTGAGTGCATGGACAACAGAGGCTAACTCTAAATCATGAGTAGGATAGTTTACTTCATGAGTTTTGAGTTGTCTCGAGGCATAAGCCACAACTTTACAATCTTGCATAAGTACTGCACCCAAACCTTGATGAGATGCATCACAATATACTTGGAAATCTTTTTCCAAATCTGGCAGACACAAGACTGGTGTTGTCACAAGTCTCTTCTTCAACTCCTGGAAGCTGAGTTCACAACCTTCAGACCAAGCAAACTTCTTGTCTTTCTTTAACAATTCAGTCATGGGCTTAGCTACCTTAGAGAAATTCTCAATGAACCTTCTGTAGTATCCTGCTAGGCCGAGGAAACTACGAATTTCTTTCATGGACTTGGGAGATTCCCATTCAGTCACAGCTGAAACCTTAGCAGGATCAACTGCTACACCATCCTTTGTCATAACATGACCAAGAAAACCAACTTCCTCTAACCAGAACTCACACTTGCTGAATTTGGCATAAAGCTTATGCTCCCTTAATTTCTCGAGTATCAAACGTAAGTGTCCTTCATGTTCTTCTTTGCTCTTGGAGTAGACTAAGATGTCATCGATGAAAACGACAACAAACTTGTCAAGGAATTCCATGAACACCTTGTTCATCATATTCATGAAGTATGCTGGAGCATTAGTCAATCCAAAAGGCATTACGGTATATTCATACAATCCATACCTTGTGGTGAATGCTGTTTTAGGTATGTATTGTTCTCTTATTTTGAGTTGAAAATAGCCTGACCGGAGATCAATTTTTGAGAACACACATGCTCCTTCTAGCTGATCAAACAAGTCATTGATTCTAGGCAAAGGGTATTTGTTCTTGATAGTTACCTCGTTGAGTGAACGGTAATCTATACATAACCTTTGACTTCTATCTTTCTTCTCCACAAACAAAACTGGGGCTCCCCAAGATGAGGAACTTGGTTGAATAAATCCTTTCTGTAGTTGTTCTCCAAGTTGCTTCTTGAGCTCTTTCAGTTCATCGACTGACATTTTATAAGGTCTCTTTGCTATTGGTCCAGACCCTGGTACCAAGTCTATCAGAAACTCCACATCTCTATCTGGTGGTATTCCCGGCAACTCTTCCGGAAACACATCCGGGTACTCACTCACAATTGGCACACTGTCCATGCTAACCCCCTTAAGAGAATTTAGCTTACTTCCTTTAGATTCAAAGTTAGACTTGAATTTAATCCGTTTCCTTTCCGGGGTTGTGAGTGCAACAGTACGCTTGGCACAATCTAGTACTCCTTCATACTTAGCCATCCACTCCATTCCCAATATTACGTCCAATCCTTGGGAATCTAGGATTATCAGACTCACTGGAAACTTATGTTTTCCAAACTCTATTACAAGATCCCGGCATCCAAGACTCACTATCATATCTCCACCCGGAGAACTAACTTTTATTGGACACCCAATGTTTTCAGTTGGGAATCCATTTCTATCAACAAATGCTTTTGATATGAATGAATGCGATGCTCCAGTATCAAAAAGAACAAATGCTGGAATAGAATTGAGTCTGAACTTACCAGCAACAACATCAGGCTCCTCATAGACCTCCTCCACATTGATGTGGTTAACCTGTCCTTTCTGAAAAGGTTTGGGCTTGTTAGGTCCTTCAACCTTCTTTTCAGGGCAGTCATTTGCATAATGCCCCATCTTCTTGCATTTGAAGCATTCAACCAGGTTGATGTCCCTCTTAGCTGGCTGATTTCCACTTCCACTTCCATTATGGTGGTTCTTGTGTCCACTCTTGTGGTTTTTGTACTTGTCATTGTCATGACTACGGTGATGCTTGTTGTCATGACGGTTGTGGTTGTGGTGCTTGTTGAATTTCCCATGCTTGTGGGATCCTGAGCTTCCGCTGTCATCATAATGAGACCGTTTGTGAGACGATCGCGAGCTGTGCTTGCCGGAGTGCTTTCTCTTTCTACTCTCAACTTGTTTCATTTTGTTCTCCAAAATAGCAGCCTTGTCACACAGAGACTGATAAGTGGGAACATATGCCACAGACAACTGCAGATTCAGCTCATCATTCAAGCCTTCAAGAAATTTTTCCTTTCTCTTGGCATCAGTGTCAACTTCATCCGGTGCATAACGCGCCAGATTGTTGAACTCCTCAATGTATTCAGCCACGCTCTTGGGTGGCGCTACTTGATTGTGGAACTCTTTCTTTTCAGACTCATCACTCGATGAGATATGAGAAGCGAAAGCCATCCTCAAAGATAGCCCAAGTCACTTCATCTATGGGAGTGGTGATCCGAAGTTGTCCCACCAAGTGGCGGTGGTCCTTCCAGCGGATGTCTTGCAAACCGACTTTCTCAAAGATCAAGACAGCCCACTGTTACCAAGTCCTTGTTTACTGAGCGTAGCCAATCATTGGCCACCATGGGATCAGTCGTCCCCGAGAACTTAGCTGGCCTCAATCTCAAGAATCTGGTGAGCATATCAAAGCCTGGAGGGTTGTTATTATTGTTGTTGTTGTTGTTGTTGTTGTTGTTTTGGTTCCGGATGAATGTGGTCATCATCTGCATCAGCTGAGTTTGGGCAGTCATCATTTGCTGCATTTCTGGAGTGATGTTGTTGGGGTTGGGGTTTGCACGACGGGGAGGCATCTGTGGTTTTGTTCAAATAGAGATAAGAATGAGATACCCATAGATGTTTTTCATGCACATTACATCACATAAGAAATCACAAGCATGCAACAAAGTATAAAAGATCAACAACAAGATAACAAGTTCACAAAGTAAAACACACAAGTAGCAAGCCATCCACATGTCGGATGGTCCAATAACAAGTTCTCAAATAACAAGTACGATAATAAAAGATAAACGAGTAGTCAAATCTACTCATCAGCATCAATCTCCTCCTCGACAAAGGTAAGACCTGCGTTCTCCATCGCGGTCTTGTTCTCCTTGATGGTAGTTGTCAAAGTCTCTATCTTGGCCTTGAGAGCCCTCTTCTGGGAACGAAGCCTCTCAATCACCGTCTGCTGCTGCTCTAGCTCGAAGTCCTTGGACTGCAGTTCTTCAGTCATGTCCCGGATCTTCTTGTTCCTATCCTGGACACGCTTCTCCTGACTATTGAGCTTCCTGTCCTGGGTCTCGAACTTTGCGTCCATCTCCTTGACTATCTCGTCCTGCTGCGCGAAGAGCTTGTCCTTCTCATGGTTGCACTGAGCTCGTCATTGCTGAGCATGACATTGGTCCTGTCTATGTCCACGTGCCTAATGAGTGACTCTAAGTCCTGGAGGTACAGGCGTATCGGCTCTGCTGCGTCCCTTGAGTCGTCCTCGAAGTCGATGGACTCTCCATCCTCATCACGTCTTCCGAAGACGTGGAAGTGGGTGCCTCTAACCTGTCGAGAGTGTCGACCTAGCAGACGTCCTATCAGGTCCTACATAACTACCTCCATGCCTCTCTCCCTATCATCGTGCATAAGCTTGAAGACGATGGCCTCCGTAGTAGGCTCTCATGCAGCGTTAGGCTGGTTCACCTTGAAGCCCCAGAGGTCCTTCCTCTCGAACTTGGTGAGGGGATGCACCATGATGGTGGGAAGAGGAAGATTGAGCAAAGTAGTAAGCTCAACGATACGAGGACCAAAGCGGGTAACCTGGAACTCCTCAACAGTGCTGATGGTAATAGGCATCTATTTATAAGATAGAAAAGTTAGAACAACACAATTTAAGATAAAACAAAAGACAAAACATCACATACATATCCTTGGAAAGCAAAACACACAAGTCATGCATACATGAAACTATTACAATAACCGAGGTTCAATCTTATTTTAAGGCAACATTTTGGAAAATAAGGTGATAGGTGGTGGTCCAACTAACGAAGTACGTTTACAATCCTATCTCACTGGATCTGTTGGCTAACACAATGTTCCTAGAAGCAATCAGCCTATCTTGCTCACATGATTCCATCACTAAGTCTATAATGTCTCCCCTTAAGGTTTGGTTGGTAGCTTCCAACTCTTGAGTATGTTCCTTCTCTTTCTTCAAGTCTTTTTGGAGGTTGAGCATTCTGCACTTGACTCTAGCACTAAGTTCTTTGATAGTCCTCCAAGCTGCTTCTCTTGCTGACTCAAAGAATGTGGTGTGCATCACAGTGTTGGTGTACATGCAGAAACTTGTTTCTTTGTGGTTGTCTTCCTTGTTTTTGTACAAGTGAAGTTGCACCCACCAGTACTCAACTCCTTCATCCATCACTGGAAAGCCTTTGTACACAGCTGCACCATGTATTTCCATTGCCACCATGAGGTCCTTGAGAATCTTGGGGAACTCTGTCTCACACTCCAAGCTCATGGTCATGAGTGGTCCTTTCCTTACGGCTTCGTTGATGGAATTCATCTACAAATAGAGATGAGAAAGAAGATTAGAAAAGTTTACGAGAAGAATAGACAAGTGTAGAAGTAGTTGAAAATTTTCCTTAGTGATTTCCAATCCTAGGGTCATAATCCTACAGGCAACACAGTTCTCTGATACCATCTGTAAGATCCCTCCTTTGTAAAGGAAAAGGATCCCTATGATTGCAATGCTAGTCCCTGGATCAATGCTAGCATCCACAGTTTAAGATGAAGTACACAGATACAAAGGTCATTTATTACATCCATTCCAGAGATAACATAGTCTTTACAACTCAAAGGCCACAGCCAAAATACAAGAGTTTTAATAAGCAAATAAATATAAGTCTTCATCTTCATGTGCCACAGGCAAACATGTTGAGTGTAGACTCATGACACCTAATCTTCATCAGAGTAACCTGCAACATCACAAGTTACAGCCATAGTGGGTCAATACTTTGGAATAGTATTGGCAAGTGATACCTTAGTATATTTTAAGTGGACTAGTTACTATATGCAAAATTTGGCTAAGTGTAGTTTGGCTTGCTTTGCACAAAATAGGTTTTTCCTATTAGTTGAAATCACTAAGTTTTTCTTTGTCAAAAACTTTTCCCCAAGAAACCATCAATAGACATTGAGGTCCTTTACCCTTGTTCACCCACAAGTTTTACTTAGAAGTTGGAGTGATGAGATTCTTGATAGCTTCCATGTCTTGATGCTCAAGTTGTCCATTGCCATGGACTTGGCTAAGTACTTAGGTTTTTCCATCTGCAGAGGTTGTGCACTTTCCCCACCAGACTTGGTTTCCCAAGACAGGACCTTTCAGAAGACTTTCCTTAGACCAAATGGACGTGCTCTAACCTATCATTCCCACTACCACCAATTGTCCAAATGGCTAAGTTCTAGCAACCTATGTGATCCAGGCAGAGCCCATATTGCCAAGTGGCTGCACTAGAAGCTTCTCAACACTTGGCCTCTAAAATCCCTTTGTTCCCGGGTGGCATTCCACAAGTGAGATACACAAGTTAAACCATAGCCATGGGCCTTTTGTAACCACGCAACCAAATTCCAACCAATCAAGTCCCATTCCACCCAGGTGATTCATTGACTTAGTTGTTTTATTAAGAAAAACATAAGTCCCAAGACTTAGAAATATTTTCATCATAGCATGTATATATTTTACCAACCCTTGTTTGCTACTATCTAGGCTAAGCATGGCATAGTAACTTAACTTAGAAATCTCCTAGCAATTCTACAACTACTTAGGATTTCCCAACAAGGCATTTGACAAAAAAAATAGTAACATGCAAGACTTAGCAAAATACTTCTAATGCTTGTATAAAATATAGGGATAGACATATTCATGAAGTACCACTTGCCTTGGTAGTTGGGAGAGTAGCACTCCTCACAATCACAATCACTAGCACCAAAGTCTACACAAAAAATATAACCACAATCACATACAAGTCATATACAAGCAAAAATATATATGCATGCATGCAAGATTCCAAGTGATGATTTTTGAAACTCAACCAAGCAAGTGCATAGTACTGAACCATAAACAAGCCAAAAACTTGCTAAACAAAGTTTATTTAGCACTAAAACAATTTCCTAAACAATTTCTATACTCAAAATAGTCCTAAACAAGTTTCTGCAATAAAAGTCATTTTAACATAAACTAAACATTAAACACATTGAATAATCAGAAAGGTCTTGTCTCCCTGATTCCAACGGTATAAAATTTATCAAATTCCAACGTGTGGATCAAAAGTTATAGCCATTTAAAAATTGGATCTAAATCTGTTTTCAAGTTCTGTTTTTAAACAAACCCTAGCCACGCGTCTAATTCCTATTGGCCCGTACCGGTTCGGACAGATCGAGCTCTACGAGCCGTAGGATCTAAGTCAGATCTGGTGGCTCAGATGCGCGCTTACCCCTTCGCTTAAGTTCTAATTTCAGCCGTAGGATCTACATCTAACGTCCCTAAACGTCTTGACCAAAGATGAGCGGCGCTAGCGGCGGCGACTGGCGGCGGCGCGTCTGTCAGCGGCGGCGCTAGCGTTCTAGGTCGCCCGGGGAAGAAAGAGTGTGCTCACCAGAATCGCAGGGTCGAGGCGAAGCTCAACGTGGAGGTGTCTTGGCAAGGGGCGCTCGGGGTCGTCGGGTATTCCTCGCCGGAGTTTGTGGATGCGTCAGGTACGGTCTGTTGTCGATGTTGGCGAGGTTCCGCGTCGCGCTAAGTCAAAAGGAAGGCACCGTTAGATGCGCAAGACGATGGGGATTCTAGGCGTATCAGACAGAGGGCAAGGGGCGGCTGGTACTTACGGGGAGAGGTCGCCGGAGTTCGTGCAGAGAACGGCGGCGCTCGGTCGAAGTCGTTGCCGAAGCTACAGATCATGCGAGGACAAACGGGGAGTGTCAGTAGATGCGCAAGGAGTTGCTGAGCTTGACAGGGACAAAGGGGAACACGGTGCTCACCGGAATTGCTGTCGGAGACCGTCGGGACAGCGGCGGCGTCTGGCGAGTTGTGGGAAGCCTGGGGGCATGGAGAAGGAGTTGGTTGAGGGGAAATGGTCGCGCGAGAGAGGGGATTAAGTAGCCAGAGGCTCGACAAGAAACGCCTACTGAATCAATGCCAACTACCTCACGAAATCAAAGCAGCAACGGGCAGCGGCGGAGTTCGTGCGCGAGATTTTGGGGAAGACGACGATGACGTGGAGAGGGCCCGCTCGTCAGCGAAATAAGCAGAGAGGGAGTGGGGTCCAGGAGTCAGTGATGCAGGTGCATCTGCAGGCGTAGAGAGAGAGAGGATGGCCGGGTGGGCTAGTCAAGGCTGCTGGGCCGATATATTGGCGCCGGCCTTTTTCCAATTCTTTTCTCTTTTCTTTTTCTAAATTGATTTTCAGGAATGGTTTTCAAATGAATTCAAGTTCCATTTGAATTCAAATCTATTTGTGATTTTTGCAGTGTGCAACATACTCAAATCTAGGTATAAAACCATGTGGTTACTTTGAAAGGGCTTGGTCATTTTTGGAAAATCAAAATGACAGGAACATTGCACCTGTTTAGTAAATGTTTGAAAATGGTTTTTGAAACCATTTCTATTTTGTAAAATTTTGTTCAAACTCTTCACTCAAACCAAACAATATAGAAGCAACCAAACTTGGTTTTTGAAACACTAAACTCTCAAGTGAGGATGGCATCTGATTTAAGTTGGCTCACATAAAATGATGGCACTATGTGCTTATGTTTTCTTGAAAATGAGTTTGAATTTGATCTCAAATCTATATGCATGCATGAATGATATTCAATCTTTGAAATCATGAATTTAGGGATGTTACAGTGGCGTTACGGGTCGTCGTCGTTGTCGACGCTGCAAAGCACGCGCGGGCGAGCTGATGATATGGGGAGGTGCGCCTGGGTCTGGGGGATGTGCCTATGTGCTCGGGGAGGCAAGGGGTGGCGCGGGGTCGCCAGAATTGGCTGGGGAAGGTTGTGGGAGCAGTGGTCGTGCAAACCAAATCAGGGGCAGCTGAGGCAGAGGAGGATGGCGAGGGAAATGGAGAGGGACATGGGCGATTAAGAGGCGCGATTGCGAGCGGAATCACTGCGGCGTTACGGCGAATTTACGTGAGCATTCAACGGCAGGAACGGCCGGGCGTGGTCAGCGGCGGGTGAGGAAGAAGGTGAGCTGGCGGTGGGGCCTAGCGTCAGCGAGATAGAGAGGGGTTTGGTGGGGCTTACTCATCAGTGGCTGCGCGGGTTCAGACACGGGTGAGGAAAACGCTTCGGGAGGGGAAAGAGGAGGTGGGCTGTTGGGCTTAGTGGGCCAGGTTGGGTTGGGTCGAGTTTGTTTTCATTTTTTTCCTGTTCTGTTTGTTTTTCTTTTTCTCTTTTGATATTTCTGTTTTGGTTTTGTCTAATCAAATCAAACCTCAATTTGATTTCAAACCTTTGCCAAAATTTGTGAGGATTTAAATACTGACTAGTAGTATATTCTGATGTTAAATTTTGGAATTTACTTTATTCCTTTTTGGGTCTTTTTAATTATTAAAGTCGGTCCTTGTATTAAATCAAATAGGTTTTAATAATGTTTCAAACACCATTTAATTTCTTTAAACTTTCCAATCTTTTCAGTACGTTTTTATTTGATTAATTGGGTGTCAAATAATTCATCTTGAATTATTTGGAAAAGTTTTTAATATGATTTATTAATCATATAAGATTGGGTATTTGTTTTAATTCCAATGGAATTTAATAAAGTTTTAATTCCCAAATTTTATTTGGAGGTTTTATTTTATTTAAGTTGATTAAAGAACTTTTATTCACTTGGGTAAATTCCAAATATCATTTTCTCATGTATTCTTATTTAGAGATTTGTCTTTATTAGGATAGGGATAGAATGGTTATTGCCATTTTATTTTATTTGGAATATTCTTTATCCTTTTATTTTATTTGGATTGGGATTATAAACATTCCATTTGCTTAATGGATTAGGCCAAGATTTAGTTAGATCTTTAAATATTCTTTATTTAATAATTCTTTCTTTCCTTATAAAATCCATATCTTTTTATTTAGAGATCCAAACTTGGCAATTCCAATTTGTGAAAACTTGTTTTATCTTTGTTTATCCTTTTAAATCTCTTTAGGATTATTTGCTCACCATTTGGTATGGGTTTAGATAAGGGCTTTAATAGCTTTGGGATTTCCATTCCTTATCTTATTGAATTCTTAAGATTTTTATTTATGGTTCCAAATTAAGTGAAACCAATTTATATGGCTTTATATTATTTCTATTTGTCTTTCTTGATCATTTGAGAATGTTTGTTGACAAATTTTTATATGGATCAAATCCATAGACTTAGAGGTACTTGGAAATGATTTTATTCCATTAGGGTTTTAGGGTTTGTATTTATTTTCCAAGTGTTCAAATTTCCAGATACATTCATTGAGGAATGCAATTCACTTGATTTGGATTTTGTTGAATTCAAACTTTACCCAAAGTTTGTTCAAGATGGGAGTTTTAAGTTTCCACTTAGAGACAAAAGTTTCTTTTTACCCTGATTTTCAACAAAAAATTATTTTGTTTATTTATTTTTCACATTACAAGATTTGGAAAATCTTGGGATGTGACATGTTTATTTATAGCTCCTATATTTCTAAAAAATGTTAGTGCGTATAGTACCTAGTAGTAGTACACTTGTACAAGAACTACTTAAATACTACTACTACTAGCATAAGAGTACATGAAACAAACATATCGTTAGTTTCGTTGCATACAGGAGTTGTACCTACTCCTAAAACAGAAGTAGTACACTTGGTTGTTAGGCCAACTCTTGTATGCGGTGGACCTAACAAGATGATTGTTTCTAGTTTTCTGAAAAGGATCATAATTTGGAACAGAGGTGGTACAATACTAGCAGTCAGTGGCGGAGATAGCTCATAATTTAAGCTTGGGCAAAGAGTATAGATACGGTTGATTAGTTGAGTGTTTGCCCGACAAATCTCATCTTTCTATCTTAGTTTTTTATAGTATTTCAGTGGAGTTAACCAGCTGAGGCCAAGCATGCCGGGCTGTGGCTCCGCCACTACTAGCAGTAGTACACTCGAAGTTTGTTTTGCTGCAAACATAGTATAGTAAATACTTACACATTGGAGCCTAGCATGATCAAGTACCACGTCGTTCCAACACAATGCATCACTAGAGGGGTATAGATATAGACCACCTCTTTACAAAATAGTTATAATTAAAAGCGGACTGTCACCACATTAATACACCTACGATATACTAGTAAATGGTTGATAAAATGATGGGTAATAACCTGCACATCTGATCACCTTCTCGCGGTTATCATGATAAAATACCATCACCTTAAAGGATGTGGTGGCAAGCTTCTTGAATACCAGAAAGTATCCTACCTTCAAGTCATGTGCATTGACAAAATCTAGCCATCATTCGTCAAGGATAAACTTGCCATCTTGCTTCCTCAGGTCGACATCCCAGCTGTAGGCTTTGTAGATCTTCAGCTTGATGGAGTTCAGATACTCATCGCCAAACGTTGGCAAAAAGGTGTTGGGTATGCTACACACGTCTAACCCACCCGATATTAACAACATCTTGCATAACTCGTCACAGGTGTTCTCCACGCGGGTGTTACTGGCTCGCCCCTCCATACAGATTGCACATGGCTCTCCTGTCTTCTTTGATGATAAGTCTCTCAAAGATTGAGGTTCTTGCCCGAACACTACAAAAAAATTCCATGGTCAGATAATATCTCTATCAGCTGTCAGTAATTGTGAAATACATTATTAGTTGACCAAAAAATGAGCAACATATTTTGATTATATTGTTTATAATTAGTACTATTGGATTCACATTAAAAACACCTTTTAACAATGCTAGTTTGGTACCAATATTATTTATATATTTATAGTAATTTTTGGTCAAATAAAAAACATGCAAAACGAGGACGCCTTATTCCGTGGGATGGAAGGAGTAGAATACAATATAACGATCAGCTAAGAAAGTACTAAAATGGAGCAATTTTCTTATCGAAATATACAAAGTCTTAACTCTAGCTAGCATGAACACCGGTTATATTTGTACTGCCAAGGTCTAGGCATCACATTGGTGCAGTCCATAATCGACTAGTGCAGATATCGAACACCCACGAATGGAAGAACAGATGAACATGATGAGCTCTATCTTCTACTGATGCTAGAGATGCATACATATACTTGAAATTTTGGCAAAAATCAGGGTAGGGCAGCAGCTGCCCTAAATTGCCCAGGTTAAAGGGACCTCCACCCCTGAGACCAACCAACCAAAACTTGCCGAGTGGCCTCCAAAACCATCATCAACTCTGGATCGATCAATAAAAAATTGGAACTTATTATTGGAGTTCACCGTAGATCTAGCCCCAGAACTTGCTTGCATGTGTAAAACTGTACTACTAGATGAGAACTACTAGTACTCAACACCAAAACAATGTTAACCAACCTGTACTACTAGATAAGAACTACTAGTACTCAACGCCAAACTAATGTTAAACAACCTGTACTACTAGATGAGAACTATTAGTACTCAACACCAAACCAATGTTAACCAACCACCAATAAAAGCTTGACCGCATCTCATCATCAAGATCAAGGGTTTCGGGGATTATGTATATACTGCACTGCCACCAGGATGTCTAAGGGATGCGATGGCTCTATAGATGAGGTTGCAGGGGACGCCGCCCGCGGCCGACCAGCCTAATACTAGTAAGCTTCGGCGGTGGTGGTCGTCAATGGAGCGAAGCGCAATGGCGATAAAAGTAGAGAGACAAGGAGTGCATGTGAGAGATATATGGAGCTAGGGCTAGGGCTAGTGAGGGAATAAATGCAGCGAGGGAAGACGTATGCTATGGACAAATCAAACCTTTGCCTTTCCCCACAATATCCACCTATAAGCAAATCGAACAGCCGTCAATATAGTACTACTAGACCTATTGTAGAAAATTGGGCACGACAGCTTGAGTGCTTGCAATACTCGATATGATGTTGCAAGTGATGATAGTACAATACATTATGAAAGTAGTACGTATGTATAATTGTAAATTACATGGTGACTACTACTAGCTATAGAAATGATATTGCGAGTGCTGATAATATGCTTTTCTGCATCTTTTCAAACTTCAGAAAGCTCGAGGCAGGGTTGGCACGAACCATGTTGGCGCCTCAAACATTTGATCCATATGTTTATCTTCTGTGTAGTTAAGTGATGAACCTATGGCAGGCCCCCATTGATATGCATGCGGCTCCAATCTGGAATTGGATGTGGGCGATGTTGGGAGCGCACGTGTGTAGCAAACACACACTCTACCTTGAACACTGGCAGAGCTTTGCCAGCATCGGCAGTAGCAAGTTCGGGGTTTCGAGGGGGGTCGACGACTAATGGATGGTTGATTCCCACAAACACTGATCTCCCATCAAGATTGTTCCTTATGATACAGTTCAGTGCTACAGGGTCATTCCGATCAAAGGCCCTGTTGAAAACGTGGCAGCGGAGCGAGGGATAAGAGAGCAGCTCTCTACACATGTATGACACTAGATCACCGCCCTGTAGGAGGCGAAGAAAAGATGGACCCTCTGCGACCAGGAGGACGCGGATCACCATGTGCTTGAGAAGGAGCAGTGCAATATGTACTAGGAGCTTTCCATGTGCGTTGCCGCTACCCTGGACAACTTTGGGGTGACCGGGTTTTACACTGGACCCTACTTGGAGCTCTTCCAGCGGATCACCACAGAGATGGAGGGGAGGGCCACGCTCTACTAGGGCTTTTATCTAGAGGAATGTTGAAAGCTAGTGAGCGTCGCTGCAACCTAGTTCTTGTCCAATATCCACTGACATGATGGCAACTTTCCCTGGAGGAAACTCCTGAGGAGGGTGAAGCATCCCAAGGCGACTCCTCCAAAGGTCATCCTTCACTTTTAGAAGCTTGTCGAAAAGCGTGTGGAGGACTTTGTCTAGTTTTTTGTTCAGAGCAAGGAAGGCGAGGATGGCCAAACCTCTAGCGCTACCACTGATGTTGTGGGTGATCACGAGGGTGGGAGTAGAGTCGACACCCTCGGGAGAAGATGGTCCAACACCGAGGTGGGTGGTGAGGAATCCGTCGAGGGTAGTGCTTCAGCCTCACAGACCTGAGAGGATCTCGATGGCTCCGAGCGTCTCCCTCTTTTTGCAACAACCATGGCTTCTAATGGCGAGGCCACGTTTTGGGTGTTCATGTGTGGTGTGTTCTAGTTGGATTTGTCGGAGGATACCTCCTAACTGTGTAAGTTATTGTCAGTTTTTGACCAGACTGCCATAGATAGGCCTTACGAGGCGTGCTGCACACCTTTTGCGCATATTTTCTTTAGAGGATTGTGCTTCCCCGTTGACCCCTCGGGGAGAGAGTCGTAGTTGTAGCATGTTTGGGGGACGCTTGAGGGTGTGAACTCTCTCGTGGGATGTCCCGTACCTCCCTCATCGAGGAAGCGTTGGACTTGTGCCTTTCATATAGGTCTCTTGGGAGATGACCGTAGGCCTTACACATTCTACCCCATAGATCTTTTTGTGGAGAGGACTGTAGGACCCGTACTTGTCCTATTGGCTTCTCGAGGAGACAATTGTAGGCATAGCACATATGAGACTCTTCTAGATCACGCTGACCCTCAAGATCCACCCCGTAGGTCCCTCGTGGAGGGAACCATAGTGAAAGGGCATGTATGCCCCCCATGTGTGGTTTTGGTAATTAATGACAATATCTATGGACTAATGTGTAAATTGAGTTTCACTTGTAGGTTTGTCCATTGGCATCGCTTGGACCATGTGTTGGTCTCAAGGTTGAGAGTTGAAGAAATATCCAAGGGCTTTGTGCCATTGGAATCATGAAGAAAGAAGGAGCTTGAAGGTTGATCAAGACATGTGCAAAGAGTTGCATCAAGATGGATCAACCTCAAGAAGGGATGAAGAAGGGCGAGCTCAAGATGCGCCATCTCTAGAAGATCTCATGCTTGAAGCTTGCCATCCTCATGATCATGGGGTGATGAAGACAAGTTCAAAGAAGAGGTTTCCCCATGGAGTATGGGGGAGCAATTTGCAAGTCTTCATCTTCATCAAGCAAGAGCAAACAAGAAAGGTGTTCCCACTATATAAGAACAAGACGGTCTACATCAAGTTCAAGTGGGATGCTCAAGGCAAAGGTATGTTCTTTATAGGGCTTCTCTTTTGCCGGTCTCATGTTGTTAGTTGGGAGACCTGGTTTAGGATAGATAGCTGTTCTATCAAGAGGGGCTCTCAAGCGAGTGTCTCGTTTTCATCGTTCAGAGAGAGCTCAAACCTTTGCATTCATAGCATCATCTTTCTTAGTTGTTATTTGGTTCTTGTCCATGAGAGGATCTAGAGCTTGTGGTCATCATCATAACAAGCTCTAGTTCATCGTCTAAGGATTTCCCTTGCATATCTTATTGCCATTTTTGATCTTGCGAGTTCTCCGACTCCACACCTTGGGGATACTTCACATATATATTCATGGTATTTTCTCCCAAGGTGATACCCAATATTTTCTCCCACGGATTCTATTCGTCATTATCTTTCCAACAAAATTGGTTTCATCTCGTTTGGAGTTCGGATGCAAAAGTTATTGCATTTCTGGTTTCTGGAATTTCCCTAACCGGAAGTTCTGGCTTCCCATCGGAAGTTCCGCTAGGGAATTTTTGCCGGTGGAAGTTCCGGTTCTTCTTTCGCTCACATTCAGTATTCTCTCTGTTTGGTTTGTTGTATTTGACGGAATTTGGGCCGGAAGTTACAGTGGTAATACTTCCCCCACCGGAAGTTCCGGCCAGGAAGTTCCGCTCGGGCCTAGTTGCCGCTGGAAGTACTGATTGAAAATCCGGCTCTTGTTCCGCTCACGTTCAGTAACCTTCTATTTTGGATGTGTCTATTTGACGAAACTTCCATCAGAACTTCGACCAGAAGTTCCGCTCCCCACCGGAAGTTCCGGTGGACCGGCGGAAGTTCCGACCAGGACTCGGGTTTTCAGTTGCTCGCATCGTAGTTTTTGACCATTGGCTGTGTACCATCGGAACTTCTGGCCTCCCACCGGAAGTTCCGACCAGGGTCGCGAATGCCCATAACGGGAAGATCTGGGAGCCCTTTAAAAGGGGCTCCTCCTCCCCTTCGTGGACACTAGCTTTTCTTCTTGGTTCTTGGCTTTCTCTCTCTCCTCCATTGTTGACCTTGAAGAAGCTTTCCCTCTCCCCTTTCCCTTCCTATGATTCTTGCATCTTTTTGAGGGATTTGAGAGAGGAGATCTAGATCTGCAATCCCCCAAGCCAAATCCCTTCTTTGTGAAGGAATCATTGGGATCTAGATCTTGGAGAGTTTTGTGTTCTCCTCTTGTGTTCTTCCTCTCTTATTCCCCCAATAGCTTTTGTAGCTTTGGTGGAATTTGAGAGAGAAGTACTTGCCTCTTGCATTTATTGCATAGGTTTGAGTTCTCCTCGGAGATTTGGCGAGTACAAGCTTGTGGGATTGTTTCTCTTGGGTTCTTGGAACCCTAGACGGTTGTGTGGTTGGGTTTTTGACCTTTTGTGGTCTTGTTGACCTTTTATGGTCTTGTAGCCTTTTCTGGCTTTGTTGGCCTTTTGTGGAGTTGTAGCCTTTTGTGGATTTGTTGTTGGGAGCCTCCAATTGAGTTGTGGAGATATCCCCAATCTTGTACGGGTTCGGTGACCGCCCTCAAGCGTCCCATAGTGGAGCGAGTGCCCGCCTTTTGTGGTGCGCACTCGGGAGAATAGGGTGAGCCTTTTGTGGCGTCAGTGAGTTGCGTGCTTCCACATCCGGGGTGAGGCCTTGTATGGAGTTGGGTGAGCATCTAGCCACCACACCTTGAGGTGAGCCATTTGTGGCGTTTGGATAGCATTGCGCCATCCCACCTCTCCAACATAGACGTAGCTTCTTTGGAAGTGAACTTCGGAAAACAAATCTTCGTCTCCGCGTCCATCAGTTATATCTCAACCGAGCCCTTTACTTATGCACTTTACATTGTGATAGACATCGTGCTTGAAGTATTTATATCTTCCTATCACCTTGTTGCTTGTATTTCTTAGCATAGGTTGTTGGTGCACTTAGGTGAACCTAGTGGCTAGGTTTTGTGCTCAATAAATTAAAACGTTAGTTTTATTCCGCATTTCCTTGAGCCTAAACTGTAATATTTTTAAAAGCCTATTCACCCACCCTCTAGGCGACTTCCTTTATACTTTCACATAGGGAGAATGCTTATCCTGTTGTCTCCTCGAGGAGGAGAACATAGGTATGGCACGAATTAGGCCGCTGGAGGGGGTGCCATCACGAGCCGCCTCGTAAGTCTGTCGAGGAGGAGATCGTAGGGAAAATGCTTATCTTGTTGGATCCTCGAGGAGGCGACCATAGGTCTACCATGAATTGGGCCGCTGGAGGGGGTTTCCTCACGATCCGCCCTATAAGTCTTTCGAGGAGGAGGCTATAGGGAAAATGCTTATCCTGTTGGCTCCTCGAGGAGGAGACCGTAGGTCTAGCATGAATTGGGACGCTGGAGGGGGTGACCTCATGAGCCGCCCCATAAGTCCCTCGAGGAGGAAACCATAGGGCCCTTGCTTGTCCTATTGGCCTCTTGGGGAGGTAACCGTAGGCACAACATGTTCTAGCGCCCCTGCTTGGCGGTGAGCGCGCTTAAGCAGGTTGTGCCACACGTGATCGCTAGTTTTGTTATGTATTATACGAGGATATCAAGCACCAGGAACCGTGGGTGAGGTGACTTATCGCTGGAGCTAGTACGCAAGTTCAGAGCTCGACACTTTAGGCCATGGAGTTGACAAGAGTGGTTCAGCGATGGACACTGTCCTAGTCCCCACTCGTATGATAGATATATGAGAATGTTATGATCACATGGGTAGAAAATATTTGTAAGCCGAATCACCTTATGAAGAGGCAAAAACAAATCGATAAAGATTTTTGATCGTTTATCCTTGCGCCGTTGTGTCCTCATGAGGCTTCAAAAAACTGCCCTTCGAAAGGGGGAAGAGGTAAGTCAGATATCATCTTAGGGGGGCTTGCCCGAAGTACTTAGTTCGAGAAGTGCGACGCGGCTGTCTAATCAATGCGAAGGCAACATCAGCTTCAAAGACCACCGGGTTGTAGCAAGTGACCGTGGCCCCCGCTGTCTCGTTCTATGACTCCTCGAAGCCCCCGGCACCTTCCCTGTCAAGGCGCCCTTCTCTTCCTATGGGCTGGTGACTTGCATCCTCGCGCAGAAGACCCCTACGCTCGCTTCTTTGCGTGTGGCCGCCTTGCACATTGTCGCGCTCGCCGCCATGTCCATACAGGAGCCCATGGAGATAAACCTCCTCTGGTCGTCATACTCCTTCCCGACTTCCTTGAGTTTTAGGCATTCATTAGTGTCATGACCCCGCCTCTGGTGGAAAGCGCATTATAGGTGACGGTTAGCCGCGCCATCTGTGGTTTTCCCTGGGTGGTGCTTTCTCTTGATTTCCGTCAGGCGGCTGCTGGCCATCCTTCTCTCGGCCCATCCTTGCCACGGGCGAATAGGTTCCCTACCTCCGCCTTCGCGCACCAGTCAGCCACCGCGAAAAGATCGGCTACTGCGCATATGTTCTCCCTGTGATGTCCGATCTTGCTGAGCATCCTACTATCCATGATACATTTGACAAAAGCAGAAATGACCTTGGTGTCGGTGACCATGGGAACCCTGACGAGGCACTGGTCGAAACACTGTAGGTATTTGTACAGGGTCTCACCGGGTTCCAGGCACACTTGTTGAAGGTCCTCGTGCGTGAGAGGATATTTTTCCGTTTTCCCGAACTTGGTGATGAAGAGGCTGCATAGTACAGACCATGAGCCTACGGACCCTTCCGTGAGTTTCAGCAGCCAGGTGCACGCTGTGGCCTCAAGCCCCATAAGAAACCAATTAGCCAGGACAAGTTTAGCTCCGCCCGCGGCTTCGACGCTCGTAGTGTAGAGCTGTAGGAATTTTGTGGGGCTGGTGGTGCCGTCGTAGCACGGGGGTGTAACATCCCAAT
The DNA here is from genome assembly GCA_023614405.1 of Avena insularis. Classification (NCBI taxonomy): domain Eukaryota; kingdom Viridiplantae; phylum Streptophyta; class Magnoliopsida; order Poales; family Poaceae; genus Avena; species Avena insularis. The sequence goes on from CM042691.1 coordinate 302,874,523, forward strand.
TTCAGCAACCCTGATTAAATGTCCAAAAGGCAAAAATCAGGGGGAACAAAAACTTTTTCTTGCAATAGGTGCTTACTTGCTTGCTTGTGCTCAAGCCAATGTTTGTGTATTAGTGTGTACTTCTCATCTCAAACCTAGTTTACAAAAACTATTTTACAAAAGAGATGTCTTGGCTCATTTTCCATATTCTAAAATGTTCTGGCATTTCAAAACCTAAGCCAAGATAAATTTGATACAACCAATTACTTTACTGGTCTCTATTATTAAAACTATGGAGACCTATATTTTCTCTCCTTATGTTTTCAAGACAGAACCTTCAACCACTCTTATCCCTAGGTTTTCTGAAACCTCTATCAAAACCTTTTTATCACAATCTTGGTAGAGATACCAAGATGGTAGTTATCTTACTTCAAAGCAAAAAACCCTTCAACATACCCATCCTTACCTCAAGCTAGGCTTGATGGTAACCCTAGTACTAGTTGGATAAGTAATAAGATGAATTGCCTTGATCTGCTGATTTCCTTTTTTGCTTAGGAACTAGAATGAGCTAAGTCTAGTAGCTCATCCCTTCGGACTTAATACCTGCTTGTGATCATAAATCTCAATGCAAGCATCCAAATCTGGATCTATCCTAAGCCCTAAAGAAACCATCTCATCTCATGATCAGATCCATCCAGGGATAATCCCTTATGATAGTTCCAACCTAGTGTAGACCCAATCCAAGTTTGGATCCCCTCTTTGCAATCTATACCTAAACATCAACCACTTGATGAGAATGATAAACTCTTGTCACCCCCTCAATTGTTTCCCTCTTGAACACTAGTCAGAATCACCAAATCTGCCAAAATGGCTAAGTCTGGATTTCTTACCTGGATACCATCTTTGGAGCTCTACCTTTTCCAACCTTTGTGCATTATTGAGAATGTATTTGAACCATCTTATAGTACATCATTAATACTACCAAATACCACTCTTTCCCTTGGATAAGCCATTCTATATCCCACTCATCCATGATGGTTTTGTAGTCAAGTTACTAACCTTTTCGGAAAATCTTATCATCTTGCCTACTTTGGCAGAAGCCCCCATCTATATGACACCTCCCCTTGACCAACTTCTTGATTTGTTATGATATAATAATCATGTCCTATCCACTCCCACTTAACTTGATTCCATTGGAGACTTGTGCTTCTTAAACCCACATGGTTTAGGAGGCTACCTGATGTATCTGTTATGGCAGCCTTATTTTCAACAAAGTTTGCCATCTCATCATGATCACCTAAAATCCAACAAATCCCAACTATTTATTCCATGATCATATATATGACATGGTATATCCATCCATATACCCCTTGTACCAAGGTAAGCTCTGAGCTCCCTAATCCAACCTTGTTTAGATGGCATTAAAATAACTAAAACCTAGATCCTCCCTTATCTAGTTTCCATCCTTCTCACCACTTTTCCTCAAAACCAAGGTTGACCTTGATGTCTTCAACAAGTTAACATCCTCTACCTTGGATATAAGCATCCCAAAATAATTCCCCTAATTATTTGTATTATTAAACTATTTAATTTCCTTTGCTTACCAATTTCTCAAAATCCTTGTCTATAAAAGCAAGTTTGTTTCTCTCCAAATCACCTTGTCAACTCAAGGCACATTTGATGCCTATATATCATATCCCATCTTTCCAACTCAAAAATAATTATTTTTGAGATTCTTTATTATTTCTTTTTTCCCTTTTTCTTAAATGGCAGAAACAAGAAATAATTCCCTAAAAATAATATTCCACCTCAATAAATCCCAATAAAATTCTCCAATGTGTGTTATGGTATTTAGGACCATATCACATAAAAAACCAAGCTTTCCCAATGTAAAAATAGCATTTTAGCTTACATAATCTACTTCAGCACTTTTTGAAGAAGTGCATTTAAATGGGATTATAATCATCATAAAAATCCCATTTAAATCATGAGGTGATTATTTGATCTACTCCACCTAACAGTACCATTTCCAAACTTTGTCCAATGCAAATTTATCAACTTCCTTCTCAAGCCTCCATTTGATCAAATTTGCAAAAACCATCAAACCTTGATCCAAACCAAGGCCAAACCAGTCCCAATCTTCCCCGGCACTTCTCTCTAGCAACATCACTCACCTCTGGTCGACCAACACTGTAGCATGCCCCACACCCTCTTGCCCCTTATGTTTGTTTATAAGGGAGACAAAGGACATGTCAAATCCAACCTTTAAAACTTGTGCATCAGCCACCCCACTCTCCTCTCCCCTCTCTGGTCGAGATGCAGGTCCCACACCACCCCAGCACTGCCTCCCTTTCCCAACCAGCAGATCCCACTTTACCCTTGTCCTAATGGATCTTCCCACCTCTCCCTTGGTTTATAAGGCCCCAAGTCACCACAACACTCCCCCACACCCTCATTTGCCCCCAGCACACCTCACTCTCCTCCCCAGAACTTTCTCTTCCCTCTCCCTTGCTCTGCCATGCCCCGAGAGAAGGAGAGAAGGAAGCTTCAGCCTCCTCCAAGAAATCGAGCTAGGCTCCTCGCTCAGCCCTCCTCTCCCTCTGCATGTCACACCAATGGACTCCCCTTGCTCCTCTGGTGCTAACCCTACCCTTTTCTCTGACATGCAGCTGCCCCTGGAACCTCCCCGGCGATCTCTGGCGAGCTCCCTCTCGGTCATCATCGCGCGAGCTCCTCCCCGACGACAAACCACCTCGTGTTGCCCCTCCCCGGACTCACCATCGTCGACCGCGTTGCCCCGTCGCCTCCACGCCCTTCCTCGATCCCCTAGCTAGATAGGGTTTCCTCGCCAGCAAGCCAGCCCTGCGTCTGTCAGATCCAGCCAGATCCGACGGCCGGGAGCGCCCTGTACCCCTTCGCCCCCGAGCCCGCGAATGGGCCAGATGTTGGGCTGCAGCCGGTTAAGCGCCACTAGCATGCGCACGTTGCTGTTGGACCGAATCCTCCCCTCGCGGCCCACCTACTCACAGATCTGGCCAGCAAGCACCCTTCCCCTTTTTCTTTTTTTGCTCTAAATAGATCTACAGGATGTCTGTTTGGATTAAATCCAAACAAAATAGTAAAACCCCGTATTTTGGCCAAATATAAAATTCTGCACCAGCTTACACCTTTTCCCTAACATGAGGAGGCATTGTTTAGTCTTTTGGAGGTTTAAAATAAAGATGATAAATCAGCTACTAAGCTCTATGCAGAACACTAAACAAATTCTCCAAACAATCTTACAAATCCAAATGACCTAAACTCAATTGGTGATGAAAGGTATCACCCATACCTTTCATGTACCACTGGCCCCACCTAAGTTTGCTTCCTAAAATTCAGTTGACAAAAATATCAAAAACACATACTTTCTGCCCTTAGTAATTTCTCTAGGTCAAACCAAAAGAGGTTTTGACCTAATTCCTACTCCCCTTGGACACAACTAACCATATCTTCCAAAACCCAGTAACTCATATTTTTATGAGCCTCTGTTATATATTGGTGAATTAAACTCTTATGTGCATGGTTTATTCACTAAGAAAAACATTACAATAGCTCTGTAACTCCAAAAAGGTTGATTCCAATTTCTACAGAAAGGTATTCTTAGTACCTAACATGTGTCCTTGGAATCAACTAAAAAGAATCTGTAAAATAAATCTGATGAAAAAGACAAATCCCATCCAGTACTGCATTTTAGATTTTCTCAAGGGCATTATGGTAATTGTTTAGAGGAGATTCCAACTCCTATAATTTCAGTCCACTAAATACTACCTTTTCACCCCAAGTAAATAATTTTTGGAACTCCAGAGAAGTTTTGGTGAATTATTTCCTAAAACTAGAGTTTTATCCACTATAAAAATCATTACAAAACAAGGGAAATTGATAAAATAGTGAAACCACTTTTGTTGGATTCATCTTATCAATACCTATCTGATGGTATCATTTTTTATACAATGGTATCACACATATCAAGTACTTGAGCAAAAACCCTTTCTTAAGTAGTTAATAGACTATAAATCCAAAGGGAGCCTTTTTCCTAATGCCTCCAAATTCCTTGCTAATATAATCAACCAATCATCCCACACCCTACTGCCTCATATCATGTAATTTGTTTGCTGTATGGTTTGATGTTTGTATGCTTGTATTGATTGGTGTATTGTTTGTTTGCATGTATTCTTGATAACGGCGATAGTTGCGATTGTGTGCCGCCGAGAAGAAGGAAGGACCGGGTTATTCTTATTATTATTGTACTTGGTTTTATGGTTATCTAACACCGTCAAGGGACATATCGATGGTTACAGGCAAGCCACCATTCCTGAACTCCTATATTAACCTACTCCTGTTTATCAACTATTTTATATTTCGTTTATAAATTGCATGATCACAGGCAAGGTTTGTTTCAAATACAAGTGCGTGAGTAACTTGGCTCCTCCAAGTTACGAATGAGTGTCCATTGGACACCTACTCGTTTTATACCTACTTTTACCCCTTAGAACGAGGCTAAGATGCTTATCATCTTCCCTCTTGGAACCCACGGATTTTCAATGATAAAACTATTTTGGGTTTTTACCCTACTACAAAGTTTTCAAAATAAAACCCTTGGAAAGAGGCATCATTTCCAAGTGGAAGTTTTACTAAAGAAGATATGAGGTGGATGAAGGGAAAGTAAAGCAAGGGAAAGAGAAGGGATGTTCTACGCCAATGTCCGGAACAATTTTATCCGTGCAACCACATTACCCAGTCACTGGGGTAAGCTCGTAGTTTGTGATCTTTAGCCGGGGCTGCTCGTACTCGCTAAGGGGGAGAAATCCCCTAAAATCCGGGCTACCTGTAGGGTAAGGTACCGGTGCAACAATTGGGTCTCTCACGGACGATATGCTTTTTGGCTAGTACGGAGGAAGAATTGTCACTATTGCTACCGGTCAAACTTCGGTTTGGAGGTAGGGGTTAGTATGGGAGGAAGGACCAGGGTCGTCGTACCCCATACTCGTACCGGAGAGAACAACCCAAAAGGAAAAGCCGTCGTTGCTAGGGATGGACAAATGAAGAGTTTAAGTTTGATTATCCGAGCCCCTATCTACAGTGTGTAGCAGGTCGTGGTTTTATCCCGGCGGATGTATTGATTCTTGTGGGTAAAGTGCACAAACTCTGCAGAGTATAATCTATTCGAATAGCCTTGTCCACGGACAAGGACGTTTGGAATGGCAAGAGCTAGGAGTACCCTTCGGTTAAGTTGTGAAAAATCAAGGATGTGACTTGGTCACGAAGAAAGATAAGAATGAGTTTGGTTTTGACCAGAGATGGTCGATAAGGTTTTAGAAAGGGTTTTGCTACAAAACTGTTTTAACTCTTTTTAACAAGGATATGGAGTTGTTCGGATTTTCAAAAGGAGGCATATTTTCCAAAACCCTTTTTCAACCAAGATATAGAGATGCCAATGTAGGTTCTTCTTTCAAAAACAATTATTGTCTAGAGCTACCTCGCCACATGCCAAATATGCATTATCTTATTACCCTTGTCTCGGTGGTTTGCGAGTACATTCAAAGTACTCACGGCATTGTCCCTGGCTATTTTACTTGGCCAGATTGCAGATGATAAGAAGCGACGAAGGTGCTGACGTCTATGCGAGCTAGGCCGTCTTCCTAGTCAGTTGCCTGTAGGTTAGAGCACGGGCTCTGGGCTGAAGACTTCCGCTATTTGTGTTGTAATCGCCATAATGGCCCCTTTGTAAGTTTTGTATTTTGCTACTTTATGGATGTTGTAATGATACTAGTCGGTTATGCTCACGGCTCACTGATCATGGGAACGTGAATTGTATGCATAACGGGTATTCTTGGAACGTAAATCCGGGGTGCCACAGGAGGCATCTCCGTTTGAACTTGGGTGGCCACACCACATGTCGGAGGTGCTCAGTGAGCGCATGGAAGCTAGCCTTATTGGTCTCGATTCCACCAGCGAGGGTCGTGCGGTTTTGGCGACCCGCTGCTGCGACGTCTCAGGCGATGCGGGCCTCACGCTCGCGGTGCCATGCCATAGTTACGCGTGCGTATTCATTCGAGCAGGTGACCTAAGCGAGGTCGGGGGCTCGCGTGGGTTGTGCTCACGTGGGGGTCGCCCATCTCTAGAGCCCCCATACCTGGTGGTGAGAGTAGGAGGAGGTGCTCTGTGGCTCACCTCTCCTGCCTGGGTTCCTGTCTTAGCCGAGGTGAGTTGTCCCAGGTGACATCCATGAGTGTCGTGAGGTGCGCTCGCCATTCTCCCTGCCCGACTTCGGTGGGCGATTAGTAGAGGAGATCCTTCACCATGAGCCAAGTAACCTCCGGGGTGAGCGTGGCACGACGCCTACGAGGTGACGAGGTGCTCAAGGAGGGGGTCCCGGCGCACTGCCCCTAGAAATGGTGGCGGGGGGAGGGGAGCCCCCAGTGCCTTCGGGAGGTGTTGAGATCGGGGAGGAGACACGGTGTGAGTCCTGCCCCTCTCTCGTCCTTCGCCATCGGGGTTTTCGCACGTGGTCATGGTGCCGGGGCCGTTCGAAGTTCTCAGAATCACGCACCAGCCCCCTTCCTGGGAATGGCGTCCCGTAAAGGAACAAGGGATCCAACTATCCCTGAGTTTGAGAGGGGACTGAAACACGCGCTCGGAGCTTCTCAACAACGACGGCGATGGCGGAGTACGCACACGATAGAGAGGGGAAACAAGGGTTTTTTACCTAGTCCATGACCCTCGTGAGGATGTAAAGTCCCTAGTCCTTCTTTATTGTATTGCTCGCGGTGTCTCACGGGGATACAATGGTGGATGAATTCCTAGGGTTTTAGATCTCAAGGATCGATCTCCTCTAAGGTAGGAGCAGCCCTCCTTTTATAGTGGCATCGGGCCTTTTGCCCCAAATCTTGGGAGGGAAGGGTCACCACATTCCCGCATAAGGAGCGCAAAACACACATACCCGCCCCACGTGGTCTAGAGATGGCCCTTCGTGGAGTTCCGGTCCACTACTATGGTCACCGATGACGTCTCCATAGTGCCCTCGCGTCATCCCTGGTCTTCTTGCACCAAAGCGGAAATGTCGGGCTCTGCTGGGTTCTGGTGTCATCACTCCGCCTTTAGCACCGGAGCGGCCAGGCAACATCTCGCTGTACAAAGGCGGGCAACATGCATCTTGGACCACCCGTTGTATCGTTGTATTTTTGTGGTGGTAGAGTTACGGCCATGCCCCTTGGCGGAGCCTCGCCAAGGGGTCTTTTCCTCCCGCGGGGCTAATCTTGATGCATGTACCTGTGATGAGGCCTCCCACGTCCTCTAGAGGGGCACACACCTCGTGAGGCTTCCGATGGGAGCGCGATGTGGGCCCGACAACTTGTCAGGACACGGTACCCATGTACTTGCACCCACCTTGAGTATATACCGGGGCCGATGGGAGCGCGATTGCTGCGATTGCTGCGCGCTCCGCTCGGATTTGGTGGATTCAAGAACCTCGTCAGCCTGTTCTTCGAGAATCTAGTTCTCCCGTTCACTGGCGGCGGGGCGCAACTGCAGAATATCATATCGTCTTCGCCCCACCTGAGGCAACTTACTTTGATCAGCGTTCGGTTCGGCCGCCACGACGGTGTGCCCACCGAGGAGACGTGTGCCATCCGGGCCCCCAACCTTGAGACCCTGAAGCTTATGATCTTCCGCGACAGCAGATTTTACATTCCAGAAGACCTCCCATCTCTGGAGGAGGCAGCTATCTCTGTGGTTGACAACGATCTGTTCAGAGCGCAAGAATTTCTGGCGATTTTCAGACGGCTCTGCAATGTTCGTGTGCTCACATTCGACACTGAACCATATCAGGTATCTGCATTGCCTCCTATCTCCATGACATCAGTTGAGATTCCAATTTCAACACTGTATATTGTTGCTTCCTGTACTTGGGTGATCGTGATGACAAACAGAGGAACGATAATAAGATAGTACTATGCAGCTTTTTATCCTTCATGTCAGAAATCTTGGGTAACTCTTTCCTGAATGCTGAAAGTATACGACTGTTTATCCTTCATCGATCTTGTCTGAATATTGAAAGTATTCTGTCACTTCCTTGCTTGGTTACTTTTCCCTGACATGGATTTCGTGCACTAGTTACGATGCCACAATAAATTGTTAACTGGGAGTTAAACTTTGTAGTACTGAACTAATTAGGAGTTTAAGATGTGTATTGTACTGAACTTTTAAGGATACAGAATGTTGCTTGTACTATCATAAACTTCAAACTATGTTAACTATGGATACAATTAATATGAGCGAAATGCATGTGAATCTGGAGCGTCTGATATGAAAACTTGGAAACTTTGTAGTACTGAACTAGTTGAGAGTTTTAAGATTTGTAGTACAGAATTCTGCATGTACTGACATATGAAACGATTTGGTGAAAGAGTTATAAACTTCGAAAACTGTGAACTATGGATAAAATAAGTACACGCGAACAATGCATGTCTCTTATGAATCTTGAACATCTGATATATAAACCTGACAACTTTGTAGGACTGTGTTTAAGATTTGTAGTATACTTTTTAAGGATATGTAGTTCTGCCTGTAATGTCATAGGAAACATTTGGATGAAAGATTTATAAACTTGCAAATCTGTGAAATAAAATTACTAATGGAAAATGCATGTCTCTTTCGAATCTGGAGCGGCTGATAAAATATAGGTGGCCGTTGTGCAACAGTGGACTTACTTATCCTTAGAGCATCTTGTATTAACTGTGTCTTATGTTTTACAGCTTACCGTTAATCCACTCGAAGGCATTTCATGGAAGTTTCAGAAGTTGAGGGTTGCACGGCTGATTGTGAATTTTGGCAAGCTACAAAGTGTAATGTTGATATTCTCTGTGCTGAAGTTGGGACCATTCATTGAAAATCTTTATCTAAAGGTAACATTTGATGCACTCTCCATATTAATAGACAACCTGTCACTGATTTAGTTGTTTATTAAATGACACAGCAATTTTGCAATTTCCTGATGTAGGTAGACCTGTTTGGTACTACCAGAAGTGCACGGTACAATGACGAATATGATGAAGGGATAAGCGATGATGAACTGGGTGAAGAGAAACTTGAAGATTTGCTCAGTGAAGTCTCTTTTAACGGTCTGAAACATATCTCGGTCGATGGTATGTTGTACCTACCAAACGACAGATGGTTTATGAAATTCCTGCTGTCTAAGGCTGGATCACTTGAATCCTGTCTTGTGACTTTTGGCTGCTGGAGAGAGACCCGATCCTATGCCGAAGCACGCATGGAGTTAGAGACCTGCCTGAAAGTGTCGCCCCAAGTGAAGCTCACGGTCCAGCATAGAGGAAACAGGGCCCCAAATCCCGAAGACTCTTGAGTGCTTCGAAACATCCAATACTGTAAACTTGTCCATTCCGCTAGCTGCCTGATAAGACATCGATAGGTAACACATGTTACAAACTTGTCCATTCCGATAGCTGCCTGACTGATTGCTTCGGATGTACAATTGAACATTGATATGGAAGCATATTCATATTGTTTCTATTCATGGATAATTTGTTCTAGTGAAATGCCAGGTTAAGGTTTGGCAGCTCAACTTGAACCGCAGCTTCAAGTTCAGGTTCAGGTTCAGCAGGGCCTTGCAAGCAAAATATTGCTTTATCATATAGCTGCAGCTTCATTATCTAGTGTGCTCACGTTAGAAAGAAAACATGCTCCCTCTGTCTCAAAATACTAGATGTTTGGAATTTTTTAAAATTTGGATGTATCTATATTTTTTTCCGAAATGCCGGCGGCGGCACAGGTAGAAGAAGAGGGAGAAGCCGACCAAATTAGATGTCAGGCCTCCTATTAGTGTTGTTGGTCTCCTGCTCTGTCAGACACTCTGTTTTTGAAGATTCATTCGACAGCGCTGCTGTCCTATGCTAAAAGAGAATAAGATAACGATTCAGGGCGTTATGCAAGATAACGGTTCATTCGACTTCCTGCTTAAACCCTGTTGTCTTAACTGCCGGGACGACCGAGCTATCGCAAGAATGTTCCTATGAAACTCAATTTAGTTTTCCCTTAATTTCTGTTCTACAGTTTGCTCAACTAGAAGTCTCAATTGATCGCGAGGTCTCCATATCAGGAACGTAGTTGTCCAATTCTGAATGGCAGGATCTGACCCATCGCCACCCCCACCCGTGCACACCGCCGCCGCCGTAGTACCCAACACCGGCCACCTTGTCGTCTCACCTCGCCGCTCCCCACTCCGGCGAACTCGGCTATCTCACTAGCGCTAGGTGAGGAGCCTATTTCTCCTAGTGCATTTCCCTTGCTCTCTTGCTTCCCGTGGTTGAGACCCGAGATGTCGAACACCCTGCCACCGCAACCGCTTGTCGCCGTCCGCCGCTGCTGCTGTCGCCGCTGGACGAACCCGACATGTCCCCTAGCATCCTATCGCTCTGGAGCATAGGCCCACACCTCCCCTATATCGAGGTATTCCACCGGAGCAACACCACCGACCGTGCACGCGCCGCTCGCCACTGACAACACGACCACGTCGCCTCATTGTCATATCTGAAACCGCGCCTCTCCAGCCTTCTCCATTTGTCCTCCGGTTCAGCACGTAACCCTTATTTGTTCTCGGTTGAAGCATATTTCCAACGCATCAAACCAAGGTCAAAACGGAGTCCTGTGCCACTCGCTATCATCCGCCGATGTTCCGACGTTTCTCACTGTCGCGCCGACTTCTCGTTGAACCTTTTTCCCAAAAGCCCTTCAGTTTATGTGCTAAATTACCGAACGGAGCCCCTGTGCCAGCAACTTTTCAAGAAAACCACCAACCTTTTCCCCTGTTGAACACGCGCTCCGTTTTCTTCTGGAATTTTTCACCGGAGTCGTTTTTATCACTCCGGGGTACCCTAAACCAGTCAAACTTCGGTCAACTCTGTTTAAAATTCAAATACAAATCTGATTTGCTTCCTACCTTCCAAATAAACTCGAATTTGACAAAAGTTTTAAAACTACAAGTGTTTGAAATAATTCAAATATTAATAATATAAACTTTTTTTATTAATGATTATTCTAAGTAGTCAAACTATTAGTAACTTTTTTGCCCTTTTCTATTTATCTTGCAATATTTAATATCTTTTAAAATGTAACTTCGAATTTGATAAATAATATTTAATATCTTTTAAAATGTAACTTCGAATTTGATAAATAATATGTCTAAATCGATCATAAAAACTAGACAAATCTAAATATGACATCTATATCATCACTTGCATCTTTTATAATGCATTTTAAATATGGAGCTACAAGGTTTACCACTTATAAAATGCCAGATAAAATTATGCTTAATTATTTTGATGCATGTAATGCTTCACCAATGTTGTACTAACTTTATGCCTTGCATATAGCATCATATCATCATGGATTACCTTTAGTGCTTGCTTGCATCTGTCCATCTTATTTGTGCAATTTATTTATATGGCCCCATGTTTGTTTGGTTTTTATAGAATAGACGCTGAGAAAGGAGGTTATCAAGGAGAATATGGGGTTTACTCGCATGCCCAAAACATTTCTACTTTACACCAGAATTCTCAGGCAAGCATTCCTCTGCTTTCATTTAGATTAATAGCAACTATGCCTCTATCTTATTTGTCGGAGATTATCCCCGCAGGGTATCTAGGGAAGTAGGTAGACTCGAACACAGGGGGCCACACACGATCTCTCCGAGATCCCTCTATGAACTTGGTGAGGAACAGTAGGATCACTGCAAAATGGCACGGGAGGTGATACGTGCATGACGGAGAAGGTGAAACCCAATTTCAGGACTCCACCAAGCTAGGATTTTAATAATGTGTTTTATATTTTTAGTCATGTTGTGGGCCAATTAGTATTTTTATTTGTGTGAGTTTTGGCTTGGTTTGAGCCTGTCCAACCAAGTCAGGTCGGGCCCCATTAGGTGGGGCGCCCTAGCCTCCATATAAGGAGTTGGGGGAGTTAGGATTTCGAGAGTTTAGTTGATTAGTCTAAAACTATAGTGTGTGTTACTTGGTGAAGCATCCCTCTGGGGAAGAGGATGTCGTTTATTAGTTTATAATAAATATTGTTGCGAAGTTTCTTGTATTCATCAAGAATTATCGTGTTTTGGTTTGAGGTGTGGAGATCTTTATCACGTTGCTTGCTGGATGCTTTCTTACCTTTAGGTGCCGTTCATCAATGTTGTTAGAAGGAATTCTATCCGAATTACTCGCTGTGAAAGATTACTGTGAAAGATCACGACAAAACTTGTAGGATCATTTGGTTGATTATTATCATGTGGGGTATCAGATTACTAGGTTGATCACGGTGAATTATTTCTAATCAGTCTACTCTTTCGTTTTGCTCAGTTTTGGCTGCTCTTAGGATAAATTTTGGCTGCTGGAGATCGAGCGGGTTGGTCCTTCGAGATAGATTGTTTTTCCGTCCGCAAGGAGTTCACGAGCAACGGGGGGAAAAAGGCGCGTGTCTTAGAACAGATCAGGGGAGCATGTTTGCCACATATTACTTTGGTCTTCTATAATTTGCCAAACAGTACTTTGTCTTTTACTTTTGGAAAACGCTGGCTTTCATCCGTCCGGGGGATCGTGAGCTCGTGTCCCCGGCTCTGGCGTGAGAACGACGCTGCCCTCCACCCCTTTATCTCCTATCGTTTTTCTCGACCACTAGTTTTCCTCTTTTCCTTTTTCTTTCTCTCGCGTTCTCCCTCAGATCTCACCGCCGCACCTTGTTGTCGCATCTGCTCGACGCCTCTAGACACCGGCGTCCACCCTTGCCCCGTCTCCTCCCCATGCCAGCTCCACCCGGTCGTTGCGCCTCCCGCTGCTCTCCACCATAATCCTTTGCTCCATTCACTCTATGTGAGGCGGCGACAACTCCCCCTTGGCCTTGCTGGGATATTTTTTCAAGCGACCCTCCATGTTGCTATGAAGGAACGACGGTCATGCTACCTTTGTGGGGGTGGTGTGCTATCATGGTGGTAGGGGGTTGCTGCCAATAGGAGCCGGCTTTGCTGCCAACGGTGGCTGACCTTGCTGCCAACGGCGGCCAACCTTGCTGCCTATAGGAACCGGCCTTGCTACAATTGGCGGTCGGCATTGCTTCAAGGGACACGGCTCACTTTGCTACCATGGTGGCAGGGGTTGCTGCCAGCGGCGATGGGCCATGTTGCCAACAGTGGCAGCCATTGCTGCCATGGCATGACGGTGTTGCTGCCATCACGGAGGCACGATGCAACCATTGCGAGGCGAGGTGCTTCTAGGCACGACGGTGATGCTGCAAGAAGGGGCAGTGGGACTGCCAACTGTGCTGTCGTAGGTGGACACATGTGCTCTATCAGTGGGGAAGCGATGCTACAAGGAGAGGGTGCCGATGCTGCAACAAAGGGGCGGCGGTGCTTCTCACCGGAGTCGACCTGCCGCCGACGGTGCTGCCGGTGATGCTATCAATCGCCTGGGATTTTATAGCCACAGGGACAGGTGAAGTCGCGATGGATTTTCTAAATGGGAGCTACTTTTTTTTTTTGCCGCATGAGGTAGTTGGAGGTAGAGGTTTTTTTTTAGAGATAAGTAGACACGTGGCAAGCGTTGGAGGCGGGGTGTCCCCCAGGGACGCTCAGCGCTACCTTTTACTTTTTGCCACACATTATACTAATACCGTTATTATTTGCCCTATTTCTCCTTTTAAAGTTATATTATTTTTTGACTCCAAAATACGGTGTAAAATACACGTACACCTGGCTGGACTGAACCAAGTGAGTTCCATCGATCAATCAACCGAGCCAGTTCCAGTTCCCAGCAGTGGAGAAACATGGGGCCTGGACGGAGCATCGGTAGCAGCCGCGGCACGATGGGAAGCGGGAGAGCCACCGCCAGCTAGGCAGCAACCACGGACTACCCGGGGGACCACGGACCTTCCTCCCGCCGGCGACCGGCGATGATCTAACCACGACCGGCGGATGATGTATATATTTGTATTGTACTAACCATCATGGGCCCTTTGCGAAAATGCAACTCTACATACACGTGGGTGTTCCGGGCTTATCAAGGCCGTTCATTCTCTCTTTTGCTTTGAGTTCGTGATGCTAGTTTAGAGCAAACACCCCAAGCTATATTACTTTCTTGTGAGCAAGCCCCTCCACGTTGTACCTGATGTATCTCTGGTTTTTTCCTCATTAAAGGAATCTTTGTTTCACCATACAAATCAAGGAAATTTCACCATGCAAATCAAGGAATGTTTCTAGTAATATAATCAGCGCATCCAGGCAGAGCAGAGCAGCAGGCTGCAGGCTGCGCTGCCCGCCGTGAGACGCCACTAATAGCCGGAAGCTATAGCTGCTAGACGTGAGGTTCTGTAGGCAATCGTTGCGTGCTCCTTGCTAGACATCAGGTTGACTGTGATGCAGACGATTCCTTCGCCGGCAAGCGCATGTAGCGCCTCCGGCAGAGCGGGCCGGCTGCCGCTGCCTGGGATATAGAGTTCTCGTATGGCAGATCTCGATGAGCGGACGGGCACCGCAATGGCCGGCGATGGCACATGCGACGTTGGGTGATGCGGAAAGGCTACCGAGAAGGTCCCGCACGTCCGCGTGCCCCGCCGCCGGAGTAGCCGTTGTTATCTACTTCGGAACGGCCGAGATTTCGGACATCACACCAGTCCAGCTTAGGTGGGAAACTACCAAACAAGTTGTACCAGTACACCTTCGGCTCCTAGGGGCGCGATTGTCGGCAATGTCCAGGTTGTAGATGTGAAACTGCAACTCCGAATCTTAAAGACAATACTGACGGTTCAGATAAGCCCGTGACGCCCACAACTATGTGGAAAAACTGCGTTGGGACCTTTGTGCATTGCTCAAACATCCTGCAATGGATAATCAGTTCTCTGCTTATGGATAAAGGAGCTGTGTTGTTTCTCTTCCAATAATTATGTATACAAATATACAAATTTTATATAATACTAATGAGTCAATTTCATAGCTGAACTAGCTACAAGGGCCAATTTTCATTGTGAGCTGCTTTTCATAGAGTACAGGGGACTAGGAAAAGAAAAAGAAAACTGGAAAAACAACCGACAGAAAAACAACTCTTTATTCAAAGGACAATTTAGGCTTCTTGAGAAGTCGGGTTCCCATGGTTTTTGGAGTAGGTTGTGCACACTTGAACGGCCGGCGTTGCGCCGCAAATTCAGGTCTAGCAGATTGGATGTGCTTCTTGAACAATAACGACAGTTGCCTGAACTTGCAAGCAGGAACAAACACGCATAAGATTCAACCTGAATCTTTGCAACCTTCAAATCTCCTTTGCACAACACTGCCACGCCTGCGAATCCCGGCGCTGCCTCGAGGAGCCCTAGGTCCGGGTCGGTGTCATCGGCGGCGAGCGGCAGCTTAGCACATCCTGCGCCGTTCGTTGTTGGTTCCCTGTCCGTGGTTGCCGGCGGAAGGAAGATCCCTGCGCCTGGGTAGTCCGTGCTGGCCGCGCCGGCGCTCCCACTTCCCGTCGTCCGGCCACTGTCCGCACCAGGTCCCCTGTTTCTCCTCCGCTGGGAACCGGAACGCGCTCGGTTGATTGATCGATGGAGCTGACTTGGTTCGATCCCATCCAGGCGTACGCGTATTTCACACCGTATTTCAGAGTAAAAAACAATATCTATATCTATATCTATATATCTATACCTATAATAATAAAGCACGAAGTGTTTTCCCGGTTCAACACTTTTTTGGACGATTTTGTCCCTACAGTTTAGAGAAACTACCCACCACTGTCACTCGCAATGTCTCTTCTTCCATCCGATCGTCTCTTCTTCCATCCGATCGTCGCGTCCACGAGTTCGCCACGTCTATAGGAGTCCAACGGGTGAGTTTGACACGTCTAGGAGTTCAACAAGGGCAGGAGTCGGCGGTTCGTTCGTCCGTCGTAGCTTTACGTCTTCGTTATGTCTCGTGGTGCGTTCGTTGTTTTTCTTTTTGTTCCGTATCCGTCTGTCTTGGTGTACCTAATTTCGTGCACATGTTTTGGTCAGCAAGGCCACCAGGTCGGGGCGCCCCTGGTTTCCTTCGAATCCTTCGAACAAGAGTTTGGTACGAACTCAATTGCTCGGGAATCGAATCCCGCAGGAATAGCTCCGCTTAATTTCTTGCCTCCTCGGCCACGAAAGCCCACCCATATATAGCCCCTCTTCTCTGCATCTGATTGCTGCCGCAGATACCCTACAAAAATTCCAGACAAATCAATCGAACGAAGTTCGCTCGCCACAGCCCACGGAAGACAACAGAAGTCCCGGATCGATGGATCGTACTCTAGACACCTGCGAGCGAGTTCGTTTCGTGTCCATGATGTGGGAGAGTCTCCATGATGCCAGAGAGAAACAAACAAACCAGGACCGTGCGCAACATCATACTCTCGGAGGGCTAAACTCCATCTAGAAGGAAGAAGAAGAAATCCAGAGTGATCGCCAAGGACTATGGTCGTCGTTTGGTGAAAGATAAAGGAATCAAGCGGGAGGTTCTTCTAGCTCCGTCCGATGTTACTAGGATGGCGGTGATTGGTGGAGGCCTAGACCTTAGGTCGATGGTTCACACCAGGGTCTTCTGTGCAGGTGGTGTCGTCCTCGAGGAAAATCGAGCCGATCTGCTTAGCGGATGGTGTGCCACGCCTCTTGTCGCTTGCTCAAACCCATCGGAGTTCCTGCGGCTGGTATGATGTGCTCTTCGGAATTGGGGCCGCCGATCGCGCTGACTTTCCGGCTCGACTTTGATGTCCACGTTCTACTCCTAGCTGCATTGCTAGAGCCGAGCAGGTGATGCACATTATGCTCGCATGCAAGACTCTTCTGAAGGACTCACGTGCGTGTCCATGATGGTTTCGGAGAGCTTTCCCTGGCTCAAGTTAATAAAATATCACATGTTGGTTAAGGACACACATCAGGAGTCGCTAATCTTGGATGCTAACTGTCCGTGGCTTTATCTTGC
Organism: Avena insularis; assembly: GCA_023614405.1. Taxonomy (NCBI): domain Eukaryota; kingdom Viridiplantae; phylum Streptophyta; class Magnoliopsida; order Poales; family Poaceae; genus Avena; species Avena insularis. The sequence continues at coordinate 302,891,522 of CM042691.1, forward strand.
ACCGATGTTGCAGGGGCGCAGGAGGCCTACGGACATCTCTACCAGGTCAATCCAACCCGTCCGAACATGTCCGAAATCGTACGCGCGGACACGCGGAACCTACACGACGTTTCAGCAACCCGATCCATCCGGACAAACGCGTCCAGCTCGATCCATCCGTGCATCAAATATATGCTCGCATGGTCAGAAGACGAGGGGCGGCAGGCTGGACGAGGAAACTGTGCAGCTTGGTCGGAGCGGGCATAGCCTATAGGCGGGGCGTTAACTGATCTGCACGGCAGGACACTCTGGGTGGACCATTGCGTGTATAACTGTAGCCCCTCGCGATGTGTACCTCCTTCACACAAAAAGTGCACTCGATCCATCATTTGCCATATTACTGTCTATGCATCTAGCATTGTTTCTGACCTATTATCATATAATGGCATCACGTTTTGTATGATGCGGACTACACATATGTCCAATTTTAACGGCCGAGTGGGACTAATGAAACTACACTGTCTACACATAATGGTAATTGGATTATTGTATTCTGGTTGGAACAGTGATTGAATGCGATTAGTTGTAAACGTCAGTACATATAGAAAGTGCATTTCTTAGGTATTAACTTTAATTTAATGGATTTATCTCAATGTGCAGAAAAATCTATGCATAAATAGTTTGAAATATTTTATTCCGTCTTAGACGCATGGTTTGTTCGAAGAATAAGTTCTTGAACTAATAACACTTTGTATAAAATTTAAATGTATTACTTGGAATTGATGTTATGTGATTTTCAAACATGGTAGAAAAGAAAGATCATTTAAAGCATCTATGTCATTTGGTTCAATCCACATACTGATTTAAACATATGAAAGGACGTCCATTAGATTTCACGTGTCACCGTAGCAACGCACGGGTTTTATGCTAGTACCTATAAAGCGAGAAATATGGCAAATTATAAGGGTCGTGCTAGGTGTCTTCCGGGAATCGAGCCTTCCGATCCTCCGGATCGAGCGAACGACACGTGTCCTCCAAGACCAACTCACGCACAGGATCCCGCTTTGACGTGTCTCGCATCTATAGCAAAAAAAAGGGATTTGCTATAGGGCGACCGTTTTACAGATGGAAAACACTGGCAGGCGTTCAGACAGCTATGTCCACGACAAAAAAAACTAATCCTATATGTGTTGTCGGAAGCCGGGTCAAACGAGCTTGTCTTATGGTCCGAGCCACACAAGCCTAAAGATGCATTACGTGGTGAAAGTAGCTATGATTAGAGCATAATCATAAAATGACAAAACTGCTGATGTCACATGTATTAAATGTAAAATTCAAAAATTTAAAATATTTTGTAGCTCAAACTGTTTATCCGATTGATGATCCGTTTTTATTATTGGACTAGTCACGACGAGATCTTCGAAACTAGATCCCATGTTGATATATTTTAATGATATTTTTTTTGGTATAAAAGTTATCCATCCCATAACATATGAGTTATCCAGGCTATAGTATATAAGTTATCCACCCTATATAACATATTGTGTGAAGACTCTTTTGTATGGATGCAAAAGTGTATCCGACGACCGTCCTGAGAATTACATAACTCGGTAGGCGTTCTGACAGGCATGCATGTTCTAGCTAAAGAACACGGTATTTTTTACCTAAAAGGTACCCATCAGTAATATTATAGTTATCTAAACTTCAACATGTAAGTTACCCACCCTATAACATATAAGATATCTACCATTATAAAAATTTATCCATAGATAGAATCTAAAATTTATGTGTTGGGTAACTTATATGTTTTAGGGTGGATAAGTTATATACTATGACATGGATAAGTCACGTGTTAGAGGTGGGTAATGTTGTGGTATTGCCGACGAGTACGCCATGGAGGGGTCCTCATAGTGCGTGTTTAGAGACGTGGGGAAAGGCGGACGATCGACGGGTACGAGGTAACACAGTTTACCCAGGTTCAGATTCCACGACGGTGGCGGAATCCTACTTCTGCTATAAATCACTATAAGGACAGTACGCCGAGTTATAGAGATAGATTCACTGTGCGAGGTTATATGAAGTTGTGCCCTAAAGGCTTCCATAGGCCCGACTTATATAGTCGCCAGGTCCTAGGGTTACAGGGAAAAGTCCTAGCCGGACAGGTTATAGAGTTCTAGACCGTCTATTACTAGTCTTGTGTATCTTGCATTCCAAGGCTCCGGTACGCTGATAACTCCACCGTGGCCTTCCTTTATCTGGCATGGGCAACCCTTCTGGATCCATCTAACTGGGCCGCCCAGCAGGCCATAGGCCATGCTACCAACTATGGGACATCCGGGTTATCCGGATAAGTGACATGCTATGAGGATACCCATATAGCATATCCCCAACAATAGCCCCCGGAGAACTCCGAGATCTTGCGCCGTCCTGCCTCTTCAGATGAATGCTCCGTATAGTAGGATGTCGGCAAATCGTCAAGCAATATCTTGTAGTCCTCCCAAAAAACCCTGCAAAGCTTTTCTCCATCTTCAACTTGTAAGCCGAAGAAATGCCGAATCTTCCATCGTACTCTTCCATAGTCGGATTGGATCCGTCCATGTCGGAATCTTCGATGTGACGGCTCATCTACCTATGTCAGCTAGGACGACGTAGGCTTAGGTCAGCGACGCCTCGTAACTTACACATGTAGATAATGCAATCATGTCCGATTTTCCCGCGCGAGCGATACGAACCGTTGGCAGCGACGGTTGGAGACGTGGCGAAATTTCCGCACATGTTCGCGAACACGTCGTCTACGCGGCAACCGTGGGGAAATTTCCACTTTTTACCTCATTCTCCTCGCATAATCTTCTTCCTCCAGTCGCGTGCCTCCTCGATCTCTCCACGAGAATTCTCGAAAAAACCCTAGCTCCAATCTGCACCAGTCGCACCCAATCTCACTCCATGGCCAACAGCAACACTTCTCCATCAATGGCGGCATCGAGCGAAGCCACGGCGAAGCCATAAAGCTCCATCGTCGTGCCTCCAGAGGGCCTAGTCATCCCCGCTTCGGCGGTTATCGAGTCCGCCGGCGGCGACCTTAATCTAGCGACGCTAGAGCCGTTGGAGGAGGAACCAGACTCACACAAGGGCGACTGGCGCGGCTCGGATATCACAGACTGTGATATCCAAGAGATGGTCACCGAAGGTTACCTCCCCGCGACGGAGGGACTTGCCTGGCGGGCGGCGCCGGCCGGCGAGGTGACACCTTCTCCCCAAGCCGGAGAAAAGGTGTACCTCAAAGCTCAACTGGTACGCGACGTCTCCCTGCCCATCTCCAACTTCTTCCTCTCCGTCTTGAACCATTATAGAGTCCAGCCCCAGAACCTTTCCCACAATAGTATCTTAGTGCTTAGCAACTACGCGGCACTTTGCGAGAGATACTTAGGGATAAGGCCTAGGTTAGACCTTTTTGTGTACTTCTTCACCGTCAAACGTGAAGCCGGACATAGCAAGGAAGATCTTAGGAACTGTGGCACCTTAAGCTTCAATATTCGACCTGGCCGGCGGTTCCCCGACATCGTCGGCCACGAGTCCTGCAAGAATTGGCAACGGACGTACTTTTACGGCCCCGACATCCCCCTGGCGGGCCGACAAGTTACGTACCCGGACTTCGTTGACGGAGCCGCCGCTGAAGCCTCGTCATGGAGATCCCAGGCTTCCCTTCCCTCCGACCTCGACGCTTCTCGCGCAATAAGGCGGATCGAATGGTTTGTAGAGACGGGTTTGACCGACTTGGACCTAGCCATGTGCTGGTACATCAGGCGAATCCAACCTCTGCAGCATCGTGCGAAGCTCTTGCATGAGTATACCAGCGACAAAAGGGATAGTCTCTGCATCTCCGGACAACTTCTCGAGCGACTCCGTCAAGCTCCGTCTTAAGGACATCGTCAAAGTGAAGGATAAGAAGTGTGGCTTCACCATCACCTATGACATGTTTGTAGACGGCAAGTGCCCAAAGGTAGGTTTTTATTTTCCATGTATGACATATACTCCAGTTCTTCCGTCTTGTAGATATCATCTTATCTAACACGACGACTCTTCACTTTACAACTTAGCGACATAGATGAGATGAGTATGGCTCCTCAAATCTATGATCCAAAGATGAAGGAAGTCACGGTCGTGTCCGACGACGAAGCTCCGTTGGCACGAAAGCGGAAGAGCTCCACCTCTGACGCTGCTGACGGAGGCAAGAAGAAGAAGACGGAGGGTGGAGCCTCCAAAAAGACTACCACCGCCCTGGAGGCGGAAAAGAGAAAAGTTATCGGGATCCCCTTTGCCAAAGCACCCCCACTTGTGTAAGCTTCTCTTTCTACGACATTGTCTATTTATCTGTCTTGCTCCTGTACTTATGCATGTTGCACGTTTCAGGAAGAAATCCACGACCATCCTCAAGAAGACCTCCAAAACATCGGGGGCTTCTCGAAATATCAAGGACATGCTGCATCGCGACGCCTCCCCTGCCATCGCCCCTGCCACTCCTGCCGTCAAGCCCTCGTCTGCCTCGACAAGCTCACAAGCTAAGGAGGCATCAGGCCCTTCCATCATGGAAGTGGATTCTGGTGCCTCAACCGAGCTTGCTGTTGTCGGCGAGCAGGCAACGCAGGAGAGTACCGCCCAACAAATGGCTGAAGCTCCGGCTAAGGATGCCATCGGTGGCGGCAAGGCGGTGATGGAAGATGGTACTTCTGCCATTGGAGGCGCCCCCGCACCCCAGAAAACCATAGTCTATCCGAAGATAGTCTATCCGGTACTTACACCGGGTAGCACTGCTTTGGTCCCTGGTGCGGTGCCGACATCTCTGACGTGCGGTCTAGAGGAGCTCCGCCGGCAAGCAGAAATCTTGCAAGGAAACAGCGAATCCTTTGCCAAGCTGCTGGCCGAGAGTTCTACGAACCTCAAGATCATCGCACTTGTAAGTTTTCTTTGCCTTTAGCTTTTCATATGAGTATCCCACTGTAGCCCCCGAGGATGTAGACGGAAAAATCATAGGTTTGCGCATCTATATGCTCTAAGAGTGACTAAGTTAGAAAACCTCTCACTGTAGCCCCCAAGCATTTTTAGATGGAATGAACTATTCCGACTAGATGCTTTAAGAGTAGCATACGCAGTGTTTATAAATTTCAATACTGTAGCCCCCCAAGCTTCTAGTTGCAACTGAATTAGTTCCGACTAGATGCTTTAAAGAAAGCTAAGCCTATGTCCGAGTTAAAAACTTTATATTGTAGCCCCCAAGCTTCTAGTTGTAACTGAATTAGTTCCGACTAGATGCTTAAAGAAAGCTAAGCATATTGTTAAGTCAAAAACTCTCGCTGTAGCCCCCGAGCGTCTAGATGGAAAATTTCCGACTAGATGCTCCAAGCAGACTAAACAACTTTTAACTTTGTTCTTTTCTCCACAGAACGAGAATGCTCGGAGGGGCATGACCAATGACAAGTACCTAAAGATGAATGCAGATCTAGAAGCTGAAAAGGGTAAAACTGCCTTCTTGAAGGAACAGATCACCAAGAGCAAGCGTCTATTTTATTTTTCGCATTCCGACTTGGTATTGTGCCCATATTCTCCGAGTACTCACTTTGTACTTTTCTTTCTCCGACTTGCAGAAACCATTGCCAAGGCCAAGAATATTGTCGAGCAATCCAAGCACATTCAAGAACAAAATTCTTAAGCAGGAGAGGAAGGACATGCTGAAAATGCATGAAGAGTCGATGAAGGCCCTGCAGGACTCCGCCGCCGAGGAAATCAACCGCTTGAAGGAGGAGATCGCGATCTTAAAAGATCAGAAGCGAGCTGCCGAAGATCAGAATCATCGCCATAGCGAGGCATACAAGCTCCTCCAACAAGAGAAACAATCCTTGGCGGACACCCTCTGGCAAGCTGAGGCCAGCATCTTTAGTAAGTTTTCTCCGACTTGGATTTCTGTAGTCTGGATACTTTGAATTGTTGAAATCATGCGCTCCTTGTCGGAATTTGCAGCTCCTATGGGTTTAACCCGATCACCTCCTCCGACCAAGGAATGCATGGTTCTTGTCGGCAACTGCATCAACACCGCCATCACCCAAGCCAAGGAGATTGCCAAGCCCCTCCAGATAAACATCAAGGCATCGGACTCCATGGCGAAGTACTCGGAGATTCTGCACCGAGCCACCGAGCGTATCACAAGCTGGAAAGCTTCGTGTGCACGGGCTGGCGCGAGGATGGCGCTGTCAATGGTCAAGGCACACTATGAAGGTGACGACATCGACACGGTGACCTCTGGTATACCCGACGTCGACGATGATGGCAAAGAGATTGATCATGAAGCCATCTTGTCATCACTTGCGGGCTATGACACCAGAGTTGCCGAGTTTGTAGACATCGACGTCTTCGTGCCCATGAACATCATCGACAGCGGCAACCAAAATTCTTCTGAGTCCCACCACAACGTCGACTTCGAGGGTGGCTCTCCGGCTGGTGATGATGCTGCTTCTAAGTCACCTGCGCCAAAGGAGTGAAAAACAACTTTGTAATGTTTGTTTCCCCTTTGGTGTATATGCGGAAAAAACTTTGTTTATGTAACTTAAGGTGGAAAACAATGGTTGTTATGTCCTGCTGCTCAAGAACTAGTTTCCAGCATGTATATATTTTTTAAGCAAGTGATGGCTTATCCATTACTTTGGTTCTTATGCTTGACTTTTCGTGAGTCGGAAGACTCGTTGTCAGAACCATGCGCTTAGGTGATGATGTCCAATGGCACCATCAATAACCTGAGCACAAAATCACCGACAATAAGTGCCAAAAGTCACTACTCCTGAATCCACATAAAAACGACAAAGAACGTGTAGACCCGAAAACTTAAGCTAACGCCCGTAGGCGGAATTTTCACAAGTGCAAACACAAAGCTTGTGCATAAAGGTTTTACATGATCCAAAAATGAACACTAAAGGAGGTAAAAGACTCAAAAATATGAGTGAACTAGAGAGCTTTATTTCATTGATCATATAAGAGGTACACAATTAGATAAAAAATGCTAAGTGTAAAAAGGACGTAGCTGTGCTATGTTCCATGGCCGATCAAGCTCCGGGTAGTCATCATCCGGGTCACGTCGCTTACGCTTATGATCCTTGTTGGGTCTATCCTTCAGTTCACGATTGTCAACGAGGTAGTAAGACCCATTGAGTAGCACCTTGCTTATGATGAACGGTCCTTCCCATGGCGGGGATAGTTTGTGCGACTTCTTCTGCTTAAGTCGGAGCACCAAATCCCCCTCTTTAATCAAGCTATGCCGAACGCGGAGACTATGGTAGCTGCATAGATTCTGCTGGTAGATGGCAGATCTTTGGCATGCCAAAACACGCTCCTCCTCGAGAAGGTCCACATCTAGGCGTCTGGATGCTTCAGCATCGTCTTCATCGTAGGCGGCAACCCTTGGTGAATCGTGAAGGATGTCGGAAGGGAGGATGGCTTCTGCTCCATAAACCATGAAGTAAGGGGTGTAGCCGGTGGATCTGATAGGTGTAGTTCGTAAACTCCATAGCACAGATGGCAATTATTCCGCCCAGGCTCCAGCTGCTCTATGTAGCGGTGCCTCAAGACGTGGCTTGATTCCCTGCAGAATTAATCCATTGGCTCGCTTAACCTGACCATTGGATTGTGAGTGTGCCACAGATGCAAGGTCAAGTCGGATGCCTTTCTCCCAACAATAAGCCTCCACTTCTACGAGTGACAAATTGCTGCCATTGTCGGTGATAATGCTATGTGGGAGACCAAATCTCACCAGTAGATCCCTGGCAAACCTGAGGGCAGTTGCCCCATCAAGCTTTCTAATGGGTTTAGCTTCTATCCATTTAATAAATTTGTCAACTGCTACAAGCAGATGTGTAAACCCACAAGGTGCCGTCTGTAATGGTCCCGCCATGTCGAGCCCCCAGACTGCAAACGGCCAAGTTATTGGTATTGTTCGCAATTCTTCAACAGGAACATGCGGTTGTCGGGCATAATACTGGCATCCCATGCATGTCTCAACCAGCTTGTCGCGGTCACCAAGAGAATCCTTGTCGGAAGGCTTTCGCGACCAACAATCGAGGAGCGGCGTGATGCCCGCAATCTCCAAGATGGATTTCGTGTAGGATTTCCATACCTTCTAGCTGGGAAACACACTTTAGGTATACACCAGTAGTGCTCCTTTTGTAGAGTTTCCCATTGATTATGGTATAACCCTTTGCTCGTTGTACTATTTGACGTCTTTCGACTTTGTCGTCGGGCAAAGTTCCGTGTTCGAGATATTCCATGAACGGTTTTGTCCAAGCCGGAGGGACCTTAGTCACCATGTTGACAAAAGAGTCAGCTCTATCCGGGTTGTCGATGTCGGCTCCCTTCACAGATGGTGTGCGCAGGTGCTCTAGGAAAACTCCTGGCGGAATTTTCTTGCGCTCTGATCCAAGCTTAGACAGCAGATCAGCCGCCTCGTTTTGCTCCCTAGGTACATACTTCACTTCGTAGCCCAAGAAGCTCTTAGCAATATCGTCCACTTCGTCTCGATATGCCGCCATCATAGGGTTCCGCGCATTCCAGGTGCCAGCCACCTGCTGGGCAACCAAGTCGGAATCTCCACAGCAAACTATGCGCTTGATGCCAATATCCTTGGCGACACGTAGTCCGTGAATGAGTGCTTCATACTCCGCCATGTTGTTTGTAGCCTCGAAGTGGATCTGCAGAACATAGTGTAGCTTGTCTCCTGTTGGTGACTGTAGCAATACACCAGCCCCCGAGCCGTTGAGCAGCTTTGATCCGTCAAAGTGCATCACCCAGTATTCTGGTTCCGGCAACGAAGTAGCGTCTGGCATCTCCGTCCAATCTGCAACAAAATCCGCCAAGGCTTATAACTTGATAGCGTCGTGTCTCTTGTAGGTGATCTCGAAGGCGGCAAGCTCAATGCCCCACTTCGCGACCCTTCTCGTAGCGTCGCTGTTATTGATAATGTCGGACAGTGGAGTTTTGCTCACCACTGTGATTGGGTGCTCCTGAAAGTAGTGCCTCAGCTTCCGAGAAGCAAGGAATACTCTATAAGCTATCTTCTGGTAGTGCGGGTAACGCTGCTTGGACTCCGTCAAGACCTTGCTCACATAGTAAACTGGTCGTTGAACTCCATGCTCATGGCCTGGTTCCTTCCGCTCTACCACGACGACGAGGCTGATTACTCGGTTGGTTGCCGCCATGTAGATTAACAGGGGCTCTCCAGGCTCGGGTGCTGCAAGGATGGGCGCTGAGGAAAGAATCTCCTTGAGCTGCTTCAATGCTGCGTTTGCTTCGTCCATCCATGCGAATTTGTCCGCCTTCTTCAGCAATTTGTACAGCGGCAGAGCCTTCTCCCCAAGTCGGCCGACGAACCGACTAACTGCTGCAACACAACCCGTTAGTCGTTGAATATCTTTGAGGCATGTCGGGCGGTTTATGTTTATGATGGCCTTGATTTTCTCCGGGTTGACCTCGATTCCGCGTTGGGAGACGATGAAACCCAACAATTTGCCGGCTGGAACCCCGAAGACACACTTCTTAGGGTTGAGCATCATATTATATTTCCGGAGATTATCAAAGGTTTCTTTTAAGTCGGAGATTAAGTCATTTGACTTTTTAGACATCACCGCGATATCGTCCACATAGGCGTGAACGTTCCGACCAATTTGGTCATGGAGGCATCATTGCATTATCCGCTGGTACGTAGCACCTGCGTTTTTCAGCCCAAAGGGCATCGTGACATAGCAAAACATGCCATATGGGGTAGTGAATGAAGTGGTCAATTGGTCCGACTTCCTCATCTTGATCTGGTGGTATCCTGAGTATGCATCGAGAAAACACAAAAGCTCCGAGCCAGCCGTCGAGTCAATGACTTGGTCAATGCGAGGCAAAGCAAACGGATCTTTGGGACATGCTTTGTTCAAGCCGGTGTAATCAACGCACATTCTTAATTCATTGGTTCCCTTTTTGGGGACAAGTACAGGATTGGCCACCCATCGGGTGTGAAGGACTTCTCGGATAAATCTAGATTTAAGTAACCTAGCTATCTCTTTGCCAATGGCGCGTCTCTTCTCGTCTCTGAAGCGTCGTAGAGGTTGTTTCACTGGTTTGCATTTTGGATCAATGTTTAAGCTGTGCTCGGCAAGTTCCCTAGGTACACCTTTCATGTCGGCAGGTTGCCAGGCAAAGATGTCCCTATTCTCACGGAGGAACTCGACGAGCGCGCTTTCCTATTTGGGATCCAGGTTCGTACCAATGGCGGTGACCTTGGAGGCATCGCCTACCACAAGTTCCACCGGCTTGGTCTCGATGGCGGCCTTGAACGCAGGAGCGGAGTCGGAGATCTGCTTCTTCGACGTGGGCATCTCTAAGTCATCGACCTTGCTCTGGATCTCTTTGAATTCTTCGCTATAGAGGATAGCTTCTGCAATGGCTGCTTCATTGATCTCGCAGTCCCTTGCCTTGGTAAAGCTTCCGGATACGATGATGACACCGTTTGGTCCGGGTATCTTGAGTTTGTTGTAGACGAAGCATGGCTTGGCCATGAACGTGTGGAATATGTCACGGCCGAATATGACGTGGTACACGCTCTTGAAGGGGACCACCTCGAAGGTCATGCGCTCTTGGCGGTAATTGTTACCATTGCCAAAGGCAACCTGAAGTGTAATGCACCCAAGGGACCGAGCCTCCCGACCAGGAACTACACCGTGGAAGATGGTATTGGTCCGCCTTAGGTTTGCTTCCATCAAGTTCATCTTCTGCAGTGTATCCAGGTACATGATGTTGATGCTGCTTCCACTATCCACCATACACTTGGTGAACTCCACGCCGTCAATCAAGGGGTTGATGACCATGGCCTACTGGTTCTCCGTAGGTATAAGGTCTGGGTGGTCCGTCCTGTCCCAAGTTATTGGAACCTCTGACCAGCGCAGGTACTAGGGAACTGGGGGGAGAGTGGCCATCAGGATCCTTAGAGAGGTCTTCTGTTGTCGAACGGTGGGGGTGCCAAGGAAAGTGTGGTAGAATGGTGCCTTTTTTGCAAAGGGGTTCTTGCCCTTATCGTTGCCCTTGTCGGCGTGCTTGGGGTCAACGTCCTCGTCCATGTCACTTGATTCCTTGGACTCCTCCTCCTTCTTCTTCCCCTTGCCCTTGCCTCGCGGTCTGTTCTTCCGACTTTGCTTGTAGCCGGACTCCGGGTCTTCCCTGAGGTCGTTGACGAACTTGCAGTGTCGATTGGTATGGGTGGCCTCACCGTTGGCATCGAGGTGTACGAGGCACGACATATCGCGGTACTCCTCGTAGGTTTAGGGAACGTGGAGAGGTGTCGAGGTTGTTTCACTTCTTCGTTGCTGCCCACGGCCAGCTCCCCTTCCTCTGCCACGTTGTCCGCCATCACCTCGTCCTGCAAAAGTCATGGCGACCATGTCGGTAGATTGCGTTTCTTCTGGAGCGGTTTTCCGCTTTGTACTGCTGTTCCTCCGAGGTTGAGTTGGAACGGCTGTTGCCGGCAAGGAGCCGTGAGCATCGTCGTCGGCAGCTGCGAACTCACTAGCCAACTGAATCATCTGGTTCAAGTCAAGCCGGTGATTGTCCTGCAAGCGCTTCAGCTTATGTCGGAGCAACGTGCCCCTTTCCAACCCGTCGATGAAGGCGGCCATGGTGGTCTGAGTGTGCACTCCTGCGCAGGAATTCTTCATGTCCAGCCAGCGAGAGAGGTAGGCTCGAGATGTCTCGTCTTTCTCTTGCACGCACCGCTGTAAATCGCCCACAGTGCAGGGACGCTTGTATGTACCCTCAAAGTTTTTGGTGAACGCTTCTTGCATGTCCAACCAGTTGTAGATAGATTTCACCGGCAAGTCGTCGATCCATTGACGGGTCGTGCCCACCAACATTAATGGGAGGTACTTGACGACGACGTTGGGGTTGCCTTCGGCAATCTCCACCGCGTTGTCGTAAACCTGCAACCATGTGGCTGGCTTGTCGGTGCCGTCATAGGGCTTGATGGTTTTGTCAATCCGGAAACCTTTGAGGTAAGTTGCAAACTGTATTGCGGGTCCAAAGCAACGTGGTCCCAGGCATGGTCCTTCCCGGGCCTCGTCGATCCGCGAACGTGCATCGTACGGCTCCGGGTTCTTCTTCTTCTTGTCAACAGGGGATGGGCTGCGTGAACGACACGGGCTTCCTCCGCCATGGTGACTGCTTGGTGGTGACAGAGGTGGAGGTGGCGGTGGGTTAGCCTTCTTGCTATTTCCCTCCTGCGACGCCTCATGCCTGTCACGGTTGCTTGTCGGACGCGGAGGGTCATGGTGCGACCTGCTCCTGTGTCCTTAGTTGCGCTCCCCGTCATGATGGGTATGCTCCGTGTTGTCGCGGATGACGATGCCGCACTGCTTTGGTGGGGGCATATCCGTATGATGGTGAGCCTTGTAATCTTCGCGATGTCGGGGGGATCGGGGCGGTGGCGATGGACGACGAGGTCGGGCCTTTTCTCCGTGGTCGGAGATATGGGGATAGCATCCTTCCTATTGCGCGCATCCCTCCGTCTTCGTTCTGATGAACCCGTCTGGGACCCGACATCAAGAGGAGATCTGTCCCTTGGCGGCTTGTACTGGCTAGATTGGCAGAGCGCTGGGTAGACTCAAGCCTTTGAGAGGTGGCCTTTTCCTGCTGCTTCACCGCCTTGGCCACTAGGTCATAGACCTGTTCCACTGCCTTGGGCGATCTATCCTGCTCTAGAAGGGTCTTGGCGACGGCGAGGTTAAGGAGTGGGGTGGGCATCACCTGCTTGCCTTCACTGTCAATGTATGGTTTGGCCTGTGCCGGCTTCGAGGGAGCCCATCCTAGGTTGTGCCATACGCCAGGATCGTTGACGACGCGGGCCGGAGCTTTCTTAGCCTTCTGCTGCTGCAGCAAAGTCTTGTATTCAGCCTCCATTGCTCTAGATTTCTCTATAGACTTCTGCGTGTTGACCAGATCTCGATCTAGTTTAGCGCCTTGCTCCGCGATGGCCTGCGCATCCTCCAGCAGCTGCTGGCGCTTCTCGTCAAGCTGGGTTACGTTTCGGATATGAGCAACGGTCAGTGGCTCGACGAGGAGATTGCCGTACATCACTATATCAGCTGGAGTGACCTGGGCTGCTGCAGACGTAGATGCAGGAGGCGAAAAGTTTGCGGTGTTGTTGTTGCTCGGGCCGGTGCCGAGTTCCTGCGGCTGCTGCACTGGGTTAGGCGGAGGAGGCATGACTTTTGCGCGATCATCGTCAGCAACAATAAGTGGCCCCTTCCCCTTTTTCCAGCACTGTAGGCGGAGCTCGTCCGGGTTGATCTTCATCCATCGTCGTCCCAATGGTGACGAACACCCCTCGGGACGTGACGACATTGTTGGCTTGCTCGTCGTGCGAGTACTCCTCCTCCATCTCCTGCATAGCGGAGTCTAGCTCTTCCGGACTGAAATCTATCTCCTCTGAATCTGCACTAAAATCAGCATAAAGCGTGTCAATGATAGAGTCGGAGGGTGCCAGGACTTCCTCGATGAGGAGCGGTGGAGGTGCAACGACCTCGACGATGACTGGAGGTGGTGGTGCTGCTGCGACGATGGCGGCGGGAGGCGGTGGTGGCGGTTGCTGAATCGGAGGTTCTCCGTCCCTGAGCGCAAGCGCCATCTGGGCTGTTGCGTCAGCTTCCGCGTAGTTGTTGACGGTGCTCACCATCTCTTCGAGGGTAAGACGTCCTATTGCCTGCTGCCATATTAAAGAATGTCGGAGAAGTGTGCCACGGTCCAGTCCTTCCATGAAGTGATACAAAGCGTTATCATCGGGGTAGTGGGCCAGATCGGCTCGTATACGGAGCCACCTGGCCAGGTAATCGCGGGGCTTTTCGCCTTCTCTCTGAATGCAGCGCGCCAGATCGAAGATGGTAACCATGCCGACGAACTTGGATCTCTGCTGTCGCACGCGAAGCCGGGCGGATTTGCGTGATCTTCCACCTTTATATCCCGCAGGGCGGTTTGGGTGGGCCTTGAACTTTTCCGATCTTTGCCGCAAACTAAGAGAGATTCGACATCGATTCTTCCAACGTATCCTGCCCGTAGGCAGTCCGCAAGGGCCTTGATGCTCCTCAACTCCTGGGAACTAGTGCCCGAGTCGGTTTTGCCGATGAAGAGGTGGATGTCTCCGATAGGAACGATCGAACACCGCGTAGGGTTCGTCTTCGCCGGGATCCAGAAATCGTCAGGAGGGACGATCGGAATGTTGCCAGAGAAGAGAACATGGCCGATGGCCACGGTTTCACCGATTCCCGCGAAGATCTTGGTCCTCGCCCGCTGAGGAGCCTGAAGCGCCTCTTTCCCCACGGTGGGCGCCAACTATCGTGGTATGCCGACGAGTACGCCATGGAGGGGTCCTCACAGTGCATGTTTAGAGACGTGGGGGAAGGCAGACGGTTGACGAGTACGAGGTAACACAGTTTACCCAGGTTCAGATCCCACGACGGTGGCGGAATCCTACTCCTGCTATAAATCACTATAAGGGCAATACGCCGAGTTACAGAGATAGGTTCACTGTGCGAGGTTGTATGAAGTTGTGCCCTAAAGGCTCCCATAGGCCCAACTTATATAGTCGCCAGGTCCTAGGGTTATAGAGAAAAGTCCTAGCTGGACAGGTTACAGAGTCCTACACCGTCTATTACTAGTCTTGTGTATCTTGCACTCCAAGGCTCCGGGTACGCTGGTAACTCCGCCTTCCTTTATCCGGCATGGGCCTCCCTTATGGATCCATCTAACTGGGCCGCCCAGCAGGCCATAGGCCATGCTACCAACTGTGGGCCACCCGGGTTATCCGGATAGGTGACATGCTATGAGGATACCCATATAGCATATCCCAAACAGGTAACATGATTTTGCTTACCCAAAAGTTATCAATCAGTAACACGAGGGTTATCCAAGCTTTACCATGTAATTTACCCACTCAATAACATGTAAGTTATCCACCAATATAAAAATTATCCACAAATAGATTATAAAAATATTCTACCGGTTCGGCTTCGTCGCCGCTCTCGCGACATACGCACGACTCAATCTCGAAAGGCTACCACGTCAAACATCAAGCATAATGTTTTTAAGAAATTAAATCTACACTTTATTTACATACGATATAATAAATATAGTCTTATGCCCTACCATCCAGCACATTAAGTCGTAGTAAATAAACGTAAAGCGTAACCAGTAGTCTAACACATCGACGACAGTAAAGTCACATTAACCTAATACCAAAGCTACCGTGTGTTAATTAAACTTGCTCAATTTATATACGAGAACACATATACCCAACGCGTTTATACAGTGGATAACTTATGTATTACAGGGTGGATAACTTACATATTATGTGATGGATAACTCAAGTGTTAGGAGTGGATAACCTTTTGGTTCAAAAAAAATTCATCGAAACATATCAACATGAGATCTAGTTTCGAAGATCTCGTCGCGACTAGTATAACGGTGAAAACGGATCCTAAATCGAACAAATGATTTGTGTTATAAAGCTTTTCATATTTCCAGATTTCTGCATTAAATGTTAATGATGTCAGCAATTTTATTTTTCATGCATGCATCCAAGATGGTTGAGAATTAGAAGAGAATCCGATTAGTTGAGATCGATTTCACGTAGAGTCCAGGGATCGGATTAGTTGGGTGATTGATCTAGTTCGTTTGTCAAAAATCCAATGGTATACGTAAGTCCACCGGATTTGGTCACCTGCCGACCGGTCTACACGTAGATTTCCTCGAAAAAAAAATCCTCTTCGTCTGCCATAATGCTTCTCCTCTCACAGCTGGGAAAAAAGAGTGTCGCAGGGCTTCACCATGGTACTACCAACACATCCCTAACCCTCGTAGCATCATCGAATCAACTGTCTCGCCGACCACCATTGCCGACCGCCATTCTGCCACCAGCGATAGGGTCTTTCCTATGTAGCAGCAACGATCATGGCTAGCAGCACTGCTTGGCTTTTGTAGCAGGACCGCCCTCCGCCGCCCAAGGTAGCAATTCTTGCCGTCCACGGTAGCAAACTCCGCCGCCCAAGGTAGCAAACTCTGCCGCCCAAGGTAGAAATTCTAGCTTCCCAAGGTAGCAATTCTGGCCGCCCACGGTAGCAAACCCCGCCGCCCAAGGTAGCAATGCCTGGAACCGCCGGTAGCAGGCGGGCGACAACTTGCAGCAGCAGGGTGGCCATGGCAGATGGCTTGTAGCAGATTTGGCCATCTCCTGTAGCAGCCCAGGCCGTCCTTTGTAGCAAAAAAATAGAGCGTTTGTAGCAGAGGCGACATCGGCGGTGGCGATGGTGAGCGCTTGCAGTAGTGTGTCGTGCTCCTTGCCACGGGAGGTAGCAAAATTGTCGTGCTCCTTGCAGAAGGGGAGCAGTGAGGGCAGCGCCAGGCGATAGAGTAGCGGCGGCGGTGGCTAAGGAATTCACGAGCCATGGTAGATGAAAAGAAGGGGAGAAGATAAGGAATGGTAAAAGAAGTGGAGGAGAAGAAACGGGGTACAAGATAACGCCCGTGGTGGGCCACCCTAACTAGGTCATTTCCATGTTTGGGGACACGCGTCGCCCCAGGAAAGCGGAGGATCGCGTCCCCCGGTGACGGGAAGCATTTTCTAAATTATAATGGTATCGATGTAGTGTGGTAAAAAGCAAAAGGAAAACTAATGTGTGGCAAATTATAGAGGCCCAATGTAATGTGTGGCAAATTCTAAATCTCCTGTTTTTACAAATCACTATAATGTTCGATCGCCAAATTTGTCCATATGCCAAATTTCAAACATTTTGCCCTTCGGAGGTATTATACCTCTTGCCACCAATAAGGATAAAAACTGAAGGGTTCAGCTGAGTTAATTGGATAAAATTATCAAAATTGGGCTCTGAATATGACTCAATACCAACATTGGTAAATTTTTGCGAGCCAGTATCAAATTTTGGGTCATAGCGTTACGAATCGAACTAATTCACGACTAAGAACATTTTGATAGCAGCCCTGACGACTAGGGCCAGCTGTAAGTGCTGAGTTGGTGGCACGTGTCTAGGAGGAGCTGAGGTGGAAGTGGGCCCACCTGTCAGTCATATTTTTTTATTTTTTTCTCCTATTTTACTATTTACCGCCAGTGGGTCTCACCTGTCAGCCTTCCTATTTTTTCCACCCACCTTCTTCCTCCACCAGCCAACGGGGAACTGTAGGCGCGCGACGGAGCTAGGGCGCAGCAGGCGCGCGGCGGGGCCAACAGCAGAGCGGCAAGCACGGCAGCCCTCGACACCACCTATCGCGCGATCCCCAATCCCATTGCGCCTTCCTCTTTGTCGTGCGTATGCGCCGCCCACATCGCCGACGTGCTTTGCCGCTCTGTCACCGCCACAGGCCCTCATCGTCCACCATGTACTCACCGGACCAGGCCTCCGCCGCCTCCGCCACGGCCCTCGCCGACACCTCGACAATGTCGCGCCATCACTGCCACTGCCCTTGCAGCTGGCCCACAGCTGCTTGCCGCGCTCTGCGCCCACAGCGCCCTTGCTTCCAAGCACCCTCGATGGCGTTGCACCATCACCGGCACCGCGTCTTCGCTGGCCCGCGCCCTCGCCGCCCAGCGCCCTCGTTAGCCCGTGCCCTCGCCGTCCCCGCCGGCCACAGCTTCCTGTACCACAACGACACACGCTCAAATTCTTCTATGCCACCTCAGTTTATTTGGACTGTGAATATTCTAAAGAAAAATTCAAAATGGTCTACGTGGATTCTTTTTACTAGTCAGGTCTGCAGATGGGTCCCACCTGTCAGGAAGCATGTCAAACTGCTATCAGAAAAAATTAGTGTTATTTCTAACGCTTGTACCTCAAAATTAATACTGACTCGCAAAAATTAACAGGTACATGGTCGTTGTAGTAGTCATAGCCCCAATCTATCTACTAATTTTCCTTGAGGTAGGTTAGTCCAATATGTTTACGTCAGCCAAGAATACGTTTTCAACCAGTTTTTTCGTCCGTCCGACGCGTGCAAATTGGTGGCTGCGATGCCGTTAAGGAGGCGAGCCGAGGGGCTCCAGCAGGCGGGGCGGTGCGCGCCGTCGAGCTCGGCAATGGAGGCGTGCTGCGCGGAGGTCGGGGACGAGGTATTGACGGGTTCGGCTAAGATCGAACATAGCTAAGCTAACCCAGATGGGGTCCTCCCATCCACGAGCTTCCTCCTGATCCCGCGATCCCCTGCCAACCTCACCTTGATCCCATCTACCTGCGGCGCCGTCCTCTCTATCTTCAGATCCATTGGCGGATCCTGGGTGGTTGAGGTTGTTTTTCCACCGGCGGGATGCGGGGGCCACTACTCTTTCGTCTGAGCCTAGAGCGCCTCGCTGAAAGGTTGTTCCCCTTCCGGGCTTCCTGGACCTCACTACTGGCAACGATGACATGGAGCTCGTCCAGGTCCTGGTGTGCTCTACAGGTTATGCTAGAGCCGGTTTTCAAGTTGTTGTTCTTGAAGATGTTTTAACCTGATGCATCTCATTAAACTCACGTTTTAGACTACAGAGATGTGTAGGATTGATGCAGCTGTATTGGAATGAATTAGAATGAGCGGATGTTGTAGGCATATTGATCAAAACGTGGTGCTAATTTGCAGGCAAGCGGAGGTCGTGGAGTGTGTTTATCATTCTATTCTTTCTTGGCTGTTGTTGATCTACACTTCTCTGTCAGATCATGGTAAGTAAGGCCATGTACAATGCCGAGCGTTTCCATAGGCGCTAGAAAATTAATCCCGGTAGTTTTGTTAGTTTCCATTGGGGTTCCGGGTCTTTTCCCTAGCATCGATGGAAAATTTGGAGTCGGATGCTTGAATAATCCATTCAAAATACGGCTCCAAGGTGGTGGACGCTTGTGCGTGTGGTAACTGACTCGATCAAAGATTTTTAAGAGCCTGTGTAAGCGGTGAGCATTGTACATTTCCTAAATGTTTTGTATTTAGAGGTTTGGATTTTGGAAGCAAATCTAGGCAACCGTTCGATTCCTTGTATAATTTGTACTTAGAAGTCTGATTGGAGAATAAAGTTAACCAGCAAGCTCTTGCAGTATTTTCTTGATTTATTACACATCTCCATTTCAGATCTTCAGGTGTGTCCTGGCTAATGATATTTTCGTGAAGAGAACCGATGCAATGCGGTTTTATACAAGGGAATTTGTCCTGACTAATTCAGTTCAACTCTTTCAGTGTTTTAGGCTACATGTTTCTTGTTATTTAATGGTACTAGGGTTACAGTTCTGCTTATAAATTTGAACTGCTCTGAACCTGGTTCATGACATAAAACTAAATGAAATATTTTGGTTTACTGATTTTGTGTTTCAGTTTTATTGATGGCGCATTCAAGCCTAGACAAAGTTAAGTTGGCTTCATCTTTTTTGTTGGGTTTTAGTTTTATTGATGGCTTATTCAAACCTGGATGGACAAAACTATGCTGGCTGTTTTTTGGGGGTTTCATTGTGAGAGATTACAGGAAGAGGTGATTGCGCAACTGCTGGACGAAGTGACCATGTTAACGATGCGTTTCATGCTAAACTGTTTTGGAGCATGTTGCATGTCCGATAGATCAGCTGGGTGCCATGCGAGTGGTGCCGGAAGCCGACTCACAATGGTTGATGATAGCATTGAACATAAGAGAAGCTAACTGGTTTTTTTTTACAATGAAACGCTGATGCTTCTTCTCTAGCCGTAATTCTATTCGTAATAAGCTTGTGTTAGACAGTCCAGCTCATGAACTTGGTCAAATTGGGTGGTCCCATGGTGTAATCAGAGGAAAGCTATACTCTAGGAGTATGAGGTACCGTGTTAGTGGCCTCTTGGTCGTAAAATCCCATGAATAAATCCTCTAGCAAAAGCTCATGCACATTGTCCATTTCTTACATGGGCTTGGTTTGTGATGCAGCAACAACAGAAAATGACATGTCAACTGTGTAGTTTCACAATTAGGTATCATAATTCCGAATGTCATGTATCCTTGATTGATGCAGCCTTAGGTGCTTCAATTGTAGATTCAGTCGAGTAGTTCCTGCTATTCGTGGATCAGTGAGTCTGAGAGCTGACTTGGACTATGAATAATTTCTTGCAAGTCAACATTAGCAGGTGCCTGTCCAAAGTCAAGAATTTTTCATCATTCTTATTCATTCACAAGATCCATCATTTATAGAATTTTCTTGTAGGAATAAGAAAATGTTTAACCATTCCTAAGATTTTCTTTTATGCATGTTCTTAATCTGTTTTGGATCCCCCTCTCCTCAAAATGCAGTATACACATAACTTTGAGTCTGTCTTAGTTACCTACAACAAGAATAAAAGCGGTTGTATAGCTTTGTTTCCTGATAATAAAATGGACTTGCACAGTTAGCTATAATGCCTGATCTTTTTTTATGTGCCGAGAAGTTATCAATAACCTCAAGGAAGATTGTGTTTATACCTACCATCTGAACGGAGCCTGCCAGTATTAGGATTGCACCCTTGGTGAAAATCGGTAAATAACTAAAAGTTGTAAATTTTTATTGCGAAAATTGCTTGGTGAGTTTAATGAAATTTCTGATGAAGTTATAGTATTTAGTAGAAATGACCTATTAGTGTGGGATTCTCGGTTATATTGATTAACAATTACAAATCAATATTCCATTCTCAATATTGGATACACACAAATTAGCCTAAATTTGAAGAGTTTCAGTGTCATTAGTTGAAGTTTTGAGAAATGATACAAAGTATTAAATAAATTATCCCATAGCAACGCACGGGCATTCTGCTAGTTGTGATAGTTATGTACAATTAACTCGGTTCGGCTTGGCATGTGATGCAAGAGACTGTGTCATGTCAAGCGGTGCTTGCCAGGAGACATATCTCAGATAGTGCCCAATGTCATTTGTGTAATCAAGGGGCTGAGGACGTGAAGCACCTGCTGTTCATCTTCCCACATGCAAGCTCAGTCTGGGATGAGCTTGGGCTGTATCCGATGATTGAAAGAGCATGCGATGTTGATCGCACAGGCCAAGCCATGTTGGAGTTGCTGTTGTGCGTGGAGGACAAGCCGAGCAGATCTTCATGTGTGATACATGAGATTGTTGTTGTAACTTGTTGTCACCTTTGGTGGTCTCGACGACAGGTTACTCACTCTGATAAATACCAAGATGCAAGCTCATTGGCTAGGGCGATCGAGGCGCTATATGCAAATTTCTATGCCCCCAACTCGCCTAAAGCTAGCATGAGGCACAACAGGTGGATACAACCTATTCAAGATTATGTGAAAGTGAACGTCGATGCATCCTTTGATGAGGATCTGCTGAAAGGTACATCTAGGCTGGTTATAAGAGATAGCAAAGGAGCGTTCGTTGCTGCTGCAAATTCAGAGCTTGATTCAGTGCTTGATGTAGTATGTGAAGCGTCGTACCCGGACTTTGTTGACGGGGCCGCCGTTGAAGCCCTGACATGGAGATCGCAAGCCGTCCTCCCTTTCGACGATGAAGCCTCTCGCACCGTAAGGCGGATTGTCTGGTTCATAGAGACGGGTCTAACCGGCTTGGACCTAGCCATATGCTGGTTCGTTAGGCGGATCCAACCTCTGCAGCACCGCGAGAATCTTATGCATGAGTACACTAAATATAGAAAACATAGCCTCCGGATTTCCGAGGACAACTTCTCCAGTGACTCTGTCAAGCTTCGTCTCAAGGACATAGTCAAGGTGAAGGATCGGAAGCGTGGCTTCACCATCACCTATGACATGTTCGAGGGCGGCAAGTGCCCAAAGGTACTAATTTATTTCCTGTACATTGCTTTTTGACATGTACTCTAGTTCTTCCGTCTTGCACATACCTTTGCATCTAACACTTAGGAATCACTTAACAACCGGGGGACTTGGATGAAGGCAACATGGCTTCCCAAGTCTATGACCCCAAGATGAAGGAAGTCACTATCGTGTCCGACGACGAAGTTACATTGGTGCGAAAGCGGAAGAGCTCCACCTCTGACGCTGCCGATAGAGACAAGAAAAAGAAGATGGGGGGTGGAGCCTCCAAGAGATCCACCGCCTCCCTGGAGGCGGAGAAAAGAAGATTAACCAGTATCCCTTCAAAAAGGCACCAAATGTTATGTAAGCCTCTTTTCATTTGACATCGTCTTTTTGCTCATCTTATTCCTGTACTTATACTTTTGCACATTTCACGAAAAAGGCTGGCCTGAGTTTGAAGAAGACCTCCAAGACATCAGGGGATTCTAAAAACATTAGAGATATGCTTGTCCAAGCTTCTCCCACCATCGCTCCTTCTATTCCTACCGTTCAACCCTCCGCCACACCCGCTGGATGTCCGACAATTGTATCATCTGAACCTTCCGCCATGGAAGTGGACAATAATACTCCTTATCGGGAGGTCCCAGATGTTGCCGTGATGATCCAAGTTGCCAGCGAACATGCGACACAGGAGAGCACCTCCTCCAAAGTGGCTGAAGCTCCGGCTAAGGATGCCACTGGAAGCGGTAAGGAGTTGATGGTGGAAGGCAGAACGTCTACGGAGGGCGAAACTGCTGCACCCATGATCCAGACTAAGCTTCCAAAGATTGTCTTCCTGGTGCTTACTCCGGGTAGCTCTGCTCTGGCTCCTGGTGCTGCACCGAATTCTCCTTTGTGCGGTCTTGAGGAGTTGCTCAAGCAGGCAGATATTGTCTGGGTTAACACAGTTGCCTTTGGCAAACTGTTTGCTGAGAGCGCCAGCAACCTCAAGATTATTGCACTTGTAAGTTTTATATGCCTTTTGCATTTCATACATAATATCCCACTGTAGCCCCCGAGGATTTAGAAGGAAAACCATAGGTCTTTGGGTCTGAATGCTGTAAGAGTGACTAAGCAAGAAACTTTGTACTGTAGCCCCCAAGTATTTAGTTTGAATGAATTATTCCGACTAGATACTTTTAGAGTAGCATACATAGTGTTTTTGAATTTCGATATTGTAGCCCCCAAGCTTCTAGTTGAAATAGAATTAATTCCGATTAGATGCTTAAAGAAATACTAAGAATAACTTTGAGTTAAAAACTCGCATGTAGCCCTCGAGCCTCTAGGCGGAAAATTGTCCAGCTAGATGCTCTAAGTAGACTAAGTAGCCTTTTGTTATTTGCTGAATGAGAATGCTTGGAGGGTTTCCGCCAACGACAAGTTCCACAAGATGCGCAAGGATCTTGAAGCTGAAAACGGTAAAACCGCCTTCTTGAAGGAATAAATCGCCAAGGGCAAGAGTCCGTTTTCTTTTTAGTTTCACGCTCAACTTGATCTTATGTTGTTGCCTTCCGAATACTCATTGTGCTCTTGTCATTTCTCTGACTTGCACAAGCTATTGCCAAGGCCAAATATATTGTTGAGCAATCCAAGCACATACAACAGTGATGGCGCTACGTCAACGTGGAGCGCTTCATCGGGAAACCCCAAGCGCAAGGTATGATGCAACACAACAACAAGTCTTCCCTTAGTAAGAAACCGAGGTTATCGAACCAGTAGGAGGAAGGAAACATCTCAAAGGTGTTGCAAGCATTGTGGAAACATGCACAACACAAACTCAAGACTTTGCCCCAACTAACAATGAGGTTGTCAATCTCACCGGTTGCTGTAACAAAGGATAAACTGTATGGTGTGGAAGGTGATGATGGTTTGCAGCAAGTAAACAGTAACAATGGAAGATGTATCAATGGTAAATATTGGACTAGGGTCCATAGTTCACTAGAGTTGTTCTCCTTAGATAAACAAACATGGCATGCTGGGTAAACAAATTATAGCAGGGCAATTGACGGGACTGAGCAAGGCATAACAATGCAATACTAGACATAAAGATCTAATGAGATTCGATTGGGCAATACAACAAGATACATAGACTGCCATCCAACTGCATCTATGACTAGAAGTCCACCTTTGGGTTATCATCCGAACCCCCTCCAGTATTAAGTTGCAAGCAACAGACAACTGCTTTAAGCAAAGTGTGTAAGGTAAACAATCCACTTGTTCCATGAACAAGAGACTGTTGTTTTCTCCCTAATGGCAACAACACATTTACAACCTTAGAGATTTCTGTCACTTCCCTTGATTAAATAGAGGCATGAACCCACTATCGAGCATAAATACCCCCTCTTGGAGTCACTAGCAACTACTTGGCCAAGATAGCTACTAACAACAGAGAGCATGCAAGATCACAAACAACACAGACATGATAGAATCAATAAGACAAAACCATTAATCAATCTGACATAGTAATCTCAATATCCATCGGATCCCCGCAAACATAACATGCATGATTACAAATAGATAAGATCTTGATCATGAACGGAGCTCACAAGATCTAGACATGAAAGCACAAAGGAGGAGATACAACCATCTAGCGACTACATGGACCCGTAGTCCAAGGTGGAACTACTCACGCTTCATACCGGAGGCTGGCATGATGAAGAAGAAGGCCTCAGATGATCTCCTCCGGCAGGTGCCGAAGAGCTTGATCCCCGATCTAGGGATGATGGTGGCGGCGGCTACAGACGGCTTCTTGGAATATTGATCCGGTGCTTACGGTTTAGGAATCGGGGGCTTCTTATATGTGAAGAGGCGAGGCTGGGAGGCGGCTAGGGGGCCCACACCCTGCCTAGGCGCGGCCTAGGGTGGGCTCGCACTGGGGTGCACGCCTGGCGCCTCCGCCTCTCCTCGACTCCGTGTTCTCCTCGGTGAAATATTGACTTTGGCTTTTGTCCCGTCCCAATTCCGAGAATATTTCCTTACTAGCTTTTCAGAACCAAAACAGCAGAAACAGTAAATCAAGGGCGTTATGGCAACTTGTTAATAGGTTAGTACCAGAAAACATATGAAAAGCACCTCAAAGTGTGGACAAAGCAAAGCAAAGTAGATACTAAACAAGCATGGAACATAAAAAATTATAGATATGTTTCCAACGTATCAAACAACTGGATAGCAAAAAAAAACTTGAAGCGGGAGAGGGCTGATTTGCTAAAGATGCACGAGGATGCACTAGCTGCCGTGCAAGAATCTGCAAACACGGAGATCAATCGCCTTAAGGAGGAGATTGCGATCCTCAAGGAGCAGAACAAAGCCGTCGACGAGCAAAATACTCGGAACCTTGAGGCATACAAGACCCTCCGAAAGGAGCGGGACTCCATGGCGGAAATTCTCGAGCAAGCAGAGACCAGCGTCCTAGGTAACCTTTCCCCGTCTTGTACTTCTATAAGTCAGGGATTCCTATCTTATTTGGTGAACTCATGTCTTAAAACATTTTTGTCGGAGATGCAGTTCCCTTTGTCCTAGCCCAAGTGAACGCTAGCGCTCCTCCGCAAAAAGAATGCATGGTTCTTGCTGGCAACTTTATTAACACCGCAATCATCCAGGCCAAAGAGATTGCGAAGCCATTGGACATAAACATCAAGACAACGGATTCCGTCATGAAGTACTCAGAGATCCTTCGCCGACCCCCCGAGCATATCGTAAGTTGGAAAGCTTCATGTACCCGGGCTTGCGCTAGGATGGATCTAGCCATGGTCAAGGCACACTATGATGATGCCGACATCGACACGATGACCTCTAGTCTTCCGGACATGGACGAAGACGGACCAAAGATCGACAACGATGCAATCTGGGCTTCGCTCGCCGGCTATGACACTTATAATAGCTCTGAGTTGCCCCTATCATAATCACCTTGAGGTCATCAATTTACTCCATATACTCCAATTGGTCAAGGTGGATGTCTTTGGGCAACTCAGAGCTAGTATAAGTGTCCGCTTTGCAATCTTGATGTCACCCAATTGGTCAAGGTGGATGTATTTGGGCCTCTTGATGTTCTTGATGCTGACCAAGCTAGCTCTGAGTCTCTGAAAATCGCTGACTTCGTCGATGAACAAGATGGCTCTCCTGCCGCCGATGATGCAACCTCGAAGTCCCCTGCACCAGAGAAGTGAGAACAATTTGTAATGTTTGTCACCTCTGGTTGATTTATGTATGCGGAAAAAACAATGTTTTTTATCTTAAGGAGGAAAACAATTGCTATAAGTTTCTGGCTACTTAAGAACTAATTCTAGCATGTATATATTTTTTAAGCAAGTGTTGTCTTATCCATTACTCTGGTTCTTATGCTTGACTTTTCGTGAGTCGGAGGACCCTTAGTCATAACTATGCGCTCAGGCGATGATACCCAATGGAATCGTCAAGAACTTGAGCACAAAATCGCCGACTTCGAGTGCCGAAAGTCACTACTCCAGAATCCACATAAAAACAACAAAGAACGTGTAAATCAGAAAACTTAAGCTAACGCCCGTAGGTAGAATTTTCACAAGTGCAAATGCAAATCTTGTGCATAAAGGTTTTATACGATCCAAAAATGAACACTAAAGGAGGTAAAATACTCAAGCATATGAGTGAACTAGAAATCTTTATTTCATTGATCATATAAGAATTACACAATAGATAACAAAATATACTAAGTGTAGAAAGGACGTAGCTGTGCTATGTTTCATGGCCGATCAAACTCCAGGTAGTCATCATCCGGGTCATGTCAGTTACGCTTATGATCCTCGTTTGGCCTATACTCTAATTCATGATTGTCAACGAGGTAATAGGAACCATTGAGTAGCGCCTTGTCTATGATGAACGATCCTTCCCATGGCGGGGATAGTTTGTGTGACTTCTTCTGCTTAAGTCGGAGCACCAAGTCCCCTTCTTTAAACAAGTGATGCCAAACGCGGCGACTATGGTAGCTGTGTAGCTTCTGCTGGTAGATGGCAGACCTCTGGCATGCCAGTACGCGCTCCTCCTCGAGAAGGTGTACATCTAGGCATCTAGACTCTTCAGCGTCATCTTCATCGTAGGCGGCAACCCTTGGTGAATCGTGGAGGATGTCGGAGGGTAGAATTGCTTCTGCTCCATATACCATGAAGAAAGGGGTGTAGCCGGTGGATCTGTTGGGAGTAGTGCATAAAATCCACAAAATAGATGGCAACTCCTCCGCCTAGGATCCAACTGCTCTATGTATCGGTGCTTCTAGACGTGGCTTTATTCCCTACAGAACTAATCCATTGGCCCGGTCAAGTCGGATGCCCTTCTCCCAACAATAAGCATCTACTTCTCCGAGTGATAAGTTGTTGCCATTGTCGGTGATGATGCTATGTGGGGGACCAAATCTCACCACTAGATCCCGAACAAATCTAAGGGTAGTTGCCCCATCAAGATTTCTAATGGGTTTAGCTTCTATCCATTTTGTGAATTTTTCAACTGCTACTAGCAGATGTGTAAACCCACAAGGTTCCATCTGTAATGGTCCAACCATGTCAAGCCCCCAAACTGCAAACGGCCAAGTTATTGATATAGTTCACAGTCCTTGAGCTGGTACATGTGGTTGTCGGGCATAATATTGGCATCCTATGCATGTCTCTACTAGTTTTTTGGTGTCCGTCTTCGCGGTCAGCCAGTAGAATCCTTGCCGGAAGGCTTTGAAGACCAAAGATCGAGGAGTGGCGTGATGCTCGCAATCTCCAAGATGGATCTCACAAAGGATATCAATACCTTCTTGCTGGGAGACAGACTTTAGGTATACAACGGTGGTATGATACGTCCAAAACGTATCTACTTTCCCAAACACTTTTGCTATTGTTTCTTCTCTAAACTTGTGTGATTTGGATACAACTAACAAGGACAGACACTGTTTTCAGCAGAATTACCTTGATGTCTAGTTTTTGTGCAGAACATCAACTATCGTGAAAATCCTTAAAATATGCCAAAATCCTATTTCACCGGAAGATTCACGGAGCTAGAATCACGAGACGGAGTGGAGGTTCGAGGCCCACACCCACTGCGGGGTGGGCCCAAGCCACGCTGGAGGGTGGTGCCGCCTAGGCACCCCCTCGGCCTCCCTCTTCGCCTATAAGTTGCCTCTTGACCTAAAAATCGAGGGGGGTTCGACGTTTTTCCAGAAAGAGTTCCGTTGCGCTGCCACCACCAGAAACCGCGATTCGGAACCAGAAACTCCATTTTGGCACCTTGTCGGGACGGGGAATTTGGAGAGGATCATCGCCATCATCATCAACAATGCCTCTCCATCAACCATCTATGTTTCCCCCATCCATGAGTGAGTTGTAACATCCCTAAAATCATGTTTCAAAACTTATGCATATCATCCATGCATCCATGATCATGTAGGGTTTCATTTCAAAAATCAATTCAGAAACAGGAGCATATGAGCTCATTATTTTATGTGATCAGTATTAAATCAAATGCTACTCTCCAATGAGAGATTGTTGTTCATGAATCAAACCTTGTTACTCTCAGATTGTATTGCTTGATTCCTAGTGCCTAACCAAAAATTTACAAAACATATATGGATTTTAAAACCATTTTTAAAACTTGATCAAACCAAGTGCTTTGTCACTATTTAATTTTGTTTGATCAATAGGACCAAGCTAATACAGAGAGTCCACATGTTTTTACACCCAAAATTATGATTGCTATACTCTGCAAAAATCCAAAGCAAATTTGAATTCAATTAGCATTTGAAATTGTTTGAAAATGGATTCAGAAAATCAAATCAGAAATAGAAAATGAATTGAGAAAAGGAAAAGGGTCGGCGCCAGTTATTTAGCCCAACAGAGAAATGATCCCACTAAGCCCACCCGGGTCGTTTTCCCCTTCTCCCTCTCTCACCCGCTTCGCCTCTCAGGCCCGCCACCGAGCCACGGCTCCTTCTTCTCCACCTGCCGCAGATTCGTTGCCACCGCCGTTTCCTTCAGAAACGTCGCGTTGATTCCACGCTTAATTGGCATTGATCTGCAGCGTGATTCCCTCGCCCCTCCTGGCTACTTAAACCTCTCCCCCTCGCGGCCATTTCCCCCAACAAAGCCAGCCCGAAGCGCCCAGTCGCCAAGATTTGCCATTACCGCCGCAGACAGTAACCCACTCCGCGACCAATCCCGTGAGCCCCGACCGCTTCGCTCGGTTCAAACCAACGTAACCAGCGTGTCCTTGCGTGTTCACTGATGCCTTCTGTTTGCTTTCTCGTGACCCAGGACGACGTCTTCGTTCACGCCCGCGAACACCTAAGCCGCCGCTCGACTCCGACGTGCAATCCAGGTAAAACACGACCGCCCCGTGCCTTCCCTTTGACACTAACCTGTTCGCCTGATCGATGCGCACCCGCTGATGGCCTCCGTTTGTGTTAGGACGGATCAGAACGTCGCCAACGTCGTCGTTCACCCGAGCCCGACACTGTCCTCTACTCCGACGAGCTCCCACGGCCACTGCAGTGCGCCCCTTGTCAAGCCATCGCCACGTTGAGCTTTAGTACATCGCCGCGAGTCTGGTAAGCATCTCCGATGACCCCAAACCCCCTGTAGCCACCGCGCCGCCGTAGACAGAGCCGCCGCCGCCACTCTCCACCGCTAGCGCCACTAGAGTTTGGTCGCTTGATCGCGAACCATTGGATCTAGATCCGATGGGCTAGATAGATCACTTACGCGAAGAGGTACGAGCAGATCTGAGCCGTGCAGATTAAGTTAGATCTAACGGCTCACGTGTGTGATCTGGTGCGAAACGGTATCAACCAATAGGAACACGCCGCGTGGCTAGGATTTGAATTTAAAAACTGGAATTAGATCTATTAGATATTAAAACTTGTTTAATTCATAACTTTTGATTCCCACGTCCAAATTTGATGAATTTTATATCAATGGAATCAGGAGAGAAAGCCCTTTCCATATATGCAATGTGTTTAATGTTTTGTTTCTGTTAAAATGGTTTTATTTACAGAAACATGTGTAGGCCTATTTTGTATATTACAAATATTGAGGAAATGTTTTAATGTCCAAATAAAGTTTGTTTGGCAAGTTTTGAACTTGTTTATGAACCAGTACTGTGCACTTGTCTTGTTGAGTTTAGAAAATCATCACATATCATATTGCATGCATCCCTATGATTTTATCCCTATGTTTTTCAACTATGCATTAGAAGTATTTTGCTAGTCTTGCATGGTTATATTTTACTTATATGCTATGCTTGGGAAATCCTAGTAGTTGTAGAATTGCTAGAAATTTCTAAGTTAAGATGCTTATCTATGCCATGCTTAGCCTAGCTAGTAGAAACCAAGGGTGGCTATATGTTCATGCTATGAATAAATATTTCTAAGTCTTTGGACTATGTTTTTGCTTAATAAAACAACTAAGTGAATGAATCACCTGGGTGGAATGGTTGTGAATGGGTTATGTTGAGTGGTTACACAAGGCCCATTTCTATGGTTTACCTTGTGTATCTCACTTGTGGAAAGCCACCCAGGAACAAAGGGATTTGAGAGGCCAAATGTTAAGAAGCTTCTAGTGCAGGCACTTGGCAATATGGGCTCTGCCTAGATCACATAGGTTGCAATAACTTAGCCATTTGGACAGTTGGTGGTAGTGGGATGATAGGTTGGAACGCGTCCATTTGGTCTAAGGGAAGGCTTCTGAAAGGTCCTGTCTTGGTGAAATATCAGGTCTTGTGGGGAAAGTGCACAACCTCTGCAGATGGAAGAATCTAAGTACTTAGCCATGTCCCTGGTATTGGACAATTTGAGCATCAAGACATGGAAGCTATCAAGAATATCCTCATCCCAATTTCTAAGTAAAACTTGTGGTTGAACAAGGGTGAAGGACCCCAATGTCTATTGGTGGTTCCTTGGGAAAAGTTTTTGACAAGGAAAAAAAACGTAGTGTTTTCAACTAATAGGCAAAACCTATTTTGAGCAAAGCAAGCCTAAGCTACACTTAGCCAAATTGCATATAGTATCTAGTCCACCAATATTCTACTAAGGTATCACTTGCCAATACTATTCCAATGTATTGACCCACTGTGGCTGTAACTTGTGATGTTGCAGGTTATTCTGATGATGATTAGGAGTCATGAGTCTACACTCAACATGCTTGCCTGTGGCACATGAAGATGAAGACTTATTTATCTCATTACTTATTTAAACTCTTGTACTAGTCCTGTGGCCATGGAGTTGTAAAAGACTATGTTTGTCTCTGGAATGACTGTAATAATGACCTTTGTTTCTGTGTACTTCATCTTAAACTGTGGATGCTAGCATTGATCCAGGGACTAGCATTGCAATCACAAGGATCCTTTTCCTTTATAAAGGAGGGATCTTACGTGAGTAATCCCCCGCTGTAGGCTATGGGGATGGTAGGGATTGGATGAGTCCTATCATGTAATCGAATAAGATTGTTAGGGCATGGTGCCTAGTATATCTATTAGTGCTATTTGACTTTGTTGCAACTTGTTGTGCTTAATGCTTGTCACTAGGGCCCGAGTGCCATAATCTCAGATCTGAACTTATTATTGAATCATTGTGATAGTATTGTTTGTGATCTTATCTGCAAGTTGTGTACACATATCATTGTCCGGATCCAAAGGCCTCGAAGTGATAGAAATTGGGATAACGTGAGGGGATGGCTGTTATGTGAGGATCACATGTGTTCATGGAGTGTTAATGCTTTTCTCCGGTGATGTATTAAAAGGAGCACCTTAATTGCCAGTAGTTCCCTTGAGGCCCCGCTGCAATGGGCTGGCAGGACAAAAGATGTCGTGAATGTTCTTATTGTGAGCACGCATGACTATATATGGAGCACATGCCTATGATTTTCTAGTACTTGGATGATTTATCTTATTTATCTGCAATTGCCCTAGATCTTGAAGTTACATGTTTAGACTCGTCCATGCAACGCCCGTCCATCCATCCCTGTGCCTACCGCGCTAATATCCTACTGTTGCTACTCATTACTTATTGCTCTTGTTTTACCGTCATTGCTTTGCTATTGCTACTACAAAACTGTTGCTACTGATAAACTATTGTGAGCAAGAAATATTTCCAAGTGCAGCTGAATTGACAACTCAGTTGTTAAGGCTTGCAAGTATTCTTTGGCTCCCCTTGTGTCGAATCAATAAATTGGGTAATACTACCCTCTAAGACTATTGCGATACCCTGTACTTCTAGGTCATCATGGTACTTCTTTTGTAGAGATGCCCATTAATTATGGTATAGCCCTTTGCTCGATGTACTATTTGCCAACTTTTTCGACCTCGTCGATGGGAAAAGTTCTGTGTACGAGATATTCCATGAACGGTTTTGTCCAAGCCGGAGGGACTATTGTTACTGCATTAACAAATGAGTCAACTCTATACGAGTTCTCGGGGTCCGCTCCCTTCACGGATGGGGTCCATAGATTCTCCAGAATAATTCCAGGTGGAATGGGTTTGCATCCTGATCCAAGCTTTGACAGCAGATCAGCCGCCTCATTTTCCTCCCTCTTGACATACTTGACTTTGTAGCCTCCAAAGCACTTGGATATCTCGTCCACTTTGTCTCGATATGCCGCAATCATAGGGTTCCGCGCGTTCCAAGTGCCAGCCAACTTCTAGGCAACCAAGCCGGAATCTCCACAGCAAACTATGCGACTGATGCCAATATCCTTGGCTACGCGAAGTCTGTGAATGATTGCTTCATATTCTGCCATGTTATTTGTAGCCTCAAAGTGGATCTGTAGGACAAAGTGCAGTTGTTGCCCTATTGGTGACTGTAGTAGTACACCATCCCCCGAGCCATTGAGTAGCTTTGATTCGTCAAAGTGCATCACCCAATATTCAGGCTCTGGTACAGGGGTAGCATCTGGCATTTACATCCAATCTACAATAAAATCCGCCAAGACTTGTGACTTGATAGCGTCGCTTCTTTTGTAGGTGATCTTGAAGGCGGCAATCTCATTGCACCACTTCACGACTAGACCCATAGCATCACTGTTCTTGATGATGTCGTACAGTGGAGACTTGCACACTGCTGTGATAGGGTGCTCCTGGAAGTAGTGCCTTAGCTTCCGAGAAGCAAGGAACACTCCATAAGCTAGATTTTGGTAGTGCAGATACCGCTGCTTGGACTCCGTCAAGACCTCGCTTACATAGTAAACTGGTCATTGTAGTCCGTACTCATGCGTTGGTTCCTTCCACTCCACCACAGCGACGATGCTGATAACCCGGTTGTTGGCCGCCATGTACATCAACATAGGATCCATTGGCTCATGCGCTGCAAGTATAGGTGCTGAAGAAAGTATCCTTTTTAGCTCCCTAAGCGCAGCGTCTGCCTCGTCTGTCCATACGAATTTTTCCGCCTTCTTAGGCAACTTGTATAGCGGCAGAGCCTTCTGTCCAAGTCGGCTGATGAACCGGCTAACCACTTCAACGCAGCCTATGAGCTGTTGGATGTCTTTCAGGCATGTCGGATGATTGATGTTTAGGATTGCCTTGATCTTCCCCGAATTGACCTCGATTCCATGTTGGGAAACTATGAATCCCAACAATTTGCCGGCTGGAACCCCGAAGACGCACTTCTTGGGGTTAAGCATCATGTTGTATTTCCAGAGATTTTAAAAGGTTTCCCTTAAGTTAGAGATTAAGTCATTTTATTTTTTAGACATCACCGTGATATCGTCCACATAGGCGTGAATGTTCCGACCAATTTGGTCGTGTAGGCAACACTACATAGTCCGCTGGTAGGTAGCACCTGCATTTTTTAGCCCAAAGGGCATCATGACATAGCAAAACATGCCGTAAGGTGTGGTGAACAAAGTGGACAATTGGTCTGACTTCCTCATCTTGATCTGGTGGTATCCTGAGTATGCATCTAGAAAACATAGAAGTTCCGAGCCAGTCATCGAGTCAATGACTTGGTCAATGCGAGGCAAAGCAGACGGATCCTTCGGACACGCTTTGTTCAAGCCGGTGTAATCAACGCACATTCTTAATTCTTTGGTTCCCTTTCGGGCACAGGTACAGGATTGTCCACCCATCGGGTGTGAAGGACTTCTCGGATAAAACTAGCCTTAAGTAACCTAGCTATCTCTTTACCTATGGCATGTCTCTTCTCGTCCCTGAAGCGTCGTAGAGGTTGTTTCACCCGTTTGCCTTTTGGATCAATATTCAAACTATGCTTGGCAAGTTCCCTATGTACACCTTTCATGTCAGCAGGTTGCCAGGCAAAGATGTCCCTATTCTCACGGAGGAACTCGACGAGCGTGCTTTTCTATTTACGGTCCAGGTCCGTCCCAATGGCCGTGGTCTTGGAGGCATCACCTACCACAAGTTCCACTGACTTGGTTTCGATGGAGGCCTTGAAGGCGGGATCAGAGTCAGAAATCTTCTTTTTTGATGTCGGCATCTCTGAGTCATCGACCTTGCTCTAGATCTACTTGAATTCTTCGCTGCAGAGAACAGCTTCTACAAAGGCTGCTTCTGCAATCTCATAATCCCTTTCCTTTGAAAAGCTTACGGATACGGTGATGACACTGTTTGGTCCGGGTATATTTAGCTTGTTGTAGACGAAGCATGGCTTGGCCATGGAGTGGAAGATGCCGCGTCCGAATATGGCGTGGTACACGCTCTTGAAGGGGACCACTTCAAAGGTCATGTGTTCTTGGTGGTAGTTGTTAACACCACCAAAAGCGACCGGAAGCGTGATGCACCCAAGGGACCGAGCCTCCCGACCAGGAACGACGCCATGGAATACGGTGCTGGTCCGCATTAGGTTGGTCTCCGTCAAGTTCATCTTGTGCAGTGTATCCTGATACATAATGTTGATGCTGCTTCCACTATCCACCATGCACTTGGTGAACTCATTGCCATCAATCAAGGGGTTGATGACCATGGCATACTGGTTCTCTATTGGAACAAGGTCGGGGTGATCCTTCCTGTCCCATGTGATTGGAACTTCCGACCAGCACAGGTACTAAGGAACTGGGGGTAGGGTGGCCATCAGAATCCTCAGAGATGTCTTCTGAGTGCGGACAGTTGGGGTGCCAAGGAAAGTGTGGTAGACGAGGGCCTTCTTCTCGAAGGGGTTCTTTCCTTTGCCATCACCCGTGTCAGCGTGCTTGGGGACAACGTCCTCATCCATGTCACTTGAATCCTTGGACTCCTCTTCCTTCTTCTTCCCTTTGCCCTTGCCTCGTGGTCAGTTATTCCGGCTTCGTTTGTAGCCGGACTCCGGGTCTTCTTTGAGACCGTTGACAAAATTGCAATGGCGATTGGTGTGGGTAGCTTTCCTGTTGGCGTCGAGGTGTACGATGCATGGCATATGATGGTATTACTTGTACGTTTGGGGAACACGGGGCGCTACCGAGATAGTTTCACTACCGCGCTGCTGCCCAAGACTAGCCCCCCGGCCTCGGCCGCGCTGTACGCCATTACCTCTTCCTGCAAATGCCATTGTGACCATTTCGGAGGTTGGATTTTCTTCTGGCGGACTCTTCCGCTTAGTTCCGTTGTTCCTCTTAGCTTGGGTTGGAATGGCAATTGCCGGCAAAGAGCCGCAAGCATCGTCGGCAGCAGCCGCGAACTCACTGGCCAGGGAGATCATCTGATTGAGATCTAGCCTATGATTGTCCTGCAGGCGCTTCAACTTATGTCGGAGCAAGGTGTCCTTTTCCAAACCATCAATGTAGGCGTCCATAGTGGTCTGATCATGCACTCATGCACATGAATTTTTCATATCCAGCCAACATGAGAGGTAGGCTGGAGATGTCTCGTCCTTCTCCTAGACGCACCGCTGTAGATCGCCGATAGTGCAGGGACGTTTGTATGTACCCTCAAAATTGTTGGTGAACGCTTCTTGCATGTCCAACCAATTGCATATGCACTCCTCCGGCAAGTTATCGATCCATTGGCTGGCCGTTCCCGTCAACATCAGTGGGAGGTACTTGACAACAACGTTGGGGTTTCCCCCGGCGATCTTGACCGTGTTGCCGTAATCCCACAACCACGTAGCTGGCTTGGCGGTGCCGTCATAGGGCTTGATCGTCTTGTCAATCCGTAAACCCTTGGGGTAAGTTGCGATCCGTATCATAGGTCCAAAGCAACGTGGTCCCAGGTATTGTCCTTCCCGGGCCTCCTGAATCTTGTCCAAGCGTGAACGCGCGTCGTATGGCTCTAGGTTTGCTTTTTTTCTTCTTGCCATCAGGGGAAGGGATGTGTGAGTGACATGGCCCTCCTCCTCCATGGTGGCTGCTAGGGGGCAACAGAGGCGGAGGTGGCGGTTGCTGCGACTCCTAGCGTCTGTCGCGGTTGCTTGTCGGACATGGAGGGTCATAATGTGACCTGCTCTTGTGTCCGTGATTGGCACTGCACTCCCTGCCATGCTGAGGCTGCTCCGCGTTATCACGGATGACAATGCCGCCCTGAGGGCGTCTAGGCGGAGGCATGCTCGTACGGTGGTGAGCTTTTGGGTCTTCGTGATGTCGGGGGGGGGGGGGGACTAGGGCGATGGAGACAGGCGACGAGGGTGAGTGTCGTGGTATTACCGACAGGTACGCCATGGAGGGGTCCTCATAGTGCGTGTTTAGAGACGTGGGGTAAGGTGAACGGTTGACGGGTACGAGGTAACACAGCTTACCCAGGTTCAGATCCCACGACGGTGGCGGAATCCTACTCCTGCTATAAATCACTATAATGGCAATACGCCGAGTTATAGGGATTGGTTCGCTGTGCGAGGTATAAGTTGAGTTATCTAACTTGTCGTGCCCTAAAGGCTCTCATATGGCCGGCTTATATAGTCGCCAGGTCCTAGGTTACAGGGCAAGTCCTAGCCGGACAGGTTACAGAGTCCTACACTGCATACAACTAGTCTAGCGTGTCTTGCACTCCAAGGCTCCGGGTATGTCGGTGACTGATGTCTACGCACTTCTATTCTTGTAGACAGTTGTTGGGCCTCCAAGTGCAGAGGTTTGTAGAACATCAGCAAGTTTCCCTTAAGTGGATTACCCAAGGTTTATTGTGACACCCCCGGGATCAGGCTAAACAAATCCCAGACCTCCGTCTGACATAAGCTTAACCTTGAGCTCGAGAATATCCAGTGAAGAATCGGTAACACGAAAGTGACCCTACGACACAAAATTTATTACAGCAAGCTCATAACTGAGCAAAGAACCAAATTATTACAAGCAGAGGTCACTGACCACAAACATCAAACAATGGAAGGCAAATTATGCTATTAAGTATAGCAAACTTAACAAATGGCCTAAGAGGCCTGAAGTATAACGATGACATCCCAGCCCATAGATTCCAGGCTGCCGGCCGGGAATCCCAAGCTACCCGTCGATGTCGATGTAGTACAGAACTTGTCTTCAAGGGAGCACTTACTCTGCCAAAAGTATCAATAAAGCAAGGGTGAGTACAGGGTGTACTCCGCAAGACTTATGGCTGGTGGAGTTGTTTTGCATAAAGCCATCTTTGTTTATAAAACAAGGGAGAGAGGAGAAGCTCGTCTATTTAGAGTATTTTTAAAGGGGATAAGAGAGCGACATCTCTGAAATATTGATCATCATCTTTGGATATCCACCAAGTTATCATCATCTGAACCCTATCTAGGATCACCCCTCATACCCATGAGGAAGCATCCTTAAGCACACGTTGATCTGCCAAGTTTTACGATTAGGTTCAAGTTATCTATGATCTTAGAATCTGGTCACCAAGCATTCATAACCGTGAACACGGCTTTTCGAAAAGATTTAACCCTGCAGGGGTGTACAACTTTACCCACACATACTAACCTTCTCTTAATGCCACTAGTAATAGCCCTCTTCCTTGGAAGGCCGGCAGAGGGTGGTTAGACACGACCTTTACCTTGCTTTCGCCGAGACCATGAGTCACGCAATAAGTATGGTTCCGCTGTAATGGGTCAAATCCCGAAGCCGGTACTTAAAGATGTGATGCGAGGTTGGTTTACCAGGGGCGCTATCAACCCCAAGCAACCCGGTCCATGCTTCTGTACCTGTTATGAATGCACCTTCACCCGGCAAATCTTTCAAAAGGTTTTCTATGCATATGTCGAATGGAACGCCCGAACTATGTGACTCTTGGAATCTACTAGGCAAGTTAGTTACTCGTGAGGTTGTCTAGGCCCCGTGTGGTTGTACGCTCGTCTCGATTCCAAAGGCAAGAACTCATGTCCTAGTGGTGGCGAGCATGGGACTAGAAAAACCACATCCCACTGTGGCCTCCCAAACAAGCCTTAGCATGTTTAATCTCATATCACTGATCTCATATCATCACGATCTCATGTCATAATATATTCTCTGCATCTGATACATCATCTGGATGAACCAGACTCAATAGCTATGCATGGCTAACCAGGACACAGATAATAGCTCTAGCAGTGCACACAAGCCAAACCTAGTTATGCTAGGAGCAGTGGATCAGGTAATATAAGCTCAAAGGGAGTAATGCAACATATAGGATACTATATCTATCGATAAAAGACCATAGTATAATCGTATGCATCATGGCAGAATTGAAATGCTTTCGAAATCATAGGATTATATCATGGTGGGGCTATGCTTGCCTTTGCCAGTTGATAACGGATAAGCAGATATTCAGGAGCCTTGTACTTAACTTGATTATAGTTGGTCAAGTAATGTTTGTCAATCTTCGAACTTCACGGTGTTGATCTTAGTCTTCGATCTTGATCTCGATCTTGTATTCTACCGCGAAGAACCAAATACCAGAAAGAAAGGGAAACAATCAACAATGGCATCGATGCAATGCTCAAGCAAGGATGATGATATGACAAGTTGAATTGTATTGAAAAGTAACCCTAATGCATGCTCGACAATTTAATCGGAGTTCCGAGGGGTATAAACGCTAATCCGGGGAAACTCCGGAATCACCTATGAGGGGTTACTAGGTTGTTCTAATTAAACTTGTCATGAAAGTTGTTGAACAATGCATGATTATAATGTTATCAGATAGTTCTCATTTTTCTAAATATTTTGATATCTTATTTGTATTATTCTGACTTATAAATTCAAATTTATTGAATTTACAAGATTATATCAAATTCTGGAATTATTTAAAACCTTTTCTAAAATTATTAAAAGGGTTATTGCATCAATATGACGTCATATAGGGTTGGGGACATTTCATCGGGCCGCTTACCCACATGGGTCATGTAAGGGCCTGGGCCACCCTTTCGCCACGCTGGCGGTAG
This sequence comes from Avena insularis, assembly GCA_023614405.1. Taxonomy (NCBI): domain Eukaryota; kingdom Viridiplantae; phylum Streptophyta; class Magnoliopsida; order Poales; family Poaceae; genus Avena; species Avena insularis. The sequence continues at coordinate 302,930,611 of CM042691.1, forward strand.
GACCCGAGAGGGTTTGACTGGTCACCATGTCTTGGCCGACGCACGGGTGATGTCAGCACGACGTCACAACGGCGGTGAGCTCTTAGGCAGCGGCAGGGACGATGATAGCGGGCGCGTTGGGCTATGAAAACTGGCGCGTTCGAACGAGGGCAACACGGGTGAAAGTATAAAGGAAGTCGCCTAGAGGGGGTGAATAGGATTTTAAAATTATTACGGTTTAGGCTCAAGTAAATGCGGAATAAAACTAACGTTTAACTTATTGAGCACAAAACCTAGCCACTAAGTTCACCTAGGTGCACCAACAACCTATGCTAAGCAATACAAGCAACAAGGTGATAGCAAGATATAAGTACTTCAAGCACGATGGCTATCACTATGTAAAGTGCATAAGTAAAGGGTTCGGTTGAGAGATAACCGATGGACACGGAGACGAAGATTTTTTTCCCGAAGTTCACTTACAAAGAAGCTACGTTTCCGTTGGAGAAGTGCGATGACGCAATGCTCTCCGAATGCCACAAATGGCTCACATCGAGGTGTGGTGGCTCGATGCTCACCCAATGCCACACAAGGCCTCACCCCGGATGCGGAAGCACGCAACTCACCGACGCCACAAAAGGCTCACCCTATTCTCCCAAGTGCGCACCACAAAAGGCGGGCACTTGCTCCACTATGGGACGCTTGAGGGTGGTCACCGAACCCGTACAAGATTGGGGCTAACTCCACAACTCAATTGGAGGCTCCCAACAACAAAGCCACAAAAGGCTATGAGACCATAAAAGGTCAACAAACCAACCACACAACCGTCTAGGGTTCCAAGGAACCCAAGAGAAACAAGCCCACAAGTTTGAACTCGGCGAATCTCTGAGGAGAACTCAAACCTATGCAACAAATGCAAGGGCAAGTCCTTCACTCCCAAATTCCAACAAAGCTACAAAAGCTATTGGGGGAATAAGGGAGGAAGAACACAAGAGGATAAAACAAAACTCTCCAAGATCTAGATCCCAATGATTCCTTCACAAAGAAGGGATTTGGTTAGGTGGGATTGTAGATCGAGATCTCCTCTCTCAAATCCCTCAAAGAGATGCAAGAATCATTGGAGGGAGAAGGGGAGAGGGAAAGATTTTTAAGGTCCACAATGGAGGAGAGAGAGTAGAAGAGATAGCAAAAATGACCTCAAAAGTTGGGGAAACATTAGGGAAGAGGGGGCCCTTAAATAGGACAAGAGAAATCTGCCTGTTTGGGTCAGATTCGCGCACCACCGGAACTTCCGGCCTCCCACCGGAACTTCCGGTAAATAGAGACACAAAAAACAAAAGAAAACAGACGTTCACCGGAACTTGGGTCGGAATTTCGGCCGGAACTTCCGCTCAAGCAAAAATGCTGGACAGCATAACACGAAAACTTCAATAACTTTTGATTCCGGACTCCGTTTTTTGATGATCTTGGGCTCGTTTTGAAGAGAACGAAAAGCTCTACAAGATTATGCAAAGAAACATCATAGTCCAACATGGATGGATAAAACCAAATTGATAAAGGTATGACCTCTCTAAAAGCGATGAACCGGTAAAACCTGCAAAACCCAAAACACAAGAAGTTGAGCTTGGAAACTCCGATTGGGATGAAACCAATTTTGTTGCAAAGATAAAACCAAGATAATCCAACAAAAGATGAAATATTGGATACCACAAAGGTAGACAATATCAAGTATATATTTCTGAGATATCTCCTAAGGTGTGGAGCCGGAAAAATCCGCACGATCAAGAATGCAATAAGATATGTAGGGGAAATCCTTAGATGATGAACTAGAGCTTGTTATGATGATAATCACAAGCTCTAGATCCTCTCATGGACAAGAAACAACTAACAACCAAGAAAGAATATGCTATGTATGCAAAGGTTTGAGCTCTCCCCGAACGATATGATCAAGACACCCGCTTGAGAGCCCCTCTAGATAGAACGGCTATCTATCCTAAACCCGGTCTCCCAACTAACAACACGAGACCGGAAAAAGAGAAGCCCTATCAAGAACATACCTTTGCCTTGAGCATCCCACTTGACCTTGATGTAGACCGTCTTGTTCTTCTATAGTGGGAACACCTTTCTTGTTTGCTCTTGCTTGATGAAAATGAAGACTTGCAAATTGCTCCCCCATACTCCATGGGGAAACCTCTTCTTTGAACTTGTCTTCACCACTCCATGATCATGAGGATGGCAAGCTTCAAGCATGAGATCTTCTAGAGATGGAGCATCTTGAGCTTTCCCTTCTTCATCCCTTCTTGAGGTTGATCTATCTTGATGCAACTCTTTGCACTTGTCTTGATCAACCTTCAAGCTCCTTCTTTCTTCATGATTCCAATTGCAGAAAGACCTTGGACATTTCTTCATACCTTGAGACCAACACATGGCCCAAGCGATGCCAATGGAAAAACCTACAAGTGGAACTCAATTTACACATTAGTCCATAGAGATTGTCATTAATTACCAAAACCACACATGGGGGCATACATGCCCTTTCAATCTCCCCCATTTTGGTAATTAATGACAATCCCTTAGCGAGGGTTTAAATATGACAATTAACGACCAAAGCAGTTTCCCCAACATCAAATACTACACAAGTATGTGATGTTGGTACAACCACAATATATAGAGCAACCCCCCCCCACACAATCTATGCATGTGTGATGAACTTGAATTTCATTGCATAGATTGCCAACCATTACCGTTTTTTGAGTTTCCTCTATATATTCAACATGCAAAGAAACCACAAAGATGCAAGAGCATGTGAGGCAGATGCTTAAGAACATAATCAAATCAAAGGCCAACTTACCTTAAACCCTCCAAAACTTCTCCCCCATTGGCATCGATTGCCAAAATAGGTGGAAAGTTCTAGACGGCCAATATAGTGAGAATTCCTCCAAAGGTGTGCATATGCACAAGTCAAATGATGAGTACTTGGGAGGAAGTAAAACTATATTGAGGACCCAAAGATTGCAAAAAGACAATAAAATGAAATAAACTTCAACAAATGAAGCGAGCAACCAAAAGATCCAAAAGGACCAATTGAAAAACCAACAAATGATATCAAATGGAAACAACAACAAAAAATGTTTAAATGAAAATAGTGAAGCTCCCCAAACTTTGTGCGAAGTTTAAAATACTTGTATTTGAATACAATATGCATAAATATGGAATCCTCGCTCCCCCATAAGCATTTAAACCACAAGAAATGAGAAAGAAGGAAAATGTGCACAATTAAATGAATTAGAGAAGCTCCCCAAAGATCGTGCACCAATTATAGTAATTGTATTTGGAAACAACATGCACAACCATGGACTTCTCACTCCTCCAAAATCATCTAACAATGCACTCAAAGGTCAATAAATTTGGAAGCCACCGAAGAATCACAAAGAAATAAGAGGTGGTTTCCAAGAAATGCAAAAACAACCAAAGAATGATCTTCTCTTGTGTGTGTAAATTTCTAGGTGGAAAATATCACAAAGTCAAATGCCACAAATAAATATGCACAAACAAAATAGATACACATGAAAGCATATGAAAGGCAAAACGGAAGTCATAGAATATACCAATAAGATGTTTTGCTTGAAAGCATGCCCAAGGGCTCAAATATATCTTATTGTACATCAATGAGCTTCAAACCCAACATACTCCATACAATACAACTATTACCAAGGGAAGAAAGGGATAGAAGGAATATATTTGGAGAAAGGCAACAAGTATCACAAAATAGAAATCAACTTTGTAAGAATACTCACTATTGCACGTGAGAGATATTGAGGAAACGATATGCAAGAAAATTGCTAGATTGACATATTTGGGATTGGTGAATCATGAGCATGATTTTTGTATAGTCCCCATTATATGCACTCATCTCAACATAGACACATTTGCAATAGAGGGAACTCTTCAAAGCCAAAGCAAGAAACCAGCCATGGCAAGTTAACAAATTCATGCCAACAAGCAACCTACAAAAGGTTGGGAACAAGATATGTATGCATGAGAGAGAGATACTTGTTACTAAGATATAATTGGTAGGGTGAAGAAGATATGAATTTGTTGATCATCCTAACTTGCATCCAATTTACATGTAGATGCCACTTCTTCCTTGTTCAAGATACAAGCACCCAATATATATCTCTAATGTACCTAAAACACAATTAAGTACACTATGGTCCCCAAATAAATTGGTTCCAAAGTAGTTAGTGCAACTACAGTACATAGGAGAACCTCCACATAAATATGTGCATATTTATATGAAATTGAATTTCATGCACATATTAGCCTATTAGGATTTGGTGGAGTTTGCTGTAGCACCCCGGGTAAAACCACTACTAGAAAATCGCATGTTATTTTGTTGTGCATCATCAAGACATCATCATGCATATTATTTTTTCCTGAAACTATTTTGCGAAAGATTATGTTGTTTTCTAAACTAGCCCTCCTTAAATTTCAAATCAAAAATCTCAGTCTGTTCAGATCTTGTACCTGTCTTAAACTACTTACAAAATATATTTTTAAAGACAAATTAAATAAACAAACTATTTTAAAACCCGGGGAAGGCAGCCTGACCCATAAGCCAGGCCACCTACCACCCCGGCAAATCTGGCCTAGCCCAATCTAACCAAACCCCCCTCCCTGGAAACCCTATCCTAGCCTTGACCAAACCCTAAAACCACCCTACCTATCCACCCAGCGACCACCCCTCTGTCCAATCGCCGCCGCCAACCCCAATTCAACACACACTGCACTCACCCGCGCGCACGCCAGCAGCACACATACACGCAGAGCATGCACGCAACACCCACCACACACACGCACCAGGTCTTACTCCGACCGAGCCGCACAAGCACACACGCACACCTACCCGCGTCGTGCACACACTCACGCGGTCACGCCCCAGCGCCACAACACGTTTCCCCTGGCCCCACCCCGCTTCGCAGCGCTCGCGTCGTGGCACCCCGCTCTCCTCGCATCGCCCCCACGAACCCCACCTTCCTCCCTCGATCCCCAATCGCCGCCGCCGGCCTCCTCACGTCCGGACGCCTCCGAAGTTCCGCCTCCTCCCTGGCGCTCCTCACCGCCAGGACTACTCCCTGCTTCCCGGCGCCATCCCCGACCGACGCCTCTCCCCCGCGTCACAGACCCCTCTCGCCACCCTTGGCCTCGCAAGCTCAGAACCGTCTGCTCTGCCCGGCCACTAAGCTTGATCACGCAAGACGGGCCCCCAGAGCCCTCCTTTCCGCGTCGCTTTACCAAGCAGAGCCCCCTGCCGCCCCTATGCTCCAACCTTCGCCGCCATCGGGCTCCACTGCCACCGCGGTCCCTGCAGCATCCGGCCGGCCCTCTCTCGTCCACCTCTTGCCGCCATCGGGCTCCACCGCCTCCATGGCCCCTCGCTCTCCCGTGTCCTTCCCGTCGCCTTGGCCGCCCCGCCTCTCTCCGGCAGTCGCTGGGTCTCTGTCCGCGCCCCGTCTTCCCCGTGAGCGCGTGCTGCCGCCGTGCTTCTTTCCCTGTCACTGCCGCCTGGTGCTTGTGGTGTTGTACAAGAACCTCCTGGTCAAGGCAAACCTTCTATCTCTTTGTGTTTTTGGTTGGGGCGTGTTTTGTTCCTGCCGTGTGGGTTATCCTAGGTGCTTGTGATGTCTCGATGGTAATTGTGGTGTGGTGGATGCACTGATGTAGTGTCACCCGAAGGCCGATCAGGAACATCAAGTTCTTCATGAAACCTGAAGCCTAATTCCGGAGTTTCAAGGCCGACCCGAACTTTTCGGAATGACAAGATCTCCCTGACGGAACGCGAAGATCTCTGAGAAGGAATTGCAAGATCCACTTCCAGAATCCGAGACCGAACCCTCGGTGAACCCCAAGATCGCCGAGATCCCTCAATGTGTGACCCCAAATCCGAGACCCCTCAATGTGTGACCCCAAATCCGAGCCCCTATTTTATTAAATGTTGTATACACTTGTTGCATATTAAATTGTCGTACTCACATGCATATTGTGGATGTTTGGGGGCATTATGCGTATTCATCTCATAATTAAATATGGAGACCATATGCTGGCGTTTCTTGCCTTATATTGTCTCTATTTAAATTTGTGTAGCGAACCGGTGTCATTGTTCTGCTTTGTTAAGACAACATTTAAATTGCAGGGTATCTAAACAATATGAACCTTCTAAATAAATGTCGGGGCCCCGGTTCCGCTTAATATTGCCTAATTGCATCGCATCTTTGCCATGTCATACATTATACATACATCATGCCCGATCTTCTGCCGTAGTATTAAATAGTGCATCCGGTGTTTCTTATAGTATTTTGCTTCTTCACGGATTATGCCGATGAGTTGATGCGAGTGTCGACCCGATCTTCAGATGAATCTTCGACAATATTTTCAGGCGAGCAATCTCCCCCTTTCTACCTATCTTACTTTTATAGTATTTATTCCCTCCTGTTGATCTATTGCTATCTGTGTTGCGATGCTCTAGTTTTCGTACCCGTGATATCCCTTGCAGCCTTACATTGCCCTGGACACATCCTATTACCTATTGTTTGGTAGATAGTTGGACTTGCACGTCGTAGTCGCTTGCTCTGCTATGTGTCGCCCAAGACTACACAGTTGTTGGAAGGCTGCCATATGCTTTATGTTGGAGATGATCATGGCTTTAATTACCGTTTAATAACTAAAATTGAAGTAGGTAAATAATGCAGAGGCATAGGTGGGCAATAGATGTTATTTGGTTTTTAACCGTCCACTTGTGTCCCGTAGGACCCCGAGTACTTGATACCTGTTCTTTGAATATTCGCACTATCCGCATGTGGGACCATGAATCCCCCTAGCCAGAGCTTGAGTCATATATTATTTCTTGGGGCCACAAAGTAGTTTGGGGCTTTATTACTATCCTGTACTTATGCCATGCTTTACTGCTTTATTTATGATTGCGCGTGGAGCGCCTGTACTGTTTAGGAACAAATGTGGAATGTTTTCGCGATATCGACAAGCCCAGTCACACTTTTGGGTTCCCAGTCGTTTACAACCATTAGCACAAACCTCTGGGTCCGTCTCGGAGCCGGCCAACTTCGTCGCAGGTATCTTGGTGGGGTGCCCCCCTGAAATTTATATGAATCTTGCAGTTGCTCTGTCGTGATGCCTCGTTGGGTTTTCATTTGGTTTTTCTCGAGGTTGATCGTGCGTGTGTTTCTATTTGTGCCCCCCTGCAGGGTAAAACTTTTTGAAAGCCATGTCCGTGGTTACGGACGACTTGGAGCATAGTATCTCGATCATAGACAACTATAACTAAAGTAGTGCTATAAATTTGACTTTATAATGACTAGTAATCAACTTCACTATAATGGAATGGCTAATAAAAGTGCTAACGATTGCTGGTTTGGGTTGTCACCTGTTACCATTGTATCTGACTAGTAAGTACTGCAACTACAACGGAATGGCTACATAAAAGTACCAACAACTGCCGGGTTTTGGGATGCCTCATGCTATATGTATCTGACTAGTAAGTGTTGCAACTACAAAGGAATGGTTAACTAAAAGTGCCCACTGCTTATTATATCAGGATGACTATCTATACCTGACTAGTAATTGCGGCAACGATAACTGGATAAATAAAACTGCCAACTGTGTGAGTTCCTCGATTGACTTTCTCGTTTGGTCTCGAGGGGGAAATACCAGGATGGGTATGTTTGGTGGTAGTATCGGGTTGGTTCCGAATAGGTCTTTCTTATCCCTCTCTGATAGCCGACAGTTATATTGAGTCTCTATAGGTTGTTTAGTGCATGCTGAGCTGCCGCTTCAGTCCACCATACCTATGTAGGCGAGGACCGCCGAATTCTAGTCTTGCCGTGTACTGGCCTCAGTACTGACCGCTCTCTTTTTCCTTTGCCCTTTGTCGGCACCCTTTTTGTTTAAGCAGGTTTTGAGATCGACGTCGTTAGCAGGGTTACCCTTCCGGCTTGGCCTGGGGAGGGTTATGGATGCCATTGGTTATTTTTAAGGGCTCTTAGCTCAATTTTCCTCTTGTCCGTACTCGGACGCTGTATCGTTTTCAAGGTGATTTGTCTCTTTGTATTGTATATCTGTATTCTTGACTCATGGAGTCGTTGTTGTATATATCTGTTTTGTGGGTTCCATCATGTACTAATGTGTAATGATATTACTTCGTTTTCCACCCGCACGCAAGTGCCTGGTGGGCACCTTTGAATCGTTTATATGCGGGTTTGGCGGGAAGCGCTAAAAATTGCATAGGGCCGATTCTGAGGGTGTTACATTTGCCTTATGTATTGGATCAAAGAAAGCATGCATGCCATAATATATACATGAAGTAAATATGCATGCATAAGACTTTCAAGAACCAAAAGGAGATATAATTTGAACAAAAACACCAAGTAAACCGATAAGACACACACAAAAGTGCGACTCGACAAAAGGTGTCCAAATTGTATCAAAGAGCCAAATTAACACATGAAAGAATACAAGTTCAACAAATGAACTAGCAAGAGCCAAAAATATAAAAGATAGACAAAAAAAATACCAAGGCTCAAGGATTTATATCATCTTAAAAGATCAAAACAAGTGACAAAGAATGATATAAAACCAAGTCCCAAAGAGAGCAAGGAAGCAACAACTAAAATAAACTCTTCACACTTTTCATGATGGCACACAAAGTACCAACATAAAAAGGATCGAGCTTCCAAGAAAAAATGGATCAAATCAAGAAGCATAAAACAATGTTCTATATAATATAGGAGAGCTCCCCCATAAGTAGAGCAATAAATATAATTTTGCCTTTGAATGCAAAATGCCCACAAATGAGATCATCACTACTACCTACACTAAATAAAACACAAGGGGAAATAAATAAAATAATAAGATCCACAAGAGGCAAGGAAAGCTTGGGAGCAAATAGACTAACATTTTATTGGCCAAAGATAAGACAAATAAGAAAAGGCCAAAACAAATATGATCAATGAATTCTACCATATATTAAGTACTAATTGTCCAAGGACAAGAAGTAATAGGGATAATTTTCCCGAGGTAGTTTGAAAGGATATCCAAGATCATATTTACACAAAGAAGCATATAACAAGATAGGAATTAAGCTTGATGCTTTGAAAGAGATTCTTGATTGCTTCAAATAGTCACACAATCACTAGTGATTGGATTAAATAGAAGCAAGTGGTCCCCATGAGGATATATAGATCCAAATATGAGGAAACACATACCAAGAATCACTCTCACAAACAAGATCCAAAAGATGAGCAATAAAAACATTTAAGCAAATTGGAACTTGTATGAGCAAATGTGCCACATAGGAACTAGATAATTCTCAATATCAAATCTAAGTGGCACTACCTCAAATGTCCACATTTTCTAGGTTTGTAATATGCACAAAGCATATGACTCCCCCATAATGTGATAAACCAAGAAATCTCAACAAGAGGCAAGAAAATCAAAATAGAGGTATTAATGGACATTATGGAATATTAGTTTCTCATGAGAGAGACATACCACATAGAGACTAGATAAACATGCAATAAAACTACTAAGTGGTTTTCCTCATGTACACACATTTTAGGATCGTGGAATGCCCAAGCATGACACTCCCCCTAAACGTAATAGTCCACTAATACCTCATAAGAGCCAAAAAAAGATACCTACTAGAAACAATAAAGGCTCCAAACCAAAACGCAAATACATGGTGTGCCAACCAACATACACAAATATACAACATAGGTCAATATAAGTAAGTGGGAAGCACAACATGTACAAACACATGCAAGGTACAAAACCAACACATGAACAAGGGAGCAAGTAACTATAATGTAAAGGAGTTTAGCACAAGTTACCGAAAGGAGGAACATTGGATAAGGTATAGAAGCATGATAACCAATGACTTGACTTTGATAACAAGAAAATGATGAAGATCCCTCAATTCTTCATAATGTAGCCAAGTCACCAATGCCCTCCAAAAACACCTATTGATCAAGTTTTAGCTTGTTGGTCCCCAACCAAGTTGGTTCCTAAGAAGTTAGTCACAACAGGATTGGCCACCCAAATGGTTCTTTTCTTGACACCACTTTTGTCACTTGGGGGCCATCGCACAATCAACATCTTCTTGAGTGTGGTCTTCCCTTCATGACACCTTTTCAAGTCATTCTTCAAAGAAGTGACTTGAGCCTTGAACTCTTTGACTTCCTATACATGGTTAGTATCAACAACAATACTAGAGGAAGTGGAAGCTTCATTGTTAGAGCAACAATGCAAGGAATGAAATTCATCACAAGATATAGCATGGTTGTGAGAGGATGAATTATAAGGACTAGCACATGGCAATATAACATTGGGATTACATATAGTGCTAATGTCCACATGAGGCCCACTAGATGTTACCTTTGACACAATGGCCTCATGAGCTAACCTTAGCCTACCATGGGAGACTAGAAGATCCTCATGCGAGCTCGAGAGCTTGGCATGACTTTCTTCTAATTTACCATAGTTGCTAGTTAGCAAAGAAAGTTGAGCCTTTAGCTCAACATTCTCCTTCAAGATAGATGCTTCACAAGAAATAGAGTTAGTAGCACAAGCATCATCATTTAATGCAAGAGGTGAGGGCAATTTAGAAAGCTCTTTAGAATAAGAAGCTTTAAGTTGCTCATGTGACTCGGTAAGTTTGATGAGCTCACCCTTGATGACCCTAGAGCCATTGTTGAGGTGCTCAAAATCCTCAAGGAGTTTAGCATAAGCAACTTCAAGTTCATCATTTTTTATTTGAAGAGAATGTGCCACCTCAAGATCTCTATCATGAGATTTCATCACTCTAGATAGCTCTAGAGCAAAGGTTGGGATTCCTTAGTGGTTTGTTCCTATTCAAGAGCTTCATTTAGGTTGGCAATGTCATTAGCATACTCACGCTCAAGACTACTAATTTTATCTATTGTGTCCTCATGCTCATATATTAGTTGCCTACTTTCAATATCACAAGTTAAGTTTTCGATGAAATTAGAGCAAGCATTTTTATTAGGATGAAGAGCACTAAGGACTAGCCCCCCTTCTATTTTAAAGAAGCAAAATCATCATCTACTTCTACATGGTTAAGATTCACATCATCATGAGATATATTGGAATCCAAAGGCGAGGTTACCTTTAAACCCTTATCCATGAGGCACAAGTGAACATTAGAAGAAGATGATAATGAGGGAACACATGAAGCTCTAATGGCAACCTTGCCTTGGCCCACACATTCTTCAATTTCCTCTACATGGTTAGCAACACAAGTACTAGAGGAAATGGAAGCACTTTTATCATGGCAACAAGGCAAAGCAAGCATATCATCATGAGATATATTCAATCCATTTCTACACGATATGCAAGGGCAATAAACACTAGGATGTAAATAACATATGGTCCTACAAGTGTTCATGCCCAAAGATACAACATTGCAATGAGATAGAGACAAAGGATCATGAATGGAAATCTCACTATCTATATTGCAAGTTCTATCACCACTCACCATATCATTACCTTGTGACAACTCACATGTTGGTGAAGTGGGAGAAGATGAGAACTCATCGCGGCCGGAGGTGGAGGGAACACAATCATCCTCATCAAACTTGGACACATCATATTTTGCTTGAAGTTTGGTCCATACATCATGAGCGTTCCGGAAAGGCATGATTGAGGAAAAAACTACAAAGCTCACAGCATTGACAAGCAACTTAGATGCTTGAGCTTCGAGATAAGAGTTTGTCTCCTCCTCCAGAGATAGATTTTGGGGATTCTTAGGAGGAGACAAGCCCATATCTAGAATCCGCTCAATATTTGGGTCAATGACCCGGAAATGACTAAGCATGCAGATATGCCAAACATCATAATTTGTGCCATCAAATGTAAATGTGTGAGAGTGCACTAAACCCCTAGGAGACATCTTTACTCTCGAGGCGGTGAAGCCTAAAAGCGAGAGACCTTGCTCTGATACCAATTGAAAGTACAAAGGAAGTCGCCTAGAGGGGGGGTGAATAGGCTTTTAAAATTATTACGGTTTAGGATCAAGTAAATGCGGAATAAAACTAACATTTAATTTATTGAGCACAAAACCTAGCCACTAAGTTCATCTAAGTGCACCAACAACCTATGCTAAGCAATACAAGCAACAAGGTGATAGCAAGATATAAGTACTTCAAGCACGATGGCTATCACAATGTAAAGTGCATAAGTAAAGGGTTCGGTTGGGATATAACCGATGGACACGGAGACGAAGATTTGTTTCTCGAAGTTCACTTCCAAAGAAGCTACGTCTCTGTTGGAGAGGTGCGATGGCGCAATGCTCTCCGAACGCCACAAATGGCCCACCTCGAGGTGTGGTGGCTCGATGCTCACCCAACACCACATAAGGCCTCACCCAGGATGCGGAAGCACGCAACTCACCGACACCACAAAAGGCTCACCCTATTATCCCAAGTACGCACCACAAAAGGCGGGCACTTGATCCACTATAGGACGCTTGAGGGCGGTCACCGAACCCGTACAAGATTGGGGCTAACTCCACAATTCAATTGGAGGCTCCCAACAACAAAGCCACAAAAGGCTACAATGCCACAAAAGGCCAACAACGCCACAAAAGGCTACGAGACCACAAAAGGTCAACAAGACCACAAAAGGTCAACAAACCAACCACACAACTGTCTAGGGTTCCAAGGAACCCAAGAGAAACAAGCCCACAAGCTTGAACTCGCCGAATCTCCGAGGATAACTCAAAGCTATGGAACAAATGCAAGGGAAAGTCCTTCACTCCCAAATTCCAACAAAGCTACAAAAGCTATTGGGGGAATAAGGGAGTAGGAACACAAGAGGAGAACACAAAACTCTCCAAGATCTAGATCCCAATGATTCCTTCACAAAGAAGGGATTTGGTTTGGTGGGATTGTAGATCTAGATCTCCTCTCTCAAATACCTCAAAGAGATGCAAGAATCATTGGAGGGAGAAGGGGAGAGGGAAAGCTTTTTAAGATCAACAATGGAGGAGAGAGAGTAGAAGACCTAGCAAAAATGACCTCAAAAGTTGGGGAAACATTAGGGAAGAGGGGGCCCTTAAATAGGGACAAGAGAAATCTACCCGTTTGGGTCAGATTCGCGCACCACCGGAACTTCCGGCCTCCCACCGGAAATTCCGGTAAATAGAGACACAAAAAAACAGAAGAAAACAGACGTTCACCGGAACTTGGGTCGGAATTTCGGCCGGAACTTCCGCTCAAGCAAAAATGCTGGACAGCATAACACGAAAACTTCAATAACTTTTGATTCTGGACTCTGTTTTTTGATGATCTTGGGCTCGTTTTGAAGAGAACGACAAGCTCTACAAGATTATGCAAAGAAACATCATAGTCCAACATGGATGGATAAAACCAAATTGATAAAGGTATGACCTCTCTAAAAGCGATGAACCGGTAAAACCTGCAAAACCCAAAACACAAGAAGTTGAGCTTGAAAACTCTGATTGGGATGAAACCAATTTTGTTGCAAAGATAAAACCAAGATAATCCAACAAAAGATGAAATATTGGATACCACAAAGGGAGACAATATCAAGTATATATTTCGGAGATATCTCCTAAGGTGTAGAGCCGAAAAAACCCGCACGATCAAGAATGCAATAAGATATGCAGGGGAAATCCTTAGATGATGAACTAGAGCTTGTTATGATGATAATCACAAGCTCTAGATCCTCTCATGGACAAGAACCAACTAACAACCAAGAAAGAATATGCTATATATGCAAAGGTTTGAGCTCTCCCCGAACGATGTGATCAAGACACCCGCTTGAGAGCCCCTCTAGATAGAACGGCTATCTATCCTAAACCCGGTCTCCCAACTAACAACACGAGACCGGAAAAAGAGAAGCCCTGTCAAGAACATACCTTTGCCTTAAGCATCCCACTTGATCTTGATGTAGACCGTCTTGTTCTTCTATAGTGGGAACACCTTTCTTGTTTGCTCTTGCCTGATGAAAATGAAGACTTGCAAATTGCTCCCCCATACTCCATGGGGAAACCTCTTCTTTGAACTTGTCTTCATCACTCCATGATCATGAGGATGGCAAGCTTCAAGCATGAGATCTTCTAGAGATGACGCATCTTGAGCTTGCCCTTCTTCATCCCTTCTTGAGGTTGATCTATCTTGATGCAACTCTTTGCACTTGTCTTGATCAACCTTCAAGCTCCTTCTTACTTCATGATTCCAATGGCACAAAGCCCTTGGACATTTCTTCATACCTTGAGACCAACACATGGCCCAAGCGATGCTAATGGAAAAAAATACAAGTGGAACTCAATTTACACATTAGTCCATAGAGATTGTCATTAATTACCAAAACCACACATGGGGGCATACATGCCCTTTCAATCTCCCCCATTTTGGTAATTAATGACAATCCCTTAGCAAGGGTTTAAATATGACAACTAACGACCAAAGCGGTTGCCCCATCATCAAATACTACACAAGTATGTGATGTTGGTACAACCACAATATATAGAGCAACCCCCCTCCCACACACACAATCTATGCATGTGTGATGAACTTGAATTTCATTGCATAGATTGCCAACCGTTACCGTCTGTTGAGTTTCCTCTATATATTCAACATGCAAAGAAACCACAAAGATGCAAGAGCATGAGAGGCAGATGCTTAAGAACATAATCAAAGCAAAGGCCAACTTCCCTTAAACCCTCCAAAACTTCTCCCCCATTGGAATCGATTGCCAAAATAGGTGGAAAGTTCTAGACGGCCAATATAGTGAGAATTCCTCCAAAGGTGTGCATATGAACAAGTCAAATGATGAGTACTTGGGAGGAAGAAAAACTATATTGAGGACCCAAAGATTGCAAAAATACAATAAAATGAAATAAACTTCAACAAATGAAGCGAGCAACCAAAATATCCAAAAGGACCAATTGAAAAACCAACAAATGATATCAAATGGAAACAACAACAAAAAATATTTAAATGAAAATAGAGAAGCTCCCCAAACTTTGTGCAAAGTTTAAAATACTTGTATTTGAATACAATATGCACAAATATGGAATCCTCTCTCCCCCATAAGCATTTAAACCACAAGAAATGAGAAAGAAGGAAAATGTGCACAATTAAATGAATTAGAGAAGCTCCCCAAATATCGTGCACCAATTATAGTAATTGTATTTGGAAACAACGTCCACAACCATGGACTCCTCACTCCTCCAAAATCATCTAACAATGCACTCAAAGGTCAATAAATTTGGAAGCCACCGAAGAATCACAAAGAAATAAGAGGTGGTTTCCAAGAAATGCAAAAACAACCAAAGAATGATCTTCTCTTGTGTGTGTAAATTTCTAGGTGGAAAATATCACAAAGACAAATGTCCACAAAAAAATATGCACAAACAAAATAGATACAAATGAAAGCATATGAAAGGCAAAACGGAAGTTATAGAATATACCAATAAGATGTTTTGCTTGAAAGCATGCCCAAGGGCTCAAATATATCTTATTGTACATCAATGAGCTTCAAACACCAACATACTCCATACAATACAACTATTACCAAGGGAAGAAAGGGATAGAAGGAATATATGGAGAAAGGCAACAAGTATCACAAAATAGAAATCAACTTTGTAAGAATACTCACTATTGGACATGAGAGATATTGAGGAAACGATATGCAACAAAATTGCTAGATTGACATATTTGGGATTGGTGAATCATGAGCATGATTTTTGTATAGTCCCCATTATATGCACTCATATCAACATCGACACATTTGCAATAGAGGGAACTCTTCAAAGCCAAAGCAAGAAACCAGCCATGGCAAGTTAACAAATTCATGCCAACAAGCAACCTACAAAAGGTTGGGAACAAGATATGTATGCATGAGAGAGAGATACTTGTTACCAAGATATAATTGGTAGGGTGAAGAAGATATGAATTTGTTGATCATCCTAGCTTGCATCCAATTTACATGTAGACGCCACTTCTTCCTTGTTCAAGATACAAGCACCTAATATATATCTCTAATTGTAGAGGTCCCAACCTTTAATAAGGTAGAGATCCCTGTGTTTACAATGCTAGTCCCTGGATCAATAGCTAGCATCCACAGTTAAGATGTAATATCAAGAAACAAAGGTCATAATACAATTTTATAACCAGAAGTAAAAACAATTCATTACATCTTACATAGCTCATTTGGCTATCTCATTACAATGCAGCAGAAATAACTATAGCATGGAGTCCTTCATCTTCAAAGTGCCACAGGCAAACATGTTGGTTGTAGACTTGTAATACTAATCAACACACCTCATTAACATCAAACAAACCTGCAACATAATAAGTTACAGCCACAAGGGTCAATACATTTGAATTGTATTGGCAAGTGATACTATGGTAGTATAGTGGAGTCTATCATGTATATGCACTTGGCTAAGTGGAGCTTAGGCTTGCTTTGCTCAAAATAGATTTTCCTTATCATTTGAAAACACTAAGTTTTTGCTTGTCAAAAACACACAAGGAACCACCAATAGAAATTGGTGAACCTTCACCCTTGTTCAACCACAAATTTTTAACTTAGAAATTGGGATGAGGAGATTCTTGATAGCTTCCATGTCTTGATGCTCAAATTGTCCTTTGCCAGGGACATGGCTAAGTACTTAGTTTTTACACTCTGCAGAGGTGGTGCACTTTCCCCACAAGACTTGGTTTCACCAAGACAAGATCTTTCAGAAGCCTTCCCTTAGACCAGAATGGACGCGTTCCAACCTATCATCCCCTACCACCAACTGTCCATTTGGCTAAGTTATTGTAACCTATATGATCCAGGCAGAGCCCATAATGCCATGTGGCTGCACTTGAAGCTTCTCAACATTTGACATCTCAAATCTGTTTGTTCCTGGGTGGCATTCCACAAGTGAGATACACAAGGTAAACCATAGAAATGGGCCTTGTGTAACCACTCAACACAAACCATTCTTTCCATTCCACCCAGGTGTTTCATTCACTTAGTTGTTTTATTAAACAAAACACAAGTCCTTGACTTAGAAATATTCCATAGCATGAATATAATCCACCCTTGTTTTCTACTAGCTAAGCTAAGCATGATGGTAGTAGGAATCTTAACTTAGGATAATTCTACTAAGGTTTCACCTACTAGGATTTCCCATGGCATAGTTTATACTTAGCAAAATTTCTATGCAAGTCCTACTTAGAAATATCACTAATGCATAATGAAAATAATGGGACAAGGTATGAAGCATCACTTGCCTTTTTGGTAGAGAATTATAAGTTCACTCCTTGATCTTGCAATATTCACACTCTTCAAATTCCACTACAATTCAACCAAGCAAGCAATATTCAATCCACCATTCAAGCAAACATCACATAAAATAATAGAAACAAAGCAATGCATGCAATCATGCTAAAGATTGTTTTATTTGGAAAAGTGGTTTCTAATAGGTTATAAACATTTGAAAACACCTATTGGTCGTTTGTAAAAGTGGTAAAACCATTTGATATTAAGTTAGTGGGAAATGGCCACTTTAAATCATTTTTGTTTTGCTAGAAAGGATTTAAATCCAAAGAATATTTATAGTGTTTACCAAATATATTTTTAACACAAATGTTAGTGTTTAAGGTCAAGTGTTTAGTATTGAAACCATTGCAAAAGGTTTTATCTATAAACCATTTTTATACCAAATCAATATTTTATGTTGTTGAAAATGCCTTTAGCAAAGTAATAATTTTTATAGGGTTCACAAAATATATTTTTAAATCATACAACTTTGTTTTTAGGGTCAGAGATTTTAATCCAAATCATTTCCCAAAGATTTTTCTCCAAAAAGTATTTTTAACATATAAACAACATTTTTATTTGACTAGAAATGTTCTAAATCAAATATTTATTCTTTTGCCCCACAAAATATGTTTTTGAATCCACAAGTTGGTTTATATGGTAGTAGGTTCAAAACAATCCATTTTCCAAAGATTTTATCATAAAAATAATTTTAGAATGAATTTTATATTCAAATTATGCCTACACAAGTTTCTGCAAAACAACCATTTTACCAGAAGCAATTCATTAAACAAAGTTCATGGTTGGATAGTACTTAGTCTTATGATTCCATTAATATAAAATTTGCAAAATTTGGACGTGTGGATCAAAAGTTATGAATTTTACAAACTTGAACATCTAATAGACCAATTCTAGTTTTTATAAAACAGACTGGGCCACGTGTCTTGTTCTGATAGGCTGGTACCGGTTCGTCCAGATCAAGCACTGAGGATCGTTGGATCTAATCCAAATCGCACGGCCCAGAAGGCTACGTACCCCTTTGATTAGTTGTTTTATCTAAGCCACCGGATGATGATCTAACGGCTCACAGGTGATTGACCAAAGTCTGGCGGCGGCGGTGGCCTTGTGGCGACGCCGGGAGGCACTCACGGCTATTCCAGGAAGCTAGGGAGAGGGAGGATGTGATCACCATGTTCGTCATGGAGCGATGATTCTCGGAGTGGTCTCTGTCAACGAAGGGGCGCACGGTGACAACGGGGATTGCTCGCCGGAGTTAGCGGCGGCGTCGGGTGCTTCTGCTCGTCGTCGGGGGAGAGCCTGTAGGCCACCAGAAGGCAAGAGGAGGGTACAGTTAGATGCGGGCGAGTGTGGCGGTTACAGGAGCATCAACAAGAGGGTCAGGGGTGGACGGAAGCTACCTGGGGAGTTCGCCGGAGGAGTGGCAGATGACGACGACGCTCGGAGGTGGCTCTTGCCGACGTTTCGGAGCGCGCACTGGCGAGTGAGTGGTACAGAGAGAAGCGCCAGGAGATGAGGAGGAGGCTCGCGTGCACTGGGAGGCGAGGGGTGGTCCGACAGCGCCGGAATTGGCCGGAGAGCCTCGTCGGAACAGAGGTGGAGCAAGGAGGAATTCGTGCAGCCTAGGGGCGTTCTGGCAGCGATGTCTGAGGGGAATGAGAGGGGAGAGGATTGTGGTTAATATGGCACGGTTGCAGGGAGGAATTACTGGCATGATTAAGCGAATTAAATCGATGTTTAAACGGGCAGAAACGGCAGGAGTTGAGGCGAGGTCAGCGCGGCGGGTGAGGAAGATGACCTGACCGGTGGGGTCTGCTTGACAGCGAGAGAGGGAGAGACAGTGGGGACCAGCAGTCAGTGAGGGGGCGGGTCGAATCTACGGTGCGAATCGTTTCCTCGCGGGAAGAGGTAAATGGGCTAACTAGGCCTGGACTGGGCTAGGTTAAGTTGGGCTAGCTTCTTTCATTTTTTTTGTTCTGCTTCTTTTTCTTTTTCCTGATTTCTTTTTCTGTTTTGATTTTGTTTAAATGTTTTCAAACCTTGTTTGAATTCAAACCTTTTTCCAATGTTCAGTATACTTCCATACTTTTTAAACATGTATATTAAATACTATTTTAGGGATAATTCTTTTATTTTTCTTATGTTTTATTCTTTATTAAAAATAAGCATATGCCATTATTCAAATAAGATTATTATATTTTCAAACCCTTATTTAAATTCCAATTTTTTCACAAAACCTTTTCAGTAGGTTTATTTATTTAATAGGGTGTCAAATAATTCACTTTGAATTATTTGGAATATTTTCAATATGATTTATTAATCATTTAAATTGGGTATTTGTCATTATTCCAATGAAATCAAATATGGTTTTAATTTCATAAATTTTATTTATATGATTTCTTTGATCCCATTTATGTTAATTACATAACTGTCATTCCACTTGGGTAAATTTTAAATATTATTTTACCATGATTTAATTAATCATTCTTATTAGGGATTTTGTCTTAATCAAATGGAATAGAATTTGGTTAAGGTCATATTATTTTATTTGAATATTATTTATCCATTTATTTCATTTGAACTTGGATTATGTTTATTCTATTTGCTTATGGTCTTGGCCAAGTTTTATTTGGCTCTCATAAAATAGTCGTTATTAATTATTTCTTCTTTGTCTTTTAAAAACCATATATTTTTATTTATAGATCCAACTTGGTGATTCCAATTTGTAAAATCTTATTTGATATTTATTTATCCTTTTAAATCTCTTTAGGATTAATTTCTCACCATTTGGTATGGAGTTTTAGATAGGTGCTTTATTAGCATTGGAGATTCAATTTCCTGATCTTATTAAATTCATAAGATTTTATATATGGCTCCAAATTAAGTGAAACCAATTTCTATGGTTTTATAATATTTATATTTGTCATTCTTGATCATTTATAAGTGTTTGTTGACAAATCTTTATATGGATCAAATCCTTAGTCTTTTGAGCTAACATGGAAATGTTTTTCTTTCATTAGGGTTTTGGTTTATTTTCCAAGTGTTTAATTTCAAGATGCATTTATGAAGAATGCATTTCACTTGATTTGAATTTAGTTGGATTCAAACATTACTCAAGTTTGTTCAAGATGGGATTTTTAGGTTTCCATTTAGAAACAAAAAGTTTCTTTTCACCCTAAATTTCAACAATTATTTATTTTGTTTATTTATTTTTCACATTACAAAATTTGGAAAATTTTGGGATGTGACAGGCTACCACCCTTAAAAGAAATCTCGTCCCGAGATTTGGGAAAGATAGGGGTTACAAGTTGGCTCAAAGCAACTAGGGTACTACCACCCTTAAAAGTTTTCCACTAGATTACACCTTGGCTTGCTTGGGATCTTGATGAAACTTCTCTAGGCAGACATCTGCATAGTGTCCTTTGTTTCCACACTTGAAACATGTGACAAGGCTGAGATCTCTCATAGGCTTGCTTTTTTTGTATCTCATCTTTTCTGGACAATTGCTTGCATAATGTCCTTGGTCACCACAATTGTAACATGTGATAAGGTTGAGTTCTTCACGTATCTTCTGTGGACAAGTTGACACATAATGGCCTAGCTCTTTGCAGTTGTTGCACCACACTTGTCTATTATCCTTATTTTCCTTTGGGGTCATTGCTCCTTGTTTGTTTCCTTGGTTTTTCTTCTTTTCTGGACATTCATTGGCATAGTGTCCCATCTCTTTGCAATTGTAACATTGCACTAGGCTTTTGTCCTTCTTCTTATTGGGTTTCTCCAAAGCTAGGAGTTCTTCTAGTTCATGCTCTTCATATCTTATCTCAAAGGTGGGAAAGTCTCCTGGTCTCCTTAATATTTTTCTTGGATAGTACATATGTCTCTTCCTTTGTCCATCAAGTTGAGTCATATTGCATGGAGGTGCAAGCTGAGATTTTCCTTTGTCTTCATCCTTCTTGGTAGAAGTTGTTCCCTAATGGGGGTTTACAATCTGTTGATGCACTCCACCTTGTTTCCTTTGTTGAACTATGGAATGGATGGGGCATTGGATAGGGACATGATTATTTCCTTCACATAGGAAACAAGTAGCTTGAGATGTGGGGCATTGATTAGTTGGATGTTTCTCTTCACAATTGGGGCATTGATCTTCATGCTCTTTGGAAGTGTGATCCATGTCTCCACAAACATTGCAAGCTTGGGTTCCTTCTAGAATATCATCCTTGACATCCTTGTTGTCATCATCTCCTTGGGAAAGGTTGTCTTTCATGTTGATCATTTGAGTGGTCATCCCTTGAAACAATTGGGATTGAATTTCCAAAAACTTTTGCATGGTTGGGTCAAAATCATTGTTGTTGGCTAAAAACTGAGTTGTCAACTGATTCAACTGGGTTTGGGTTACTATGAGTTCTCTCATGTGCATCTCTTGGTTGTTGTTGTCACCATTCTTGATGTTGGAGTTTCTTGGAGTAGTCATCTGTTTGGGTTGGATTGGGATTAGAATAGGCAAAATATTTCTAAGGAAATAATTCTAATCACAACAATTTCACACAAGCAATGTGCAAGCAATCAAAAACAAACATTCCAATCAAACAACAAAGTTTCAAGCACATTTTTAAGCAACAAAATATTTTTGCTACACCACATAAGTTGGGGTGTTTGATCTAAACTTAATATGGTGGTCCAACTATATGGTTCACTTGAGATCTTTCCATCCTTCTTAGTTGATTCTTCTTGAATGAGGTCATGGTTTCCTTGGGAAAATTCTTGTGTCTTGGTCACTAGACTTCAAAGGTGATGATGGTTTCTTCTAGGTTGTGTTTCCTTAGTCTTCGAGTCTTGAGTAGTATTTCTTGTCTCACTTGTAGTCCTTAGTGATATCCAAGTTGTAGTTCTTGATGGAAATAAAGTTGCCAACACCCAGATTTTTAATCCCAGATGCCTGTTATGCCATACATCGCAATCCCAGGATTACCATTTTCGTGAGACATAACAGAATTGGATACCATAGTACATCATCCAATACAAACCATACATAAGGTCTTACACAAATAAGGATCTCATGATCCAGTTCTTAATACAACTCAAGCAGCGGAAATACGTAATAATAAAGGTAGCGTAGGCGAAGCTCCATCTTCGGGGTCACAGGCAATGCTGACGATGGGAGATGATCCTAGTTGTCGTAACCTTCCTGGGGTCCATCCTCCTGGTACTCATCTTCATGGTCTGGCCATGGGAATAGCCAAGGACAAAGCCATGAGTACTCTTTAAGTACTCACAAACTAATACTAACAAGTGAAGGGTTTTTTTTGTAATAGGACACTAGGATCTAGGATTGTTTTGCAAAAAGAGAGATTTACATCTACTAAGTTCAGAAGTAAGAAAAGCTAGTTGAAATTTTATAACACCTAAGTGGTAACTTGAATTTCATATCACAACTCTGTTGTGGTCAAGTCAAAGTCTCAAGTCATTTCACCGGTCATTTTGAAAACAATCTGATGGGGAACAGTATGGCCACTCCAACTGTCCATAATTGCGGACGCGGCTATTCGAATAGTTTGACACTCTACAGAGATTGTACACTTTCACCACAACATTTGATACATCCGTCAGGAACAAATCCTGAATTCACCATACTCAGTATGCGGATAATCAATCCTAACCTTTCAATTACACATCCTAGTATAAGCACCTCTCCTGTGAGTTTGGCCTCCCAACCATGACCAACTGTCATCTTGGGTACTGCACAGGTGGACAATCTTCACAAGGTAGCCTCAGCTCAGACCTTGGCCATGAGGGAACCAATACTAAGGTATATAAGCTTCCAGTCAAGCCCTACCCAATTCTCGGGTATTGTGGTTATACGGTAAAATTGGAATGGTATCGCATCTAGACAACCATCAGTTTTATAAAGGACTAAGGCTCATGCCTCAACATTTTCATCACCATAAATCATCTGGTGTTCGGAAAACATGTCCAAAACATTTCAATAGAATGATCCATCATTCCAAGGTTTTCATAACCATTTTTCCACCAAGTATTCCCATCTAAGTTGATGAAGTTTTATGCTTAGCACTAGCCTCTACAAGTGGGGGTAAGTACTAAAGAGGGGTGGTAAACTAGTGGAGTTTAACTAAGTTCAATCTCATGCCTTAGGATGACATAAAGATTATCTAGCTTAGGCCAAATTTTATGCTCTTTATGCAACCTTCAATTATCTTTCTAGTATCTACAATTCACTTAAGTAAACTCTAAGTAATAGCTTTGATAAAGAAATAAAGTATAAAGCTTGTAAGTAAAACTAGGATTGGTTTATCACGTGGTTATGATCATATATGCTTAAGGCATATAGTTAGCATGGTAACAAGCAAGTATTTGCTTGCATAGGTATAGTATCTTGCAAGTATTAGCTTGCACAAGTATCAGTATAAGTTTGCTAAGTTAATAGCTTGCAAGTATTGGCTTGCATAGGTCAACTTGATTTGTAAGGCTTGCCTTGTGCAGAGCAGTGGTTGAAGTTCTCCAAGGCTTCTTCTTCGTAGTATCCTCCTTCCTCCTCGTATCCTCGGTCTGTACTAGCGTCTATGAATAAATACGAGGTACACAATCACCAAACAATACTTAACTACTTTCAATCATCACACAAAAGGGTCCTATAGATGATCTAGCATCATCACTAACTGTCACATCCCAAAATTTTCCAAATTTTGAAATGTGAAAAAAATTAAACAAAAAAAATAAAACTTTATTGAAATTCAGGGTGAGAAGAATTTTTTTTGAATCCAATTGGAAACTTTCAAACCTGTTTGGATCAAATAAAATCCTAAAGGGATTTAAAAAGATAAACAATTAATAAAGAAAGTTTTAATAATTGGAATTACTATTTTGGACCTTTAAATAAAAAATATATGGTTTTCAAAAACAAAGTAGAATTTATAAATAAAGATTATTTTATAGAGCCAAATTAAATCTTAGCCAAGCTTTTGAAATTAAATATTTCTATTTGATAAAAAGAGTAAAGGTTTATTTAAATAAAATAATGAGCATTTATTATTATCCAATTTTATTAAAGTAAGGGCTTTTCCAATTTAAATAAACACTAAAACTTGTTATTTTATTTTAAACAAGTTTTCCAAGTATTTTATATTTTCAAATAAAACCTACTGAAATGTTTTTGATACTATTTAGATTTCAAATGGAAATTTTAATAAATCAAATCCTATTTGAATTAATAACTAAGGACTATTTTATTAATTATTAAATAGATCCTAAAAGAATAAAAGTATTATTTTATTTTTGGACTTTGGTTGTGTTGTTAAACAGAACTAAAAATTATACAAACTTTGGCAAAGGTTTGAATTTATTTGATGTTTGAATTGTTTGATTGAAAATCAAAACAGAAAATCAAATAGAAAAAGAAAAAGCAATAAGAATAAAAAAATAGAAACGGACGCAGCCCATCTGGCCAGCCCACTAAGCCCAGCTCCAGCCAAACTAGACTCCCCACTGCGAATCGTTTTTCACTGAGAATTCAACCCACAGAGACACTGACGAGTGGACCCCTCTCCCCTCCCTATTCCTCACTGACAGCACGGCCCCACGCCAGCGTGTCATCGTCTTCACCCGCGACCAAGTCCCCTGTTGTTGCAGCCGAGTAACTCCGGCGTTGAATTCGCGATTGATGGCGGCCTTAATTCCTCTAGTGATCATGCCCCCTTAAGCGCCCCACGCTCCTCTCTCTTTCCCCCCAAACAGCTCCTCCCCTCTGCTCGAGGGCTGCCCCAATTGAGAGCTCGAAAACTTCTGTCCCCGACAGCTTCCCCGACCAATTCCGGCGCCGTCCAGCCTCGCCTCGACTCCCACTGCATACTAGCCTGTTCTCCACCTCCAGGAGCACCTGCCAGTGCCTCCCGTTTGCCCGCGCTTGCCCCAGAGCGTCGGCAAGGACAAGCTCAACGCGCCGCCGCATCTGTCCCTTCTCCGCCGACCTCCCCCTGGTAAGCTTAGACCTCCCCAGCACCTCTCAGTGATGCTCCCTTACTCGCGACCCTCGTGCGCACCTAACCGTGCCTCTCCTTTGCCTTAGCGCGGTCCCGAACGACGCCAGCGACGACAACCCGAGAGCACCGCCACCCGCAGCAACTCCGGCGAGGAATTGCCGTTGTTCCCGTGCGCCCCTTGCCTCCTCGCGACCACCTTGAGCTTCACCTCGACCTCGCGAGCACGGTTAGACCCTCCTCTTTCTTCCTGGTTCATCGGCTAGCACACCATCTGACCGTGCGCTGCCGCCAGCCACCGTCGGCGCCGCTCGAGTTAGGTCAAGTCATTATGCACCGTTAGATGTTAATCTAGTGAATGAGAATAGAACTTAAACAAAGAGGTACGAGCCCATATGAGCCACTAGATCTAACTTAAATCCTACGGTTCATAGAGGCCGATCCGCAGGAAACGGTACCGGCCAATTAGATCACGCCGCGTGGCACTAGTTTAGTTTAAAAACAGAATTAGAATCTGATTTATATGCAAACTTGTAAAATTCATAACTTTAAATCTGCACGTCCAAATTTTGCAAATTTTATATCAATGGAATCAATAGAACCAGTACTTTGCAACCATGTATTTTTTTAATGAATTGCTTCTGTAAAATTGGTTGAAATTGCAGAAACATGTGTAGGCTTATTTTGAATATAAAAATTGTTCTAGATAAAATTTTAATGTGAAATCTTTGCAAAATGGTTTGTTGTGAACCTACTGACCTTAGGAACCAACTCATGGATTTAAAAATGAATTTTGTGAAGTTTAGGAATAAATACTTGAAGTAGCTCATTTCTAGTCAAATAAAAATATTGATTTTGGTTTAGAAATGATTTTTGAGTAAAACCTCTGGTAAATGTTTTGATTCAAACCTTATGACCCTAGACACCAAGTTTTGTGAATTAACAACTTATTTGATGAACAATATAAAATTATTGCTTTGATAAAAGCATTTTCAACCACATAGAATAATGATTTGATTTAAAAAATGGTTTATAGTTAAAACCTTTTGCAAATGGTTTTACCACTTTAGAAAATGACCACTTTGAACTTTATAATGTTTAGAGCTTAGTAGAAACCACCTTTGCAAATAAAACTATCTTTTGCATGCTTGCATGCATGACCTTGTTTTTGTTATTTTATGTGTGACAAATTGTTTGAATGTTGTGTTGAATATGTGTTTGCTTGATTGATTTGTAGTGAAGTTAGAAGAGTGTGATATTAGCAAGATCAAGAAGTGAACCAACATTCTCTACTAAAAAGGCAAGTGACACTATCATCCAAGTCTTACTATTTTCATTACACTTAGTGGATTTTTGAAACATGCATGATAAGGATTTCTATATTTCATGCTATGCTAAATCCTAATAGGATACCCTTATATATTCCTTAGTGGAAACATTGTAGTTGTAGTATGCTTAGCCCTGCTATATATTGGGATGGGATACATGTTATGATTATATGAAGTATTGAAAAGACTTATGTTTTACATAATAAAACAAGTACTCAATGAACCACCTGGGTGGACAAGGATACTCAAGGTTGGACAAGGTGGCAACAAAAGGAACCATGTTTATATGGCTATCTCTTTTTGTTGTGCACTAGAAGAAAACCACCCAGGGACTTAGAGATTGAACATGTTTCTCGTACAGTGGCTTCCATGTACAGCCACATGCTAAATGGGCTCTGGCTTAGTCAACTACATAGTGGAAGACCCATGCATTGGCATCTTCAGGTTAACTAGATTTGTGCTAGGGAACTTGGAACCCTACATTGGTGCATGGATGACAAGCTAGCATTGTGTATTGGGAGGACTCCTATGGAAAGACTTTGTCACATTCTCAATCTGCCAGTACTCCATCTTGGTGAGTACTTATCCAGCGGCCACTGGTGGCATCAAGATGATATTGTGTCATGTGGGTAAAGTGTACAACTTCTGCAGAAGATCAAAATTCTAAGTACTTAGCCGTGTCCCCGGTTATGGACAATACTGAGCAACTAAGGCCTGAAGCTATGGAAGATCTCGACATTCCAATTTCTCAAAGTTAAAAACTTGAGGGTGAAAACAAGGGATTAGAAGCACTTGGAGTTTTCCAAGAAGTTCAAAAAGATTTTACAAAGATCAAAAACTATTTTGAAAAGATAGGATAAAACTATATTGCTTTCTGCAAATGAGCCTAAACCCCACTTAACCAAATATGCATGTAATGATAGGATCCACATATTTCTACTTAGTAGTGAAACTTGCCAATACAATTCAAATGTATTGACCCTTGTGGCTGCAACTTATTATGTTGCAGGTTTGTTTGATGTTAGTGAATTTTATTGAATAGGATTACAAGTCTACAACCAACATGACTACCTGTGGCACTTTGAAGATGAAGGACCCCATGCTTATAGATATTCTGCTGCAATGTAATGTGATAGCCAAATGAGCTATGTAAGATGTAATGATTTATTTTATTCCTGGTTATAAAGTTGTAATATGACCTTTATTTCTTGATATTACATCTTAACTGTGGATGCTAGCTATTGATCCAGGGACTAGCATTGTAAACACAGGGATCTCTACCTTATTAAAGGTTGGGAACTTTACACTAACATTACAAGATTAAAGCTTGGTTTAATTTCTTTTATTTTTAGAAAAGTAATTTCTACTCATTGAAAAACTACTTAAGATTTAATATTCTCCAAACCAAACATGGGATCATGTTGACACATGTCATCACCACATATTTTAGTCCATGGGAATGTGATTTAAAGTGGTGTCACAATTTAATAAGGTTTAACCTTTTATTTTACATAAATAAAGTGACTAGAAATGCCTATGTGGCATTCTTTTATTACTTGAACATTATTTCTGTAAGTAAACCCAAATGTTTTTATATATTCTGAAAGGTATGATCAAATGTGATTTTTGAGAGTTGGAATCAACTCAAAAGCTTTTATGGTTTAAATTTGAAAAATGTTTGAATGCAGAAAAGGTTCTGCCTTGTTATTTTTACCAAGGGTGATCTATAGATTCAAATGATTTGAATCCAACGGGCTTGGATTAAGCATTTCAAGACCTTTCTAACAAAATTGGTTTCATTCAATTTGGTGCACTGAATCAAGTTGGGTTGATTTTTGAAACTAGGTATAGAACTGTGTTTGAATTAAAATGGAAAAAGTTAAATTCAAATGACTGGGCTGCGCGGGAAACGATAATGGGCCGGCCCAGTGTCACTTTGCGGCACGGGGCTCAACTGACAGGTGGTTCCACCAGTCAGTGGCTCTTTAAACGCGAAGCGGTACGGGGCAATCTCATCCGCACGATCTAAGTCTATTCGAACGACTACTACTCATCGTCCACGTCGGCAGCACCGACGAGACAGAAATCTAACGCGGGAGGTGGGGGTCGTCGAGGGCTCACCGGGGCTCAGGCGAGGGTCAGCGAGGCGGGCGAATGACAAAGTCGACGACGGCGAACCTCCTGGTACCGGTAGCTTCTCCTGGGGTGGACGAAATCGACGGCGCCCTTCTTCTCTAAAGGCGGCCGGCTCTGGCAAAATTCCGGTGATGCGCTGCTCGCCTCACTCCGGGAACAGGGTGGAACGATCAGTGAGGAGAGGGGAGTGAGATGGTGTGATGAGTTTGAGTGGGGGAGGCCTCTATTTATAGTCTCGACGACGAGACCAAACGGAATGGGCAGGCGACGGTGGCGACATGGCTATGGGCTGCTAGAGGCATGGCCGGCGGTGGCGATCGATCAGTGGTCTCCTGGCGATGCTCTATGGCTTTAATGCGCGTGTAGGGGCAGTGGCAAACGGTCTGGAACATGCGATGCTCTGCGTGGCAGAGGCGGCGTTTTCGACGGTGAGCGGTGGCTGTGAGGCATGGGGCGGCGAACGGGGATGTCTGGCGGTCTCTTGGGACGGTGATGATCACGTATGCACGTGGCGAGGTCGACGCGCGGTCCGTGGGCGTGTGTCGAGGGTGGCGCTCTGGCGCACGCTCGGCATGGTTGACAGAGGCACGGGCACGACATTCCTGGGTGCTCTGGTCGATGTCTTCGAGGCAGGGCTGGTCGAGAGGGGGCAGTGAGGCATGGGTGATCTCCCAGACAAGGTTGGCACGACTAGTTCCTCTCCTAGCTTGCTGTCTACACTAGGGTGGCATGGGTGGCTTCGGCTGTTCACCATTGATGACATTGCCAAGCTTACAGTGGTGCTAGATGTTTACAAATGAGCTAGATGATCTACTAAAGCCTAGTTGCAACCAGAGAGGGAACAAGTTAGGCTCAAATCACTGCTCCAAATAGTGTTTGGATTTTATTTGATTTGCATCTGCAAGGTGTTTGATGAAATGGCCGCATGAATTCAAGTTTTGAATTTTGAAAAGATTTTTGGTGGGTGTGCTAGGTAGGTGCTGGTGAGTCTGTAGATGCTTGGGTTTTGAAAGTTGAGCTTGTTTGAGTGGTTTTTGAAAAAGTGGGATCTTCCCATATGATAAAGATTCAATTTTAAACTGTCATTTAAACTATGCATTTGAATGTTTCTGGATGATCACAAGGTGGGCCTTGATACTTTGTTATGAGTACTATCAAGGGGTGCAAAGATCCAAACAAGTTTGTGTTAAGTTCTGAAAGTTAGAGACAGCCAAAGTAGGCATGGGAGTTAAATTGGTCAAAATGACCATTCCCTTATTTTGTTTGTTTTGATTTATTTGTCTTTGGGAAAAGTGTGGGGATTGTTTAGATGATGTTTATTTCACCTAAGAATCCTTTTACAAGCAAAGAAACACATAAACAAGGCAATTCAAAAGAATTCAAAATGGGATGCATACACACATGCATGCTTTCATATTTTTATTTAGAAAAGTTTTTGTTAACTCTAATTTTGATGCATAGAGTTTGATGATTCTAGTTTAATATTTTTGGTATGTTACAAACCTTCCCCCCTTAAACAAAATCTCGTCCCAAGATTTGAAAAAGGACGAAAAGATTACCTAGGATTTGAAGAGATCGGGAAACTCCATCCTGATGTGATCTTCGCGCTCCCAGGTAGCTTCCTCTTCTATGTGGTTGCTCCACTGAATTTTGAGAAACTTGATGCTTCGGGTACTTCGGGATAGGTCAGGTCATCGTTGATCTCTATGGTCCGGTGATCGATATTCTTGAACACTTCTGTCTTCTCCGGAACTTCGAGGCACTTGCGAAGTAATGATATATGGAACACATTGTGCACGGCTGACATCACTTCGGGTAGTTCCAATTGATACGACACTTCTCCTCGACGGTTCAGAATTTTGAAAGGTTCGATATATCTGGGGGCTAACTTTCCTTTGAGTTGGAAATGCTGCATTCCCTTCAATGGCGACACTTCCAGATATACAAAATCTCCTATGTTGAAGGCGAGGACTCGATGTCTCTTGTCGGTGTAACTCTTCTGTCTGGACTGGGCTGTCTTGAGGCGCTCACGAATCTTGTGAACCTTCTCTTCTTCTTCTCATAGGATATCGGGTCCAAAAATCTGACTCTCTCCTACTTCCGACCAGTTCAAAGGGGTGTGACACTTCCTTCCGTACATGAATTCAAATGGGGCCATTTGCAAACTAGCTTGATAACTATTGTTGTACGAAAATTCTGCAAATGGCAGACAGTCTTCCCACTTAGATCCATATTCTAACACACATGCTCTCAGCATATCTTCGAGTATTTGATTTACTTACTCCGTTTGTCCATCGGTCTGAGGGTGATACGCGGTGCTGAAATCTAGGCGGGTTCCTAAAACTTCTTGAACTTTCTACCAGAATCTCGAGGTAAACTGAGTTCCTCGATCCGATACGATGTTCTTGGGGACTCCATGCAAACTGACGATTCTAGTGATGTATAACTCTGCTAGCTTTGAACTCTGATATGTGGTCTTGACGGGTAAGAAATGAGCGACTTTGGATAATCTGTCCACTATGACCCAGATAGAGTCCTTTCCCCTACTAGAAGTAGGCAATCCGGTGATAAATTCCATTCCAACGGAATCCCATTTCCATTCCGGAATCTGCAAGGGTTGCAACAATCCAGCGGGTCTTTGGTGTCCGGCCTTGACTCGCTGACATATATCACACTTGGCGATATAGCTTCCGATTTCTCTCTTCATCTTATGCCACCAAAATTGTTCCTTCAAATCTTGATACATCTTCATTCCTCCGGGGTGGATAGAATAAAGAGTATCATGATCTTCCTTGAGAATAACTTCTTTCAACTCAGAATCTGCTGGTACACAAAGGCGTCCTTTGTACCACAGAACTCCTTCTTCGTCTTCGGTGAATCCGGGTACTTTGCATGTACCGATACGACGCTTGATTCCGTCAATACTAGCATTTCCTTTCTGCGCCTCTCTGATCCGGCTGATCAAAGTGGGTTGAAGTTTTATGCTAGCCAAAAATCCTTCACTCACTAATTCCATTCGAAAATCTTCCATCTCTTTGTGCAAGCTTGGTTGCTCCTTCAAAATCATGGAGTTCAAGCGGCATGGCAATCTACTAAGGGCATCTGCTACCACGTTGGCTTTACCAGGGTGATAGTGAATGTCTAGATCGTAATCCTTGATTACCTCAATCCATCTTCTCTGCCTCATATTCAACTCCTTCTGAGTGAATATATACTTGTCGTGGTATTGCCGACGAGTACGCCATGAAGGGGTCCTCACAGTGCGTGTTTAGAGACGTGGGGTAAGGTGGACGGTTGACGGGTACGAGGTAACACAGCTTACCCAGGTTCAGATCCCACGACAGTGGTGGAATCCTACTCCTGCTATAAATCACTATAATGGCAATACGCCGAGATACAGAGACAGGTTCGCTGTGCGAGGTGTGTGTAAAACGATGCCCTAAAGGCTCCCATAGGCCCGACTTATATAGTCGTCAGGTCCTGGGGTTACAGGGAAAAGTCCTAGCCGGACAGGTTACAAAGTCCTTCACCGTCTATTACTAGTCTTGTGTATCTTGTACTCCAAGGCTCCGGGTACGCTGGTGACTCCACCGTCGCCTTCCTTTATCCGGCATGGGCCTCCCTTCTGGATCCACCTAACTGGGCCGCCCAGCAGGCCATGGGCCATGCTACCGACTATGGGCCACTCGGGTTAGTCGGATAAGAGACATGCTATTAGGATACCCATATAGCATATCCCCAACAGTAGCCCCCGGAGAACTCCGAGATCTTGTGCCGTCTTGCCTCTTCACATGGAATGCTCCGTCTAGATGGATATCGGCAAATCGTCAAGTAATATCTTGCAGTCCTTCCAAAGAACCCTGCAAGGTTTTTATTCGTCTTTGGTTTGTAAGCCGTAGAAATGCTGAATCTTCCATCGTACTCTTTCGTAGTCGGATTAAATCCGTATATGCCGAAATCTTTGATGTGACGGCTCATCTACCCATGTCAGTTATGACAACGTAGGCTTATGTCAGCGACGCCTCGTAACTCACACATGCAGAGAACGCAATCATATCCGATTTTCCCGCGCGAGCGATACGAACCGTTGGCGGCGGCGGTTGAAGACGTGGCAAAATTACCGCGCACGTTCACGAACACATCGCCTACGCGGCAACCGTCCGATTAGCTGCACGAATCTTGACGCAGAGCATGATAAATAGTAATCGTGGGACACTTGCCACTTTTTACCTCATTCTCTCGCGTCATCGTCTTCTTCCTCCAGCCGCACGCCTCCTCGAGCTCTTCGCGAGAATCCTCTAAAACCCTAGCTTCCATCTGCGTCCGTCGCGCCCTTCCAGCATCCCATGGCTAGCAGCAGCTCTTCCCCATCAATGGCGGCATCGAGCGAAGCCACGGCGAAGCCGGTGAGCTCCGTCGTCATGCCTCCAGAGGGTCTGGTCATCCCCGCATCGGCGGTGATCGAGACCACCGGCAGCGACCATAATCTGGCGGCGCTGGAACCACTGGAAGAAGAGCCAGACTCACACATGGGCGACTGGCGCGGCTCGGACATCACCGAACGCGACATCCACGAGATGGTCTCTGAAGGCTACCTCCCCGCGACGAAGGGGCTCGCCTGGCGGGCGGCGCCGGCAGGCGAGGTGACACCTTCTCCCCAATTCGGAGAAAAGGTGTACCTCAAGGCTCAGCTGGTACACGGCATTTCTTTGCCCGTCTCCCACTTCTTTCTCTCCGTCTTGAACCACTACAAGGTCCAACCCCATAACCTCTCCCCCAATAGAATCTTAGTGCTTAGCAACTTTGTGGCACTTTGTGAGGGTTACGTAGGGATTAGGCCTAGGTTAGACTTGCCCGTGTACTTCTTCACCGTCAAACGTGAAGCCGGACATAATAGGGAGGATCTTAGGAACTGCGACACCATAAGCTTCAAGATCCGACCTGGCCGGCGGTTCCCCGACATCGTCGGCCACGAGTCCTGCAAAAACTGGCAGCGGACGTACTTCTACGGCCCCGACATTCCTTTGACGGGCCGAGAAGTAACGTATCCGGACTTCACGGATGGAGCCGCCGCTGAAGTGTCCACATGGATATCCCATGCCTCCCTTCCCTCTGACCTCGACGCTTCTCGCGCAATAAGGCAGATCGAATGGTTCATAGAGACGGGTTTGACCGGCTTGGACCTGGCCATGTGCTGGTTCATCAGGCGAATCCAGCCTCTGCAGCACCGCACGAAGTTCATGCATGAGTATACCAGTGATCGAAGGGATACCCTCCGGATCTCCGTGGATAACTTCTCGAGCGACTCCGTCAAGCTCCGCCTGAAGGACATCGTCAAGGTGAAGGATAAGAAGCGTGGCTTCACCATCACCTGCGACATGTACGTAGACGGCAACTGCCCAAAGGTAGATATGTATTTTCCGTGTATGACATATACTCCAATTTCTCCGTCTTGCCATTACCACCTCATCTAACATGGTGATTTCTAACTTAACAGCTTAGCAATCTAGATGAGGACAACCTGGCTGCCCAAATCTACGATCCAAAGATGAAGGAAGTCACGGTCGTGTCCGACGACGATGTTCCGTTGGCGCGAAAGCGGAAGAGCTCCACCTCTGACGCTGCCGACGGAGGCAAGAAGAAGAAGACAGAGGGTGGAGCCTCCAAGAAGACTACCGCCAACTGGAGGCGGAAAAGAAAAGATTCACCGGGATTTTTGCCAAAGCACCCCCATTAGTGTGAGCTTCTCATTCTCCGACATTGCCTTATTTATCTGTCTTGTTCCTGTACTTATGAACTTTTCACGTTTCAGGAAGAAAGGCACAACCAGCCTCAAGAAGACCTCCAAGACTTTGGGGGCTTCTAGAAATATCAAAGATATGTTGCATCGCGACTCCTCCCCCGCCATCGCCCCTGCTACTCCTGTCGTCAAGCCTTCCTCTGCCCCGACAAGCTCTCAAGCCCAGGAGGCACCAGGCCCTTCCGCCATGGAAGTGGATTCTGGCGCTTCTACCGAACTCGCTGTTGTCGGCGAGCAGGCGACGCAGGAGAGCGCTGCTCTACAAATGGCTGAAGCTCCGGCTAAGGATGCCATCGGTAGCGGCAAGGCGGCAGTGGGAGCTGGTACCTCTGCCGAAGGCGGCGCCCCTACTCCCTAGAAACCCTTTGAGTTTCCGAATATAGTTTACCCGGCGCTCCTGCCGAGTAACACAACTATGGTTCCTGGAGGAGTGCCATCATCTCCGACGTGCGGTATTGAGGAGCTGCTCCGCCAAGCAGATATCTTGCGGGGAAATAGCATTTCCTTGGGAAAGCTGCTGGCCGAGAGTGCTACAAACCTCAATATTATTGCGCTTGTAAGTTTTACTTGCCTTTTGCATTTCATTATGAGTATCCTACTGTAGCCCCCGAGGATGTAGACGGAAAACCATGGGTTTTGCATCTATATGCTCTAAAAGTGACTAAGTTAGAAAGAGCTCTCACTGTAGCCCCCAAGCATTTAGATGGAAGAAACTATTCCGACTAGATGCTGTAAGAGTAGCATACGCAGTGTTTATATTTTTCAATACTGTAGCCCCCAATCCTATAGTTGTAACTGAATTAGTTCCGACTAGATGCTTAAATAAAAGCCAAGCATTTTCCGATTTAAAACTTTATACTGTAGCCCCCAAGCTTCTAATCGAGAACTGAAGTAGCTCCGACTAGATGCTTAAAGAAAAGCTAAGCATATTGCTAAGTTGAAAAACTTTCGCTGTAGCCCCCGAGTGCCTAGATGGAAAGTTTCCGACTAGGTGCTCCAAGCAGACTAAACAACAGTTTTAACTTTTTCCTTTGTTTCACAGAACGAGAATGCTCGGCGGGGCATGGCCAATGACAAGTACGAGAAGATGCGCGCAGATCTTGAAGCCAAAAAGGGTAAAACTGTCATCTTGAAGGAACGGATCATCAAAAACAAGAGTCTGTTTTCTTTTTTGCGCATTCCGTCTTGGTTTTATGCCTTCCTTCTTCGAGTACTCACTGTGTACTTTGTTTTCTCTGACTTGCAGAGCATGTTGCCAACGCCAAGGATATTGTCGAGCAGTCCAAACACATCCATCAGCTGGACAGTGAGAACAAAATCCTTAAGAAGGAGAGGGAAGAGATGCTGAAGATGCACGAGATTCCATGAAAGCCTTGCAAGATTCCGCCTCCGCGGAGATCAATCGCTTGAAGGAGGAGCTTGCGATCTTAAAAGATCAGAAGCAAGCTGCTGATGAGCAAAACCATCGCCACAGCGAGGCGTTTAAGCTCCTCCAACAAGAGAAGGAATCCTTGGCGGACACCGTCTGGCAAGCTGTCGTGGTGGTGACACGGCAGATGCCATGGGTAGGCTAAAGTATGGGGCCAATGGATGCTAGTGGGATCTGGGGAGGGAAAATGCAGTTGATTCTACACACAAGAGACTAAGGCAAAGATCTTTATTTCTCCTTTCTTGGGCTACAAGTGCTCCTTGAGCCGTATACAGGGAGAGAAGAAGAACTTTACCAGCCTAACGGTCCCTCAATGAGCTGATCCCTTCCTCAGGGTCCAAGCCTCCCCTTATAAAGGAGAGCCTTGGGTGCCTTTAGGGCTGACGAGGCAAGCATATTCGAGGAATATGCTTGTCCCAAAATAGTAGTTCGGCGCCCTCCTTTCCCTGTCGCCCTTCTAACGACGGCAAAGCTCCAGAGGGCCCCTCTGCGTGCCTCGGGCTTCAGGACTATCGCCTCCGTGACCTCCTTCTGCCCCTCTGACGCTCTGCGCCTTTGTCTCTGGTGCTTGGCTCCGCTCAGATTCCTTCTAGCCTGCGGCTAGGGTTTGACCTTGGGTTTCTCCTTCTCCTGCAAGCTTCGTATCATTCGGCCTTACCCCGCGTAGCTCGGCTTGTCCTTCACCTGCATCAAGATTACTCGGACTAACCCGACCGACTTACATAACATCCCGGCCGGGTAATGCCTTGCCTTTGTCATAATGGTCCTGTCCTTCCCTATCTTGGCCGACCTCTATAGGATCCGGCCGACTCAATCAATAACTCGGAAACAAGACGGGCAACTTCCTTTCATCTTTCCCCGTCTTTACCCTACCCGAGGTCATCTCGCCAACATTAGTCCCCGAAGCTGGTATGGCCCTGCCAATAAGTTCGGCCGGGCTGTATCAGTTTCAAGAGATTCCTTTTGCCCTGTTTCCGAGTTAGTCTGCTCGTGGTATCATCCTATCTTCTCGCGTACGCCTCGTACTACGTGTCTTACTCATCATTGTATTTCTAGTTTTTTGTTCCTCAACAGTATTTATTGTCAGTCTGACTCTTTGCGCTTTGTCGCGTCGGCTCTGCGACGCCTCGCGTGCCGTTCCCATCGGGGATCGTGGCTTTCTTTCCCGCTGTGTGGCCGCTGGTGCGGTTCCCCTCATCATTGTGCGTTGGTGCTACATACACGATCTACACGATCAACTGCCTCACGCATGATCCCACTACCTTGCAAGTAACGCGGTTATAAAGAGGGGCGTGGCGCTGGGGGATTCACTTCCCCTTTTCGCTCGCCCGTGCCCTTCTTCTTCCTCTCGCCCTTGCGCCCGCTCGCGCTTCCGGCGCTTCGTTCTTGGTAGCACGAATCCGGCCGCACCGCTCCGTCGTCGTTGTTGCCGCTCGCCCGCTTTGGCGCCGTCGCCGGTGAGTTTCTCCGGTCCCATCGCCTGGCTTTTCCTCTAGAGATCTCAACTCCTCTTCTGTCATTGTGCGGTAGTTCTGTCTCCGCTCCGCCGCCGTTTTCTGGATAGAATCACGACGGGGCCTTGTAGTTCTAAATTCTCCTCCACTGCTAGTTCTTCCTCCGCGGATTTCTCCGGCGAGCCCATGTCTAGCTCCGTCAGCGGTGCCCTGATAGAGGATGATGATGCTGGCTCTGGGCCCGAGCGAGGCTCATGGAAGGGCTCCTCCGTTACTCGCCGCGAGATCGAGTGGCTTATCCGGACTCGGAGGATTCCCGCCGAGGTAGCTTGTCGCTTACCCGGCAGCGAGTCCTCTCCCGACCTTAAGGAGGGCGAGTATGTAGTTTTCATGTCGCATTTCGCGTGCGGCTTTGTCTCCCTCTCAGCGACTTTGCTAGGGAGTTTCTTGATTACTTCGGCCTTCAGCCGCATCATCTTCCTGCCAATGCCATTGCCTCTCTCTCTACTTTTATCTCTGCCTCGGAGGGATACTTCGGCCTATGGCCGTCCGTGCATGTCTGGTCGAAGTTTTTCCAGATTCATTCTAACGTTGTCCCTGACAAGTCTCTGCACCCTTCTGAGAAGCTGCTTACCCAATGTGGAGCAGTGTCCATTACACCTCGGAGGAAGTCCGTATTTCCTCGTGTCACGGGGCTAGAGTCGTGCAAGAAGTGGCACAAGTCCTTATTCTATGTCAAGAACACGGGAAAGGAGGACAAGATTCGGCTCCCTGCCTTCTCCATTGGCACGTCCTCCAAGGAGAACTAGACTTATTATCCGAGGAAGAGTCACGCTTTGGACGAGGCTTTTGAGATTCGGCTTAAGGAACTGATTCGCGCCGGGTTACGCGGCGAGGATCTGATGGCTACCTTCGTCAGTAGCCGAATCTGCCCATTCCAGAAACGCACGCACAAACTCTGCTACATGAGCGGTCCTCTTGACCCCAACCGAGTCTCGACCGTGGATCTGTACAACTATCTCATCTTTAAGCGTGTCCGAGCTATCTTTAAGACGGAGATGCCTGAGGATTAGGCTTGGGGATTGAAGCTGTTCACCCGCGAGCGTCCCCCTCCTGAAGTAAGCTTAATCACTAATGCTTTGCTTTCCAATTGTTTTCGTAACTGTTTTTGCTAATCTTCCTCTTTCTTGTCTTACAGAGGTTTGCAGAGCAGAAGTATGAGGACGCCGAGGTTTTGTCACTTGGCTGCATGGACGGAATACCGGACAGTGGGGAGCCGGACTCGGAAGAGTTCGTCCCCAAGTCGGATCTCGCTCCGGCTCGTGCTCGTGGCAAGACCTCGGCCCACGAGGAGGAAGGTGATTCGGACGAGGTCCAAATTCTAGAGGTAGTTGCCGCAATGCCAATTTCTTATGCATTTTCGGCTTCTACTTTCCCAGCTAATCCGGCCGGTCAGGTTCACGACGCCGAGCCTATTGCTTCCCGGCCCCCTATTACTTCGGGGAAACGTGGGGCTCCCGCTGGTGCCTCAGAGGCGGCCCCCAAGAAACGAATGAAGAAATCCGCTCCGAATCCTCCCACGCGCAAGACCATGCCCGGAGTCGCAGGGTAAGTTTCTCTTGCTCGTATTTCTTGTTTCTCTCTTTCTGCTTTTTAACCTGACCTTTTTTATTTTCGCAGTGCTCCACTTTCTGTTAAGCCCGACGGTCCTAGCATGACGAGTCGTATGACTCGGCAGCCGTCTCCTCCGCCTACTGAAGATACCAGGATTCCCAGTCCTGTTCGCGCTGCATCTCCTCCAGCTCTGAATCGGACGCCACCTCGCCACGACGCACCTGAGATTCCTCCCTTTGACGATGACTCCACTCGGCCCACAGATATTTCTTCCGAGCCTGCCGCCTTTTCTGTGAACCCTGATGTCTCTACTGAGCCTCTTTCCGCCGCCGCGGTTTCCACAATGACTCCTTCCCCGGTCGAGGGCGTCCATATCTCGGCGCCCTCTGTGACGGTGACTCCTCCGGCTCCTAAAGACGCCGTTCCCATTGCCGAGGTATTAGCTTCTACTGATGCCTCTCTTAAGACAAGAAAAGTCGTCGCCACTAAGGCTTCCTCCTCCCAGAAAGGTCTTGCCGGCTCTTCTCAGCCAAGTATCGCCGATGTGCTGCGCAAAGGAACTGCCTCCGCCAAAGCCTCCATTACTCTGGCCACCTAGCTTGCTCTTCATAAAAGCCCTGCGGCAGCGGTGGTTACACAGCACGTCCGAGGTAAAGTCCTAACTCGCACGGCGAGTGGGAACAGCCTCGGCTCGCTGGTGGAATATGCCAATAACTGGAATGCTGCCGATCAGCTCGAGGGTAATCCAGGCAGTCATCCATTTCAGCTTTCCGACATTAGCAGCCGCTTGCATCAAGCCGCCAAGATCGTGCTTGATAGTAACAACATGAATGAGGTAATTGCTGTTTTACGGAGTTTTGATTAATTCTCCAGATGCTATTATATATATTCTAGTCCATGAAGCTTGCAAGCGAATGACTTGTTATTCGTTTGGAAGTTTTATGATTCTTTATTCAGTTGAATTTTATCTTAGGATTCGAACCTCTATCAGCTAGATCTGCCTTAAATTCAGCTTGATTTGTCTTTATCTGAATTTTGATGATCCAGTCACCTAGGTCTGAGTTAAGTTTTGCTTGACTCGGATCTGTCGTAGCTTCAAATATCCAGCCACCTAGATCCGGGTTAAGTTTTGCTTGACTCGGATCTGTCGTAGATTCGAATATCCAGCTACCTAGATCCGGGTTAAGTTTCGCTTGACTCGGATCTGTCGTAGCTTTGAATATCCAGCCACCTAGATCCGGGTTAAGTTTCGCTTGACTCGGATCTGTCGTAGCTTCGAATATCCAGCCACCTAGATCCGGGTTAAGTTTTGCTTGACTCGGATCTGTCGTAGCTTCGAATATTTATTTAGCATTTGCTTTATTGCTTAGGTCGCGCATGATCGGCGGACTGCCGAGTTCCAAAGGCTGCTTTTTGCACATAGGAAGTTGGAAGAAAAGTACGAGAAGGTTACTCCTGTGGTAAAGAAAGCCGGTAAGTCGATAAACTCTTGCGTTATCTCCGAAGCTTTTATTTTTTGTATACGAGACGTTGGCTCACTTTGTTGTTAAACAGGCAACATCAATAATCTTAACATCCGTCTTGAGAAGAAGGTTAAGGCCCTGGAAGGTTAGTTATTCTTTTACTCTACATACTCCCCTTTGCAATGTGCACTAAGTTTCTTTTTAACTCTTTTGGCTTTGGTAAAGCCGAGTTACAAACCTTTGCAGCATCTCACCAAGATTGCATGCCCATGCCTAATGTGATGCTGCATTTTTTAGAACAAAGCGCTGCTCATTCGGCGCAGCTAAAAGAAAAAGATGATGAGATAGCTCGCTTGCACGCCGAGGTGGAGGCCCTTAAGCTCTCTCAGAAGTCCGCATTAGAAAAGGTCGATCAGGAGTTCTCCGAGGAGAAAAATCGGTTAGCTCTGCAACTGCAGAAAAATAAAGAGCTCCTCGAGGCTGCCGAACTGAAGACACGGGGAATGAGTGAGGAGATCGCTCGCTTTGAGAAGAGCAAAATGGACTGGGCGAAAGACCTTCAGATAATGCTGAATTATATTCATCGTAAGCTTCTTACCGCGGCCGGGTTATCTTTCTTCCTTTTCCTCTCGCCGACGCGATCGTGTTTTTGTGAGATCACTTTCCCGAAGCCAAGCCCGTGAGCTCTAAAGCAGTTCTTAGTGCTCGTGCGCGCCGAGGTGTTCCTGTTGACGCGGACTCGGAGTACTCGATGGAAGATTTCCTTGTTGCTATCGGCGCTGCAGTTGGTCCGATGAAGATTATGGGCAGGGATTTGGTGCAGGCAGCTATCCGAGCCTACCATGTTCTCTGGCCGAATACTTCTGGGACTCCTAATATTGATGAGGTCCAATTGCTGGTGGAAAGATTAATGGCACCTGAGAGGCAGCTAAGTCTTTGGAGGGAATCGGCCGGACGAGCTGGTGCTGATATGGCTCTCACTGTTATCATGTCATGGTATGAAGATATTTCTCTTGATATCTTGAGAAATTTGCGCACTGGTTCCTGTTGGGTTGAGGATCCAACTTTTGTCGCTCTCCGGCAAGCTCGTGCCTTCCAGCTTGTTGAGTATGCCGACGTGCATACCTGGAACGAAGGTCCGAGTTTCCTTCCTAACCCAGAAGACGAGGTCGTAGTTGAGGATGCGTCGGATAACAACTCAGCTGATCAAGGAGAAGATGAAGGTGACTCGGCTACTTCTGGTGATTCTAGTTCGAGCTCAGATGGTAACAACGACGCGCGATCCTCCTCCAAAGGTACTGGGCATTCTACTGCGCAGACTGACGCCCCTCAGCAGCCTCGGGCTTCCTCCGAAGTCGCTCCTGGGTCTGTGGAGGGCGAGGCAACCTCGGCCGAGGTTCCACATATCTCGGAGTGCCCAGCCCCTGACCAAGTTATTGCCTCTCCAGCTAAAAACCTCTAAGTCATTTCTTACCCGTGGTATGCCGGGCTTATGATGTACGTGGAATATTTGTCCGTCTTTTCTATGGTATGAATTTCTTTTGCCGTGTGCGTCTGAGACATATATGGTTGTAATTGTTATCACTTTGTTTAAGTGGTCTTGTTCGTCCGAATCCTTGCTTTGGCGGCCTGCAATTTCTTGAGTTTGGGATATATATTTGCCTTTGTGCCCCCGTGGTTTAGACTACGAATATCATACGAGATTGAGTTGTTCTTACTTTGGGTGCCGAAGTTTCATACTCCCCTTGTGTCAAAGGATAACCACTACTTTGAAACAATATAGGGCAGTCCCCGAGTCACTGCCTATGGCGCCGAAGTCTAGTATATAAACCAAATTTCAGAAATAATATAAGACGATCGCCGAGTTGCTACTCAAGGTGCCGAGGTTTAATAAATCACCCAAATCTAGAAAGAACATGTAACAGTCGCCGAGTCACTGCTCACGGTGCCGAGGTTTAGTATGTGAATTAAGCTTAGAAATAAATCTAGGGCAGTCCCCGAGTCATTGCTCAGGGTGCCAGGTTTTAATACATAATCCAATCTTAAAAGCAATCTAGCGCAATCCCCGAGCCACTACTCTGGATGCCGAGGTTTAATACATAAAATTGAAATAACATATGGCAGTCCCCGAGTCACTGCTCTGGATGCCGAGATTTAATACATAAAATTGAAATAACATATGGCAGTCCCCGAGTCACTGCTCTGGATGCCGAGGTTCAAAACATAATTGGTGCTTGATCCTGAGATACTACTTTACAATGTGTCACTGATGACTTCTAAGAGTAAAATGGACGAAGTAAAGCTACGTTCCACGGCCTTTTCGTTTCTTCGCCGGCTTTGTCTGCCCTGTTCTTTCCTGGGGATTGAGCATCGATTAGGTAATAGGCATCATTGTGCAATGCTTTGCTCACGACGAATGGTCCTTCCCATGGAGGCGACAACTTGTGCATGCCGGCCGTGCGTTGCACCAGTCGGAGAACTAAATCTCCTTCTTTAAACACTCTTGGATTCACCTTCTTGCTGTGATACCGTCGCAAGTTCTGCTGATAAATAGCTGATCTTGATAGCGCCAGCTCTCTGGCTTCTTCTAGCAGATCAACAGTATCTTGCCGAGCTACTTCATTTACTTCTGAAGTTGTATATTGGGTAACTCTTGGCGAGTCATGTATTATGTCGGCTGGAAGCACGGCTTCTGCCCCATATACCAGAAAGAATGGTGTATAACCTATTGATCTGTTTGGAGTAGTCCCGAGGCTCCAAAGTACTGCTGGTAGTTCCTCAATCCAACATCCTGCCGACCTTTGCAGCGGTTCGACGAGTCGTGGTTTTATTCCGGACAGTACTAGTCCATTAGACCTTTCAACTTGCCCATTGGATGTTGGGTGAGCCACAGAGGCAACATCTAATATTATGTGCTTTTCTTGGCAAAATCTAGCGAAAGCTACTTCTGCAAAGTTTGTGCCGTTGTCTGTAATAACACTATGCGGGTATCCATATCTTAAGATAATATCTTTGAGGAATTTCACTGCTATGGGCCCATCGCATTTTTTTATTGGTTTCACTTCAATCCATTTTGTGAACTTGTCCACCATGACCAATATGTGGGTCATCCCACCTCGGGCCGGCTTAAATGGTCCCACCATATCTAAGCACCACACAGAAAATGGCCAAGTAATGGGTATCGTTTTTAACTCGGATGATGGCATGTGTATCTTGGTTGCATATCTCTGACAGCCATTGCATTTTTCAACCAGCTCTTTGGCTTCTTTCAACGCCGTTGGCCAATAAAACCCATGCCTGAATGCTTTGGCCACTAAGGCTCAAGATGAGGCATGATGTCCACATTCTCCTTGATGTATTTCTAGGAGGATCTCCTGGCCTTCTGCCGAACTCACACATCTTTGCAATACACTTGTGACGCTTCTTTTGTATAGCTCATTATTTATGATCGTATAAGCTTTAGCTCTTCTTGCTGTCTGTCTTGCTAACACCTCATTATTCGGCAAAGTCGCGTCTCTAAGGAAAGAGAATATGGGTTGCGCCCATACAGGTGTGATTTTCTCCTGTGTGGTCTCACTGTCTATTTCCATATTTTCCGCCGACATAACTACCTCGGCTTTCTCCGTAATCATGCTTACATCAGCTGTCTTTCTCTTTGGGAATTCTGGGTTATATTGCTGGTCAATTTCCATCGGCACATTATCTTCTCCTGACTTTGCCGGAATAAAGATGGATTCGGACTCTGGTGATGGTGTTATCAATGGTTTCCTTAGGTGCTCTAGGGCGATACCTGGGGGAATTGACTGCCTAGTTGATCCTAGCTTTGACAACGTATCTGCGGCATCGTTTTGTGCCCGAGGTATATGATGAAATTAACATCCTTCAAAGTATCCACTGATTTTTTGCACGTGAAATCTATACAAGGCCATATTATCATCCAATGCATCCCAATTGCCTGAGACTTGCTGTACTACTAGATCTGAATCTCCATAGCATAAGATTCGGCGTATGCCAATCTCTTTTGCCAGCTTCAATCCATGGACCAGTGCTTCATATTCGGCTACGTTGTTTGACGCGGAAAAATGTATTTGCAGCACATATTTCAGCTGATCTCTTTTGGGCGAGGTTAACACTAT
Source organism: Avena insularis (assembly GCA_023614405.1). NCBI lineage: Eukaryota > Viridiplantae > Streptophyta > Magnoliopsida > Poales > Poaceae > Avena > Avena insularis. The sequence goes on from CM042691.1 coordinate 302,975,320, forward strand.
TCCTGCCCCCAAACCATTTCTTAGTTTGGAACCGTCAAAGTGCATCGTCCAATAATTCGGGTCTGGCAATGGTGGCTCATATTGCACCTCGGCCCAATCTACGAAGAAGTCGGCGACAGCCTGAGATTTGATTGCATCTCTCCTATCGAATTACGGAGCATAAGGTGACAATTCAATTGCCCATTTTGCTATCCAGCCACTTGCATCTTTGTTACTCAATATGTCGGCTATGGGTGCTTCACAAATCACTTTGATGGGGTGCTCTTCGAAGTAATGTTTAAGTTTCTTTGCTGACATGTACACTCCATAAGCCATCTTCTGATAGTGTGGGTAATTTTGCTTTGAAGCGGACAACACCTCGCTCAGGTAATGCACCGGCCTCTGTACCGACTTATCATTTTAGACTCGTTCTACGACGATTACGGCACTCACTACTCTATTGGTGGCCGCTATGTAGAGTAACATAGGATCTTTTGATAATGGAGAAGCTAAGATGGGCGCTGTGACCAACATCCTTTTCAATTCATGAAATGCATTATCTGCTTGTGGAGTCCAAATGAACTTATCTGATTTCTTCATCAGTTGATAGAGTGGTAATGCCTTCTCTCCCAGCCGACATACAAACCGGCTGAGCGAGGCTAAACAACCCGTGAACTTTTGTACGTCATTTAGACACCTTGGCAACTCCATTCTTTCTACTGCCTTTATCTTGGTTGGGTTGGCCTCTATACCTCGGCTAGATACGAGAAAACCGAGTAATTTTCCTGCTGGCACGCCAAATGTGCATTTTTCCGGGTTAAGCTTCATTCGGAACCTCCTCAGGTTCGCGAAAGTCTGCCGTATATCATCCAGTAGTGTTTTGCTTTCTTTGGTTTTGATAACCACATCATCCACATATACTTGTACATTTTTTCCTATCTGGTCATGTAGACATTTTTGCATGCATCTTTGATACGTTGCTCCTGCGTTGCGCAGGCCGAATGGCATTGTGCGATAGCAATAAGCCCCGTACGGGGTAATAAATGCAGTCTTTATTTGATCGGCCGGATTTAACGGTATCTGGTGAAAACCAGAATACGCGTCTACAAATGACAATAGTTCACAACCAGCGGTCGAATCAATGACTTGGTCTATTCTAGGTAAGGGAAAAGGATCTTTTGGACACGCCTTGTTCAGGTTCGTGTAATCGATACACATTCGCTATACAATGGCTACATTCGGATCATCCTTCTTCTTTTCTACTAGCACCGGATTTGACAACCAATCCGGATACAGCACCTCCATGATGAACCCGGCCGCAAGGAGCCGAGCTATTTCATCCCCTATTATTTTTCTCCTGTCTTCGGCGAAGCAGCGGAGAGGTTGCTTCACCGGCCTTGCTCCTAGCCTTACATTCAGAGAGTGCTCAGCCAACTCCCTCGGAACACCTTGCAGATCCTGAGTTGAACATGCAAAGATATCCCGATTCTCACGGAGGAAGTTGGTGAGCTTGCTTTCCTATTTAGCATCTAGGCCTGCACCAATAGTAACAGTACGCTCTGGGAATTGTTCATCTATCTGAAACTTCTTTGTTTCTTTAGTCGGCTGAAAGGAGACACTTCCATGTGGATTGGCTAATGCCGGCATATTCAGTTGTGCCGACTGAGCGAGGGTTGCTACCTCCTGAATCCTTCTTTTTTCTCTTGCTATAACCAATGACTCGGCCAAATTTGACCCGGCTGAAGAACATTCCATTGACTTCTTGTAATCCCCTTCTACTGTTATCACTCCTTGTGGTCCGGGTAGCTTCATTTTCAGATAACTTACATGACAGCTGCCCATGAATTTGGCCAATGCTGGTAGTCCGATAAAGCATGATAACAACTCTAGATCCACCACTTCAAACTCTAAGTTTTCTGCTCTACAGTTATCTCTTGTGCCGAACAACACATCCACTCGAACCTTACCAATGGGTTCGCATGAAAGCCCTGGTACTATCCCATGGAAAGTGGTCCTCGTGGATTGGAGCATGTTCTGCGATATTCCGAGTTTATGCATGGTATATTTGTACATGATGTTGATACTGCTCCCATTGTCAAGTAGAACCTTTGAAAATTTCACATTAATGCTTGGTCCAACAAATGTTGGATCCAACACGAGTGCATACGACCCCGGACTCGGCATTATCTTGGGGTGATCCTTTATGCTCCAAGTTACTTCTTGATCTGACCAAGGTACATATCTTGGTACTGCCGACATAACCGCATTTACTTCCATATGCCGGCGCTGCACACTCTGCTTGTCTTGCTGTTCCGTCGTGAATACACAATACGACTGATGATGTTCTCTGTAATCGTTGCGTCCATTATTTCCTTGATTCATTCTTCCATCCTGACCTTGGTTCATCACTTGATGTACCGCATATCTTCGGTCCGAGTTATCATACCTCGGGGGAGGAGGCGATAACATCAGTTGCTGTGCATTTGCTCCAATCAACTGCGGCTGATGCTGCTGATGTGCTTAGAGAGGTGTTGCTTGAATGCCTGCAGGGTTTCTCATTGCATTTTTCATCCATGCACATTGGCGGGTCGTATGGTTGGCCGGCCTGGCTGGGTTTGACGTGTGAAATTTACACGGCTGATCTAACATAGATTCGAACATGTACTTCGGCCTTTCCTGCCATTGCTTCTTTTGTTCTGGTGTCCACTGTCTTTTTCCTTCATTCCTTGGTGTCCACTGCTGAGGACCATTCTTTTGCCGTTGAGTCGTTCCGTGACTCGGCTGATCTTGCGCTACCGCTGCCACTTGGGCCGAATTATATCTATAATCCGGCCTTTCTTCTCTTCTTCTTCCTCTAAAGTCATTGCGCCTGGATGACCCGGCCAAATCTCTTGCATATTGGTCTTGTTGCTCCCGATGATCTGCCGACATTAATTCTGGTTGCGTCGGATCTCCCAATGCATAGGAGTCCGCTATTCTGATGGTTTCTGCCAATGTGGTTGGCATATCTCTTTGCAGTCGCTGCCATAACACACTGGCATAACGGCATCCTTGAGCGAACCAAGCTATTGCTTGTGATTCTATAACTCCTTCACACGAGTTTCTCAGGTTACACCACCGAGTTAAAAACTCTCTGTCCGTTTCATTCGGCCTTTGCTTGCACATGGCTAACTGTTGCGGCCTGTTTGGCCTTTTGTATGTACTGGTAAAGTTGCTAACGAACATTTCTTCAAAATCCAACCAGCAGTTGATGCTGTCTGCAGGCAGATTATTCAGCCATACTCTAGCTGGCCCTTCCAACATTTGTGGGACATACCGTACTGCCCATCGTAAGTTACCACCTGCTATTTTCACAGCAGTGGCATAATCAATCAACCAGTCTTGTGGTTTGGTGCTCCCATTATATGTCTTTGTGCCTCTCGCCAGCTGAAAGTTCGGCACAGGTGGTTCACCCATGATCCGTGGTCCGAAGCATGTCGGACCCGGTGGACCTTGTTCTTCCAGCAACTCGGATCGGTATAGCCGGTCTAGCTTTACTCTGGCATCATTTGATGCCAATTATCTGTACAGAACTCTGTCTTGCATTCCATAGTGGTTATTTCCACCATGGATCGCATATTCCATCTCGGAATAACCGTCATTGTACCTTTCATTTACTTGATTGTGATGAGCTGGTCTTGCTTCTCTCTCCTGCCGAGGTTCATGTCTTGGCTGCGGGTTGAGCGGTGGTTCTCTCCTTACTTCAACCGGGATAGTGTTCTCGTGATTGCCTCTTCTGAGTTCTCTTCTGCCGAGATCTCCATTGCCTCGGCTTCCGCCGTCTTTCTCAGCACGGCTGGGATTCCTCTCACCACTGTTACCTCGGCTTCCATTGCCTCTGTTCTCGTTTGCTTTCCCGGCTATCGCCGGATCATACGGAACGATTTGCTTGTTTCTCTTCCCTGAATTACCGCTTTGTCTTTTCGTGCATTTTTTCCTGGTGAGGATGCTGCTGCCACAGACAAGGCAGGTGCTGCTCCTGCCGAGTGAACCATTCGCGAGGCCCCTGGCCTTGCCGGGTCTGCTCTGAGCATTTCTTAGTTTTGCTGGTTTGCGATGCGCACCAGCTCATTCACTCTTTCTTGCTGTTTCTTCCGGGCCTCGCCGGTCAATCCCTCTAACTCTAATGCTGCGTCATTTGCCGCTCTCAGGTTCTTTGCCGGGGTACTGTACCTCGGCAAGCCCAAATCAACTGATTCTGCCTTATGAGCTTCATGCTCCTTGTTGATATCATCTATGAGGTTCTTCCCTCTTAATCTCAACTCGTCAACCAGTTCGGGAGCTACGTCAAGCTTATTAGCTTTGGCATATTCTCGCAGAGTCCTGTTTAAGGACTCCCGCAAGGCCGACACCTTTTTTGCCTCTACCAGCACCTTTTGCCTGGTTTCTTCTAACTCTGCCTGAGCATTAGCCAGATCAAGTATCGGCGCTACAGGTGTAGTTAGGTTTTCTATGGTTGCCTGAAGAATGTTTTCTGGTCTTTCCAGAGGTGGCCCTCTTACTCTTGGTGCCTTTGGGGTAGTGTCCTGTACTTCGGCCTGGTTGGTCACTGGAGGGATTACTTCGGCGGGTGGTGGTGCCGTCTGCCTGGGCACAACCTGCACGCCTGCGGCAGGGTCTCTGGTTGATCCGGCACCCGCTACTCCCGCCTACACTCCGGCTGCGACCATCACCTCGACGATGCTCACGGGATGCGCTCCACACAGACGGCTCGTAGCGCTAAGGGGTGGCTCTCCTGCAACAACAACCTGGTGAGGATAAATGTCGGAGATGTCGATGTCGACGTAGACCTGGTGCCTGCCCAAGCTGATGAAGACGTTGTTGCGCGGGGGAGTTTTTCCCCTGAAGCTGCCTGCATTGTCACTGACGTAGTCACAGAGATCAAATCTCCGGACCAAGCCAGAAACAACGCGCTCGCCAGTGTTGATGAAGTTTCTCGTCCTGATCATGACTCCAGCTAGCATCGCTGCTGGCCCCACGGTGGGCGCCAACTGTCGTGGTGGTGACACGGCAGATGCCATGGGTAGGCTAAAGTATGGGGCCAATGGATGCTAGTGGGATCTGGGGAGGGAAAATGCAGTTGATTCTACACACAAGAGACTAAGGAAAAGATCTTTATTTCTCCTTTCTTGGGCTACAAGTGCTCCTTGAGCCGTATACAGGGAGAGAAGAAGAACTTTACCAGCCCAACGGTCCCTTAATGAGCCGATCCCTTCCTCAGGGTCCAAGCCTCCCCTTATAAAGGAGAGGCTTGGGTGCCTTTAGGGCTGACGAGGCAAGCATATTCGAGGAATATGCTTGTCCCAAAATAGTAGTTTGGCGCCCTCCTTTCCCTGTCGCCCTTCTAACGATGGCAAAGCTCCAGAGGGCCCCTCTGCGTGCCTCGGGCTTCAGGACTGTCGCCTCCGTGACCTCCTTCTGCCCCTCTAACGCTCTGCGCCTTTGTCTCTGGTGCTTGGCTCCGCTCAGATTCCTTCTAGCCTGCAGCTAGGGTTTGACCTTGGGTTTCTCCTTATCCTGCAAGCTTTGTATCATTCGGCCTTACCCCACGTAGCTCGGCTTGTCCTTCACCTGCATCAAGATTACTCGGACTAACCCGGCCGACTTACATAACATCCCGGCCGGGTAATGCCTTGCCTTTATCATAATGGTCCTGTCCTTCCCTGTCTTGGCCGACCTCTACAGGATTCGGCCGACTCAATCAATAACTCGGAAACAAGACGGGCAACTTCCTTTCATCTTTCCCCGTCTTTACCCTACCCGAGGTCATCTCCCCAACACAAGCTAATGGCAGCATCTTCAGTAAGTGTCCTCCGCCTTGTATTTCTGTAGTCTGGATACTTAGAGTTTATTGAACTCATGCGCTCCTTGTCGGAATTTTCAGCGCCTATTGGTTTAACCCGCTCGCCTCCTTCGGACAAGGAATGCATGGTTCTTGCCGGCAACTTCATCAACACCGCCATCATCCAAGCCAAGGAGATTGCTAAGCCCCTCCAGATATATATCAAGGCATCGGACTCCGTGACGAAGTACTCGGAGATTCTGCGCCGAGGCCCCGAGCGTGTTACAAGATGGAAAGCTTCATGTGCACGGGCTGGTGCAAAGATGGCGCTGTCAATGGTGAAGGCACACTACGACGATGTCGACATCGACACGGTGACCTCTGGCATCCCCGACGTGGATGATGACGACAAGGATATTGATCATGAAGCCATCCTGTCACCACGCGCGGGTTATGACACCAGAGTTTCCGAGTTGGTGGACGTTGACGTCTTCGTGCCCAGGAACACTATCGACAACGTCAACCAAGATTCCTCCGAGTCTCATCACAGCGCCGACGTTGAGGGTGATTCTCCGGTTGGGGACGATGCAGCCTCCAAGTCTCCTGCTCCCAAAGAATGAAAAACACTTTGTAATTTCTGTTTCACCTTTGGTGTGTGCACGGGAAAAACTTGGTGATGTAACTTAAGGCGGAAAACAATGATTGTTATGTCCTGCTACTTAAGAATTAATTCCCAGCATGTATATATTTTTTAAGCAAGTGCTGGCTTATCCATTACTTCAGGCTCTTGTGATCCGAATAAATCTCACAACGGTTTCCCATCAGGTAATGCCTCCATGTCTTCAGGGCTAAAACTACGGCTGCGAGTTCGAGGTCATGGGTTGGGTAATTTTGCTCATGCTGTTTCAGTTGTTGAGATAGATAAGATATGACTTTGCCTTCTTGCATTAGCACACATCCGAGACCGATCTTGGATGCGTCACAATACACATCGAAGGGCTTCGTGATATCCGGCATGATTAAGATTGGGGCTGAAATCAATCTCCTCTTGAGTTCTTGAAAACTCGCTTCACATTTGTCGGTCCATTCAAACTTCTTGTCCTTCTTCAGCAATTGGGTCATGGGTCTAGCGATACTCGAGAATCCTTCTACGAACTTGCGGTAGTATCCCGCCAATCCGAGAAATGCACGAACTTGGGTTTGAGTGGTTGGGTCTTGCCAATCTTCGACATCTTTCACCTTTGCAGGGTCAACGGCAATTCCTCCAGCTGATACAATGTGGCCGAGGAATCCTACCTCCTATAACCAGAATTCACATTTGCTAAACTTGGCATCCAGCTGATGCTCTATAAGGGTTCCAAGAATGGTCCTTAGGTGAAGCTCATGTTCTTCTTCCGATTTGGAATAAATCAGAATGTCATCGATGAAAACAACGACAAACTTATATAGGAAGTCCATAAAAATCTTATTCATGAGATTCATGAAATAAGCGGGGGCATTGGTTAATCCAAAAGACATGACGTATACTTGTATTGTTGGAGATATGCCCTAGAGGCAATAATAAATGTAGTTATTATTATATATCTTTGTGTTTATGATAAATGTTTACATTCATGCTATAATAGTATTAACAAGGAAACCATTAATACTTGTGTGATTTGTAAACTTAATTTGAAGTCCCTAGTATAGCCTCTATACTTCACTAGCTTGTTGGTTGATTGATGATTGTGGTTTCCCTATCATGAACATTGAGATGTTATCAACAACAAGATCATATCGTTAGGAGAATGATATGGTGGACATACTCCTATAGACAAGCGTAGCATAAAGATCAAGTCATTTCAATAGTTCAATTGCTATATGCTTTCTGATACATAGTAACCTAATTCCTTCGACCATGAGATCATGCATATCACCTTTCTTTGGATGGATGCTTTGATGTCATCAAACACCACCGTAACAGGGTGGCTATAAAGGTGGCATTGAGTGTTCGGAAAGTATTGGTTGAAACACATAGATCAAGAGTGGGATTTGTCCATCCACATGACGGATAGATATTCTCTGGGCCCTCTCGGTGAAATGTCATCCAAATAGCTTGCAAGCATGTGACTTGGTCACAAGGGATCACATATCACGGGAACGAGAAAAGAGTACTTATCAGTAACGAGGATGAACTAGGTATGCAGAGATACCGACGATCATAACCTCGGATAAGTAACATATCGTGAGACAAAGGGAAATTGGTATCGTATGTAAGTGGTTCATTCGACGCAAAGTAATCAGAGAAATATGTGGGAGCCATATGAATTTCCAGATTCCTCTATTGGTTATTGTTAGAGAAGTGTCTCGATCATGTCCGCATAATTCACGAACCGTAGGGAGACACACTTAAGGATTCGACGTTGTTTGAGTAGTTATGGTATTATGAGAAAGAGACCGAATGTTGTTCGGAGTCTCGGATGGGATCCGGGATATCACGAGGAGATCCGGAATGGTCCGGAGAATAAGATTCATATAAGGAAAGTTCCGTTTCGGAGTTGGGGAATGGTTCCGGTGTTTTCATCGGGAACATTCTAGAAGGTCCTGAATGTCCGCACTCCGGAGGAAGGGTACATGAATGTGTCATTACATATTGGAATGATTGCATCATGTACTAGGTGTTCTTGCTGTCCAAAATAAAGGGTTTATTTAAATCCTAAATTGAAAAGTCAAACGGCCGTTTGAAAGTCAAACGGCAATTTTGGGAAGTGGGAAAAGAGGAGGATTGGTGGAGGCCGAGTTGGAGGAATTCCTCCCTTGGCGGCGCACCTCCCAAGGCCGAGTTGGGGAGGAAATCCTCCCTTGGCCCAGCCCTCCCACCTATATAAGGAGGCAGGGCTCCCTCCCAGACACACAAGTTCCTATCCTCTAAACTAAACCCTAGATCTAAACCCGGTTTAGAGCTATTTCGGTTTAGAGCCTTCTAATTGGTTTAGAGCCTTCTAATTGGTGTGTCTAATTACTAGACCACTAATAGCCTCTCTCATAAGCTCCACCATACTCGCCGGCTTAAGAAGCCTGCGGGATTTCCCTCTACCTCGGTACCACGCGTTGTCTTTGAATCGCGAGAGAGTGCTACAACCTCCGCTTCTGCTGGAACAAGGAGAGGAAGGTCTTCGTCGATACCGAACGTGTGACCGATCAAGGGAGCGCTGCGGAACCTTGGCGCGGAAGGATCGTCTACGCGATCTTGAGATCGGAAAATGCGACTACATCACCCACGAGAATCTCTCGTTAAACACTTTGGAATCTTCGAGGGTGAGTTATTCCATCGACTCGTTGCTGCAATCTAGTAGATAGATCTTGGCTTGTTTGTTTGTATGCGATAGAAAATTTTTGTTTTCCATGCTACGAACCCCTCTGAAGGGTATCGAGCCGTGTCTATATGTAGATCTCACAGACGAGTAGAACACAATGGTCATTGTGCGTTGATGCTTTTATTGTAGATTGCTTTTGTGTACTTTGCATCTTGCGGTATGTTGGGATGAAGCGGCCGGGCTAACCTTACATGACATCGTTCATGAGACTTGCTCCACGCTTGACATGCAATTTATATTGCATAAGTGGCTTTATGGTGCTGTTTCTCCTAGCATAGTAAAGATCCAATTTACAGGTGATCAACAATTCTAGTATCAATGTTGTGTAACATGTTCGTAAGTAACAACGAAACTTATAGAAAGCACAAAACAACGTAAAATATGCAAAGAAAGTAGAGGCGTCTAACTTTGTTTTGCGGGGTGTGCATGATGTGATATGGCCATGATTGTGATTATATTTGATGTATGCAATGTTCCTTATTGTAAGTTGGCAACGGCAGAGCCATATGGTTGTCTTTAATTTCAGTTAAGACCTGCGTGTCTATTCAAAATAGTTGTAATAGTTGAAGCTGGTGGACGACAACCATGAAGAAGCGTCATTGACCTTGATGCTATGCCGGTGATGATGGAGATCATGTTCGTGCTTGAAGATGGAGATCGGAAGCACAAAGAAGAAAGGCCATATCATATCACATATTATGAATTGCATGTGATGTTAATCCTTTATGCATCTTGTATTGCTTAGTAGACGCGGTAGCATTATAAGATGATCCCTCATGCACATAAATTTCAAGTTCTAAAGTGTTCACCCTTAGTATGCACGTTGCCAAAGCTTTGCTTGAAGCACCACGTGATGATCGGGTGTCTTTGATTCAGCGGTGAATACAACGTAAGCAAGCCAGATTTGCTTATGCGGTAGCTAAGGTTTGATCTTGTGAGCCTAGCATGTACAGACATGGCCTCAGGAACACGGATCGCCGAAGGCAAAGCATGAATCATATAGTAGATATGATGAACATGATGATTGTTCGCCATTAAAACTATATCAGCTCTCGTGATGATCGGTGTTGATGTAGTGGATTTGGTTCGTGTGATCACTAAAACAATGTGAGGGATGTTGTTTTGAGTGGGAGTTCACCTAGTTTAATTTCATTAATTAATTTGAACTCAATTTGTCATAAACTTAGTCTAAACTATTGCAAATATGTTGTAGATCAATGGCAGCCCTACCATCAATTTTAATGCGTTCCTAGAGAAAGAAAAGTTGAAAAACAATGGAAGCAACTTGGCGGATTGGTTCCGCAATTTGAGGATTGTCCTCACAGTGGTAATTTGACCTATGTGCTGGATGCACCTAGGTGACCCACTGCGCCTGATGCTACCGATGAAGTAAAGAATGTTTACCTCGCTCGGAAGAATCAGTACTCCATAGTTCGGTGTGCTATCTTGTATGGTTTAGAATCAGAGCTTGAAAAGGTTTGAAGAGTCGATCCATATGATATTGTCAAGGATCTCAAATTAATCTTTGAGACTCATGCGGCAATTGAAAGTTATGAAGCTTCTGAAAAGTTCTTTAACTGCAAGATGGAAGAGGGTAGCTCGTCAAGTGAGCATGTGCTTAAGATGTGCAGCACGCAAATAAACTTCAAAGTTTGGGTATAGTGATTCCTAATACTTTGGGGTTTACCGCATCCTCCAATCACTACCACCAAGTTACAAGAACTTTGTGATGAACTACAACATGCGAACATGAACAAAGAGTTGCGAACTATTTGCTATGTTAAAATCTGCAGTGGAGATCAAGAAAGAGCACCAAGTGTTGATGGTCAATAAGACCACCAAATTCAAGAAAGGCAAGTCTAAGCGGAAGGGACACTTCAAGAAGGGTGGTAAGAAAGTTACCACTGACGAAGAAGACCAAGGCTGGACCTAAGCCTGAACCGAGTGCTTTACGCAAGGGAGAAGGTCAGAAGCGGAATTGCCCAAAGTACTTGGCGGATTTGAAGAACGGCAACATCAAGAAGAAAGGTATATTTGATATACATGTTATTGATGTGTATCTCACTAGTATTCGTAGTAGTGCACTGGGTATTTGATCTTGGTTCGGTTGCTCATATTTGTAACTCAAACAGAGTCGCGAATAAACGGAAGCTAGTGAAGAACGAGGTGACGATGCGGCGTAGAAGCGGATCAAAGGTTGATGTGATCGCTATCGGCACGCTACCTCTTCATCTACCATCGGGATTAGTTTTATACTTAAATAATTGTTATTTGGTGCTGCGTTAAGCATGAACATTATATCGGGATCTTGTTTATTGCGAGACGGTTACTTGTTTAAATCCGAGAATAATGGTTGTTCGATTTATATGAGTAAAATGTTTTATGCACATGCACCTTTGATAGATGGTCTATTCATATTGAATCTCGATAGTGGAAATACACATATCAACAACATTGAGGCTAAACGTTTGAAATCAAGCGATAATTCGACTTATATGTGGCAATCGCGTCTTGGTCACATTGGAGTGAAGCGTATGAAGAAACTCCATTCGATGGACTTCTTGAATCACTTGATTTTGAATCACTTGAAAGATGCGAAGCATGTCGATGGGTAAAATGACTAAGACTCCATTTTCGGTATGATGGAGCGAGCTCTACTTATTGGAAATCATACATACCGATGTGTGTGGTCCAATGAGTATAGCATCGCGCGGTGGTTATCGTTATGTTCTTACCTTCACGGATGATTTGAGTAGATATGGGTATATCTATTTCATGAAACATAAGTCCGAAACTTTCGAGAAGTTTAAGGAGTTTCAAAGTGAGGTAGAGAATCAACGTAACAAGAAGATTAAATTTCTACGTTCTGATCGTGGAGGTGAATATCTAAGTTACGAGTTTGGCGAGCATTTGAAGAAATGTGGAATACTTTCATGATTGACACCGCCGAACACCACAGCGTAATGGTGTGTCGAACTCTCTTAGATATGGTTCGTTCTATGATGTCTCTTACAGATTTACCACTATCATTTTGGGGTTATGCATTAGAAACAGCCGCATTCACTTTAAATAGGGCACCGTCTAAATCCGTTGAAACGACACCATATGAATTATGGTTTGGGAAGAAACCTAAATTGTCGTTCCTTAAAGTTTGGGGATGTGAAGCCTATGTAAAGAAGTTACTGCGGACAAGCTTGAACCCAAAGCGGAAAAATCGTCTTCATAGGATACCCAAAGGAAACTATTGGGTATACCTTTTATCATAGATCCGAAGGCAAAATCTTCGTTGCTAAGAATGGATCCTTTCTAGAGAAGGAATTTCTCTCGAAAAAAGTGACTGGAAGGAAAGTAGAACTCGACGAGGTTGTCGAACCTTCTCTCGAATTGCGAGTAGCGCAGCACGGAAGAAGTTCTGTGGTGCCTGCACCAATAAGAGAGGAAGCTAATGATGGTGATCATGAAACTTGGTTGAAGTTGCTACAGAGCCTCGAGGTCAACGAGAACGTACCACTCCATTGGTATGATTCCGTTATGAATGTCATGTTGGTGGACAACACCGATGACCCCAGACATATGAGGAAGCGATGATGAGCCCAGATTCCAATAAATGGCAAGAAGCCATGAAATCCGAGATTGGATCCATGTACGAAAACCAAGTATGGACTTTGGTGGACTTACGGATGGCGGAAGGCTGTCGAGAACAAATGGATTTTCAAGAAGAAAACAGATCTTGATGGTAATGTTCGTCTATAAAGCTCGACTTGTCGCAAAAGGGTTTCGACAAATTCAAGGAGTTGACTACGATGAGACTTTCTCACCGGTACAGAAGCTAAAGTCTGTGAGGATTATGTTAGCAATCGCTGCATATTATGATTATGAGATATGGCAGATGGATGTCAAAACAGCATTCCTCAATGGAGACATTGATGAAGAGTTGTATATGATACAACCCAAAGGTTTTGTCGATCCTAAAGATGCTAACAAGGTATGCAAGCTTCAACGGTCCATATATGGATTGAAGCAAGCATCCCGAAGTTGGAATCAACGTTTTGATAAGGTAATCAAAAGTTTTGGTTTTATACAAACTTATGGAGAAGCTTGTATTTACAAGAAAGTGAGTGGGAGATCAGTCGCATTCTTAATACTGTATGTGGATGACATATTGTTGATTGGGAATGATGTAGACCTTCTTAATAGTGTCAAAGAGTATTTGAATAATAGTTTTTCAATGAAGGATCTTGGCGAAGCAGCTTACATATTAGGCATAAAGATTTATAGAGATAGATCGAAACGCCAAATATCATTGTCACAAAGTACATATTTGGACAAAGTTCTAAAGAGGTTTGGAATGGAAGATAGCAAGAAAGGGTTCTTGCCCATGTTGCCCAATACGACCTTGAGTAAAACTCAAAGTCCGACATCGGCAGAAGATAGATAAAGGATGAGTAAGACTCCCTATGCATCAGCCATAGGATCTCTAATGTATGCCATGCTATGTACTAGACCCGACATTGCATATGCTGTTAGTTTAACTAGCAGATATCAAAGTGATCCAGTGGATCATTGGACAGCGGTCAAAAACATCCTTAAGTACTTGAGAAGAACTAAGGATATGGTTCTTTCTTATGGAGGTGATGAATAGCTCGTTGTTAATGGTTACACCGATGCTAGTTGGAACACCGATCCGGATGATTCTAAATCACAACTGGATCGTATTTATTTTGAATGGTGCAGCAGTTAGCTGGAGGAGTGCAAAGCAAAGCGTTGTGGCGAGATCTTCAACTGAATCGAATACATGGCTGCCGGAGGCTTCACAAGAAGCGATATGGATGAAAGAGTTCATTACAGAGCTGGGTGTGGTTCCAAGTGTGCTGGACCCAATGTCTATCTACTGTGATAACATGGGCGCCATAGCCAATGCGCAAGAACCAAGGTCACACAAGAAGCTGAAGCATATCAAGCTGCGTTTCCACGCTATTCGAGAACATATCCAGGATGGGGATATAAAGATTTGCAAAGTACACACAGATCTGAATGTGGCGGATCCGTTGACTAAACCTCTCCCGAGGGCAAAACATGACCAACACCAAACTGCCATGGGTGTTGGTATATTACCATGTAATCTAGATTAGATGACTCTAGTGCAAGTGGGAGACTGTTGGAGATATGCCCTAGAGGCAATAATAAATGTAGTTATTATTATATATCTTTGTGTTTATGATAAATGTTTACATTCATGCTATAATAGTATTAACAAGGAAACCATTAATACTTGTGTGATTTGTAAACTTAATTTGAAGTCCCTAGTATAGCCTCTATACTTCACTAGCTTGTTGGTTGATTGATGATTGTGGTTTCCCTATCATGAACATTGAGATGTTATCAACAACAAGATCATATCGTTAGGAGAATGATATGGTGGACATACTCCTATAGACAAGCGTAGCATAAAGATCAAGTCATTTCAATAGTTCAATTGCTATATGCTTTACGATACATAGTAACCTAATTCCTTCGACCATGAGATCATGCATATCACCTTTCTGGATGGATGCTTTGATGTCATCAAACACCACCGTAACAGGGTGGCTATAAAGGTGGCATTGAGTGTTCGGAAAGTATTGGTTGAAACACATGGATCAAGAGTGGATTTGTCCATCCACATGACGGATAGATATTCTTCCTGGCTCTCGGTGAAATGTCATCCAAATAGCTTGCAAGCATGTGACTTGGTCACAAGGGACATATCACGGAACGAGAAAAGAGTACTTATCAAGAACGAGGATGAACTAGGTATGCGTAGATACCGACGATCATAACCTCGGATAAGTAACATATCGTGAGACAAAGGGAAATTGGTATCGTATGTAAGTGGTTCATTCGACGCAAAGTAATCGAGAAATATGTGGAGCCATATGAATTTCCAGATTCCTCTATTGGTTATTGTTCGGAGAAGTGTCTCGATCATGTCCGCATAATTCACGAACCGTAGGGAGACACACTTAAGGATTCGACGTTGTTTGAGTAGTTATGGTATTATGAGAAAGAGACCGAATGTTGTTCGAGTCTCGATGGGATCCGGATATCACGAGGAGATCCGGAATGGTCCGGAGAATAAGATTCATATAAGGAAAGTTCCGCTTTGAGTTGGGGAATGGTTCCGTGTTTTCATCGAACATTCTAGAAGGTCCTGAATGTCCCAAGACCGAGGGGAAGGGTACATGAATGTGTCATTACATATTGGAATGATTGCATCATGTACTAGGTGTTCTTGCTGTCCAAAATAAAGGGTTTATTTAAATCCTAAATTGAAAGTCAAACGGCCAGTTTGAAAGTCAAACGGCAATTTTGGGAAGTGGGAAAAGAGGAGGATTGGTGGAGGCCGAGTTGGAGGGGAATTCCTCCCCTTGGCCGGCGCACCTCCCAAGGCCGAGTTGGGGAGGAAATCCTCCCCTTGGCCGGCCAGCCCTCCCACCTAGATAAGGAGGGGCAGGGCCTCCCAGACACAAGTTCCTATCCTCTAAACTAAACCCTAGATCTAAACCCGGTTTAGAGCTATTTCGGTTTAGAGCCTTCTAATTGGTTTAGAGCCTTCTAATTGGTGTGTCTAATTACTAGACCACTAATAGCCTCTCTCATAAGCTCCACCATACTGCACCGCTTAAGGCGAAGCCTGGGATTTCCCTCTACTCCGTACCACGCCACAGGCCGGAATCGCGAGGAGAGTGCTACAACCTCCGCCGCTGGAACAAGGGAGAGGAAGGTCTTCACGAAAATCGAACGGTGGACCGATCTGGAGCGCCATGGGAACGCTGGCCTGGGAAGGATCGCTCACGCGATCTTGAGATCGGCAAGAGTACGACGACATCACCCACGAGAATCTGCTCTCGTTAAACACTTTGGAATCTTCGAGGGTGAGTTATTCCATCGACTCGTTGCTGCAATCTAGTAGATAGATCTTGGCTTGTTTGTTTGTATGCGATAGAAATTTTTTGTTTTCCATGCTACGAACCCCTACATGTATAATCCATATCTGGTGGTAAAGGCAGTCTTGGGAATATCCTCTCCCCGAATTTTGAGTTGATGATAGCCATTCCTAAGATCAATCTTAGAAAACACTTTGGCACCGGTCAACTGATCAAACAAATCTTCTATCTTGGGCAAGGGGTACTTGTTTTTGATGGTGACATCATTCAACTTCCGATAATCCGTACACAAACGGTTACCTCCATCTTTCTTGTCCACAAACAAAACAGGTGATCTCCATGGTGACGCACTTGGTTGAATCAATCCAATTTCCAGCATGGCATCCAGTTGCTTCTTCAGTTCTGCTAGTTCAGACGGGTTCATACTATAGGGTCTCTGGGCTATGGGTCCTGTTCCGGGGATTAGTTTGATGATAAACTCGATATCCTGATTTGGGGGCATACCGGGCAAAACATCTGGAAATACATCGGGGTATTCACAGACTATCCGGACTTGGTCAATGGTAGGTTGGGCTATACTCTCGTTGCACTTGAATTGACGAGGTAAGTTTTCAGATATATGCTCGACTGATATTCCGACTGTACTGGTCATGGTGATGGCTTTCTTGGCACAATCAATCAATCCTTTATGTTTGGACATCCAATCCATTCCTAGTACTACTTCCAAACCTTTAGTTCCGAGTACTATCAGGTTAGCATAAAAATCTATGCCATGGATTCGGATAGGGATGACTTTGCAAATTTGCCTAGCCTTGGTGGTTGAACCGGGAATTTGAACGATCATAACATGCTTCAGTTTTGTTGGTTGAATCTTACTAGTGCAGGCAAATTCTTCGGTGACAAATGAATGCGATGCACCAGAATCAAACAACACTCTTGCAAGTACGGAATTAATAGAAAACATACCCAGCACGACGTCTGGCGCTTCCTGGTCTTCTTTAGCATGCATGAGAAAAAGACGGCCGTTGCGGTTGAGCGAATTCCCTGGGGCAAACCTTCTTCCTGGATGAACACGATGCTGCTGCTGAGCTGGGGCATTTGCATTGGGGGCTGTGGCATTCTTCTTGTTGGGACACTCGTTGGAGTAGTGACCCTTATTTCCACAGTCATAACAAGTCACTTGCGACCTGTCCTTTGCCGTAACAGGCACAACATTGCTTCCAGTCCTCGGGGCAGTGTTGGTGTTGGCGGTAGCATTATTGTTGTTGAACTTGGGTGGGGCACGGTTGAAATTTCTAGAGTTGCCGGGGTTGTTGTGATTTCCTCTAGGCCTAGGGTTTCCACGGTTGGGATAGGTCGAACGGTTCATTGGGGGTCTGTTGGTTCTCGGGGCAAATCCTGGAGATGGGTTGGGGCGGTACTTTGGGGTCTGATGGGTTCCTGGTTGATGCATCATGCGACGCTTATGTTCTCATTGGCTTGGTTGATCTTTCCTTCCATCTGGATGGCGAGTCGACAGGTGGTTTCAATATCAGCAAAGGGATATTGACTAACACAACGCATCTCATCATGCAGACCATTCAAGAATCTCTCCTTCTTCTTGGCTTCAGTGTCGATCTCATCCGGGGCATACCTAGCTAATGACAAAAATTTGTCACGGTATTCCACTACAGTCATCTGTCCTTGCTTCAGTTCTCTGAATTCGTCTCTCATTCTCTTGATCAAACCTGGTGGCACATGGGTTCTGCTGAACTCGACTTTGAATTCCTCCCAGGCCATCATCTGTCCTCCGGTCATTGCACGAACACTGTTCCACCATGCTCTGGCATCTCTGG
This sequence comes from Avena insularis, assembly GCA_023614405.1. NCBI lineage: Eukaryota > Viridiplantae > Streptophyta > Magnoliopsida > Poales > Poaceae > Avena > Avena insularis. Next base: position 302,993,237 of record CM042691.1, read on the forward strand.
CTAGATAGTGGGTGGCGAACAGAACTTTCTCGTTAGCTTCCACTCCAGCGACTTCTAGGTTACTTTCCATGGTTTGCAGCCAATCATCGGCGTCTAAGGGCTCTTCCGACTTAGTGAAAACAGGTGGGTTAGTGTTCTGGAAATTCTTGAGCTTAGATCCATGGTTGTCCTGGTTTCCGTGGCCTTGGTTGTTGTGGGCTAGTTGAGCTATCTGTTGAAGGGTGGCTAGGTTGGCTTGACGTTCCGCTCTTTCAGCTTCACGGTCAGAGACCAACATTTGCAGGATCTGCAACATCGGGTCCGGGGATGAACCACTTCCTCCGCGTGGCATCTGAAGATTAAGATACATCATGAGGAAAGAGGGAAATTTCTAAGGTTCAGGGCTTTGAAAAGTTTTTAAAGTTTGACTTAGATTTTCTAACAACTTGCTTTTCATTCATTCATTCATAGAACACGATACAAACACACACCACAACAAGGTAAACAGATGGTTTTAAGAACCATTCTGGAAACTACGATACAGTGGGACCGAATACTACTCACTACGCTAGTGCTCAAGTGCTACTACTCCTCGGAGTCGATGTAGTCGTCATCCTCATCATCCTCATCATCATTGATGAAGGCGAAATCTTCCTCATCGGTGAAGAAATCCATAGCCTGATCCTCCAGAAAATCATCATCATCGCTGAGATAGGAGTAGGGGTCTCCATGAAGATCCTCTCCGGTATTCTCCCTTTCCTCCAACTGCATGTCTCTCTCGTGGATGGTCTCCTCCAAAGACAAGATACGGTGGAGAAGACGGGAAATGATGTGCTCCTTCTTGTCGAGCTGACGGCGGCGAGACTTGCGATCCTTTGCTATCATGGCGATGGTCTGATCCTTCGTCTTGATAATGGCGGACTTGTGGTTGGAGTAGTCACGGCAATTCTCCAACTCCTGCTGACGATCGTACATCATGAAGCTGAGGTGGTCCAACTAAGTCTTCAGCTTGTGGTGGTATGGGGCTTCCAGTGGCTGTCCATTAGCATCATGCCATGGACAAAACTCAAAGCGGGTACCCTTGATCTAGTTGATACTCTGCCCACACAGACGGGCAAGAGCTTCCTGCATGGCCCTGGCAAGTCCATCGAGCCAGTTGTTCTCTCTTAAGGTAAACTGAATTCCCTCAGCAGTGGGAGGTTCAATCTTTCCTCGAAGACTTGCAACAATTAGCCACTGCAGATCTTCTCCTCCTTGATCATTGAGCTGAGCTTCAAGAACTGGGTGCGGACGCCCAAGTTCAAAGCTGGTCCAAATCCCTCTCAAAGATAAGGTCTCCTCCATTTCCCAACTGGTAAAACTTGCTGTACTTCACGTCCATGTAAAAGAATATAAGATGAGTAAGTTGGTAGAGTGATCAAGTGTGTCAAATTTTATGTATTTTGCAAGAGTTTTTGAGGAACATGAATTTTCATGAAAGAATCAAAGTGAGAAGAATGGGAATAAGTTTTTGTAAATATTTGCTTTCTTTGGTTTTGAAACTAAGTTTTTGATTCCAAACGTCCAGTCTAACTAGGGTCTCCTATGGTCAGGATGGATCTGATACCAACTTGTCAACACCCGGATTTTTAATCACAGATTCCTGTTATGCCATACATCGCAATCCTAGGATTACCATTTTTGCGAGACATAACAAAATTGGATACCATAGTACATCATCCAATACAAACCATACATAAGGTCTTACACAAATAAGGATCTCATGATCCAGTTCTTAATACAACTCAAGCAGCGGAAATACGTAATAATAAAGGTAGCGTAGGCGAAGCTCCATCTTCGGGGTCACATGCAATGCTGACGATGGGAGATGATCCTAGTTGTCGTAAACTTCCTGGGGTCCATCCTCCTGGTACTCCTCTTCATAGTCTGGCCATGGGAATAGCCAGGGACAAAGCCATGAGTACTCTTTAAGTACTCGCAAACTAATACTAACAAGTGAAGGGGGTTTTTGTAATAGGACACTAGGCTCTAGGATTGTTTTGCAAAAAGCCAGATTTACATCTACTAAGTTCAGAAGTAAGAAAAGCTAGTTGAAATTTTATAACACCTAAGTGGGAACTTGAATTTCATATCACAACTCTGTTGTGGTCAAGTCAAAGTCTCAAGTTATTTCACCAGTCATTTTGAAAACAATCTGACACGGGAACAGTATGGCCACTCCAACTGTCCATAACCTGCAGAGATTGACACTCTGCAGAGATTGTACACTTTCACCACAACATTTGATACATCCGTCAGGAACAAATCTTGAATTCACCATACTCAGTATGCGGATAATCAATCCTAACCTTTCAATTACACATCCTAGTATAAGCACCTCTCCTGTGAGTTTGGCCTCCCAACCATGACCAACTGTCATCTTGGGTACTGCACAGGTGGACAATCTTCACAAGGTAGCCTCAGCTCAGACCTTGGTCATGAGGGAACCAATACTAAGGTATATAAGCTTCCAGTCAAGCCCTACCCAATTCTCGGGTATTGTGGTTGTATGGTAAAATTGGAATGGTATCGCATCCATACAACCATCAGTTTTATAAAGGGCTAAGGCTCATGCCTCAACATTTTCATCACCATAAATCATCTGGTGTTCCGAAACACATGTCCAAAACATTTCAATAGAATGATCCATCATTCCAAGGTTTTCATAACCATTTTTCCACCAAGTATTCCCATCTAAGTTGATCAAGATTTATGCTTAGCACTCTAGCCTCTACAAGTGGGGTTAAGTACTAAAGAGGGGTGGTAAACTAGTGGATTTTAACTAAGTTCAATCTCATGCCTTAGGATGACATAAAGATTATCTAGCTTAGGCCAAATTTTATGCTCTTTATGCAACCTTCAATTATCTTTCTAGTATCTACAATTCACTTAAGTAAACTCTAAGCATTAGCTTTGATAAAGAAATAAAGTATAAAGCTTGTAAGTAAAACTAGGATTGGTTTATCAAGTGGTTATGATCATATATGCTTAAGGCATATAGTTGGCATGGTAACAAGCAAGTATTTGCTTGCATAGGTATAGTATCTTGCAAGTGTTAGCTTGCACAAGTATCAGTATAAGTTTTCTAAGTTAATAGCTTGCAAGTATTGGCTTGCATAGGTCAACTTGATTTGTAAGGCTTGCCTTCTGCAGAGCAGTGGTTGAAGTTCTCCTCGGCTTCTTCTTCGTAGTATCCTCCTTCATCCTCGTATCCTTGGTCGGTACTAGCGTCTACCAATAAATATGAGGTACACAATCACCAAACAATACTTAAATACTTTCAATCATCACACAAAGTCGACAACGGCGAACCTCCTGGTACCGGCAGCTTCTCCTGGGGTGGACGAAATCGACGGTGCCCTTCTTCTCCAGAGGCGGCCGCCTTCGGCCAAATTCCGGCGATGCGCTGCTCTCCTTGCTCCGGGAACAGGGTGGAACGATCAGTGAGGAGAGGGGAGTGAGATGGTGTGAAGAGTTTGAGAGGGGGAGGCCTCTATTTATAGTCTCGACGATGAGATCGAACGGAATGGGCAGGCGACGGTGGCGACATGGCTATGGGCTGTTAGAGGCATGGCCAGCGGTGGCGATCGATCGGTGGTCTCCTGGCGATGCTCTATGGCTTTAATGCGCGTGTAGGGGCGGTGGCAAACGGTCTGGAACATGCGATGCTTTGCGCGGCAGAGGCGGCGTTTTCGACGGTGAGCGGTGGCTGTGAGGCATGGGGCGGCGAACGGGGATGTCCGGCGGTCTCCTGGGACGGTGGTGATCGCGTATGCACACGGCGAGGGTGACGCGCGGTCTGTGGGCGTGTGTCGAGGGTGGCGCTCTGGCGCACGCTCGGCATGGTTGACAGAGGCACGAGCACGGCGTTCCTGGGTGCTCTGGTCGATGTCTTTGAGGCAGGGCTGGTCGAGAGGGGGCGGTGAGGCATGGGTGATCTCCCAGACAAGGTTGGCACGACTAGTTCCTCTCCTAGCTTGTTGTCTTCACTAGGGTGGCATGGGTGCCTTTGGTTGTTCACCATTGATGACATTGCCAAGCTTACAGTGGTGCTAGATGTTTACAAATGAGCTAGATGATCTACTAAAGCCTAGTTGCAACCAGAGAGGGAACAAGTTAGGCTCAAATCACTGCTCCAAATAGTGTTTGGATTTTATTTGATTTGCATCTGCAAGGTGTTTGATGAAATGGCCGCATGAATTCAAGTTTTGAATTTTGAAAAGATTTTTGGTGGGTGTGCTAGGTAGGTGCTGGTGAGTCTGTAGATGCTTGGGTTTTGAAAGTTGAGCTTGTTTGAGTGGTTTTTGAAAAAGTGGGATCTTCCCATATGATAAAGATTCAATTTTAAACTGTCATTTAAACTATGCATTTGAATGTTTCTGGATGATCACAAGGTGGGCCTTGATACTTTGTTATGAGTACTATCAAGGGGGGCAAAGATCCAAAGAAGTTTCTGTTAAGTTCTGAAAGTTAGAGACAGCCAAAGTAGGCATGGGAGTTAAATTGGTCAAAATGACCATTCCCTTATTTTGTTTGTTTTGATTGATTTGTCTTTGGGAAAAGTGTGGGGATTGTTTATATGATGTTTATTTCACCTAAGAATAATTTTACAAGCAAAGAAACACATAAACACGGCAATTCAAAAGAATTCAAAATGGGATGCATACACACATGCATGCTTTCATATTTTTATTTAGAAAAGTTTTTGTTAACCCTAATTTTGATGCATAGAGTTTGATGATTCTAGTTTAATATTTTTGGGATGTTACAAAAGTTGAAGTCTTTGATGATGTTGAAGTTGAAGTCATTTGAGTTGGTGAAGTCCTTTGCTCATGGTTGAGGAAAGAGTTTACAAGATTGTTTGTATATAAGTTTTGGAACAAATACAACTCCTATTTTTCTAAGGGGTTTTGTCCAATCCTAGGGTTACAATCCTACAGGAAACACAGTGCTCTAATACCATCTATAGAGGTCCCAACCTTTAATAAGGTAGAGATCCCTGTGTTTACAATGCTAGTCCCTAGATCAATAGCTAGCATCCATAGTTAAGATGTAATATCAAGAAACAAAGGTCATAATACAATTTTATAACCAGAAGTAAAAATAATTCATTGCATATTACATAGCTCATTTGGCTATCTCATTACAATGTAGCAGAAATAACTATAGCATGGAGTCCTTCATCTTCAAAGTTCCACAGGCAATCATGTTGGTTGTAGACTTGTAATCGTAATCAACACACCTCACTAACATCAAACAAACCTGCAACATAATAATTTACATCCACAAGGGTCAATACATTTGAATTGTATTGGCAAGTGATACTATGGTAGTATAGTGGGGTCTATCATGTATATGATCCAGGCAGAGCCCATAATGCCATGTGGATGCACTTGAAGCTTCTCAACATTTGACATCTCAAATCTCTTTGTTCCTGGGTGGCATTCCACAAGTGACATACACAAGGTAAACCATAGAAATGGGCCTTGTGTAACCACTCAACACAAACCATTCTTTCCATTCCACCCAGGTGTTTCGTTCACTTAGTTGTTTTATTAAACAAAACACAAGTCCTTGACTTAGAAATATTCCATAGCATGAATATAATCCACCCTTGTTTTCTACTAGCTAAGCTAAGCATGATGGTAGTAGGAATCTTAACTTAGGATAATTCTACTAAGGTTTCACCTACTAGGATTTCCCATGGCATAGTTTATACTTAGCAAAATTTCTATGCATGTCCTACTTAGAAATATCACTAATGCATAATGAAAATAATGGGACAAGGTATGAAGCATCACTTGCCTTTTTGGTAGAGAATTATAAGTTCACTCCTTGATCTTGCAATATTCACACTCTTCAAATTCCACTACAATTCAACCAAGCAAGCAATATTCAATCCACCATTCAAGCAAACATCACATAAAATAATAGAAACAAAGCAATGCATGCAAGCATGCTAAAGATTGTTTTATTTTTAAAAGTGGTTTCTAATAGGTTATAAACATTTGAAAACACCTATTGGTCGTTTGTAAAAGTGGTAAAACCATTTGATATTAAGTTAGTGGAAAATGGCCACTTTAAATCATTTTTGTTTTGCTAGAAATGATTTAAATCCAAAGAATATTTCTAGTGTTTACCAAATATATTTTTAACACAAATGTTAGTGTTTAAGGTCAAGTGTTTAGTATTGAAACCATTGCAAAAGTTTTTATCTATAAACCAATTTTATACCAAATCAATATTTTATGTTGTTGAAAATGCCTTTAGCAAAGTAATAATTTTTATAGGGTTCACAAAATATATTTTTAAATCATACAACTTTGTGTTTAGGGTCAGAGAGTTTAATCCAAATCATTTCCCAAAGATTTTTCTCCAAAAAGTATTTTTAACATATAAACAACATTTTTATTTGACTAGAAATGTTCTAAATCAAATATTTATTCTTTTGCCCCACAAAATATGTTTTTGAATCCACAAGTTGGTTTATATGGTCATTAGGTTCAAAACAATCCATTTTCCAAAGATTTTATCATAAAAATAATTTTAGAATGAAATTTATATTCAAATTATGCCTACACATGTTTCTGCAAAAACAACCATTTTACCAGAAGCAATTCATTAAACAAAGTGCATGGTTGGATAGTACTTGCAAAATTTGGACGTGTCGGTCAAAAGTTATGAATTTTAAAAACTTGAACATCTAATAGACCAATTCTGGTTTTTATAAAACAAACTGGGCCACATGTCTTGTTCTGATAGGCTGGTACCGGTTCGTCCAGATCAAGCACTGAGGATCGTTGGATCTAATCCAAATCGCACGGCCCAGAAGGCTACGTACCCCTTCGATTAGTTGTTTTATCTAAGCCACCGGATGATGATCTAACGGCTCACAGGTGATTGACCAAAGTCTGGCAGCGCTCGACGGTGGCGCGCGGCGGCGATGCTCGGGCGGCAGCGCTCTAGCTATCCCAGGAAGCTAGGTAGAGGGAGGATGTGCTCACCGTGTTCATCGTGGAGCGCTGATTCTCGGAGTGGTCTCTGTCAACGAAGGGGAACACGGTGACAACGGGGATTGCTCGTCGGAGTTAGCGGCGGCGGCGGGTGCTTCTGCTCGTCGTCGGGGGCGATCTTGTAGGCCACCAGAAGGCAAGAGGAAGGTATAGTTAGATGAGGGCGAGTGTGGCGGTTACAGGAGCATCAACGAGAGGGTCAGGGGTGGACGGAAGCTACCTGGGGAGTTCGCCGGAGGAGTGGCAGACGACGACGGCGCTCGGAGGTGGCTCTTGCCGATGTTTCTGAGCATGCGCTGGCGAGTGAGTGGTACAGAGAGAAGCACCAGGAGATGAGGAGCAGGCTCGTGTGCACTGGGAGGAGAGGGGTGGTCAGACGGCGCCGGAATTGGCCGGAGAGCCTCGTCAGAATAGAGGTGGAGCGAGGAGGAATTCGTGCAGCCTAGGGGCGTTCTGGCAGCAATGTCTGAGGGGAATGAGAGGGGAGAGGATTGTGGTTAATATGGCACGGTTGCGGGGAGGAATTACTGGCATGATTAAGCGAATTAAATCGATGTTTAAACGGGCAGAAATGGCAGGAGTTGAGGCGAGGTCAGCGCGGCGGGTGAGGAAGATGACCTGACCGGTGGGTCTTGACAAATGAGAGGGAGAGACAGTGGGGACCAGCAGGCATTGAGGGGGCGGGTCGAATCTACGGTGCGAATCGTTTCCTCGCGGGAAGAGGTAAATGGGCTAACTAGGCCTGGACTGGGCTAGGTTAAGTTGGGCTAGCTTCTTTCATTTTTTTTGTTCTGCTTCTTTTTCTTTTTCCTGATTTCTTTTTCTGTTTTGATTTTGTTTAAATGTTTTCAAACCTTGTTTGAATTCAAACCTTTTTCCAATGTTCAGTATACTTCCATACTTTTTAAACATGTATATTAAATACTATTTTAGGGATAATTCTTTTATTTTTCTTATGTTTTATTCTTTATTAAAAATAAGCATATGCCATTATTCAAATAAGATTATTATATTTTCAAACCCTTATTTAAATTCCAATTTTTTTCACAAAACCTTTTCAGTAGGTTTATTTATTTAATAGGGTGTCAAATAATTCACTTTGAATTATTTGGAATATTTTCAATATGATTTATTAATCATTTAAATTGGGTATTTGTCTTTATTCCAATGAAATCAAATATGGTTTAATTTCATAAATTTTATTTAGATGATTTCTTTGATCCCATTTAAGTTAATTACATAACTTTTATTCCACTTGGGTAAATTTTAAATATTATTTTTCCCATGATTTAATTAATCGTTCTTATTAGGGATTTTGTCTTAATCAAATGGAATAGAATTTGGTTAAGGTCATATTATTTTATTTGAATATTATTTATCCATTTATTTCATTTGAACTTGGATTATGTTTATTCCATTTGCTTATGGTCTTGGCCAAGTTTTATTTGGCTCTCATAAAATAATCCTTATTAATTATTTCTTCTTTGTCTTTGAAAAACCATATCTTTTTATTTATAGATCCAACTTGGTGATTCCATTTTGTAAAATCTTATTTGATATTTATTTATACTTTTAAATCTCTTTAGGATTAATTGCTCACCATTTGGTATGGAGTTTTAGATACGTGCTTTATTAGCATTGGAGATTCAATTTCCTGATCTTATTAAATTCATAAGATTTTATCTATGGCTCCAAATTAAGTGAAACCAATTTCTATGGTTTTATAATATTTCTATTTGTCATTCTTGATCATTTATAAGTGTTTGTTGACAAATCTTTATATGGATCAAATCCTTAGTCTTTTGAGCTAACTTGGAAATGTTTTTCTTTCATTAGGGTTTTAGGGTTTTGGTTTATTTTCCAAGTGTTTAATTTCAAGATGCATTTATGAAGAATGCATTTCACTTGATTTGAATTTAGTTGGATTCAAACATTACTCAAGTTTGTTCAAGATGGGATTTTTAGGTTTCCATTTAGAAACAAAAAGTTTCTTTTCACCCTAAATTTCAACAATTATTTATTTTGTTTATTTATTTTTCACATTACAAAATTTGGAAAATTTTGGGAGGTGACACTAATGTACCTAAAACACAATTAAGTACACTATGGTCCCCAAATAAATTGGGTCCAAAGTAGTTAGTGCAACTATAGTACATAGGAGAACCTCCACATAAATATGTTCATTTTTGTATGAAATTGAATTTCATGCACATCTTAGCCTATTAGGATTTGGTGGAGTTTGCCTTATGTATTGGATCAAAGAAAGCAATTTACACATGGCCCAAGCGATGCCAATGTACAAACCTACAAATGAAACTCAATTTACACATTAGTCCATAAAGATTGTCATTAATTACCAAAACCACACATGGGGGCATATATGCCCTTTCAACGGGGATCCTAGAACTGGCGGCGCCGCTCGTTATTGGTCAACGGGGACGCGGGTACGACGAGCATTGGCGACGGGACATGGCAGCACATGGCGGTAGGACGCTACAGAGCGGGAGAGGGACGAATAGGAGGTCCAGAAGGACGAGGATCTCACCGAGAACACGACTGTGGGGTCGTTGGCGCGAGGGGAGGTCGGACATCGTCGACAACATCGACGAAAGCGGCGGCCGGAGCTCAGGAAGGCGGAGACCATGGGATCGATTTCGACCGACCGCGGTCGATTCCTTCTGGGAGCTTGACGAGGGGAGTACGGGGGTTCTCATGGGCGTCTCGGCGTGGCTTGGGGAGGCATCAGTCGGCGGTGGCGAACGGCGTCTGGCCGGACTAGTGTTTCGGGTTCGAAGAACCGAAGAGAGGGAGGTCGCTGGGAGGGGGAAAAGAAGATGAGGTCGAAGCAGGGCACCTCGGCAACCTTATCTCCTCTCAGGGAAGTGGTGGGCGGCAGCGAGCATCGCGACATCGACGGACGGCAGCGGCTGTGCCACATGCTTCACGCGGGGAGGAAGACGACAGATAGGAAGGACAAAGGGGTATCCGGGCCTAGTCCGAGCTAGGCTATGGCTGGTCCGAGCTGGGCTGCGGCTGGGCCGTCTGCTAGCGCACGTGGGGGTAGAGATAGGAGAAAGGAGTTGGGCCAGCCTGGCTGGCTGGTTTGCTCATTTTTTTCCTGTAAAAACCGTTTTTCCATTTAGTTTTCTGTTTTCTATTTGTATTTCAAATCCTTTTCAGTTTTGAACAGTTTGAAACTACCAGAGGGTTTTGAAATCATTACAAATATTCAGGGGCCCTTTATACCAATTTGGGCTCCAAACATTTTGATAGTTTTCAAAATATTCCAACCATTTGAATTGTTTCAAAGAGGAGAAAAAGGTTAGGGTTTAGGGTTTTATTATTTTCTTCAATGCACATTTTAAGGCATGGTGCTTATGAATGCGCAATCAAAACCCTAATTAGACATGAGCTAAAACTGGGGTGTTACAGCTCTATCCCCCTTACGAGAATCTCGACCCGAGATTCCAAAGGTAGGAAGAGAGACAGAGAGAAAGAAACATGGTCACTCTAAAGATAAGAGGAAAACACACTAAACAACAAATAGAGTATCTCATGGTCAACTCATGGATGGAGTGTTCAGAAACAACTCTAAGATGATGAACATGAAACATGTCAAGGTAACAGAGGAAACAAGAGGAGACGGTTTCAAGTTGTTAAATAGATGGTCTTCATAAGGATTGAGACCATGGAGCTACAGAAGAGTTTAAGCTTCTGAGAAGGGAGGGTTCCAATAGAAAGAACATAACCATAGACTTCGATAGAGTACCTCTACTAAACAGATTGAGTAGAGATTTCAGGTTGCAAAGATATGGATCAACAAAACCAAGCTGTTGAACTACTTTTGACATAGAAGGGTCACTCTTTCATCCAACAGAAGGCTTAAGACAGAGAGTTGTTTTGGTGGGGAGGACTCTTAAGAGTCATAAGAAGCATGTAGCAAGAGGAACTGCTGACTACCAAAATCATATTCACTCTTGAAACATGGTTGAGAAAACGAAGGAAATTCTTTATTCATCCAAGACTATCAAGATCTTTGCCAGAGATCGTGATATCACTTTACACCACTAATATGAATAGTTAAGAAGATTCCAGATGACACGAGAAGAAAGAAAATTCATTCTCAGACTTCAATTATTTGGCACAACCAAAATGATTGCCAACATAAAAGGGTCTGGAGGATAGACCTAGAGACATTTAACAAAACTACTTTAAATGTTCTCCTTGATGTTCAGAAAAAAATCAAACATCAAGTAAAGGTCAGACTTCGGATACAAAGGAAACCATAAGCACAACTCCTATAATAAACTATAGAAGATGCCTCATGAAGAGTGGTTGTTATTGCTGAATCAAGGAATATGACAATAGGCCTTTTCGGCTAAGCGTGTCAACCATTACATCATTCTTGACATATTTACAAAGAGACCTATGTCAAAACCTTGAGGAACACCGACCAACATTACTGCTTGAGATTCAACTTTGGTGTAGATGCCCCAACCTTTAATAAGGTAGAGATCCCTGTGTTTACAATGCTAGTCCCTGGATCAATAGCTAGCATCCATAGTTAAGATGTAATATCAAGAAACAAAGGTCATAATACAACTTTATAACCAGGAATAAAATAATTTATTACATCTTACATAGCTCATTTGGCTATCTCATTACAATGCAGCAGAAATAACTATAGCATGGAGTCCTTCATCTTCAAAGTGCCACAGGCAATCATGTTGGTTGTAGACTTGTAATCCCAATCAACACACTTCACTAACATCAAACAAACCTGCAACATAATAAGTTACAGCCACAAGGGTCAATACATTTGAATTGTATTGGCAAGTGATACTATGGTAGTATAGTGGAGTCTATCATCTATATGTATTTGGCTAAGTGGAGTTTAGGCTTGCTTTGCTCAAAATATATTTTCCTTATCATTTGAAAACACTAAGTTTTTGCTTGTCAAAAACACCCAAGGAACCACCAATAGAAATTGGTGAACCTTTACCCTTGTTCAACCACAAATTTTAACTTAGAAATTGGGATGAGGAGATTCTTGATAGCTTCCATGTCTTGATGCTCAAATTTTCCTTTGCCAGGGACATGGCTAAGTACTTAGATTTTACACTCTGCAGAGGTGGTGCACTTTCCCCACAAGACTTGATTCACCAAGACAGGACCTTTCAGAAGCCTTCCCTTAGACCAAATGGACGCGCTCCAAACCTATCATCCCACTACCACCAACTGTCCAAATGGCTAAGTTATTGCAACCTATATGATCCAGGCAGAGCCCATAATGCCATGTGGCTGCACTAGAAGCTTCTTAACATTTGGCGTCTCAAATCCCTTTGTTCCTGGGTGGCCTTCCACAAGTGAGATACACAAGGTAACCATAGATATGGGCCTTGTGTAACCACTCAACACAAACCATTCTTTCCATTCCACCCAGGTGCTTTATTCACTTAGTTGTTTTATTAAGCAAAAACACAAGTAAAAGACTTGGAAATATTTCACATAGCATGAATATATATACCACCCATGGTTGCTACTAGCTAGGCTAAGCATGGCAAAGGCAAGTATCATAACTTAGAGGAAATTCTAATATTACTACAACTACTAGGATTTCCCAAGCATAGTACATAGATACATAGCAAAATATTCATGCAAGTCCTGTACAAAATATTTCTAATGCATAGGTGAAAATATAGGGATAAAATTATGAAGCACCACTTGCCTTTTTGGTGGAGAATATAACTTCACTCTTTGATCTTGCAATAGTCACACTCTTCAAATACCACTACAATTCAATCAAGCAAGCATTTATTCAATCTACCATTGAAGCAATCATCACATAAAATAATAAAAACAAAGCAATGAATGCAAGCATGCCAAAGATTGTTTTATTTGGAAAAGTGGTTCCTAATAGGTTACAAACATTATATTGGTCATTTATAAAAGTAGTAAAACCATTTGATAACAAGCTAGTGAAAAAGGCCATTTAAATCATTTTGTTTTGCTAGAATTGATTCAAATCAAAGTGACAATTTCTAGTGTTTGATAAATACATTTTAAAACACAAATGTTAGTGTTTTAAGGTTAAGGATTAATAATAATACCATTTGCAAGAGGTTTCACCTATAAACCATTTTATACCAAAACAATATTTTATGTTGTTGGAAATGCCTTTAGAAAAGTAATAATTTTTATAGGGTTCACAGTATATTTTTAAATCATAAATCTTTGTGTTTAGGGTCAGAGAGTTTAATTCAAATCATTTCCCAAAGGTTTTTCTCCAAAAAGCATTTTTAACATATAAACAATATTTTTATTTGACTAGAAATGTTCCAATTCAAAGATTTATTCTTTGGCTTCACCAAATATGTTTTTTAATCCACAAGTTGGTTTCTATGGTCATTAGGTTCAAAACATTCCATTTACCAAAGATTTTACCTTAAAAATATTTCTAGAATAATTTTTATATTCAAATTATGCCTACACAAGTTTCTGTAAAAACAAACAATTTAATAGAAGCAATTTACCAAACAAAGTACATGGTTGGAAAGTGTTTGTTTTGCTGATTCCATTGATATAAAATTTGCAAAATTTGGACGTGTAGATTTAAAGTTATGCAATTTACAAAATCAATCATCTAATAGATTCTATTCTGTTTTTAAAACAAAACCTGAGCCACGTGTTGTGTTTTGATTGGTCAAAAACGGTTCGCGAGGATTGAGCTCTGTGGAGCGTTGGATCTAACTGAAAAAATGCGGCATAGATCAGTGTACCTCTTCGCTTTAAGTGAATCTAACACATCCCTACAATTTGCATCCAACGGCTCATAGCGCATGACCACTAACTGGCGGCGCTAGCGGCGGCGAGTGGCAACGGCGCGCTCTGGCAGATGCGGTACAACGATTCTAGGGAGTAAGGGGGTGGGTGATATGCTTATCATGGTCGCATTGGCGCGATGGTGCTCAAGGTGGTCACCGTTGGGCAGGGGGCGCACGAGAACGGAGAGGATTACTCGCCGGAGTTCTTGAGGGCGTCGGGCTCGTCCTGATGAAGACGATGGCGAGACTACGGTGCATGCCAGAGAGAAAGGGAGTGTTGGGGATATACTATATGGGTATCCTCATAGCATGTCTCTTATCCGACTAACCCGGGTGGCCCATAGTCGGTAGCATGGCCTATGGCCTGTTGGGCGGCCCAGTTAGGTGGATCTAGAAGGGAGGCCCATGCCGGATAAAGGAAGGCTACGGTGGAGTCACCAGCGTACCCGGAGCCTTGGAGTGCAAGATACACAAGACTAGTAATAGACGGTGTAGGACTCTATAACCTGTCCGGCTAGGACTTTTCCCTGTAACCCTAGGATCTGACGACTATATAAGTCGGGCCTATGGGAGCCTTTAGGGCAACGATAACTTAGACTTTCTAGTCACCTCGCACAGCGAACCTAATCTCTGTAACTCGGTGTATTGCCATTATAGTGATTTATAGCAGGAGTAGGATTCCGCCACCGTTGTGGGATCTGAACCTGGGTAAGCTGTGTTACGTCGTACCCGTCAACCGTCCGCCTTACCCCACGTCTATAAACACGCACTGTGAGGACCCCTCCATGGCGTACTCGTCGGCAATACCACGACAGTTGGCGCCCACCGTGGGGCTTCAGGCTCTTCAGCAGGCGAGGACCAAGATCTTCGCGGGAATCGGCGAAACCGTAGCCATCGGTCGCGTTCTCTTCTCCGGCAACGTTCTGATCGTCCCCCCCGGCGAGTTCTGGATCCCGGCGAAGACGAACCCTACGCGGTGTTCGATCGTTCCTATCAGAGACATCCACCTCTTCATCGGCGAAACCGACTTGGGCACTAGTTCCCTAGGACTCGGAGGAGCATCAAGACCCGCACGGACCGCCTACGGGCAGGATACGTTCGCGGAAGGATCGATGTCGGATCTCTCCTCGGAGTTTGCCGGGAAAGATCGGAAAAATTCAAGACCCGCACGGACCACCTATGGGCAGATTACGTTCGCGGAAGGATCGATGTCGGATCTCTCCTTGGAGTTTGCCGGCAAAGATCGGAAAAATTCAAGACCCACCCAAACCGCCCCTGTGCAGGATATAAAGGTGGAAGATCACTGCAAATCCGCCGGCTTCGCCCATGCGTCTGGACAATAGAGATACAAGTTCATCGGCGTGGTTACCATCTTCGATCTGGCGCGCTACGTTCAGAGAGAAGGCGAAAACCCCCGCGACTACCTCGCCAGGTGGCTCCGTATATGGGCCGACCTGGCCAATTACCCCAATGATGATGCCATCTATCACTTTGTGGAAGGACTAGACCATGGCACGCTTCTCTGACACTCTCTACGACGGCAACAGGCGTCATGACGCCTCACCTTCGAAGGCATGGTGAGCACCGTCAACAACTACACGGAGGCTGAAGCGGCAGCTCAGACAGTGCTTGCGCTCTTTGACGGAGCACCTCCGATTCAGCCACCACCACCGCCTCCGGCCGCCATCATCGTAGCAGCGCCACCACCTCCAGTCATCGTCGAGGCTGTTGCACCTCCACCGCTCGTCATCGAGGAAGTCATGGCACCCTCTGACTCTGTCATTGACGCACTTTATGCTGATTTCAGTGCAGATTCAGAGGAAATAGACTTCAGTCCAGAAGAGCTAGACTCCACTATGCAGGAGATGGAGGAGGAGTACTCGCGCGACGAACAAGCTAATAACACCGTCATGTCTCGAGGGGTGTTCGTCACCATCGGGATAGCGATGGATGAAGACCAGCCCGGGCAAGCTCCGCCTACGGCGGTGGATAAGGGGAAGGGGCCACTTATTGCTGTCGACAATGATCACATAAGAGTCATGCCTCCTCCGCCTAATCCAGTGCAGCAGCCGCAGGAACTCGGCACCAGTCCGAGCAACAACAACACCGCAAACTTGCCGCCTCCAGCATCCACGTCGGTAGCAGCCCATGTTACTCCAGCTGATAGAGTGATGTACGGCAACCTCCTCGTTGAGCCACTAAATGTTGATCATATCCGGAACGTGACTCAGCTCGACGAGAAGCGCCAGCAGCTACTGGAGGAAGCGCAAGCCATCGCGGAGCAAGGCGCTAAACTAGATCGAGATCTGGTCAACACGCAGAAGTCCATAGAAAAAGCTAGAGCAATGGAGGCCGAGTACAAGACTTTGCTCCAGCAGCAGAAGGCTAAGAAGGCTCCGGCTCGCGTCATCAACGATCCTGGTGTACGGCTCAACCTAGGATGGGCTCCCTCGAAGCCGGCACAGGCCAAGCCATATATTGACAGTGAAGGCAAACAGGTGATGCCCACCCCACTCCTTAACCTCGCCGTCGCCAAGACCCTTATGGAGCAGGATAGATCGCCTGAGGCAGTGGAACAGGTCTATGACCTAGTGGCCAAGGCGGTAAAGCAGCAGGAAAATGCCACCTCTCAGAGGCTTGAGTCTGACCCAGCGCTCTGCCGATCTAGCCAGTACAAACCGCCAAGGGACAGATCTCCTCAGGAGTCGGATCGCTGACGGGTTCATCAGTACGAAGACGGAGGGATGCGCTCAACAGGAAGGATGCTATCCCCATATCCTCCAACCACGGAGAAAGAGCCCAACCTCGCCGCCCATCGCCACCGCCCCGATGCCCCCGACGTCAGGAAGACTACAAGGCTCACCATCGCACGGATATGCCCCCACCAAAGCAGTGTGGCATTGCCATCCGCGACAACACGGAGCAGACCCGTCATGATGGAAAGCACAACGAAGGACATAAGAGCAGGTCATGCCATGACCCTCCGCGTCCGACAAGCAACCGTGACAGGCGTGGGGCGTCACGGGACGGTAACAGCAAGAAGGCTAACCCACTGCCACCTCCGCCTCCGTCGCCGCCAAGCAGTCACCATGGTGGAAAAGGCCCGCGTCGTTCACGCAGCCCGTCCCCTGTTGACAAAAAGAAGAAGAACCCGGAGCCGTACGATGCACGTTCGCAGATCGATAAGATCCACGAGGCCCGGGAAGGATCATACCTGGGACCACATTGCTTTGGACCTGCAATACGGTCCGCAACTTACCCCAAAGGTTTCCGGATTGACAATACCATCAAGCCCTATGAAGACACCACCAAGCCTGGCACATGGTTGCAGGACTACGGCAACGCGGTGGAGATTGCCGGAGGCAACCCCAACATCGCTGTCAAGTACCTCCCGTTAATGTTGGCGGGCACGACCCGTCAATGGATCGACGACTTGCCGGAGAAATCTATCTACAACTGGCTGGACATGCAAGAAGCATTCACCAAGAACTTTGAGGGTACATACAAATGTCCACTTGCCGGTGGGGCGATCTACGATGCGGTGCGTGCAAGAGAAAGACGAGACATCTCACGCCTACCTCACCCGCTGGCTGGATATGAAGAATTCCTGCGCAGGAGTGCACGCCCAGACCGCCATGGACACCTTCATCGATGGGTTGGAAAGGGGCACGTTGCTCCGACATAAGCTGAAGCGCTTGCAAGATAATCATCAGCTTGACTTGAATCAGATGATTCAGTTAGCTAGTGAGTTCGCAGCTGCCGACAATGATGCTCGTGGCTCTTTACCGGCAACGGCCGTTCCAACTCAAGCTCGGAGGAACAGCAGTACAAAGCGAAAAACCGCTCCAGAAGAAAAGCAATCTACCGACATGGTCTCCATGACTTTTGCAGGACGAGGAGAAGGCGGACAACATGGCCGAGGAAGGGGAGCAGGCCGTGGGCAGCAGCGAGGAAGTGAAACCAAATCGGCGCCACTTCGCGTTCCCCAAACCTACAAAGAGTACCGCGATATGTCGTGCCTCGTACAGCTCGACGCCAACGGCAAGGCCACCCATACCAATCGACACTGCAAGTTCGTCAACGACCTCAAGGAAGACCCGGAGTCCGGCTATAAGCGAAGTCGGAAGAATGCATCATGAGGCAAGGGCAAGGGGAAGAAGAAGGAGGAGGAGTCCAAGGATTCAAGTGACATGGACGAGGACGTTGACCCCAAGCACGCCGCCAAGAGCGACGACAAGGGCAAGAACCCATTCGCAAAGAAGGCCCTAGTCTACCACACTTTCCTTGGCACCCCCACCGTCCGACAACAGAAGACCTCTTTAAGGATCCTGATGGCTACTCTCCCCCCAGTTCCCCAATACCTGCGCTGGTCGGAGGTTCCAATCACTTGGGACAGGACGGACCACCCAGACCTTGTGCCCATGGAGAGCCAGTACGCCATGGTCATCAACCCATTGATTGACGGCGTGGAGTTCACCAAGTGCATGGTGGATAGTGGAAGCAGCATCAACATCATGTACCTGGATACAGTGCAGAAGATGAACTTGACGGAGGCAAACCTAAGGAGGACCAACACCGTGTTCCATGGCATAGTTCCTGGTCAGGAGGCTCGGTCCCTTGGGTGCATCACGCTTCAGGTAGCCTTTGGCGACATTAATAATTACCGCCAAGAGCGCATGACCTTTGAGGTGGTCCCCTTCAAGAGCGTGTACCACGTCATTTTCGGCCGCGACATATTCCACACGTTCATGGCCAAGCCATGCTTCGTCTACAATAAGCTCAAGATACCCGGACCGAACGGTGTCATCACCGTATCCGGAAGCTTTACCAAGGCAAGGGACTGCGAGATCAATGAAGCAGTCGTTGCAGAAGCTGTCCTCTACAGCAAAGAATTCAAGGAGATCCAGAGAAAGGTCAATGACTCAGAGATGCCCGCGTCGAAGAAGCAGATCTCCGACTCCGCTCCTGCGTTCAAGGACGCCATCGAGACCAAGCTGGAAGAACTTGTGGTAGGCGATGCCTCCAAGACCGTCGCCATTGGGACGAACCTGGATCCCAAATAGGAAACTGCGCTCGTCGAGTTCCTCCGTGAGAATAGGGACATGTTTGCCTGGCAACCTGCCGACATGAAAGGTGTACCTAGGGAACTTGCCGAGCACAGCTTAAACATAGATCCAAAATGTAAACCAGTGAAACAACCTCTACGATGCTTCGGAAATGAGAAGAGACGCGCCATTGGCAAAGAGATAGCTAGGTTACTTAAGGCTGGTTTTATCCGAGAAGTCCTTCACATCCGATGGGTGGCCAATCCTGTACTTGTCCCCAAAAAGGGAACTACAGAATTAAGAATGTGCGTTGATTACACCGGCTTGAACAAAGCATGTCCCAAAGATCCGTTTTCTTTGCCTCGCATTGACCAAGTCATTGACTCGACGGCTGGCTCGGAACTTTTGTGTTTTCTCGATGCATACTCAGGATACCACCAAATCAAAATGAGGAAGTCGGACCAATTGGCCACTTCGTTCACTACCCCTTACGACACGTTTTGCTATGTCACGATGCCCTTTGGGCTGAAAAACGCAGGTGCTACCTACCAACGGACAATGCAACGTTGCCTTCACGACCAAATTGGTCGGAACGTTCACGCCTATGTGGACGATATTGCGGTGATGTCTAAAAAATCAAACGACTTAATCTTCGACTTAAAAGAGACCTTTGATAATCTCCAGAAATACAACATGATGCTCAACCCTAAGAAGTGCGTCTTCGGGGTTCCAGCCAGCAAACTGTTGGGCTTCATCGTTTCCCATCGCGAAATCGAGGTCAACCCGGAGAAAATCAAGGCCATCTTAAATATAAATCGTCCGACATGCCTAAAGGACATCCAACGACTAACATGTTGTGTTGCAGCAGTTAGTCGGTTCGTCAGCCGACTTGGAGAGAAGGCTCTGCCGCTGTACAAGTTGCTGAAGAAGGCGGACAAATTCACATGGACGGAAGAGGCAGATGCAGCATTGAAACAGCTCAAGGAGATTCTTTCCTCAGCGCCCATCCTTGCAGCACCCGAGCCTGGAGAGCCCCTATTAATTTACATGGCAGAAACCAACCGGGTTATCAGCATCGTCGTCGTGGTAGAGCGGAAGGAACCAGGATATGAGCACGGAGTTCAACAACCAGTTTACTATGTAAGCGAAGTCTTGACGGAGTCCAAGCAGCGTTACCCGCACTACCAAAAGATAGCTTATGCAGTATTCCTCGCTTCGCGGAAGCTGAGGCATTACTTTCAGGAGCACCCAATCACAGTAGTGAGCAAGACTCCACTGTCCGACATCATCAACAACAGCGACACTACAAGAAGGGTTGCGAAGTGGGGGATTGAACTTGCCGCCCTCGAGATCACCTACAAGAGACGCGACGCTATCAAGTCACAAGCCTTGGCGGATTTCATTGCAGACTGGACGGAGATGCCAGATGCCACTCCGTTGCCGGAACCAGAGTACTGGGTGATGCACTTTGACGGATCAAAGTTGATCAACGGCTCGGGGGCTGGTGTATTGCTACAGTCACCAAAAGGAGACAAGCTACACTATGTTCTGCAGATCCACTTTGAGGCTACAAATAACATGGCGGAGTATGAAGCACTCATTCACGGACTGCGTGTAGCCAAGGATATTGGCATCAAGCGCATAGTTTGCTGTGGAGATTCTGACTTGGTTGCCCAGCAGGTGGCTGGCACCTGGAATGCGCGGAATCCTATGATGGCGGCATATCGAGACGAAGTGGACGAGATATCCAAGAGCTTCTTGGGCTACGAAGTCAAGTATGTGCCTAGGGAACAAAACGAGGCGGCTGATTTACTGTCTAAACATGGATCAGGGCGCAAGCAAATTCCGCCAGGAGTTTTCCTAGAGCATCTACACAAACCATCTGTGAAGGGTGCCGACATCAACAACCCGGATAGAGCTGACTCTTTCGTCAACATGGTGACAAAGATCCCTCCGGCTTGGACAAAACCGTTCATGGAATATCTCGAACACGGAACTTTGCCCGACGACGAGGTCGAAAGATGGCAAGTAGTACGACGAGCAAAGGGTTATTACCATAATCAATGGGCAACTCTATAAAAGGAGCACTACTAGGGTATACCTAAAGTGCGTCTCCCAGCTAGAAGGTATGGAAATCCTGCACGAGATCCATCTCGGAGATTGCGGACATCACGCCGCTCCTCGGTCGTTGGTCGCGAAAGCCTTCCGGCAAGGATTCTACTGGCTGACCGCGAAGGCGGACGTCGACAAGCTGGTTGAGACATGCATAGGATGCCAGTATTATGCCCGACAACCACATGTTCCTGCTGAAGAATTGCGAACAATACCAATAACTTGGCCGTTTGCAGTCTGGGGGCTAGACATGGTAGGGCCGTTACAAATGGCACTGTGTGGGTTTATGCATCTGCTTGTAGCAGTTGACAAATTCACCAAATGGATAGAAGCTAAACCCATTAGAAAGCTTGATGGGGCAACTTCCCTCAGGTTTGTCCGGGATCTAGTGGTGAGGTTTGGTCTCCCACATAGCATCATCGCCGACAACGGAAGCAACTTGTCACTCGGAGAAGTGGAGGCCTATTGTTGGGACAAAGGCATCCGACTTGACCTTGCATCTGTGGCACACCCACAATCTAATGGTCAAGTTGAGCGAGCCAATGGATTAATTCTGCAGGGAATCAAGCCACGTCTTGAGGCACCGCTACATAGAGCAGCTGGAGCCTGGGCGGAAGAATTGCCATCTGTGTTGTGGAGTTTACGAACTACACCCAATAGATCCACCGGCTACACCCCCTATTTCATGGTATATGGAGCAAAAGCCATCCTTCCTTCCGACATCCTCCACGATGCACCAAGAGTTGCCACCTACGACGAAGATGACGCTGAAGAATCCAGACGCCTAGATGTGGACCTTCTCAAGGAGGAGCGCGTTTTGGCATGCCAAAGATCCGCCATCTACCAGCAAAAGCTACGCAGCTACCATAGTCGCCGCGTTCGGGATCGCTCGTTTAAAGAGGGGATTTCGTGCTCCGACTTAAGCAGAAGAAGTCACACAAATTATCCCCGTCATGGGAAGGACCGTTCATCATAAGCAAGGCGCTTCTCAATGGGTCTTACTACCTTGTCGACAATCGTGAACTCAAGGATAGGCCCAATGAGGATCATACGCGTAAGCGACGTGACCCGGATGATGACTACCCGGAGCTTGATCCGCCATGGAACATAGCACAGCTACGTCCTTTCTACACTTAGCATTTTTTATCTAATCGTGTACCTCTTATATGATCAATGAAATAAAGCTCTTTGGTTCACTCATATTGCTGAGTCTTTTACCTCCTTTAGTGTTCATTTTTGGATCATATAAAACTTTTATGCACAAGCCTTGCGATTGCACTTGTGAAAATTCCGCCTACGGGCGTTAGCTTAAGTTTTCTGGTCTACACGTTCTTTGTTATTTTTATGTGGATTCTGGAGTAGTGACTTTCGGCACTCATTATCGATTATTTTGTGCTTAGGTTATTGACGGTGACATTGGGAATCATCACCTAAAGCGCATGGTTCCGACAACGAGTCTTCCGACTCACGAAAAGTCAAGCATGAGAACCAAAGTAATGGATAAGCCAGCACTTGCTTAAAAAATATATACATGCTGAAACTTAATTCTTAGGTAGCAGGATACGATAAATATTCTTTTCCGCCTTAAGATTACATCAACAAAGTTTTTCCCGCGCACACTCCAGAGGTGAAACAGAAATTACAAAGTGTTTTTCACTCTTTGGGCGCAGGAGACTTGGAGGCCGCATCATCATCAGCCGGAGAATCACCCTCAGCATCGGTGCTATGGTGAGACTCGGAGGATTCCGGGTTGGCATTGTCGAGAAAGTTCCTGGGCACGAAGACGTCAACATCCACCAACTCGGCAACCCTGGTATCATATCCCGCGAGTGATGACAAGATGGCTTCGTGATCAATCTCCTTGCCGTCATCATCCACGTCGGTGATACCAGATGTCACCGTGTCGATGTCAGCATCTTCATAGTGTGCCTTCACCATAGACAGCGCCATCCTTGCGCCAGCCCGTGCACATGAAGCTTTCCAACTTGCAAGACGCTCGGGTGCTCGGCGCAGAATCTCCGAGTACTTCACCATGGAGTCTGAGGCCTTGATGTAAATCTGCAGGGTCTTGGCGATCTCCTTGGCTTGGGCGATGGCGGTGTTGATGAAGTTGCCGGCAAGAATCATGCATTCCTTGTCCGAAGGAGGCGAGCGGGTTAAACCCATGGGAGCTGAAAATTCCGACAACGAGTGCATGAGTTCAAAAATTCTAAGTATCCAGACTACAGAACTACAAGGCGGAGGACACTTACTGAAGATGCTGGCCTTAGCCTGTCAGACGATGTCCGCCAAGGATTCCTTCTCTTTTAGGAGGAGCTTAAACGCCTCGCTATGGCGAAGGTTTTGCACATCGGCAGCTTGGTTCTGATCCTTTAGGATCGCAAGCTCCTCCTTCAAGCGATTGATCTCAGTGGAGGCGGAGTCCTGCAGGGCTTTCATGGAATCCTCGTGCATCTTCAGCATTTCTTCCCTCTCCTTCTTAAGGATCTTGTTCTCGCTGTCCAGCTGCTGGATGTGCTTGGACTGCTCGATAATATCCTTGTCCTTGGCGACATGCTCTACAAGTCGGAGAAACCAAAGTACACATTGAGTACTCGGAGATTATAGGCACAAAAGTAAGACGGAAATGCGCAAAAGAAAACAGACTCTTGTTTTTGATGATCTGTTCCTTCAAGATGGCGGTTTTACCCTTTTCAGCTTCAAGGTCCACGCGCATCTTCTGGTACTTATCATTGGCCATGCCTCTCCGAGCATTCTCATTCTGTGGAAAGAAATACAAAATTAAGTCATTGTTTAGTCTACTTGGAGCCCCTAGTCAGACATTTTCCATCTAGGCGCTCGGGGGCTACAGCGAAAGATTTTAACTTAGCAATATGCTTAGCTTTTATTTGAGCATCTAGTCGGAGCTAGTCCAGTTCTCAACTAGACGCTTGGGGGCTACAGTATAAAGTTTTAACTTGGAAAATGCTTAGATTTTCTTTAAGTGTCTAGTTGGAACTAATTCAGTTACAACTAGAGGCTTGGGGGCTACGGCATTTAAATTTATGAACACTGTGTATGCTACTCTTAAAGCATCTAGTCGGAATAATTCATTCCATCTAAATGCTTGGGGGCTACAGTGAGAGTTTTTCTAACTTAGTCACTCTTAGAACATATAGATGCAAAACCAATGGTTTTCCGTCTACATCCTCGGGGGCTACAGTGGGATACTCATACGAAATGCAAAAGGTAAAGTAAAACTTACAAGTGCGATGATCTTGAGGTTGGTAGCGCTTTCGGCCAGCAGCTTGCCAAAGGCAACGCTGTTTCCGTGCAAGATGTCTGCTTGCCGGAGTAGCTCCTCAAGACCGCACGTCGGAGATGACAGCACTCCTCCAGGAACCATAGTGGTGTTACTCGGCATGAGTGCCAGGTAAACAATCGTCGGGAACTCGAAGGGTTTCTGGGGAGCAGAGGCGCCGCCTTCGGCAGAGGTACCAGCTCCCATCACCGCCTTGCCGCTACCGATGCCATCCTTAGCCGGAGGTTCAGCCATTTGAAGAGCAGCACTCTCTGCGCCTTTGCTTCACGACAACAAAGAAGCTCGGTTGAAGCGCCAGAGTCCACTTCCATGGCGGAAGGGCCTGGTGCCTCCTAGACTTGGGAGCTTGTCGGAGCAGAGGAGGGCTTGACGGCAGGAGTGGCAGGGGCGATGGCGGGAGAGGAGTCGCGATGCAGCATATCTTTAATATTTCTAGAAGCCCCAAGAGTCTTGGAGGACTTCTTGAGGCTGGTTGCGGCTTCCTTCCTGAAACGTGCAAAATGCATAAGTACAGGAATAAGATAGATAAATGAGACAATGTTGGAGAATAAGAAGCTTACACTAGGGGGGCGCTTTAGCAAACATCCCGGTGGCTTTTTTCTTTTCCGCCTCTAGGGCGGCAGTACTCTTTTTTGGAGGCTCCACCCTCCGTCTTCTTTTTCTTGCCTCCGTCGGCAGCGTCAGAGGTGGAGCTCTTCCGCTTTCGCGCCAACGGGACATCGTCGTCGTATACGACCGTGACTTCCTTCATCTTGGGATCGTAGATTTGGGCAGCCAGGTTGCCCTCCTCTAGATCGCTAAGCTGTTAAGTGAGAAATCATTGTGTTAGATAAGATGGTATTAGCAATACAGAAAAACTGGAGCAATGTCATACACGGAAAATAAATGTCTACCTTTGGGCACTTTCTGTCTACGAACATGTCGTAGGTGAGGGTGAAGCCACGCTTCTTATCCTTCACCTTGACGATGTCCTTAAGGCGGAACTTGACGGAGTCGCTCGAGAAGTTGTCCTCGGAGATCCGGAGGGTATCCCTTCGGTCGCCGGTGTACTCGTGCATATACTTCATGCGGTGCTGCAGAAGTTGGATCCGCCTGATGAACCAGCACATGGCCAGGTCCAAGCCGGTCAGACCCGTCTCTACGAACC
The DNA here is from genome assembly GCA_023614405.1 of Avena insularis. Classification (NCBI taxonomy): domain Eukaryota; kingdom Viridiplantae; phylum Streptophyta; class Magnoliopsida; order Poales; family Poaceae; genus Avena; species Avena insularis. The sequence continues at coordinate 303,018,697 of CM042691.1, forward strand.
ACTCGATCCGCCTTATTGCGCGAGAAGCGTCAAGGTCGGAGGAAAGGGAGGCATGGGACCGCCATGTGGAGACTTCGGCGGCGGCTCCGTCCACAAAGTCTGGGTACGTTACTTCTCGGCCTGCCAAAGGAATGTCGGGGCCGTAGAAGTACGTCCGCTGCCAATTTTTGCATGACTCTGTTGGAGATATGCCCTAGAGGCAATAATAAATGTAGTTATTATTATATCTTTGTGTTTATGTTAAATGTTTGCATTCATGCTATAATAGTATTAACAAGGAAACATTAATACTTGTGTGATTTGTAAACTCAAATTTGAAGCCCCTAGTAAAGCCTCTATGTAATACTAGCTTGTTGGTTAATAGATGATTGTGGTTTCCCTATCATGAACATTGAGATGTTATTAACAACAAGATCATATCGTTAGGAGAATGATATGATGGACATACTCCTATAGATAAGCGTAGCATAAAGATCAAGTCATTTTAATAGTTCAATTGCTATATGCTTTCTGATACATAGTTATCTGATTCCTTCGACCATGAGATCATGCATATCACCTTTACCGGATGGATGCTTTGATGACATCAAACACCACACCGTAACTGGGTGGCTATAAAGGTGGCATTGAGTGTTCGGAAAGTATTGGTTGAAACACATGGATCAAGAGTGGGATTTGTCCATCCATATGACGGATAGATATACTCTGGGCCCTCTCGGTGAAATGTCATCCAATTAGCTTGCAAGCATGTGACTGGCTCACAAGGGATCACATATCACGGGAACGAGAAAAGAGTACTTATCGGTAACGAGGTTGAACTAGGTATGCAGAGATACCGACGATCATAACCTCGGATAAGTAACATATCGTGAGACAAAGGGAAATTGGTATCGTATGTAAGTGGTTCATTCAATCGCAAAGTAATCGTAGAAATATGTGGGAGCCATATGAATTTCCAGATTCCTCTATTGGTTATTGTTCGGAGAAGTGTCTCGATCATGTCCGCATAATTCACGAACCGTAGGGAGACACACTTAAGGATTCGACGTTGTTTGAGTAGTTATGGAATGATGAGAAAGAGACCGAATGTTGTTCGGAGTCTCGGATGGGATCCGGGATATCACGAGGAGATCCGGAATGGTCCGAAGAATAAGATTCATATAAGGAAAGTCCCGTTTCGGAGTTGGGGAATGGTTCCGGTGTTTTCATCGGGAATGTTCTAGAATGTTCCGGAATGTCCGGCACTCCGGAGGGGAAGGGTACGTGAATGTGTTGTATCAAAGTTGATATGATTGCATCATGTACTAAGTGTCATCGCTGTTCCAAATAAAGGATTAAATCAAATCCTAGTTTGAAAAGTCAAATAGCTAAATTGAAAAGTCAAATAGCTAAAATTGGAAAGTGGAAAAGAGGAGGAAGGGGGGAATCCGAGTTGGGGAGGAGTTCCCTCCTCCAACCGGTGGCACCCCTCCAAGCCGAGTTGGGGAGGGACTCCTCTCCCTCCCCTTGGCCGCCGGCTCCCCTCCACCTATATAAGGAGGGGCAGGGACCCCTCCTAGGACACACAAGTCCCTCACCTCAAACCCTAGCAGCTGCTGCCCACCATAGCCACCGCCGCCCCCTAGGGTTTTGCCCTAGCCGCCGACTTGGGGTATCCCGAAACCCTAGCCGCCGGATCTAGCACCTCCTCCTTGGTGTGTCTAAACCCTAGAACACCGAGGAGCTCTCTCATACTCCACCATACTTGCTCCGGCTTAAGGTGAAGCCCTGCGAGATCTCCCCTCTACTTCTGGTACCACGCCGTTGTGCTGCCGGAATCGCGAGGAGAGTGCTACAACCTCCACTGCCTGCTGGAACAAGGGAGAGGAAGGTCTTCGTCGAGTACCGAACATGTGACCGACTGCGGGAGCGCTGCCGGAATGCAGCGCCGGATGGATCGTCTACGCGATCTTGAGATCGGGAAGAGTACGACTACATCACCCACGAGAATCCGCTCTCGTTAAACACTTTGGAATCTTCGAGGGTGAGTTATTCCATCGACTCGTTGCTACAATCTAGTAGATAGATCTTGGCTTGTTTGTTTGTATGCGATAGAAAATTTTTGTTTTCCATGCTACGAAACCCTACAAAGGGTATCGAGCCGTGTCTATATGTAGATCTCACAGACGAGTAGAACACAATGGTCATTGTGGGCGTTGATGCTTTTATTGTCGATTGCTTCTTGTGTACTTTGCATCTTGCGGGATGTTGGGATGAAGCGGCCCGGGATAACCTTACATGACATCGTTCATGAGACCTGCTCCACGCTTGACATGCAACTTGTATTGCATAAGTGGCTTTGTGGGTGCCTGTTTCTCCTAGCATAGTTAAGATCCAATTTACAACGGGTGATTAACAATACTAGTATCAATGTTGTGGTTCATGTTCGTAAGTTAGAACGACACTTATTGAAAGCCCCAAACCACGTAAAACATGCAAAGAAAGTAGAGGCGTCTAACTTTGTTTTGCAGGTGTGCTTGATGTGATATGGCCATGATTGTGATTATATTTGATGTATGCAATGTTCCTTATTGTAAGTTGGCAACCGCAGGAGCCATATGGTTGTCTTTAATTTATGTTAAGACCCGCGTGTCTATTCAAAGTAGTTGTAATAGTTGAAGCCGGTGGACGACAACCATGGAGAAGCGTCATTGACCTTGATGCAATGCCGGTGATGATGGAGATCATGTTCGTGCTAGAATATGGAGATCGGAAGCACAAAGAAGAAAGGCCATATCATATCACATATTATGAATTGCATGTGATGTTAATCCTTTATGCATCTTGTATTGCTTAGTAGACGACGGTAGCATTATAAGATGATCCCTCATGCACATGAATTTCAAGTCATAAAGTGTTCACCCTTAGTTAGCACCGTTGCTAAAGCTTGTTGTTTCGAAGCACCACGTGATGATCGGGTGTGTTAGATTCCGCAAGTGTATACAACGTGAGCAAGCCAGATTTGCTCATGCGGAAACTAAGGTTTGATCTTGACGAGCCTAGCATGTACAGACATGGTCTCGGAACACGGATCACCGAAAGGAAAAGCATGAATCATATAGTAGATATGATGAACATGTTGATTGTTCGCAATTGAAACTATATCAACTCTCATGATGATCGGTGTTGATGTGGTGGATTTGGTTCGTGTGATCACTAAAACAATGTGAGGGATATTGTTTTGAGTGGGAGTTCACCTAGATTAATTATAAATTAATTTGAACTCAATTTGTCATAAACTTAGTCTAAACTATTGCAAATATGTTGTAGATCAATGGCAGCCCCTACCATCAATTTTAATGCGTTCCTAGAGAAAGAAAAGTTGAAAAACAATGGAAGCAACTTCGCGGATTGGTTCCGCAATTTGAGGATTGTCCTCACAGCTGGTAATTTGACCTATGTGCTGGATGCACATGGTGACCCACTGCAGCTGATGCTCGATGAAGTAAAGAATGTTTACCTCACTCAAGACTCAAGACTCCACGATCAGTGCTATCTTGTATGGTTTAGAATCGGAGCTTCAGAAAAGGTTTGAGAATTCAGACCCATATGATATTGTCACGGATATCAAATTGATCTTTGAGACTCATGCGGCAATTGAAAGCTATGAGGCTTCTGAAAAGTTCTTTAACTGCAAGATGGAAGAGGGCACTCACAACAGCATGTGCTTAAGATGTCTGGGCACGCAAACAAACTTCAAAGCTTGGGTATTGTGATTCCCAATACTTTGGGGATTTAGTACTTTGGGGATTTAGCGTGTCCTCCAATCACTACCACCAAGTTATAAGAACTTTGTGATGAACTACAACATGCAAAACATGAATAAGACGTTGTCAGAACTCTTTGCCATGTTGAAGTCTGCAGAAGTGGAGATCAAGAAAGAGCACCAAGTGTTGTTGGTCAATAAGACCACCAAATTCAAGAAAGGCAAGTCTAAGCAGAAGGGACACTTCAAGAAGGGTGGTAAGAAAGTTACCACGCCGACGAAGAAGACCAAGGCTGGACCTAAGCCTGAAACTGAGTGCTTTTACTGCAAGGGAGAAGGTCATTGGAAGCGGAATTGCCCAAAGTACTTGGCGGATTTGAAGAACGGCAACATCAAGAAGAAATGTATATCTGATATACATGTTATTGATGTGTATCTCACTAGTACTCGTAGTAGTGCCTGGGTATTTGATACTGGTTCAGTTGCTCATATTTGTAACTTGAAACAGGTGCTGCAGAATAAACGGAAGCTAGCGAAGAACGAGGTGACGATGCGCGTTGGAAACGGATCAAAGGTTGATGTGATCGCGGTCGGCACGCTACCCCTTCATCTACCATCGGGATTAGTTTTATACTTAAATAATTTTTATTTGGTGCCTGCGTTAAGCATGAACATTATATCGGGATCTTGTTTATTGCGAGACGGTTACTTGTTTAAATCCGAGAATAATGGTTGTTCGATTTATATGAGTAATATGTTTTATGCACATGCACCTTTGATATATGGTCTATTCTTATTGAATCTCGATAGTGGAAATACACATATTAATAACATTGAGGCTTAACGTTTGAAATCGAGCGATAACTCGACCTATATGTGGCAATCGCTGCCTTGGTCACATTGGAGTGAAGCGTATGAAGAAACTCCATTCGATGGACTTCTTGAATCACTTGATTTGAATCATTTGAAAGATGAAGCATGTCCGATGGGTAAAATGACTAAGACTCCATTTTCGGTATGATGGAGCGAGCTACGGACTTGTTGGAAATCATACATACCGATGTGTGTGGTCCAATGAGTGTAGCATCGCGCGGTGGTTATCGTTATGTTCTTACCTTCACGGATGACTTGAGTAGATATGGGTATATCTATTTCATGAAACATAAGTCCGAAACTTTCGAGAAGTTTAAGGAGTTTCAAAGTGAGGTAGAGAATCAACGTAACAAGAAGATTAAATTTCTACGTTCTGATCATGGAGGTGAATATCTAAGTTACGAGTTTGGCGAGCATTTGAAGAAATGTGGAATAGTTTCAAGCTGACACCGCCGGAACACCACAACAGAATGGTGTGTCCGAACGTCGTAATCGAACTCTCTTAGATATGGTTCGTTCTATGATGTCACTTACAGATTTACCGCTATCATTTTGGGGTTATGCATTAGAAACGGCCGCATTCACTTTAAATAGGGCACCATCTAAATACGTTGAAACGACACCGTATGAATTATGGTTTGGGAAGAAACCTAGATTGTCGTTCCTTAAAGTTTGGGGTTGCGAAGCCTATGTAAAGAAGTTACAGCCGGACAAGCTTGAACCCAAAGCGGAAAAATGCGTCTTCATAGGATACCCGAAGGAAACTATTGGGTATACCTTCTATCATAGATCCGAAGGCAAAATCTTCGTTGCCAAGAATGGATCCTTTCTAGAGAAGGAATTTCTCTCGAAAGAAGTGACTGGAAGGAAAATAGAACTCGACGAGGTTGTCGAAACTTCTCTCGAATTGCAGTAGCGCAGCACCGGAAGAAGTTCCTGTGGTGCCTGCACCAATAAGAGAGGAAGCTAATGATGATGATCATGAAACTTCGGTTGAAGTTGCTACAGAGCCTCGCAGGTCAACGAGAACTCGTACCACTCCAGATTGGTATGATCCTGTTATGAGTGTCATGTTGGTGGACAACACCGATGACCCTGAGACATATGAGGAAGCGATGATGAGCCCAGATTCCAATAAATGGCAAGAAGCCATGAAATCCGAGATTGGATCCATGTACGAAAACCAAGTATGGACTTTGGTGGACTTACCGGATGGCGGAAGGTCGAGAACAAATGGATTTTCAAGAAGAAAACAGATGCTGATGGTAATGTTACTGTCTATAAAGCTCGACTTGTCGCAAAAGGGTTTCGACAAATTCAAGGAGTTGACTACGATGAGACTTTCTCACCGGTAGCAAAGCTAAAGTCTGTGAGGATTATGTTAGCAATCGCTGCATATTACGATTATGAGATATGGCAGATGGATGTCAAAACAGCATTCCTCAATGGAGATATTGATGAAGAGTTGTATATGATGCAACCCAAAGGTTTTGTCGATCCTAAAGATGCTAACAAGGTATGCAAACTTCAAAGGTCCATCTATGGATTGAAGCAAGCATCCCGAAGTTGGAATCAACGTTTTGATAAGGTGATCAAAAGTTTTGGTTTTATACAAACTTATGGAGAAGCTTGTATTTACAAGAAAGTGAGTGGGAGCTCTGTAGCATTCTTAATACTATATGTGGATGACATATTATTGATTAGGAATGATGTAGACCTTCTAAATAGTGTCAAGGAATATTTGAACAATAGTTTTTCAATGAAGGATCTTGGCGAAGCAGCTTACATATTAGGCATAAAGATTTATAGAGATAGATCGAAACGCCAAATATCATTGTCATAGAGTACATATTTGGACAAAGTTCTAAAGAGGTTTGGAATGGAAGATAGCAAGAAAGGGTTCTTGCCCATGTTGCCCAATACGACCTTGAGTAAAACTCAAAGTCCGACATCGGCAGAAGATAGAGAAAGGATGAGTAAGACTCCCTATGCCTCAGCCATAGGATCTCTAATGTATGCCATGCTATGTACTAGACCCGACATTGCATATGCTGTTAGTTTAACTAGCAGATATCAAAGTGATCCAGGAGTGGATCATTGGACAGCGGTCAAAAACATCCTTAAGTACTTGAGAAGAACTAAGGATATGGTTCTTTCTTATGGAGGTGATGAACAGCTCGTTGTTAATGGTTACACCGATGCTAGTTGGAACACCGATCCGGATGATTCTAAATCACAATCTGGATACGTATTTATTTTGAATGGTGCAGCAGTTAGCTGGAGGAGTGCAAAGGAAAGCGTTGTGGCGAGATCTTCAACTGAATCGGAATACATGGCTGCTTCGGAGGCTTCACAAGAAGCGATATGGATGAAAGAGTTCATTACAGAGCTAGGTGTGGTTCCTAGTGCGCTGGACCCAATGTCTATCTACTATGATAACATGGGCGCCATAGCCAATGCGCAAGAACCAAGGTCACACAAGAAGCTGAAGCATATCAAGCTACGTTTTCACGCTATTCGAGAACATATCCAAGATGGGGATATAAAGATTTGCAAAGTACACACAGATCTGAATGTGGCGGATCCGTTGACTAAACCTCTCCCGAGGGCAAAACATGACCAGCACCAAACTGCCATGGGTGTTCGGTATATTACCATGTAATCTAGATTAGATGACTCTAGTGCAAGTGGGAGACTGTTGGAGATATGCCCTAGAGGCAATAATAAATGTAGTTATTATTATATCTTTGTGTTTATGATAAATGTTTGCATTCATGCTATAATAGTATTAACAAGGAAACATTAATACTTGTGTGATTTGTAAACTCAAATTTGAAGCCCCTAGTAAAGCCTCTATGTAATACTAGCTTGTTGGTTAATAGATGATTGTGGTTTCCCTATCATGAACATTGAGATGTTATTAACAACAAGATCATATCGTTAGGAGAATGATATGATGGACATACTCCTATAGATAAGCGTAGCATAAAGATCAAGTCATTTTAATAGTTCAATTGCTATATGCTTTCTGATACATAGTTATCTGATTCCTTCGACCATGAGATCATGCATATCACCTTTACCGGATGGATGCTTTGATGACATCAAACACCACACCGTAACTGGGTGGCTATAAAGGTGGCATTGAGTGTTCGGAAAGTATTGGTTGAAACACATGGATCAAGAGTGGGATTTGTCCATCCATATGACGGATAGATATACTCTGGGCCCTCTCGGTGAAATGTCATCCAATTAGCTTGCAAGCATGTGACTGGCTCACAAGGGATCACATATCACGGGAACGAGAAAAGAGTACTTATCAGTAACGAGGTTGAACTAGGTATGCAGAGATACCGACGATCATAACCTCGGATAAGTAACATATCGTGAGACAAAGGGAAATTGGTATCGTATGTAAGTGGTTCATTCGATCGCAAAGTAATCGTAGAAATATGTGGGAGCCATATGAATTTCCAGATTCCTCTATTGGTTATTGTTCGGAGAAGTGTCTCGATCATGTCCGCATAATTCACGAACCGTAGGGAGACACACTTAAGGATTCGACGTTGTTTGAGTAGTTATGGAATGATGAGAAAGAGACCGAATGTTGTTCGGAGTCTCGGATGGGATCCGGGATATCACGAGGAGATCCGGAATGGTCCGGAGAATAAGATTCATATAAGGAAAGTCCCGTTTCGGAGTTGGGGAATGGTTCCGGTGTTTTCATCGGGAATGTTCTAGAATGTTCCGGAATGTCCGGCACTCCGGAGGGGAAGGGTACATGAATGTGTTGTATCAAAGTTGATATGATTGCATCATGTACTAAGTGTCATCGCTGTTCCAAATAAAGGATTAAATCAAATCCTAGTTTGAAAAGTCAAATAGCTAAATTGAAAAGTCAAATAGCTAAAATTGGAAAGTGGAAAAGAGGAGGAAGGGGGGAATCCGAGTTGGGGAGGAGTTCCCTCCTCCAACCGGCGGCACCCCTCCAAGCCGAGTTGGGGAGGGACTCATCTCCCTACCCTTGGCCGCCGGCTCCCCTCCACCTATATAAGGAGGGGCAGGGACCCCTCCTAGGACACACAAGTCCCTCACCTCAAACCCTAGCAGCTGCTGCCCACCATAGCCGCCGCCGCCCACTAGGGTTTTGCCCTAGCCGCCGACTTGGGGTATCCCGAAACCCTAGCCGCCGGCTCTAGCACCTCCTCCTTGGTGTGTCTAAACCCTAGAACACTGAGGAGCTCTCTCATACTCCACCATACTCGCTCCGGCTTAAGGCGAAGCCCTGCGAAATCTCCCCTCTAATTCCGGTACCACGCCGTTGTGCTGCCGGAATCGCGAGGAGAGTGCTACAACCTCCGCTGCCTGCTGGAACAAGGGAGAGGAAGGTCTTGCCGAAAGTAACGTGTGACCGATCTGGAGCGCTGAACGCAGCCTTGGGAAGGATCGTCTACGCGATCTTGAGATCGGGAAGAGTACGACTACATCACCCACGAGAATCCGCTCTCGTTAAACACTTTGGAATCTTTGAGGGTGAGTTATTCCATCGACTCGTTGCTACAATCTAGTAGATAGATCTTGACTTGTTTGTTTGTATGCGATAGAAAATTTTTGTTTTCCATGCTACGAAACCCTACAGACTCGTGGCCGACGATGTCGAGGAACCGCCGGCCAGGACGGATCTTGAAGCTTATGGTGCCGCAGTTTCTAAGCTCCTCCTTACTGTGTCCGGCTTCACGTTTAACGGTGAAGAAGTATACAAACAAATTTAACCTAGGCCTAATCCCTAGGTAACCCTCACAAAGTGCCGCGAAGTTGCTAAGCACTAGGATACTATTGGGGGAGAGGTTGTGGGGTTGGACCTTGAAGTGATTCAAGACGGACAGGAAGAAGTGGGAGATGGGCAGAGAAACGTCGCGTACCAATTGCGCCTTGAGGTATACTTTCTCTCCGGCTTGGGGAGAGGGGGTCACCTCGCCGGCCGGCGCCGCCCGCCAGGAGAGCCCCTCCGTCGCAGGGGGGTAACCCTCAGCGACCATATCTTGGATGTCGCGGCCGGTGATGTCCGAGCCGCGCCAGTCGCCTTTGTGCGAGTTTGGCTCCTCTTCCAGGGGCTCCAGCGCCGCCAGGTTATGGTCGCCGCCGGTGGTTTCTATCACCGCCGATGCGGGGATGACCTGGCCCTCTGGGGGCACGACGATGGAGCTCGCCGGCTTTGCCGCGGCTTCACTCGACACCGCCATTGATGGGGATGAGATGATGCTAGCCATGGAGGAGGAAGAGGACGCGACTGGTGCAGAGAGAGGCTAGGTTTTCTCAAGGTTTTCACGGAGAGCTCGAGGAGGCGCGCGGCTGGAGGAAGAAGACGATGACGCGAGAGAATGGGGTGAAAAAGTGGCAAGTGTCCCACGGTTACTATTTATCTTACTCTGCGTCAAGATTCGTGCAGCTAATCGGACGGTTGCCGCGTAGACGACGTGTTCGTGAACGTGCGTGGTAATTTCGCCACGTCTCCAACCGCCGCCGCCAATGGTTCGTATCGCTCGCGCGGGAAAATCGGATATGATTACGTTCTCTACATGTGTGAGTTACGAGGCGACGCTGACCTACATCCTACATCGCCTTAACTGACATGGTAGATGAGCCGTCCCATCGAAGATTCCGGCATGGACGGATTTAATCCGACAACGGGAGCGTACGATGGAAGATTCAGCATTTCTCCGACTTACTCATAGAAGACGGAGAAAACCTTGCAGGGTTCTTTGGGTATCCTCATAGCATGTCTCTTATCCGACTAACCCGGGTGGCCCATAGTCGGTAGCATGGCCTATGGCCTGCTCGGTGGCCCAGTTAGGTGGATCCAGAAGGGAGGCCCATGCCGGATAAAGGAAGGCTACGGTGGAGTCACCAGCGTACCCGGAGCCTTGGAGTGCAAGATACACAAGACTAGTAATAGACGGTGTAGGACTCTATAACCTGTCTGACTAGGACTTTTCCCTGTAACCCTAGGATCTGGCGACTATATAAGTCGGGCCTATGGGAGCCTTTAGGGCAACGATAACTTAGACTTTCTAGTCACCTCGCACAGCAAACCTAATCTCTGTAACTCGGTGTATTGCCATTATAGTGATTTATAGCAGGAGTAGGATTCCGCCATCGTTGTGGGATCTGAACTTGGGTAAGTTGTGTTACCTCGTACCCGTCAACCGTCCGCCTTACCCCACGTCTCTAAACACGCACTGTGAGGACCCCTCCATGGCGTACTCGTCGGCAATACCATGATAGGGAGGTGCAGTTAGATGCGCGGGGTCGTGGCGAGTACATGCATGTGAATTAGAGGGGTTAGGGCGGTCAGGTTTTACCAGGGGCTTCGCCGGAGAGGTGGCAGACGACAGCGACATTCTGTTGAAGACGTTGTCGACGATGTAGAGCACGCACGGGCGAGCTAGCGCTATGGAGAAGTTCGCCAGGTGATGGGGAACGTGCTCGTGGGGTCGAGGGGGCGAGGGGTGACGAGGAGCTGCCGGAATTTGCTCGGAGGTTCGCCGGAACAGAGCGTGGTCTCGGGAAAAATTAGCGCAGCCCGGTGGCGGAGGGGAAATGGGGTCTGAGGGGAAAGATGGGGGAGGCGTGGGCGGTTAAATGTGCGTGGTCAGGGGGGCGATAATCACGCGGCATTGATGCGAATTAAACACGTGAAATCAACGCAGAAACTGGCGAGGAGAGGAGGAAGAAGGGGTCCGCGGGTGAGGAAGATGGTCTGACTGGTGGGGTCGCTTCGTCGGCGAGAGAGAGAGAAACGAGGTGGGGTCCAGCAGTCAGCGGCTGTGCGGGTAAGTTCGCAGGTGAAAACATTTCGCGTAGAGAGAGGGAGAGCAGGCTAGTTGGGCCAGATAGGCTTAGCTGGGCTGGGCTGCTTTGTTTTATTTTTTTCTTCTTCTGTTATTTTTCTTTTTCTGTTTCTTTTATTCTGTTTTGATTTTACCCAAATGATTTCAAACCCTTTTTCATTTCAAAACTTTTTAAACTTTTCAGCAAGTTTCCATTCTATTTAAACATGTATTTCTAAGACCATTTTTACAATAATTCTTTATTCTTCTTATGGTTTTATTTAAGCACTTGCCTTCATGAAATAAGATTTAATTAAATTCTCAAACCTTATTTTGAAATCAAAATTTCACCAAACCTTTTCAGTAGGTTTTATTTATTTAAATGGGGTGTTAATGATTTACCTTGAATTATTTAAAGTATTTTAATATGATTATTAATCATTTAATTTTGGGCAATTGTCTTTATTCAAATAGAGATAGAATTTTGGTTAATGCCACATTATTTTATTTGAATATTCTTTATCCATTATTTTATTTGGATTTGGATTATATTCATTCCATTTGCTTATGGGCTTGGCCAAAATTTAATTTGGTTTTAAAATACTCCTCATTTATTTATTTATTTCTTTATCTTATAAAATCCATATCTTTTTATTCTAAGGATCCAAAAATGGTGATTCCAACTTTTATAATTTTATTTAATATTTGTTTATCTTTTTAAATCTCTTTAGGATTATTTGCTCACAATTTGGTATGGATTTTTAGGTAGGAGCATTATTAGCTTTGGAAATTTAATTTCCTTATCTTATTAAATTCATAAGATTTTATCTATGGCTCCAAAATATGTGAAACCAATTTCTATGGTTTTATAATATTTCTATTTATCCCTTTTTATCATTTATAAATGTTTTTTGATAAATCTTTATATTGATCAAATCCATCATCTTAGGGATATCTTTGAAATGATTTTCCTCCATTAGGGTGTTAGAGTTTTGGTTTGTTTTCCAAGTGTTTAAATTCCAAGATGCATTTATGAAGAATGCATTTCACTTGATTTGAATTTTTTGTTGGATTCAAATCTTATTCAAAGTTTGTTAAAGATGGGTTTTGATGTTTCCTATTGGAATCAAAAGTTTTCTTTTCACCCTAAATTTCAACAATTATTTATTTTGTTTATTTATTTTTCACATTTCAAAATTTGGAAAGTTTTGGGATGTGACATTTGGTTAGGTGGGATGATACTTCAGACTCCGCATGTCCGAATAGAAAGTTTGCAACATTCACCGCAAAGGTAAAGTTACTGGATTCTCAAGATATGGACTACAGTGTCAAGCTCCAAAAGACTGATCTAGATTGCTATACCCATGTATTAGCATCTTGTCGAAACACAACTGCATACATATAAAGTACTAACAATAAAGCACATGTGTGTCCTTAAAGAAAGGGAGATAACTCTTCTCGAATTCACGGCGACATCTTTTATCCATTGCACGTGAATCAGAGAAGGTCACTTCTAACATCCAGAACACTTACTTCGAGATGACTCAAGGATGGTTCTCTAAAGTTTCCAACATTAATGCCCAAGGTTCCACATAAATCCAATCTAACATGGAGAAGATGAGGATATTGTCAATGGGCTCAACAACAAACTTATGGAGACACTCCAAGAAGATGGACTCATATGTCATATGAACAAGGCAAGCGTATTGGTCAGACCAAAGAAAATGAAGATGTACTCAAGTGAAACATCACAAGTAGAAACATCATCAAGATAATCCTTTGAACTGAGTTTGATTTGACGATAACCCAAATCAAATCAAAGATAGGGGAGATAACATATCCATGAAGGAGATACTATCTTTCTTCAGCACGAACAAAACTAGACATACCTTTAAGAAAGAACTAAGTCCGATAGAAATTTTGTCTTACAACTCTCCAAGTTGTTGTTTAAGCTCAACCAACTAGTTCAGGGATATTCAGTACGGATCCTTGGAGAAGAGAGTAGTTTAAAGAACTTGCTTGCTCAAGAACTTGACAACACGGCCATGTGGCAACATGGCGATACTTCTAGTAGACATCTAGAATATCACGAACCACCGATACGTCACTTAGTTCGAGAGGAAACTTGCTTTGTAAGGCAAGAAGACGTAGCCTTAGAGCTTCGGCACAAGCCTAACTCTTTGACCGAAGAGAGTGTACTAGAGTAACGGACTTAGTAGCACAATCAAACTTTGCTTAGTGATAGGGTTAACCAATCACGCTAAGAATAACCCAAATGTCCTTAGAGTTCAAAATAATAATAATTGCTAAGAATCTCAGATGGCCACATTATTACACACACGCATCACTCACGAGCGCGAAAGCTCGAGGAAGGGTGGGTAAATATGTGTAAGAGCATCACTGCATTAAGGGGTCATGAAACTCTGCACAACCTCTTAGTATAAAAGAGTGTGACACTTTAAGGTGGAACAGATAGAAGCTATCAATGCCTCTTGATCTGCAAATTTACAACACTTTGACCTGGTCCTAGATATGACGAGGTACTGGAGTTTGTTTCTCCCGACATCTCAAAATCGTTTATCATGACAGACCACAAGAGTATCTTGCATCGGAAGACACCAATGCATATAACTACTTGGCTACCAACTAGTAGACAAATGTCGGAAAACAACAAGGGGAAAAGAACATGCTCAGGATAGAATCCCAAGGTGTTGATGCATAAGTAAACAATCTTCCGAAAACCAATGTAGAGAAGGAAAGGTGTGGCAGTCACGAATATAGAAGTGGGACGCATGAGAAGTACCCTTGTCGTGATCTATTTGGTTCCATTAGAGAACCTCTGCCATAGCTAGTGGTAGGGGAAGTCCTTTATTGTCGCAATTCAATCGCGACAAATACCCCAAGCTTGAAGGCTAGAATTGTAGTACCAGCCATCCTGAGGTAATGTGTGAACATTAACAGCAGGGGTCAAAGGAATGGATCTTGGTTTAAAGATCGGCTTCATGTACAAGATTCACAACACTAGAATCTAGCAGAATCAAGGATCTTAGGTTCAAGTCCAAGGGTTAAAACCCAAAGAAAGGAGTAACTACTACTTGAGTGACATAGTATACTCTGCAAGGTAGTAATCACGAGGTAGCTTCCAAGAGAAGAAATGACTTCTGAAGTACCCAAACAAAAAAGGAGGCACACGAGGCGAAAAGAATCCTCAAAGCCTAGAATAGAACACTGCAAATCCAATAATATAATATTGTGGGTCCAAAAGATAGAGAGATCATGATGGAAAGGAATCTCTCAGATGAACAAGAGCAAGGGGAACAAGGGGTACACAACACACGCAACTCTAAAGAACTCAACACTAGGTCAACTGGTTAAGAAATGACATGCCCAAAAGGCCCCTAAGCTTTGAAAGACTAGAAGAGATATCAAAACTTTTACAGAATCAATACCAGATAAGATGACCCAGAATTAGAGCGAAACTGTATAAGGAGTAAAAGAAGCATACTAGAGTTTTCGCAAATACTTTTCACCTTTTAAAATAGTTTTCACAAGCACTAGACTCAACATGGACCAATAGCAAGGTTTTCCTACGGTCGGTACTGCTCTGGTACCAAAACCTGTGACACCCCCAGGATCAAGGCTAAACAAATTCCAGATATCCGTCTGACATAAGCTTAACCTTAAGCTCAAGAATATCCAGTGAAGAATCGGTAACACGGCAGTGACCCTACGACACAAAATTTATTACAGCAAGCTCATAACTAAGAAAAGAACCAAATTATTACAAGCAGAGGTCACTGACCACAAACATCAAAAAACAGAAGGCAAATTATGCTATTAAGTATAGCAAACTTAACAAATGGCCTAAGAGGACTGAAGCATAACGATGACGTCCCAGCCCACAGATTCCAGACTACCGGCCGGGAACCCCAAGCTACTCGTCGATGTCGATGTAGTATAGAATTTGTCTTAAGGGGAGCACTTACTCTGCCAAAAGTATCAACAAAGCAAGGGTGAGTACAAGGTGTACTCTGCAAGACTTATGGCTGGTGGAGTTGTTTTGCATAAAGCCATCTTTGTTTATAAAACAAGGGAGAGAGGAGAAGCTCGTGTATTCAGAGTATTTTAAAATGGGATAAGAGAGCAACACTCCGAAATATTGATCATCATCTTTGGATATCCACCAAGTCATCATCATCTGAACCCTATATAGGATCACCCCCTCGTACCCATGAGGAAGCATCCTTAAGCACACGTTGATCTGCCAAGTTTTCCGATTAGGTTCAAGTTATATATGATCTTAGATTCTGGTCACCAAGCATTCATAACCGTGAACACGGCTTTTTGAAAAGATTTCACCCTGCAGGGGTGTACAACTTTACCCACACGTACTAACCTTCTCTTAATGGCACTAGTAATAGCCCTCTTCCTTCGAAGGCCGGCAGAGGGTGGTTAGACACGACCTTTACCTTGCTTTCGCCGAGACCATGAGTCACGCAATAAGTATGGTTCCTCCGTAATGGGTCAAATCCCAAAGCCGGTACTTAAAGATGTGAGGCGAGGTTGGTTTACCAGGGGAGCTATCAACCCCAAGCAACCCGTTCCATGATTCCCTACTTGTTATGAATGCACCTTCACCCGGCAAATCTTTCAAAAGGTTTTCTATGCATATGTCGAATGGAACACCCGAAATATGTGACTCTTGGAATCTACTAGGCAAGTTAGTTACTCGTGAGGTTGTCCAGGCCCCGTGTGGTTGTACGCTCGTCTCGGTTCCAAAGGCAAGAACTCAGGTCCTAGTGGTGGCGAGCATGGGACTAGAAAAACCACATCCCATTGTGGCCTCCCATACAAGCCTTAGCATGTTTAATCTCATATCACTGATCTCATATCATCACGATCTCATGTCATAATAGATTCTCTACATCTGATACATCATTTGGATGAACCAGACTCAACAGTTATGCATGGCTAAGCAGGACACAGATAATAGCTCTAGCAGTGCACACAAGCCAAACCTAGTTATGCTAGGAGCAGTGGACCAGGTAATATAAGCTCAAAGGGAGTAATGAAACAAATAGGATACTCTATCTATCGATAAAAGACCATAGTAGAATTGTATGCATCATGGCAGAATTGAAATGCTTTCAAAATCATAGGATTATATCATGGTGGGGCTATGCTTGCCTTTGCCAGTTGATAACGGATAAGCAGATCTTCAGGAGCCTTGTACTTAACTTGATTATAGTTGGTCAAGTAATGTTCTTCGATCTTCGAACTTCGACGGTGTTGATCTCAGTCTTCGATCTTGATCTCGATCTCGTATTCTACCGGGAAGAACCAAATACCGGAAAGAGAGGGAAACAATCAACAATGGCATTGATGCAATGCTCAAGCAAGTATGATGATATGACAAGTTGAATTGTATTGAAAAGTAACCCTAAGGCATGCTCGA
This sequence comes from Avena insularis, assembly GCA_023614405.1. NCBI lineage: Eukaryota > Viridiplantae > Streptophyta > Magnoliopsida > Poales > Poaceae > Avena > Avena insularis. The sequence goes on from CM042691.1 coordinate 303,035,600, forward strand.
CAATTTAATCGGAGTTCCGAGGGGTATAAACCCTAATCCGGGGGAACTCCGGAATCACCTATGAGGGGTTACTAGGTTGTTCTAATTAAACTTGTCATGAAAGTTGTTGAACAATGCATGATTATAATTTAATTAGATAGTTCTCATTTTTCTGAACATTTTGATATCTTATTTGTATTTTTCTGACTTATAAATTAAAAGTTATTAAATTTACAAGATTATATCAAATTCTGAAATTATTTAAAACCTTTTCTAAAACTATTAAAAGGGTTATTGCATCAATATGATGGCATATAGGGTTGGGGACCTTTCTTACTGGGGCAGCGCTTACCCACAGTGGCTGACAGAAGGGCCCCGGGCCACCTCAGCTGCCACGCGGGTAGGTGGGACCCGAGAGGGCGTTTGACTAGGCTAGCCCGTGCCTGCTGACGCACGGGTGACGTCAGCACGACGTCACGCCGGCGGTGAGCTCCCAGGCAGCGGCAGGGACGGCTATAGCGGGCGCATTAGGCTGTGAAAACTGGCGTGTTCGAATGAGGGCAACACGGGGACCCTAGAACTGGCGGTGCCGCTCGTTATTGGTCAACAGGGACGCGGGTACGGCGAGCAGAGGCGACGGGACATGGCAGCGCACGGCGGTAGGACGCTACAGAGCGGGAGAGGGACGAATAGGAGGTCCAGGAGGACGAGGATCTCACCGAGAACGCGACTGTGGTGTCGTTGGCGCGAGGGGAGGTCGGACAGCGTCGACAACATTGACGAAAGAGGCGGCCGGAGCTCGGGAAGGTAGAGACCGTGGGATCAATTTAGACCGCCCGCGGTCGATTCCTTCTGGGTGCTTGACGAGGGGAGTACGGGGGTTCTCATGGGCGTCTCGGCGTGGCTTGGGGAGGCGTCAATCGGCGGTGGCGAACGGCGTATGGCAGGACTAGGGTTTCGAGTTTGAAGAACCAAAGAGAGGGAGGTTGCTAGGAGGGGAAAATAAGATGAGGTCGAAGCAGCGCACCTCGACAACCTTATCTCCTCTTCAGGAAGTGGTGGGCACCACAGAGCTGCTTCACGCGGGGAGGAAGACGACAGATAGGGAGGACGAAGGGGTATCCGGGCCTGGGCCGAGCTGGACTACGGCTGGGCCGGCTGCTAGCGCGCGTGGGCGGCAGAGAGAGGAGAAAGGAGTTGGGCCGGCCTGGCTGGCAGGTTTGCTCATTTTTTTCCTATAAAAACCGTTTTTCCATTTAGTTTTCTGTTTTCTATTTGTATTTCAAATCCTTTTAAGTTTTGAACAGTTTGAAAATACTAGAGGGTTTTGAAAACATTACAAATATTCAGGGGCCCTTTATACCAATTTGGGCTCCAAACATTTTGATAGTTTTCAAAATATTCCAACCATTTGAATTGTTTCAAAGAGGGGAAAAAGGTTAGGGTTTTATTATTTTCTTCAATGCACATTTTAAGGCATGATGCTTATGAATGCGCAATCAAAACCCTAATTAGACATTAGCTAAAACTGGGGTGTTACATTTATCGAACTCAGGGAGGAAGTGATCAAATGTATTCCCTCTCAAGCAACCCTGCAATCAAGATATAAGAAGTCTCTTGTGTCCCCAACACACCCAATATAGGTGCACTAGTTCGCGAAGACATAGTGAAATACAAGTGGTAACGGTGCCAGAAAAGAGCTGATGGTGTGGAGGACTAAAGCAAGCAAACATGCAACAGATCTAGATGCAAACGGTGTTTCAATGTTTGGAAACAAGGCCTAGGGATCATACTTTCACTAGTAAACACTCTCTCATATAAATATCCTCTCTTCATGATACTACTCTCCGGTTGGACACTCTAATCCAAGGTAGGGCTATAACAGCACACCTCAAAGTCCGCCTCCAACAAACACCACAATTTCATAGAGACATCCAACTCCAAATATAACTCATAACAAATATTCAATCTAGCCAAAGTTTCACACACGGTATGCACGCTGTCACTTTCACACACGTGGGGAAAAGCATAGATCTATTAAAGCACAAAGAGTATTTATGTAGACTCAAACCTAAGTGCCACCATGGCGTGCACACTGTCACTTTCACACACATGGGGAGAGCAGAGATCTATTGAAGCACTTGAGTAGCAAGGTAGATCTACATGATTACAAAGCTCATGACCATAACAAGATCATGCATAGAGAGAGAGAGATGAACACATAGCTACCGGTAGATCCCTTAGCCTCGAGGAAGAACTACTCCCTCCTCATCATGGGAATCAACAACGGTGATGAAGATGGAGATGGATATCGATGGAGATGGCTCTGGGGCCCTTCCCTGTCCCGGCAGGGTGCCGGAACAAAGACTTTCTATCCCCCGAATCTCCCCTTCGGTGGTGGTGGCGCAGCAGAGGTTTTCGTGGATTTCTTTTGGATGCGCTAGGGTTTTTGGGTCGGAGGCTTCTTACAGGCGCAGGAATCAAGTTCGCTGGGGGTCCAGGGGGCCCACACCCCCTCCAGGCGCCTCCAGGGCTTTCCCGCGCCTAGGGGGTGCGGCCACCCTGTGCCACCCCTCCAGCCCTGCTTCGTGGTTCCGTGTTGCTCCGGGAAAAATAATAACTTTGGCTTTTGTCCCGTCCAATTCCGAGAATATTGATTTTCTGCCTTTTTGGAACCAAAAACAGAAGAAAACAGGCAACTGGCACTGTGGCAAATTATTAATAGGTTAGTTCCAGAAAAGATATAAAAACACCTCAAAGTATAGACAAAGCAAAGCAAAGTAGATACAAAACAAGCATGGAGCATCAAAAATTATAGATACGTTTCCGACGTATCAAGCACCCCCAAGCTTAACTCCTGCTCGTCCTCGAGTAGGTAAGTGATAAAAAGAATAATTTTTGAGGTGACATGCATCATCAAAACCAAGATCAAACCATTTGCAAGCATTGAAAGCTGGGAACAAAAAACTCTAAACATGTGCATGAAATATGGAGTTCTAACAATAGGACATAGTAACTATGCATGCAACATGAAAGGCTACAAACAAAGATCATGAATAACATGCATTGAAAAATGTTTGTTTGTTTCACATACAGAAAACATAGCATATTGGCAATCAGCTTGTCCTTCATAGAGTAGCAAATAGATGCATAGGACACCTTCAAAGTTCACAAGGGTGACTAGAAACAAATAGCACAAGAACAAGTAATATCACAATATGCATCAATCAATAAGCTTTGGAACACTGCACACAGAATGACAACTATGCTCTCTTAATGGTGCCTAAAAGTAGAAGGTAGAGACTCAATAATGGTGGAAGAAAGGCCTTTTTTATAAAGGAAGCAGAGATTACAAGTTTCAAAAAGAGCTTCCAAAAATTATGGTACATGTTAGCTTTCATCCCTCATTGCAAAATCATAAGCATCTTGAAGTGGTTAATGTTAAAGTGGCAAAGATGGAGTCTATGCTTGACAAAGTATAAGTTGGCAATCTCAAGTCCCTTGAATACGAGGGCCACACCTCATGCATACTCAACTTTGATCCTAGGTAAGTTCTTGTCATTGTAAGTATTTGCATATCATTGAGAACCGCCAACGGGGTATCCCTTGCACATGGTACAGGAGCTTTCCCATAACCAAAATGACAAGGCAAGCAGACAATGAGCATCTCAGCAATCTTCTTATTTACCATATTCATAGCTTTTTATTGAGGATGCTTCATAGATATCTCATTATGGTGATGCTGCAAGTTTCCACCATGATTTGGCATGGCTTAGGCTAGCGGCCCATGCGTTTCTCTAACACAGGATACAAACTCCATGGACTTACAAGTTTCCTCTTTATTTCACACCGGTGACATCCATAGACAAAAGAGCATAATATCAACTGAGTACAAAGTACAAGTGCAATGTTGAAAACGTTCCCTGTGACAGCACGGTTCTGCTAATTCCAACTTATAAGTGCAAGCATATACAACAAAGTTGTCACAATGGTTCAAGTTTATTAGGGGCAAAGAATATAAAGTGTTCCATCAAGTTCGTGAGGGCTTTAATCACTAAGTTTTCACATAACAAAATAGTTTTAAATTGGAAGATAGATGAAAACAAGAATATACTCGGAAGATAGTTGAAAACAAGAATATACTTGGAATGGTGTAACACACCATGCATAGGAATTTATAGTGGACACTTTGGAATAACTTGGTTTCTTGGGAGTTGGAAGCATGAGTAGAGCTTACTCATACAAGTGGAGGCTAGCAAAAGACTGGGAGCAACCAACTAAGAGAGCATAATTGCCATAATCATGCAGAGCAACAAAGCATTACTAATCAAAGCATAGAGTGGTACTACAAGTCAAGGACTAAATGATCATAGAGGCTAATGGTGATATGTGAGAGTCGTAACATGGTGTGAGCATGTGCCAAGTCAACCCAAACAAAGCATCAAAGGAGAATATCACAATACTATGCTTTTGCATGCGAAAACAACGCATGATTTATTCAAGGCACACTAAGCAATCCCAATTGTTTGGAACAAGACATGCTAAAGCAATAATCACTAAGCATAAGGTCAAAACAATACCTAGCATGTCATGATAAAGTCTAAGTCACAGTCAAAACAAGCTCTCTTTTGTACCACTTAAGCATGAAGCTTTCTACTCTTTCCAACACCAAAGAACTTATTTGAAACAACTCACAAAGATAATAATCAACAAAGATCAGTGAGCTTGTTTCACAAATCCACAAAGAATAACTAAAAATTTCTAAGCTGAAAGCTCAAGAAAACTAAGGCTAAACACAGTGCTAGCAAAAGAGAACACTCACAGAACAATAAGAGTGAAAACTAGAGTGTAGGCAATGAAAACAGAGTGTGTGTCTCTCCAAAAGAAGTGTGGTGTAACCAACCAACTTACTCAAGAAAACTAAGCAAAATAAAACCAAAAACGAAAACTAAGACGCTCCAAGAACAACACAACTGTGCATGAAACAATAAAAACGAAGTGTCTAGAAAGACCTGAGATTTTTATTGAAGAAGAAGGGGATGCCTTGGGCATCCCCAAGCCTTGACGCTTGTACCTCTTGAATATTTCTTGGGGTGACACGGGGTATCATCCCCAAGCTTGAGCTTTTGTCCATTCTTCATTTCATTACATCATTCTTTCTCTACACCTGAAAATTTTCATTCATACAAAACTTCACACAATCTTCATTAGCAACATTAGTGTATTCAAAAGATAATAGACCTTTGGGTTTAGTTTAAAAACAGAAAAACTTTCACTAAAGATACAAGATACTGTAGCAACTCCTTCAAAAAGCTCAATTTCCCTAAAGAGAACTCAAAAAGGATTCAATAAGAAGCAAATGCAAATAATGGCAGAAATCTGTCAAAACAGACCAGCAGGTAGAAACCGATTTTTTAGAAGACCTTATGTTGCTCAAATTAAAAAGTGTTAAACTAACGAAAGTTAGCTAACATACTGGGGTATTTATTAGTAAATTTTGAGCTCAATCGGAGTTACACAGACTCCTCACGAATTTTTATGGTGTAGGACAGAAATCTGTTTCGGGACAGCAACTCCCCAAATCTTACTTCCCTCTCATTAGAGGTCATTATTGGCACAAAAAGTAAACAAAAAGGATAAGGAGAGGTCATTACTGAAGTAATAACTTCCAAGACTCAATAAAACTCTTGGGTTATCTCCCAACAAGTACTTTTCTTTAATGCCTTTAAGTTAGGCTTTATAGCTTGAGAAGATGCTCACATAAGAAATATGAATTGAAGTAAAAGAGAGCATCAAAAAGCAAACTCAAAACACATTTAAGTCTAACCCACTTCCTATGCATAGGAATCTTGTAAATAAACAAGTCATGAAAGCACAAAGCAACAAGCATAGGGAAGCAAGACAAATGCAACTTCAAAATTTTCAATATAAAGAGGGGATACTTAATATTTTGAGATGCATAAGACCATGTTTCCCTCTCTCGTAATAACTTTCAGTAGCAACATGAACAAAATTAACAATATAACTATCACATAAAACATTCTTATCATGAGCCACATGCATATAATAATTATTACTCTCCACATAAGCATAGTCATTCTTATTAATTATAGTGGGAGCAAATTCAACACAATAGCTATCATTATTATTCTCATCACCATAATCATCAAATATAGGAGGCATATTGTAATCACAATTACTTTTATCCTCAATATTAGGTGGAGTTAAAATATCATAGTCATCATTGTAATCATCATAAATTGGAGGTTTGGGACCATCATAAGCAATAGAATAGCTATCTTCCAAAACTGGGGGACTAAAAAGATCATTTTCATAAAAACTAGCTTCCCCAAGCTTAAACGTTTCCATAGCATTAGCAACAATGGTGTTCAAGAAATTCATACTAATAACATTGATATTAGCATGCAAATAAAGTTCCATAGGTATTTTAATTTTCTCTTCAAACACTTCATGTCCTAACTCAAGATAAACACTATAGAGCTCTCTAATTTTGTTGTTGTTTTACATTAAGCCTAACTAGTGAAAACAAGAAACAAAAATACAAAATTGTAGAATCTAAATGAAATAACTTCGAGAACTCACACCGTAGGATGTGAGTACCTTTTACCTTACCTCCCCGGCAAGGGCCAGAAAAGAGCTTGATGTCTACGCACTTCTATTCTTGTAGATAGTTGTTGGGCTCCAAGTGCAGAGGTTTGTAGAACAGCAACAAGTTTCCCTTAAGTGGATTACCCAAGGTTTATCGAACTCAGGGAGGAAGTGGTCAAAGGTATTCCCTCTCAAGCAACCCTGCAATCAAGATACAAGAAGTCTCTTGTGTCCCCAACACACCCAATATAGGTGCACTAGTTCGGCGAAGACATGGTGAAATACAAGTGGTAACGGTGCCAGAAAATAGCTGATGGCATGGAGGACTAAAGAAAGCAAACATGTAACAGATCTAGATGCAAACGGTGTTTCAATGGTTAGAAACAAGGCCTAGGGATCATACTTTCACCAGTAAACACTCTCTCATATAAATATCCTCTCTTCATGATACTACTCTCCGGTTGGACACTCTAATCCAGGGTAGGGCTATAACAGCACACCTCAAAGTCCGCCTTCCCCAATCTAGATAACCCCACACCGTCACCTTGAGCACTAGATGGTTCCAAAAAACACCACAATTTCATAGAGACATCCAACTCCAAATATAACTCATAACAAATATTCAATCTAGCCAAAGTGCCACACACGGTATGCACGCTGTCACTTTCACACACGTGGGAAAAAGCATAGATCTATTAAAGCACAAAGAGTATTTATGTAGACTCAAACCTAAGTGCCACCATGGCGTGCACGCTTTCACTTTCGCACACATGGGGAGAGCAGAGATCTATTGAAGCACTTGAGTAGCAAGGTAGATCTACTTGATTAGAAAGCTCATGACCACAACAAGATCATGCATCGAGAGAGAGAGAGAGAGAGAGAGAGAGAGAGAGAGAGAGAGAGAGAGAGAGAGAGATGAACACATAGCTACAGGTAGAGCCCTTAGCCTCGAGGAAGAACTACTCCCTCCTCATCGTGGGAATCAGCAACGGTGATGAAGATGGCGATGGAGATCGATGGAGATGGCTCCGAGGGCACTTCCCCATCCCGGCATGGTGCCGGAACAAAGACTTTCTGTCCCCCGAATCTCCCCTTCGGTTGCGGCGGCGCGGCAGAGGTTTTCATGGATTTCTTCTGGATGCCCTAGGGTTTTTGGGTCGGAGGCTTCTTATAGGCATAGGAATCAAGGTCGGTGGGGGTCCAGGGGGCCCACACCCCCTCCAGGAGCCTCCAGGGCTTGCCCGCGCCTAGGGGGTGCGGCCACCCTGTGGCCCCCCTCCGTCTCTGCTTTGTGGTTCCGTGTTGCTCCGGGAAAAATAATAACTTTGGCTTTTGTCCCGTACAATTATGAGAATATTGATTTTCTGCCTTTCTGGAACCAAAAACAGAAGAAAACATGCAACTGGCACTGTGGAAACTTTTTAATAGGTTAGTTCCAAAAAAGATATAAAAACACCTCAAAGTATAGACAAAGCAAAGTAGATACAAAACAAGCATGGAGCATCAAAAATTATAGATACGTTTCCAACGTATCAGTGACTCCTCGTAACTTTCCTTTATCCGACATGGGCCTCCCTTCTGGATCCATCTAACTGGGCCGCCCAGCAGGCCATGGGCCATGCTACCAACTGTGGGCAACCCAGGTTATCCGGTTAAGAGACATGTTATGAGGATACCCATATAGCATATCCCCAACAGTAGCCCCCGGAGAACTCCGAGATCTTGCGCCGTCTTGGCTCTTCAGGTTGAATGCTCCGTATAGATAGATGTCGGCAAATCGTCAAGCAATATCTTGTAGTCCTCCCAAGAACCCTGCACTGTTCTCCGTCTTCAACTTGTAAGTCAGAGAAATGCTGAATCTTCCATCGTACTCTTCTCGTAGCCGGACTAGATCGGTCCATGCCGGAATCTTCCGATGGGATGGTTCATCTTCTCGTGTCAGCTAGAGCGACGTAGACATAGGTCAGCGACGCCTCTTAACTCACACATGCAGAGAACACAATCATGTCCATTTTTCCCGCACGAAGGATACAAACCTTTGGCGGTGGCGGTTGGGAACATGGCGAAATTTCCGCGCACGCGCACACACACATGTCGCCCATGCGACAACCATTCGATCACTTGCACGAATCTTGATGTTGGGGGTTATAAATTACAACTGTGGTGGATTTTTACTTTTTCACCTCATTCTTACCTGCGTCATCTTCTTCCTCCTACGAGCACCTCCTCGAGCTCTCCACGCGCACGCGAAAAACCCTAATCTCCCCAATCTCCCAGTCACATCTCTTCCCTCCCAATTGTTGGGTTCGCAGCATAGAGAACAAAAAATTTCCTACGATGGGAACTATGTACCAAGATCTATCTATTAGATACAAACAACGGGCGGATATATATCCGTATAGAACATACCCTTGAAGACCGACAAAGCTTAACGAGTTCAACTTGTGGTTGATGTAGATGATCTCTTGCTGATCTCAAGATCGAGAGGAAGTCCTAGCGCCGTAAAGCAACAGCGCATCTGTTCTCGCACACACGTACAAGACACCGAGCAACCTCCGCCTCCTCTCTCCAGCGATGCAGCGGAAGCACAACCCTTTCTTGCCGAATAGCCACCGGGAACATGTATCTCGCTAGTCCGAGACCATGGGGGATAAATTCTAGAGGGGGAGAGAGATCCTTCACGAGGAGGTGTGAGTGAGAGAGAGGAGAGGGGGTGCCTTTTATAGGAGGAGGGGGAACCCAAAGGGGGTGGCCGCCGTCCATGGGGGCTGCCCCCTCCCCTCCTTCATTCATGTGGGTGGACACTCCACTCACAAAAATCCATTCAAATCCCTCCACTCAAAATACCACTCAAACTTGCCATTAAATTTCCACCAAATTTAATGCAAACTCTCATTAAATAAAACTCTTTTATTTTATTTAGAATTTTGTCAATTACTTTAATGACAAACATTCACAAATAACCCCTTGCTAGAATTCTATTTCATATGCATAACCTCTTTATGCAATTTCACCCGAAAACTTGTTTCGGTATCTAGTGAAATAAATTCCTACGCTTGTTTATTCTTTCGGCATGAAACATTTGCTCCAACTGGATGTCAGTGTCCCTTAAGTGTGTCACCCTATGGTTCGCGAATAATGCGGACATGATCGAGACCCTTCTCCGATCAATAATCGATAGCGGACGGAGATCCATCGACTCCCACACATTCAACGATGACTTTCCTGTGATCGTCGGAACCTTTTATGCTTGTCTCTTAATCCCTTTGTTTCACGATATATTACATGTCCGAGATTCAATCATCGGTATCTCCATACCTAGTTTGATATCGTTACTGACATGCACTCTTTTCTCGTTCTCGTGATATAACATTCTAGTGGTCAAATCACTTGCTTGCAAGCTAACCAATGTGATATCACCGAGAGGGCCCATAGTATATCTATCCGTCATCGGGATGAACAAATTCCACTCTTGATCCATGATTCTCAACATAACACTTTAGTAGCTTCGAAGCCATCTTTATAATCACCCAGTTGCGGAGTGACGTTTGATGTCAACAAGAAACTCTTCCGGTGTTAATGATTGGCATGATCTCATGGTCTAAGGATTAGGACTACTTCGTAAGTTTTTTATAGCAATATAAACTCAATGACTTTGATCGTAATGCTATACTTCGGATGAATGTTCATCACACCATTACACTATGTTGTGATCTCATTATTAACAACATCCAATGTCTATGATCAGGAAACTGTGATCATCTTGTTAATCAACGAACTAGTTTATGAGAGAGGCATAACTAGGAACTTTCTGTTTGTTTATTAAACACACATGTATTAACGTTTCCGTATTAATACAATTATAGCTTGCAAAATAAACATCTATCATATACTTGGAATACACATAATAAACACTTTATTATTGCCTCTCAGGGCATATTTTCTTCAGTCTCCCACTTGCACTAGAGACAATAATCTAGTTACATAGTGATGTATCTAACACCCATGGAGTTCTGGTGTAGATCATGTTTTGCTCTAGGGAGAGTTTTAGTCAACGGATCTGCTACATTGAGATCTGTATGTACTTTACAAATCTTTATATCTCCATCCTTGACATGTTCGCGGATGGAGTGAAACCGGCACTTAATATGCTTGGAATGCTTGTGAGACCTTGGCTCTTTGGCATTGGCAATGGCACCATTGTTGTCACAATAGATCACCATTGGGTCCAACGCGTTTGCAACCACACCTAGTTCGGATATGAACTCCTTCATCCAAATCGCTCGAGCCGCTTCAAGCAAAGCAACATATTCGGCCTCCGTTGTTGATCCCGCCACCACAGGTTGTTTGGAGCTCCTCCAACTAACCGCTCCGCCATTCATGAGAAATACGTATCCGGATTGAGACTTAGAGTCATCCGGGTCAGTGTCAAAACTAGCATCGACATAAAACTTAGCGACGAGCTCTTCTTCACCTCCATATACAAGAAACATATCCTTAGTTCTTCGCAAGTACTTAAGGATATTCTTGACTGCTTTCCAGTGTTCCGAACTTGGATCCGATTGGTACCTACTAGTCAAACTAATAGCATGTGCCACATCCGGTCTTGTACATAGCATGGCGTACATTATAGAGCCTATGGCTGAAGCATAAGGGACTTTGTCCATTTTCTCTCTTTCTTCCGCCGTAGTCGGACTTTGAGTCTTACTCAATGTCGTGCCTTGTGTAATAGGTAAGAACCCCTTCTTACTATCTTCTATTTTAAACTTCTTTAAAATCTTATCAAGGTATGTACTTTGCGATAGCCCTATTAGGCGCCTAGATCTATCTCTATAGATCTTTATGCCTAATATGTATGACGCTTCACCTAGGTCCTTCATTGAAAATTTGCTGTTTAGATAACTTTTAACACTGTTTAAATGATCTATATCATTTCTGATCAATAATATGTCATCCACATATAATATCAGAAATGCCACATTGCTCCCACTCACTTTCTTGTAAATACAAGCTTCTCCATAAGTTTGGACAAATCCAAACTCTTTTATCACCTCATCAAAGCAGAGATTCCAACTTTGTGATGCTTGCTTCAATCCATAGATGGATCGCTGAAGCTTGCACACCTTGTTAGCATCCTTAGGATCGATAAAACCCTTTGGTTGTATCATATATAACTCGTCTTCAATATTACCATTGAGAAACGCGGTTTTGACATCCATCTGCCATATCTCATAATCGAAATATGCAGCAATTGCTAACAAAATCCTAACTGACTTTAGCATCGCTACGGGAGAGAATGTCTCATCGTAGTCAACTCCTTGAATTTGTCGAAACCCCTTTGCGACAAGTCGAGATTTATAGACGGTTACATTACCATCAGCATCAGTTTTTCTTTTGAAAATCCATTTGTTCTCCATGGCCTTTCGGTCATGAGGTAAGTCCACCAAGTTCCAAACTTGATTTTCATACATGGATTCCATCTCGGATTTCATGGCTTCTAACCATTTGTTGGAATCCGGGCTCATCATCGCTTCTTCATACGTCGCAGGGTCATCATTTTCATCAACCATGAAATTCATGACAGGATTTCCGTACAGCTCGGGAGCTGCACGCGTCCTACTAGACCTGCGAGGTTCGGTAGTACTCTCTTTCAGAGTTTCATGATCATTATCATTAGTTCCTTCTTCAACTGGGAAGACAACTCCGGAACAACTTCCGGCGCTGCGCTACTCGCCATACTTTGAAGAGAAGGTTCAATAACCTCTTTGAGTTCTACCTTCCAACTACTCACACCTTTCATGAGAAACTCTTTCTCTAGAGAGGATCCATTCTTGGCAACAAAAACCTTGCCCTCGGATCTGTGATAGAAGGAATACCCAATTGTTTCCTTAGGGTATCCTATGAAGACGCATTTTTCCGCCTTGGGTTCGAGTTTATCCGGTTGAAGTTTCTTCACATAAACATCGCATCCCCAAACTTTAAGAAATGACAGCTTAGGTTTGTTTCCAAACCACAATTCATACGGTGTCTTTTCAACGGATTTAGATGGTGCTCGATTTAAAGTGAATGCAGCAGTTTCTAGTGCATAACCCCAAAATGACAACGGCAAGTCCATCAGAGACATCATAGATCGAACCATATCTAATAAAGTACGATTACGACGTTCTGACACACCATTTCGCTGTGGTGTTCCGGCAGGTGTGAGTTGTGAAACAATTCCACACTCTTTCATGTGAGTGCTAAACTCGTAACTTAGATACTCACCTCCACGGTCGGACCATAGAAATTTGATCTTTCTATTACGATGATTTTCCACTTCATTCTAAAATTCTTTGAACTTTTCAAATGTTTCAGACTTGTGTTTCATCAAGTAGATATAACCGTATCTACTCAAATCATTCGTAAAAGTAACAAAATAACGATATCCACCTCGCGCCGACACACTCATTGGACCACATACATCAGAATGTATGATTTCCAATAAATCTGTCAGCCGTTCCATTGAACCGGAAAACGGCGTTCTAGTCATCTTGCCCATAAGGCATGGCTCACATGTATCAAATGATTCAAAATCAAGTGATTCCAAAGTCCATCCGAATGGAGCTTCTTCATGCGTTTAACGCCAATATGACCTAGATGGCAGTGCCACATATATGCGAATATATCATCATTTAGTTTAATCCTTTTAGCATCAACATTATGAATATGTGTAACATTATTATCGAGATCCAATAGAAATAAACCATTCATCATCGGTGCATGACCATAAAAGATTTCATTCATATAAATGGAACAACCATTGTTCTCGGATTTAAATGAATAACCACTTTGCATTAAACACGATCCAGATACAATGTCCATGCTAAGTGCTGGCACCAGATAACAATTCTTCAAGTTTATTACTAATCCCGAAGGCAAGTGGAGAGGTAGCGTTCTGACGGCGATCACATCAACGCTTGATCCATTGCCGACACGCATCTTGACCTCACCCCTTGCTAGCGGTCACTTGTTCCACAACCCCTGATTCGAGTTACAAATATTAGCAACTGAACCGGTATCAAATACCCAGGTGCTACTGCGAGCACTAGTCAAGTACACATCAATAACATGTATATCATATATACATTTGTTTGCCTTGCCGGCCTTCTTGTCTGCCAAATACTTGGGGCAGTTACGCTTCCAGTGGCCAATCCCCTTACAATAGTAGCACTTGGTATCAGACTTAGGTCCAACTCGGTGTTTCTTTTCAGGCACGGCAACCAGCCTGTCGCCCTTACTTCTCTTCCGTTTTCCCTTCTTGTCTTTCTTGAAACCAGTGTTCCTATTGATCATCAACACTTTCCTTTTTGATCTCCACTTCTGTAGTTTTAAGCATTGACAGAAACTCGGGGAGAGACTTCTTAATGCCTTGCATATTATAGTTCATCACGAAGCTCTTATAGCTAGGTGGCAGAGACTGCAGAACACGATGGATGCCTAAGTCAATGGGAATCGTTATTCCCAAGGACACAAGCTTATCGGCGTAACCCGACATCTTGAGTACATGCTCACTAACGGAGTTGTGCTCTTCCATCATGTAGCTAAAGAACTTTTCTGAAGCGTTGTAGCTCTCTACAGCAGCATGTGTGTTGAAAATCATTTTCAACTCACCCATTGTATCAAATGCATTGCCGTTTTCGAAATGCTTTCGAAGTTCCAGCTCTAGCCCATACAATATGCCGCAATGAACTAAGTTGTGGTCCTCCTGACGAGTCTGATAGACATTCTTATCCTCGTCAGGGGCATCCTCAAAAGGTGGGGGGCCTAGCGGCGCTTCTAGCACATACTGCTTTTGTGCAGCAGAGAGGAGAATCCTCAAATTCATGGCCCATTCGGTAAAGTTGCTACCGTTCATTGCAAGTTTCTCTTTCTCCATGAACACATTGAAATTAAAAGCAGGTGGTGCCATCTACAACAGAATTTCTAAAGTTTAGACTAAGTTTATGATAGATTGAGTTCAACTAATCCATATTACGAATGAACTCCCACTCAAAAACGACATCCCTCGTGCCTTTTGGTGATTACATGAACCAAATCCACTACACCAAGTCCGATCATCACGTGAGTCGGTGTAGCTTCAAAGGCGAGCATTAAATGGGCATCATATCTACTATATGACTCATGCTTAACCTTTCGGTCCGTTTTCCGAGGCCATGTCTGTACATGCTAGGCTCGCCAAGTTAGAACCTTAGTATTCGCGTGTGTAACTGTTTTACACCCGATATATGGTCGTGGATCCAAGAACACCCGATCATCACGTGGTGTCTTGGAGCGACGAAAACATAATCGGTGCATACTAAAGGAAGAACACATTCTTATATTGATATTTAAATGAGGGATCATATTATTATGCTAACAAAGCGCTAAACAAGCAATATAAGATGCTATCAAACATCACATGTTTATTAGTGAAATGATATGGTTCCCGCATATGATCTCTATCATGTGCATCGTGGTATGATCACTATCATACCTTTATGTGTAAATCCAAGGTCTATGGAGTTTACACGCTATGTGTGTTGTAAGAGTATCATCTCATACTTCTACTTACAACATCACCATATCATGACACTAGCCCAGCAACAATCTAAACTAGACGCCTCTAATTTATCCATTGCAAGTTTTACGTGGCTTAGGGCTTTCGAGATAGAACCGTTCTTACCTACGAACATGAACCACAACGAGGATAACCAAATTGTTGACAACTCGTTGCAAAATAGATATTTACTATACTAGGAGAGACAAACACCCGCTAGACACTTATGCAAACTAGTTGCATGTCAAGCGTGGAACAGGTCTCATGTGCGAGGACATGTAAAGTTTGTCCAGGCCGCTTCATCCCACTATGCCACCAATATCCAAAATTACAACTAAGGAGCAAAAACATGATCATCATCGCCCACATACTCATATGTGTACTACCCGTGTAAAGCATCTACGCATAGATCCGGCTCTGATACCACTGTTGGGTTCGCAGCAGAGAAAATAAAAAATTTCCTACGATGGGAACTATGTACCAAGATCTATCTATTAGATACAAACAATGGGCGGATGTATATCCGTATAGAACATACCCTTGAAGACTGACAAATCTTAACGAGTTCAACTCGTGGTTGATGTAGATGATCTCTTGCTGATTTCAAGATCGAGAGGAAGTCCTACTGCCGCAAAGCAGCAGCGCATCCGTGCTCGCACACACGTACAAGACACCGAGCAACCTCCGCCTCCTCGCTCCAGAGATGCAGCGGAAGCACAACCCTTTCTTGCCGAATAGCCACCGGGAACATGTATCTCGCTAGTCCGAGACCATGGGGGATAAATTCTAGAGGGGGAGAGAGATCCTTCACGAGGAGGTGTGAGTGAGAGAGAGAGGGTGCCTTTTATAGGAGGAGGGAACCCCAGGGGTGGTCACGGCCATGGGGATGCCCTCCCTCCTTCATTCATGTGGGTGGACACTCCACTCACAAAAATCCATTCAAATCCCTCCACTCAAAATCCCACTCAAACTTGCAAAATTCCACCAAATTTAATGCAAACTCCCATTAAATAAAACTCTTTTATTTTATTCAGAATCTTGTCAGTTACTTTAATGACAAACATTCACAAATAACCCCTTGCTATAATTCTATTTCACATGCATAACCTCTTTATGCAATTTCACCCGAAAACCTGTTTCGGTATCTAGTGAAATAAATTCCTGCGCTTGTTTATTCTTTCGGCATGAAACATTTTCTCCAACTGGATGTCAGTGTCCCTTAAGTGTGTCACCCTATGGTTCGCGAATAATGCCGACTTGATCGATACCCTTCTCCGATCAATAATCAGTAGCGGGACCTGGAGATCCATACTGACTCCCACACATTCAACGATGACTTTCCTGTGATCGTCGGAACCTTTTACGCTTGTATCTTAATCCCTTTGTTTCACGATATATTACATGTTTGAGATTCGATCATCGGTATCTCCATACCTAGTTTTATCTCGTTACTGACATGCACTCTTTTCTCGTTCCCGTGATATAACATTCTAGTGATCAAATCACTTGCTTGCAAGCTAACCAATGTGATATCACCGAGAGGGCCTAGAGTATATCTATCTGTCATCGGGATGAACAAATTCCACTCTTGATCCATGATTCTCAACATAACACTTTAGTAGCTTTGAAGCCATCTTTATAATCACCCAATTACGGAGTGACGTTTGATGTCAACAAGAAACTCTTTCGGTGTTAGTGATTGGCATGATCTCATGGTCTAAGGATTAGGACTACTTCGTAAGTTGTTTATAGCAACATAAACTCAATGAATTTGATCGTAATGCTATACTTCGGATGAATGTTCATCACACCATTACACTAATGTTGTGATATCGTTATTAACAACATCCAATGTCTATGATCAGGAAACTGTGATCATCTTGTTAATCAATGAACTAGTTTATGAGAGAGGCATAACTAGGAACTTTCTGTTTGTTTATTAAACACACATGTATTAACGTTTCCGTATTAATAAAATTATAGCATGCAAAATACATCTATCATATACTTGGAATACACATAATAAACACTTTATTATTGCCTCTCAGGGCATATTCCCTTCACCAATGGCGAGCAGCAGCTCCAACCCATCCATGGCGGCAACGGACGATGCTGCGGCGAAGCCGGCGAGCTCTGTCCAGGTGCCTCCAGAAGGTCTGGTGCTTCCACGGTCCGCGGTGGTGGAGTCCACTAGCGATGACCATATTCCAGTGACGCTGAAGCCGCTGGAGGAGGAGGGTGACTCCCATAAGGGGGAGTGGCGCGGCTCTGATATCACCAACAGTGATATCAAAGAGATGCTCGTTGAAGGCTACCTTCCCTCGACAGAGGGGCTCGTCTGGCGGGCAGCGCCGGCTGGCGAGGTCACCCCTTCTTCCCAAGACGGAGAGAAGGTGTACCCCAAAGCGCAATTGGTACGCGGTGTCTCCCTCCTAATCTCCGACTTATTCCTTTCTGTCCTTAGCCATTATCGGGTTCAACCTTAGAACCTATCCCCCAACAGCATCCTCGTGCTTAGCAAATACGCGGCGCTTTGTGAGGGTAACCTAGGGATTAGGCCTAGGTTAGATCTGTTTATTTATTTCTTCATCGTCAAGAGGGAAGCCGGAGCAAGCAAGGACGAGCTCAAGAATTGCGGAACGATTAGCATTAAGATCCGGCATGGCCGGCGGTTCCCCAACATTGTCGGCCATGAGTCTTGCAAGAACTGGCAGCGGACGTACTTCTATGGCCCAGATACCCCTTTAGCTGGCCGAGAAGGAACATACCCGGACTTCTTCAATGGGGCCGCCGCTAAAGCCCTGACATGGAGATCCCAGACCTCCCTTCCCTCCGACAATTATGCTTCCCGTGCCATAAGGCGGATAGAATGGTTCGTAGAGACGGGTCTGACCGGGTTGGACCTATCCATGTGCTGGTTCGTCAGGAGGATCCAGCCTCTACAGCACCACTCGAAGCTGATGCATGAATATACCAAGGATAGGAACGATAACCTTCGCATCTCCATGGAAAACTTCTCGAGTGACTCTTCCAAGCTCCTCCTCAAGGACATTGTCAAGGTGAAGGATAGGAAGCGCGGCTTCACCATCACCTATGACATGTTCGAGGAGGGAAAGTGCCCAGAGGTACCTGTTTATTTTCCGTGTATGACATGTACTCCAGTTCTTCCGTCTAGCCATTATCATCTCATCTAACACTTTGGGATTTCACTTAACATCTCAAAAGTCTAGAGGAGGATAGCATGGCTGTCCAAATCTATGACCCCAAGATGAAAGAAGTCACCGTCGTGTCCGACGACGATGTTCCGTTGGCGTGAAAGTGGAAGATCTCCACCTATGACGCTGCCGACGGAGGCAAGAACAAGAAGATGGAGGGTGGAGCCTCCAAGAAGTCCACTGCCGCCCTAGAGGTGGAGAAAAGAAGAATTATCGGGATCCCTTTCACCAAAGCACCAACTATTGTGTAAGATTCTTATCCTCTGACATTGTCCATTGCTCGACTTATTCCTGTACTTATACTTTTGCACGTTTCAGGGAGAAGGCTAGTTTAAGTTTGAAGAAGACCTCCAAAACATCTGGGGCTTCTAAAAACATCAAATATATGTTGCACCAAGCATCTCCCGCCATTTCCCCTACAACTCCCAGCGTCCAGCCTACTACCGCTCTGACAAGCTCTCTATCTAAGGCGGCATCTGGCCCCTCTGCCATGGAGGTGGATCCAGGTGTCACCGCGGATCTTGTCCTTGTCGATGAGCAGGTGACACAAGAAAGTACTGCATCCAAGATGGTTGAAGCTCCGGCTAAGGATGCCATTGGTAGCAGTAAGTAAATGGTGGTAGGAAGAACGTCTCTCGAAGGCGGTGCCTCTGCACCCAGGACATCCACAGAGCTTCCGAACATAGTCTACCCGGCGCTTATGCCGAGTAGCTCAACTCTGGCTCCTGGTGCAGCGCCAACATCTCCGACTTGCGGCCTTGAGGAGCTCCTTAGGCAAGCTGATATCCTACGAGGAAATAGCCTTTCCTTCAGTAAGATATTTGCCAAGAGCGCCACCAATCTCAAGATCATCGCACTTATAAGTTTTATTTGCCTTTTGCATTTCATATGAGTATCTCACTGTAGCCCCCGAGGATTTAGACAGAAAACCATAGGTCTTTGCATATAAATGCTCTAAGAGTGACTAAGCTAGAAAACTTCTCACTATAGCCCCCAAGTATGTAGTTTGAATGAATTATTCCGACTAGATACTTTCAGAGTAGCATACGCAGTGTTTGTAAAATCCAATACTGTAGCCCCCAAGCCTCTAGTTGAAACTGAACTAGTTCCGACTAGATGCTTAAAGAAAGACTAAGCATTTTGCTGAGTTAAAAACTCTCACTGTAGCCCCCAAGCCTCTAGGTGGATATTTATCCGGCTAGATGCTCCAAGTAGACTAAGTAATTTTTATCTTCTTTCCACAGAATAAGAATGCTCGAAGAGGTAAGTTCCACAAGATGCGGGCTGAACTGGAAGCTGAAAAGGGTAAAACTGCCTTCTTGAAGGAACAAATCACCAAGAGCAAGAGTCCGTTTTCCTTTCAATTTCGCAATCAACTTGTGCCATCACTCTCAACTACTCATTGTGTGTTGTTCTTTCTCCGACTTGCAGAAACCATTGCCAAGGCCAAGGACATTGTTGAGCAATCCAAGCACATTGAATTGCTAGATAGCAAAAAAAACATCCTTAAGCAGGAGAGGACTGATACCCTGAAGATGCACGAGGAATCCATGAAGGCATTGCAGGAGTCCGCCAACACGGAGATGAACCGCCCGACGGAGGAAATTGCGATCCTCAAGGAGCAGAAGAAAGATGCCAACAAGCAAAATCAGCGCAACCTTGAGGCTTACAAGATTCTCCGACAAGAGCGGGACTCCATGGCGGAGACACTCCAGCAAGAGGAGGCGAGCATCTTTGGTAAGCGATCTTCATCTTGTACTTCTGTAAGCCAGGTACTCTGAACTTTTGTGTTATTGAACTCATGTGCTCCTTTGTTTTGCGGAAATGCACCTCCTATTGGTTTGACCAAGTCGCCTACTCTGGGAATGCATGGTCCTCGCTGGCAACTTCATCAGCACTGCCGTCAAGCAAGCCAAGGAGATTGCCAAGCCCCTCAACATTAATATCAAGGCGGTGGACTTCGTGATGAAGTACTCGGAGATCTTGCATCAAGCTTCTGAGCGTATCATAAGCTGGAACGCTTCATGTACTCGGGCTGGCGCAAGGATGTCACTAGCGATGGTCAAGGCGCACTACGAAAACGCCGACCTCGACATGTTGACCTCGGGTCTTCCTGACGTAGACGATGAAGGCCAGAAGATTGACCACAAGGCTATCTGGGCATCGCTCACGGGTTTTGACACCAGGGTTGCCGAGTTGGTCGATCACAACGTCTTCATGCCGTTGGAGATCATTGACGGCGACCCCCAAAGCTCCTCCGAGTCCCTCAAGACCATCGACTTCGAAGAAGATGGCCCTCCTGCTGCCGACGATGCTGCATCAAAGTCCCCTGCGCCGGAAGAATGAAAAAACACTGTAATATTTGTTTCCTTTGGATTGGTGTATGCGAAAAAACTACTATGTTAACTTAAGGCAAAAAAACAATAGCTGTAATTTCCTGCTACTCAAGTACTGGTTCTGGCATGTAAATATTTTTTAAGCAAGTGCTGGCTTATCCATCACTTTGGTTCTTATGCTTGAACTTTCACGAGTCGAAAGACTCGTAGTCGGAACCGTGCGCTCAGGTGATTATGCCCAATGGCACCGTCAAAAACCTAAGCACAAAAACACCGACAACAAGTGCCAAAAGTCACTACTCCAGAATCCACATAAAAACAACAAAGAACGTGTAGACCAGAAAACTTAATCTAATGCCCGTAGGCAGAATTTTCACAAGTGCAAATGCAAAGCTTGTGCATTAAAGTTTTATACGATCAAAAAATGAACACTAAAGGAGGTAAAAGACTCAGGAATATGAGTGAACCAGAAAGCTTTATTTCATTGATCATATAAGAGGTACACAGTAGATAAAAAATATGCTAAGTGTAAAAAGGGCGTAGCTATGCTATGTTCCATGGCCGATCAAGCTCTGGGTAGTCATCATCCGGGTCACGTCGCTTACGCTTATGATCTTCGCTGGGTTTATCCCCAAGTTTACGATTGTCAACAAGGTAGTAAGACCCATTGAGCGGCGCCTTGCTTATGATGAACGGTCCTTCCCATGGCGGGGATAATTTGTGTGACTTCTTCTGCTTAAGTCGGAGCACCAGATCCCCCTCTTTAAACGAGCGATGCCGAACGCGGCGACTATGGTATCTATATAGCTTCTGCTGGTAGATGGCGGATCTTTGGCATGCCAATACATGCTTTTCCTCGAGAAGGTCCACATCTAGGCGCTTGGATTCTTCAGCGTCATATTCGCCGTAGGCGGCAACTCTTGGTGCATCGTGAAGGATGTCGGAAGGCAGGATGGCTTCTGCTCCATATACCATGAAGTAAGGGGTGTAGCCGGTAGATTTGTTGGGTGTAGTTCGTAAACTCCACAACACAGATGGTAACTCCTCCGCCCAGGCTCCAGCTGCTCTATGTAGCGGTGCCTCTAGACGTGGATTGATTCCCTGCATAATTAATCCATTGGCTCGCTCAACTTAGCCATTGGACTGTGGGTGTTCCACAGATGCTAAGTCATGTCGGATGGCCTTCTCCCAACAATAAGCTTCCACTTCTCTGAGTGACAAGTTGCTATCGTTGTCGATGATAATGCTATGTGGGAGACTAAATCTCACCACTAGATCCCGGACAAACCTAAGGGCAGTGGCCCCATCAAGCTTTCTAATGGGTTTAGCTTCTATCCATTTGGTGAATTTATCAACTTCTACTAGAAGATGCGTAAACCCACATGGTGTCGTCTGTAATGGACCAACCATGTCTAGCCCTCAGACTGCAAACGGCCAAGTTATTGGTATTGTTCACAATTCTTCGGCTGGAAATGGGGTTGCCGGGCATAGTACTGGCATCCCATGAATGTCTCAACCAGCTTTTCGGCGTCCGCCTTCGCGGTCAACCAGTAGAATCCTTGCCGGAAGGATTTGGAGACCAACGATCGAGGAGCGGCGTGATGCCCGCAATCTCTGAGATGGATCTCACGAAGGATTTCAATACCTTCTTGCTAGGAAACACACTTAAGGTATACACCAGTGGTGCTTATTTTGTAGAGTTGTCCATTGATTATGGTATAGCCCTTTGCTCGACGTACTATTTGCCGACTTTCGACCTCGTCGATGGGCAAAGTTCCATGTACGAGATATTCCATGAACGGTTTTGTCCAAGCCAGAGGGACCTTTTTCATTGTGTGAACGAAAGAGTCAACTCTATCCGGGTTCTTGGTGTCCGCTTCCTTCACGGATGGTGTCCGTAGATGCTCCTAAAAAACGCCAGGCGGAATTTGTTTGCGCCCTTATCCAAGCTTTGACAGTAGATCAGCCGCCTCATTTTGCTCCCTAGGAACATACTTAACTTCGTAGCCCAAGAAGCTCTTGGCTATCTCGTCCACTTTGTATCGATATGCCGCCATCATAGGGTTCCATGTGTTCCAGGTGCCAGCCACCTGCTGGGCAACCAAGTCAGAATCTCCACAGCAAACTATGCGCTTGATGCCAATATCCTTGGCCATGCTCAGTCCGTGAATGAGTGCTTCATACTCCGTCATGTTGTTTCTAGCCTCGAAGTGGATCTGCAGAACATAGAGTAGCTTCTCCCTAGTTGGTGACTGTAGTAGTACACCAGCCCCCGAGCCATTGAGTAGCTTTGATCCGTCAAAGTGCATCACCCAGTACTCTGGCTCCGGCATAGGGGTAGCATCTGGCATCTCCGTCCAATCTGCAATAAAATCCGCTAAGATCTGTGACTTGATAGCGTCGTGTCTCTTGTAGGTGATCTCGAAGGCGGAAAGCTCAATGCCCCACTTCGGGACCCTTCCTATAGCGTCACTGTTGTTGATGATGTCGGACAGTGGAGCTTTGCTCACAACTGTGATAGGGTGCTCCTGGAAGTAGTGCCTAAGCTTCCGAGAAGCAAGGAATACTCCATAAGCTAGCTTCTGGTAGTGCGGGTAATGCTGCTTGGACTTCGTCAAGACCTCACTTACATAGTAAACTGGTTGTTGAACTCCGTACTCATAGCCTGGTTCTTTCCGTTCTACCACGACGACGATGTTGATTACCCGGTTAGTGGTTGCCATGTAAATTAACATAGGCTCCATAGGCTCGGGTGCTGAAAGGATAGGCGCCGAGGAGAGTGTCTCCTTTAGCTGCTTCAGTGCTGCGTCTGCTTCGTCCATCTAGGTAAATTTGTCCGCCTTCTTTAGCAACTTGTACAGCGGCAGAGCCTTCTCTCAAAGTCGGCTGACGAACCGGCTAACTACTGCAACATAGCATGTAAGCCGTTGTATGTCCTTCGGGCATGTCAGACGGTTTATGTTTAGGATGGCCTTGATATTCTCCGGGTTGACCTCGATTCCACGCTGAGAAATGATGAATCCCAGCAATTTGCCGGCTAGAACCCCGAAGACACACTTCTTAGGGTTAAGCATCATGTTGTATTTCCGAAGATTATCAAAGGTTTATTTTAAGTCGGAGATTAAATCATTTGACTTTTTAGACATCACCACTATATCGTCCACATAGGCGTGAACATTCCGACCAATTTGATCGTGAAGGCAACGTTGCATTGTCCGTTGGTACGTAGCACCTGCGTTTTCAGCCCAAAGGGCATCGTGACATAGCAAAACGTGTCGTAAGGTGTGGTGAACAAAGTGGCCAATTGGTCTGACTTCCTCATCTTAATCTGGTGGTATCCTGAGTATGCATCGATAAAACACAAAAGTTACGAGCCAGCCGTCGAGTCAATGACTTGGTCAATGCGAGGCAAAGCAAACAGATCTTTGGGACACGCTTTGTTCAAGCCGGTGTAATCAACGCATATTCTTAATTCTTTGGTTCCCTTTTTGGGGACAAGTACAGGATTAGCTACCCATCGGGTGTGAAGGACTTCTCGGATAAAACTAGCCTTAAGTAACCTAGCTATCTCCTTGCCTATGGCGCGTCTCTTCTCGTCTTCGAAGCATCATAGAGGTTGTTTCGCCGGTTTGCATTTTGGATCAATATTCAAGCTGTGCTTGGGAAGTTCCCTAGGTAGACCTTTCATGTCGGCAGGTTGCCAGGCAAAGATGTCCCTATTCTCATGGAGGAACTCGACGAGCGCGCTTTCCTATTTAGGATCCAGGTTCATCCCAATGGCGGTGGTCTTGGAGGCATCGCCTACCACAAGTTCAACCGACTTGGTTTCGATGGCGGCCTTGAAGGCTGAGGCGGAGTCAAAAATCTGCTTCTTCGACGTCGGCACCTCTGAGGCATCGACCTTGCTCTCGATCTCCTTGAATTCTTCGTTGTAGAGGACAGCTTCTGCAAAGGCAGCTTCTCCAATCTCGCAGTCCCTTGCCTTGGTAAAGCTTCCGGATACGATGATGACACCATTTGGTCTGAGTATCTTGAGCTTGTTGTAGACGAAGCATGGCTTGGCCATGAAGGTGTGGAAGATGTCGCGTCCAAATATGACATGGTACACGCTCTTGAAGGGGACCACCTCGAAGGTCATGCGTTCTTGGCGGTAATTGTTAATATTGCCAAAAGCGACCTGAAGTGTGATGCACCCAAGGGACCGAGCCTCCCGGCCAGGAACTATGCCATGGAACACGGTGCTGGTCCGCCTTAGGTTGGCCTCCGTCAAGTTCATCTTGTGCAGCGTATCCAGGTACATGATGTTGATGCTGCTTCCACTATCCACCATACATTTGGTGAAATCGTTGCCGTCAATCTGGGGGTTGATGACCATAGCGTATTGGTTCTCCGTAGGGATGAGGTCTGGGTGATCCTTCCTGTCCCAAGTAATTGGAATCTCCGACCAGGTACTGGTGAACTGGGGGTAGAGTGGCCATTAGTATCCTCATAGAGGTTTTCTGTTGCCAGATAGTGGGAGTGCCAAGGAAAGTGTGGAAGACGTCCGCCTTCTTTTCGAAGGGGTTATTGCCCTTGCCATCACTCTTGGTGGCGTGCTTGGGGTCAACATCCTCATCCATGTCACTTGAATCCTTGGAATCATCTTCATTCTTCTTCCCCTTGCCCTTGCCTCGCTAGCTTCTGGTAGTGCGGGTAACGCTGCTTGGACTTCGTCAAGACCTCGCTTACATAGTAAACTGGTTGTTGAACTCTGTACTCATAGCCTGGTTCTTTCCGCTCTACCACGACGACGATGCTGATTACCCGGTTAGTGGTTGCCATGTAAATTAACATAGGCTCCATAGGCTCGGGTGCTGCAAGGATAGGCGCCGAGGAGAGTGTCTCCTTTAGCTGCTTCAGTGTTGCGTCTGCTTCGTCCATCTAGGTAAATTTGTCCGCCTTCTTTAGCAACTTGTACAGCGGCAGAGCCTTCTCTCAAAGTCGGCTGACGAACCGGCTAACCGCTGCAACATAGCATGTAAGCCGTTGTATGTCCTTCGGGCATGTCAGGCGGTTTATGCTTAGGATGGCCTTGATATTCTCCGGGTTGACCTCGATTCCAAGCTGAGAAATGATGAAGCCTAGCAATTTTCCGGCTAGAACCCCGAAGACACACTTCTTAGGGTTAAGCATCATGTTGTATTTCCGGAGATTATCAAAGGTTTCTTTTAAGTCGGAGATTAAATCATTTGACTTTTTAGACATCACCACTATATCGTCCACATAGGCGTGAACATTCCGACCAATTTGATCGTGAAGGCAACGTTGCATTGTCCGTTGGTACGTAGCACCTGCGTTTTCAGCCCAAAGGGCATCGTGACATAGCAAAACGTGTCGTAAGGTGTGGTGAACAAAGTGGCCAATTGGTCTGACTTCCTCATCTTAATCTGGTGGTATCCTGAGTATGCATCGATAAAACACAAAAGTTACGAGCCAGCCGTCGAGTCAATGACTTGGTCAATGCGAGGCCAAGCAAACAGATCTTTGGGACACGCTTTGTTCAAGCCGGTGTAATCAACGCATATTCTTAATTCTTTGGTTCCCTTTTTGGGGACAAGTACAGGATTAGCTACCCATCGGGTGTGAAGGACTTCTCGGATAAAACTAGCCTTAAGTAACCTAGCTATCTCCTTGCCTATGGCGCGTCTCTTCTCGTCTTCGAAGCGTCATAGAGGTTGTTTCGCCGGTTTGCATTTTGGATCAATATTCAAGCTGTGCTTGGGAAGTTCCCTAGGTAGACCTTTCATGTCGGCGGGTTGCCAGGCAAAGATGTCCCTATTCTCACGGAGGAACTCGACGAGCGCGCTTTCCTATTTAGGATCCAGGTTCATCCCAATGGCGGTGGTCTTGGAGGCATCGCCTACCACAAGTTCCACCGACTTGGTTTCGATGGCGGCCTTGAAGGCTGAGGCGGAGTCAAAAATCTGCTTCTTCGACGCCGGCACCTCTGAGGCATCGACCTTGCTCTGGATCTCCTTGAATTCTTCGTTGTAGAGGACAGCTTCTGCAAAGGCTGCTTCTCCAATCTCGCAGTCCCTTGCCTTGGTAAAGCTTCCGGATACGATGATGACACCATTTGGTCTGAGTATCTTGAGCTTGTTGTAGATGAAGCATGGCTTGGCCATGAAGGTGTGGAAGATGTCGCGTCCAAATATGACATGGTACATGCTCTTTAAGGGGACCACCTCGAAGGTCATGCGTTCTTGGCGGTAATTGTTAACATTGACAAAAGCGACCTGAAGTGTGATGCACCCAAGGGACCGAGCCTCCCGGCCAGGAACTACGCCATGGAACACGGTGCTGGTCCGCCTTAGGTTGGCCTCCGTCAAGTTCATCTTGTGCAGCGTATCCAGGTACATGATGTTGATGTTGCTTCCACTATCCACCATACATTTGGTGAACTCGTTGCCGTCAATCTGGGGGTTGATGACCATAGCGTATTGGTTCTCCATAGGGATGAGGTCTAGGTGATCCTTCCTGTCCCAAGTAATTGGAATCTCCGACCAGGTACTGGTGAACTGGGGGTAGAGTGGCCATTAGTATCCTCATAGAGGTTTTCTGTTGCCGGATAGTGGGAGTGCCAAGGAAAGTGTGGAAGACGTCCACCTTCTTTTTGAAGGGGTTATTGCCCTTGCCATCACTCTTGGCGGCGTGCTTGGGGTCAACATCCTCATCCATGTCACTTGAATCCTTGGAATCATCTTCATTCTTCTTCCCCTTGCCCTTGCCTCGCGGTCTGTTCTTCCGACTTTGCTTGTAGCCGGACTCCGGGTCCTCCTTGAGATCGTTGACGAACTTTCAATGGCGATTAGTGTGAGTGGATTTGTTGTTGGCATCGAGGTGTACAAGGCACGGCATATCACGGTACTCTTCGTACGTTTGGGGAACGCGGAGCGCTGCCGAGGTAGTTTCAATACCTCGCTGCTGCCCATGACCAGCCCCCCTCCCCCCGTCCTCGGCCACGCTGTCCGCCATCACCTTGTCTTGCAAATGTCATGGCGACCATGTCGGAGGTTTGCTTTTCTTCTGGCGGGATCTTCCGCTTTGTGTTGATGTTCCTCCTAGGTTGAGTTGGAACGGCCATTGTCGGCAGGGAGCCGCGAGCATCGTCGGCGGCAGCCGCGAACTCACTAGCCAGCTGGATCATCTGGTTGAGATCTAGCCGGTGATTGTCCTGCAAGCGCTTCAAATTATGTTAGAGCAACATACCTTTCTCCAACCCATCGATGAAGGCGGCCATGGCGGTATGGGCGTGCACTCCTGCACAAGAATTCTTGATATCCATCCAGCGAGAGAGGTACGCACAAGATGACTCGTCTTTCTCCTACACGCACCGCTATATATCGCCAACAGTGCAGGGACGCTTATATGTACCCTCGAAGTTATTGGTGAACGCTTCTTGCATGTCCAACCAGTTGCATATGGACTTCTCCGGCAAGTCATCGATCCATTGTCGGGCTGTGCCCACCAGCATCAATGGGAGGTACTTGACGGCAACGTTGGGGTTACCCCTGGCGATCTCCACCGTGTTGTCGTAATCCTGCAACCACGTAGCTAGCTTGGCGGTGCCGTCATAGGGCTTGATTGTCTTGTCAATTCGGAAACCCTTGGGGTAAGTTGCGGTCCGTATTACATGTCCAAAGCAATGTGGTCCCAGGTATTGTCCTTCCTGGGCCTCGTGAATCTTGTCCAAGCGTGAATGTGCATCATATGGCTCCGAGCTTGCTCTTTTCTCCTTGCCGCCAGGGGATGGGCTGCGTGAACGATGCGGGCCCCTCCACCATGGTGGGCGCCAACTGACGTGGTATTGCCGACAAGTACTGAAGGGTTTCGCGGCATAGTAAATCAAAATTTTCTACGGATGCGAACAGAGGGAAAGCCAAGATCTAATCTAGGAGATGCAAACAACGAGAGAGATTGGATTAGATCTTCATACCCTTGAAGATTCGCAGACGGAACGCTCGTCGAGCGTGGGTGATGTAGTCGTACTCGCTTCTCCTCCTCGCGATCCGATCCGATCTAGCACCACAAGTGGCGATGCCTCCGTGAGATGCACACGTGCGGCACCTTGACGTCTCCTCCTTCCTCGGACCAGCAAGTATGGTGGAGAGATAGATTGGATCTACAACGCGACGGCGCGGTGTATATGGTGGAGAATTTCTGCAGCAGGGCTTCGCCTACAAACAGTCGGGAGGGAGAGAGGAAGGCAGCAGGGCTACTAGGGTTTGGAGGAAGGTGTGTGGGGGGGGGGGGGGAGGGGGCGCACCAGCCCTCTATATATAGAGGGGGGGGCGGCCAGCCTTGCCCTCCTCCAAGCCTATCTCTAGTTTAAACGATTTAAACTCTCCTTCTAGAAACCCTATCTCTAGTTTAAGCGATTTAAACTCTCCTCTTCTAGAAATTCTATCCAGATTTAAGCAGTTAAATCTCTCTAGAATCGGCTGGGCCCTATGGGGCCTTGTGCCCCTGGCCCAATGCGGCCAGGACACTCCCTCATAGGCCCATGCCCCCTCCCGGAAGGTGGGGCCACGTTGGTCCCCTTCCGGAAGGTTCTAGAAGCTTCCGGTACAATACCGATTAATCCGGAACAATTCCGAACTCCAAAAACTGCACTGCCTTATATGAATCTTATTCTCCGGACCATTCCGGAACCTCTCGTGATATCCCGGATCCCATCCGAGACTCCGAACAAAAATTCATAAACCAATTATCCAATCTATCCTAGCGTCGAGACACGTTAAGTGTGTGACCCTGCGGGTTCGAGAATATGCAGACATGATCTTCTATCAATAATCAACAGCGGGGTCTGGGCACCCATATTGACTCCCAAACATTCATCAATGATCATATCGGATGAACCACGATGCCAGGATTCAATCAATCCCATATATATATTCCCTTCGTCTCGCGATATTTTACTTGCCCGAGATTCGATCGTCGGTATCGTCATACCTAGTTCAATCTCGTTCACAGCAAGTACTTTACTCGTTCCGTAATCCGATATCACTTTGTGATTAACTCCTTAACCACATGCTTGCAAGCGGTGTTGATATCGATTACCGAGTGGGACAGAAATATATCTCTCCGACTTGGGAGGGACAAATTCCATCTCGATACATACAACACAACAGATACTTTCCGATCACCTGAGAGACACCTTTATGATCACCCTTTCATAGGATGACGTTTGATGACCTCAAAGCTTTCTTCCGATACCAGGGAGTTGTATTATCTCATGGTCTAAGGAATACAATATTTGACATAAGAAAAGCTTCGCAAAGACGAACACGATGACACGATCTAATTGCTTCGCTTAGTTTGGTCATCACCATATCATTCTCCCAATGATATGATCTCATTATCAATTGACAACTCATGTCTATGATTAGGAAACCTTAACCATCATTGATCAATGAGCTAGTCCATAGAGGCGTACTAGGGACACGGTGTTGTTCACAAACCACACAAGTATTAAAGTTTTAAGCAATACAATTCTAGCATGGAATATAAACATTATCATGAACAAGAATTATAATAATAACATCTTTATTATTGCCTCTAGGGCATAATTCCAACAGTCTCCCACTTGCACTAGAGTCAATAATCTAGTTTCCATTTGGCAACAATCTCACACCCATGGCACTGAGGTGCTGATCATGTTTTACACGTGGAAGAGGTTTAGTCAATGGATCTGCGACATTCAGATCCGTATGTACTTTGCTAATCTTCAGATCTCCATCTGCTATATAATCCCGGATTATATGAAACTTGCGGTTGATATGCTTGGTCTTTGGATGATATCTTGGTTCCTTAGCGAGTGCTATGGCGCCAGTGTTGTCACACAATATCTCCAGTGGGTCCAATGCACTTGGAACCACGCCAAGCTCAGTGATGAAGTTTGATCCAAACTCCTTCACTTGACGCTTGCAGCAGCCATGTATTCCGCTTCTCAGTAGATCCCGCGATCACGCTTTGCTTGCAGCTTCTCCACTCACAACTCCTCCATTCAAAATATAAACGTATCACGTGCGAGATTTAGAATCATCCTTGTCGGTTGTCAAAACTAGCGTCGACGTAACCTTTTACGACAAAGCTGTTCATCACCCCATAGACTAAGAACATTTCTTTAGTCCTATTTAGGTACTTTAGGATGTTCTTCACGGCTGTCGATGTTCCACTCTGGATCACTTTGATATCTGCTCGTCAAACTAAGAGCATTGGACACATCCGGTCTAGTACACAAGATGGCATACATGATGGAACCTATGGCGAGGCATAAGGCACTTTGCTCATAGCTTCCCTATCATTTACCGTAGCTGGACCCGAGCCTTGCTCAATATCTTACACGACAACATAGGCCTGAACCTTTCTTTGCCTTATCCATTCCGAACCTTTTCAGAACTTTGTCTAGGTATGTACTACGGCTTAAAGCTATCGGTGTCTTTGTCTATCTCTATAGATCTTGATGCCCAATATATAAGCAGCTTCACCTAGGTCTTTCATTGAAAAACACTTGTTCAAATAACTCTTCACATCGTTAAGCATGTTGATGTCATTTCCAATAATCAATATGTCATCCACATATAGTACCGTAAAGCGTCACCGAGCTCCCACTCACTTTCTTGTAGATGCAAGCTTCAGAGCAATTTGGAACAAATCCAAAGCTCTTGATCACTTGATCAAAACGAAGGTTCCAACTCCGAGATGCTTGCTTCATCCATAAATGGAGCTGAAGTTTGCATACTTTATCGCATCCTTAGGATCGACAAAACCTTTAGGTTGCATCATATACAACTCTTCATCAATGTTGCCATTGAGGCAGATCTTGACATCCATCGCCATATTTTATAATCATGAAACGCAACAATTGCTAATAAAATCCGAATGGACTTAAACATCGCTACGGGAGAGAAAGTCTCATCGTAGTCAACACCTTGAACTTGTCGAAAACCTTTTGCGACAAGCCGTGCTTTATAGACGGTAACATTACCATCCGCGTCCGTTTTCTTCTTGAAGATCCATTTGCACTCAACGCCTTTTGGTCTAAAGGAGGGTCTACCAAAGTCCATACTTGGTTTTCGCTCATGGATCCCAATTCGGATTTCATGGCTTCTAGCCATTTCTCAGAGTCTGGGCTCATCATCGCTTCCTCATAGTTCGTAGGTTCACTGTCTTCTACTAACAAGACAGTCAAGACAGTTGCCATTACCACTCGGGAGGGGCACGCGACCTTGTCGACTGCGGACGTTCGAAGAGCATCGTCCGAAGCTTCATGATCCTTGTCATTAGCTTCCTCTATTGTTGGTGCAAAGTGACCTTTGGAACAATTTCAGGTCTTGCGCTACTCTCCAATTCAAGAGAAGGTTCAATAACCTCGTCAAGCTCTACTTTCCTCCCACTCACTTCTTTAGAGAAACTCCTTCTCAAGAAAGGAACCGTTCTTTCGACAAACACTTTGCCTTCGGTTGTGATAGAAGGTATACCCAATAGTTTCCTTAGGGTATCCTATGAAGACACATTTCTCCGCTTTGGGTTCGAGCTTGTGGCATCAACTTCTTGGCGTAAGCGCATCCCCAAACTTTAAGAAACGACAACTTAGGTTTAGCACCAAACCACAGTTCATACGGTGTCGTCTCAACAGATTTAGATGGAGCCCTATTTAAAGTGAATGCAGCGGTTTCTAATGCATAACCCCAAAATGATAACGGCAAATCAGTAAGAGACGTCATCGATCGGACCATATCTAATAGGGTTCGATTCCAGCGTTCAGACACACCATTGCGCTGTGGTGTTCCG
The DNA here is from genome assembly GCA_023614405.1 of Avena insularis. Classification (NCBI taxonomy): domain Eukaryota; kingdom Viridiplantae; phylum Streptophyta; class Magnoliopsida; order Poales; family Poaceae; genus Avena; species Avena insularis. The sequence goes on from CM042691.1 coordinate 303,068,149, forward strand.
GGTGGCGTGAGTTGTGAAACGATTCCACTTGTTTTAAGATGCGTGAGAAAATCATAACTCAAATATTCACCTCCACGATCGGATCGTAGAAACTTAACCTTTCTGTTATGATGGTTCTCCACTTCATTCTGAAATTCTTTGAACTTTTCAAACGTTTCAGATTTATGTTTCATTAAATAGATATACCCATATCTACTTAAGTCATCGGTAAAAGTGAGAAAATAGCGATATCCACCGCGCGTCGAAACACTCATCGGTCCGCATACATCGGTATGTATGATTTCCAACAAGTCCGTTGCTCGCTTCATCATACCAGAGAATAGGGTTTTGATCATCTTGCCCATGAGGCATGGTTCGCATGTGTCAAATGATTCAAAATCAAGAGACTCCAAAAGTCCATCAGAATGGAGTTTCTTCATGCGCTTTACACCAATATGACCTAGGCAATGATTGCCACAAATAAGTAGTATTATCTCTATCTACTTTGCATCTCTTAGCCTCAATGTTATGGATGTGTGTTTCATCCCTTTCGAGATTTAGAAGAAATAAACCATTCACAAGAGGTGCATGACCATAAAAGATGTTACTCATATAAATAGAACAACCATTATTCTCCGATTTAAATGAATAACCGTCTTGCAATAAACACGATCCAGAAATAATGTTCATGCTCAACGCATGCACATAATAACATTTATTAAGGTTTAAAACTAATCCCGAAGGTAAAACTAAGGAGAGCGTGCCGACGGCCATCACATCAACTCTTGATCTGTTGCCAACGCGCATCGTCACCTCATCCCTCGCAAGCCGCCGTCTATTTCGTAGCTCCTGTTTCGAGTTACAAATATTAGCAACTGAACCGGTATCAAATACCCAGGCACTACAACAAGGGCTAGTAAGGAAAACATCAATAACATGTATATCAAATATACCTTTGATGGTGCCAGCCTTCTTGTCCGCTAAGTACTTGACGATTCGCTTCCATGACCCTTGTCCTTGCAATAGAAGCACTCGATGTCGGTTTAGGACCAGACTTGAGCTTCTTCTCAGCAGGGCAACGCGCTTGCCGCCGCCTTTCTTGAAGGGCTTCTTTGCACCTTTACCTTTCTTAAAGGAGGGCTTGTTGACCATCAACACATGATTATCCTTCTTGATGTCCACCTCCGCAGCCTTGACTTTGCGAAGAGCTCGGTGATCGTATCGATGGAACCAATCTGATTATGAGTCACTACAAAACTTTTGTAGCCGGGAGGGAGTGATTGCGAGAACCTGCAATCTTGAGCTCCTCTAGAATCTTGCGATCCGATTGCTCAATGCGTTGAGTGTAGCCCGACATCTTAATGGCGTGCTCACTACGGAACTCCCTTCCTCCATCTTGCGGTTAAAGAACTTCTCGGAGATCTCATATCTCTCGGAAGCGGGCCTGAGTCACGAAACATGGTTTTCAGCTCCTCGAGAATCTCAAAGGGCCCGGGATACTCTTCAAAACGATTTTGAAGTTCCGGTTCCATAGCAAACAACATGGTGCTCTTAATCACACCATAATCATCTTTGCACGACTGATAGACAACTTTCTCATCAGCCGACGCAGTAGCAGCAGGGGGATTACCTAACGCTTTCTCAAGGACATAGTCCTTTTGACCGCCAGAGAGAATAATTCTCAGATTGCGGAACCAGTTGGTGAAGTTAGACCCATTGTTCTTAAGCTTTTCTTTCTCAGCAAAAACGTTGAAGTTGAAGTTGGACTTGGCCATTGGATCTACAGTATTTGCAAGTACAATTTAGACTATGTTCATGATAAATAGTTCAACTTAATCAAATTACTAGATGAACTCCCACTAAATTCAACATCCCTCAAGTTGTTTAGTGAACACGATCCAAATTCACCACACCTAATCCGATCATCACGAGAAGAGATGTGGTTTCAATGGTGGACAACAAAGTGTCGATCATATCATTCATATGACTCATGCTTAACCTTTCGGTTCTTGTGTTCCGAGGCCATGTCTGTACATGCTAGGCTCGTCAAGTTAGACCCAAGTATTTCCGCGTGTGCAAAACTGGCTTGCACCCGTTGTATGTGAGCGTAGAGTCTATAGCACCCGATCATCACGTGATGCTTGGACACGACGAACTTTCACAACGGTGCATACTTGGGGAGAACACAGTTTTATCTTGATCTTTAAGTGAAGAATCATCTTATAATGCTACCGTCGCGATCTAAGCATAATAAGATACATAAAAGGATAAACATCACATGCATATAACTTTATGTGACATGGTATAGCCAATCTTCGCTCAATGATCTCCATCTTGTGCGTTCCGGCATGATCTCCATCACTCCACCATGATTGCCTCCACCACGAATAGCAACTACAACTATTGCTAACTTCTTAGCGATAAAGTAAAGCTATTACATGGCGTATAAGAAGTTGACTCGCAGGTCATACACAATTATAAAGACAACCATATGGCTCCTGCCGGTTGTGTACTCATCTACATGCAAGTCGTGAAACATTACAAAACATGATCATCGCATACATTATACACATCACATCTTGGGCCATACCATATCACAGAAAACACTCCCTGCAAAAACAAGTTAGACGCCTCTACTTTGTTGTTGCATGTTTTACGTGGCTCATGGGAGTAGATGCTAAGAACGATTCTTACCTACAGAAAGCCACAACGGTGATATTATGGTTGCCAAACTCCGGCGTTAATCCCACGACAACTATAGTGAGAGAAACTGACATCCACCAGCCGCATGTGTGGTACAAGCCACACGTCAAGTGCGGAGCCGGTCTCGCGAACGACGTCGCGTAAGGTTGGCCTGGACCGCTTCAATCTCACTATCCCGCGTCATAAGAAGAACACAAACAAGAGGCTTGCAACAGAAAACATCAACGCCCGCAACAACCATGTTGCGTTCTACTCGTGAATCACATCTACGCATAGATCTAGCTCTGATACCACTGAAGGGTTTCGCGGCATAGTAAATCAAAATTTTCTACGGATGCGAACAGAGGGAAAGCCAAGATCTAATCTAGGAGATGCAAACAACGAGAGAGATTGGATTAGATCTTTATACCCTTGAAGATTCGCACAGCGGAACGTTCGTCAGAACGTGGGTGATGTAGTCGTACTCGCTTCTCCTCCTCGCGATCCGATTCGATCTAGCACCACAAGTGGCGATGCCTCCGTGAGATGCACACGTGCGGCACCTCGACGTCTCCTCCTTCCTAGGACCAGCAAGTATGGTGGAGAGATAGATTGGATCTACAACGCGACGGCGTGGTGTATATGGTGGAGAATTTCTGCAGCAGGGCTTCGCCTACAAACAGTCGGGAGGGAGAGAGGAAGGCAGCAGGGCTACTAGGGTTTGGAGGAAGGTGTGTAGGGGAGGGGGCGCACCAGCCCTCTATATATAGAGGGGGGTGGCCAGCCCTTGCCCCTCCTCCAAGCCTATCTCTAGTTTAAACGATTTAAACTCTCCCTTCTAGAAACCCTATCTCTAGGTTAAACGATTTAAACTCTCCCCTCTTCTAGAAATTCTATCCCGAGATTTAAACGAGTTAAATCTCTCTAGAATCGGCTGGGCCCTATGGGGCCTTGTGCCCCTGGCCCAATGCGGCCAGGACACTCCCTCATAGGCCCATGCCCTCCCGGAAGGTGGGGCCACGTTGGTCCCCTTCCGGAAGGTTCTAGAAGCTTCGGTACAATACCGATTAATCCGGAACAATTCGAACTCCAAAAACTGCCGCCTTATATGAATCTTATTCTCGGACCATTCCGGAACCTATCGTGATATCCGGATCCCATCGAGACTCAACAAAAATTCATAAACCAATTATCCAATCTATCCTAGCGTCGAGACACGTTAAGTGTGTGACCTGCAGTTCGAGAATATGCGACATGATCTTCTATCAATAATCAACAGCGGGTGCAGGCACCCATATTGACTCCCACACATTCATCGATGATCATATCGGATGAACCACGATGCCAGGATTCAATCAATCCCATATATATATTCCCTTCGTCTCGCGATATTTTACTTGCCCGAGATTCGATCGTCGGTATCGTCATACCTAGTTCAATCTCGTTCACGCAAGTACTTTACTCGTCCGTAATCCGATATCACTTTGTGATTAACTCCTTAACCACATGCTTGCAAGCGGTGTTGATATCGATTACGAGTGGGCCCAAGTATATCTCTCCGACTTGGGAGGACAAATTCCATCTCGATACATACAACCCAAGATACTTTCCGATCACACGAGAGACACCTTTATGATCACCCTTTCATAGGATGACGTTTGATGACCTCAAAGCTTTCTTCCGATACCGGGAGTTGTATTATCTCATGGTCTAAGGAATACAATATTTGACATAAGAAAAGCTTCAAAGACGAACACGATGACACGATCTAATTGTTTCGCTTAGTTTGGTGCATCACCATATCATTCTCCCAATGATATGATCTCATTATCAATTGACAACTCATGTCTATGATTAGGAAACCTTAACCATCATTGATCAATGAGCTAGTCCATAGAGGCATACTAGGGACACGGTGTTGTTCACAAACCACACAAGTATTAAAGTTTCCGCTTAATACAATTCTAGCATGGAATATAAACATTATCATGAACAAGAATTATAATAATAACATCTTTATTATTGCCTCTAGGGCATAATTCCAACAAGTACGCCATGGAGGGGCCCTCATAGTGCATGTTTAGAGATGTGGGGTAAGGCAGACGGTTGACGGGTACGAGGTAACACAACTTACCTAGGTTTAGATCCCACGACGGTGGCGGAATCCTACTCCTGTTATAAATCACTATAATGGCAATACGCCGAGTTACAGGGATTGGTTTGCTGTGCAAGGTATGAGTTGAGTTATCTAACTTGTCATGCCCTAAAGGCTCCCATAGGGCCGGCTTATAGAGTCGCCAGGTCCTAGGGTTACAGGGAAAGTTCTAGCCGGACAGGTTACAGAGTCCTACACTGCATATAACTAGTCTAGCGTGTCTTGCACTCCAAGGCTCTGGGTACGTCGGTGACTCCTCATAGCCTTCCTTTATCTGACATTGGCCTCCCTTCTGGATCCATCTAACTGGGCCGCCCAGCAGGCCATGGGCCATGCTACCAACTGTGGACCACCCGGGTTATTCGGATAAGAGACATGCTATGAGGATACCCATATAGCATATCCCCAACAGTGAGCTTTGCCTCCATGGTTGGAGGATATGGTGATAGCGTCCTTCATGTTGCGCGCGTCCCTCCATCTTTGTTCTGATGAACCCGTCTAGGAACCGACAGTGAGGATATCTTTCCCTTAGCTGTTTGGGATTGCTAGACTGGCAATATGCTAGATCAGACTCAAGCCTCTAAGAGGTGGCCTTTTCCTGCTGTTTGACAGCTTTGGTGACAAGGTCATAGACCTGTTCCACAGCTGTGGGTGATCTATCCTGCTCTAGTAGGGTCTTGGTGATGGCCAAATTGAGGATAGGTGTGGGCATCACTTGCCTTCCCGCACTATCAATGTATGGCTTAGCTTGTGCTGGCTTCGAGGGAGCCTACCGCAGGTTGCACCGTACGCCAGGGTCATTGACAACGTGAGCCAGAGATTTCCTAGCCTTCTGCTGCTTGAGAAGAGTCTTGTACTCGGCCTCCATGGCTCTAGCTACTTCAATCGATTTCTGTGCCTTGGCCAGATCTTGATCTAACTTTGTGCCTTGCTCCGTGATGGCCTGCGCTTACTCCAGTAGCTGATGGCGCTTCTCATCAAGCTAGACTACGTTCCGTATCTGTGCCATAGTCATAGGCTCGACGAGCATATTGCCGTACATCACTCTATCAGCTGGAGTGATTTGGGCGGCTGCAGACTTAGATGCTGGTGGCGGCGGGTTCGCAGTGTTGGCGTTACTCGGACCGGTGGGAAGTTCCTGCGGATGTTGCACTAGGTTAGCCAAAGGGGGCATGGACTTCACATGATCATTGTCGGCAGCATCGGCTGTTCCCTTCCCCTTGTCCAGCGGCTTAGGCGGAGCTTGTCCGGTTTGGTCTTCTTCCATCACACTTACAATGGTGACAAACACCTGTCGGGATGTGACAGTCTTGTCGGCCTGCTCCTCACACGTGATCTCCTCCTCCATCTCTTTCATGGTTGAGTCGAGTTCCTCCGGGTTGATATCCATCTCCTCCGAGTCCACGCTGATGTCGGCATAAAGCGCATCCAGAACAGAGTCAGAGGGTGCGGGGGCTACCTCGACGACGGAGGACGATGCGAAGGCAGCGGGGTTGTTGGCTGGAGGCGGCGGTGGTGGTGGCGGTAGGCTAGGTACAACGATGGGAGGTGCCACGACAACTCTTTCCGCAGCGGCGAAGCTGTTGACAGTGCTGATCATGCCCTCGAAAGTGATAAATAGCATCATCTTCGGGGTAATTCTCCAGATTGGCTCGTATCCAGAGCCATCTGGCGAGGTAATCACGGGGGCTTTCACCCTCTCTCTGGACACATCACGCCAAATCGAAGACAGTCACCACGCCGACAAAGTGTGATCATTGCTTTCCAGACGCACGGGTGAAGCCGGCGGATTTGCAATGATCTTCCACCATTATTTCCTGCACAGGGGCGGTTTGGGTGGGCCTTGAGTTTTTCCTATCTAAGACGGCAAACTCCAAAGAGAGATCCGACTTTGATCCTTCCGCGAACGTATCCTGCCCGTAGGTGTCCGTGCAGGCCTTGACAATCCTCTGACTTCCAGGGAACTAGCGCCGAGTCGATTTCGTCGACGAAGAGGTGGATGTCCCCGATTGGAACGATCGAGCAGCGGGTGGGGTTCATCTTCGTCGAGATCCAGAACTCGTCGTGAGGGATGATCGGAATGTTGCCAGAGAAGAGAACACGTCCAATGGCTACAGTTTCACCGATTCCCGCAAAGATCTTGGACCTCGCCCGTTATAGAGCTTGATGCACCGCTTGCCTCACGGTGGGCGCCAACCGTCGTGGTATTGCCGACAAGTACTCCATGGAGGGGGTCCTCACAAACTGTGTTTAGAGAGGTGGGGGAAGGCAGCAAGTTGGTGGGTACGAGGTAACACAGCTTACCCAGGTTCAGATCCCACGATGGTGGCGGAATCCTACTCCTGCTATAAATCACTATAATGGCAAATACGCCGAGTTACAGGGATCGGTTTGTGTCTTGCCCTAAAGGCTCCCGTAGGTCCGACTTATATAGTCGCCAGATCCTAGGGTTACAGGGAAAGTCCTAGCCGGACAGGTTACAGAGTCCTACACATAATACAACTAGTCTAACGTGTCTTGCACTCCAAGGCTCCGGGTACGTCGGTGACTCCTCAGTAGCCTTCCTTTATTCGGCATGGGCCTCCCTTCTAGATCTTTCTAACTGGGCCGCCAAACATGACATGGGTCTTGCTACCAACTATGGGCCACCGGGTTATACGGATTAGAGACATGCAATGGTGACACCCATTTAGCATATTCCCAACAACCTATGGTTCGCGAATAATGCAGACATGATCGAGACCCCTCTCCGATCAATAATCAGCAGCAGGACCTGGAGATCCATACTAATTCCTACACATTCAACGATGACTTCTTGTGATCGTGAGAACCTTAACATTGTAATTAAATCCTTTTGTCTCGTGATATTTTACATGTTCGAGATTCGATCATCAGTATACCCATACCTAGTTTGATCTCGTTACCGACATGTACTCTTTTCTTGTTCCCGTGATATCACATTCTAGTGATCCCCATCACTTGCTTGCAAGTTATATCAATGTGATATCACCGAGAGGGCCTAGAGTATATCTCTCTGTCATTTGGATGGCCAAATCTCACTCTTGATCCATGAGCCTCTACATAATACTATCGAAGTATCTGAACCCACCTTTATAGTCACCTGTTACGGTGTGACGTTTGATGTTATCAAGTTACTCTTCCTGTGTTAGTGATTGACATGATCTCATGCTATAAGGACTAAAGTTACTTGTAATGATGTTATAGCAATTTAAACATAATGACTTTAGTCGTATCGGACGAATGTTCATCACATCATTCCACTAATGATGTGACCTCGTTATTAACAACATCCAATATCCATGATCAGGAAACCTTGATCATCTTGTTAATCAATGAGCTAGTTTATATGAGAGGCATAACTAGGAACACTTTATTTGTTTATTAAACACACATGTATTAACGTTTCCTTTTAATACAATTATAGCATACAAAATAAATATCTATCATAAACTTGGAATACGATAATAACAACTTTATTATTGCCTCTCGAGCATATTCTCTTCAAAACCTGTTTTTGTATTTTTCATGCCTGGATGGATGCATGTCGCCAAGACATGTGAGCTGATACTTCCATTGCTATGCACATACTCTTCTTGTAAATGAGACTAGTATTTTGGTAATGTCAGCAAGACACAATCCGTTGAATTTGTCTTATAGTTTTATTTTCTACTAGTATATTTCTACACATGCCTTTTTACAGGGTTCCCAAACATTTTTACATGTGTCGTGGGTGGTAAAATGGAGGGCTCCCCTATATTTTTACAGTAGTTGCAGCTGTAGGGAATATCCTGGTGTATTTTGCAGGCTGTGAAAGTTCTAGTTTCTGTATAAGTTGTTGAGTCACGCTGCTAGATTTACAACACCATATATTCCCCCACTAAAACCTTTTTGGCCCTTTTTATGCCAGGATAGTTCTAAGTATTTGTACTGAAGACTACCTTGGTAGTATGTGTGATCCCATGCATAATTTGTCTAGTTGGCCTAATTAAGTAGTCTTTTTCCCACATGCCAAGTTGTTTTCTGAACCCAATTTAGTTTGATTCCGGTGTTATTGTTAGGTTTTTCCTTCTTTTTTTCTTCCGATTCATGTAAAAGTTGGCTAGTTGGCCCAATCAAGTTGACTTTTCCCACATGATAAACTGTTTCCTAAATTCAACTAAGTTTGCCCCCTTGCATGTAGGAGTTGACTAGTCAGTCTTTGCCTCACCCGCTAAGTTATTTTCTAAATACTAATTTTTTGATCCCCCGTCATTTTTGGGTTTCCTTTTTATCTTTGTGATCAGCACATAAGAGTTAACTATGATGCATTGCCGACATGCTTAAGTTGCCTACCCAAACTTACTAAGTTGTTCCCAACACCAAGTTTAAGTTGCTTGCTATTAAAATTCTAGCTAGGTTTCTATCACCATGCCGGAAAAATTTATTATACCTAGAAGCCTATTTTATATATTTTTATTTTCAAAATTCTTGAATTTCATCATCCTAAGACCATGTGGTTGTTTCTACTTCACTATGGTTTCACTAACAATGGTGGCTCGAGCACGACAGCCGAACCTGGAGGAGATGGTTCTCGGTGGAGCATCTGCTTCTACTAGATCGAGCGCGATTGTACCTAGAAGCCATGGATCCCGGGCAGCACAGCCAATATCATCTCAAGCGCGGCGGTGGAGGATGCCATGGCGCCTAGCTCAATCTGGCAGCAGCCACGATACCTAGAACGAGCGCGAGCCTACCGTGGCTCCTGGCCAGGCGTAAGATGCTTATGCATTCAATTAACTTACTCACTGTTACTTTTGTTAGGTTGCTTTTTGGTAATATTTAACTTGGCTAAACATTGATGCTAAGTTGTTTTCTAGGTAATATTAAAGTTGCCTTAACATTGGTGCTAAGTTGCTTTCTAGGTAATGTTTAAGTTGCATAAACATTGATACTAAGTTGATTTCTGTATAATGTATAAGTTACCTAAACATTGATGCTATATTGCTTTCTTGGTAATGCTTAAGTTGTGTAAATATTGTTGATAAGTTGCTATAAACATGGATGCTAAGTTGCCTTATGAGTAATGTCTAAGTTGTATCAACTGGTCATGAAGTTGCTGATTTGGATAGATGTGCTATACCACAAGACATTTTTAGCTTAAGTTTATTCCCACTTTATCCTAAGTTGGTTATCCTATTTAATTAATCCGATTAGTCATTTTATCTTAAGTTGGTTGCCGCTTTAACTTAAGTTTCTTATCCCACTTAATTGAGTCATGGACACTATAGAAACAGTATGTCGACATGCGGGGAACTCGCCGGTGGAGGAGCGAACGTGTGCAAGGGCCGATGGAGGAGTGGACACATGCGAGCGAATGTAGCTTGTTGGTGGAGGAGCAGATGTGTGGAAATGGCGGTGGAGTGGACACATGCAAGGGCATGGAGCTCGCTTATGGAAGAGCATAAGTGCGCGAGTGTGTGGATATCTATTGCAGACAATGATGTTGAGGTGGATCCATATTCTCGACACTGATTTCACATGATACGAGTCAAGATGGCAATTTTCCCCATGGGGACGGGTATCCGCGGGTATCTCTCCCGTTAGTGGCGGGGATGGGGGCCATCCCCCCTCCCCCGCGGGCATGGCGGGGCGGGTACCCGTTAGCTGGCAAGTACGGGGATGGGTACCAATTTGGCCCCGTGGATGCCCGACGGATACCCGGTAAGCACCTGACATGTGGGCCATTTTGTATAGAAACCCTAAAAACTACTCAGCCATTCAATTATCCCCACCTCTAGCCGTCGCTATCCCTGGCCCCTCTCTCTCATGAAGGCCCTTCTCCCATCGAGTTCCCGTCCCCGAACTCTCTCTTCCTCTACTCCTCTCCCTAAACGCCTGTTGAACTCCCCACCTCACCTCGCCGCTTGGACCTTGCCACGCCGTCGCGTCTCCCTGCGATCCCCCCGCCTCCCTGGACATGACCACCACAAGCCCTGCGCATCCTCCTCTGCGTGGACATGGCGCTCGCCTCGTCGTCCTGTGCGGCCCCTGGCGTCTCCTAGTTCTCCCCGCGACCTCACCTCGCTCGCGCCCGCTTCCCGGTCGTCTGTCCATGCTCTACCTTACCTCTGCACCGCCCCTGGTGGGGGAAGGAGGATACACTGTTAGATGAGCCCCCCATGGAGTCTCTAGTGAGTATCGGGTACCCGTCCTTCGCGGGGATGGGGGTGACCCCCCCCCCCCCCCCCCCGATAGCTTCATGGGGATTCACGGTACGGGTATTCACAGGGATCGGGGTGGGTACGGTGGAGCCATACCCGACCCCTTTGCCACCTTGAGATACGAGGTAATCCTTCTAACCAATCTATAGCAACCTGCCAAACAATTCTTCGCAGTGAATGCTCGTGAGGCCTAGGACATGTCGCGTCTTCACTCTCTTGCACCAATTCAAACTCAAATTTGTTTGTCCATTAATTTTCTTGTAAATTGTTAGTTACCATATGTTACTACAGACAAGTTTATCGTTTTCACACATGAGCTAAGATGCATTTCGCGTATGATAAATTATTCCTTCACATATTTGCTAAGTTGCATTTGTAGACAGTAAATTGTTGGTTCACATATGTGCTAAGTTGTTGATTAAATGTTTTGTACATTGTTGCTTTCCTTATGTGCTAAGTTGTATGTACATACAAGTTTATTGTTTTCACACATGAGATAAGTAGCATTTTCTATAGGTAAATTATTCCTTCATATATTTGCTAAGTTGTATTTGCAGATATTATGTTGTTGCTTCCCTTATGTGCTAAGTTGTATCTACAGACAAGTTTATTGTTTTCACACATGAGCTAAGTAGCATTTTTCATAGGTAAATTATTTCTTCACATATTTTCCAAGTTGTCACATCCCAAGATTTTCCAAATCTTGTAATGTGAAAAATAAATAAACAAAATAAATAATTGTTGAAAATTAGGGTGAAAACAAACTTTTGTTTCTAAATGGAAACTTAAAATCCAATCTGGAACAAACCTTGGTTAACATTTGAATCCAACTAAATTCAAATCAAGTGGAATGCATTCTTCATAAATGCATCTGGAAATTTAAACACTTGATAAATAAACCAAAACCCTAAAACCCTAATGGAAGAAAATCATTTCCAAGTTATCACCAAGCCTATGGATTTGATCCATATAAAAATTTGGCAACAAACATTTACAAGTGATCAAGAATGACAAATAGAAATATTATAAAACCATATAATTGGTTTCACTTACTTTGGAGCCATGAATAAAATCTTATGAATTTAATAAGGTAAGGAAAAGTAATTTCCAAAGCTAATAAAGCACTTATCTAAAATCCATACCAAATGGTGAACAAATAATCCTAAAAGGATTTAAAAAGATAAACAAATAATAACTAAGGTTATAATAGTTGGAATCACTATTTTTGGATCTTTAAATAAAAAGATATAGTTTTATAAGGAAAAGGTGAAAATATAAAGAAGGATTATTTTATAGAGCCAAATTAAATCTTGGCCAAACTTTTGAAATAAAATATTTCTATTTGATAAAAAGAGTAAAGGTTTATTTAAATAAAATAATGAGGATTTATTAATATCCATTTTTATTAAAGTAAAGGCTTTTCCATTTTAAATAAACACTAAAACTTGTTAATTTATTTTAAATAAGATTTCCAAGTGTTTTAGTTTTTCAAATGAAACCTACTGAAAAGATTTTGATATTATTTAGAATTCAAAAAGAGTTTTAAAAATAAATTAAAACCTATTTGAATTAAAGACTATGGTCTATTTATTTAATTATTAATAGATCTTAAAAAGAATAAAAGAATTATTTTATTTTTGACTTTGAAATATGTTGATAAACATAATAAAAAATCACCCAAAGTTTGGTGGTGATTTGAATTCAAATGAAGATGGAAAAATATTATTAAATCTTATTTAATTAATACTAGAGCCTATTTTAAATAATTAAAAGACACTAAAAAGGATAAATATAATGTTCTAAATTTGACTTTGGAATGTGCTATTAATCAGTATATGAATCTACACAAATTTTGGTTGAGGTTTGAAATCAAATTAATGTTTGAATTAATTAATCAAAACCAAAACAGATTAATAGAAATGGAAAAAGGAAAAACAATCAGATCAAAAAAAATGGAATAGGAGCAGCCCAACTAACCTAGCCCACTAAGCCCATCAGCAACCCACTCCTTCTACCTCACAGTGAAACGTTTTTCACTCGCAAACGAACCCGCTGAGTCTATGACGGTTGGACCCCACCTCCTCATCCTCTCTCTCTCGCTGCCAAACGACCCCACGCCACGTCAGCGTCTTCCTCACCTCGCTAACCCCGCCCCTCACCTCGCCGGCCATTGCAGTCGATTAAGACTCGAGTAAATACGCAGTAACGCAGCAGTAAAATCACCCCGTGACCATGCCATCTTAAGCGCCTCGACGCCCTCTCTCTTTCCCCTCCTTCACACCTCCCGCCACCAGTCGCTGGAATCATCTCCGAGCTCCATCGCCTCGGCGCCCTCCGTGACAATTCCGGCTAGTCGATGTCGCCCCTCGCCTACTAGAGCATACGAGCGTGACCCCCAGTCCCTGGCGCATCTCTCTGCACCCTCAGCTCGCTCGTGCGTGCCCCCCATCATCAGCAGCAACCTCGACAGAACACGTCGTCGTCTGCTCCAACTACGACGAGCTCCACAGGTAGTCTCTGACCGCGCCGCCCTCTCTTTTTGATGCTCCCATACTCCCTACTCTTCCACGCGTCTAATAGCACCATTTGTTCCCTCTCTCGTGCTCTACAGCGACGTCCCCAACAACGACAGTGCGTGCCCGTCGCCAGACATCTCTCCGGCGAGCAATCCCCGCAACTCCAGCGCGCCCCTCGACAAACAGAAGGCACCTCGAGCACCACCACGACACCGCAAACTTGGTGAGATCCTCCCCACCCTCTCTCGCTTCCTACATCGCCAGCACCGCCACCGTCTGATCGCTCCGCCGCCACCTGCCGCCGCCACTCGTTGGCAAGCATGCTGAGCGCCGTCCGATCTCGGTCTAGTGGCTAGGAAAGAAGCTAACCCGAAGGGGTAAGTAGTGCCTCTGAGCCGTGCGATCTCACTTAAATCCTACGGCTTGTATCGCTCGATCCTAACAAAACGGTATCAGCGAGTAAGAAGCAGCCACGTGGCCCTGTCTGTTTTAATAAAAACAGAATTGTTCTATTTGATGTGCCAATTTAAAAAATTCATAACTTTCAAACCACACGTCCAAATTTTGTAAATTTTATATCAATGGATTCAGCAAAACAAGTACTTTCTGACCATGCCTTTTTTTTAGTAAATTGCTTCTATTAAATTGTTTGTTTTTGCAGAAACTTGTGGAGGCATATTTAGAATATAAAATTTGTTCTAAAAACGACTTTTGAGATAAAATCTTTGGCAAATGGTTTGTTTTGAACCTACTGACCATAGAAATCAATTAGTGGTTTCAAAAATATATTTGGTGAAGCAAAATAATAGATCTTTGATTTAAACCATTTCTAGTCAAATAAAAATATTGTTTATTTGTTAAAAATGCTTTTTGGAGAAAACCTTTGGGAAATGTTTTGATTTAAACTCTCTCACCCTAAACACAAGGTTTTATGATTTGAAAACATATTTTGTGAACCCTATAGATGGTTGCCTTATTAAAAGCATTTCTCCACCACATAAAATAATGCGTTGGTTTAAAAATGGTTTATAGGTAGAATCTTTTTCAAATAGTTTTGCCACTTTATAAAATGACCAATAAAGTGTTTTAGAATGATTATAACCTATTATAAACCACTTTTGTACATAAAACAAAGTTTGGCATGCTTGCATGCATTGTTTTGTTGTTATTATTTTATGTGTTGTTTGCTTGAATGGTAGAATAAATTCTTGCTTGCTTGATTGAATTGTAGTGAAATTTGAAGAGTGTGAACATTTCAAGATCAAGGAGTGAACTTATATTCTCTACCAAAAAGGCAAGTGATGCTCCATAGTTTTGTCCCATTATTTTCACTATGCATTAGTGATATTTCTAAGTAGGACTTGCATGGAACTTTTGCTAAGTATAAACTATGCCATGGGAAATCCTAGTAGATGAAACCTTAGTAGAAATTTCCTAAGTTAAGATTCCTACTACTAACATGGTTATACCCTACGGGTACGTGACTTCAGCATACCTGGTCCAGCCCAAGGAAGGCCCACGGCAGATGTACGCCGGCCCATGAAGATTTTCGGGTGGCCAAGGCCCGTGACGCCTTCGAGTCCTTGGAGAACAAGACTAGCGCAGATAGGAAATTCAAAGGGATAAAACCCTAGAACCTGTAACCGACTAGGACTATGCCCGGGACCTGCCTAAGTCTATATAAAGGTCAGGAGGGCACGTCCTAGATCTCTCGACTCATACTTTCGCACACGCCTTTACGCCAGATCGAATCTGCGCACCCTGTAACCTTCGGTTCCGCCGTAATCAAGAGCAGACAAGCAGGAGTAGGGTTTTCCCTCCGGGGGCCTGAACCTGGGTAAATCTCGTGTCCCCTGGTTGCTTGTCTGTTAACCGTGCCACGATCTCCAGCATCCCCATCTTTTCCAAAACCCAAGTCCATAACAATGGGCATTGACGAGATTAAACCTCGTCAATTGGCACGTCTGTGGGAATCGGGGCTGCTGATTGTGTGATCGTGACGGTTCTGACCCGATCGATCTACAACTCTGCGGCGACGGAGAATCACCTCCTCTTCGGCACTTTCGACTTCACCGCCCACTCACCGGCCACCAAGAAAGATTTCGAGCCCGTAGGCGACGGACTCCAGATCCTCTTCGGGAGCTTTTGCTTCCAGGTGGGTCAAACTGGCACCTTCCGTCTCCCTGAGCGGGTGCCCGTGCCATCAATCAGGCCCGCCTCGTGGGCTCCACACCCTGTGCTACGCACATCACCATCAACAGATGAGTTTTACGACAGCAGCAGCTGTAACTCCGATCTGTGTGATCCACCTTCGGATGAGGGGACCTACGGTTCCGGATCCAAAAGCTGCGGCAGCAGCCGACCAATCTGCGAGCGCTATCTATGCGCCGCATTCATCCAGGGCGACGAGGAAACACCTAACCCGCCGCCCAACCGAAATGGCGGAAACGGCGAAAACAGAAGAATCCAGTCCCCCCACCCAACAGGGAAAACAACGGCCACGTCATCCAACTTAGCAAAGAAGGATGGGTCCAAGCGCGTCGTGCCGTCGCAGGCGACATAGTCCTACCTGCGGATGCCTCACGTGAACTACTGATGGCATACCACTACCTCCTCATCGAGGAGCACAAGAAACAAGTCAAGATACAGGAGACGCTCGACAAACGCAAGCAAGCAGCCTCCGAGTACAGCGCGCGATGAGTTGCGCTCTCCGCCATGGCACCCGGCTCTAGCACAAACGGAAACCAGGGAAACAAGCACCGCTCTAGGGTGGAGAACATGGATCCCAAGGAGCGTTGTGACGTGACCCGAACTCTTCACACATCGTTCATGGATATGGATGCCGACGGCAACATCATCCCGAAGACGCCACAAGCTGCGATCATGGCAGCCACTGCGTACCTCGCAGCCCACCCACCTCCGGAGGGGGACCCGAAAAGGGCCATGCATAAGTCCACACTCACCGGACTAGGACTAGTCGGAGCTGCGCTCCACGAAGACGCTCCTGCGGAGCCGAAGAAGAAAGCTCCGGTCAGGCGCGACCGGAGTCCCACCCCTTCATCCGAAGAAGAGGAGGAACATGACCTTCCTCGGAGGAAGAAGAGCTCACGTCACCATAAACGCGACTACGACGCCAGAGACAAGCTTACACAGCGCAATATCGACAAACCACGAGCCAAACGTGCATGCTTGTCTGAATCCGAGATGGACGAAGACGAAGGAGAACTCTGCGGAGCTCGTTGCTTCAGTAGATCCGTTCGACGAACGCAGATGCCACGCAATTTCAAGCTTCCTTGGGATACTCCGAAGTTCAACGGCACGCAAGATCCAAAATCCTGGCTCAGTGACCATCTGTCATCCGTCAAACTTCACGGAGGCAACAAAGAAACCGCCATGCAATGCCTTCATGCGGTGAGCGGCAGCTGGTCCGCTCAGCAGCCTATCTTCGTGGTCCATCCGGCTGGTAGGAGCTAAACGCTTCATCCGAAATTTCAAGGGCACTAGCAAGAGGCCCGCCTCAATCGAAGAGTTGCGAGCCTGCACTCAGAGAATGGGTGAATCTATTCGCTCGTACATACTACGCTGGTCTACAACCAAGAACTCCGCAGCACACATCTCCGAAGAGAGGGCCATCGACGCCTTCAGGGACAGCGTCAAACGCCAAGACTTCAAGGAGGAACTTGGGCGTGTCAAGCCCAAGACACTCGACCACCTCATGGAAATTGCCAACAGTTGGGCAGACGGCGAAGATTGCATCCAGCGAGCGCAATCGGATGAAGAGGACGACTACGACCGAAGACGGGAACGCCGCAGCAAGAGGAGATCGCGCGTCTACGAAGACCGCGACGGACCCGACATGGTCGCGGCCGGCTACGCCGACCGCCGCAATGACAACAGCCGCAACAGCGGAGGATACCGCGGCGGAAACTTCCGCGACAACGAACACCCCACACAGTCGTGGCAACGCCGCGACCGCGACAACGGACCCTCAGCATTCGACAAACTTCCGGGTCCATGCACCATCCACTTCTACATTGACAAACAAGATGGCAAAAAGAAAGCCAGCCACATGCTCAAGGACTGCCGCGAGTTCCAGAAACTCAGCCAAAGCATGACGCAGATGAGGCAACAAGCCCCAATCCTTGCGTTCAGAAGCGCACCTGCGCAAGGCGAAATAGCACATGGAGCTCCTCCACCGCCACCTATCGGAGGCCCAAACCAACCAACGATCGCAACGCCGGGATCGGGTATCCCCCACCGAAAGGAGCACTAAATATGATCCAGAAGGGACGCCCCACGAATAGGGTGCAGAAGAAAATCACCCGACAAATCAACTTGGCCGTAGCAACTCCGCCTGCAATCCCTGAGTACCTCAGCGGATCGAAGTCCTGCATCACATTCACTCGTGCGGATCACCCTTGCCAGATCCCTCGCCCAGGTCATGCTGCCTTGGTGCTGGAGGCGCAGATTGGAGGCTTCGAGATGAGTCGCGTCTTCATGGACGGCGGCAGCGGCATCAACCTAATGTTCGCAAGCACCCTAGCAGCAATGCGGATTCCACAATGCAGCCTGGAACAATCGGACACAACGTTCCATGGCATCGTCCCAGGGAAGGGCATATTTCCCCTGGGCAAAATAGGGCTCGATGTCATCTTCGGGAAGCCGGACAACTTTCGGCAGGAGCGACTCGAATTCGAAGTGGTGGACTGGCCATCGCAATACCACGCCATCCTGGGGCGTGTAGCATTCGCAAGGTTCCTGGCCGTCCCACACTACGCATACCTACTACTCAAGATGCCAGGACCAAGAGGCGTCATCACGATCCACGGGAGCTTCACCCGATCGGACCAATGCGACAGGGATTTCAACAAAATCTCCCAGTCTTTCGGCATGCAGGACGAGCTTATAAGGCTCCACGAGGCGACGGACAATGGGGCACCCCCAGTCACAAGGAAGAACGCACCTGACATGTCCTTCGACTCCACCGTCAACATCAAGAGAGTGCAGGTCCATCTGACGGATGCCTCCAAGACGGCGCTGATCGCCAACGACCTCAGTCCCGCATAGGAAGGCGCGCTCGTCGAATTCCTCCGTGAGCGCTAGGAAATATTCGCCTGGTGTCCTGCGGACATGCCAGGAGTTCCCAGGGAATTCACCGAGCACGCACTCAATGTCTTTCTAGACACCAAGCCAGTTAAACAGTCCATCCGGAGACTGTTCGAACCATGAGCCGAAGCCATCGGCAAGGAAATCAACAGATTACTCGCAGCAGACTTCATCCGGGAAATCAAGGAAAGCGAGTGGCTGGCAAACACAGTCATGGTCCCAAAGAAGGACACGGACATCCTGCGGATGTGCGTGGATTTCACATCACTAAACAAGCATTGCCCAAAGGACCACTTCCCTCTTCCTCGGATCGATCAGATCATCGATTCGACTGCAGGTTGTGAGAAACTCTCCTTCCTCGACGCCTACTCAGGCTATAACCAAATTCGGCTCAAGGTCGAAGATCAAGAGAAAACGGCGTTTATCACACCGTTCGGAGTATTCTGCTACAACACAATGCCCTTCGGGCTAAAGAACGCAGGTGCCACGTACCAGCGATGCATGCAGGCTTGCCTCAAGGACCAGATTGGTCGCAACATCCAAGTCTATGTCGACGACATAGTAATAAAAACCAAGGAGGCAAGAACACTTATCGACGATCTCCGCAAGACGTTCGACAATCTTGATCGCTACAGGATCAAGCTCAACCCCGAAAAGTGCGCCTTCGGCGTCCCATCGGGTCAGCTTCTTGGGTACTTCATCTCTCAGCGAGGGATCAAGGCGAACCCGAATAAAACCAGAGCCATCATGACAATGGAGAAGCCGAAAAACCTTAAAGGTGTCCAACAGCTCGCATGGGCGAATAGCGGCGCTAAGCAGATTCATCAGCCGCATGGGCGAGAAGGCCCTGCCATTCTACCAACTGCTGCGCAAAGCAGATAAATTCGAGTGGACACCAGAAGCCAACGACGCATTCGAAAGCCTCAAGCGGCTCCTCTCCACCTCGCCCGTCTTGGTCACGCCAAAGGAGCGCGAGCCGCTGCTGTTGTACATATTATCCACACACCAGGTGGTCAGCACCGTACTAGTGGTCGCGCGACCTAAAGAGGGCAAGACCCACGGGGTCCAACGCCCAATCTACTACCTCAGCGAGGTACTCACTGCAACAAAACAGAGGTACCCTCACTACCAGAAACTCGCCTACGGCGTGTTCATGACGGCTCGACGATTGAGCCACTACTTCCAAGAACATCAGGTGATGGTTGTCAATGAGGCACCCCTAAACAGCATCCTGAATAACCCGGAGGCCACAGGATGCGTGGCCCTGTGGGGCATCGAACTGTCACCTCTGGACATCGTCTATGAGAAGCGACTCGCAATCAAATCTCAAGTCCTTCCAGACTTCCTGGTACACTGGATGGAGCTGCAGCTGCCAGACACCCCAGACATGTCGCAGTCATGGACGATGCACTTCGATGGCTCCAAGAGAGAGGTCGGAGCAGGGGCAGGGGTCATACTGACCTTCCCGCAAGGCGACAAGATGAAGTACGTCCTTCGAATGAAATTCCGAGCCTCCAACAACGAGGCCGAATACGAAGCCCTCATCCATGGCATGAGGATGGCAAAGATATGCGGCGCAACGCGCCTGGTCATCTATGGTGACTCCAACCTCGTCGTCCAGCAGACGATGAACGAGTGCGACGCACACGCCGAAAACATGATCGCGTACCGCGCGCTCTACAACGCACTCGAAGGAGAATTCGACGGCTGCGAGCTTCGACACGTCGGAAGAGAAAGCAACGAGGAAGCCGACAGACTCGCCAACATCGGCTCCACTTGTGCAAAGGTGCCACCAGGTGTGTTCCTCGAACAGATCTGCGTGCCGTCCATCAAGCGGAAATTCCCCAAGGGATCACCCGAAGAAGCAGAACACTCGGGGGCTACGCTACCCGACGGTCATGAAGGACCCGAAAAGTTGGATACCGAGGTCGCCATGGTCAACCTAATGCAGGTCATGGCAGTCGAAGAAACCTGGACGCACCCATACCTCCAGTTCCTGTTAAATGGAGAACTGCCTGACAACCCAACAGATGCCCGGCGCATATCTCGTCGGTCAAAGGCCTTCACCACCATCAATGGCGAGCTGTACAAACGCAGTATCACGGGTGTACTACAACGGTGCGTCACCATTGACAACGGCAAAACCATCCTCCAAGACATCCACGAGGGCATCTGTGGCCACCACGCAGGCAGTCGCTCCCTTGTCGCCAAAGCTCTACGAGCAGGATTCTACTGTCCAACGACCATGAGCAACGCAAAGGACATCGTCCGAAGATGCAACGGGTGCCAACGGTTCACTGACAAACCGCACGCACCTGGGTCCGAGCTTAGACCCATACCCATAGCTTGGCCTTTTGCTCAATGGGGCCTCGACATGATCGGCAAACTGCCAAAATCCTCGAAAGGGGGACACGTCTTCCTCCTGGTCACAGTCGACAAATTCACCAAGTGGATCGAAGCCATGCTGGTCACCAACCAGAAAGGCAAAACTGCCGTCAAGTTCTTCGAGTCCATTGTCTATAGGTTTGGCGTGCCGCACAGCATCATCACCGACAACGGATCGAACTTCATCTCCGAGGAATTCTAGGACTTCTGCGAAGGCCTTGGCATCAACATCACGTACGCCTCAGTGGCACACCCGCAAACAAACGGGCAAGTGGAAAAGGCCAACGGCCTAATAGGCGCTGGCATCAAGAAGCGCCTCATGAGTTCACTCGAACAAAAAGCTGGAGCCTAGACGAAAGAGCTACCATCCGTCCTGTGGAGCTTACGGACTACGCCAAACAGCGCCACCGGCTACACACCGTTCTTCATGGTACACGGAGCCGAAGCCGTGTTACCAGCCGAAGTACGCCACCAGGCCCCGCGAGTCGTCGCTTACAGCGAAGCCGAATCCACGGCTGCACTCGAAGATGTCGTCGACACACTCGACGAAGCAAGAGACATAGCAGCAGCTCAATCAGCGGTGTACCAGCAGAGTCTCCGCAACTACCACAGCCGTCGGCTGCGCCCAAGGTCCTTCGTCGAAGGAGACCTCGTCTTACGACTCAAGCAAAAGCGACCGAATAAATTCGAGTCACCATGGGAAGGACCCTATGTCATCACCGAAGTCATCCCAGGTGGCGCCTATCGCCTCAAGCACGTGGAGTCTGGAGTCGCATACTCCAACCCATGGAACATCGCGCACCTGCGACGATTCTATCCGTAGCAACCTACCCCTTTACTTTCAATAAGGCTTTTAGCCAAGGCTATTCAGCCAAACAATGTACCTCCTCCATTACGATATAAATAAAGCTAAGTGTCTCGCCCCAAAACTTCGGTTCACTATTTTCTGCAACTTTGCTATATGCTACAAACGCACTCGGGGGCTCCCCCACCTCACGATTTCATCGACTGAGGATCAACGTGTACACCTGAGTAGCTGACAACGTCAGGCAAACAAAAAGGACACGTACCCAATCAAAGCACTGCGTGCTCACAAACCTTTACAACAAAGGGCACAACACGCCCATCCAAAATATACAAAATTTTACATCTCTCTCTTTTTACAGGTACTACCTATGTTGAAGAACAACCTAGGCACGCCGCTCAAACAAATCTACAATCTGTTCGGCATACTGCCTTACAGCCGCGTAATGCGGACGCATGTCCCACTCGCCACCATCCGGTCGAAGAGGTAACCCAGCGGCCACAGCAGCCAAATCCATGTCAGGCCGGTGCAGCCTCACAAGAGACAACGCAGCCTTCACTCCTGCGACAAGCTGCTGCCGCACCAACTCCTTGACATTGCTTACGTTCCGAAATTTCGATAGAAGACCCGCAAGGCTTGTCGGTACGGCATCCAAAGGGAACATGACGTGCAGCACCGAGGCAAGTGATTTCTGCACTTGGCGGAGCACCCGCGAAACTTGATGGACACGATCCTGCACCGTCGCCAGGGCTATGGCACGATCACGATCCATCCAGAAGAAGCCGCCGACCTCCATGTCCTGTTGAGTCAAGCAATTGACCCGAATAGCAACACGCTCCTTTTCTTCCCTCGGAGCAAGATTTGCACCTGCGACAATCGGACAAAATAAGAGTAAGGCCAGCAGGCTCATCCGAAGAACCCAGCTACAGCTCGAACCAAAGAACAACTTACATTGCAGCTGCTCGGACAGCCTAACCAGTTCCGCCATCAAGTACTCCTCTCTGGCTGCACCATGATCTGCCTTGGACTTCCAAACATCGGCATGACCGCGCAACCCGAGCAACTCCCTCTCCAGACTACGCACACGATCTCGAAGAAAAGAGAGCTGCGAGGAACCATCCAAAGATGGTCGCGGCGGCATTACGGACGAGGTGTCAACAGGGTCAGCACCCGAAGGAACCTAGAGCAACAGAAAAAGAAAGGGACACAAACATTCAGACAATGGCAGAGCACAACTCAGAAGAATTCATTAACATATAAGGCCACTACCTGGCACAAGGATGGTGTTCTTCAAAATATTTATAGCAAAAGGAAAATACAAACTATCCTACGTCTACAAAGCCTAAGACGCGGCACCCTGAGTCGCCTGAGCGATCGCCTAGCTTTGGCCTATTTGCCGCGATGCGTACTCAGACAACAAATCAATGAGCTTGGGCCCATATCGTTTGCAGCGAGCGGAGTAGGCAGCGAAGGCTACCTCGGATCCATCTGCAGTCGTCGGCATCCGAGAGGTGATCTGGGGCAGGTCCAGCTCCGCTCCAGCCGCCAAGGCCATCGCCAGCCCGACGGACGCGCTGATGCCCTTCTGCTTGCGCTTGTACTCCGTAGGTGCTTCGGCTGATAAAGCCTCCGCCAGGGCATCCACATCGTCAAGGGCCACGCCCTTAGGGAAAAGCTCCCTGTAGAAGCGGCCAAGGACCTCCTTCGCCTTGGCAAGGGAGCTGACGACGGTGCTGCAGCGGTCTTCGACCGCCACAGTAGCATCATCTAGAGCACTCCCGTTCTCTAGAGCACCGCAGTCAAACTCGATGCCTGCGGCATCAGAGATATAAAAAGAGATAAGACATGAAGAAAGGCAGCACAGAAGAGCAAAGGAAGCACGAAGAAATAGGCAGAAATATAGTACTTACCCGAAATAGCCTTGGCAGCATCCATGAGCTTCGTCACCACCTCCCTCTCGCGTGCAGCCGCAACAGTGGCCAGCTGCTCCTCACGGTCCGCGGCCTCCTGCTGCAGACGCTCTTTCGCTTCGGCTGCCTTAGTCAGCTCTAGCTCGAGGCGTTCTTTCGCACCAATGGCAGCCTCGGCCTTCTTCTTGAGAGCGTCGACCTCACGAAGAGAACTATTATGCTCCTCTGCATTCAAAGCAAGAAACATCAGGAAGCAGGACTGGACTAAACGACAAAGGCACCTAATGGCGAATAGATACCTTGAAGCTGCCGAAGGTTTGCCTCCAGCACCAGACGCTCCTGCACCAGTCGCTTGGCCTCCTGCACAAAAGGCTGCAGAAAAAGGAAATAGCAGTAAGAAAAGGACTTGGGGGCTACGCCCAACAAAAGGAGTAAAAACAATATCAGCACACGAAGACACTCGGGGGCTCCCCCCGTGACATGAAGCAGGAAAACTTACATGCTCCGATGACGACTCCGAAGGCCCGCTTGCGAAATTATGAGGCGCAACCACCTGCACCTCCTGCACAGGAGGATCCGGAGCGGCGCCTCCCGAAGTCGCCACCGTTTGAGGAGGAGGAGACGCAACCTTCGACTCCCCCATCATCTCCCGCGCACCATCACCGGAGGAATCGTGGGAGGAGTGCCTTCATACGAACCAATCAGCACAAGTGCAAAAATCATAAAGGAAAAAGGACAGTAGCACAACAAGAAACTTACGAGCCGAGCGAGCTCAGGTCGAAGACAGGAGGAGCCTTTCGGGCTCTCTTCTCCTCCTTTTTCTCTTCCTTCTTCTCCTCTTTCTTCTCTTCCTTCTTCCGCTTCGCTGGAGGGTGCGGCGCTACAGCCCGCATAGGAATGGCAGGAATGGGAGAGGAAGAATCCCCATGACCGTCACTATGACGCTCAAGGCCCAGAGGGTTCCTGGGAGTTGGAGGAGTCGAGGCATCGGAAGACTCGCTGGAGCTCCGTGCTCGCTTGCGCGTATGATCCTCACTCAACTCGTCGGCATCCTCCGCTGGAGATCGCGCCGATGGCAGCTCGGACATGGACTCAACCACTTCATTATCCGGGGCAGCCGGAAATAATTCGGGCAATGGAGGTACCATGCCCGGCACTTTGAAGCTCTGCAAAATCAGAAGGAACTTTGTTAGCAAACAAAGGAAATAAATACGCAGCTGACAAAAAGCACTACGTGCACAAATCTACACCTGCGGTACGGCAAACGTCGAAGAAAATGGAGGCGTTAGCGACTTCCCCGCAATTTCTTCTCCGGCCTTGAACTTCAGCAGCACGCGAAGGGCCTTGTCAAGGTCCCCCTCGGAGATTTTTTCAGCCGAAACCCTCGTCGGATCACGGCGCCCAGAATAAAGGAACATTGGGTGCGCCCTCGCTTGGAGAGGCTACACCCGACGCTCAAGAAACGTCCGGATGATGTCCACGCCGTTCACCTCCTTCTCCGGAATCAGCTGGAGATCCTCCACCCGACGGTAAAGGGCCTCTATCTCCGTCTTCTCACCGTCCAAGATTTGGTTTTTCCAAGACCTTTTCGGCTCAATCATTTGGGAGGGGTCAAAGGGAATAAGACCAAAATCTTGCCCGGGCACTACGGAGTCGCGGATATAAAACCATCGCCTCCGCCAGTACTGGACAGATTCGGACATGGAAAAAGAAAAGAAGAAAAGATTGGGACGAAGAGAGATGATGCAACCCCCAATGGGATACACACCATCCGAACCAGATAACCTCTTCAAGGAATAGAGCTTCCGGAAGAGGCCAAAATGCGGCTCAATGCCAAGCCAGCACTCGCAAAAAGTGATAAAACAAGCAACGTGGAGAAGAGAATTGGGAGACAAATGATGAAGCTGAATCCCATAGAAGAAGAGCAGTCCACGGAGGAAGTTGTGGACTGGAAAAGAAAACCCGTGCATAACGAAGGCGAGAAACATAACCCGATACCCAGATGGGGGACGGGGGATTACCTCATTGCCGGGGAGTTTGATGGCCTCCCTATCCTGCAGGATCAGGCCCCGCTCGCGAAGCTTGCGGAGATCGCTCTCCCGCGTCTCTGATCGCTGCCAGCCACCATCGGTGACGCGAGTAGCGGTGGCGCCTTTCTGTCCTCCGGCGGCGCTGGTCCCAACGGCGGACGAGGACTTCTTGGATTTCCCCATTGTACTACGACGGCACCGGCGGTGAAAACACAGAAGACGACGATGGAAATGTGAAGGAAATCCTAGCGCGCAGCAAGAATCGCTAGAGCACAAGGAAGCAGTGAAAACAAGAGCTGATGCGGTGAAAACAAACTACGGCTTTCCCCAATGATTATAACAGCAAAGACGACGCACGACAGCCGTCCATCCAAAAGACCTAACGCCAACGGCAGATCTGACCGTACACGTGTCAACATCACAACGAACCGTCGTTACCACGCCGTCCACTACGCGCGGAAATCGAGGAGACGTCGTAATTATCTCCACGCCGCGCGTGACCGGTCAATTCAAAGTCAGCAAGTGGGACCCACGTTCGTCCAGTCAAGTCATCTCTGGCGCAGCAGACGCTTGAGGTCATCGATCGTCAGCACTGACGTCACCAAAAGCTATACTAGCACAACCGACAATTCTTCGGCTCCACAGCTAAGAGTACTCACTCGAATCTTCGATTCGACTAAATACTCGGGGGCTACTCCTATCGAAGCGGCAGCACCCGAAAGACGAATAAAGACAAAGTACTTCTCTGAGTCCTACGTCGAGTCTACGACTCCACTACGGACTCGGGGGCTACTCCCATAGGGAGGATGGATTTAAGCATCCGAAAAATTTTCGAGTCCTACGGACTTAGCAACTGAACAATGTTTGAACTAAAATCTCCGCTCGAGTCTACGACTCGAGCAGACACTCAGGGGCTACTCCCATAGGGAGCACTGGTCGCGCACCCTATAAAATCTTCGACTGTGATCTTTCGGATTAACACGCAAAAACTTTTTGGCAACTCTACCCCAACAAAATGCTGAGTGAGCGACAATCTCCTTGGCCACCCGAAGCACCTCCGTGGTGACAAATGTTCGGATGTTGCGTCTACGACGCAAAGATAAGACCTGCAGATATCATCTGATGGCCTGGCAACGCACCTGACTACGCTCTGCTAGTATAAATCCATGCCAACAGGCGTGACGAAAAATCCCGACGTACGCGTTGGGTACATCAATTAAAAGCACTGGAATTCCACTCCTGTAAGTCCTCCGCGACCTGAGTTGAATTACGCCAGCATATGTTCCAGGTTCAAGTCTAGGGACTCGAACCTGATGAAGATCATGTTGTTTCGTCCTAAGACAGTTAACTGACCCTGATCCGTCGGGTGAGTCAGGCACATGTATCAACAATCCCTACACACGTATACTGTTACTACCCAGTTGCATCCGAAGGATTGAAGAGTCCTCAGCCGAATCTACGATTCGACTGATCACTCGGGGGCTACTGACATGGTTATACCCTACGGGTACGTGACTTCAGCATAGCTGGTCCATCCCAAGGAAGGCCCACGGCAGATGTACGCCGGCCCATGAAGATTTTCGGGTGGCCAAGGCCCGTGACGCCTTCGAGTCCTTGGAGAACAAGACTAGCACAGATAGGAAATTCAAAGGGGTAAAACCCTAGAACCTGTAACCGACTAGGACTATGCCCGGGACCTGCCTAAGTCTATATAAAGGCCAGGAGGGCACGTCCTAGATCTCTCGACTCATACTATTGCACACGCCTTTACGCCAGATCGAATCTGCGCACCCTGTAACCTTCGGTTCCGCCGTAATCAAGAGCAGACAAGCAGGAGTAGGGTTTTCCCTCCGGGGGCCTAAACCTGGGTAAATCTCGTGTCCCCTGGTTGCTTGTCTGTTAACCGTGCCACGATCTCCAGCATCCCCATCTTTTCCAAAATCCAAGTCCATAACAATGGGCATTGACGAGATTAAACCTCGTCAACTACTATCATGCTTAGCTTAGCTAGTAGAAAACAAGGTGGAATATATATTCATACTATAGAATATTTCTAAGTCAAGGACTTGTGTTTTGTTTAATAAAACAACTAAGTGAATGAATCACCTGGGTGGAATGGAAGGAATGGTTTGTGTTGAGTGGTTCACAAGGCCCATTTCAATGGTTTACCTTGTGTATCTCACTTGTGGATGGCCACCCAGGAACAAAGAGATTTGAGATGTCAAGTGTTGAGAAGCTTCAAGTGCAGCCACTTGGCATTATGGGCTCTGCATGGATCATATAGGTTGCAATAACTTAGCCAAATGGACAGTTGGTGGTAGGGAAATGATAGGTTGGAGCGCGTCCATTCTGGTCTAAGGGAAGGCTTCTGAAAGATCTTGTCTTGGGAAACCAAGTCTTGTAGGGAAAGTGCACCACCTCTGCAGAGTGTAAAATCTAAGTACTTAGCCATGTCCCTGGTAAAGGACAATTTGAGCATCAAGACATGGAAGCTATCAAGAATCTCCTCATCCAAATTTCTAAGTTAAAATCTTGTGGTTGAACAAGGGTTGAAGGATCACCAATTTCCATTGGGAGATGCCTTGGGAAAGATTTTGTCAAGCAAAAACTTAGTGTTTTCAAATAATAAGGAAAATCTATTTTGAGCAAAGCAAGCCTAAGCTCCACTTAGCCAAATGCATATAGTTGATAGACTCCACTATACTACCATAGTATCACTTGCCAATACAATTCAAATGTATTGATCCTTGTGGCTGTAACTTGTTATGTTGCAGGTTTGTTTGATATTAGTGAAGTTTATTGATTAGGATTACAAGTCTACAACCAACATGTCTGCTTGTGGCACTTTGAAGATGAAGGACCCCATGCTATTGTTATATTCTGATGCATTGTAATGAGATAGCCAAATGAGCTATGTAAGATGTAATAAATTATTTTATTCCTTGTTATAAAATTGTATTATGACCTTTGTTTCTTGATATTACATCTTAACTGTGGATGCTAGCTATTGATCCAGGGACTAGCATTGTAAACATAGGGATCTCTACCTTATTAAAGGTTGGGAACCTTACACAAGTTATATTTGCAGATAGTACATTGTTGTTTCACGTATGTGCTAAGTTGTATTTACATGCACTATTATTTCTTTTCACACACGAGCTAGTCGCACTTTTGCATACAGTAAATTGATTCTTCACATAGTAAGTTGGTATTATTAATTTCACGCAAGGGCTAAGTTGTATTTTGCATACAATTAATTTGTTCTTCAAACATTTTTTAAGTTGCGTTTATTTTTTAAGTAACTTGTTTGCTTCACATACGTGCTAAGTTGCATCTGTAGAATGATTTTGTTGCTTATTTTTCATGTGCTAAGTTGATTGCATCTTCGGACCCCTTGTTTTTTATTCCCAAATTACAGTTTTTATTTTCAATGGGTTGTTATAGGTTAGTGAATTTCTTGTTCACATTTTCCTGAGGTATTTTGATGTGACTTTGTTGTTTTTTGATCCTTCTGAAGTGCTCCAACCAAACTGTTTCTAGGAGGATTTGTCGGTTATTTTGCATGTTCTTAGGTTGTGGATCTAACTAAGTTATAGATTTTAGATAATCTAGTCAATTTTCTAGTGTAAGAAAGTCGTAGTTTGCCGTGCACTAAGAGAATTGGCTGATTTTGGTGTATAGGGACCATTCTCGCTGTTGGAGAAAATCCCTAGTTATAAAGCTCGTGGGTTGTGTGGGCCAAGATTAAGGAGATGGGAAGAACTGGATGGAGCAAGTGATTTGCTTTACGCTGGTTAAGGACGGGATCAGACGAAAAAATTGTGGTCCAAACATTTTTCCCGTATAAAAACTTTCCCTTTTGAGTGATGGAAAGAACACGTACTTCCTTTTTTTCTGGGCGAGGACTGCTTTGGACTAGTTAGCCCCGGAGGCTCGCTAGAATGTCCTTATATACGGGGGTACATGTACAAAACAGTTATAATACAAGTTAGATTAGAGTTCTATACAAATACATCTAGTTTATCAAGAGACATTTGAGACAGCTATCTATGCAAGAATTGTTTCTTGAACTGGGCTGTACTCAAGAACGTTTTGGTTCTGATCGTTTCCTAATCGAACTCAACCTGTCTTATTTTTTTCTTTGCATATATATACTATTATATAAGTAGATAACAGATAGAACGACGATCAGACATCGCACGTACGGGCACGCCATGGCTCCACCGAGGAAAAGCGGACGCGAAAACGCGTGCGCGCCGCCGGAAACTCTGAATGCCTGGACGCTGCCGGCGGAGCTCATCCTCGAGATCGTTGCACGCTCTGACCACCGCACCCTCATCCGCATCGCCGCCACCTGCAATCTGCTCCGATGTGAAATCCGTAGCCCATCCTTCATCCATCGTATCAGCCAAGCCACTCCACGCATCCTCACCTATCTGTGCACTGACGCCGACAAGCCCCTCATCCTTGTCCACCCGGCTACGCCATCCGCTACATCCTTTTGCCTCGACCACCTCTCGCCCTTCATCTCATGCCGCACCGCCGATATCTTTGACCTTTACAGTCCCATCATGTCCCGTCACGGTCTTGTCCTCCTCGAGCGTCAAAACATACATAACGGATCCAAGTCTAACCAGTGCTTTCACCTTTGTGTATATGACCCTATGAGTGGGGCCCGTACATTCTTCTCCAGACCGCCGAAGATCAAGATCAGCCAGAGCTCCCGCCATAGATACGTCCTGCTCACCGCCATCGATGGTATCAACGAGCCCTTTCTGTTGCTCGTCGTCGATCTCTATGGATGGGGCATCAAAGTTCAGGCTGGATCATCATGTGGGACATGGGGGCCGGTCAAGTATGGGAGCGACCACGACCTCCCGTGGTGGACGCTCAAAAGACGCGGCGACCCTGCCGTCCTCCAGGGCGGCATCATCCACTGGCTAGCGTGCCACTCTCACACCAACAAAATCCTAAGCTATGACTTGGACACAGGGAAGTCCAGGTCAGTGAAGCTACCGTCCACCAATTGCAACATTTATCAACTCCACCTGGCAACGTCGTCAGACGGAAAACGACTGAAACTGCTCGGTGTCGAAGGTTTCGTGATATCCGTGTGGCTACAACACCCAATCTCAATATCATGTGGTGATGGTTGGGTCCTCGAGACTACGATTGACATGGAGGAGAAGCTACGGTCGCTTGACCCTTGTAACCCCTTTGAAGGTACATATAAGTTTATTGTGCTCCACTGCGTCGAGAAGAGGAGTGGCGACGTGCTCTTGCTCCAGGTGCATGGACAAGGTTATATTTATGATGCCATCGTGGATTTGGAGACTAAGGATATGCATAGGCAAGAGTTGGGTCCTTTCTTGTTGGAGATCGACCTAGGGTCTCGTCTGGAGAACATGAAAATCTTTTCCTAGCTAGCATACCATGTAAGTAGGGCATTCTACATATGAATTTTATCGCTTGGAGCGCATGCATGTCTACCTTATATACGAATTTCTACTTTTATTCCATTATCCATGCATATTTTTATTTTGTCCAAAATGTTTTGAGGCATATATAGTGAGCATTTTTTTTTTTTTCGAAAAGGGGAGCGCAGCCACATATTTAGTGAGCGTTTGACTCAGAAGAAATATTTTTGGAGGACGAGCATAGATGTAACTGAGTTCGTCTAGTAAAAAGGAAAAAATTGGTGAAGCATAGATGGTGATGACACTACTATTTTGAAACCGCCACATGTATGAGCGTGTAATCTCGAATTAGCCATCAATTTGTCGGGATGGTACCACATGCCCGCGGAACGATATGAGAGATCTATTTGAACGATCCCGTGTAATTTCTTACTCCTTGGATTTATATTAGTGACCTCAACTTTATCTAAATTCGTAATATATATATAGTTAAGTATTTAGACTAGATAAATTTGTGTCTAGCCAAAGTTGAGTCCATTACTATGGACCGGAGAAAATAGTACAATTAATTCGTTAGCCTGCTTGGCTGCCCTAGTTATTTGCTTAAGCATGCAAATATATCTTTGTTCGCTTTGGTTCAAAGCAAACACGATCGGTGCCGGCACGGGAACAGTGACACGACCGGACAGCGGATACGTTTAAGATTATGGTGGATGCGAGGTTGGATGACGTTTCATCTATTATGGACTATCTTTTGCGAGTCACATCAACGTTCGTAGGGTGTTAAGTGGGATCTCACCTAAATCCCACCTGTAGTTTATTTATTAAAATTTAGTGTAAATTTTGAACAAAAATTTAAACTAGATTTTGGCAAATGAACTAGAGATGGAATTTAGGTGGGATCCTACCTCACACCCTAAACGTCCGTTTGCTTCTCTTATTTCAGCAAAACTATTGATTGTTTTTATATGTGCGAGCATATGGTGTGTCCTTTGCTTCGTTTAATTCTTTGTGTTAAGACTTGTTTAACGCAACGGTATTACTAAATATTTAATTCAACTAGATATACCGCAAAGTCGATGTAAATCTCATGTACCATGGTAATTTTTTCCTAGATTCGCCCCTACGCGTCTCTGCAGCTCTATCAGTTAGACACCAAACGTCGACGGCGAGCTCAGGAGAGAGCTCGGCGGGATGGAGATGATTGTGGATGACATGGAGGAATTCGTGCTCTTCCTCCGGTGCTATCCCTCCGATATACGGCCAGCCTCCGATATAGGTACTGCTTCGTCCGTGGAAATATCAGAGACCACCCTGCTAGCTATAGCTAGCTGGTGAGCTTGGTTCTGGAGTTGATCCTTGATGCAGGTGTGAGCTTGGTTCTGGAGGCGATCGTGGGCCTAGGTGTCTGTATTTGTAGCTGTATGCTGTCCCTGCTTCAGTAGTCTCTGATTTGTGGAGACAGGAAATCTGGATGATATATAGTAACAGATACAACCATAACTCGTGGTTATGAACTTAAAATTAGGATACCCCGCCCATCATGAGCATAGAACGTAATCACCGTATATGTACTAAATACTCTAGTGAGGCAGCTTGGTTTCAACCTGGTGAGTTGCAGCATAGTGACAACACCGCATATAGTGGCGGCTCTCGGTTGCAGATTTTGAGAAAGTGGTCTCCTCGTTTCAAGGAAGAAAATCGAATATAGAGGCTCATAATTTAGCTCTTTACGCATTGTTTTTAAATCCAGGGCGCTATCCGTGGCTGCTTGAATCTCATGACATCTTGTCAATTCCTGTAACTTTGGCTGTTGATTAATAAAGCGCACAAGTTACTCTAAAAAGGTGCAATTAGGATAATTATTTGTTTTAAAATATTTTAAAATTATGACGAAAAAGTGTTCATGTGGCTCTCAGTAATTGTTCATGCGGACAAAATAAATTCTTCATGAGGTTCAAGATAAATGTTATGTTCGTTAATTAAACAGAAAAAAAGAGGAAGAGAAAAACAAAAACAAAAGAACAAGGAAAAAAAGAGGAAAGCTTACCTAGGCAGCCCACAGAGCAGGATCATGCGGGTGTTGCAGGCTTGCAGCTCTAAGGGGCGTTATAAGCGTCATCAGGAAGGAGCTGATTTAGGGTTAGAAATATACAACTTCAATGCCTAGCTAGTTCCTCTCCATCTGTTCACAAGGAAATCTAAGAGCGTGCACATGCCATGCCAACAAAAAAAGTAGTTTCTCATCGCCCTGGCACGCCTGTTCCGACCCCTGCGAGGATGGCTGGTTAGGGCTCGACCACGACGACACGGGCAAGGTGACAATCATCAACGTGCAACGAAAGGGCCTTCTCGGGTCAATTCAAGACATGTTGTCGATAATGGCTCACTTTCAGACTGCATGATTTGTATCTCAGACTCAACACCCTCACTAACATGTGCTTCTAATCTAGTCTCTCCACTAGTTCGAGACGCTACGCGTCGACGGCAATGCTTTCACCAAAAATTTGAGGACATTCTTCGTCGCCAGATATATTCTCTTTGTTATATTGAAATCTTAAAAATTCATATAACGTCATAAGCTCTCTTTCTTCTATTTTTAGAGTGTGTGAGACAATGAATCTTAACAGAGGCACACAAACTGGCACGACAAAGCCAAAACCAATGGGCAGTGTGGTAAACAATAAGCAAATTAAAAAAACACATCACAAGCTTACAAGCTTTATGAGTATAGTGGATCTTGGTGCATTAGAGACCAAAGTGGAGCTTAGATGATGGTTCTCAATACACTAAACCATCAATCAGTTGGCAACGCTTGTAGATGGAAGAACCAACTGTATTAATTAGACTCCTTACCATGCACTTAGGGGAGGAGGCACCCCTCGCTATACTTTAGGGCCTCTTTGGTTAACACGATTTTCTAAAACACGGTATATGGAAAATGTAGGAATACGATGGCACGACATGTTTGGTTTCGCTGCTGGATCCTGAGAGAGAGGGCAATCTGGCAATCGACTACGATACAATAAGGCAACGTTGTTGGTAGCCAGAATGAGCATCACACATGACTCGAGGACACCGAACACATGGTATATGGTGTCATTGAGTCCGAGGCGGCAAAAGTCACGTCGGTGACCATGTCGCTCATGTCGCAGTAGATGTCGAGCCACCAACCTTGTGTGTGGGGGGTGGGGGGGTGGGGGGGTGGGGGGTGAGGGGTGAGGGGTCCCTTCTAACTAACTGCAAAAGCCTCGTGAAGAGAAATGCCCTTGTGATCATAATAGACAAGCCGGCACATTGTCACATGGGCCTAGATTTGAACGGTAGAAGATCCTATCAAAGGCCACCTTAGTGATATCACTCGCTAGGTCAATCTTGCAAACTCCACGAGAGCACCCATGAATAAATTTTCCTTGATCAACACTGTGCTAAGATCTCCCACTCAGACCAGCGATATTGTCATGACACCGGCAATACAATTGTGTGGAACGTCGACCACCTCGAGACTCCATATATAGGCCGCTGAGGTCAGGAAACTGGCACGTAAAGTTGTTATGGTCGATATGTAGCTCCTGAAGTTTTAGAAGATTTGTGATGAAGTCAACTAAAACATGGCGAGGAAGTTGTTGCTAAAATCAAGGCGGGTGAGAGTATAGTTTATTAATGTTGCTGGAAACTCGACGTTGCTCATGTTGTTCGCTAGGGAGATTTTGCTAGGGCTAGGAAATGAGTTGGCGAACTAGAAAAGGTCCCAGAGACATAAGCGATGTAGCCAAGCTGGGTGAGGATCATTTGGCAGCTCCCAATCCAGAGTTGTGATTTATTACTAACGGTAAAGAATTGCATGGACTTTGTAGTGGACAAGAAGTTTGCATGCACCAAAGTAAGTCACCGTTGAGGTGTAACTTCATCTTCTCGAGGAAGATATTCTCACGAATCTTTCCATTGTTATTGTTGTCATGCAGGTCGGGCACTACAGTGTGGGGACTAGGCTAATTTCCAGTGCCAAGGTGTTGTTGAGTCCTAGATCACCGAGACTCTCCCGTGTGATTGTCAGACCATGCTAGTCTAGTTGACGTTGTCACTGGCGGCAACTTTGTTGTTACTCCACGCTAGAGCTTGATTGGCATCGAGGGTGGTCGCAATGATGCACATTATGTACTCGTTTCTATATGTGTTGCTATCCCCTCAAGCGCGGGGAATGTCGGTGAGAAAGTTAACAGTGAATATTTTGAAATGCTCCAACCGTAAAGTATATAATGCATAAAAGTGTTTCTGGTTTTGACTTCCTAATGAATAAAGGAATTTGTAGATTATTGTTCCGGTTCTGAAGTGTACTTGCTAAGTATATTCTATTACTCACTCTTACTTCTCTTTGAATTTTATTTGGTTTTCAGGTATTCACTGCAGCGACATGCATGGGAGGGAATAGATCACCATCACTCAGAGCCCATTCCTACACTATATATCATAGACGGTTTTACAACACATGAATCTTAGAAGTTAGAATGTCCTTAGTACTTTGCCATAGTTCGTGGATTTCTTCACACGATTTTGTGAGCCGCTATCTCGCTCGAGTTTCAATGCTCAGGTCGTTGTTGGGCACGTAGTATATGAACTATGTGGAAGTTTATTTACATTGCTATTGTTGGATATATATACATTAAGTTATGTTTTGCCTATCGTGGATGTCCTTTGAAACAAAGGAGATGCTGCTGAAATTTTAAATTGTCCTTAGTTTTGATCATAACTTTTGAAGTGTGGTAATACCGCCAGTTAGAGAGAAAACTGATGCGTCACAGACGGCCTTGACACAAAGAAAATGGTCGCCAGAAACTAAGAATATGGGCGCCATCGATCCTAGCGCATGCTTGGTGTTCCCGCGTTGAGCAAGGAAAGCCTAAATATTTTTTAGACCCCGGGTGAATTAAAACAAATAATATTTATACTAGATATTTATACTTTCTTATTTATAATTATTGTAAAATAACATATTTACTAGTTAACCTAATAATATTGGTAGATATTAAGTATAACATTCTATGTTATACATTTCTAACGTCTATCATGGAAAAAATCGATCATACACACCTTTCTTATTTTTCCTCTTTCGGGACAACACCACTTACAAGATTAAGCAGTAATCTATTAAGCATAAGAAATGTAAAATTAAAGGAACCAAATTTCATGCATGCGAGGAATAATTTATGCATTTGGATAACTTATAGTGTATAAATGTTCGTGCTTGTGTTTTTCTATTATGTTCTTAAATATCTCGGCATGCATCTATAAAATATTTTTTAACAAGTATCCTGATTGTGGGTTCTAGTATGAGAGCAAATAATATCGCTAGATTGTTTCGGATCAAACTACTATCCACGCCATTCTAATTCTTTTCGGTCGTGCGATGGACGCCGAAGAGGACACGTGGCGCGGTCCCAGCGATGCTCTGCTCTCACGGAAGGTGGGCCCCACTACGGGTCAGGGCGGCAGATTCCCTACCGCGGACGGATGTCCACGTGTCATGGGCCCGCTATCAGCGTATGTGCAGAGCTTCGCACCGCCCAACCAAGACGTTTCTCAATGAATGGCGTGTTTTCAAATAGCAGAAGTCTTCGTGACTTGGCTAAACATTTGTTTTCTGCTGACTAGTAAGAGATTATAAGTTGGATTTTCTGGGTATTTTCTAAAACTGGTAGCGTGATTTATCACAAAATTACTCAATCGCCTCTCCGCTGGAGTAGATTTTACATGGATTTCACGTCCGCCACGTGGTAGATCGGGCGGTATCCTATTCAATGTTAGGGATGAGACCGTGGATGTCTTACGCAGTTCGGTTGAAGATATTTTTTATCAAACTCCATATCCGTAACAAGGCTGATGACTTCACTTGGTTTTTAGTCGTTGTCTATGGTGTCTCCCTGGATGTTTATAAGTCTGAGTTTTTGCATGAATTGGTTAATTTGGCGAAATATAATTTGCTAAGGTTTCCTCACGAGAAAAGTCGGGTGCGTTCGATGAACATTGACCTTTCTTATTTAATTCTATCATTGACAGTTTAGATCTAAGAGAGGTTTCGATGCTAGGAAGACAGATCACTTGGGCTAATACGTGTGCGGACATACGAGAAATTGGATAGAGTACTTATGAATACCGACTGGGAATAGAAGTTTTCAGCCTGCTTGCCATTATTTGGTCTCTATGGCTATGTACAAATGACAATATTTTTAATAATAAATATTTTCTAACTTGCAGGTTATCTACCGGAGTACGACTACTCTCCGTTTATAGTTATCTCTACAACGCATGAAGTTTTGTGATTTGCTTATAGAGGGATAGGATGTACTCGCTTGGAGGATATGGAGAGCCATACTTTTTCTTGACTTAGATGGCATCGTGAGCTTAGAATTGATCTTCCATCCTTGTAGGCATGAGGATATACAAACTTTGTTATAATGATTGTCTAGTTTTCTTGTTGTTCAATTTCGGATCTTTGTTGACGGTGTGCATCCTATTTATACCGAGGCCGTGTAATTGATACTATACGTAATAAAGTGTCCATTTTTTTAAAAAAAAATTATGTGGTGTAAATTGTGGTTTCTGGTACTCTAGGTTTCTTACTCCGTGGACCGGTTAACCAGGTAGGGTTTATCATGATGGTAGCTATGCATGGTGATCAGATCACGACCATCTTAAGTTTCACTAGGATTTTAGCTCGAAAATGTTGTTCTGTGTGGCATAGAGTTCGTGCACAAGCAAAGCTTTGATGAGAAAGACTGAACACAGAAGAAAAAGATACCTGGTCTTATTTGTTCACAGATATGGCTGCCGATTAGAAGATTAAATGCTGTTGGAAGAAATCGCTGGAAAAAGTTTGAGGAAAAATCTTTAAATTCCAAAAACTGGATTGTTTTCGTGGCTCGTACACAGTTTTAGTGCAGAACGGCGGCACAAGTCGAACAGCTCGGAGGGGCGCTCCTGCCTCGTGAAGATCCTTCTCCGGGGTCCGGGCCGCGCACGGTTCCCGTTTCCGCCCGCATATATAGTCCAAATCCACGTCGGAGCGCCGGCACCGTCGCTCATTCTCTTCCTCGTCCTCTTGTCACACGTGTCACGTGTGCATTGATGGTTAGTTTCCGTTACAGCTTAGCTGGAGCGCCGCCCTATGATCTGTGGCAGCCAGCGGAGCACGCACGGCAACCGGCGGTGGCAGCGGCAGGCCGGCAGTGCGGACTCACCGTACGTACATTAAGCAGTCAACAACTAGGCCGACCACACCTGAGGCCCAGACGAGAGGGCAGGTCGCGAACGGTAACGATACACACGTGAGAGAGACGTGAGGAGGAGGTGAGGTCGGCACAGCCGCGAGCCGGTGGTGGTGTGGTGGTGGTACTCGCGTCTCCCTCCTCTCATCGTCTCTCTTTTCCTTTCCCCCCTCTTTCTCTCCACTCCCTCCCGGCTCCCGCCCTCCCTCCCTCGCGCTCGCTCCGGGAGCGGCAGAGAAATGCGACCGCGATGCTCCCCTCCTCCCCCCTCCCAGCCCTAACCCTAGCCCTCCCGCCACCCGCTCCTCTCCACCGCCGTGTCTCCGCCGCCCCGCCCGCCGCAGTCTACAAGCCCCCACCCCCGCGCCAGCCCTCCCGCCGCCTCGTCTTCGCCACCTACAAGCCCCCGCCGCGACAGCCCTACCGCCGCCGCCCCGCCCCCGCCCCGGGCCCGGGCCCGCGCCCGTCCAATGCGCCCCCGCCGACCCCGCCCGGCGCCGGGCCACAGGAGGAGCTGGAGGCGGCGATCTTCGACTTCATGCGCAGCTCCGAAAAGCCCGGGGCCTTCCCCACCCGCGCCGAGCTCCTCGCCGCGGGCCGCGCGGACCTCGCCGCCGCCGTCGAGTCCAGCGGAGGGTGGCTCTCCCTCGGCTGGTCCTCTGGCGACGAGCGCCTGGCGACACCCGCGGCCTCGTCGGGCGTCCTCAACATGCACCCTGACTACCCGCCCGTGGCCGCCGCCTCTGGCCTAGCGCCACAGGCCGTTGACGCGGCGGCGGCGGCTCCCTCGAGGTTGGTAATTCAGTTACTATCATATCATGAACCGTTCATCATATGTTTAAACGGTTCAGTTTGCTGAATCCCGCATGTTTCAGGGAGCCCGAAGCATCGCCCTCCGGGAAACAGCCGGAGACGGAGGAGACGCCGTGGGTGCCTCCTAAATCTCCTACCTATGGTTTATTTGTTCTCTTATTATTGGTTCCTTGCTGATTTTGCCTTGTGCTCCAATGTTGTTTGCAGGGAGCCGGGGTCTGGCGCAGGCCTTCAGGGGATGCTCACAAGGCTACATCTACAGAGAGAGAGGGAGCGCGCACGCCCGCCGCGACGGAGCAATGCAGAAGTGGGAGGGCACGGTCTAAATGGTGGTATGTGTGCTTTCAGTTCTCTGCATATTTCTTTTCACGATTCTAGCAAAGCTCTACTGCGTTATAGTGTTTTTGTCTTCTTGCTCATACTAGTAATTTGTTCTGTTTGGTTCGGACTTGTGTACAAATAGCCCGTGTCTTCCTTTGTGACATACATGGGGAATAGTTCATTTTCATCAACTGTCCCATTCTTAACATAATACCACCTAAAAGAATTCAAGAGAGGCCATACCCCTTAGTACATATGCATAGTTGATTGAATTAGTGCACTTCACTAGTTGCAGAAATATTTTCTAACTAGTTGCCGCTTTAGGATCGACAATGCATGATTTTCTCAGCGCTTTTTCAGGTAGCGGAAGGATTTTGCCTGGAGGCTTGGAGAGTAAAATCCAAACACTCCCACCTTTTAAAATGTCAATTAAAAATAGCGTTGTTTTGTTATTGTTACACAACTTGTGGAATAATCATGTCTGTGAATGTTCATTTTTTATGTACTCCCTCCGTCCGGAAATAAGTGACTTGGGTTTGTCTAGATTCATATGTATCTAGACATGTTCTCCCTTCATCCAGAAATAAGTGACTTAGACTTTTCTAGATTCGCATGCATCTACACACTAAACGTGTCTAGATACATGTGAATCTAGACAAAACTAATTCACTTATTTCCGGACAGAGGGAGTACCATATAGTTTGTTTTCTAGCTTCTTGATTCTTCATTATATATAAACTGATAACATTATGCCTGTGTGTTGTACATTTGCAGCTTTGGTGAACCCTAATGGAGCTCCTACTCGCACTAAGACTGGTGGTATGTACACTCGAAGGATACCTGAGAACGGAAATATAAATGGAATACTAGAGGACAACAAAGCAGGGAGTTCTACCAATGATGCATGGCGAAGATGGTCATTGGACAAGAGTAGGTTTAGTGATTTTCAAGGTTATACGATCAACTTAACTTTCTCTTACTGTGCATCCTATTTGTTTACATATTTACTTGCTGACATTTCTAATGTAATTGCAGCTGCTGAGATCCATCCTTCTGAGAGCAGAAGTTTATCGAAACATGTTGAGATCGACACTGCGTTGGTAAAAGATGATGTTCCTGGACCATCTAATGGCGTGGCTATAAGTGATTATCCTAGTAATCATGTAGACTTTGAAAGAGATGAGATACATGCACGTCTTCAAAATTTGGAAGTGGATCTTACTGATGCTCTTGAGACGCTAAGATCAAGATTCGACAGTGTTTTGACAGATATGGTGTGTATCTATCTCTTTATATCATCTTCTTTTATCTTTTGTTGTGAATTCTTCACTTGTTCTGCAATTATAAACTCTGTACTTTGTAATGGACATGGTTCCTAACAAAACACACAAGATGACAAGATTTTGCTTGCTCTATGCACCTAAAAGTCTGCATGCATTGTACCCTCTCCTATCACAAAACAATGTGCCATCACGAGATGCATGCAGTGAAATACTTTAAACTTTGACTAACAGTGCAACAGTATCCACATCAGATTGCAGTTTGACTACATGAATACGATTTGAGTTCATTTGACAACACAACAACTTCCATAAATACTGATATTATATCTGTAATTTTTTTTGTAGAAATAGGTTTAGCATCATTTCCACTTGTCCCTTGCCTTTTCAAGTAATGTTGAACTTTCGCTATGCACGCAAATGATTATAGCTGAGGATCATCTGTTGCAGTGCTGAGTGTAGTTGTGTTAGTCATTTCTACCAGGAATTAGTTACAATAATTTTGTTTGCGCATTATTACATGTTCTGAGGTTTATAGAATCATCTTACTATTGGTAATTGGCAATTTGGCATAGTAGGGATTCAGCCTGTATCTTTGTTCTGGTATAAGTGATAGTTGGGTTCAGCAGACCTTGCTATGAATTTGAATGATATTCGGTGATCCTGATGTATCTCACGTTGATCTTTCAAGAGGCATTATATTTGTTCTAAGCATCCAGCTTTTTTGTTTCATTTTCCAGTCAAATGGTGATGGATCAAATGTGCTGAATGGGCTTTCTGATGATTGGGAATTTGAAGAGACAAAGGTAATGCATGCCCAGGAAGAACTACGGTCAATCCGTGCCAAAATAGCAGTACTAGAAGGCAAGATGGCACTTGAAATAATGTACGCCCATCTCACGATTGAATATTGATCTGTGCTTTGTATATCGTATCATTCCCTTTTATTAATTATATCTCATGATATCAGTGAAAGGAACAAAATAATTGAAGAGAAGCAAATGAGGCTTGATGAAGTTGAGAAGGCTCTGAGTGAGCTCCGCACAGTTTGTATTGTGTGGCCCAATCCTGCTTCAGAAGTTCTATTGACTGGGTCTTTTGATGGGTGGACAAGTCAAGTCAGCGCCTGTTCCAAATCTCTATTATTATTGTTAAATATATTTGAACTTTACGAAGTAACTACAAAATAGGTGGCAGTTCAAGGTTTCAGTTTCGGTCATTCTTTTTGTCCGCGAATTCCATTGAATTTCTCTATTAAATTGAGGATTGATAAACAGATGGAAGCTGACTATATTGCTTCACATCTAAGTTTGCAAATGTAATTTATGCCAACACCTTATCATGTTGCTATTAACTCATCTCTGATATGCTTCAAAACAAGAATCAGATAAGATTAGATGTAGTAAATATATCCCATATGAAAACCCTGCATGTTGAAGAATTCCCCGAGCTTATGCATTTCACACAGAATTAACATTATGAGCTAGTACCATGGTAGTCACGAAACTTTATACTATTAAGTTGAAAACTGAAGCAGTAGCGATGTTAGAAGAACTTCAGCAGGCAAGGTATAGTAACAAGTATGTATCTTTATGTGGTACCTTTAGCCAATATTTAGTCAGTTGCTGGGAGGATAATGGTCACATGATTGACATATCCAAAACGTCGTTTTTCAGTTTGAGCACATATAGGTGGATTACTGGATGTAGAGGGCTAAAGGGTAGCTGAGATTTTGTTCGCTACTTGATTTTTTTGCATTTCCTGTGAGTACATAAAAAAGCAATTAGTAGAAGAATCTTAGTACACACGACATTTGGCTTTGGAGTAGGAAATGTCTGCCATTTTACCGTCATGCCCTCTTTAATATAACTTAGACTATAAATATCCAATTATGTGAAGTTCATCTGTGAAATATTGTCTTATTTGGGTTGTGTACCGACGGAAGTCTCCTTGTCGTTATACATAGTTCTTTGCTTGCATGCTTAATAAAGAAGTACATGTTTAGATTGGAAACTGGAAAGATAACTGTCATTTATACGTTTTCATTACTGTATCATCTCAATCGTGAGGACAATCTGACTGTGAACTGCTTCCTTGCTTGCAGAGAAGGATGGAAAGATCAGAGAGAGGCATTTTTTCCATAAACCTGAGGTTGTATCCTGGTAGATATGAGGTAATGGTGCCATATTCTGCTTCAATCGCCACTACTTTTACATCATCTAACGGTGTTCGTTTGTGGTCCAGATTAAATTTATTGTTGATGGTGTTTGGAAGAATGATCCGCTGCGCCCTACTCTGAACAACAATGGGCATGAAAACAACCTTGTGATTGTCACGTGACTTGAATCTGCATCGTTCTAGCGATTTTTGTAGATGATAGATCGTCGTCAACATGATTGGTGCCAACTGATTGGGCCGCTTCCTCCTTGTAGCTAATCAGCTCTGCCATCATGTTGTTTCGTGATTCTTTTTAGAGAGCGTTGTACAATGTAAGCAGTGTAGGGGTCAGGGTGTTGTCTTCACCCCGTTGAGATGGGAGAAGAATATACCGGTGCTGGTGATGGTGGGTAACAATGTACATATCTCGTGATAACAAAGTTGTCCTGGTTAGTTTGTCAAGTTGGTGTTCGTATGCATATAGCTTCTGATTAAATCACATGCCGGGGACTTGCCTGACCAAACAGAGCCTGACATTGTTGTCAAGGATGGCTGTGGCCTGTTCAGCAGGTTAGCTGCCTGCTGACCGGATGTGGGCCAGTCATGGTATCCT
Source organism: Avena insularis (assembly GCA_023614405.1). NCBI lineage: Eukaryota > Viridiplantae > Streptophyta > Magnoliopsida > Poales > Poaceae > Avena > Avena insularis. Next base: position 303,111,804 of record CM042691.1, read on the forward strand.
AACGAGCTCCAACAGGGTAGCCAAAGCAAAATGCAACGGAAATGTGAAGGTACGAGTCTCCATTGGGTCGATCATATACAATGCCTGACTGAACCCATAAATACAGTGCTGGAAGGAGATAGAAACACTGCTTATTTTCATGCAGTGGCCAACTAGCGTAGGAGAAAGAAATTAATCAACGTTCTTGATGGTCCTGATGGGCCTGTTACTGACATTAAAGATATGATTAAGGTGACAACTGACTATTATAGAGAGCTTTTTGCTTGGGAACCTAGGCCTAATATTCAGCTGAAACAGGACTTTTTCTCTGAGGAAGAGAAGGTCAATGAGGCTGAAAATTTGAACCTAGGTGCAAGTTTCTCTGAAGAAGAAATTAGAGTAGTTGTTTTTACTTCTTATGCTGATGGGGCCCCTGGCCCTGATGGTCTTTCATTTATGTTTTATCAATCTTTTTGGGATATCTTGAAGCATGATCTTATTGCTATGTTCCAGTCCTGGCATGAAGATCAGTTTAATATCTTTAGGCTTAATTTTGCTATGATTACTCTGATTTCTAAAGAAAATGAAGCTAGGACAATGAAAAAATTTAGGCCAATTAGTCTTTTGAATTGTTCTTTCAAAATCTTTACCAAGGTTCTGACTAACAGACTTGCTACTGTGATTGGTAGATTAATCTCTCCTAGTCAGTCTGCATTTATTAGGGGTAGGTTTATTCTGGAGAGTGTGGTTACTGCACATGAGGTTGTGCATGAGGTGCATAGGAATAAGAAGCAGGGCCTAGTTCTCAAAATAGATTATGAGAAAGCCTATGATAGAGTTAATTTAGACTTTTTGTTTGAGAGTTTAGAGCTAAGAGGTTTTTGTCCTATCTTTATTAGATTTATTAAGCAGATTACTTTAGGGGGGTCTGTGGGGGTTAAAGTCAATGACTTCGAGAGTGATTTTTTCTTGACTGGTAAAGGCCTTAGACAAGGTGATCCCATTGCCCCTCTGTTGTTTAATCTGATGATTGATGTTTTTTCTAGGATGTTAATTAAGGGGGCTAGTTGTGGAGCCATTAAAGGTCCCTGTCCTAATTTCTTTCCAGGAGGGATTGTTTGTTTGCAATATGCAGATGACACACTCCTCTTCTTGGAGCCTAGTGAATCAATAGCTGTTAATCTAAAATGGATTCTCACCTGCTTTGAGCAGATTTCTGGGATGCGTATTAATTACCATAAGAGTGAGCTTATTCCCATTAACATGTCAGAGTCTGATACTAAACCTTTCCTAGACATTTTTTAATGCATTATGGGTAATTTCCCTGTTAAATATTTGGGGATTCCTCTTCACTTTGAGAAGCTGAAGAGAGAAGATTTGTAGCCTCTGATAGAAAACCTGTTGAATAGAATCACAGGTTGGAGGGGCAAACTTCTATCTTATGCTGCTAAGAAGGTGCTTATTCAAGCATGTCTCTCTAGCATTCCTATCTATTTGCTTTCTTTCTTTAAGTTTTCCAAATGGGCTTTGAAACTCCTAGATTCTCATTTAGCCAATTTCTTCTGGAATGATGAAGAAGGTAATCATAAGTTGCATTTAGCTAATTGGTCTTCAGTTTGCATGAAGAAAGAGTTTGGAGGTTTGGGTATTCCAAACCTGCATGATTTGAATCTTTGCCTCCTTGGCTCCTGGATTAAAAGGTATATTCAGGGAGAGGGGGCTCTGTGGAAAAAGGTGATAGATGTTAAATATAGGACTAAGTCGCCTAATATCCTCTGTTGTCATGATGTCCACCCATCTATCTTCTGGAAAGGGGTCATGTGGGCATCTAGGGCGGTTGAGATTGGATATAAATGGCATGTGGGGAATGGTAAAACTATTAGATTTTGGGAAGATATCTGGTTTGGAAATTCTAACTTAGCTACCCAATTCTGGAAAATTCATTTGATTTCTAATCAACAGACTAAAACGTTAGCTGAGTTATGGGATGGTTCACATCTTAGATGTGACTTTAGAAGAACCTTTACTGAGGATTTAATGCTGCAATGGCATGAGCTTCTGGGCATTTGTTTAGTCAATTAGATTCTCTGAAGAAGATGATCAGCTAATTTGGCAGTATGAATCTAAGGGTAAATATTCCTCAAGTTCTATGTATTCACTGGTCAATTTTAGAGGTATCACTCAGGTTTATCTCCCTGCTGTCTGGAAATTACTTATTTCACCCAGGATCCAGATTTTCCTTTGGTTATTTTCTCAAAATAAGATTCTGACTAGAGATAATCTTAGAGCCAGGGGGATTCCAAAACCTTTAGAATGTAATCTTTGCAAAGAAATAGAATCTGTTCATCATTTATTTTTTGAATGCTTGGTCTCTAGCTTACTTTGGAGGGATGTTCAAGATATTTTTGGTGTTAGTATTGTAGACTTTGAATCCCTTGCTTCGAAATGGATTGCTAATAAGAAACATCTTCATTTGAATGTGGTTTCTTCTGCTGTTCTTTGGAGCATTTGGAACAATAGAAATAGCCTTGTCTTTAATAAGACATCTTGGATTAATATGAAACAGGTTTGGCGTCTGGTCCTTTCCTTCCTAAAGACATGGCAAAAACCATTCAAGGACCTGGAGGGGGGGGGAGATCGCCCTTTTCATGGAGAAGATGATCGACAGACTGAGAAAACCTCTGACGCTCATGGTGAGATGATCTGTGCTGGCTTCGAGTGGATTTCCACTTGGAAGACTACTGCGTCATCAAGCTATGGAGGGAGGGCATCGCTGAAACACCTCCAAGATCATCCTGATGAGGAGGATAATGTTCATGTGGTGTTCTAGTCTGTCCTTCGATCGTTTCCATGTGTCTTTTGGCTGCGTTTTAAGAGGTAGTTGTAGAGCAGCTGGCTTTGTTCTGAGCCGAAACTTTCTTCAGTTTGTTAGGCTTTTGAGCGTTTAAAAGCTCCTTACTGTCGTTTTCCTTTCCTGTTACTTTTGGAACTGGTTGTTTCATTATTTCATAATGGAACAGGGGACAGAGTCCCTTTCGATCTAAAAAAGAAAAAAAAACCATAAATACAGAGGAAGACATTCATTTATCTTTCATTTTAACGACTTGTACAAGAAATTAACCACCCCATTGTTGGTATCTTCTTCTCTTTCACCACCACCCACTTAAACTATAGGTTGAATTCGTAACAAGAGAGCCAAAGAAAAGGAAATAGCTACTGTGGTATAAGACATACTGTGGTACGAATTAATGATGTTTATCACAAATTAAGCCCAAGCATCTCTTTCCTCAGTTGCTGGCTCCCTTGAACCTGTACCACCTCGCGCAGATGATGAAGTATACGAAGTTGAAGACGCCGATGCCGGCGATGGTCCAGTAGAAGAGGTCGAGCCTGCCCTGGTTGAGGTCCTGCGCCAGCCAGTTCTGGCCGTCCCCGGTGGTCCTGTGCACGATGGCGGTGATGAAGCCGCTGAGGTAGTTGCCGAGCGCGAGGTTGCAGAAGGCGAGCGCGCCTGCGACGCTCCTCATGTGCTCTGGGATCTCCTTGTAGTAGAACTCGATCTGGCTGATGAGGTTGAATGCCTCGGCGAGCCCCAGGATCATGAGCTGCGGCACCATCCAGAAGCTGGACATGGCGGAGATGCCGCCGCCGGTCTGCGTCTGGCCGATGGTGGGCTGGTTGAGCGCGATGTCCCTGCGCCGGTCCTCGACGACGGCGGAGATGACCATGGCGAGCGTGGAGAGCGCGATCCCGATGCCCTGGCGCTGGAGCAGCGTGAACCCTTCGTCCTTGCCCGTCACCTTCCGTAGCCTTGGCACGAGGAGCCGGTCGTAGATCGGGATCCACAGCGTCTGCGCCAGCATGGCGAAGACGGTGAAGGAAGCCGCGGGGACGTGGAAGCTGCCGCCGCCGAGGCGTCGGTCGGACTGCAGCGCGGAGAACACCACGTAGGTGGACTGCTGCACGACGGCGACGTAGAAGATGATGCCCGTCGACCAGACTGGCACGATCCGGATGAGGCACTTCACCTCCTCCACCTGCTGCACGGTGCACAGCCGCCACGGGTTGGTCGCCGCAACCCCGCCGGGCCGCACCTCGTCGGGCGACGCCACCATGGCCGCCTTGTCCAGGCACCGGAACTGGTCCGTGTGTGCGAGCTTGGCGACGATGCTGCTGGTGTGCGGCGGGTCGAAGAGGTCCTGCTTCGGGTCCTTGGCCTGCTTCAGCGCCCGCTTACCCACCGCCGCCGAGAAGACCTGCACGATGGTCGTGAAGGGGCTCCCCTCGGGGATGACGCGCACGTAGAGGCGCGTGCCCATGAAGAAGAGCGCGCAGGCGAGGAACATGAGCGCCGTGGGGATGCCGAGGCCCAGCGCCCAGTTCACGTTGCTCTGCACGTAGATGATGACCGTCGCGGAGACGAGCATCGCCGAGGTGAAGGTGAAGTAGTACCAGTTGAAGAAGCTGTTGATGCCCCGCTTGCCGGACTCCGTGTGCGGGTCGAACTGGTCCGCCCCGAACGGCATGCTGCATGGCCGGATCCCCGCGGAGCCCACGACGAGGAAGGCGAAGGAGATGAAGAGGACCGCGAACTGGTAGGATGTGGCTTTTTGGCAGACCTCGCCCACGCCGCAGTCCGCCGGGTGCAGGCTGTCCGCCGCGGCTGTTAGTGTCAGGAAGAACATGCCCTGCGGGAGGAGGAGGAGCAGACAGAGCAGGCGTTCGTCAGTGTTGCTGTTGGAGTGAGAAAAAAAATGAACTTATATATTTTCTTAACGCTGGACGACGGGGCCCTGTACGTTCAGTCCAGGGATGCGCATGGCCCAGCCGTGGCCCAGTGCAGCAGTATGTGGGTCCAGCATTGAGCATGAAATGCCCAGTTTAATAGGCCTATTTGGGCCATGGCCCGCGTCGGGGCTCTCGTGCGGTAGCACTGCACTTCGCTGGTAAGGACACCACACGTGCACGTCCAGCCCGTCCAGTATCCCCCACTACACTGCACTGCACTTTAGCCGCCGACTACAGTTTACAGCGCTGAACGACAGTGGGACACAGTCGTTCACGAACGAAACCGTGGCCACTGGCCACCACCAAATCCCCCTTCATAGATCCGAGCATCCGGCCACACCCACACGGCGCGCCCGTCCATACGCCGGCCGGGGAACACGACACGACACGGCCCGCACCGCGCGGCTCGCTCGCTCGAGTGGGTGTCGTTGTCAGTCAGGCAGGCAGGCGAAGAACCTTCCAACTTGAGTAGAGTACCAGCTAGCTGATCGGCGCGATCCGGCCAATGGTGCTACTGGTCTCATGATTCGCTAGCGTTCCGTGGTGGGTAGCCACTGGCCAGCCCTCACATTGATTGATGCGGCTCGCAGCGTGGGTTGCTTGCTTGCTTCGTTCTCGTGCCAACCGAGACAGAGAGATCGGCGTGTCCTGGCGCGACCACCGTTTTCCTTCCACGGAACCGGTGAGCGCGGCCGGTCAAAGTCGACGGCGCCCGCCACTCCCGCAGTCCACTCGCGGGTCGTGCAGCCAGCCAGCTAGTTGCCACTCGCTGCCAACACTGATAGATACTCCCTCCGTCTCAAAATATAAGATGTTTTAGATTTGTGAAGAAAATAAATTTAGACTTCTTTTAGTGGGTAGATTTATCTTAAAAATTGAGTGAACCTACATAGTAAAATAAGTCTAGATTCATTTTCTTCACAAACCTAAAACAACATCTTACATTTTGAAACAAGAGGAAGTACGTGTGTCTAACCGTATAAGGTGCGAGTGCAAGCACGGATGGACAGATCGATCATTGCGTTCCAAACCATCTGTATAAGCCGCGCGTGACGTGCCTCACTCAGGGTCAGGAGTCTGGCCTCGGCGCTGCACGACCGACGCATGCAGATCGCCGGTGCGGTGCGAGGATCCACCTACTTAACCCAAACGACTAATTCTGAGATCCGTATAACACGGAACAAGCTTGCCGTATTGTATGAAGGGCAGCACAAGTTGGTGGAGATCATGGATGGAAGACAAAGCGTACCTACTGCAGGCGCCATTATACTACCAGTACTAGTACTCCACACTACGACTCGGCATAATGGCACAGTTCAAAAAATGGTTAGGCACATGATTAATTGGACTAGTGGGCCGGGTGGTTAACAATATCTTAGTGAGCCTCCTACTTGCTGGACTTCTTCTATAATTATTCAGGGCTCTCGGGTGTTATCATTGCTGCGTAGTGGGGAGCAACTAGCTAGTACAGCTTACCCCTACGGAGTAGTACGTAGTGCTCGGGTGGTGCTGTGCATGACTCACTTGAGAAAGAGACAACACTCATAGTAATCCGTTAATTACAACACACATAGGCCACTATAATATGGGTTAGTGGAGCGGCAATCATTCATGAGCTACGCTTGCGAGCGCCGCTTCAAACGTGCTTTGTCAGGTACGTCTCCCTTTTGCAAAGCGTCATTACGCATGGTGCGGATTTATTTAGGCTAGGCCAGTCCTAAGCACTTCGTTAAACGAGAGATGTGGCGCGCGCGCACGTAAGCTGAATCTTTTCCCAAGGATAAGCACGTACGTTTGTAAGCAGCAGGAATCTTTTTCAATGGATAAGCACACGTTGTAAGCTGAATTACTCAACAAACAAGTACTGTACTACTTGCTACAAAAGAGCTACTTACTTTTGTGCAGATTAACATCAACAACTCAACAGCCTATTTGAATGCATTGCTTTTTTTCTAGATTTCTTAAGATGGTGTAAGTTTGGTGAATCCTACCTACAGGTTGGTCAAGAAAACATTAACCAAAAAAAAATCCACCCTTAAATTCGTGCCTTCCGATCCGGTACCAGCTCGATCGATCGCGCCGCTCCAGCCTACCAACCAAGTCATCAACTAACAAATGACCTGAAACTTCAGCTGCTACTAAATCAAGCTCGAAAATGTCACCAGTGTGCGGTGCCTCGCCCGCCGTCTCTAGTGGCAAATTCTATAGTGCAGGAAAGACTGCAAGTCCACATGATCGCATCTACTACATCTACTACCACGACAAGAGAAAAGGAGAAGAAAATTCGATGTGCAAGAGGAATCGCACGCGCTTGATCCTCCTTCCATGTGCCGCTGCTGCCCACGACGGGAAAAGATAATGAGAATTGAGGCGGGGACGGGATAGGCCAGCTCGAAAGTCCAACTCGCACTCGCAGGACAGGCCACCAACTCCCATCCGTCTACAGTCCCAATGCGCAAGCAAACCGAATCTGAACTGAACCCGAGACAGGTAGTACAGAGCAGCAGCAGTAGCGCCCAAATCCGGCGGCACCCGGCATCCGCCTAAAATTCCGATCCCGGTCCCCAATTCGGAGCGCGTACTGGGTGCTGGCAGAGTGGCAGCTCGCATGGCATGGCACACGAAGCAAGCGAGCAGCTATGGCGGAACGAATTCTAGCGTTGGGAGGGAATTGAGATGGAAGTGCTGGATCTCTGCTTGCTAGGAGCTGGTGGGAGGAAGGATTGACTCACGATGAGGGATGCGACGGTGGCGATGGCGAGCGCGAGGTAGCGGCCGAGGTAGGCGTCGGAGAGGAAGGCGCCGACGATGGGGGCGAGGCTGCTGGTGCCGTTGAAGCCGTTGAGGAGCGTCACGGCGTCCACGCTCTGCATGTGGAACACCTGCGTCAGGTACACCAGCAGGTTCGCCGACGTGCCCAGCGTACCCAGCTTCTCGAACGTCTCGTTCCCTGCAGCCGGCGATCCTCCATCGGTCAACAATCCGCCATGACCAATTCGGCTCAGATCCCGGAGGAACAGCAGCGCGTACCTATGATGAAGGGCATGGCCCTCCAGCCGTGGTACTTGACGGGCGGCCGGGGCGCGTGCGGGCTGTCCTCGTCGCTGCTGCTGCCGTTGCCGCCCTTCTCCAGCTTGTTCACGTCCATGCTCTTCAGCTTGTGCGCCGCCTCCTCGTCCTCCCGCTCCCCGCCGCCGCCGCTGCGCATTCTCGCTCTCTCTCTGCTCCCCGAGCAGCTGCTCTGTCCCTCTCCCTTTTTCCCGGGTCGGGCTGTGTGCTTCCTTCGGGCACCAGCAAAATGGGACTGTGAGGGGAGTGTCCTGCCTACCGGGCTCTCTTTATACAAAGAAGGGGGAAGGAACACTGGAACAGTAGTGGTCGCCACGAGGTCAGGGTCTTCTCCGCCTCAACTCCCTCGCCCTGTCTTATTTCAGAAGCAAGTCCCTGCTACTGGCAGAGGTGTAATAAGCGTAGTGGATAATTCCAGCTCCTCAAGTAGTAGATTTTTTATAAAAAAAATGCAACAGAGTATGCCGAATAACCAAATCACGGAACTTCAAAATTGACAAAGTCGCCATAAGAGTCTAGCTATTGACAGAAATATATTTCCCTCTATAAAAGAAAATGAGACACATGTTGAACCTTATATCCTAATGAGTCAAAGTAAAACCATCTTCCTAACCATCCAACATCGATTACAATTTACATAAATTGATACATGATGTTATTCGGTATTAGATTCACCTTTTGACAAGAATCATATGACATTATAAAAAGTGAATGATATTGGCTTGCACCAATGATTTGGTGTTTTGTACTAAAGATATAAATATATTTGCATATCGAATATATAAGATAAACTAATTCTTGTCAAGCCCACCACTCTTACGAGCCTCCAACAAGGCGCGCTCCACTGGCCCATGCAGTTATACACGTGCCTATTATGTACCTCAACATATTTGTCTTAAAACTTAAACCCAATTAATTCATTTCCAGTTTTCTTTGAACTTATATTATATATGGACTATATATGTTGTATATGGTTCTTAGTGACATATTTGTATATATTAAACATCTATATTAACAAATATCAAGTGAAACCCAAATTTGCTTCTTGAACTTCCAAGTAACCCAAGTTTCTATACATTCTAAATGCATATACAATCTATTGAAGAAGTGATGGTTTACTAACATGTGAAACTTTAGGTTCAATACCAAATTCATTTGGGAGCTATATAAAAAAAATACTAAATACAACAATCAGTAGTAACACAAATATTACAATTTTGGGGTTTTGTAGAATGAAGGAATTTCATAACAATTTTAGAGCATTCCAAGAAATTCGAATATTTCCTACCGAAGCCTATTGAATCATATGACTGAGGTCAGGAAATTCATGTGGAACGCATTCCTTACCATCCATTTCAAATAAATCTTAATATGACCTTCAAGCCTCTTTTCCTTTTTCTTTGAGAAGTTCAAAGCACTTGCACTCTTGATCTCTCCCCAATCCTCTAAAGCTTTAGTGTTTGTTTCATGCGCACGATCATAAGGCACCTCTTGTAAAATTTCTTCTATTTTGAAATTATGTAGCGCAATTCTCCATATGAAGCATTCTGATCTTGAAGTATTGTCTAGTCATATGTTTTCAAATTCTTGCAATTCAGAGAGGCCCTCGCTTTTCATGCATAAATTGATTTCCTCTTACCTTCCAAATGTTGGAAATATAGCATGCAATCGAATTAAAATAATTCCGAATTTGTGTGACAACAAAGATAGATCTAACGGAATTACACATGTGATTATGAACATGAAATCTAACATGGCACAACAGATCGACATGGATCTCAAACCCCTTCTAGAACATGGAAGATAGGATCACGAGATTGATCTCTTACAGTGATGCAGACGAACGTTGATGAAGAATAGTTGAGGAAGATGAAGCAGACGGTCGATGCAGTCGATGAAGAAGAAGCAGCCATGCAAAGCACTGCCCAGAAACTTTATCGCCCGGCTCCCTTGACATGGATATGCCCTACGGGTACCCGATGTTAGCATACTTGGTCCAGCCCGACGGCAGGCCCACTCGACGACCTGCCAGGGTCCAGGACGCCCAAGACGTTTCGGCTGCACGAAGCACATATGGACACGGACTCCAAAGCGCACAAGACAAGAATACCTCAAGACTAGAGTTTGAATACAACTTGTAACCTACTCGTATTGGCACCCGAGACCTAGCCTCCCCATATATAAAGGCTAGGAGGGTCCAACGAGGAGAGCACGATCTAATCTCTCCACCCCCGATAGACTAGACCACAACAGATCTACAAACTCGACTCATACTTTCGCACACGCATCCACGCCAGATCAAATCTGCGCACCCTGTAACCTTCGGTTCCGTCGTAATCAAAGAGCAGACAAGCAGGAGTAGGGTTTTCCCTCCGGGGGCCTGAACCTGGGTAAATCTCGTGTCCCCTGGTTGCTTGTCTGTTAACCGTGCCACGATCTCCAGCATCCCCATCTTCTCCAACACCCAAGTCCATAACAATGGGCATTGACGAGATTAAACCTCGTCAATTGGGGCCCGTGGGGATTGGGCTGCTGATCGTGACGGTTCCGACCCGATCGATCTACAACTCCGCGACGGAGAATCACCTCCTCTTGGCGCTGACTTCACCGCCCACTCGCCAGATACCATGAAGGATTTCGAGCCCGTAGGCGACGGACCAAATCTTGTTCGAGCTTCGCCAGGTGGGACAACCGGCACCTCCGCCTCGAGGGTGCCCTTCCACAATCTTCGGATGCGGTGACCTGCTGCGGTCTTCGAGCGCAGCGACCCGATATGATCCTCGGCTCCAGCGACTTGGGGGCTCCATCCGCTCTGGTGACCCACTATGGCCTTCATTGCGGTGACATCGCATCTTCGGATCGTCGACCGCGACGATCTTTGATTGCATGAATCGCGCATCGGCTTGAGCGACCACGACTCGGGGGCTCCCTCGACATCGGCGACCCAATGCGGCTTTCGGCTGCGATGACCCGATACATCCTTCGGATGTGGCGACCCCGTGCGATCTTCGACCGCGACAATCTTCGGATGCGGAATTCGCTGCCGCCATCGACCCCAGGAACCCGTCGCTGCTATGACCGTGGTCCGCCGCGTCGACTACGTCCGCCGTGTGGCCCGCTACCGCGTTGACTCCGTCCACGACAACTACCAACAAAGCTAAGTTTCCCTCTACTTAGAGCTGATTTCCTCTTTAACTCAGACTTTTCGAAACACTGGGCTGCGCCTTCGAGTAACCTAATGTGCCATCGGCTCCACGCACTCGAGCACCTCGAACGACAGCCCGAGTAGCTGATTCTGCCTGATCGTCGAATCCTTGAACTCCGAGTGCCTCGGCAAGGTACTGAGACTAAGGGTAATCAGGCTAACGAAAAGGCCTAGCATACAGTGCAAAAGTGTCGACTCGATCGGCACCAGAATTTTACTTTACAAGCCAAAAGGCAAATATTCTTTACGAGATACAAGTACTTCACAATTTTTTATATTTTATGCAGCTTACAAGGACGTCGACTGCGTCGAGCTATTCTATCGGGTCCTCCAACAGGAGTCGACGAAACAACTGGCTACGCCATAAACTCAAGGCCCGAGTCGAAACCCTCCTCGGATGGTTGCATCACTTGATGCTACACAGCGATGGCTGACTCGATGTACTTCCGGTCAACGACGCTCACGAGATTGTCAACTATAATGACGATACAAGACTCGAAGTCTGCCTCGAAGTCCACGACTCCGCCAGACACTGGGGGCTACTCCAAACCGGATACTGGTCGCGCACACAAAAGATCTTCGAGTGGCACGCCAATGAACTACGCCATGGAACAATTCTTCGAGTCCGACGTCGAGTCTGCGACTCCACTACAGACTCGGGGGCTACTCCCATAGGGAGGATTGATTCAAGCATCCGGAAAAATTTGTGTCCTACGAACCTGAAGTAAGCAACAGCTGAACTAAAGTCTCCGCTCGAGTCTACGACTCAAACAGACACTCGGGGGCTACTCCCATAGGGAGCGCTGGTCGCGCACCCTATAGTCCATTGTGTTGACTACGTCCATGATGTCGATTCCTTTACAACAGCCGAACAAATTCAGCTGACCAGATGAACTTCCGGGTGAAGTGCTTCGCACTCGACACAACTTTCGACTCCGACATCCAAATACAAAGTTCAAGACAACTAAGTCTCCACCCGAATCTACGTTTCGGATGGACACTCGGGTGCTACTGACATGGATATGCCCTATGGGTACCCGATGTTAGCATACTTGGTCCATCCCGACGGAAGGCCCACTCGACGACCTGCCAGGGTCCAGGACGCCCAAGACGTTTGGCACGAAGCACATATGGACACGGACTCCAAAGCGCACAAGACAAGGATACCTCAAGACTAGAGTTTGAATACAACTTGTAACCTACTCAGACATAATTTTGAGACCTAGCCTCCCCATATATAAAGGCTAGGAGGGTCCAACGAGGAGAGCACGATCTAATCTCTCCACCCCCGATAGACTAGACCACAACAGATCTACAAACTCGACTCATACTTTCGCACACGCATCCACGCCAGATCAAATCTGCGCAGAACCTTCGTTCCGTCGTAATCAAAGAGCAGACAAGCAGGAGTAGGGTTTTCCCTCCGGGGGCCTGAACCTGGGTAAATCTTGTGTCCCCTGGTTGCTTGTCTGTTAACCGTGCCACGATCTCCAGCATCCCCATCTTCTCCAAAACCCAAGTCCATAACAATGGGCATTGACGAGATTAAACCTCGTCATCCCTCGTGCGGGACGCCAAACGCCGGGGAAAGTCCAGAGACTACTGCTTTCCTTCCCCGCGGCACGGCAGGGAAAGGATCGGCGAAGATCGGTGGCGGCTGCAGAAGAGAACGGAGTAGGGTTTCTGTGTATCTGATGTCTTCTGTCGAGAGGAACGTCTTCCTCTTATAGACTCGAAAGGATAACCCCCACGCAGCACGTTCTGCCTATATTCCAGGATCCACCCCCTGGTATATCTCCATCACGAGCGATCTCCTAACCTCCCTCAACGGGAAGTCTATCATTGAGTCGTGCGTGAGACAGACGCGGTTGGATAAGATAAGTAAACTGCTCAGCAAAAAGATTAAAAAGAGATGCTATTTAATAGGCCACGGTCGCGCTCGCCTCGCCAAAGTCCAAAGATCACAAGTCACAAGTCACGCGTAACTAAACGCGAATAAATGCGAAATGCGAGCGAGCGAGCGCGCGTGTGCGCGTGTGGTGTACACTTAGCACAGCTCTCTCTAGTCTTTCCAACTAGTCTCACCATGAGATGCCCCCTTATAAGCAGGTCAAAATCTTGCTCCCTTGGCAATGTGGGACTAAACTCCCACAGCCTCCACCCCCTTGACTTCTCTCCAATTTCTGAAATTTATATGGGCCCAATTCTTGTAGAGGCCCATTTATTCCAACAATCCCCACCAAGAAGTCAAGGTCTGCAACTTGTTCTCATCTGGCTTTTATATACCAGCTTTGTAGTATAGACCCGTCTCGGTTGAGCTATACCTAGCACTCCAGGATCCACTCTTCTTACAACTAGGAAATGGACAAAGCCTTGAATTTCCAGTCCTGTGTAGAAGAGGTTCACCAGGAGCCATCGCTGATACTAGGCTGCCTGAATCCACGCCTAAGGTTTGGAGCATTACGGTCGTGCTCCCTAGTCCTTTAATAAGCTCATTAGAGATCACCCGAATCTCATGTACTGCGACCACACAGTTAAGCTCACATAGGTGTGTTCTTTCAAGAATACCCTGCAGGACGGTATCTTGCTGAAGTATTTCAGCCTCAAAACACATTAAGACTAATGATACCCTCCCATGCAAGACTAAGAGTACTCATCTTAGCGGAAATGGATAAATATATATGTACTCTCTCTTGTTGCTCCAACAACTTGTTTTTCCCTTTTCCTTATTCACGGGATCTTCGATCACTAAGGCTGGGTTTCTATTGTCGCGCAACTCAGGTGGGTCTCAAGCCCATCTCCCTCGATGCTCCATCTATCACCGCATGTGATAGCCCTTTTGTAAAAGGATCCGCCAGGTTTTTGGTAGTGTTAATATAATCAACGGCAATCACTCCCTTGTGTCTCAAGTTCCTGATGGATTTGATACGCCGTTTCACATGTCTTGATGATTTCAGATTATCCTTTGAACTTTTAACCTTAGTGATCACGGTTTGGTTATCACAGTTCAGAAGGATTGCCGGAATTGGTTTTTCGACCATTGGCAAATCATTCAAGAGCTCCCTCAACCACTCTGCCTCTACAGTGGTTGAGTCAAGTGCTACAAGTTCTGCCTCCATAGTAGACCTTGTCAAGATGGTCTATTTGCGAGACCTCCAAGATATTGCAGCACCTCCAAAAGTGAATATGTATCCACTTGTTGCTTTGATCTCATCTGCATCTGAGATCCAATTAGCATCACTATACCCTTCTAGTACTGGGTACCTCAGATAGTGAAGTCCATACGTTGTGGTTTCTCTCAAGTACCTCATCACTCGTTCCAGTGCAGTCCAGTGATCATTTCCCGGATTCGAGTTAAACCGGCTCAGTTTGCTTACAACAAATGAAATGTCAGGTCTTGTTGCACCAGCAAGGTACATGAGAGAACCTATGATTTGAGAGTATCTTAGCTGATCAACCCCTTGTCCTCTGTTCTTTCGAAGCTTTAGACTAGGGTCATAAGGAGTTGGAGACGTTCTGGAGTCCTCAAAACCAAAGCGACTCAGAATTTTCTCCACATAATGGGATTGACTTAAGATAATCCCATTCTCATCCTTATTCAGCTTTATGTTAAGAATAACATCTGCCTCTCCCAAATCCTTCATGTCAAAATTTTGAGACAGAAATGACTTAACCTCATTTATGACATCCATACCAGTCCCAAAAATTAATATGTCATCAACGTATAAACATAGGATTGCACTCTTACCCCCACCATATTTGTAGTACACACATTTGTATCCTTCATTCACCAGAAAGCCTGCTGAAGTCAGAGTATTTTCAAACTTTTCATGCCATTGCTTTGGGGCTTGCTTGAGACCGTAGAGCGATTTCTTTAATCTACACACCATGTTCTCTTGCCCGGTTGCTACAAAACCATCGGGTTGCTGCATATAAATTTCCTCATCGAGCTCTCCATTTAGGAAAGTTGTCTTCACATCCATTTGATGGACTAGAAACTTATGAGAAGCAGCAAGTGCAATTAGCACTCTAATTGTAGTCATCCTAGCAACAGGTGAGTAGGTATCAAAGAAATCCTCTCCTTCCTTTTGGGTAAAACCCTTGGCCACGAGCCTAGGTTTATACTTTTCAATGGAGCCATCTGGTCATACCTTCTTTTTGAATATCCATTTGCATCCAATAGGTTTGCAACCCATCGGTCGTGGACATATTTCCCATGTTCCGTTAGTGAGAATGGAATCCATTTCACTTTGAACAGCCTCCTTCCAATCATCTGCATCCAAGGATGCATATGCTTCTGCCAGAGTTCTGGGAACGTCATCCACGAGATACACAGTGAAGTCATCTCCAAAAGACCTTTCAGTTTGTTGTCTCTTACTCCTTCTCGGAGCCACTTCACTGTCATTCTCCTCATTGAAAATTTCAGGAACTACCAGAGGTGTGTGTTCGGGTTCAGGTTCTACTTGTAGAGTAGGTTGACTAGTGGATGCCAAATTTTCCTTCATGGGAAAGATTGTCTCAAAGAAAGTAGCATCCTGAGATTCAATCACAGTGTTAGTGTGTACATCTTGAATCTCGGATTTTATAACCAAGAATCTGTATGCATTGCTGTTATGTGCATAACCTAGGAAGACACAATCAACAGTTTTAGATCCCAATTTTCGCTTTTTGCATGCTGGTACATTAACCTTGGCCAAACAGCCCCATGCACGCAAGAAACAAAGAGTTGGTTCATGTCCCTTCCATCCTTCATACGGAGCTATTTCTCCTTTTGATGAGGGAACTCTATTGAGAGTATAACATGCCGCAAAAGCAGCCTCCCCCCACCATGACTTAGTTAAACCAGAACTGTCCAACATGGCATTCACCAAGTCCGTAAGTGTTCGGTTTTTCCTTTCTGCCACTCCATTAGATTGGGGCGAGTAGGGAGGGGTTACTTCATGTATAATTCCATGTTCCGCACAGAATTGAGTGAACTCGTGAGATACATACTCTCCTCCTCTATCTGACCTTAAACGTTTGATTTTCTTCTCTAATTGGTTTTCTACTTTGGCCTTATAAATCTTAAAGCAACTCAGAGCCTCATCTTTCGATTTTACTAGGTAAATATAACACCACTTAGTCGCATCATCTATCAAAGTCATCATATACCTTTTCCCTGCCTTAGTCAATACTCCATTCATTTCACACAAATCTGAATGTATTAAATCTAGAGGTGATGATTTTTCTCCGATTGGCTTGAAAGGCTTTCGGGGTTGCTTTGATTGCACACAAGAATGACACTCAGATCCACGGACTATGGAAAAGTTCGGAATTAAATTAAGCTTGCACAACCGAACAAATGCGATCAAAATTAATATGACATAAACGAGAGTGCCAAATAGCAGCATCTCCAACATGATTTCTAGAGTACGAAGAACACGATAAATTGTTTACGATATAACAATCATCTAGAATGGAAAGGCGGAACAAGCCTCCGCTGTTATAGCCTTTTCCAATAAACAAACCAAATTTCGAAATAATAAATTTATTCGACTCGAAGACCAGCTTGTAGCCATCACGACACATCAGCGAGCCAGACAGCAGGTTCCTATTTATTCCCGGGACATGTTGTACGTTCTTCAACGATAGAGTCTTCCCTGAAGTAAGTCTTAGGTCAACTCTACCGATCCCAGGTACATCTGCCTGAGTGCCGTTTCCCATCACGACGGTGGAACTGCTGCAAGCCTGATAAGAAGAAAAGAAGTTGTAGTCAGCACAAACATGTACATTAGCTCCAGTATCTACCCACCAATCAGTGGATTGACATGCAATAAGGACACTAGGTAATGCATCTGCATCCTCCACCTGCCTCGCTAACGGTGACATTCGCAGATTGCTGAGCACCTTCCTTCCTGCCTTTGCGCATGCGACACTTCCTGGCTATGTGCCCAGGTTTGCCACACACAAAGCAGTTGAAGTCACCATTTTCCTTGTTCTTCTTTTTCTTAAAGCCAGTGGTTTGTTTTGCCTTTCCTTTGTTCTTGAAGTTCTTTCCCCCAGAGCCGCCAGCCCCATTGTGCACGACATTGGCATTGGGAGTCGGATGAGGTGGGTTTTTCTCGACGTCTTTCGCCCTGGCCTTTTCCTCAACATCAAGATTGGCGATGAGACTTTCAACAGTCATCACCTCCCTCCTGTGTTTGAGTGTAGTGGCAAAGCTCCTCCATGATGGAGGTAACTTGGCAATAATGCCCTCCACCACAAACTTGTCAGGCAGAACGACTCCAAAACCGGCGAGTTCCCCCACCAGAAGCTGGATCTCATGAGCTTGCGTCACAACCGAATTATTATCGGTCATCTTAAAATCGTGATACAGCTCATTCACATACAGCTCACGCCTACCATCCAACTCTCCATACTTTCTGTCGAGAGCTTCCCACACAAGGGCAGGACTGGCATAGTTCATGTAAATGTCACAAAGCTGGTCGGTCATGAGGGAGAGCAGGCAGCCCATGGTAGTGTCCGAAGACACCTCCCAGTCACGCTGTTGTTCCTGCGTGAGTGGCCTTTCAACCGTGGAGGAAATCACCCACCACAAGTTCTGGCTCATGAGCCAAAACTTCATACGGGTCTGCCATCTCTTAAAGTTCTCACCCCCAAACCTCTTAGGTTTCATCACATCGCTAGGTCCAGCCATTGCACAGTAATAAAGTTTCTGGACTGTTGGAAATATAGCATGCAATCAAATTAAAATAATTCCGAATTTGTGTGACAACTAAGATAGATCTAACAGAATTACACATGTGATTATGAACATGAAATCTAACATGGCACAACAGATCGACATGGATCTCAAACCCCTTCTAGAACATGGAAGATAGGATCACGAGATTGATCTCTTACAGTGATGCAGACGAACGTTGATGAAGAATAGTTGAGGAAGATGAAGCAGACGGTCGATGCAGTCGATGAAGAAGAAGCAGGCTATCGCCATGAAACTTTATCGCCCGGCTCCCTCGTGCGGGACGCCAAACGCCGGGGAAAGTCTGGAGACTACTGCTTTCCTTCCCCGCGGCACGGCAGGGAAAGGATCGGCGAAGATCGGTGGCGGCTGTAGAAGAGAACGGAGTAGGGTTTCTGTGTATCTGATGTCTTCTGTCGAGAGGAACGTCTTCCTCTTATAGACTCGAAAGGATAACCCCCACGCAGCACGTTCTGCCTATATTCCAGGATCCACCCCCTGGTATGTCTCCATCACGAGCGATCTCCTAACCTCCCTCAACGGGAAGTCTATCATTGAGTCGTGCGTGAGACAGACACGGGTGGATAAGATAAGTAAACTGCTTAGCAAAAAGATTAAAAAGAGATGCTATTTAATAGGCCACGGTCGCGCTCGCCTCGCCAAAGTCCAAAGATCACAAGTCACAAGTCACGCGTAACTAAACGCGAATAAATGCGAAATGCGAGCGAGCGAGCGCGCGTGTGCGCGTGTGGTGTACACTTAGCACAGCTCTCTCTAGTCTTTCCAACTAGTCTCACCATGAGATGCCCCCTTATAAGCAGGTCAAAATCTTGCTCCCTTGGCAATGTGGGACTAAACTCCCACAGCCTCCACCCCCTTGACTTCTCTCCAATTTTTGAAATTTATATGGGCCCAATTCTTGTAGAGGCCCATTTATTCCAACAATCCCCACCAAGAAGTCAAGGTCTGCAACTTGTTCTCATCTGGCTTTTATATACCAGCTTTGTAGTATAGACCCGTCTCGGTTGAGCTATACCTAGCACTCCAGGATCCACTCTTCTTACAACTAGGAAATGGACAAAGCCTTGAATTTCCAGTCCTGTGTAGAAGAGGTTCACCAGGAGCCATCGCTGATACTAGGCTGCCTGAATCCACGCCTAAGGTTTGGAGCATTACGGTCGTGCTCCCTAGTCCTTTAATAAGCTCATTAGAGATCACCCGAATCTCATGTACTGCGACCACACAGTTAAGCTCACATAGGTGTGTTCTTTCAAGAATACCCTGCAGGACGGTATCTTGCTGAAGTATTTCAGCCTCAAAACACATTAAGACTAACAGTCACCCTCCCATGCAGTACTAAGAGTACTCATCTTAGCGGGAAATGGATAAATATATATGTACTCTCTCTTGTTGCTCCAACAACTTGTTTTTCCCTTTTCCTTATTCACGGGATCTCCGATCACTAAGGCTGGGTTTCTATTGTCGTGCAACTCAGGTGGGTCTCAAGCCCATCTCCCTCGATGCTCCATCTATCACCGCATGTGATAGCCCTTTTGTAAAAGGATCCGCCAGGTTTTTGGTAGTGTTAATATAATCAACGGCAATCACTCCCTTGTGTCTCAAGTTCCTGATGGATTTGATACGCCGTTTCACATGTCTTGATGATTTCAGATTATCCTTTGAACTTTTAACCTTAGTGATCACGGTTTGGTTATCACAGTTCAGAAGGATTGCCGGAATTGGTTTTTCGACCATTGGCAAATCATTCAAGAGCTCCCTCAACCACTCTGCCTCTACAGTGGTTGAGTCAAGTGCTACAAGTTCTGCCTCCATAGTAGACCTTGTCAAGATGGTCTATTTGCGAGACCTCCAAGATATTGCAGCACCTCCAAAAGTGAATATGTATCCACTTGTTGCTTTGATCTCATCTGCATCTGAGATCCAATTAGCATCACTATACCCTTCTAGTACTGCTGGGTACCCTGTATAGTGAAGTCCATACGTTGTGGTTTCTCTCAAGTACCTCATCACTCGTTCGGTCTGATCCGATGATCATTTCCCGGATTCGAGTTAAACCGGCTCAGTTTGCTTACAACAAATGAAATGTCAGGTCTTGTTGCACCAACAAGGTACATGAGAGAACCTATGATTTGAGAGTATCTTAGCTGATCAACCCCATGTCCTCTGTTCTTTAGAAGCTTTAGACTAGGGTCATAAGGAGTTGGAGACGTTCTGGAGTCCTCAAAACCAAAGCGACTCAGAATTTTCTCCACATGATGGGATTGACTTAAGATAATCCCATTCTCATCCTTATTCAGCTTTATGTTAAGAATAACATCTGCCTCTCCCAAATCCTTCATGTCAAAATTTTGAGACAGAAAGGACTTAACCTCATTTATGACATCCGTACCAGTCCCAAAAATTAATATGTCATCAACGTATAAACATAGGATTGCACTCTTACCCCCACCATATTTGTAGTACACACATTTGTCTCCTTCATTCACCAGAAAGCCTACTGAAGTCAGAGTATTGTCAAACTTTTCATGCCATTGCTTTGGGGCTTGCTTGAGACCGTAGAGCGATTTCTTTAATCTACACACCATGTTCTCTTGCCCGGTTGCTACAAAACCATCGGGTTGCTGCATATAAATTTCCTCATCGAGCTCTCCATTTAGGAAAGTTGTCTTCACATCCATTTGATGGACTAGAAACTTATGAGAAGCAGCAAGTGCAATTAGCACTCGAATTGTAGTCATCCTAGCAACAGGTGAGTAGGTATCAAAGAAATCCTCTCCTTCCTTTTGGGTAAAACCCTTGGCCACAAGCCTAGCTTTATACTTTTCAATGGAGCCATCTGGTCGTAGCTTCTTTTTGAATATCCATTTGCATCCAATAGGTTTGCAACCCATCGGTCGTGGACATATTTCCCATGTTCCGTTAGTGAGAATGGAATCCATTTCACTTTGAACAGCCTCCTTCCAATCATCTGCATCCAAGGATGCATATGCTTCTGCCAGAGTTCTGGGAACGTCATCCACGAGATACACAGTGAAGTCATCTCCAAAAGACCTTTCGGTTCGTTGTCTCTTACTCCTTCTCGGAGCCACTTCACTGTCATTCTCCTCATTGAAAATTTCAGGAACTACCAGAGGTGTGTGTTCGGGTTCAGGTTCTACTTGTAGAGTAGGTTGACTAGTGGATGCCAAATTTTCCTTCATGGGAAAGATTGTCTCAAAGAAAGTAGCATCTTGAGATTCAATCACAGTGTTAGTGTGTACATCTTGAATCTCGGATTTTATAACCAAGAGTCTGTATGCATTGCTGTTATGTGCATAACCTAGGAAGACAGAATCAACAGTTTTAGGTCCCAATTTTCGCTTTTTGCATGCTGGTACATTAACCTTGGCCAAACAGCCCCATGCACGCAAGAAACGAAGAGTTGGTTCATGTCCCTTCCATCCTTCATACGGAGCTATTTCTCCTTTTGATGAGGGAACTCTATTGAGAGTATAACATGCCGCCAAAGTAGCCTCCCCCCACCATGACTTAGTTAAACCAGAACTGTCCAACATGGCATTCACCAAGTCCGTAAGTGTTCGGTTTTTCCTTTCTGCCACTCCATTAGATTGGGGCGAGTAGGGAGGGGTTACTTCATGTATAATTCCATGTTCCGCACAGAATTGAGTGAACTCGTGAGATACATACTCTCCTCCTCTATCTGACCTTAAACGTTTGATTTTCTTCTCTAATTGGTTTTCTACTTTGGCCTTATAAATCTTAAAGCAACTCAGAGCCTCATCTTTCGATTTTACTAGGTAAATATAACACCACTTAGTCGCATCATCTATCAAAGTCATCATATACCTTTTCCCTGTCTTAGTCAATACTCCATTCATTTCACACAAATCTGAATGTATTAAATCTAGAGGTGACAGACTTTTCTCCCCGATTGGCTTGAAAGGCTTTCGGGGTTGCTTTGATTGCACACAAGAATGACACTTAGATCCACGAACTATGGAAAAGTTCGGAATTAAATTAAGCTTGCACAACCGAACAAATGCGATCAAAATTAATATGACATAAACGAGAGTGCCAAATAGCAGCATCTCCAACATGATTTCCAGAGTACGAAGAACACGATAAATTGTTTACGATATTACAATCATCTAGAATGGAAAGGCGGAACAAGCCTCCGTTGTTATAGCCTTTTCCAATAAACAAACCAAATTTCGAAATAATAAATTTATTCGACTCGAAGACCACCTTGTAGCCATCACGACACATCAGCGAGCCAGACAGCAGGTTCCTATTTATTCCCGGGACATGTTGTACGTTCTTCAACGATTCCCTGAAGTAAGTCTTTGGTCAACTATACCGATCCCACGTACATCTGCCCGAGTGCCGTTTCCCATCACGACGGTGGAACTGCTGCAAGCCTAATAAGAAGAAAACAAGTTGTAGTCAGCACAAACATGTACATTAGCTCCAGTATCTACCCACCAATTAGTGGATTGACATGCAATAAGTACACTAGGTACGTACCAAGATCCTCCACCTGCCTCGCTAACGGTGACATTCGCAGATTGCTGAGCACCTTCCTTCCTGCCTTTGCACATGCGACACTTCCTGGCTATGTGCCCAGGTTCGCCACACACAAAGCAGTTGAAGTCACCCTTTTCCTTGTTCTTCTTTTTCTTAAAGCCAGTGGTTTGTTTTGCCTTTCCTTTGTTCTTGAAGTTCTTTCCCCCAGAGCCGCCAGCCCCATTGTGCACGACATTGGCATTGGGAGTCGGATGAGGTGGGTTTTTCTCGATGTCTTTCGCCCTGGCCTTTTCCTCAACATCAAGAGTGGCGATGAGACTTTCAACAGTCATCACCTCCCTCCTGTGTTTGAGTGTAGTGGCAAAGCTCCTCCATGATGGAGGTAACTTGGCAATAATGCCCCCCACCACAAACTTGTCAGGCAGAACGACTCCAAAACCGGCGAGTTCCACCACCAGAAGCTGGATCTCATGAGCTTGCGTCACAACCGAATTATTATCGGTCATCTTAAAATCGTGATACAGCTCATTCACATACAACTCACGCCCAGCATCCGACTCTCCATACTTTCTGTCGAGAGCTTCCCACACAAGGGCAGGACTGGCATAGTTCATGTAAATGTCACAAAGCTGGTCGGTCATGAGGGAGAGCAGGCAGCCCATGGTAGTGTCCGAAGACACCTCCCAGTCACGCTGCTGTTCCTGCGTGAGTGGCCTTTCAACTATGGAGGAAATCACCCACCACAAGTTCTGGCTCATGAGCCAAAACTTCATACGGGTCTGCCATCTCTTAAAGTTCTCACCCCCAAACCTCTCAGGTTTCATCACATCGCTAGGTCCAGCCATTGCACGGTAATAAAGTTTCTGGACTGTTGGAAATATAGCATGCAATCGAATTAAAATAATTCCGAATTTGTGTGACAACCAAGATAGATCTAACAGAATTACACATGTGATTATAAACATGAAATCTAACATGGCACAACAGATCGACATGGATCTCAAACCCCTTCTAGAACATGGAAGATAGGATCACGAGATTGATCTCTTACAGTGATGCAGACGAATGTAGATGAAGAATAGTTGAGGAAGATGAAGCAGACGGTCGATGCAGTCGATGAAGAAGAAGCAGCATGGCCTTTGCCAGAACTTTATCGCCCGGCTCCCTCGTGCGGGACGCCAAACGCCGGGGAAAGTCCGGAGACTACTGCTTTCCTTCCCCGCGGCACGGTAGGGAAAGGATCGGCGAAGATCGGTGGCGGCTGCAGAAGAGAACGGAGTAGGGTTTCTGTGTATCTGATGTCTTCTGTCGAGAGGAACGTCTTTCTCTTATAGACTCGAAAGGATAACCCCCACGCAGCACGTTCTGCCTATATTCCAGGATCCACCCCCTGGTATATCTCCATCACGAGCGATCTCCTAACCTCCCTCAACGGAAAGTCTATCATTGAGTCGTGCGTGAGACAGACGCGGGTGGATAAGATAAGTAAACTGCTCAGCAAAAAGATTAAAAAGAGATGCTATTTAACAGGCCACGGTCGCGCTCGCCTCGCCAAAGTCCAAAGATCACAAGTCACAAGTCACGCGTAACTAAACACGAATAAATGCGAAATGCGAGCGAGCGCGCGCGTGTGCGCGTGTGGTGTACACTTAGCACAACTCTCTCTAGTATTTCCAACTAGTCTCACCATGAGATGCCCCCTTATAAGCAGGTCAAAATCTTGCTCCTTGCAATGTGGGACTAAACTCCCACAACCTCCACCCCTTGACTTCTCTCCAATTTCTGAAATTTATATGGGCCCAATTCTTGTAGAGACCCATTTATTTCAACACCAAATGGCATACGAGTTGGAACTTTAAATTTCACGTGTGTCTATGGAACATCACCTTTCGATTTGTCTAGACTTAAAAAAAAATCAGAACTCCAAAAGCTTTCTATGTATATGTATCCGTTATTATCTATTCTCTATGTTTCCCACAATATAAGTCTTTTTAGCAAGATGTGTCGTACTTTGGTTGTGACATAAGTAAATATATACTCGTCTTATTTTTGCAATCCTCTGCTTTTATCTTTGGCTGCGATTTTAGGAGAAGCAAAGGGTTCCTTGGAGTCCACCCGAAGCTGATTTCAGGTGAGAAGGCCAGCGATGTCGCCGTCGTTCTGTGGACACAAGTCGTGAGCCGTCAAAATAGGAGTTGTTACACCGGCCGGCCGGTCATGGGTATATATATGGTGTCTTGCTGTTGTCGGTGCGATTCTGCATTTCACGAGATCACATGCCCATGCATCCGTATTTCCCGGTAGCTAGCTACCATCCATTGGCCCTTGAACATTTCTCGAAAGATAAAGCTTGCTCTGGAGGATAAAGTCGTGCAATATAGGTCCAGGTCCTTGATAATTCCCCTCGATCGACCAGACGGCCGTGCTATGCTAGTGCTCCCCCTTTTTTGCTGGTGAGACGTGAGAAGGAATCTGCCGATCGATCGATGAGCAAAAAGCGAAGACGCATTGAGCTTTCCAGCGGTACCGAGGATATATTGGTGAGGAGGACCAGCAGAAGCGAACAAAGAGGTTAGGTGCCCGGAGACCGTGGTGTTTGGTGGTTGTTAGAGAGAGATATATGTATAGATTGTTTTTCGGACGATCGAGTTGTTGGCATGGCAGCGTCTCTCGCCCGGCCGGGGACGACTGGTGTTTCGAGCAGCTTCATTATTGGGCTTCCTTAGCACATGGATGGATTGGATGGATGGATACACGCAAAGCGACCATGGCATTTCTCTTGGCACAGTAATGCCATCGATCTCTCAAATGGTACTACCAAACGGACATAACATGGTGATGTATGCGTTACGGATGGAAGAATCCTTCTTGCCTAACCAGGCCCACCTACCTATAAAAGGTTTTCGAGTACCCTTTTCTTTTCCTACAAATGGTAAACCCTGTGGTGGTAGTAGTAGTAGTAACAGATTTGCTAGTGGGTAATTACTGGTACCAATCACAGAGCAATTTGCTACTAATAACAGATTTGCTAGTGAGTAATCAGCTGAATCAATCAGTCGAGGCAAAGCACAGTGCGCTTGACCTTTCGTCCGAATGCCGTTAATAAGAAGTGCCCACCAAACATTATGGAAGTTGTTGCAAAGTTTGCAACTTGTCATCTCCTTTATCAGTTTCTTTTGTCCATTCATATATATACGTATATCAGATGGAACGAGATGTGTACACACACCATGCGCTGCTTAATCAGAAAATCAGTCGATCCCCTGAAAAGCTCTCAGCAATTTGAACCGAGCATGCATATAATATTGCCACTTTGCACGGACAGGGTCGTCGGCCACGCCCTACACATGGTTGTTCGCGGACTAGAACAATTTTCTCGATGCTATATATATTATCTTCACATGGAGGTTCAGGGCTCATTTTTTTTAGGTGGCATGGATCATGGATGGATGCATTGGTGCGTTGTTTATTATTGGTGCTTGCTTTTAGTCGTCAGGGATCGACCTAACGATGAAATGTATATAAAATTTGGGAAAAGGATATTAAAATGGTAATCATGCATGTCTTCTGGATCTAAGATGTGAAGAGGGAAGAAGCAACGTTGACTGGTTACTTAGGAGTATCCATCGTGCAATTAAGTGCGCTGGAGAACAGTATACAATAGAAGAATTGACATTTGAGAGGCCAGTTCCTGACAGGAGCCGCTTTAATAGGAGAACTGGATAGGACCCGACGATGCGATGGGGGTAATTAAAAGAATCATCATGGATCAGTTCCGTCTGCGAGACATAATTAACATTGTATCATGTTAGAGTCTGTGAATCCGTAGCCAATAATTACTAGTTAGTGACATGTAGCAGTATGAAAGTGCGGGGACTAATCTTACTACCTATCCTGACAGCGCACCACTCCAATATCATATGTGTGCTTTAGGAGTACTACTTGATCTATTCCAAAAAAAAACAAGGCTTGTGATTCTTTCTAAAGTCAAAGGGTGTAAATTTTGACCAGACTATAAAATAAACTATCGATATTACACTAGATATTAATAGACATAATATGAAAGTACATTGCAAGACATATCGAACGATATACATATTAACATAAAAGGGCATCCGACGGCGAGTGGAGATTTGGTGCAAATGGGCACCAGTGATCTCGCTTTTTTAGAACATATATCATATTTTTAAGTTCTATT
This sequence comes from Avena insularis, assembly GCA_023614405.1. Classification (NCBI taxonomy): domain Eukaryota; kingdom Viridiplantae; phylum Streptophyta; class Magnoliopsida; order Poales; family Poaceae; genus Avena; species Avena insularis. The sequence goes on from CM042691.1 coordinate 303,138,312, forward strand.
TTTTTAAAAAAATGCAGCTTGTGATTTATACACACAAACATGCAAAATCTTAATTCGAAATAATGTGTATTTTGAGCTACACAAAAATAACAAAATTGTAGATCTATAGTATATATAGTGATTTCAAATCATAATAAAAATCATACTTTGTCATTATATTTGTGTAGCTCGAAATACAAACACTCGTACCTAAAAAAAAGAAATACAAACAATCGGAATTGAGATTTTGCACTTTAATGGGATACATTATTAGCAACTTTTAGGATTTTGAACTGTCAAAAAAAAACTTTTAGGATTTTGTTTTAATTTTTTTGAAAACGTAAATATATAGTTTTTTATTTTTATAATATAAGTGCAGGGAGCATTGTAAGCTCGGAAAGGACTTTCCGATCCGACTCGGCTCATATCTAAATCCTCAAGATATAGTTTCACGTGCATCGTGAAACCGGGAAGAATCAGTAGCAATCCGGGTCCCAATCGGAATAATTATGCGCGGGCTCTCGTGACGTATGCTTAAGTTTACCCGGCCAGCCTCGGCGTCGGTGTCAGTTCGTTCAGAGCTTAAATGCTTGATTAAGCGGTACACTCCAATGATCCTTGTGACGGCATGATATTACAAAATCCTGCTCGCGCGCGGTGGGACCGCGCGTTCTCTTGACGAACAGTGAACGCATAATTATTTCAGTCAAACTCCATCAGCCAGGCCGGCGTCGGTGTCAGCTCCCTTCAGGGCCTGTGCACGCTAGTACTACTCCTCTGGAGATCCTTTTCACGGCACGGCATGGCAAGGCGTGGCTGGCATTTACAAACAACGTTGGACGCTTGGACCCGAGTTTCTCGCCGGTGGGTCCACTACACAGGTTAGGTACGAAGTGGGACCCGTCCGTCCGTCTCCGTCTGGACTGGGGTTGCTTCGAAGCCCTGCACTGCAAATAGAGTCCAACCTCCTTGATTGGATTAGAGGAACCAACTTGCAGTCTTGCACTACTGCATGCGTCGATCTTCCTCTTCCTTAGAAAATCTGCAGATATATTTTCCTTACGCACGCACGTACATACGGTGCGCACTGCGTTGCAGCGGCTGCTACTCAAGTAGTAGTACAGTGCTAGTGATGACGAGAAGAAGAAGAAAAAGGCAGACCCGGCGTCTCCTCCTAGTCTCGCCTGATGGAGCCCGAATCGATCGAGCTGGTGGCGCCGGACTGGTGACGGCAGCAGGGAATGATGAGACGGAACGGCCGGCCGGCTTTGCCGCGCGCCTCTCGCCATCATCCGTCTGACGACGACGACGACGATGAATCTCTCTCCGGGGTTCGTCTTCCCCTCCGATCCTCACCCATATGGCCATATCTCAACCTCGTCTCACTGTCTCGGCACACAGTGCGTGGCAGCTGCGCGGTACAAGATGAGGCAGGGCAGTTGGCGGGGTTGGTAGCAGCAGCAGCATCGGTCTGTCGCGATCGGTCTCGGCTGTTGCACCGAATCTGAATGCCCTACACTCGTTGCTACGTCTTGGTCTGGACCGAGAGTATACGGATACGTACACGTATGTTTTGTAGTACTAGCGTGCCAAGAGGTGACCATGTTGACTCCAAAGAGGGTACTAATCCGTAACTCGGTTTCTTAATTCTTTTTTGATAAAAAGACGTTGAAGGCCCGGCTTTATTAAAAATAAAGTCCTCGATAGTAACTAGAGCGTACGACAAACAGGACACAGGAAGGAGTTAAACACTGGCTGCACTCGTGCAAGGGGAGGGAAGAAACCCAACAGAACAGACACAACACTGCCAAGAAACACAAGACCAACTACTCGTCGCCCAACTACGACACCTAACAACGAGAGAGTGGGGCGAGCGGAGAGACAACCGCTCACCGAGAGAGCGGGGCGAAGGCGCGGCGAGGAGTACATCTATATCCTTAGGGGAGAGTGCTTCTGAGCTCCCTGCTTTACGCCTTGATCGTCTCAACAAGGGAAGAGATTGCCTCCCGGTCCTGTGACCTGCTGAGGGGAAGCCACTGCTGCAGGAAAACAACAATTCTAAATAAGCCATTAGGAATAAAAGATAAATATTTGCCCTCAATCAGGGCTTTATTTCTAATGTTCCACAAGGCCCAATACATGGCCGCAAACGCCATCCACAACATGTTTTCTTAATTCTGGTAAACTGATAATGGAGCTTATCAGCCTTGCCTTAACACTATAGGACGCGCGATACACCGAGGGCTAAAAGTCGTCAGTGTAGGATCCTCGGCAAAGGTCTCCTTCGACGAAGCGCACGGAAACCATCGGCGTATGCTACGCCGATGGCTGTCCTCGGCATAGCGGCCGTCGGTATAGCCTCACGACAGGTTGCAAAAATTAATTCAAAAAAAATAATTTTTTCTCAATTTTTTTAATGTTTAAATTGTTTGACTCGTTAATCTCTCATTTTGAACATTTTTAACATTAATTACACTTAATCTTTCTTTAAATTGTAGTCTTGGTTAAATTTCTCGGTCGGTCACTCATCCTCACTACCCCACTTTCAACACACTTAACTTCCTCGTTCCTTCAAAATCTGTTTCCGCAAAGCAATTTATACATTGTTGTCAATACCATGATATCAATCCTATTAACTCTTATATCATTAGGTCACATGTTTGTATTTCTTGAAATTACAAATAATTATTTAAATAAACAACAATGAATAGTAAAAATATTATTGAATTCAAATAAAAATATAATGATTTTATTTTTTTGTATTTTCTATTTAATATGGAATAATTAATATCTTTAAATTCGTAAATTGGAATTTGACAAATAATATGACTAAACTGATCAGAAAAATGAGACGAATCCAAATATGATATTAATATCAACTTATCACAAACTATGCAGTGATTCTAGTCATAATTTTATTTGCCCATTTAAAACGGCACGCATAAAGATTCTTAGCTAAATTTGAGACTCGCTAAACTTGAAGTGGATCTCTGATGAAATAGCATATTTTGAACCTAAAAATAATTTTTGTAAAAAATCCTGAGCATCAGATCATGTACCTGTAGTTCATATCTGACTCACTTCCTACCGATTCGGCAGGAATTTGTCATTTTCACCAGGAATAGACGAAAAGTTTTGAGATCCTTCTGTTAGGACATTGTTCATGTAATGTGTTCTAGTATTTTTTTTAAATATGGTGGTAGCATTTTGAATTAGCCATTTTCTCGTTGCTATCACCCGTTTTTTACACTCAGAAAATGAAAAATAGTTTTTTGGCGCGACAAAAAGGAAAACTTCCTTCTGCAACATTATTCGTCATTCCATGATACACATATATGCATAATATAGACACATTATCAAAACTATGCCTTAATTCTAGCTATAATATTGGTTATTTGACCCGAAAGTCAGGAAACCTCGAATGAGATAGGTCATTTTGTGAAGATTTTTTGAGACATAATTAATATACCAAGTTTGGTATTTTTTTCTCATAACTATGTCACATAATATGACACCACATAAAGGTTTTGCATTGTTTGGATCGTTTTTGAATTTCTTATACCCGTTTTAAACTATATATAATATTTTATGTTTCACTTAATTTTTATTTAAAAATGTGTAATATTTGAGTGTAGATAAATAGATCTTATTTTTATGCAAATTTTAATATATTATTTGTATTTTTCTAAACTAAAATGATTTAATTATAATTTTTCAAAGATTAATCAAATAAAAGAAAAAATAGCTATGCCGAGTGCAGCCGTCGGCGTAGCGTAGGCTACGCCAAAAACAATTCTACACTGGCTCCTTTAATGTGCCAGCTTTGGCATTAGCCCATTACTTATTGGTGTGCGTCGCTTTTACCACGTGCGGAACCCAAACTGCAAGTACAAACTACATGATGCGACTTGGGATGCTATTGCATTTGGCAGCACAGGAACACTGTCGCCGAAACCGACAAGCCGGGTATGAGCTCTTCCACTAGGTTATAGCGCACTGTACAAGTACAATGGCTTAATGAGCCACGAGCCCACGATCGACTAACCTTGAGGGTGTGGGAGACAGGGAGAGGCGGAGAGCGGTGATATAGAATGGTGGATTGGTAAGGAGCAACCGACAGAATGGCGGATTGTCGAAGCCGGCTGCTACTCGAGTACACTAGTGACGAAGAGAAGTATAGGTAGACCCGGCGTCTCCTCCTAGTCGCGTGATGGAGCCCGAATCGAGCTGGTGGCGGTCTAGGAAAATTCCTGGCGGAATTTGCTTGCGTCCTGATCCAAGCTTAGACAGCAGATCAACCGCCTCATTTTGCTCCCTAGACACATACTTGACTTCGTAGCTCAAGAAGCACTTGGCTACCTCGTCCACTCCGTCTCGATATGTCTCCATCATAGGGTTCCGCGCATTCCAGGTGCCAGCCACCTGCTGGGCAAGCAAGTTGGAATCTTCACAGCAAACTATGCGCTTGATGCCAATATCCTTGGCTACACGTAGTCCGTAAATGAGTGCTTCATACTCCGCCATATTGTTCGTAGCCTCAAAGTGGATCTGTAAAACGTAGTGTAGTTTGTCTCCTGTCGGTGACTGTAGCAATACACCAGCCCCCGAGCCGTTGAGCAGTTTTGATCCGTCAAAGTGCATCACCCAGTACTCTGGTTCCGGCAACGGAGTAACATCTGGCTGAAGGGTTTCGCGGCATAGTAAATCAAAATTTTCTACGGAGCGAACAGAGGAAAAGCCAAGATCTAATCTAGGAGATGCAAACAACGAGAGAGATTGGATTAGATCTTCATACCCTTGAAGATTACATGTGAACGTTCGTCGGAACGTGGGTGATGTAGTCGTACTCGCTTCTCCTCCTCGCGATCCGATCCGATCTAGCACCACAAGTGGCGGTGCCTCCGTGAGATGCACACGTGCGGCACCTCGACGTCTCCTCCTTCCTCGGACCAGCAAGTATGGTGGAGAGATAGATTGGATCTACAGCACGACGGCGTGGTGTATATGGTGGAGAATTTCTGCTGCAGGGCTTCGCCTACAAACAGTCGGGAGGGAGAGAGGAGGGCCAGCAGGGAGGCTAGGGCTTGGAGGAAGGTGTGTGTGGGTGGGGGGAAGGGGGCGCACCAGCCCTCTATATATAGAGGGGGAGGGTGCGGCCAGCCCTAGCCCCTCCTCCAAGCCTATCTCTAGTTTAAACGATTTAAACTATCTCCTTATCTAGAAATCCTATCTCTAGTTTAAACGAGTTTAAACTTATCTAGGATCGGCTGGGCCCTATGGGGCCTTGTGCCCCTGGCCCAATGCGGTCAGGACACTCCCTCATAGGCCCATGCCCCCTTCCGGAAGGTGGGACCACGTTGGGCCCCTTCCGGAAGGTTCTAGAAGCTTCTGGTACAATACCGATTAATCCGAAACAATTCCGAACTCCAAAAACTGCACTGCCTTATATGAATCTTATTCTCCGGACCATACCGTAAACACTCGTGATATCCCGGATCCAATCCGAGACTCGAACAAAATTCATAAACCAATTATCCAATCTATCCTAGCGTCGAGACACGTTATGTGTGACCTGCGGTTCGAGAATATGCGGACATGATCTTCTATCAATAATCAACAACGGATCTGGCACCCATATTGATTCCCACATTCATCGATGATCATATCGGATGAACCACGATGCGAGATTCAATCAATCCCATATATATATATTCCCTTCGTCTCGCGATATTTTACTTGCGAGATTGATCGTCGGTATCGTCATACCTAGTTCAATCTCGTTCACGTAAGTACTTTACTCGTTCCATAATTCGATATCACTTTGTGATTAACTACTTAACCACATGCTTGCAAGCGGTGTTGATATCGATTACGAGTGGGCCCAAGTATATCTCTCCGACTTGGGAGGGACAAATCCCATCTCGATACATACAACCCAACAGATACTTTCCGATCACCTGAGAGACACCTTTATGATCACCCTCTCATAGGATGACGTTTGATGACCTCAAAGCTTTCTTCCGATACAAGGGAGTTGTATTATCTCATGGTCTAAGGAATACAATATTTGACATAGGAAAAGCGCAAAGATGAACACAATGACACGATCTAATTGCTTCGCTTAGTTTGGTCATCCACCATATCATTCTCCCAATGATATGATCTCATTATCAATTGACAACTCATGTCTATGGTTAGGAAACCTTAACCATCATTGATCAATGAGCTAGTCCATAGAGGCGTACTAGGGACACGGTGTTGTTCACAAACCACACAAGTATTAATGTTTCCGCTTAATACAATTCTAGCATGGAATATAAACTTTATCATGAACAAGAATTATAATAATAACATCTTTATTATTGCCTCTAGGGCATAATTCCAACAGTCTCCCACTTGCACTAGAGTCAATAATCTAGTTTACATTTGGCAACAATCTCACCCATGGCGAGGTCTTGATCATGTTTTACACGTGGAAGAGGTTCGATCAATGGATCTGACATTCAGATCTGTATGTACCTTGCTTATCTTCGATCTCCATCCGCTATATAATCTCGGATTATATGAAACTTAGTTGATATGCTTGGTCTTTGGATGATATCTTGGTTCCTTAGCGAGTGCTATGGCGCGATGTTGTCACACAATATCTCGGTGGGTCCAACGCACTTGGGACCACGCCAAGCTCGATGATGAAGTTTCTGATCCAAACTCCTTCACTTGACGCCTGCGGCAGCCATGTATTCCGCTTTCTTTGTAGATCCCGCGATCACGCTTTGCTTGCGGCTTCTCCACTCACACTCCTCCATTCAAAATATACACGTATCACGTCGAGATTTAGAATCATCCTTGTCGGTGTAAACTAGCATCGACGTAACCTTTTACGACAGCTGTTCATCACCCCATAGACTAAGAACATTTCTTTAGTCCTATTTAGGTACCTTAGGATGTTCTTCACGGCTGTCGATGTTCCACTCTGGATCACTTTGATATCGCTCGTCAAACTAAGAGCATTGGACACATCCGGTCTAGTACACAAGATCGCATACATGATGGAACCTATGGCCGAGGCATAAGGCACTTTGCTCATAGCTTCCCTATCATTTACCGTAGCTGGACCTTTGAGCCTTGCTCAATATCTTACACGACAACATAGGCACTAAACCTTTCAATGCCTTATCCATTACGAACCTTTTAGAACTTTGTCTAGGTATGTACTGCGGCTTAAAGCTATCGAGCGTCTTTGTCTATCTCTATAGATTTTGATGCCTAATATATAAGCAGCTTCACCTAGGTCTTTCATTGAAAAACACTTGTTCAAATAACTCTTCACATCGTTAAGCATGTTGATGTCATTTCCAATAATCAATATGTCATCCACATATAGTACCAGAAACGTCACCGAGCTCCCACTCACTTTCTTGTAGATGCAAGCTTCAGAGCAATTTGGAACAAATCCAAAGCTCTTGATCACTTGATCAAACGAAGGTTCCAACTCCGAGATGCTTGCTTCAGTCCATAAATGGAACGCTAAAGTTTGCATACCTTATCAGCATCCTTAGGATCGACAAAACCTTCGGGTTGCATCATATACAACTCTTCATCAATGTTGCCATTGAGGAAAGCGATCTTGACATCCATTTGCCATATTTCATAATCATGAAGCGCAGCAATTGCTAATAAAATCCTAATGGACTTAAACATCGCCTGGGAGAGAAAGTCTCATCGTAGTCAACACCTTGAACTTGTCGAAAACCTTTCGCAACAAGCCGTGCTTTATAGGCGGTAACATTACCATCCGCGTCCGTTTTCTTCTTGAAGATCCATTTGCACTCAACGGCCTTTGACGCTAGGAGGTCCACCAAAGTCCATACTTGGTTTTCGCTCATGGATCCCAATTCGGATTTCATGGCTTCTAGCCATTTCTCGAGTCGGGCTCATCGCCGCTTCCTCATAGTTCGTGGTTCACCGTCTTCTACTAACAAGACAGAAGACAGAGGTTGCCGTACCACTCGGAGGGCACGCGACCTTGTCGACCGCGACGTTCGATAGCACTTGTCGTCAAGCTTCATGATCCTTGTCATTAGCTTCATCTATTGTTGGTGCGGGGCGGCTTGAACAATTTCAGGTCTGCGCTACTCTCCAATTCAAGAGAAGGTTCAATAACCTCGTCTAGCTCTACTTTCCTCCCACTCACTTCTTTCGAGAGAAACTCCTTCTCAAGAAAGGAACCGTTCTTCTGACAAACACTTTGCCTTGATTACGTGATAGAAGGTATACCCAATAGTTTCCTTAGGGTATCCTATGAAGACGCATTTCTCCGCTTTGGGTTCGAGCTTGTCCGGCATCAACTTCTTGACGTAAGCTTAGCATCCCCAAACTTTAAGAAACGACAACTTAGGTTTAGCACCAAACCACAGTTCATACGGTGTCGTCTCAACGGATTTAGATGGGGCCCTATTTAAAGTGAATACAGCGGTTTCTAATGCATAACCCCAAAATGATAACGCAAATCGAGAAGAGACATCATCGATCGGACCATATCTAATAGGGTTCGATTCCGCTCGTACACACCATTCTTGTGGTGTTTGGTGGCGTGAGTTGTGAAACGATTCCACTTGCTTTGAGATGCGTGAGAAAATCATAACTCAAATATTCGCCCCCACGATCGGATCGTAGAAACTTAATCTTTACATTACGATGGTTCTCCACTTCATTCTGAAATTCTTTGAACTTTTCAGCGTTTCAGATTTATGTTTCATTAAATAGATATACCCATATCTACTTAAGTCATCAGTAAAAGTGAGAAAATAGCGATATCCACCGCGCGTCGAAACACTCATCGGTCTGCATACATCGGTATGTATGATTTCCGACAAGTCCGTTGCTCGCTCCATCATACCGGAGAACGGGGTTTTGATCATCTTGCCCATGAGGCATGGTTCGCATGTGTCAAATGATTCAAAATCAAGAGACTCCAAAAGTCCATCGAATGGAGTTTCTTCATGCGCTTTACACCAATATGACCTAGCAGCGATTACCACAAATAAGTAGTATTATCACTATCTACTTTGCATCTCTTAGCCTCAATGTTATGGATGTGTGTTTCATCCCTTTCGAGATTTAGAAGAAATAAACCATTCACAAGAGGTGCATGACCATAAAAGATGTTACTCATATAAATAGAACAACCATTATTCTCCGATTTAAATGAATAACCGTCTTGCAATAAACACGATCCAGAAATAATGTTCATTCTCAACGCAGGCACATAATAACATTTATTAAGGTTTAAAACTAATCCCGAAGGTAAAACTAAGGGGAGCGTGCCGACGGCCATCACATCAACTCTTGATCCGTTGCCAACGCGCATCGTCACCTCATCCCTCGCTCATTCCGTAGCTCCTGTTTTGAGTTACAAATATTAGCAACTGAACCGGTATCAAATACCCAGGCACTACAACGAGGGCTAGTAAGGAAAACATCAATAACATGTATATCAAATATACCTTTGATGGTGCCAGCCTTCTTGTCCGCTAAGTACTTTGGACAGTTGCGCTTCCAGTGACCCTTGTCCTTGCAATAGAAGCACTCAGTGTCCGGCTTGGGACCAGACCTGAGCTTCTTCTCAGCAGGGGCATTGTGCTTGCCGCCGCCCTTCTTGAAGGGCTTCTTCGCACCTTTACCTTTCTTAAAGGAGGGCTTATTGACCATCAACACATGATTATCTTTCTTGATGTCCACCTCCGCAGCCTTCAGGCCATACACAATTATAAAGACAACCATATGGCTCCTGTCGGTTGTGTACTCATCGACATGCAAGTCGTGAAACATTACAAAACATGATCATCGCATACAATATACACATCACATCTTGGGCCATACCATATCACAGAAAACACTCCCTGCAAAAACAAGTTAGACGCCTCTACTTTGTTGTTGCATGTTTTACGTGGCTCATGGGAGTAGATGCTAAGAACGATTCTTACCTATGGAAAGCCACAACGGTGATATTATGGTTGCCAAACTCCGGTGTTAATCCCATGACAACTATAGTGAGAGAAACTGACATCCACCAGCCGCATGTGTGGTACAAGCCACACGTCAAGTGCGGAGCCGGTCTCACGAACGATGTCGCGTAAGGTTGGCCTGGACCGCTTCAATCTCACTATACCGCGTCATAAGAAGAACACAAACAAGAGGCTTGCAACAGAAAACATCAACGCCCGCAACAACCATGTTGCGTTCTACTCGTGAATCACATCTACGCATAGATCTAGCTCTGATACCACTGAAGGGTTTCGCGGCATAGTAAATCAAAATTTTCTACAGAGCGAACAGAGGGAAAGCCAAGATCTAATCTAGGAGATGCAAACAACGAGAGAGATTGGATTAGATCTTCATACCCTTGAAGATTAAGACAATGAACGCGTTTTAACGTGGGTGATGTAGTCGATTTCGCTTCTCCTCCTCGCGATCCGATCCGATCTAGCACCACAAGTGGCGGTGCCTCCGTGAGATGCACACGGGCGGCACCGCGACGTCTCCTCCTTCCTCGGACCAGCAAGTATGGTGGAGAGAGAGAGTGGATCTACAGACGACGGCGTGTATATGGTGGAGAATTTCTGCTGCAGGGCTTCGCCTACAAACAGTCGGGAGGGAGAGAGGAGGGCCAGCAGGGAGGCTAGGGCTTGGAGGAAGGTGTGTGTGGGTGGGAGGAAGAGGGCGCACCAGACCTCTATATATAGAGGGGGAGGGTGCGGCCAGCCCTAGCCCCTCCTCCAAGCCTATCTCTAGTTTAAACGATTTAAACTATCCCCTTATCTAGAAATCCTATCTCTAGTTTAAACGAGTTTAAACTTATCTAGGATCGGCTGGGCCCTATGGGGCCTTGTGACCCTGGCCCAATGCGGCCAGGACACTCCCTCATAGGCCCATGCCCCCTTCCGGAAGGTGGGACCACGTTGGCCCCCTTCCGGAAGGTTCTAGAAGCTTCCGGTACAATACCGATTAATCCGGAACAATTCCGAACTCCAAAACTGCCTCGCCTTTATATGAATCTTATTCTCCGACCATTCGGAACCTCTCGTGATATCCCGGATCCCATCCGAGACTCGAACAAAAATTCATAAACCAATTATCCAATCTATCCTAGCCGAGACACGTTAAGTGTGTGACCTGCTGGTTCGAGAATATGCGACATGATCTTCTATCAATAATCAACAGCGGGTGCAGGCACCCATATTGACTCCCACACATTCATCGATGATCATATCGGATGAACCACGATGCCAGGATTCAATCAATCCCATATATATATATTCCCTTCGTCTCGCGATATTTTACTTGCCCGAGATTCGATCGTCGGTATCGTCATACCTAGTTCAATCTCGTTCACAGCAAGTACTTTACTCGTTCCATAATTCGATATCACTTTGTGATTAACTACTTAACCACATGCTTGCAAGCGGTGTTGATATCGATTACCGAGTGGGCCCGAAGTATATCTCTCCGACTTGGGAGGGACAAATCCCATCTCGATACATACAACCCAACAGATACTTTCCGATCACCTGAGAGACACCTTTATGATCACCCTCTCATAGGATGACGTTTGATGACCTCAAAGCTTTCTTCCGATACCAGGGAGTTGTATTATCTCATGGTCTAAGGAATACAATATTTGACATAGGAAAAGCTTCGCAAAGATGAACACAATGACACGATCTAATTGCTTCGCTTAGTTTGGGTCTGTCCACCATATCATTCTCCCAATGATATGATCTCATTATCAATTGACAACTCATGTCTATGGTTAGGAAACCTTAACCATCATTGATCAATGAGCTAGTCCATAGAGGCGTACTAGGGACACGGTGTTGTTCACAAACCACACAAGTATTAATGTTTCCGCTTAATACAATTCTAGCATGGAATATAAACTTTATCATGAACAAGAATTATAATAATAACATCTTTATTATTGCCTCTAGGGCATAATTCCAACACTGGCATCTCCGTCCAATCTACAACAAAATCCGCCAAGGCTTGTGACTTGATAGCGTCGCGTCTCTTGTAGGTGATCTTGAAGGCGGCAAGTTTGATGCCCCACTTCGCGACCCTTCTTATAGCGTCGCTGTTGTTGATAATGTCGGACAGTGGAGTCTTGCTCACCACTGTGATTGGGTGCTCCTGAAAGTAGTGCCTCAGCTTTCAAGAAGCGAGGAATACTCCATAAGCTATCTTCTGGTAGTGCGGGTAACGCTGCCTGGACTCCGTCAAGACCTCGCTTACATAGTAAACTGGTCGCTGAACTTCGTACTCATAGTCTGGTTCCTTCTGCTCTACCACGACGACGATGCTGATTACCCAGTTGGTTGCCGCCATGTAAATTAACAGGGGCTCGCCATGCTCGGGTGCTACAACGATAGGCGTTGAGGAAAGAGTTTCCTTAAGCTGCTTCAATGGTGCATCTGCTTCGTCCGTCCATGTGAATTTGTCCGCCTTCTTCACCAACTTGTACAGCGGCAGAGCCTTCTCTCCAAGTCAGCTGACGAACGGACTAACTGCTGCAACACAACCTGTTAGTCATTGGATGTCCTTTAGGCATGTCGGACGGTTTATGTTTAAGATGGCCTTGAGTTTCTCCGGTTTGACCTTGATTCCGCGCTGGGAAACGATGAATCCCAACAATTTGCCTGCTAGAACCTCGAAGACGCACTTCTTAGGGTTAAGCATCATGTTGTATTTCCGGAGATTATCAAAGGTTTCTTTCAAGCCAGAGATTAAGTCATTTGACTTTTTAGACATCATCGCAATGTCATCCACATAGGCGTGAACATTCCGACCAATTTGGTCATGAAGGCAACGTTGCATTGTCCGCTGGTACGTAGTACCTGCGTTTTTCATCCCAAAGGGCATCGTAACATAGCAAAACGTGTCGTATGGGGTAGTGAATGAAGTGGCCAATTGGTCCGACTTCCTCATCTTGATCTAGTGGTATCCTGACTATGCATCGAGAAAACACAAAAGTTTCGAGCCAGCCGTCGAGTCAATGACTTGGTCAATGCGAGGCAAAGCAAACGGAACTTTGGGACACGCTTTGTTCAAGCCGGTGTAATCAACGCACATTCTTAATTCATTAGTTCCCTTTTTGGGGACAAGTACAGGATTGGCCACCCATTGGGTGTGAAGGACTTCTCGGATAAAACTAGCCTTAAGTAACCTAGCTATCTCTTTGCCAATGGCGCGTCTCTTCTCATCTCCAAAGCGTCGTAGAGGTTGTTTCACTAGTTTGGATTTTGGATCAATGTTTAAGCTGTGCTCGGCAAGTTCCCTAGGTACACCTTTCATGTCGGCAGGCTACCAGGCAAAGATGTCCCTATTCTCACGAAGGAACTCGACGAGCGCGCTTTCCTATTTGGGATCTAGGTTCGTCCCAATGGCGGTGGTCTTGGAGGCATCGCCTACCACAAGTTCCACCGGCTTGGTCTCGATGGCGGCCTTAAACGCAGGAGCGGAGTCGGAGATCTGCTTCTTCGACGCGGGCATCTCTGAGTCATCGACCTTGCTCTGGATCTCTTTGAATTCTTCGCTGTAGAGGATAGCTTCCGCAATGGCTGCTTCATTGATCTTGCAGTCCCTTGCCTTGGTAAAGCTTTCGGATACGGTGATGACACCGTTTGGTCCGGGTGTCTTGAGTTTGTTGTAGATGAAGCATGGCTTGGCCATGAACGTGTGGAATATGTCGCAGCCGAATATGACATGGTACACGCTCTTGAAGGGGACCACCTCAAAGGTCATGCACTCTTGGCGGTAATTGTTAACATCGCCAAAGGCAAACTGAAGTGTAATGCATCCAAGGGACCGAGCCTCCCGACCAGGAACTACGCCGTGGAAGATGGTGTTGGTCCGCCTTAGGTTTGCCTCCGTCAAGTTCATCTTCTGTAGTGTATCCAGGTACATGATTTTGATGCTGCTTACACTATCCACCATACACTTGGTGAACTCCACGCCGTCAATCAAGGGGTTGATGACCATAGCGTATTGGTTCTCCGTAGGAATAAGGTCTAGGTGGTCTGTCCTGTCCCAAGTTATTGGAACCTCCGACCAGCGCCGGTACTGGGGAATTGGGGGTAGGGTAGCCATCAGGATCTTCAGAGAGGTCTTCTGTTGTCGGATGGTGGGGGTGCCAAGGAAAGTGTGGTAGAATGGTGCCTTCTTTATGAAGGGGTTCTTGCCCTTGTCGTCGCTCTTGGAGGCGTGCTTGGGGTCAACGTCCTCCTCCATGTCACTTGAATCCTTGGATTCCTCCTCCTTCTTCTTCCCCCTGCCCTTGCCTCGCAGTCTGTTCTTCCGACTTTGCTTGTAGCCGGACTTCGGGTCTTCCTTGAGGATGTTGACGAACTTGCAGTGTCGATTGGTGTGAGTGGCTTTACTGTTGGCGTCGAGGTGTATAAGGCACGGCATATCGCGGTACTCTTCGTATGTTTGGGGAACGCGGTGCGCTGCCGAGGTGGTTTCACTTCCTCGCTGCTATCCCCGACCAGCTCCTCTTCCTCGGTCACGTTGTCCGCCATCACCTCGTACTGCAAAAGTCATAGCGACCATGTCGGTAGATTGCTTTTCTTCTGGAGCGGTTTTTCGCTTTGTACTGCTGTTCCTCCGAGCTTGAGTTGGAACGACCGTTGCCGGCAAAGAGCCGCGAGCATCATCGTCGGCAGTTGCAAAGTCACTGGACAACTGAATCATCTGATTCAGGTGAAGCTGGTGATTGTCCTACAAGCGCTTCAGCTTATGTTGGAGCAACGTGCCCGTTTGCAACCCATCGATGAAAGCGGCCATGGCGGTCTGAGCGTGCACTCCTGCGCAGAAATTCTTCATATCTAGCCAGCGGGAGAGGTAGGCGCGATATGTCTCGTCTTTCTCTTGCACGCACCGCTGTAGATCGCCAACAGTGCCAGGACGCTTGATACCCTCAAAGTTTTTGGTGAATGCTTCTTGCATGTCCAACCAATTGTAGATAGATTTTTCCGGCAAGTCGTCGATCCATTGACGGGACGTGGCCGCCAACATTAACGGGATGTACTTGACGACAACGTTGGGGTTGCCTCCGGCAATCTCCACCGTGTTGCCGTAGTCCTGCAACCATGTGGCTGGCTTGGCGGTGCCGTCATAGGGCTTGATGGTCTTGTCAATTCGGAAACCTTTGGGGTAAGTTGCAAACCGTATTGCAGGTCCAAAGCAACGTGGTCCCAGGTATGGTCCTTCTCGTGCCTCGTGGATCTTATTGATCCATGAACGTGCATCGTATGGCTCCGGGCTCTTCTTTTTCTTGTCAACAGGGGATAGGCTGCGTGAACGACGCCGGCCTCTTCCGCCATGATGACTGTTAGGTGGCGACGGAGGCGGAGGTGGCGGTGGGTTATCTTTCTTGCTGTTACCCTCCTGCGACGCCTCGCGCCTGTCACGGTTGCTTGTCGGGCGCAGAGGATCATGGTGTGACCTACTCCTGTGTCCTTGGTTGTGCTCTCCGTCATGACGGGTCTGCTCCGTGTTGTCGCGGATGACGACCGCACTGCTTTGGTGGGGGCATATCCGTACGATGGTGAGCCTTGTGATCTTCGCGATGTCGGGGGGACCGGGGCGATGGCGATGGGCGACGAGGTCGGGCTTTTTCCCCGTGGTCGGAGCATATGGGGATGGCATCCTTCCTGTTGCGCGCATCCCTCTGTCTTCGTTCTGATGAACCCGTCTGGGACCCGACATCAAGAGGAGATCTATCCCTTGGCGGCTTATACTGGCTAAACTGGCAAAGCGCTGGGTCGGACTCGAGCCTCTGAGAGGTGGCCTTTTCCTGCTGCTTCACTGCCTTGGCCACTAGGTCATAGACATGTTCCACTGCCTCAGGCGATCTATCCTGCTCCAGAAGGGTCTTGGCGACGGCGAGGTTAAAGAGTGGGATGGGCATCACCTGTTTGCCTTCACTGTCAATGTATGGCTTGGCCTGTGCCGGCTTCGGGGGAGCCCATCCTAGGTTTCGCCGTACACCAGGATCATTGATGACGCAAGCCGGAGCTTTTTTGGTCTTCTGCTGCAGCAGCAGAGTCTTGTATTCGGCCTCCATTGCTCTAGCCTTGTCTATGGATTTCTGCGCATTTACCAGATCTTGATCTAGCTTAGCGCCTTGCTTCGCGATGGCTTGCGCTTCCTCTAGCAGCTGCTGACGTTTCTCGTCGAGCTGAGTCACGTTCCGGATACGAGCTACGGTCAGTGGCTCAACAAGGAGATTGTCGTACATTGCTCTATCAGCTGGAGTAACTTCGGAAGCAGCAGACGTAGATGCCGGAAGCGGCAGGTTTGCGGCGTTGTTGTTTCTCGGGCCGGTGCCGAGTTCCTGCGGCTGCTGCACTGGGTTAGGTGGAGGCGGCATGACCTTTGCACGATCATCGTCAGCAGCTATAAGTGGCCCTTTCCTTTGTCCAGCGTCGTACGCGGATCTCGTTCGGGTTGATCTTCATTCATCACCGTCCCAATGGTGACGAACACCTCTCGAGATACGACGACATTGTTGGCTTGCTCTTCGCGCGCATACTCCTCCTCCATCTCCTGCATGGCGGAGTTTATCTCTTTTGGGCTGAAATCTATCTCCTCTGAGTCTGCACTGAAGTCGACATAGAGCGCGTCAATCACAGAGTCGGAGGGTGCTAGGGCTTCCTTGATGACGGGCGGTGGAGGTGAAACGGCAGCAACGATGACTGGAGGTGGCGGCGTTGCTGCGACGATGGTGGCCGGAGGCGGTGGTGGCGGTGGCTGAATCGGAGGGGCTCCGTCAGCGAGCGAGAGCGCTGTCTGAGCTGCCGCGTCAGCCTCCGCGTAGTTGTTGACGGTGTTCACCATGCCTTCGAAGGTAAGGAGACCTGCCGCTTGTTGTCTTCTTAGAGAATGTCAAAGAAGCGTGCCCCGATCCAGTCCTTCCACAAAGTGATACATAGCATTATCATCGGGGTAGTGGGCCAGATCGGCTCGTACACGGAGCCACCTGGCTAGGTAATCACGGGGGTTTTCGCCCTCTCTCTGAACGCAACGCGCCAGGTCAAAGATGGTAACCACGCCGACAAACTTGGATCTCTGCTGTCCAGACGCTCGGGCGAAGCCGGCGGAATTGCAGCGATATTCCACCGTTATATCCTACACATGGGCGGTTTGGGTGGGCCTTGAATTTTTCCGATCTTTGCCGGCAAACTCCAAAGAGAGATTCGACATTGATCCTTCCGCGAACGTATCCTGCCCGTAGGCTGTCCGTGCGGGCCTTGAATTTTTCCGATCTTTGCCGGAAAACTCCGAAGAGAGATTCGACATCGATTCTTCCGCGAACGTATCCTGCCCGTAGGCGGTCCGTGCGGGCCTTGATGCTCCTCCGACTCCCAGGGAACTAGTGCCCGGGTCGGTTTTGCCAATGAAGAGGTGGATGTCTCCGACAGGAACGATTGAACACCGCGTAGGGTTCGTCTTCGCGGGGATCCAGAACTTGTCAGGAGGGACGATCAGAACGTTGCCGGAGAAGAGAACATGACCGATGGCTACGGTTTTGCTGATTCCCGCGAAGATCTTGGTCCTTGCCCGCTGAAGAGCCTGAAGCGCCTCTTGCCCCACGGTGGGCGCCAACTGTCGTGGTATTGCCGACGAGTACGCCATGGAGGGGTCCTCACAGTGCGTGTTTAGAGACGTGGGGGAAGGCGGACGGTTGACGGGTACGAGATAACACAGCTTACCTAGGTTCAGATCCCACGACGGTGGAAGAATCCTACTTCTGCTATAAATCACTATAAGGGCAATACGCCGAGTTACAGGGATTGGTTTGATGTGTGAAGTTGACTGAAGTTGTCTATGATCATCTGAGATTGTGCCCTAAAGGCTCCCATAGGCCCGACTTATATAGTCGCCAGGTCCTAGGGTTATAGGGAAAAATCCTAGCCGGACAGGTTACAGAGTCCTACACCGTCTATTACTAGTCTTGTATGTCTTGTACTCCAAGGATCCGGATACGTCGGTGACTCCAACCGTACCCTTACTTTATCCGGCATGGGCCTTCCTTCTGGATCCATCTAACTGGGCCGCCCAGCAGGCCATAGGCCATGCTACCAACTGTGGACCACCTGGGTTAGCCGGATAAAAGACATGCTATAGGGATACCCATATAGCATATCCCCAACAGACGGCAACCGGGAATGATGCACTAGTGCAGACGGGGGCCTTTAACACCGGTTCCTAAGGCCCTCTAACAGCGGTTGTAGAACCGTTGTTGAGGGTTCGGTGTTAGAGCCCCCCTTTAACACCGGTTCTTATACGAACCAGTGTTAAAGGGTGGCGCACGTGGGGCTGCCGCAGCGCTCAGCCCCCCTTTAACTCCGGTTCGTAACACGAACCGATGTTAAAGGTTCTGTGCCGCGGCAGGAAAAAGAGATAAATCTCTACCGCGGCAGGAAAACGTCCTAAATCTCTGCCGCGAAAGAGTTCTGCCGCCGCCTCGTTCTGGGCGTATTTCTGCGACGCGGCGGGGACAGGGAGGGGGAGGGGGAATCGATCGGGAGCGGTATATACACATACATCGTTGTCGATACATACGAGTACTTGAATAATTAAGCAACTATTATTATATACAAACATCGTCATTGTGTGGTATTCTCCATAAATGTTGAAGCATCAAGTACAAGACAAACACGTTCAAGCATCTAAAGAGTTTTTGGATATCTAAAGAGTTCTCAGCCAGGCGTGACGACCTCATCAAGTATGAACCCCACCAATTCCTCTTGAATGGCTCGTATGCGGTCAAATGGTAGGAGTTGGTCCCGCATCCGTTCGATCTAAATATATATGAAGAATGGGGTCAATATATATATAAGAATAAAACTCAGCACAATTGATGGTAATAAAATAATGTTGTGTACTTTGTTTACTTACTCTAAGTTGTTCTAGTGCGGCTTGGCCCGTCGCACATATCGTGTTGCGAATGAACTCACAAACATAGTATCCACATAAGTTATTGCCGGGTCCCTGATGCGTGCACTTTACGAGAATAGAGAGTTCAATCAAAATAATAATCAATAAAGCATGATATAATGGAATTGGAAGCAGAATCAAAGAGATACACATACCTAGCTAGTATTACTTACATTTTGGTCTACAAAATTTAGTTCTTCTGACCATTCACCCACGGTCCTGCCCGTGATCCTTTTCCAAACCCTGTCCGGCAAAGAAAATGGATAAAGGAGTAATTAATTACTTGTTGTCACGAAAGTTGCCGATCTAGTGCGATAATATGATTGAAATTACCTCTGGAGCATCTCCTTAAGTAAACAGCAATGAATAGTAAAAATATTATTGAATTCAAATAAAAATATAATGATTTTATTTTTTTGTATTTTCTGTTTAATATGGAATAATTAATATCTTTAAATTCGTAAATTGGAATTTGACAAATAATATGACTAAACTGATCAGAAAAATGAGACGAATCCAAATATGATATTAATATCAACTTATCACAAACTATGCAGTGATTCTAGTCATAATTTTATTTGCCCATTTAAAACGGCACGCATAAAGATTCTTAGCTCGGGGCTGAGACTCGCTAAACTTGAAGTGGATCTCTGATGAAATAGCATATTTTAAACCTAAAAATAATTTTTGTAAAAAATCCTGAGCATCAGATCATGTACATGTAGTTCATATCTGACCCACTTCCTACCGATTCGGCAGGAATTTATCTTTTTCACCAGAAATAGACGAAAAGTTTTGAGATCCTCCTGTTAGGACATTGTTCATGTAATGTGTTCTAGTATTTTTTTTAAATATGGTGGTAGCATTTTGAATTAGCCATTTGCTCGTTGCTACCGCCCGTTTTTTACACTCAGAAAATGGAAAATAGTTTTTTGGCGCGACAAAAAGGAAAACTTCCTCCTGCAACATTATTCGTCATTCCATGATACACATATATGCATAATATAGACACATTATCAAAACTATGCCTTAATTCTAGCTATAATATTGGTTATTTGACCCGAAAGTCAGGAAACCTCGAATGAGATAGGTCATTTTGTGAAGGTTTTTTGAGACATAATTAATATACCAAGTTTGGTATTTTTTTCTCATAACTATGTCATATAATATGACACCACATAAAGGTTTCGCATTATTTGGATCGTTTTTGAATTTCTTATACCCGTTTTAAACTATATATAATATTTTATGTTTCACTTAATTTTTATTTTAAAATGTGTAATATTTGAGTGTAGATAAATAGATATTATTTTTATGCAAATTTTAATATATTATTTGTATTTTTCTAAACTAAAATGATTTAATTATAATTTTTCAAAGATTAATCAAATAAAAGAAAAAATAGCTATGCTTAGAGTACTGTCAGTAGCGTAAGGCTATAAAACAATTCTACACTGACTCCTTTAATGTGCCAGCTTTGGCATTAGCCCATTACTTATTGGTGTACGTCGCTTTTACCACGTGCGGAACCCAAACTGCAAGTACAAACTACATGATGCGACTTGGGATGCTATTGCATTTGGCAGCATAGGAACACCGTCGCCGGAACCGACAAGCCGGGTATGAGCTCTTCCACTAGGTTATAGCGCATTGTACAAGTACAATGGCTTAATGAGCCACGAGCCCACGATCGACTAACCTTGAGGGTGTGGGAGACAGGGAGATGCGGAGAGCGGTGATACAGAATGGTGGATTGGTAAGGAGCAACCGACAGAATAGCGGATTGTCAGAGCCGGCTG
Organism: Avena insularis; assembly: GCA_023614405.1. Lineage (NCBI taxonomy): Eukaryota > Viridiplantae > Streptophyta > Magnoliopsida > Poales > Poaceae > Avena > Avena insularis. Next base: position 303,159,089 of record CM042691.1, read on the forward strand.
TTACTCGAGTACACTAGTGACGAAGAGAAGTATAGGTAGACCCGGCGTCCCTTCCTAGTCGCGTGATGGAGCCCGAATCGAGCTGGTGGCGGTCTAGGAAAATTCCTGGCGGAATTTGCTTGCGTCCTGATCCAAGCTTAGACAGCAGATCAACCGCCTCATTTTGCTCCCTAGACACATACTTGACTTCGTAGCCCAAGAAGCACTTGGCTACCTCGTCCACTCCGTCTCGATATGCCGCCATCATAGGGTTCCGCGCATTCCAGGTGCCAGCCACCTGCTGGGCAAGCAAGTCGGAATCTTCACAGCAAACTATGCGCTTGATGCCAATATCCTTGGCTACACGTAGTCCGTAAATGAGTGCTTCATACTCCGCCATGTTGTTCGTAGCCTCAAAGTGGATCTGTAAAACGTAGTGTAGCTTGTCTCCTGTCGGTGACTGTAGCAATACACCAGCCCCCGAGCCGTTGAGCAGTTTTGATCCGTCAAAGTGCATCACTCAGTACTCTGGTTCCGGCAACGGAGTAGCATCTGGCATCTCCTTCCAATCTACAACAAAATCCTCCAAGGCTTGTGACTTGATAGCGTCGCGTCTCTTGTAGGTGATCTTGAAGGCGGCAAGTTTGATGCCCCACTTCGCGACCCTTCTTATAGCGTCGCTGTTGTTGATAATGTCGGACAGTGGAGTCTTGCTCACCAATGTGATTGGGTGCTCCTGAAAGTAGTGCCTCAGCTTCCGAGAAGCGAGGAATACTCCATAAGCTATCTTCTGGTAGTGCGGGTAACGCTGCCTGGACTCCGTCAAGACCTCGCTTACATAGTAAACTGGTCGCTAAACTTCGTACTCATAGCCTGGTTCCTTCCGCTCTACCACGACGACGATGCTGATTACCCAGTTGGTTGCCGCCATGTAAATTAACAGGGGCTCGCCAGGCTCGGGTGCTGCAACGATAGGCGTTGAGGAAAGAGTTTCCTTGAGCTGCTTCAATGGTGCATCTGCTTCGTCCGTCCAGGTGAATTTGTCCGCCTTCTTCAGCAACTTGTACAGCGGCAGAGCCTTCTCTCCAAGTCGGCTGACGAACGGACTAACTGCTGCAACACAACCTGTTAGTCGTTGGATGTCCTTTAGGCATGTCGGACGGTTTATGTTTAACATGGCCTTGAATTTCTCCGGGTTGACCTTGATTCCGTGCTGGGAAACGATGAATCCCAACAATTTGCCTGCTAGAACCTCGAAGACGCACTTCTTAGGGTTAAGCATCATGTTGTATTTCCTGAGATTATCAAAGGTTTCTTTCAAGTCAGACATTAAGTCATTTGACTTTTTAGACATCACCACAATGTCGTCCACATAGGCGTGAACGTTCCGACCAATTGGGTCGTGAAGGCAACGTTGCATTGTCCGCTGGTACGTAGCACCTGCGTTTTCAGCCCAAAGGGCATCGTAACATAGCAAAACGTGTCGTATGGGGTAGTGAATGAAGTGGCCAATTGGTCCGACTTCCTCATCTTGATCTGGTGGTATCCTGAGTATGCATCGAGAAAACACAAAAGTTCCGAGCCAGCCGTCGAGTCAATGACTTGGTCAATACGAGGCAAAGCAAACAGAACTTTGGGACACGCTTTGTTCAAGCCGGTGTAATCAACGCACATTCTTAATTCATTAGTTCCCTTTTTGGGGACAAGTACAGGATTGGCCACCCATTGGGTGTGAAGGACTTCTCGGATAAAACTAGCCTTAAGTAACCTAGCTATCTCTTTGCCAATGGCGTGTCTCTTCTCATCTCCAAAGCGTCGTAGAGGTTGTTTCACTAGTTTGGATTTTGGATCAATGTTTAAGCTGTGCTCGGCAAGTTCCCTAGGTACACCTTTCATGTTGGCAGGCTGCCAGGCAAAGATGTCCCTATTCTCATGGAGGAACTCGACGAGCGCGCTTTCCTATTTGGGATCCAGGTTCGTCCCAATGGCGGTGGTCTTGGAGGCATCGCCTACCACAAGTTCCACCGGCTTGGTTTCGATGGCGGCCTTGAACACAGGAGCGGAGTCGGAGATCTGCTTCTTCGACGCGGGCATCTCTGAGTCATCGACCTTGCTCTGGATCTCTTTGAATTCTTCGCTGTAGAGGACAGCTTCCGCAATGGCTGCTTCATTGATCTCGTAGTCCCTTGCCTTGGTAAAGCTTTCGGATACGGTGATGACACTGTTTGGTCCGGGTGTCTTGAGTTTGTTGTAGATGAAGCATGGCTTGGCCATGAACGTGTGGAATATGTCGCAGCCGAATATGACATGGTACATGCTCTTGAAGGGGACCACCTCAAAGGTCATGCGCTCTTGGCGGTAATTGTTAACATCGCCAAAGGCAACCTGAAGTGTAATGCATCCAAGGGACCGAGCCTCCCGACCAGGAACTACGCCGTGGAAGATGGTGTTGGTCCGCCTTAGGTTTGCCTCCGTCAAGTTCATCTTCTGTAGTGTATCCAGGTACATGATTTTGATGCTGCTTACACTATCCACCATACACTTGGTGAACTCCACGCCGTCAATCAAGGGGTTGATGACCATAGCGTATTGGTTATCCGTAGGAATAAGGTCTAGGTGGTCTGTCCTGTCCCAAGTTATTGGAACCTCCGACCAGCGCCAGTACTGGGGAATTGGGGGTAGGGTAGCCATCAGGATCTTTAGAGAGGTCTTCTGTTGTCGGACGGTGGGGGTGCCAAGGAAAGTGTGGTAGAATGGTGCCTTCTTTATGAAGGGGTTCTTGCCCTTGTCGTCGCTCTTGGAGGCGTGCTTGGGGTCAACGTCCTCGTCCATGTCACTTGAATCCTTGGATTCCTCCTCCTTCTTCTTCCCCTTGCCCTTGCCTCGCAGTCTGTTCTTCTGACTTTGCTTGTAACCGGACTCCGGGTCTTCCTTGAGGACGTTGACGAACTTTGCAGTGTCGATTGGTGTGAGTGGCTTTACCGTTGGCGTCGAGGTGTACAAGACACGGCATATCACGGTACTCTTCGTATGTTTGGGGAACGCGGTGCACTGCCGAGGTGGTTTCACTTCCTCGCTGCTATCCCCGACCAGTTCCTCTTCCTCGTCACGTTGTCCGCCATCACCTCGTACTGCAAAAGTCATAGCGACCATGTCGGTAGATTGCTTTTCTTTTGGAGCGGTTTTCCGCTTTGTACTGCTGTTCCTCCGAGCTTGAGTTGGAACGACCGTTGCTGGCAAAGAGCCGCGAGCATCGTCGTCGGCAGTTGCAAACTCACTGGCCAACTAAATCATCTGATTCAGGTGAAGCTGGTGATTGTCCTGCAAGCGCTTCAGCTTATGTCGGAGCAACGTGCCCCTTTCCAACCCATCGATGAAAGCGGCCATGGCGGTCTGAGCGTGCACTCCTGCGCAGGAATTCTTCATATCTAGCCAGTGGGAGAGGTAGGCGCGATATGTCTCGTCTTTCTCTTGCACGCACCACTGTATATCGCCAACAGTGCCGGGACGCTTGTATGTACCCTCAAAGTTTTTGGTGAATGCTTCTTGCATGTCCAACCAATTGTAGATAGATTTTTCCGGCAAGTCGTCGATCCATTGACGGGACGTGGCCGCCAACATTAACGGGATGTACTTGACGACAACGTTGGGGTTGCCTCCGGCAATCTCCACCGTGTTGCCGTAGTCCTGCAACCATGTGGCTGGCTTGGCGGTGCCGTCATAGGGCTTGATGGTCTTGTCAATCCGGAAACCTTTGGGGTAAGTTGCGAACCGTATTGCAGGTCCAAAGCAACATGGTCCCAGGTATGGTCCTTCTCGGGCCTCGTGGATCTTATTGATCCATGAACGTGCATCGTATGGCTCCGGGCTCTTCTTTTCCTTGTCAACAGGGGATAGGCTGCGTGAACGACGCCGGCCTCTTCCGCCATGATGACTGTTAGGTGGCGATGGAGGCGGAGGTGGCAGTGGGTTAGCTTTCTTGCTGTTACCCTCCTGCGACGCCTCGCGCCTGTCACGGTTGCTTGTCGGGCGCAGAGGATCATGGTGTGACCTGCTCCTGTGTCCTTGGTTGTGCTCTCCGTCATGACGGGTCTGCTCCGTGTTGTCGCGGATGACGATGCCGCACTGCTTTGGTGGGGGCATATCCGTACGATGTTGAGCCTTGTGATCTTCGCGATGTCGGGGGGACTGGGGCGGTGGCGATAGGCGACGAGGTCGGGCTTTTTCCCCGTGGTCGGAGCATATGGGGATGGCATCCTTCCTGTTGCGCGCATCCCTCCGTCTTCGTTCTGATGAACCCGTCTGGGACCCAACATCAAGAGGAGATCTATCCCTTGGCGGCTTATACTGGCTAGACTAGCAAAGCGCTGGGTCGGACTCGAGCCTCTGAGAGGTGGCCTTTTCCTGTTGCTTCACTGCCTTGGCCACTAGGTCATAGACCTGTTCCACTGCCTCAGGCGATCTATCCTGCTCCAGAAGGGTCTTGGTGACGGCGAGGTTAAAGAGTGGGATGGGCATCACCTGTTTGCCTTCACTGTCAATGTATGGCTTGGCCTGTGCCGGCTTCGGGGGAGCCCATCATAGGTTTCGCCGTACACCAGGATCATTGATGACACGAGTCGGAGCTTTTTTGGTCTTCTGCTGCAGCAGCAGAGTCTTGTATTCGGCCTCCATTGCTCTAGCCTTCTCTATGTATTTCTGCGCATTTACCAGATCTTGATCTAGCTTAGCGCCTTGCTCCGCGATGGCTTGCGCTTCCTCTAGCAGCTGCTGACGTTTCTCGTCGAGCTGAGTCACGTTCCAGATATGAGCTACGGTCAGTGGCTCAACAAGGAGATTATCGTACATTACTCTATCAGCTGGAGTAACTTCGGCAGCAGCAGACGTAGAGGCCGGAAGCGGCAGGATTGCGACGTTGTTGTTTCTCGGGCCAGTGCCGAGTTCTTGCGGCTGCTGCACTGGGTTAGGTGGAGGCGGCATGAACTTTGCACGATCATCGTCAGCAGCAATAAGTGGCCCTTTCCTTTGTCCAGCGTCGTATGCGGATCTCGACCGGGTTGATCTTCATTCATCGCCGTCCCAATGGTGACGAACACCTCTCGAGATACGACGACGTTGTTGGCTTGCTCTTCGCGCGCATACTCCTCCATCTCCTGCATGGCGGAGTTTATCTCTTCTGGGCTGAAATCTATCTCCTCTGAGTCTGCACTGAAGTCGACATAGAGCGCGTCAATCACAGAGTTGGAGGGTGCTAGGGCTTCCTTGATGACGGGCGGTGGAGGTGCAACGGCAGCAACGATGACTGGAGGTGGCGGCGCTGCTGCGACGATGGCGGCCGGAGGCGGTGGCTGAATCGGAGGGGCTCCGTCAGCGAGCGAGAGCGCTGTCTGAGCTGCCGCGGCAGCCTCCGCGTAGTTGTTGACGGTGTTCACCATGCCTTCTAAGGTAAGGAAACCTGCCGCTTGTTGTCGTCTCAGAGAATGTCGAAGAAGCGTGCCCCGATCCAGTCCTTCCACAAAGTGATACATAGCATTATCATCGGGGTAGTGGGCCAGATCGGCTCGTACACGGATCCACCTGGCTAGGTAATCATGGGGGTTTTTGCCCTCTCTCTGAACGCAACGCGCCAGGTCAAAGATGGTAACCACGCTGACAAACTTGGATCTCTGCTGTCCAGACGCTCTGGCAAAGCCGGCGGAATGGCAGCGATATTCCACCGTTATATCCTGCACAGGGGCGGTTTGGGTGGGCCTTGAATTTTTCCGATCTTTGCCGGCAAACTCCGAAGAGAGATTCGACATTGATCCTTTCGCGAACGTATCCTGCCCGTAGGCTGTCCGTGCGGGCCTTGAATTTTTCCGATCTTTGCCGGCAAACTCCGAAGAGAGATCCGACATCGATTCTTCCGCGAACGTATCCTGCCCGTAGGCGGTCCGTGCGGGCCTTGATGCTCCTCCGACTCCCAGGGAACTAGTGCCCGGGTCGGTTTTGCCAATGAAGAGGTGGATGTCTCCGACAGGAACGATCGAACACCGCATAGGGTTCGTCTTCGCGGGGATCCAGAACTTGTCAGGAGGGACGATCCAGAATAAAGTGGAATCTACGCACGCATAACTCATCATCAGTTACACTTAACATCGAGTAAGCCGAAACAGAATGTGTACAAGAGAGGGTAACAGTACTCACGCGAAGTTGTAAGGCAATAGTATTTCCCTTTTGGTTTGTTGTCTCAGTAAAGACCTTAGCAAGAAATCTTCTGTTTGCCCGGGTTTGGTTCTTACCACTTCTTCACGACTCTATTTGGGTCAACGAACCCAATGTCAAAAGGGGATCCTTTCATGCATTCCATAACCTTTTTCCTGCATAATATTATATACATATATGGTGAGCATATATATACATGCAATTAATGAAGTGAATGAGATAAGATAGAAATTACAGAAATAGTACTTACACACAATAAAGGCTGATGGCAGCTTTGTCGAGTTCCTTCTGATTGAATAGAAAATGCAAGTCTTGAATGTTGAAGTCGATCTCGTCGTCTCCGCACAAGAAAATCTGATCTCTTATATGCGCCGTGATCCATTCTTCCTTTCTCGTCTTGCAGAAATCAAGGTACCACTTGTGCAATCTTCGCATCTTTGTTGGTAGATTCTTGAGCTCCTCTTTCTTGACGAGATTCTTCCCATACTTCCATGGCTGTATGGGGTTGACATCGCCTGTGGGAATGTTGTCTCCCATGAGGTTCATGTATGCAATGTAAGTCATCCCCATCTCATTTGCCTTTCTTTGTAGCTCTGCCTCGTAATCATTTGCAGGAGGAGCGTTCCGTGTGTCGAACACTTGGAGCGGGGCGCATGATTGCTTTCCTGCTCTCCGAGCATGGGAACTGTTTTCTGGGGTGCCGCACGACTGCTACTTTCAGTCTCCCTCCGCCTTGCATCCCCCTTCAAAATCTGGCGCTCGTAGTCCGGCAAAAGTGGGGTTTCAGGTTTCAAAATATTATTGTAAAACTTCTCCACCACCGCCGGATCTATTTTCTCCTTTGGCTCGGCCCGTCTAGGTGCAAAGAATTTCTTGACCTCTTCTTCCGAGATCCTATTGGTCTCCTCATCGCTGCGATTCCACGGTAAAACCGGCAATGGCTTGGTGGAAGGCTGCGGGACGTAGTTTCTTGAACTCTTTGGCGTACGGTTTCCTGCGGATTTCTTCGTGGCAGTGCGAGTGATGCTCTTCGTGGTAGTGCTCTTCCGCTTACGCGCCAGAGATGGCTGGCGACGGAGATAACTGCTGTGAGAGATGGTCTGGCGTCGGAGATGGTGGCCTTGAGAGAGATGGCTGCCGCTGAGAGATGGCTGAAGCGCCGGAGACGACAGGGGAGTATTCTGATGACTTGGAGACGGCTGAGGCGGCTCAGACTGCTGACACTGCGGAGACGGCGGGGGTGCCAGAAGCCTCCAATTTGGAAGCACGATGTGTTTCTTCTTCCAAAGAATGGTTGTTTTCACTGCAAATTTGAGTTGAGTTTCCCCTTCACCTGTAGCATGGTCAAGCTGTGCTTCCTCATATTCCTTCACAACCTCATCCACCCCGACAATAGCATAGCCATCTGGAATCGGTCGGTAGTGGTAAGTTCCACCAGCTACAGGAGGTAAGGCATAGCCGACAACCACCTTAATGGATAAGCCCATTAATCTCACATGCAGCTCAGCGTGTTCGCTCTCCGTGATCTCATCCACAGGGTATCGAGGACCCGCCATTTCAAGCGTGGGATGCACGTTCTCCGTGGAAGCCATGCTGCTTTTCCGCGCAGAGTCTGGGCCGCCGGCAGCTTCCAATCCAGGCTCTTCGTGCCACTGATATGGGCCGGTAGCTTGTTGACTCTGTTGTGCATTCACGTGCGCCTGCAGCACCACAAGTGCATGTTCTATCTGTGTCATCCTCTCTGTACGCTCTTTTTCTTTTCTGCCGCGCCATCTGTAAGAGTCGCCCCACTCGGCAAACCCATCCTTCCACGTCATACCCCTTGTGCCTCGAGCATGTCCAGGGTGTTCTTTTTTACCGATGGCGCGTGTGAGCTGGTCATTCTCTCTGTCGGGATGGAAGGTCCTGGCGGCTGTTTCCTCGTATGTCGTGATGAGTTCAGTGACGGGTTTGGCAACGAGGGTTGGGAAGATACACAATCATGTTTCTGGGTCCAACCTTGCCCCGATTCCGTAGAACCAAGTCTTTGCATGTAGGTCCCACCCATGTGTCTGGGGTGTGATCCCTCTATCGCGCAGGGCATTCTCAACTTCCTCCCACTTAGGCCTCTGAGATATGTAGCCACCTGACCCCGTCCTCTGGTGATATTCCTTCTTCTGGGCATTTAGCGTATTGGTTTCTGACCTCTTTGTAGCTATAGCACCTTCCTTGTATGCCACAAATTCGGGCCAGTGAGGTCTTATCTTCGCATAATATGCGTCTTCGAAATCTGGAGTCTCGCGAGCTTTGACAAATTTGTTCAATTTTGTCTTCCACTTGCGGAAAGCGTCAGTCATCTTCTTTAGAGTCCACTCTTTGACCTTTTCCTTTATAACCGGTTTGTTTTCATCCTCCTCTGGCGGAAGGGTGAAATTTACCAACAGCGTATTCCAAAGCGTTTCTTTGGATCTTTCATCGACAAAGGTACCGTCGTACTTCTTTGGCTTATTCCAATTTTCAATTATGATTGGGATTTGGTCCCTAACAAGAACTCCAGCCTGACGTACAAATTTGTCTGCGGCCTTCTTGGGCTCCATCGGCCTGCCATCAACACGGACTGCTTCGATCGTGAACTTTCCATGATCTTTCAGCCGATGGCTCGCGCCTCGCTTGCTCTTTTTCGTAGAAGAAGATTGTTGCTGGCTGGTCGATCCAGAGGGCTAAAAGAAGAAAGAAGCGTTAATTAATACATGTACATATATACAAATCAGTCGGTGGAAGTCAGCAGAGGCTTATTCAATGCATATACCTCGTCGGACTTTGTAATCACTAAATTGCGTTCACTGGAGTCTTCATCTTCTCCATGACTACTTGAGCTGTCATCGTGTTCCTCCAAGTTCAGATCTTGTGAGGTGTCCTCATGGGTAATGTTCTCCATTATTTCTTCGTCTTCAAGGTTTCTACTGAGTGGATCCATAGTTTCTAAAACAATAATATTATCACACAAATATCAGTAATACATCTATTGAAATGCTCAAGCAAGGATGATGATATGACAGGTTAAAAGTATTGAAATGTACCCCTAATACATGCTTGGTCATTTCAAACCCTAATTCGGAGAAACCCCGGATTCATATGAGAGGGTACATTTACTTATTCTAATTAACTTGTCATGAAAGTTGATTAACATAGCATGGTTATTATAATGCTATATTAACAACGAGAGGTGGCGGCGCTAGGGCGAGAGCGGGGACGGGATGCGTGGGTGTGTGCGTTCGAACCAGCACGACGTGGGCTACCTAAAATGGGCGACTCACCCTCGACGCGTGTGTAGGCTCAGCAAGGACAGAGGAGGTCAGGGTCGACGGCATAATGGTGGCGGTGGTCGTCGGCGTGGCACAAAATATACACATGCATATACAATACACATACAATACAATACAATATACATATATACATACACATACAAATATACATACACATATGCCACTTGTTCTCGCGCGGACTTTGTGAGCCCCCACGACACGTCCCGCACGGCCGTGGCCTCATGGACCTCCGAGAAGAAATACTACAACTACACCACACGTGCTTGGACGGTCTCGCCGGTGGAGACGGCGTCACGGGCTTGGACGGGGTACTGTGTCTGACATGATAACATGCAAATTGTTGTAGTACTCCGTGGGAATTAAGGCGGTGTGTGCACTGTGTCATGGCGTAACTCTAACATCAAACATGATGCCTGGACGAAGATCCAGAATGACGAGGAAAACAGATAGTCTCTCGCATCGCATATCCTCCTCCGTCCGGACGACACAAAGGGGGAGAGATGGCCCAGCGCAGCACTACACAAGCAGACACACAAACAGAGCGAGAGGATCAGTCTTAGAGCATCGCCACTAGCATTTGTAGGAGGCCATTTCTACAACATTTTTATTGGGATTTACAAAAAAAACACCCCCATAGCGTTTTTAGAAAGGGTTTCTAGGCCGATTTTCGTTCAAAATATGTCCGGGCTTTCCGAGCCGATCCTAGGAAGCCCCCGCTCCGCTGGAGGCAACCTCGACGCGGGCAGCAGCCATCACGTTGGAGAGGTCGGAGACGCCTGAGAAGACGGCCGCGGAGGCGGAGGCCACGACGACGATCGAGTCGGTAACCGCCGCGACGAGGGCCAAGGTCTCGGGTTAGATGTCTTCCGGGCGCCATAGGGCCTTGCTTTCGCCCGCAATGGCGGCAGCGGAGTAGGCGGGGGAGGTTGCGCCGCGCGGGGTCGCCACGGCGTAGAGCAGCCCACGTCTCACCCTGGAGCTCCCGTGCGCGTCGGTGAGGCGGAGTTAGTCGTCGAGGAGGCGCTAAGCGGCGGGTAGGGACGACGGCGTGCGGCCGCAGCTCTGCGCCGGGTGGTGGAGCAGCTCGAGAGCGCGGTTACGCAGCGCCGCGACGATCGGGCGGCAGACCAGGCGGCGGATCTGGCGGCGAGCTGCTATGATGAGCGGGAAGCGATGGAGGTATGGGCGGATGAGATCGATGGGAGGCGAAGACGCGTAGGGGACGACGGAATGGGCGGCGGAGGCGAGGGGCGTGACGTGGCGATCAATGGCGATCGTGATAGACTGACAGGGGCGACGGCGATGGCCATGTGATGGCGTTGAGGGGCTGATGGCGACGGGCGATTTGGCTCTCTGCTTTCCTCTGCTATTCGATCTGGCTGGGGGGGAAGAAGGAATAGGAAGCAGGCGGGTGTTAAAGGGTGTAGCATAAACGAAGAATGCGCTTTAACACCGTTCGTGGCACGAACCGGTGTTAAAGGGGCATTTATTTCATGCATTAAAGGGGGCATTTTTAATTCAAAAAATAGGATAGAATTTAGAAAATTCATATCTTTTTCATTTCAACTCAAAAAAATATGAATAATATATCATAATTTTCAGAAAAATAATATCTATCCATTCATATAAAAACATTTTATATTTACTTTAGATAAAAAATTTCAAAATGATTAAAACACTTACATATAAATTTTGATTATTCAATTCAAACAAAAATAAAATAGTCAAACCCTAAAACTTTGAACATAAGAAATATTAAGCATCTAAAAACGAATGTAACCCTATTTTATTAGAGCAAATCATATTTTATTTTGTATAAACATTTTTGAATTGTTTGTATATTTAAATGCCGCATCTTTTGTATACTTTAGAATCTGACAAAACCTCGCACAACTTGCATTGGATTTTTGAAAAAATAGCATATTGTGAACCTAAAAATGATTTTTGTAAAAAATCATGAGCATCGCATCATGTACCTGTAGTTCATATCTGACCCACTTCCTACCGATTCGGCAGGAATTTGTCTTTTTCACCAGAGGTGGACGGAAAGGTTTCAGATCCCCCTGTTGGTACATTGTCCATATAAGGTGGTCTAGTATTTTTGTAAAATGTGGTGGTGGTTTTTTGAATTAGCCATTTGGTGGTTGCTTCACAAAACCGTCTGTTTTTTATGCTCGGAAAATGGAAAATGCCTTTTTGGTGCGACAAAAAGGAAAACTTCCTCTTGCAACATTGTTTGTCATGCCATGATGCACATGTATGCACAATATGGACACATTATCAAAAACTATGCCTTGATTCTAGCCATAACATTGGTCATTTGACCCGAAAAGCCAAGAAACCTCGAATGCCATGTTTCGCACTGTTTTGATCTTTATTTATTTTTTTATCCCCGTTTTAAACTATCGTCAAACTTTGTCGAACAACGGGCATGAAGATTCTTAGCTCGAAGACAAGCCTCGCTCAACTTGCATTAGAATTTTGAAAAAATAGCATATTGTGAACCTAAAAATGATTTTTGTAAAAAATCATGAGCATCGTATCATGTACCTGTAATTCATATCTGACCCACTTCCTGCCGATTCGGCAGGAATTTGTCTTTTTCACCAGAGGTGGACGGAAAGGTTTCAGATCCCCTGTTGGTACATTGTCCATATAAGGTGGTCTAATATTTTTATGTGGTGGTGGTTTTTTGAATTAGCCATTTGGTGGTTGCTTCACAAAACCGTCCGTTTTTTATGCTCGAAAAATGGAAAATACCTTTTTGGTGCGACAAAAAGGAAAACTTCCTTTTGCAACATTGTTTGCCATGCCATGATGCACATGTATACACAATATGGACACATTATCATAAACTATGCCTTGATTCTAGTCATAACATTGGTCATTTGACCCGAAAGCCAAGAAACCTCGAATGAGATAGGTCATTTTGTGAAGGTTTTTTTGAGACATAATCAATATACCAAGTTTGATATTTTTCCTTCTAACTATGTGACATAATATAACACCACGCGAAGGTTTCGCACTGTTTTGATCTTTTTTTTTATTTTTTATCCCCGTTTCAAACTATCGTCAAACTTTGTCGAACAACAGGCATGAAGATTCTTAGCTCGGGGCCAAGCCTCGCTCAACTTGCATTAGATTTTTGAAAAAATAGCATATTGTAAACCTTAAAATGATTTTTGTAAAAAATCATGAGCATCGTATCATGTACCTGTAGTTCATATCTGACCCACTTCCTACTTATTCGGCAGGAATTTGTCTTTTTCACCAGAGGTGGACAGAAAGGTTTCAGATCCCCCTGTTGGTACATTGTCCATATAAGGTGGTCTAGTATTTTTGTAAAATGTGGTGGTGGTTTTTTGAATTAGCCATTTGGTGGTTGCTTCCCAAAACCGTCTGTTTTTTATGCTCGGAAAATGGAAAATGCCTTGTTGGTGCGACAAAAAGGAAAACTTCCTCTTGCAACATTGTTTGTCATGCCATGATGCACATGTATGCACAATATGGCCACATTATCACAAACTATGCCTTGATTCTAGCCATAACATTGGTCATTTGACCCGAAAGCCAAGAAACCTCGAATGAGATAGGTCATTTTGTGAAGGTTTTTTTAAGACATAATCAATATACCAAGTTTGATATTTTTCCTTCTAACTATGTCACATAATATAACACCACGTGAAGGTTTCGCACTGTTTCGATCTTTTTTATTTTTTATCCCCGTTTTAAACTATCGTCAAACTTTGTCGAACAACGGGCATGAAGATTCTTAGCTCGGGTTCAAGCCTCGCTCAACTTGCATTGGATTTTTGAAAAAATAGCATATTGTGAACCTAAAAATGATTTTTGTACATAATCATGACCATCGTATCATGTACCTGTAGTTCATATTTAACCCACTTCCTACCGATTCGGCAGGAATTTGTCTTTTTCACCAGAGGTGGACGGAAAGGTTTCAGATCCCCCTGTTGGTACATTGTCCATATAAGGTGGTCTAGTATTTTTATAAAATGTGGTGGTGGTTTTTTGAAATAGCCATTTGGTGGTATCTTCACAAAACCGTCCTTTTTTATGCTCTGAAAATGGAAAATGCCTTTTTGGTGCGACAAAAAGGAAAACTTCCTCTTGCAACATTGTTTGCCATGCCATGATGCACATGTATGCACAATATTGACACATTATCACAAACTATGCCTTGATTCTAGCCATAACATTGGTCATTTGACCCGAAAGCCAAGAAACCTCGAATGAGATAGGTCATTTTATGAAGGTTTTTTTTGAGACATAATCAATATACCAAGTTTGATATTTTTCCTTCTAACTATTTCACATAATATAACACCACGCGAAGGTTTCGCACTGTTTCGATCTTTTTTTATTTTTTTATCCTCGTTTTAAACTATCGTCAAACTTTGTCGAATAACGGGCATGAAGATTCTTAGCTCGGGGCCAAGCCTCGCTCAACTTGCATTGGATTTTTAATAAAATAGCATATTGTGAACCTAAAAATGATTTTTGTAAAAAATCATGAGCATCGTATCATGTACCTGTAGTTCATATCTGACCCACTTCCTACCGATTCTGCAGGAATTTGTCTTTTTCACCAGAGGTGGACGGAAAGGCTTTAGATCCCCCTGTTGGTACATTGTCCATATAAGGTGGTCTATTATTTTTGTAAAATGTGGTGGTAGTTTTTTGAATTAGCCATTTGGTGGTTGCTTCACAAAACCGTCTGTTTTTTATGCTCGGAAAATGGAAAATGCCTTATTGGTGCGACAAAAAGGAAAACTTCCTCTTAAAACATTGTTTGTCATGCCATGATGCGCATGTATGCACAATATGGCCACATTATCACAAACTATGCCTAGATTCTAGCCATAACATTGGTCATTTGACCCGAAAGCCAAGATACCTCGAATGAAATAGGTCATTTTGTGAAGGTTTTTTGATACATAATCAATATACCAAGTTTGATATTTTTCCTTCTAACTATGTCACATAATATAACACCACGTGAAGGTTTCGCACTGTTTCGATCTTTTTTTCTTTTTTTATCCCTGTTTTAAACTATCGTCAAACTTTGTCGAACAACGGGCATGAAGATTCTTAGCTCGGGGCCAAGGCTCGCTCAACTTGCATTGGATTTTTGATAAATTAGCATATTATGAACCTAAAAATGATTTTTGTAAAAAATCATGAGCATCGTATCATGTACCTGTAGTTCATATCTGACCCACTTCCTACCGATTCGGCAGGAATTTTTCTTTTTCACCAGAGGTGGACGAAAAGGTTTCAGATCCCCCTGTTGGTACATTGTCCATATAAGGTGGTCTATTATTTTTGTGAAATGTGGTGGTGGTTTTTTGAATTAGCCATTTGGTGGTTGCTTCACAAAACCGTCCGTTTTTATGCTCGGAAAATGGAAAATGCCTTTTTGGTGCGACAAAAAGGAAAACTTCCTCTTGCAACATTGTTTCCCATGCCATGATGCACATGTATGCACAATATGGCCACATTATCACAAACTATGCCTTGATTCTAGCCATAACATTGGTCATTTGACCCGAAAGCCAAGAAACCTCGAATGAGATAGGTCATTTTGTTAAGGTTTTTTTGAGACATAATCAATATACCAAGTTTGATATTTTTCCTTCTAACTATGTCACATACTATAACACCACGCGAAGGTTTTGCACTGTTTTGATCTTTTTTTATTTTTTTATCCCCGTTTTAAACTATCGTCAAACTTTGTCGAACAACGGACATGAAGATTCTTAGCTCGGGGACAAGCCTCGCTCAACTTGCATTGGACTTTTGAAAAAATATCATATTGTGAACCTAAAAATGATTTTTGTAAAAAATCATGAGCATCGTATCATGTACATGTAGTTCATATCTGACCCACTCCATGCCGATTCGGCAGGAATTTGTCTTTTTCACCAGAGGTGGACGGAAAGGTTTCAGATCCCCTGTTGGTACATTGTCCATATAAGGTGGTCTAGTATTTTTGTAAAATGTGGTGGTGGTTTTTTGAATTAGCCATTTGGTGGTTGCTTCACAAAACCGTCTGTTTTTTATGCTCGGAAAATGGAAAATGCCTTGTTGGTGCGACAAAAAGGAAAACTTCCTATTGCAACATTGTTTGTCATGCCATGATGCACACGTATGCACAATATGTCCACATTATCACAAACTATGCCTTGATTTTAGCCATAACTTTGGTCATTTGACCCGAAAGCCAAGAAACCTCGAATGAGATAGGTCATTTTGTGAAGGTTTTTTTTGAGACATAATCAATATACCAAGTTTGATATTTTTCCTCTAACTATGTCACATAATATAACACCACCCGAAGGTGTCGCACTGTTTCGATATTTTTTATTTTTTTATCCCTGTTTTAAACTATCGTCAAATTTTGTCGAACAACGGGCATAAAGATTCTTAGCTCGGGGCCAAGGCTCGCTCATCTTGCATTGGATTTTTGATAAAATAGCATATTGTGAACCTAAAAATGATTTTTGTAAAAAATCATGAGCATCGTATCATGTACCTGTAGTTCATATGTGACCCACTTCCTACCGATTCGACAGGAATTTGTCTTTTTCACCAGAGGTGGACGGAAAGGTTTCAGATCCTCCTGTTGGTACATTGTCCATATAAGGTGGTCTATTATTTTTGTGAAATGTGGTGGTTTTTTGAATTAGCCATTTGGTGGTTGCTTCACAAAACCGTCCGTTTTTTATGCTCAGAAAATGGAAAATGCGTTTTTGGTGCGACAAAAAGGAAAACTTCCTCTTGCAACATTGTTTGCCATGCCATGATGCACATGGATGCACAGTATGGCCACATTATCACAAACTATGCCTTGATTCTAGCCATAACATTGGTCATTTGACCCGAAAGCCAAGAAACCTCGAATGAGATAGGTCATTTTGTGAAGGTTTTTTGAGACATAATCAATATACCAAGTTTGATATTTTTCCTTCTAACTATGTCACATAATATAACACCACGCGAAGGTTTCGCACTGTTTTGATCTTTTTTTATTTTTTTATCCCGTTTTAAACTATCGTCAAACTTTGTCGAACAACGGGCATGAAGATTCTTAGCTCGGGGCCAAGCCTCGCTCAACTTGCATTGGATTTTGACAAAATAGCATATTGTGAACCTAAAAATGATTTTTGTAAAAAATCATGAGCATCATATCATGTACCTGTAGTTCATATTTGACCCACTTCCTGCCGATTCGACAGGAATTTGTCTTTTTCACCAGAGGTGGACGGAAAGGTTTCAGATCCCCTGTTGGTACATTGTCCATATAAGGTGATCTAATATTTTTATGTGGTGGTGGTTTTTTGAATCAGCCATTTGGTGGTTGCTTCACAAAACCGTCCG
Source organism: Avena insularis (assembly GCA_023614405.1). Classification (NCBI taxonomy): domain Eukaryota; kingdom Viridiplantae; phylum Streptophyta; class Magnoliopsida; order Poales; family Poaceae; genus Avena; species Avena insularis. The sequence continues at coordinate 303,175,975 of CM042691.1, forward strand.
TTTTTTATGCTCGGAAAATGGAAAATGCCTTTTTGGTGCGACAAAAAGGAAAACTTCCTCTTGCAACATTGTTTGCCATGCCATGATGCACATGTATGCACAATATGGCCACATTATCACAAACTATGCCTTTATTCTAGCCATAACATTGGTCATTTGACCTGAAAGCCAAGAAACCTCGAATGAGATAGGTCATTTTGTGAATGAGATAGAACTGGAATTAAAATACAGAATGCAACTAACAGTAAGTTACATAAAGCACGACTGAAAATATAAGATACATAAAAGAACTAAAAATTAAGATATATGGCCAGATTAAGTCACAATCGGCCGAACTTGTTTCGGAATGTTGGAGTGATTCAGTCATGCTCCTGCCTACACTTGTAATACTCGCCACTGTAGTCGTCGTACTTTCGCCGTTCGTTCTTTGTCATCGTAAATTGTCGTAGTAATTGAACCTTGAAGGCTGAGTACGCGTGGGCTGGACTTGAGGGTAGCGCAGACGGGGGTTAGAGTCGACGACAGTGTCGTAGGCCATGGTGCTCTGGAGAGTCCGACCGTGCCACCATAGCCGACGGCCGGCCTCGTTGAAGTTCGTAGGAGGTGGGCCGTCCTCCTCGTGCCTAGCGAGCGCCCTCTCACGCCGATCCCCGAAGAAGGCTTCCCAAGTAGGGAAATAGTCGGGATGCCATCTGGGATTCCTCCGCTGCTCCGACGTGAGCTCGAAGTAGTAGTGGTTCGTGATGGCCATCCGACGCGCCACACCTAGAGGGATAGGAGGAACCGGCATGCCTCCGGCGCTCAACATCCAGCCGATGGGGACACAGTAGCCCGGCGGGCAGGGGTAGATCGAGGCGCAAAGCGCCTCCGCCTCCCTAGGGGTTAGTGCTACGGTGGAAGCCATGGGAAAGAGTGATGAGGTTGCAGATATGAGTCTAGAGATGTGCAATGACAATGGAGGCCAACCCTACATATATATAGTGAGAAATGGCTTGAGGGAAGAACTGGCGGGAAGAAAAATAGGGGGAGAAAAATGGCGAGAAGAAAAATGACGGGAAGAAATGGCAGGAAGAAAAATGGCTCATTTAATACATATACTGTTAACAGAAGAAATATGACATTGATTTCCATGTTGAGATACATATGTGTGCCAAAAATGGCTCAATTAATACATATAGTCAATCTTATGATCGCGTCGGCCGTAACCATGGAGTATCAGCACCGTTTAACAGGATGGTTGGGTCAGTCTTCACTCTGAAGGGCGGAATTTCATCAAACTTATTATAATCTTGACATATGCATCTTGTCCTCCACTTCCACGATGTTTCTTTTCCCTGAAAGAACTATATGACGCTTTGGCTCATCGTGTGATGTATCTGTTTGCTTATTTTTTTCTTTTTTTCGGTTTGGTAGACATGTCCTTCACATAGAAAACCTGAGCCACATCATTGGCTAAGACGAATGGTTCATCTAAGTTCTTGTCTACCTTCATAAGATTGTTGAGATCCACTGTTGTCATTCCGTACTTCTTGTCTACCTCAACCCCTCCTCCTGTTAGCTTGACCCATTTGCATCGAAACAAGGGGACCTTAAAATTAGGTCCATAGTCAAGTTCCCATATCTCCTCTATGAACCCATAATACATGGTCTTTTGCCCATTGTCTTCTGCTGCATCGAAGCGGACATCCCTATTTTGGTTGGTGCTCTTTTTATCTTGGCCTATCGTGTAAAATGTATTCTCATTTATCTCATACCCTTGGAAAGTACATACAACGAAGATGGTGTCACGGCCAACAAGTACAGTGATCCCCCAACGGTGGTGTTATTCGTGAGAAGTCTTTGCAGCCAACCACCAAAACTCGCCATGTGTTCACTTATAATCCATTCATCGAGACCCCGGTGTTTGAGGCGTATTAAATTCTTGTGTTCATTGATATACGGGCAACCAAGATAGATCTTTGTAAAACCATGTAGTGTGCTTGATTGAGAGAATGTCCGTCTTACATATCATTGCTTTACATCCTAGGGTGCCTTTTCCATGCGTCTCCCCTCATGTCGTGATTACGGAACACCAATCGCCTTAAGGTCGAATAAAATCAACACAGAACTCAATGACCTCCTCTTACATTGCCCTTGGAGATGCTTTCCTTGGCCTATACGATTATGAACATATTTCTTTAAGACTCCCATGTACCTCTCAAAGGGGAACATATTGTGTAGAAATACAGGACCGATAATGGCAATCTCTTCTACTAGGTGAACCAGGAGATGTGTCATAATATTGAAGAAGGATGGTGGGAACACCAACTCAAAGCTGACAAGACATTGGGCCACATCATGTGTAACCTGGTAGGCTTTGGATCGATTACCTTCGAGATATTGCATTGAGGAATGCACATAGCTTCACAATGGGTACTCGAACATTTTCGGTAGAAGCCCCTCAATGCAATCGGAAGCAATTGTGTCATAATCACGTGGCGATCATGAGACTTCAGGTTTTGGAATTTTTTCTCCGCCATATTTATTATTCCCTTTATATTCGACGAGAAGCGGATGGAACCTTGATCGCTCGGCATTCAAAAAGATTTCCTTCTCGCTTTGGTAAGAGCGTAGTGGCGGGGAGTTAAGTGGCATCGTTTACCCTTCTTGTTCTCGGGATGCATAGGCTCTTGAGGTCTTCAGACGTTGCTGGTCCTGCCGTGCTTCCGGTGTATCTTTTGTCTTCCAATACACTCCTAGGAAGCCTAGCAGGTTCACGCAAACATTCTTCGTCACGTGCATCACGTCGATTGAAGAGCGGACCTGTAAGACTTTCCAATAGGGTAGGTCCCAAAATATAGATTGCTTCTTGCACATGGGCGCGTGTCCGACATCTTCATTCGGAACAGATAGACTGCCAGGACCTTTTCCAAAGATTACTTCTAGGTCCTTGACCATACCAAATACCTCCTCACCGGTACGGAGGACATGCTTCCTCCGGGGTTTTGCTAGACGTTTGAAATGCTTGTCTTTCTTTCTTACTGGATGCAGGTTCGGAAGAAATCGACGATACCCTAGGTACACAACCTTCTTACATTTATCCAAATATCCACTTTCAGTCTCATCTAAACAGTGTGTGCATGCATTGTATCCCTTGTTTGTCTGCCCTGAAATGTTACTAAGAGCAGGCCAATCATTAATGGTTACGAAAAGCAATGCTCATAGGTCAAATGGCTCCCCTTTATGCTCATCCCACATACGTACACCTGGTTTTGCCCACAGCTATAAAAGTTCTTCAACTAATGGCCTTAGATACACATCAATGTCGTTGTCGGGTTGCCTCGGGCCTTGGATGAGCACTGGCATCATAATGAACTTCTTCTTCATGCACAACCAAGGAGGAAGGTTATAGATACATAGAGTCACAGGCTAGGTGCTGTTACTGCAGCTCTGCTCACCAAAAGGATTCATGCCATCTGTACTTAGACCAAACCTTAAGTTCCTTGCGTCATGTGCGAAATCCGGGTACTCTCGCTCGACTTTTCTCCACTGTGACCCATCAGCGGGGTGTCTCAACATCGCGTCTTTCTTACGGTCTTCCATGTGCCATCGCAACAACTTGGCATGCTCTTTATTTCTGAAGAGACGTTTTAACCATGGTATTGTAGGAGCATACCACATAACCTTTGCAGGAACCTTCTTCCTAGGGGCCTCACCCTCAACATCGCCAGGATCGTCTCGTCTCATCTTATACCGCAGTGCAGTGCATACCGGGCATGCATCCAAATTCTCGTACTTCTCACCGCGGTAGAGGATGCAGTCATTAATGCAGGCATGTATCTTCTGCACGTCTAATCCTAGAGGGCAGACAACCTTCTTTGCTTGGTATGTACTGTCGGGCAACTCATTATTTCCTTGAAGAAGATTCTTCATTTTTACCAACAACTTTGAAAATGCGCTGTCAGTCACACCGTTCTCTGCCTTCCATTGCAGCAAATCCAGTGTGGTACCTAGCTTTTTATGCCATCTTCGCAAGTTGGGTACAACATTATTTTGTGATCCTTTAACATCTGCTCCAGCTTCTCCTTCTCCTTTTCAGTTTCACATTCTTCCTTTGCATCAGTAATGGCACGACCAAGATCGTCATCAGCGGGCCCATCTGCTGCCTCTTGATCTTCATTATCTACCCATGTTGCAGTATCATCATATTCATGATACATATTATGATAGTTGTCATCATCCTCTTCTTCTTCGTTGTCTTCCATCACAACCCCTTCTTCTCCGTGCTTGGTCCAATAATTATAGCAGGGCATGAAACCGGATCGAAGCATGTGGGCGTGAATGGTTCTGTTATTTGAGTAGTCTTTCTTGTTCTGACAGTGAACACATGGACAACACATAAAACCATTGTGACCATAGTTTTCATTAGCCACAACTATGAAATTTTGGAGGCCCGTAATGTACTCGGAAGTGCATCGGTCACCGTACATCCATTGCCGATTCATCTGCATTAATATATAGTATATATCAAAAATTAATAGGAAGATGACCATTCATATATAGTACATCAATGACACATGAAAGGATAGTTGCCGACCTCGACCGAGAAGGAAAGAGCAACGAGAAAACTTATTTTGAGCTCTTGGGCATTTCACCGAACACCTCTTGTGCATAGAAAAAAATACAAACTAGCACACCTCATACCCTCTTGCTAGGCTCCAAAATAAGAGAGTGAAAAAATGGAAGAGAAGGGTGTGGGCTGCGGTGTGTTATATAGCCCCCCCTCTTTAACACCGGTTCAAGCCACAAAATGGAGCCCTACGAACCGGTGTTAAAGCTCATTTCTAGGCTCAACCAAATGCCTCGTTTCCACTAGTGGTGAGACGGAACGGCCGGCTTTGCCGCGCGCCTCTCGCCATCATCCTTTTGACGACGACGACGATGAGTCTCTCTCCGGTTCGTCTCTTGCCGTCCTCACCCATATATCCCAAACACCTCTTATGCATAGAAAAAACACAAACTAGCACACCTCATACCTTCTTGCTAGGCTCCAAAATGAGAGAGTGAAAAAATGGAAGAGAAGGGTGTGGGCTGCGGTGTGTTATATAGCCTCCCCCTTAACACTGGTTCAAGCAACGAAACGGAGCCCTACGAACCGGTGTTAAAGCTCATTTCCAGGCTCAACCAAAGACCTCGTTTCCACTAGTGATGAGACGGAACGGTCGGCTTTGCCACGCGCATCTTGCGATCATCCGTCTGACGACGATGACGAGTCTCTCTCCGGTTCGTCTCTTGCCGTCCTCACCCATATATCCCAAACACCTCTTGTGCATAGAAAAAAACACAAACTAGCACACCTCATACCCTCTTGCTAGGCTCCAAAATGAGAGAGTGAAAAAATGGAAGAGAAGGGTGTGGGTTGCGGTGTGTTATATAGCCCCCCCCTTTAACACCGGTTCAAGCCACGAAACGGAGCCCTACGAACCGGTGTTAAAGCTCATTTCCAGGCTCAACCAAAGGCCTCGTTTCCACTAGTGATGAGACGGAACGGCGGCTTTGCCGCGCGCCTCTCGCCATCATCCGTCTGACGACGACGACGATGAGTCTCTCTCCGGTTCGTCTCTTGCCGTCCTCACCCATATATCCCAAACACCTCTTGTGCATAGAAAAAACACAAACTAGCACACCTCATACCCTCTTGCTAGGCTCCAAAATGAGAGAGTGAAAAAATGGAAGAGAAGGGTGTGGGCTACGGTGTGTTATATATCCCCACCCCCCTTTAACACCGGTTCAAGCCACGAAACGGAGCCCTACGAACCGGTGTTAAAGCTCATTTCCAGGCTCAACCAAAGGCCTCGTTTCCACTAGTGATGAGACGGAACGGCCGGCTTTGCCGCGCACCTCTCGCCATCATCCGTCTGACGACGACGACGATGAGTCTCTCTCCGGTTCGTCTCTTGCCGTCCTCACCCATATATCCCAAACACCTCTTGTGTTGGAATTATGCCCTAGAGGCAATAATAAAGATGTTATTATTATAATTCTTGTTCATGATAATGTTTATATTCCATGCTAGAATTGTATTAAGCGGAAACTTTAATACTTGTGTGGTTTGTGAACAACACCGTGTCCCTAGTACGCCTCTATGGACTAGCTCATTGATTAATGATGGTTAAGGTTTCCTAACCATAGACATGAGTTGTCAATTAATAATGAGATCATATCATTGGGAGAATGATATGGTGGACAGACCCAAACTAAGCGAAGCAATTAGATTGTGTCATCGTGTTCATCTTTGCGAAGCTTTTCTTATGTCAAATATTGTATTCCTTAGACCATGAGATAATACAACTCCCTGGTATCGGAAGAAAGCTTTGAGGTCATCAAACGTCATCCTATGAGAGGATGATCATAAAGGTGTCTCTCAGGTGATCGGAAAGTACCTGTTGGGTTGTATGTATCGAGATGGGATTTGTCCCTCCCAAGTCGGAGAGATATACTTCGGGCCCACTCGGTAATCGATATCAACACCGCTTGCAAGCATGTGGTTAAGGAGTTAATCACAAAGTGATATCGGATTACGGAACGAGTAAAGTACTTGCTGTGAACGAGATTGAACTAGGTATGGCCAGTGACGATCGAATCTCGGGCAAGTAAAATATCGGGAGACGAAGGGATATATATATATGGGATTGATTGAATCCTGGCATCGTGGTTCATCCGATATGATCATCGATGAATGTGTGGGAGTCAATATGGATTTCCAGACCCCGCTGTTGATTATTGATAGAAGATCATGTCCGCATATTCTCGAACCCGCAGGGTCACACACTTAACGTGTCTTGACGCTAGGATAGATTGGATAATTGGTTTATGAGTTTTTTTTCGGAGTCTCGGATGGGATCTGGGACATCACGAGAGGTTCTGGAATGGTCCGGAGAATAAGATTCATATAAGGCAGTGCAGTTTTTGGAGTTCGGAATTGTTAAAGGTCAATCAGTATTGTCGAAGCTTCTAGAACCTTCCGGAAGGGGACCAACGTGGCCCCACCTTCCGGGAGGGGGCATGGGCCTATGAGGGAGTGCCCTGGCCGCATTGGGCCAGGGGAACAAGGCCCCATAGGGCCCAGCCGGCCAAAGAGGGTTTAAACCCTAGATAGAGCTTCTAGAAGGGGGGGGGGTTTCCTTGCCCCCCACTCTTCCTCCTTTGGGGCCGCCGGCTTGGCTTGGGGGAGGGGCTAGGGCTGCGCCCACCCCTCTATATATAGAGGGCTGGGGGAGCACCAACCCCCACACCTTCCCCTCCAACCCTAGCCGCCCTGCTGCCCTCCTCTCTCCCTCCCGACTGCTTGTAGGCGAAGCCCTGCTGCAGAAATTCTCCACCAATTGCACCGCGCCGTCGCGTTGTAGATCCAACCCATCTCTCCACCATACTTGCTGGACCAAGGAAGGAGGAGACGTCCGAGGTGCCGCACGTGTGCATCTCACGGGCATCGCCACTTGTGGTGCTAGATCGGATCGGATCGCGAGGAGGAGAAGCGTACGACTACATCACCCACGTTCGGAGGAACGTTCACTGCGAATCTTCAAGGGTATGAAGATCTAATGCAATCTCTCGTTTTTGCATCTCCTAGATTAGATCTTGGCTTCCCTCTGCTCGCTCGTAGAAAATTTTGATTTACTATGCCGAAACCCATCGGTGGTATCGAGCTAGATCTATGCGTAGATGTGATTCACGAGTAGAACGCATAACATGGTTTTCTTGGCGTTGATGTTTTCTGTTGCAAGCCTCTTGTTTGTGTTCTTCTTATGACGCGGGATAGTGAGATTGAAGCGGTCCAGGCCAACCTTACGCGACGTCGTTCGCGAGACCGGCTCCGCACTTGACGTGTGGCTTGTTCCACACATGCGGCTGGTGGATGCCTGTTTCTCTCACTATAGTTGTCATGGGTTTAACACCGGAGTTTGGCAACCATAATATCACCGTTGTGGCTTTCCGTAGGTAAGAATCGTTCTTAGCATCTACTCCCATAAGCCACGTAAAACATGCAACAACAAAGTAGAGGCGTCTAACTTGTTTTGCGAGTGTTTTCTGTGATATGGTATGGCCCAAGATGTGATGTGTATAATGTATGCGATGATCATGTTTTGTAATGTTTCACGACTTGCATGTTGATGAGTACACAACTGGCAGGAGCCATACGGTTGTATTTATAATTGTGTATGACCTGCGTGTCAACTTCTTATACGCCATGTAATAGCTTTACTTTATCGCTAAGTAGTTAGCAATAGTTGTAGTTGCTATTCGTGGTGGAGGCAATCATGGTGGAGTGATGGAGATCATGTCGGCACGCACAAGATGGAGATCATTGCGCGAAGATTGGCTATACCATGTCACATAAAGTTATATGCATGTGATGTTTATCCTTTTATGTACCTTATTATGCTTAGATCGCGACGGTAGCACTATAAGATGATTCCTCACTTAAAGATCAAGATAAAACTGTGTTCTCCCCATGTATGCACCGTTGTGAAAGTTCGTCATGTCCAAGCATCACGTGATGATCGGGTGCTATAGACTCTACGCTCACATACAACGGGTGCAAGCCAGTTTTGCACACGCGGAAATACTTGGGTTTGACTTGACGAGCCTAGCATGTACATACATGGCCTCGGAACACATGAACCGACAGGTTAAGCATGAGTCATATGAATGATATGATCGACACTTCGTTTTCCACCATTGAAACCACATCTCTTCTCGTGATGATCGGATTAGGTGTGGTGAATTTGGATCATGTTCACTAAACAACTTGAGGGATGTTGAATTTAGTGGGAGTTCATCTAGTAATTTGATTAAGTTGAACTATTTATCATGAACATAGTATAAATTGTACTTGCAAATACTGTAGATCCAATGGCCAAGTCCAACTTCAACTTCAACGTTTTTGCTGAGAAAGAAAAGCTTAAGAACAATGGGTCTAACTTCACCAATTGGTTCCGCAATCTGAGAATCATTCTCTTTGGCGGTCAAAAGGACTATGTCCTTGAGAAAGCGTTAGGTAACCCCTCGTAAGAATCGCATCGATGAGAAAGTCATGTCTATCGCTTTAAAGATGATTATGGTGTGATTAAGAGCACCATGTTGTTTGCTATGGAATCGGACCTTCAAAATCGTTTTGAAGACTATCCGGGCCCTTTGAGATTCTCGAGGAGTTGAAAACCATGTTTCAGACTCAGGCCCGTTCTGAGAGATATGAGATCTCTGAGAAGTTCTTTAACTGCAAGATGGAGGAAGGGAGTTCCGTTAGTGAGCACGCCATTAAGATGTCGGGCTACACTCAACGCCTTGAGCAAGCTGGATGCAAGATTCGGAGGAGCTCAAGATTGTGAGGTTCTGCAATCACTCCCTCCCAGCTACAAAAGTTTTGTAGTGACTCATAATCAGATTGGTTCCACTGATACGATCACCGAGCTCTTCGCAAAGCTGAAGGCTGCGGAGGTGGACATCAAAAAGGATAATCATGTGTTGATGGTCAACAAGCCCTCCTTTAAGAAAGTTAAAGGTGCAAAGAAGCCCTTCAAGAAAGGCGGCGGCAAGCGTGTTGCCCCTGCTGAGAAGAAGCTCAGGTCTGGTCCTAAGCCGGACACTGAGTGCTTCTATTACAAGGACAAGGGTCCTTTGGAAGAATCGTCCGAAGTACTTCGCGGACAAGAAGGCTGGCACCATCAAAGGTATATTTGATATACATGTTATTGATGTTTTCCTTACTAGCCCTCGTTGTAGTGCCTGGGTATTTGATACTAGTTCAGTTGCTAATATTTGTAACTCGAAACAGGAGCTACGGAATAGACGGCGGCTTGCGAGGGATGAGGTGACGATGCGTGTTGGCAACGGATCAAGAGTTGATGTGATGGCCGTCGGCACGCTCTCCTTAGTTCTACCTTCGGGATTAGTTTTAAACCTTAATAAATGTTATTATGTGCCTGCGTTGAGCATGAACATTATTTCTGGATCTTGTTTATTGCAAGACGGTTATTCATTTAAATTGGAGAATAATGGTTGTTCTATTTATATGAGTAACATCTTTTATGGTCATGCACCTATTGTGAATGGTTTATTTCTTCTAAATCTCGAAAGGGATGAAACACACATCCATAACATTGAGGCTAAGAGATGCAAAGTAGATAGTGATAATACTACTTATTTGTGGCACTGTCGTCTAGGTCATATTGGTGTAAAGCGCATGAAGAAACTCCATTCTGATGGACTTTTGGAGTCTCTTGATTTTGAATCATTTGACACATGCGAACCATGCCTCATGGGCAAGATGATCAAAACCCCGTTCTCCGGTATGATGGAGCGAGCAACGGACTTGTTGGAAATCATACATACCGATATATGCGGACCGATGAGTGTTTCGACGCGCGGTGGATATCGCTATTTTCTCACTTTTACCGATGACTTAAGTAGATATGGGTATATCTATTTAATGAAACATAAATCTGAAACATTTGAAAAGTTCAAGGAATTTCAGAATGAAGTGGAGAACCATCATAATGGAAGATTAAGTTTCTACGATCCGGTTGGGTGAATATTTGAGTTATGATTTTCTCACGCATCTTAAAGCAAGCGGAATTGTTTCGCAACTCCATACACCGGAACACCATAGCGCAATGGTGTGCGAGCAACGAATCAAACCCTATTAGATATGGTCCGATCAATGATGTCTCTTACTGATTTGTCGTTATCATTTTGGGGTTATGCATTAGAAACCGCTGCATTCACTTTAAATAGGGCACCATCTAAATCCGTTGAGACGACACCGTATGAACTGTGGTTTGGTGCTAAACCTAAGTTGTCGTTTCTTAAAGTTTGGGGATCTGGCTTACGTCAAGAAGTTGATGCCGGACAAGCTCGAACCCAAAGCGGAGAAATGCGTCTTCATAGGATACCCTAAGGAAACTATTGGGTATACCTTCTATCACAGAACCGAAGGCAAAGTGTTTGTCGCAAAGAACGGTTCCTTTCTTGAGAAGGAGTTTCTCTCGAAAGAAGTGAGTGGGAGGAAAGTAGAGCTAGACGAGGTTATTGAACCTTCTCTTGAATTGGAGAGTAGCGCAGCACCTGAAATTGTTCAGTGCACTGCACCAATAATAGAGGAAGCTAATGACAAGGATCATGAAGCTTGGACGATCTGCTCTTGAGCGTCGCAGTCGACAAGGTCGCGTGCCCTCTCGAGTGGTACAGCAACCTGTCTTAACTGTCTTGTTAGTAGATGACAGTGAGCCTACGAACTATGAGGAAGCGATGATGAGCCCAGACTCTGAGAAATGGCTAGAAGCCATGAAATCCGAATTGGGATCCATGAGCGAAAACCAAGTATGGACTTTGGTGGACCCTCCTAGCGACCAAAAGGCCGTAGAGTGCAAATGGATTTTCAAGAAGAAAACAAACGCGGATGGTAATGTTACCGTCTATAAAGCACGGCTTCTCGCGAAAGGTTTTCGACAAGTTCAAGGTGTTGACTACGATGAGACTTTCTCTCCCGTAGCGATGTTTAAGTCCATTCGGATTTTATTAGCAATTGTTGCGTTTCATGATTATGAAATTTGGCAGATGGATGTCAAGACTGCGTTCCTCAATGGCAACATTGATGAAGAGTTGTATATGATGCAACCCGAAGGTTTTGTCGATCCTAAGGATGCTGATAAAGTATGCAAGCTTGAGCGTTCCATTTATGGACTGAAGCAAGCATCTCGGAGTTGGAACCTTCGTCTTGATCAAGTGATCAAGAGCTTTGGATTTGTTCCAAATTGCTACGAAGCTTGTATCTACAAGAAAGTGAGTGGGAGCTCGGTGACATTTCTGGTACTATATGTGGATGACATATTGATTATTGGAAATGACATTAAAAATGCTTAACGATGTGAAGAGTTATTTGAACAAGTGTTTTTCAATGAAAGACCTAGGTGAAGCTGCTTATATATTGGGCATCAAAATCTATAGAGATAGACAAAGACGCCTGATAGCTTTAAGCCAGAGTACATACCTAGACAAAGTTCTGAAAAGGTTCAGAATGGATAAGGCAAAGAAAGGTTCAGTGCCTATGTTGTCAGGTAAGATATTGAGCAAGGCTCAGTGTCCAGCTACGGTAAATGATAGGGAAGCTATGAGCAAAGTGCCTTATGCCTCGGGCATAGGTTCTATCATGTATGCCATGCTGTGTACTAGACCGGATGTGTCCAATGCTCTTAGTTTGACGAGCAGATATCAAAGTGATCCAGGAGTGGAACACCGGACAGTCGTGAAGACCATCCTAAAGTACCTAAATAGGACTAAAGAAATGTTCTTAGTCTATGGGGGGTGATGAACAGCTCGTCGTAAAAGGTTACGTCGACGCTAGTTTCAACACCGATAAGGATGATTCTAAATCTCAGACAGGATATGTTTATATTTTGAATGGAGGAGCTGTGAGCTGGAGAAGCTGCAAGCAAAGCGTGATCGCGGGATCTACAGTAGAAGCGGAATACATGGCTGCTGCAGAAGCATCAAGTGAAGGAGTTTGGATCAGAAACTTCATCACTGAGCTTGGCGTGGTTCCAAGTGCATTGGACCCACTGGAGATATTGTGTGACAACACTGGCGCCATAGCACTCGCTAAGGAACCAAGATATCATCCTAAGACCAAGCATATCATCCTCAAGTTTCATATAATCAGAGATTATATAGCAGATGGAGATCGAAGATTAGCAAAGTACATACAGATCTGAATGTCGCAGATCCATTGACTAAACCTCTTCCACGTGTAAAACATGATCGACACCTCGATTGCCATGGGTGTGAGATTGTTGCCAAATGTAAACTATATTATTGACTCTAGTGCAAGTGGGAGACTGTTGGAATTATGCCCTAGAGGCAATAATAAAGATGTTATTATTATAATTCTTGTTCATGATAATGTTTATATTCCATGCTAGAATTGTATTAAGCGGAAACTTTAATACTTGTGTGGTTTGTGAACAACACCGTGTCCCTAGTACGCCTCTATGGACTAGCTCATTGATTAATGATGGTTAAGGTTTCCTAACCATAGACATGAGTTGTCAATTAATAATGAGATCATATCATTGGGAGAATGATATGGTGGACGGACCCAAACTAAGCGAAGCAATTAGGTTGTGTCATCGTGTTCATCTTTGCGAAGCTTTTCTTATGTCAAATATTGTATTCCTTAGACCATGAGATAATACAACTCCCTGGTATCGGAAGAAAGCTTTGAGGTCATCAAACGTCATCCTATGAGAGGGTGATCATAAAGGTGTCTCTCAGGTGATCGGAAAGTACCTGTTGGGTTGTATGTATCGAGATGGGATTTGTCCCTCCCAAGTCGAAGAGATATACTTCGGGCCCACTCGGTAATCAATATCAACACCGCTTGCAAGCATGTGGTTAAGGAGTTAATCACAAAGTGATATCGGATTACGGAACGAGTAAAGTACTTGCTTTGTGAACGTAGATTGAACTAGGTATGTGATCAAGCGATCGAATCTCGGGCAAGTAAAATATCGCGAGACGAAGGGAATATATATATGGGATTGATTGAATCCTGGCATCGTGGTTCATCCGATATGATCATCGATGAATGTGTGAGTCAATATGGGTTTCTGCACCCGTTGTTGATTATTGATAGAAGATCATGTCCGCATATTCTCGAACCCGCAGGGTCACACACTTAACGTGTCTCGACGCTAGGATAGATTGGATAATTGGTTTATGAGTTTTTGTTCGGAGTCTCGGATGGGATCTGGGACATCACGAGAGGTTCCGGAATGGTCCGGAGAATAAGATTCATATAAGGCAGTGCAGTTTTTGGAGTTCAGAATTGTTCCGGGTTAATCGGTATTGTACCGGAAGCTTCTAGAACCTTCCGAAAGGGGACCAACGTGGCCCCACCTTCCGGGAGGGGGCATGGGCCTATGAGGGAGTGCCCTGGCCACATTGGGACAGGGGCACAAGGCCCTATAGGGCCCAGCCGGCCAAAGAGGGTTTAAACCCTAGATAGAGCTTCTAGAAGGGGGGTTTCCTTGCCTCCCACTCTTCCTCCTTTGGGGCCGCCAGCTTGGCTTGGGGGAGGGGCTAGGGCTGCACCCACCCCTCTATATATAGAGGGATGAGGGCGCACCAACCCCCCACACCTTCCTCTCCAACCCTAGCCGCCCTGCTGCCCTCCTCTCTCCCTCCCGACTGCTTGTAGGCGAAGCCCTGCTGCAGAAATTCTCCACCAATTGCACCGCTACTGGCCTGTAGATCCAACCCATCTCTCCACCATACTTGCTGGACCAAGGAAGGAGGAGACGTCGAGGTGCCGCACGTGTGCATCTCACGGAGGCATCGCCACTTGTGGTGCTAGATCGGATCGGATCGCGAGGAGGAGAAGCGAGTACGACTACATCACCCACGTTAAGCGGACGTTCACTTGGTAATCTTCAAGGGTATGAAGATCTAATCCAATCTCTCTCGTTGTTTGCATCTCCTAGATTAGATCTTGGCTTCCCTCTGTTCGCTTCCGTAGAAAATTTTTATTTACTATGCCGCGAAACCCATCATCTTGTGCATAGAAAAAAACACAAACTAGCACACCTCATACCCTCTTGCTAGGCTCCAAAATGAGAGAGTGAAAAAATGGAAGAGAAGGGTGTGTGATGCGGTGTGTTATATAGCCCCCCCTCTTTAACACTGGTTCAAGCCACGAAACGGAGCCCTACGAACCGGTGTTAAAGCTCATTTCTAGGCTCAACCAAATGCCTCGTTTCCACTAGTGATGAGACGGAACGGCCGGCTTTGCCGCGCGCCTCTCGCCATCATCCTTCTGACGACGCATTTATGAGTCTCTCCTTCGTTCTTCTCTTGCCGTCCTCACCCATATATCCCAAACACCTCTTGTGCATATAAAAACACAAACTAGCACACCTCATACCCTCTTGCTAGGCTCCAAAATGAGAGAGTGAAAAAATGGAAGAGAAGGGTGTGGGCTGCGGTGTGTTATATAGCCCCCCCTTTAACACCGGTTCAAGCCACGAAACGGAGCCCTACGAACCGGTGTTAAAGCTCATTTCCAGGCTCAAACAAATGCATCGTTTCCACTAGTGATGAGACGGGCTTTGCCGCGCGCCTCTCGCCATCATCCGTCTGACGACGACGACGATGAGTCTCTCTCCGGTTCGTCTCTTGCCGTCCTCACCCATATATCCCAAACACCTCTTGTGTAGAGAAAAAAATACAAACTAGCACACCTCATACCCTCTTGCTAGGCTCCAAAATGAGAGAGTGAAAAAATGGAAGAGAAGGGTGTGGGCTGCGGTGTGTTATATAGCCCCCTCCCCCTCTTTAACACCGGTTCAAGCCACGAAACGGAGCCCTACGAACCGGTGTTAAAGCTCATTTCTAGGCTCAACCAAATGCCTCATTTCCACTAGTGATGAGACGGAACGGCCGGCTTTGCTGCGCGCCTCTCGCCATCATCCGTCTGACGACGACGACGATGAGTCTCTCTCCGGTTCGTCTCTTGCCGTCCTCACCCATATATCCCAAACACCTCTTGTGCATAGAAAAAAACGCAAACTAGCACACCTCATACCCTCTTGCTAGGCTCCAAAATGAGAGAGTGAAAAAATGGAAGAGAAGGGTGTGGGCTGCGGTGTGTTATATAGCCCCCTCCCCCCTCTTTAACACCGGTTCAAGCCACGAAACGGAGCCCTACGAACCGGTGTTAAAGCTCATTTCTAGGCTCAACCAAATGCCTCGTTTCCACTAGTGATGAGACGGAACGGCCGGCTTTGCCACACGCCTCTCGCCATCATCCGTTTGACGACGACGACGATGAGTCTCTCTCCGGTTCGTCTCTTGCCGTCCTCACCCATATATCCCAAACACCTCTTGTGCATAGAAAAAAACACAAACTAGCACACCTCATACCCTCTTGCTAGGCTCCAAAATGAGAGAGTGAAAAAATGGAAGAGAAGGGTGTGGGCTGCGGTGTGTTATATAGCCCCCTCCCCCCCTTTAACACCGGTTCAAGCCACGAACGGAGCCCTCTGAACGGTGTTAAAGCTCATTTCTAGGCTCAACCAAATGCCTCGTGTCCACTAGTGATGAGAGAACGGCCCGGCTTTGCAGCGCCTCTCGCCATCATCCTTTTGACGCATTTACGACGATGAGTCTCTCCGGTTCGTCTCTTGCCGTCCTCACCTATATATCCCAAACACCTCTTGTGCATAGAAAAAAACACAAACTAGCACACCTCATACCCTCTTGCTACGCTCTAAAATGAGAGAGTGAAAAAATGGAAGAGAAGGGTGTGGGCTACGGTGTGTTATATAGCCCCCCATTTTAACACCGGTTCAAGCCACGAAACGGAGCCCTACGAACCGGTATTAAAGCTCATTTCCAGGCTCAACCAAAGGCCTCGTTTCCACTAGTGATGAGACGGGTTTTGCCGCGCGCCTCTCGCCATCATCCGTCTGACGACGACGACGATGAGTCTCTCTCCGGTTCGTCTCTTGCCGTCCTCACCCATATATCCCAAACACCTCTTGTGCATAGAAAAAAAATACAAACTAGCATACCTCATACCCTCTTGCTAGGCTCCAAAATGAGAGAGTGAAAAAATGGAAGAGAAGGGTGTGGGCTGCGGTGTGTTATATAGCCCCCCCTCTTTAACACCGGTTCAAGCCACGAAACGGAGCCCTACGAACCGGTGTTAAAGCTCATTTCTAGGCTCAACCAAATGCCTCGTTTCCACTAGTGATGAGACGGAACGGCCGGCTTTGCCGCGCGCCTCTCGCCATCATCCTTCTGACGACGACGATGAGTCTCTCTCCGGTTCGTCTCTTGCCGTCCTCACCCATATATCCCAAACACCTCTTGTGCATAGAAAAAAACACAAACTAGCACACCTCATACCCTATTGCTAGGCTCCAAAATGAGAGAGTGAAAAAATGGAAGAGAAGGGTGTGGGCTGCGGTGTGTTATATAGCCCCCTCCCCCCCTTTAACACCGGTTCAAGCCACGAAACGGAGCCCTACGAACCGGTGTTAAAGCTCATTTCCAGGCTCAACCAAATGCATCGTTTCCACTAGTGATGAGACGGGTTTTGCCGCGCGCCTCTCGCCATCATCCGTCTGACGACGACGACGATGAGTCTCTCTCCGGTTCGTCTCTTGCCGTCCTCACCCATATATCCCAAACACCTCTTGTGCATAGAAAAAAATACAAACTAGCACACCTCATACCCTCTTGCTAGGCTCCAAAATGAGAGAGTGAAAATATGGAAGAGAAGGGTGTGGGCTGCGGTGTGTTATATAGCCCCCCCATTTAACACCGGTTCAAGCCACGAAACGGAGCCCTACGAACCGGTGTTAAAGCTCATTTCCAGGCTCAACCAAATGCATCGTTTCCACTAGTGATGAGACGGAACGACCGGCTTTGCCGCGCGCCTCTCACCATCATCCGTCTGACGACGACGACGATGAGTCTCTCTCCGGTTCGTCTCTTGCCGTCCTCACCTATATATCCCAAACACCTCTTGTGCATAGAAAAAAACACAAACTAGCACCTCCTTACCCTCTTACGCTTCTAAAATGAGAGTGAAAAAATGGAAGAGAAGGGTGTGGGCTACGGTGTGTTATATAGCCCCATTTTAACACGGTTCAAAGCAGGCCCTGACGATTATTAAAGATTAAATTTCATTTCCGCGCTCAACCAGCCTGCTTCCACTAGTGATGAGACGGAACGGTCAGCCTCTCGCCATCATCCGTCTGACGAGGACGAAGATGAGTGTCTCTCCGGTTCGTCTCTTGCCGTCCTCACCCATATATCCCGATCTCGTCTCACTGTCTTCGGCACTGTGCGTGGCAGCTGCCCGATACAAGATGAGGCAGGGCAGTTGGCGGGGTTGCTAGCAGGCTAGCAGTATCGGTCTGTCGCGATCGGTCTTGGCTGTTGCACCGAATCTGAATGGCCTACACTCGTACTATATATACGTCTTGGTCTGGACCTGGAGAGTGTACGTATTATACGTAACGTATGAATGTATGCACGTATTGTAGTTATGTGTGTGCGCGTCATAGAGCTGCTGGTTGCTGGCTAGATCATGTCGTGATCGTGGCCTGCCGGCGCTCCGCGGTGTGCTCGCCAGCCAGCGCCCTGGGAATCTGGACGAGACGAGTCGTGCGTGCCGAGAGAGGTGACTTTGTTTTTGTAACGTAACCAAGAGGTGGCCATGCATGTTGACTCCAAAGAGGAGTAGGTACATAATTAGGTTTCTTAATTCTGGTAGACTGATATATATAATTGATTGAGCTTAGCAGCCTTGCATTGCCTTAACAGGGGCCAGCTCTGCCATTAGCCCATTATTACTTATTGGCGTGCGTCGCTTTTTCCACGTGCGTATGCGGCACCCAAACTGCAAGTATGTATACTATACGGTATAGTATACGATGCTGTGGTATTTGGCAGCAGGAACAATATCGCCAGAACCGACAAGCTAGCCGGGTTCTGCATGCCACTGGGCTAGCCTAAACCCTAATGTCCAATGGTCTGATGAACCATGAGCGAGCCCACGATCGACTAATAGCCTTGGCGCGCGCGGCGGATCGAGGGTGTGGGAGACAGGGAGAGTGGTGATACAGAATGGCCGGCCGATTGACGGAGCCGCAACCGAGAGATCGGACGGGTGGAGAATGAGCGGAGGAGGAGCGGGACAGGATTGGTGACACAGATCTAGTCGCGCCGACGCCTGCATGCATGCTGCGACCAATCGCTCAGATAAAATCTCACAACTCCAGATGCGTGCACGCGGTGCTATATGGGCCGTGCCCCAAGCAAAGTGGCACAATAATATCAGAAATGTTAACCATATATACCTTTGGCACTAATTGGTACTCCCTCTATTTGAAAATATAAAATGTTTTAGGTTTATGAATGAGATGTATCTAGACATTTTTTAGTGTTTAGATTCGTTTGAACCTATACACTAAAATGTGTCTAGATATATCTCCTTTATAAAACTAAAACATCTTATATTTAACTTTTCAGAAATTTCGCCATCGATCGCGTCTTCGAACTGTTGGAGTGACGATGGCATGGATGGATGTGAGCTGTAGGAACGTATTGCTCCGCTCTGTGCGAAGATGGGGCAGCTAGCGGGGAATCTTTTCAAGGATACACCCTGAGAGGTGTATCGGTTTCATAGAAGAAGAGACCAAGATGGCCGAACCACGCCAAAAGGCTACAAGATACAAACACAACGCCACACGGAAACAACACAACTACACCAACCACACGACAAAGACTCTCCTTGAACCACCTCCAACCAAGCATGGCAAGGGGATGACACACCGAGCTTCTAGGCCGCGTCACAACCGAAAGAAGGAACCACACAAGACCGATCCAACTCAAGCAAGACACAAGCCAACGCACCGTACGCCCATAGCGCCCAAGTTGGCGAGCGAAACGGTGGGACCGAGCCCGACTGGAGGAGGCGTCGACAAGGGAGAACCAACAACGGTGTACATAGCTGTAACAACCGCGGTTCTGAAAAGACCGAGGCCTCTATGTGACATGTCAATCCCTGGATCGGTTCATTGGCCCACAATAGAGTAAGATGAATAACATAGCAAAATATTCGTGTATCATAGATAACGAAGATCCAGAGTACCATTATTACAATAAAAGCTTAGTCCAAGGCTAGCTCAAATTATTCAGGTAGCAACATAAATAAAGTAATTCCTCCATTCTTCAAATTGCCCACAAGTGAACAAGTGCCGAGTGGAGTACCGTGGCCTATATCGATTACTCAGAATCTGAATAACCTGCAACATGAAACGTAGCAGCCCCGAAGGGTCAATACATGGAATGTATAGCAAGTAGAGCTAGTAATGGAGACAATAGTACTAACATCTACATGCATATTTGGCAAGTGGAGCTGTGCCTGGCTTGCATTTGCAAATAACTTTGTCCTACTTTCATAAACGGTTTTTGATTTTCTTTGAAAAGATCCCAATTAAGTAAACCCAACAATATTAAAACAATTATGAAATTGGAATGAGCGAGAAACATGTCATGGAATCAATATCAAGCAACTCAGTTGTCCATAACCGGGGACACAGCTAATCGATTAGATTATACACCCTGCAGGGGTTAGTACACTTTACCCATGTGACTTGGCCAGCCCAGCTCGTACCATCACTCTCATTTTGGGTGATGATAGGGAGAAGTCCAAGAAGAGACCGTTCGGGAAGTAGCTCCCAAATCCCGACGCGCACCGGTCCAACCTACCAAAATTCTACATCTCTGGATACGCGGGTTCGGGTTACCACAACCTACTAAGTCCAACCAACCGCCCATTCCATTATTGGCACATGGTTGTACACGTAAGCTACAAAATAAAAAAGGCAATCATTCTCTCTTGATACCTGGGTGCCTTTCCGCAATGAAACCACCAAAAATTATCAATCCCATCACACCCAGGAGATTCATTGATTAAGTTGTTTTAGTTTTTGCAAAACAACTCATTTAGAAACAACTTTCAGCGATGTAACCCAGCCCTCGTTCATCATAGCATGGCTAAGCACATCTACCAACGGTGGTTCATCTACAAGGAAAGCCATACCACATAATAGGTCATAGCATAGCGATAGTATCATCCTACACATGCATCTACAAAATACACGACAATGCATTAAAAATAGTAGGACGATATCATGAACAAAGTAGCATCTACTTGCCTTGGTTGTAGCGGTCGGAAGAACAATCCACACACGAGCAAGCGTTGCACTCGTCACAATCTACACGATACAATTGCAATCATAAACAAACAATCCACAAGCATATGCAACAAGGATGATGCATGAATGCACGCAAGACAAGTGAATTGGTGCTACAGCTGCACTATATAATCCTATTCAATAATACTACTGATTTCATGCATGGAAAACAGTTTTTGCGCTAGGAAAACTATTATGCAAAAAGTAATGCTCAAAACTAGAGCTAGAACTCAAATAATTCACTACCGGTAGTATACTGTTTGTAAAATATTGGGAAAAATATACCATATAGGCATCGCTGATTAGAAACAGTACCAACTGGAATTACTCAAAAAGGAATTATAAAACTCCCCGAGTAATTAAAACACTGCAGAAAGCCACTAGACAGTTTCTGCAGAAGTTTTTACTGTAAGCCTATCTTTTTAATTCACGATGAGATTCCCCTTGTTCCACTGAATCCAGGAACATATCATACGTAATTTTTGGAGCTATGGATCTTTTTCTACGAATTAAATACTCCAAAAAGGCCACTAGCTAGTTTGATTAAACTGTACTAAACCTTGCTGCAAAAGTCTGAACCAAAGGTACAGCAAGATTCTACACGACTCACTGAAACTACACATATTTTATTTGCAATTTTTGGCCCAGCGGTTTAATTTCTATGTAATTTACAAGTTTCTACCGAAATCTGTCAACTAAAACGATTAACGAAATTAACCAGTCAACTGCTCGCTGACCGGTCAACGTCTCGACGACTGGCGCTGACTGGCGTCTGACCATTAACGCCCGTCTGACCAGTCAATGACCGATCTGAACTGGCTGATCTGAAATCTGACGGTGGCTGCAGGCTTACCGAAACAAACGGCAAACGGACTCGGACGGCGGGCGATCGGTTCCGGCAGCGACGGTTACACTGCTACGGTAGGGAAAACGACCGCGCGACGGGTCAAGGGTTGTCAACGGCTGGCGCTGCGAAGACGGC